>OY720379.1:22925321-24350321 GCA_963082945.1 Cerastis leucographa | reverse complement strand
ACCTAACCTAACCTAACCTAACCTAACCTAACCTAACCTAACCTAACCTAACCTAACCTAACCTAACCTAACCTAACCTAACCTAACCTAACCTAACCTAACCTAACCTAACCTAACCTAACCTAACCTAACCTAACCTAACCTAACCTAACCTAACCTAACCTAACCTAACCTAACCTAACCTAACCTAACCTAACCTAACCTAACCTAACCTAACCTAACCTAACCTAACCTAACCTAACCTAACCTAACCTAACCTAACCTAACCTAACCTAACCTAACCTAACCTAACCTAACCTAACCTAACCTAACCTAACCTAACCTAACCTAACCTAACCTAACCTAACCTAACCTAACCTAACCTAACCTAACCTAACCTAACCTAACCTAACCTAACCTAACCTAACCTAACCTAACCTAACCTAACCTAACCTAACCTAACCTAACCTAACCTAACCTAACCTAACCTAACCTAACCTAACCTAACCTAACCTAACCTAACCTAACCTAACCTAACCTAACCTAACCTAACCTAACCTAACCTAACCTAACCTAACCTAACCTAACCTAACCTAACCTAACCTAACCTAACCTAACCTAACCTAACCTAACCTAACCTAACCTAACCTAACCTAACCTAACCTAACCTAACCTAACCTAACCTAACCTAACCTAACCTAACCTAACCTAACCTAACCTAACCTAACCTAACCTAACCTAACCTAACCTAACCTAACCTAACCTAACCTAACCTAACCTAACCTAACCTAACCTAACCTAACCTAACCTAACCTAACCTAACCTAACCTAACCTAACCTAACCTAACCTAACCTAACCTAACCTAACCTAACCTAACCTAACCTAACCTAACCTAACCTAACCTAACCTAACCTAACCTAACCTAACCTAACCTAACCTAACCTAACCTAACCTAACCTAACCTAACCTAACCTAACCTAACCTAACCTAACCTAACCTAACCTAACCTAACCTAACCTAACCTAACCTAACCTAACCTAACCTAACCTAACCTAACCTAACCTAACCTAACCTAACCTAACCTAACCTAACCTAACCTAACCTAACCTAACCTAACCTAACCTAACCTAACCTAACCTAACCTAACCTAACCTAACCTAACCTAACCTAACCTAACCTAACCTAACCTAACCTAACCTAACCTAACCTAACCTAACCTAACCTAACCTAACCTAACCTAACCTAACCTAACCTAACCTAACCTAACCTAACCTAACCTAACCTAACCTAACCTAACCTAACCTAACCTAACCTAACCTAACCTAACCTAACCTAACCTAACCTAACCTAACCTAACCTAACCTAACCTAACCTAACCTAACCTAACCTAACCTAACCTAACCTAACCTAACCTAACCTAACCTAACCTAACCTAACCTAACCTAACCTAACCTAACCTAACCTAACCTAACCTAACCTAACCTAACCTAACCTAACCTAACCTAACCTAACCTAACCTAACCTAACCTAACCTAACCTAACCTAACCTAACCTAACCTAACCTAACCTAACCTAACCTAACCTAACCTAACCTAACCTAACCTAACCTAACCTAACCTAACCTAACCTAACCTAACCTAACCTAACCTAACCTAACCTAACCTAACCTAACCTAACCTAACCTAACCTAACCTAACCTAACCTAACCTAACCTAACCTAACCTAACCTAACCTAACCTAACCTAACCTAACCTAACCTAACCTAACCTAACCTAACCTAACCTAACCTAACCTAACCTAACCTAACCTAACCTAACCTAACCTAACCTAACCTAACCTAACCTAACCTAACCTAACCTAACCTAACCTAACCTAACCTAACCTAACCTAACCTAACCTAACCTAACCTAACCTAACCTAACCTAACCTAACCTAACCTAACCTAACCTAACCTAACCTAACCTAACCTAACCTAACCTAACCTAACCTAACCTAACCTAACCTAACCTAACCTAACCTAACCTAACCTAACCTAACCTAACCTAACCTAACCTAACCTAACCTAACCTAACCTAACCTAACCTAACCTAACCTAACCTAACCTAACCTAACCTAACCTAACCTAACCTAACCTAACCTAACCTAACCTAACCTAACCTAACCTAACCTAACCTAACCTAACCTAACCTAACCTAACCTAACCTAACCTAACCTAACCTAACCTAACCTAACCTAACCTAACCTAACCTAACCTAACCTAACCTAACCTAACCTAACCTAACCTAACCTAACCTAACCTAACCTAACCTAACCTAACCTAACCTAACCTAACCTAACCTAACCTAACCTAACCTAACCTAACCTAACCTAACCTAACCTAACCTAACCTAACCTAACCTAACCTAACCTAACCTAACCTAACCTAACCTAACCTAACCTAACCTAACCTAACCTAACCTAACCTAACCTAACCTAACCTAACCTAACCTAACCTAACCTAACCTAACCTAACCTAACCTAACCTAACCTAACCTAACCTAACCTAACCTAACCTAACCTAACCTAACCTAACCTAACCTAACCTAACCTAACCTAACCTAACCTAACCTAACCTAACCTAACCTAACCTAACCTAACCTAACCTAACCTAACCTAACCTAACCTAACCTAACCTAACCTAACCTAACCTAACCTAACCTAACCTAACCTAACCTAACCTAACCTAACCTAACCTAACCTAACCTAACCTAACCTAACCTAACCTAACCTAACCTAACCTAACCTAACCTAACCTAACCTAACCTAACCTAACCTAACCTAACCTAACCTAACCTAACCTAACCTAACCTAACCTAACCTAACCTAACCTAACCTAACCTAACCTAACCTAACCTAACCTAACCTAACCTAACCTAACCTAACCTAACCTAACCTAACCTAACCTAACCTAACCTAACCTAACCTAACCTAACCTAACCTAACCTAACCTAACCTAACCTAACCTAACCTAACCTAACCTAACCTAACCTAACCTAACCTAACCTAACCTAACCTAACCTAACCTAACCTAACCTAACCTAACCTAACCTAACCTAACCTAACCTAACCTAACCTAACCTAACCTAACCTAACCTAACCTAACCTAACCTAACCTAACCTAACCTAACCTAACCTAACCTAACCTAACCTAACCTAACCTAACCTAACCTAACCTAACCTAACCTAACCTAACCTAACCTAACCTAACCTAACCTAACCTAACCTAACCTAACCTAACCTAACCTAACCTAACCTAACCTAACCTAACCTAACCTAACCTAACCTAACCTAACCTAACCTAACCTAACCTAACCTAACCTAACCTAACCTAACCTAACCTAACCTAACCTACCTAACCTAACCTAACCTAACCTAACCTAACCTAACCTAACCTAACCTAACCTAACCTAACCTAACCTAACCTAACCTAACCTAACCTAACCTAACCTAACCTAACCTAACCTAACCTAACCTAACCTAACCTAACCTAACCTAACCTAACCTAACCTAACCTAACCTAACCTAACCTAACCTAACCTAACCTAACCTAACCTAACCTAACCTAACCTAACCTAACCTAACCTAACCTAACCTAACCTAACCTAACCTAACCTAACCTAACCTAACCTAACCTAACCTAACCTAACCTAACCTAACCTAACCTAACCTAACCTAACCTAACCTAACCTAACCTAACCTAACCTAACCTAACCTAACTAACCTAACCTAACCTAACCTAACCTAACCTAACCTAACCTAACCTAACCTAACCTAACCTAACCTAACCTAACCTAACCTAACCTAACCTAACCTAACCTAACCTAACCTAACCTAACCTAACCTAACCTAACCTAACCTAACCTAACCTAACCTAACCTAACCTAACCTAACCTAACCTAACCTAACCTAACCTAACCTAACCTAACCTAACCTAACCTAACCTAACCTAACCTAACCTAACCTAACCTAACCTAACCTAACCTAACCTAACCTAACCTAACCTAACCTAACCTAACCTAACCTAACCTAACCACAACCTAACCTAACCTAACCTAACCTAACCTAACCTAACCTAACCTAACCTAACCTAACCTAACCTAACCTAACCTAACCTAACCTAACCTAACCTAACCTAACCTAACCTAACCTAACCTAACCTAACCTAACCTAACCTAACCTAACCTAACCTAACCTAACCTAACCTAACCTAACCTAACCTAACCTAACCTAACCTAACCTAACCTAACCTAACCTAACCTAACCTAACCTAACCTAACCTAACCTAACCTAACCTAACCTAACCTAACCTAACCTAACCTAACCTAACCTAACCTAACCTAACCTAACCTAACCTAACCTAACCTAACCTAACCTAACCTAACCTAACCTAACCTAACCTAACCTAACCTAACCTAACCTAACCTAACCTAACCTAACCTAACCTAACCTAACCTAACCTAACCTAACCTAACCTAACCTAACCTAACCTAACCTAACCTAACCTAACCTAACCTAACCTAACCTAACCTAACCTAACCTAACCTAACCTAACCTAACCTAACCTAACCTAACCTAACCTAACCTAACCTAACCTAACCTAACCTAACCTAACCTAACCTAACCTAACCTAACCTAACCTAACCTAACCTAACCTAACCTAACCTAACCTAACCTAACCTAACCTAACCTAACCTAACCTAACCTAACCTAACCTAACCTAACCTAACCTAACCTAACCTAACCTAACCTAACCTAACCTAACCTAACCTAACCTAACCTAACCTAACCTAACCTAACCTAACCTAACCTAACCTAACCTAACCTAACCTAACCTAACCTAACCTAACCTAACCTAACCTAACCTAACCTAACCTAACCTAACCTAACCTAACCTAACCTAACCTAACCTAACCTAACCTAACCTAACCTAACCTAACCTAACCTAACCTAACCTAACCTAACCTAACCTAACCTAACCTAACCTAACCTAACCTAACCTAACCTAACCTAACCTAACCTAACCTAACCTAACCTAACCTAACCTAACCTAACCTAACCTAACCTAACCTAACCTAACCTAACCTAACCTAACCTAACCTAACCTAACCTAACCTAACCTAACCTAACCTAACCTAACCTAACCTAACCTAACCTAACCTAACCTAACCTAACCTAACCTAACCTAACCTAACCTAACCTAACCTAACCTAACCTAACCTAACCTAACCTAACCTAACCTAACCTAACCTAACCTAACCTAACCTAACCTAACCTAACCTAACCTAACCTAACCTAACCTAACCTAACCTAACCTAACCTAACCTAACCTAACCTAACCTAACCTAACCTAACCTAACCTAACCTAACCTAACCTAACCTAACCTAACCTAACCTAACCTAACCTAACCTAACCTAACCTAACCTAACCTAACCTAACCTAACCTAACCTAACCTAACCTAACCTAACCTAACCTAACCTAACCTAACCTAACCTAACCTAACCTAACCTAACCTAACCTAACCTAACCTAACCTAACCTAACCTAACCTAACCTAACCTAACCTAACCTAACCTAACCTAACCTAACCTAACCTAACCTAACCTAACCTAACCTAACCTAACCTAACCTAACCTAACCTAACCTAACCTAACCTAACCTAACCTAACCTAACCTAACCTAACCTAACCTAACCTAACCTAACCTAACCTAACCTAACCTAACCTAACCTAACCTAACCTAACCTAACCTAACCTAACCTAACCTAACCTAACCTAACCTAACCTAACCTAACCTAACCTAACCTAACCTAACCTAACCTAACCTAACCTAACCTAACCTAACCTAACCTAACCTAACCTAACCTAACCTAACCTAACCTAACCTAACCTAACCTAACCTAACCTAACCTAACCTAACCTAACCTAACCTAACCTAACCTAACCTAACCTAACCTAACCTAACCTAACCTAACCTAACCTAACCTAACCTAACCTAACCTAACCTAACCTAACCTAACCTAACCTAACCTAACCTAACCTAACCTAACCTAACCTAACCTAACCTAACCTAACCTAACCTAACCTAACCTAACCTAACCTAACCTAACCTAACCTAACCTAACCTAACCTAACCTAACCTAACCTAACCTAACCTAACCTAACCTAACCTAACCTAACCTAACCTAACCTAACCTAACCTAACCTAACCTAACCTAACCTAACCTAACCTAACCTAACCTAACCTAACCTAACCTAACCTAACCTAACCTAACCTAACCTAACCTAACCTAACCTAACCTAACCTAACCTAACCTAACCTAACCTAACCTAACCTAACCTAACCTAACCTAACCTAACCTAACCTAACCTAACCTAACCTAACCTAACCTAACCTAACCTAACCTAACCTAACCTAACCTAACCTAACCTAACCTAACCTAACCTAACCTAACCTAACCTAACCTAACCTAACCTAACCTAACCTAACCTAACCTAACCTAACCTAACCTAACCTAACCTAACCTAACCTAACCTAACCTAACCTAACCTAACCTAACCTAACCTAACCTAACCTAACCTAACCTAACCTAACCTAACCTAACCTAACCTAACCTAACCTAACCTAACCTAACCTAACCTAACCTAACCTAACCTAACCTAACCTAACCTAACCTAACCTAACCTAACCTAACCTAACCTAACCTAACCTAACCTAACCTAACCTAACCTAACCTAACCTAACCTAACCTAACCTAACCTAACCTAACCTAACCTAACCTAACCTAACCTAACCTAACCTAACCTAACCTAACCTAACCTAACCTAACCTAACCTAACCTAACCTAACCTAACCTAACCTAACCTAACCTAACCTAACCTAACCTAACCTAACCTAACCTAACCTAACCTAACCTAACCTAACCTAACCTAACCTAACCTAACCTAACCTAACCTAACCTAACCTAACCTAACCTAACCTAACCTAACCTAACCTAACCTAACCTAACCTAACCTAACCTAACCTAACCTAACCTAACCTAACCTAACCTAACCTAACCTAACCTAACCTAACCTAACCTAACCTAACCTAACCTAACCTAACCTAACCTAACCTAACCTAACCTAACCTAACCTAACCTAACCTAACCTAACCTAACCTAACCTAACCTAACCTAACCTAACCTAACCTAACCTAACCTAACCTAACCTAACCTAACCTAACCTAACCTAACCTAACCTAACCTAACCTAACCTAACCTAACCTAACCTAACCTAACCTAACCTAACCTAACCTAACCTAACCTAACCTAACCTAACCTAACCTAACCTAACCTAACCTAACCTAACCTAACCTAACCTAACCTAACCTAACCTAACCTAACCTAACCTAACCTAACCTAACCTAACCTAACCTAACCTAACCTAACCTAACCTAACCTAACCTAACCTAACCTAACCTAACCTAACCTAACCTAACCTAACCTAACCTAACCTAACCTAACCTAACCTAACCTAACCTAACCTAACCTAACCTAACCTAACCTAACCTAACCTAACCTAACCTAACCTAACCTAACCTAACCTAACCTAACCTAACCTAACCTAACCTAACCTAACCTAACCTAACCTAACCTAACCTAACCTAACCTAACCTAACCTAACCTAACCTAACCTAACCTAACCTAACCTAACCTAACCTAACCTAACCTAACCTAACCTAACCTAACCTAACCTAACCTAACCTAACCTAACCTAACCTAACCTAACCTAACCTAACCTAACCTAACCTAACCTAACCTAACCTAACCTAACCTAACCTAACCTAACCTAACCTAACCTAACCTAACCTAACCTAACCTAACCTAACCTAACCTAACCTAACCTAACCTAACCTAACCTAACCTAACCTAACCTAACCTAACCTAACCTAACCTAACCTAACCTAACCTAACCTAACCTAACCTAACCTAACCTAACCTAACCTAACCTAACCTAACCTAACCTAACCTAACCTAACCTAACCTAACCTAACCTAACCTAACCTAACCTAACCTAACCTAACCTAACCTAACCTAACCTAACCTAACCTAACCTAACCTAACCTAACCTAACCTAACCTAACCTAACCTAACCTAACCTAACCTAACCTAACCTAACCTAACCTAACCTAACCTAACCTAACCTAACCTAACCTAACCTAACCTAACCTAACCTAACCTAACCTAACCTAACCTAACCTAACCTAACCTAACCTAACCTAACCTAACCTAACCTAACCTAACCTAACCTAACCTAACCTAACCTAACCTAACCTAACCTAACCTAACCTAACCTAACCTAACCTAACCTAACCTAACCTAACCTAACCTAACCTAACCTAACCTAACCTAACCTAACCTAACCTAACCTAACCTAACCTAACCTAACCTAACCTAACCTAACCTAACCTAACCTAACCTAACCTAACCTAACCTAACCTAACCTAACCTAACCTAACCTAACCTAACCTAACCTAACCTAACCTAACCTAACCTAACCTAACCTAACCTAACCTAACCTAACCTAACCTAACCTAACCTAACCTAACCTAACCTAACCTAACCTAACCTAACCTAACCTAACCTAACCTAACCTAACCTAACCTAACCTAACCTAACCTAACCTAACCTAACCTAACCTAACCTAACCTAACCTAACCTAACCTAACCTAACCTAACCTAACCTAACCTAACCTAACCTAACCTAACCTAACCTAACCTAACCTAACCTAACCTAACCTAACCTAACCTAACCTAACCTAACCTAACCTAACCTAACCTAACCTAACCTAACCTAACCTAACCTAACCTAACCTAACCTAACCTAACCTAACCTAACCTAACCTAACCTAACCTAACCTAACCTAACCTAACCTAACCTAACCTAACCTAACCTAACCTAACCTAACCTAACCTAACCTAACCTAACCTAACCTAACCTAACCTAACCTAACCTAACCTAACCTAACCTAACCTAACCTAACCTAACCTAACCTAACCTAACCTAACCTAACCTAACCTAACCTAACCTAACCTAACCTAACCTAACCTAACCTAACCTAACCTAACCTAACCTAACCTAACCTAACCTAACCTAACCTAACCTAACCTAACCTAACCTAACCTAACCTAACCTAACCTAACCTAACCTAAGCTAACCTAACCTAACCTAACCTAACCTAACCTAACCTAACCTAACCTAACCTAACCTAACCTAACCTAACCTAACCTAACCTTTTTTTTTTTTTTTTTTTTTTTTTTTTTTTTTTTTTTTTTTTTTTGTTGACGATGTGGAAATCCTCGATGGATGTCCCCCGCCCTGGGGAGGGCGGAGGGGTCTGTCAGACTCGTACTGACTAAAACCACACCGGTGTTCCCTCGCACACTTGCGTCGGGGGGCAGCGGGAACGAATGTGACTTCCGCTGCCCCGGACTAGTGCCGGCCCGCTCGACCAGTGCGGGCCTCGTCCCTGGGGGGAGTGAGGTGTGCTCCCCCCGTTACGTCTGTGAGAGGCGCGCGTGAAACACTACGCGCCACCGTCTCGGGTCCAGTGATATGGGGGGCGACGGATGTCCCCGAATCCGTCGCCCCTGGACCTGTTTAGGGGGGCCGGAAGAGGGCGTTATCCGCCCTCTGCCGACGCCCGGTGCGTCTGCTGCGGGATGGGAAGGAACTCGAGATTTCCCTCTCCCTCTCCGCAGCTTCCTTCTGCGACATGACGGTTTCGCAGAAGGACACCACCGCGTCCCAGGACTCTGTGCTGTCGACCATCGCGTGAGCAACGGTCGGCAGCGACAGGTCTCCACCTATCTCTGTCACGAGGGCACGGCGCGGCTCGTCCCACGCGGGACATTCTGCCAGCGTATGCCGCGCCGTATCCTCCAAACACTGGACGCAGTGATGGCACCGAGCGTCCGGCTCCCTGCTTATGCGACACAGGTACTTCCCGAAGCAACCGTGCCCCGAGAGCACCTGCGTCGCCCGAAACGTCAGGGAGCCGTGCTTCCTCCCGAGCCAGTCGTCGAGTACTGGCCGGATCGCCTCGATTGTGTCGAGGCCGGCGGAGGGATGGTCAAGCCTCCTCCGCCATTCCGCCACCATGACCTGTCGGAGCTGAGACCGGTGCAGCGTGATCTGTCGCTGCACCAGCCTTTCGCCCCGATCCTTGGCGTCCTCGCGCCACTGATGTAGCGTCGCGAGGGTTTTCGCCTCCAGGTCCCACGGCGGGGATCCGGCCAGTACACAAGCCGCCTCGTAGGAGATCGTGCGATATCCCCGTATGACCCTGACGGCCATCGCTCTCTGCGGTTTGCGCAGAACTGCGATAGTGCGGGCCGTCAGGTCCGTCGCCCATACTGGGGCCCCGTAAAGGGCCATGGATCGCACGATCCCCACGTACAACCGCCTACAGGCGGAGCTCGGGCCCCCCAAATTGGGAAGCAGCGTTGACAGCGCGCCCGCCGCGCCCATCAACTTGGGCACCAGCCGCTGAAAGTGGGGTCCGAAGTCCCAACGGCTGTCGAGCACCAATCCCAGGTACTTCATGGTGGACTCGACAGCGATTCGGGCCCCCCCGACCACTATGTGTGATCCCAACGGCGGCGCCCGTCGGGGGCCATGAAACGCAATGGCCTCCGACTTGTTGAGGGCCACCTCCAGGCCCAGGCGCCGGATGCGGCTCACCACCTGTGAGACCGCAGCCGTAGCCAGCAACGCTGCTTCCCTGTACGAGCTCCCCCGGGCAATGACCAGCGTGTCGTCCGCATAACACGTCAGGTTCACTCCCGGTGGAAACTCGCACCGCAAAACCCAGTCGTAACCGATGTTCCACAAGGGAGGGCCCAGAACCGACCCCTGTGGAACACCGCACGACATCTCGCGACGGCCATCGCCGTCGCGTCCCATGTAGGTGACACACCTTCCCGACAGATAAGCCCCCACAATGTTGCGGAGGTAGAGAGGCACCCGGTGGTAGCGCAGGGCCTCCCTAATGCAACCCCAGGGCAGAGTGTTGAAGGCGTTGGAGATGTCCAAGGACACCGCCAGCACCACCCCGCCCCGAGACACCGCTTCCTCCGCCAGGACTCTCACCCTCATTATGGCGTCAATGGTGGAGCGCCCACGGCGGAACCCAAACTGGCTGTCGTCCAGGTTCGGCCCCTCTGTACAAACCTAACCTAACCTAACCTAACCTAACCTAACCTAACCTGCACATAGACCTGCAGCGGGTGCGTGTACTGGATCAGTCACCACTGATTCAGTGCACTCGCTGCTTGCGCTTCGGCCATGGCCGTAAACTGTGCACGGAACCCGCTGACCTCTGCACACACTGTGGCGATCCCCATCTGAGGGTCGACTGCCCCTCGCGGCTGGCAGCAGAAGCACCAAAGTGCAGGAACTGTGTTTCCGCAAAGCTGGGGAAGACCGAGCACAACGCCTTCGACAGCGAGTGCCCAGTCCGCGTGAAGTGGGACGCATTGGCGCGACTGTCGGTGGCGTATTGCTAAGGGCAAGCCGGCGGAAACAGGGAGTGACTCATCCAGGGTTTCTCGAACGCACCAGAGTACCACTCAGAATTACCAGGTAATCCAAGCGAATCTGCAGAGAAAGAACCTTGCAACCCAAGAACTCATGCTTGTGGCTAGTGAGCGGAGGGTTGCTTTCGCATTGCTCCAGGAGCCGTATGTGGGTGGGGTTAAGAGGATGCGAGACTACCGAGGAGCGAGAGTCTACCAGTGCGCTGAACAAGGAAGTGGAACTGTGAAGGCAGCAATAGTTGTCTATGATCACGACTTGGACGTGACACAGTGTCCTAAACTCACCACCAATAACATCGTGGTGGTGAGGATCCGTACCAGCGCCTGGGAAATCGCAGTGGTCTCCTTCTACTTTGAACCAGACCAGCCCATACAGCCATACCTGGAGCAACTCATGCAGATTCGTGAGGAAATAGGCCCCACGAGGATTCTTATCGGCGGCGACGCCAACGCTAAGAGCACCTGGTGGGGCAGCCTGGTAACCGATACCAAGGGAGAAGATATGTCGGGAACCCTGGAAGACATGTGCCTGCAGGTACTCAACGTCGGCAACACACCGACCTTCGACACCGTCAGAGGTAACATCCTGTACAGCAGCTTCGTTGACGTAACAGCCTGTTCAATGGACCTGCTGGACCTGGTGGAGGACTGGCGTGTCGAAGAAGGACTCACGAGCTCGGACCATAACGGTATTGTTTTCAAAATTAACCTCAAAAAATCAAAAGGAATTAGTATAAACAGAACGACCAGAGTATACAACACGAAAAAAGCAAATTGGAGCCAATTTCGTTCGAAATTGGCCCAATTAAACGCTGATGCAAATTTAAATTCAACAGAAATAGGTAAAATTAATAACAGCATTGATCTAGAACATTATGTAAATAAATATGTAGACAAAATTAAAGAAACGTGCGAAGAAACTTTGGTCAAAATTAGTAATAATAACCAACTCACCATTCCGTGGTGGTCCAAAGAGCTCGCTGAGTTGATGTCGGAGGTGAACACCCGAAGACGCCGCATCCGATGCGCTGCAAGAGTCCGAAGACAAAAAGTCATCGATGAGTACCTGCAAGCAAAAAGGAATTACGAGTCACTGGCTATGAAGGCACAGACAGAAGGATGGAAGGGGTTCTGCGGAAGACAGGATAGGGAAGGTATGTGGGAAGGGATCTATAGGGTCATAGGACGAACCGCCAAAAGACAGGAGGACCTGCCGTTAGTGAAGGATGGAGTACCGCTGAGTGCGCAGGAATCGGCTATGCTACTGGCCGAGACCTTCTACCCCGAGGACCTAGAGGAGGGTGAAACCGAAGACCACCGTCGGACACGTGAAGCGGCCAGTCGTGTAAACGATTGGGCGCATGATGAACAACATGACCCACCGTTTACACTTCAAGAGCTGAAAACCGCGGTGGATAGTTTCAATCCTAAGAAGGCACCCGGGGCAGACGGTCTCACAGCCGATATCTGTGCCCAGGCTATATCCCGGGACCCAGGAACGTTCCTTGCACTGGCCAACAAGTGCCTAGAGCACGGACACTTTCCTGGGGCCTGGAAAGTGGCTACGGTGGTGGTCCTCCGCAAACCCGGCAAGGATTCCTACACCACCCCTAAGTCGTACAGACCGATTGGCCTTCTACCAGTCCTAGGTAAAACGCTGGAAAAACTTCTTGTAGCAAGACTGAAGTGGCACCTTATCCCGCGGCTCAGTACTCGCCAGTTTGGTTTCATGCCACAGAGGAGCACCGAAGACTCCCTCTACACCATGATACAACATATCAAGGGAAAGCTAAATGAAAAGAAGCTGATCACTGTTGTATCATTGGACATAGAGGGAGCCTTCGATAGCGCATGGTGGCCGGCCATCAGAACCAGACTGGCTGAGGAAAAGTGCCCGGTGAATATCAGAAGGTTGATAGACAGCTACCTGACTGGTAGGAGTGTCCGAGTGAGGTACGCGGGCGCCGAATGCCATAGAGAGACGAACAAGGGGTGCGTGCAAGGGTCCATTGGCGGTCCGATCCTATGGAACCTGATCCTGGATCCCCTACTGAAGGGGCTGGAGGAGCAAGGCATCCACTGCCAAGCGTTTGCCGATGATGTCGTGATGATCTTCGACGGTGACACAGCGTTGGAAGTCCAGAGGCAGGCCAATGCCGCCCTCGAGTATGTCCGGGTGTGGGGCATTCGTAACAAGCTGAAGTTTGCACCGCATAAAACATGTGCAATGGTGATTACCAGGAAGCTTCGGTACGATGTCCCGCTCCTGAGCATGGGCGGGGTAGACATTGGCATGTCTAAGGAAATAAAAATACTGGGGCTCACCGTCGACCACCAGCTCACGTTCAACACCCACGTCGCCAATGTGTGCAGAAAAGCTGTTAATATTTACAAACAGCTGGCACGTGCAGCAAAAGTGAGCTGGGGCCTTAACCCGGAGATCATTCACACAATTTACACGGCAGCAGTGGAGCCGGTTATACTGTACGCGGCGAGCGCCTGGGCGCCGGCAGCGAAGAAGATCGGAGTACAGAAAAGCCTGAACACGGTCCAACGAGGATTCGCGCAGAAGCTCTGTAAGTCCTACCGCACCGTTTCGCTGAACGCGTCCCTGGTGCTGGCTGGGATACTCCCTCTCGACCTCCGAATACAGGAAGCAGCCGCTCTGTATGAGGCAAAAAGAGGGGTGCCACAGCCAGCACTCGCGGGCAGGGAGGTGGAACGGGTGGTGGCATTTACGGAGACTCCGCACCCGGCGAAACATATGCCCATGGAGTTCATGTGCTTGGAAGATCAGGCGCTTGTGGAGACCCACAACCGTCAAGCAGTGAGAGTGTTCACGGATGGCAGCAAGATTGAGGGCAAGGTCGGAGCAGCACTGTCATTTTGGGACGGTGAGGCCGAGATCAAGTCCGCTAAACTTAGCCTGCCTCCGTACTGCACGGTCTACCAGGCTGAACTTCTGGCCATATGCGTAGCCACGCGCGAAATCCTCAAGCGCAAGGAGGGAACCTTCGGTATCTATAGTGACTCAAAGGCCGCACTACAAACAGTCACAAATCAGGGTGCCCTCCACGCCTTGGCCGTGGAGACGAGAGCGAACGTTGCCGTGGCTTTATCCCAGGGAAAAGATGTGTCTTTGTTCTGGGTAAAGGCACACGCCGGTCTAGAAGGCAACGAGCGAGCGGACCACCTCGCGAAGGAGGCTGCACTCCGATCCAAAAAGAAGCCGGACTACGACCGCTGCCCGGTTTCATTCGTCAAGCGGCAGATCCGTATGGGGTCGCTCGACGAATGGAACCGGAGGTATCAGAACGGCGAAACAGCCTCAGTAACGAAAATTTTCTTTCCCGATGCGATCGACGCCCACAGAATTGTGCTAAAGTTAAAACCGGCTGGCATATTGACGCAAATCCTGACGGGGCACGGTGGGTTCTCCGAATATTTGCACCGTTTCAAATGTAAGGGGAGCCCAGCGTGCATCTGCGAGCCGGATAAAGCGGAGTCGATCGCACACATATTGACAGAATGCCCAGTATATCAAACTGAGAGATATGAAGCTGAGCGAAGGCTAGAGACTGAAATAAATATCAATTCTATTTATAAACTAATGTCAGAGACGAAACGAAGGAAATTTTTTATAGAATACTGCACAGCCCTAGCCATCAAAGTAATTAAACGTAATAAAGCCAATTAGAACCTATGCTATTTACAAATATAGATATTTCTCTTCTAGAAAGGATATTTTAGAAATAAGCATAGTGTAACATAGCGTATTTGTTGTTTAAATTTTGAAAACTTTGAAACTTTTGTTAACTTTTATTTTAATAAGAAAGAAATTGTAAAATAAGCAGTACAAAGTAGTAATGTATTAAAAAGATCTCTGACCATGTCAGGGGGACACGAGCGAGGCAGGAGGTGGTTTTAGTCAGTTGGAGCCTGACACTACCCAGACTGGATCGATTTGTGAAACAGCCTGGGTGTTAGTCCGACCGGATTTCCCCTCCTGCCAAAAAAAAAAAAAAAAAAAAAAAAAAAAAAACCTAACCTAACCTAACCCAGTAGAGCAGCAAAAATCAGTTGGGGCCTAAAACCGGAGATAATCAGGACCATATACACTGCGGTGGTGGAACCGGTCATCACATACGCCGCAAGTGCATGGGCACCTGCTGCCCAAAAGGTTGGAATTAAAAAGCAACTCAGTGTGGTACAGAGGGGGTTTGCGCAGAAGCTATGTAAAGCCTACCGCACAGTCTCCTTGCACTCGGCACTGGTGCTCGCCGGGATACTCCCACTTGACCTCCGTATACGGGAAGTGGCTGCGCTATACGAGGCCAGGAGGGGGGTGCCCCAGCCCGCGCTGGGAGGCAGGGAGGTTGAGCGGATGGCTCCAGCAGCAGAAGCACCGCACCCCGCGGAACAAATGTACCTGGAGTTTGAAAGCCTGGTAGACGAGGAACAATACAACAACTACAATAATTTCGCAGTACGGATTTTCACAGACGGCAGCAAGATCGAGGGCAAGGTTGGGGCGGCGCTATCCTTGTGGACTAGTGCGACCGAAACTAAGGCCCTTAAACTAGCTCTGCCGTCCTACTGCACCGTCTACCAGGCCGAGCTCTTGGCCCTACAAAGAGCGGCAGCAGAGGCTTTCAAGCGTGCTGAAACAACTTTCGGCATCTTCAGCGACTCCATGGCAGCCCTTCAGACGATCGCCAACGTAAGCTCCTTCCATCCCTTAGCAGTGGAAACGAGGGACACCATCCGACGCTGTAAGCTCCAGAACAAGAGTGTCTCCTTGTTCTGGATAAAAGCCCATGCAGGTTTGGAAGGAAACGAGCGAGCCGACCAGCTTGCGAAGGAAGCTGCGCTGAAGTCGAAGAAGAAACCGGATTATGACCTGTGCCCCGTATCATTCGTCAAGAGGCAGATCCGTATGGAGTCACTTGACGAGTGGAATCAGAGGTACCAGCAAGGAGAAACAGCAGGTGTTACAAAGATGTTCTTCCCCAACGCGATCGACTCTTATAAAACTGTGCGAAAAATCCAACCCGCAGGCATCATGACACAAATTTTCACGGGGCATGGTGGGTTCTCCGAATACTTGCACCGCTTCAAATGTAAGGAGAACCCATCCTGCAGCTGTGAACCAGATGCAGTAGAGTCGGTCCCCCATATTCTGGTAGAATGCCCAGTTTTCGGCGAAGAAAGGTTCAAAGTCGAACAAAAGCTTGATACAAGGATAACTATGGACAATATATGTTTAATTTTGGAAAACAGCAGATCAAGACAAGTCTTTTTGGAATATTGCAGCAAAATTATAGGCAAAATTATAAATAAAAACAAGACTACTTGAAATACTGTGCTTTATCATATATGAACATTTCCCACAAGAAAAGATATAAAGATTAAAGCACAGAAACAATTAAACAGCAAAAAATTAAAAATCAAGAAAATCAAATAAATTAGATACAGAAATTCAAAATTGCAACTTTTTCAAAATTGAAGATTCTTAAACATATAAAAAATGGTATCCAAAACACTAAAAGTCTCAATAAGATCTCTGATGACCCATGTCAGAGGACACTGGCAGAGCAGGAGTGGTTTTTAGCCGGTTCGAGTCCGGCACTACTTCGACTGTCTCACAAGTCGTGAGATAGACGAAGTGTCCGTGGGGATTTCCCACTCCTGCCAAAACAAAAAAAAAAAAAAAAAAAAAAAAAAAAAAACCTAACCCAGTAGACCTGGTTGATATCTTCGCCATTAAGGGTGCGTTTTTGACGCTGTTTTCAGCATTTTTAGACTTTAGTGGGCCTCCGCCTACGTTCTGACAATATTTTACCACCCTAGAAGCGTTTTCAAAAATCTTCCCTTACGACACTTAGAAAATTTTAAGAATTTCAGACAAAATCTTCCAAATTTAGTGTTCTTCCAAATTTTCCTACAAATATTACTTTAGATTATAGTTACAATAGTACTCACCTACCATCCCTGCGTTCCGGTGCCCGTTTCGTGTCCCGGACTCAAGGTTGGGGGTTGAAAACCAAAATTTTTTGACTCAAAAACTGGTTTTTTGAGCAAAACCCAAAATTTTTGTTCGGCACTCACCCCTTTCTATTTCGTAGTTAGCTAGCCCGCGCGAAGCCGCGTCTCTGGACACCCCACTCGCGGGTCTAGCTCAAATAGAACCGTTACGTCTGTGAGAGGCGCGCGTGGAACACTACGCGCCGCCGTCTCGGGTCCAGTGATATGGGGGGCGACGGATGTCCCCGAATTCGTCGCCCCTGGACCTGTTTAGGGGGGCCGGAAGAGGGCGTTATCCGCCCTCTGCCGACGCCCGGTTCGTCTGCTGCGGGATGGGAAGGAACTCGAGATCTCCCTCTCCCTCTCCGCAGCTTCCTTCTGCGACATGACGGTTTCGCAGAAGGACACCACCGCGTCCCAGGACTCTGTGCTGTCGACCATCGCGTGAGCAACGGTCGGCAGCGACAGGTCTCCACCTATCTCTGTGACGAGGGCACGGCGCGGCTCGTCCCACGCGGGACATTCTGCCAGCGTATGCCGCGCCGTATCCTCCGGACAATGGACGCAGTGATGGCACCGAGCGTCCGGCTCCCTGCTTATGCGACACAGGTACTTCCCGAAGCAACCATGCCCCGAGAGCACCTGCGTCGCCCGAAACGTCAGGGAGCCGTGCTTCCTCCCGAGCCAGTCGTCGAGTACTGGCCGGATCGCCTCGATTGTGTCGAGGCCGGCGGAGGGATGGTCAAGCCTCCCCCGCCATTCCGCCACCATGACCTGTCGGAGCTGAGACCGGTGCAGCGTGATCTGACGCTGCACCAGCCTTTCGCCCCGATCCTTGGCGTCCTCGCGCCACTTGTGAAGCGTCGCGAGGGCTTTCGCCTCCAGGTCCCACGGCGGGGATCCGGCCAGTACACAAGCCGCCTCGTAGGAGATCGTGCGATATCCCCGTATGACCCTGACGGCCATCGCTCTCTGCGGTTTGCGCAGTACTGCGATAGTGCGGGCCGTCAGGTCCGTCGCCCATACTGGGGCCCCGTAAAGGGCCATGGATCGCACGATCCCCACGTACAAACGTCTACAGGCGGTGCTCGGGCCCCCCAAATTGGGAAGCAGCGTTGACAGCGCGCCCGCCGCGCCCATCAACTTGGGCACCAGCCGCTGAAAATGGGGGCCGAAGTCCCAACGGCTGTCGAGCACCAATCCAAGGTACTTCATGGTTGACTCGACAGCTATCCGGGCCCCCCCGACCACTATGTGTGATCCCAGCGGCGGCGCCCGTCGGGGACCATGAAACGCAATGGCCTCCGACTTGTTGAGAGCCACCTCCAGGCCCAGGCGCCGGATGCGGCTCACCACCTGTGACACCGCAGCCGTAGCCAGCAACGCTGCTTCCCTGTACGAGCTCCCCCGGGCAATGACCAGCGTGTCGTCCGCATAACACGTCAGGTTCACTCCCGGTGGAAGCTCGCACCGCAAAACCCAGTCGTAACCGATGTTCCACAAGGGAGGGCCCAGAACCGACCCCTGTGGAACACCGCACGACATCTCGCGACGGCCATCGCCGTCGCGTCCCATGTAGGTGACACACCTTCCCGACAGATAAGCCCCCACAATGTTGCGGAGGTAGAGAGGCACCCGGTGGTAGCGCAGGGCCTCCCTAATGCAACCCCAGGGCAGAGTGTTGAAGGCGTTGGAGATGTCCAAGGACACCGCCAGCACCACCCCGCCCCGAGACACTGCTTCCTCCGCCAGGACTCTCACCCTCATTATGGCGTCGATGGTGGAGCGCCCACGACGGAACCCATACTGGCTGTCGTCCAGGTTCGGCCCCTCTGTACACAAGTGGCTGACGAGGCGGTCTGCGATTATTCGCTCCATCATCTTGCCCGCCTCGTCCAGCAGCACTATGGGCCGATAAGCGGACGACGAGTCCGCCGGGCGCCCTGCCTTCCTGAGCAAGACCAGTCGACCAGTCTTCCACCGGGTAGGGAACTGGCCCTGCTCAAGGCATGCCGAGAAGAGTCCTCTCAGTGGGGGCTCCAGCTCTTTCAGGGCGAGGACCAGAGCGCGGCCAGGCACTCCATCGGGCCCCGGAGCAGTGTTTTTAGCCCGGAGCCGCAATACGGCCGCGCCCATCTCTGCCTGTGTCACCTCTGGGATGGTTTCGCTTCCTTCCTCTGCCGGCTCTGCAGCTGTGTGCAGAACCATCGGCGGTGGCTCATACTCGGCTCTCTCAGGGAAGAGGGCCGAGACCACTCGCTCCAGGAACTGCGGCTCGAGACTTTCCGTTAGCGGGGGCGCCCACGGCCGAAGTTTCCCTCGGACCGACCGGTAAGGGCGCCCAAACGGATCCCCGTCTAAGCTCGCCAACATTTCCTCCCTGGAGCGTGTCTTCGACTCGCCGATGGCCAGCCACAGAGCCAGCTTCGCCGCGCGGTACACCTCATACAGCGCGGCTTCTTCCTCAGGAACCCGTGGACGTCTTCTCCGGCACCGCGTGTACGGGCGTCTGGCGTCTGCGCACTCGACGCGCAGTCGCTCGATCTCGACGCACCACCAGTACAAGCGGCGCCGTGCGGACAGACAGGAGACGCGTGGCATGCATGCGTCGCAGATCTGCGTCATCGCATCGCCAAACCACTGCGCCTCCAGTTCGACGTCGACGGGACCGACGGTGGCCGACTCCCGGATCCAGGCCTGAACTATGGCGGCTTCTTCGAGAGCTTCCCTGTCGAGGCGTTTCAGCGCCCAACGCGGGCCGTCTCTTCGGGGCCCCGATTGGCGACGATCTCCAGCGGTCTGGGTGGAGACGTCGAAGCGGATGTATCGGTGATCCGATAGCGTCTCCACCTCCACCTCAACGTGCCAATCACGGACTCGGTGCACGACAGCGGGACTAGCGAACGAGACGTCCACTATCGACCCGCCCCGCTGCCGTACACACGTGTAGGCTGAACCCCGATTTAAGACAGCCAGGCCCGTCGTAATGGCCCACTCCTCTAGCACTTCGCCTCTCGGGTCCGTGACCGGGGAACCCCACGCCGCAGACTTGGCGTTGAGGTCACCGAGAAGCAAAATGGGTCGAGGGTGAGACTGGCCGACAACGGCTCCCAACTCGACGAGGAAACTCTCGAAGTCGGCGAGACTCCTGTTGGGCGAAAAATACGCCCCAATCGTGACGATCCCGTTCACAAGGGCCGCAACCCAACCGTGACCACGGGATACGTCGACGAGAGTCGCGCCGATGATGGCCACTAGGCCGTCTAGATCCCCTGCCCAGTTATCCCGGGGGGGGATGAAATACGGCTCAGCTACCACCGCCACATTTATCGACCACTGCGCCATGCTCTGGAGCAGGAGATCCTGAGCTCTGGTGCAGTGGTTGATGTTCGCCTGGAGGAAATGGTAGTCTGCCATCACTGGCACTCCATTTCCTCGGCGCTCCGTCCCACCACAGGCCGGGAGTCGGCCGAAGAGGTGCTAGGTTGCGGGGGGGGTGCGTCCCCCGCAGCCTTGGCCCATCGCTTGCTGCGCTTTCTGGGCGCGCCGCAGGCTTTACCACCTACTCTGTGCCCCGCGGACTTTCCTGCAGCTGCACACAAACTGCAGTTTGGCTCCGCAGAGCACTGGGACGCCTTATGGCCAGACTGACCGCAGCGATAACATAAGTCGCTGCGGTCTGTGTCGCAGGTGCACAGTGCCCGGACGTGCCCTTTCTCCAGGCACCGGTAGCACTGCATGGCCCTGGGTGCCAAGAGTTTCACTCTAGCTGACACCCAACCAACCAGCAGACGTCCCGCGTCAGCAACCTGCTTCGCCGCAACAACTGGACACCGCACCCAGATGGTGCCAAGCCCGCCCGTATTTACGCGGATACTACCCGCCTTTACATTGTCGGCTGAGCATCCGCCGCTTCGGGCTATGGCCGCCACCACCTCCTCCGGCGTCACAGAATCGTCCAGCCCATCGACGCGAACCTCAGCGGTCTTCATGGGCCTGGACACAACCTAACCTTTTTTTTTTTTTTTTTTTTTTTGTCGCTGGGAAAAAATGCATTACGCATACCCGTCCATCGGGGGATGGGCGGGCTATGTGGGACTCCCCGGTCTGACCCGGTATACCCACTAAAACGACCCAGCGGCATTCCCGCTTCGTCCTAGTGGCGGGGGACTGGGAAACCGGCACAGCCTTTACTTCCAGTCCTCCGCCGACGATGACCCGCACAGCGGACCTCACGCCCTCCCCGTGGGGGGGGGGGCGGGCCCGGGAATGACAGACGAAGGTGGTGACGGGTGCAATGCGGGCGAAGGCGCCCCCGCGCCTGTCGCCCGCCCGTCGCCACCATGAAGAGGGAGAAGACCGCGTCTTCTCCGACCTCTTCTTCTTCTGCGGAGCGGCGCTGCGAGAGGGTCTTCCTCCCGCGCGCGCTCCGCCGCCTCCTTTTGCGAGACTACGTCCTCACAAAAGGAGGCGATCGCTGACCAGGCCCCCTCGCTCCCCAGCATGGCGTTGACCACACCGGGAAGCGAGAGGTCCTGTCCGATCTCCGCGATCAGACTGCGGCGCGGCTCGGACCAAGCTGGGCACACTTCGAGGGTGTGCTGCGCCGTGTCCTCCGCCGCGCCGCAGTCGTGGCACGACGGGGCTTCCTCCCTCCCGATCCGGTGCAGGTACGTTCCGAAGCAGCCATGCCCGGACAACACCTGCACCAGACGGAACGAGAGGAAACCATGAGACCGCTCGAGCCAGGCCCGGAGGACCGGACCGAGCGCGTCCAACGTCCGGCGGCCAAAGGTGGCGGTGGCGAGGTCCTCCGTCCAATGGAGGACGATGGCGTCCCTCGCCTCCCGCCGCACGGCCTCCCGCTCCTCGGCGACGGGGTGCTCCCCGAGCGCCCTGCGATGCGCCGTCCACTCATACACCCTGGCCAGCACCCAAGCCTCCAACTCCCAAGGAGGGGTGCCGGCCAGAGCGCACGCCGCCGAGAAACCCACCGACCGGTAGGCCCTCGCCACCCGCAGTGCAATGGCCCTTTGGGGCTTGCGGATGGCGGTCGCGTTCTCCCTCCTGTGGAGGGAGTCCGCCCAAATGGGGGCCCCGTACAGGGCCATGCTCCGCAAGATGCCGGCATAGAGGCGCCGGCATTTCGCCTTGGGCCCCCCCAGGTTCGGGAGGAGCCACGAGAGGGCGTCCGCGGCCTTCAACAGGCGCGTCGACAGCCCGCTGGAATGCGGGCCGAAGCGCCACCTGTCGTCCAGCACCAGGCCCAGATATTTCATCCGGGGCTGGACCTCTATACGGACGCCCTCCACGACGATGTGGGCGTCGGGTGGGCAGCGCTGCCGAGGCCCGCGAAAGAACACGGCCTCGGTCTTGTGCAGCGCCACCTTCAATCCCAGGCGGCGGATCCTCTCTGCAACCAAGGATCCGCCAGCCGAGGCCAGACAGGCCGCGTCCCCGAAACTCCTCCCCCGTGCAGTGAGCAGAGTGTCATCCGCGTAGCAGATGACACTCGTGCCCGGGAGGAGGGCTCCCCGCAGCAGCCAATCGAACCCGATGTTCCACAGCGGGGGCCCAAGCACCGACCCCTGTGGAACACCGGACTCTGCACCGTACCGCCTCACTGTGGCCGTCTTGTCTACGAGGAGGACCTCTCGGTCCTCCAAGTAGCTGGCCAGGAGGCTCCGCAGATATTGGGGCACTCCGTGATACCGGAGCGCCTCCAATATCGTCGAGTGGGGCACGGAGTTGAAGGCATTGGCAATGTCGAATGACACCGCCAGCACTCCGTCCCCCGCCTCGACTGCCTCCTTCACCTGGCCCTTGAGTAGGGCCAGCGCGTCGATCGTCGAACGCCCACGACGGAAACCGAATTGGGCGTCCGACAGATCCGGCCCTACATCCCGCAAATGGTGCCCGAGCCGGGAGGCGACTATCCCCTCGAACAATTTACCGACCTCATCCAGCAACACGACGGGCCGGTATGCCGAGGGGGAGTCCACCGGGCGTCCCGCCTTTCGGAGGAGGCAAAGCTGCCCCTCCTTCCACAGTTTCGGGAACTTCCCAGCCGAAAAGCACGCGCTGAAAAGGTCCCGAAACCTGTCCTCCATCTCGGAGGCAGCTATTGCCACCACCCGTGCGGGGACGCCGTCCGGCCCGGGGGCCGTCTTCTTGGCGCGGAGGCTGAGTACCCCCGCGTAGATCTCCGCCGCCGTCACCGGGAGGACCTCCTCCTCCGGCGAAGCCGCCCCTTGCGGGGGATCCATTGTTGGTGGGGCGAAGTCGGTCCTGCGCGGAAACAGGGACCGGACCACCCCATCCAGCAGTGCTGGCTCGAGGGTCTCCGACAGTGGGGGACCATAGGGGCGGAGCTGGTTCCGCGCCGCCTTGTATGGCCTCCCATAGGGATCCCTGTCGAGACCCTCCAGCATCTCGGCCCTCGCCGAGTCTCTCGCAGCGCCCATTGCAGACTTGAGGACCGTCGTCGCCACTCGGTAGGAGGCGTATAGGCGGTCCTCTTCTGCCCGGACTCGGTTTAGGGCGCTGCGCCGCCGGCTGCGCGCGTAGGCCCTTCTGGCCGCCACGCAGGCGGTCCGAAGCCCCTCCAGCTCCTCCGTCCACCAATAAACGGCGCGACGGGGAGGCGGACGGCGAGACCGAGGCATGCTGGAATTGCACACCTCGGTCAGGGCCCCTCTGAGCTGAACCGCTGCGGCGTCTACGTCCAGGACCTCAACAGGGGGCGACAGCCAGTCCTGGAGGAAAGCCGCCTCCTTGGCTGCCTCCCGGTCCAGGCGGGTGAGTGCCCACCGCGGGAAGGGAGATTGCCCAGCGCGGGCCACCCCCCCCCCCTGGGTGGAGATGTCGAACCGCACGTATCGGTGGTCCGACAAGGTCTCCACCATCTCAACCCGCCAGTTCACGACGCGGGCGGCCAGCGCGGGGGTGGCGAACGTGACGTCCACCACCGACCCACCCTGTTGCCGCACACACGTGTGGACCGTCCCCCTGTTGAGGAGGGACATACCGCTTGAGGCCGCCCAGAACTCAACGGCGCGTCCCCGGACGTTGCACCCGGCGGCCGGGTTGCCCCAGGCCACCGACTTGGCGTTCAGGTCGCCCAACACCACGACCTGGCGAGGCGCCGCCCTCCCTACGACTGCAGTGAGGACCTCCAGGAAATCCTCAAAGTCCGAGAGAGGGCGGTTTGGGGAGAAATAGACCCCAACCAGGGCCATGTCCCCCCACGCGGCGGCCACGTATCCCGGTCCCCTCTCTAAGAGCGAGAGGGGAGGGGAGTCCGTGGAAGACCGCGCCACCAACGCCACCAGGCCATCCCGGTCACCCAGCCAACGGCCAGGGACCGAGTAAGGCTCGGCGACCACCGCCAAGTCCACCAACCACTCAGCCATTGTCTGCATCAGCAGATCTTGGGCTGCCCTGCAGTGGTTGGCGTTCGCCTGAAGGATGCGATGTTCGACTATATCCATCAGTCGGACATCGCACCCCCCTCCGCAGCCGCCGCAGGAACGGCGGTACCGGCAGCCGCAACAGGCCCGGTTGGCGCCTGTACTTTGCCACGCTTAGGGGGAGGATTGCAGTTCCTCCCCTTCATCACGTGGTCCGCTTGGCAGCCACTGGCAGCACATACCGAGCAGTGCGGCGTGGCGACCTCACAGGAGGCGGTTTGGTGGCCCCCCATGCCACAGCGGTAGCAGATGTCTGACCTGTCTACCGCGGACGGACACAGAGCCCGGGTGTGGCCGATGCCGAAGCACCGGAAACACCTCAGCGGCTGGTCCTCGAGTGCCCTGACCGCACCCGAGCTGAAGCCGACCGTCAGCCGGCCCTTTGCCAGGACGGCTCTGGCAGCGGGAATCGGGCACTCAAGGCGGACGGTGCCCATGCCACCGCGGCCGGGCCTTATGTCCCGACTCTGGACCACCGCGACGTCGCAGCCCCCTAACGCTGCGACCGCCTCCACCACCTCCTCCTTGGTGACGGAATCGTCGAGATCCGTCACCAACTTTACTGGTCGGGCCACCTTGGCGGAGTCCGCGATGACCTCCTGCAGCTTAGCTGCAAAGAGGTCCGCGCGGGCTGCCCCCTCTGCCCCCGGGAACTCGAATAATCGAGCCCCGGCTTGGGTCCGCCGGCAAGACACACTGCCGATCCCCAGTTGAGTGGGATCGGCATTGCTACGCGCCAAAATGGACGCGTACGTCTCCCCTCGCTCCGCCGCCTCCGCGGTGAGGGTCACCACGACGGCCGCGGTTTTTGGGGAGACTAGCTGCCCCTTTCCCCTCGCTCTACCTCTACCTCCCCGCTTCCCCCCCCCTCTGCCGGTCGTATGCGACCGGCTGGGAGCGGGGACGGCTGGGGCGGCAGCCGCCGACTTTTTGGCTTTGCCCCTCCGTCTCCCGACCACTTCCGTCCACTCATTGGACGGGGTGGTCGAGGGGAGAAGGGCGTCCTGCTCCGCCGCCTCCGCGGTGAGGGCCACCACGACGGCCGCGGCCTTTGGGGTGACCAGCTGCCCCTTTCCCCTCTCTCTACCTCTACCTCCCCGCTTCCCCCCCCCCTCTGCCAGTCGTCTGCGCGCGGTTGGGGGCGGGGACGGCTGGGGCGGCAGCCGCCGACTTTTTGGCTTTGCCCTTCCCCCTGCCGACCACTTCCGTCCCCTCATTGGACGGGGTAGTCAAGGGGAGAAGGGCGTCCTCCTGGACCTGGGATGAGGAAGACGGCCCCGGCTCGGAGCGCCCCTTATCCGCCGCAAGCGGCGGTCGGAGGCGCTTTTCTGGCAGGAGCCGGTCCTCTATTCCTGCCAGGCAGGCTCGCGTGAAGGCCCGCTCCTCCATTACCACCTTGCGGATTATGTCCTCAAGGTTGGAGTTGGAGGACCTCTTTTGCCTCTTTTTACGGCTTTCAGCCGTCTTCCAGGCACCCTCTTTTTCTTTGGGGGATGAGCTGCCCCCCTTAGTGGGCTCTTTCGTCCCTTTCACGGCCTTTTTGGCCCCCTCTGCAGGCGTTTTGGGCGTCTGCGTGGTCTTTTTTGGTGCAGGTGGCGCTTTAGCCACCTGTGCCCATGTTGGCCCAGCCGTTGATGGAGTGGGCTCTGCTTCCTTCCTCCGCTTATCCGCTGCCAGCGGCGGGCGGAGGTTAACTGGGGGGTTGAGCCTGGGTTCAAGGCTGTCGAATCGGGCGGTCATAATAGTCAACAGCCGGTTGAACTGGTCTTCCCCCAAAGACCCGTTCTGTGGCAGAGCGTGACTATCCGAAGTCACACCCTGCTGCCGGCTGAAGTCCGCCCTCAGGGCGCTGACCTCCCGCTGGAGCTCCTCCATCTTCGTATGGAGACGGTGATTCTCTTCTTGGAGCTTCACCGTCTCCTCCGAGGTCGTCCGGTCAAGGAGGACTTCCACAGCCTCCTTTATTCCGTCCGCCGCCTCCTTAAGGGCCCGCGTGAATGTGCCCTTCAGGTTGCCCGATTTCGTGGCAACCTTCAGGACGACGTCCACGCCGTCCAAAACCTGGCGGCTGAGGACCTCAGCCGTCAGGCCCTCAGGGGCTGTGGCAGTCTGTAACCGCCTCTCCCTTGCCTTCCGAGCCAACTCGGCGACTTCGTCGGTCGCGGCAGCTTTCCGGCCCTCTCGCCTCGCAGCGTTGAGCTCGGCCTTAGTGCTCACCAATGCAGTGAATGCCGCAGAATCATTCTGCTCCACCTGCATGGCCCCCTCGGAGTCGCTAACTCCGCTGGCCACCGACGTATCAGGGCGCTTCAGGTAGCGGCCCCGGGTGTCGCGCGACTCTGCCGCTGGAGTGCTGACACCGGAAGGTGTCCCGCGACCTCTGCCCCTCCTTGCGGTCCGCACCTTGGCGGCCGGCAGGTTCTCCTCACTTGAGGACAAACCTGCCGACAACGCGTCCGATTCAAATCCACGCGGCCGCTTCCCCCAAAACTTGGAGGGGCCGGCCGCAACTGTTTGCGGAGCGTTGCCGGACTCCGACAACACTCTCACCCGCTCAAGAACCACAAGGGGCTCCGCTGGAGCAACTGCTCCTGTCTTCAATGACGCAGTGCCAGAATCTGACGCTGCGTCCGCCTTCTCCACAACTTTTTTAATTGTTTTTGGTATATCCATAGTATTCCCACGAGTATGGGGGATATAAAATGTCCATCCGGGCAGTGCCCCCTGTACCCGGATAAGCCTTTAACATTTATAACCCGCCAGGGGGTCGGCTGGTACCCTGGCGGGGGTCGCACTAGAGACTGATTGTTCCATGGGAACACCCGTCAGCCATTCATCCCCTCACGGTGCGCCGCCGCTTGAGATTCGGGGTAACTTTTTATAGAGGTTTTCTACCTCGCGGTCCGGGCGGTTAAGCCAAGACCCTCGGTCCCGATCGAAGCCGCGAGACGTGATCCACGACACTCCAATGATGGGATTACGAGAACGACGGGGACAGCGAAAGACTGAGTCCCTCACTGTCTGCTCGGAGGCAGGGTAAGTGCACACCGAGCCCGTTGTTGCTCCTCCACTGTGCCCTCTGCTGTTCAGAGGGTCACGTGGAACAGCGCCCCGTTGGTCCATTTAGTTGGACCCCCTCCTATGTCAGAATATTTGCCACGAACAGTAACATTCCCCGAAGAATGAGAATCTCTTCCCATTCCTTGGGGAAGGCCACTGCCCGCGCCCAGGATGCACCGTCCATGCCAGCTGCTGTTCCCTCCAAACGTATCGAGAGGGACCGGCAGCCGTCAGGCCCACGAGGAGGTTTTCTGACCCAGCACCCCAACCTAACCTAACCTTTTTTTTTTTTTTTTTTTTTTTTTTTTTTTTTTTTTTTTTTTTTTTTGCACTGGGAAAAAATGCATTACGCATACCCGCCCATCGGGGGATGGGTGGGCTATGTGGGACTCCCCGGTCTGACCCGGTATACCCACTAAAACAACCCAGCCGCATTCCCGCTTCGTCCAAGTGGCGGGGGACTGGGAAACCGGCATAGCCTTGACGACCAGTCCTCCGCCGACGATTGCCCTTCATGTGGACCCCTCACACCCTCCCCGTGGGGAGGGGGAAGGGCCCGGGAATGACCAACGAAAGTGGTGACGGGTGCAATGCGGGCAAAGGCACCCCCGTGCTTGTCGCCCGCCCGTCGCCACCATGAGGAGGGAGAGGACGACGCCTTCTCCGACCTCTTCTTCATCTTCACGCGGCGGCCACGTATCCCGGTCCCCTTTCCAAGAGCGAGAGGGGAGGGGAGTCCGTGGAAGACCGCGAAACCAACGCCACCAAGCCGTCCCGACCGTGTAAGGCTCGGCGACCACCACCAAGTTCACCAACCACTGAGCCATGGTCTGCATCAGCAGATCCTGGGCTGCGCTGCAGTAACCTAACCTAACCTAACCTAACCTTTTTTTTTTTTTTTTTTTTTTTTGTTGACGATGTGGAAATCCTCGATGGATGTCCCCCGCCCTGGGGAGAGCGGAGGGGTCTGTCAGACTCGTACTGACTAAAACCACACCGGTGTTCCCTCGCACACTTGCGTCGGGGGGCAGCGGGAACGAATGTGACTTCCGCTGCCCCGGACTAGTGCCGGCCCGCTCGACCAGTGCGGGCCTCGTCCCTGGGGGGAGTGAGGTGTGCTCCCCCCGTTACGTCTGTGAGAGGCGCGCGTGGAACACTACGCGCCACCGTCTCGGGTCCAGTGATATGGGGGGCGACGGATGTCCCCGAATCCGTCGCCCCTGGACCTGTTTAGGGGGGCCGGAAGAGGGCGTTATCCGCCCTCTGCCGACGCCCGGTGCGTCTGCTGCGGGATGGGAAGGAACTCGAGATTTCCCTCTCCCTCTCCGCAGCTTCCTTCTGCGACATGACGGTTTCGCAGAAGGACACCACCGCGTCCCAGGACTCTGTGCTGTCGACCATCGCGTGAGCAACGGTCGGCAGCGACAGGTCTCCACCTATCTCTGTCACGAGGGCACGGCGCGGCTCGTCCCACGCGGGACATTCTGCCAGCGTATGCCGCGCCGTATCCTCCAAACACTGGACCGGTAAGGGCGCCCAAACGGATCCCCGTCTAAGCTCGCCAACATTTCCTCCCTGGAGCGTGTCTTCGACTCGCCGATGGCCAGCCACAGAGCCAGCTTCGCCGCGCGGTACACCTCATACAGCGCGGCTTCTTCCTCAGGAACCCGTGGACGTCTTCTCCGGCACCGCGTGTACGGGCGTCTGGCGTCTGCGCACTCGACGCGCAGTCGCTCGATCTCGACGCACCACCAGTACAAGCGGCGCCGTGCGGACAGACAGGAGACGCGTGGCATGCATGCGTCGCAGATCTGCGTCATCGCATCGCCAAACCACTGCGCCTCCAGTTCGACGTCGACGGGACCGACGGTGGCCGACTCCCGGATCCAGGCCTGAACTATGGCGGCTTCTTCGAGAGCTTCCCTGTCGAGGCGTTTCAGCGCCCAACGCGGGCCGTCTCTTCGGGGCCCCGATTGGCGACGATCTCCAGCGGTCTGGGTGGAGACGTCGAAGCGGATGTATCGGTGATCCGATAGCGTCTCCACCTCCACCTCAACGTGCCAATCACGGACTCGGTGCACGACAGCGGGACTAGCGAACGAGACGTCCACTATCGACCCGCCCCGCTGCCGTACACACGTGTAGGCTGAACCCCGATTTAAGACAGCCAGGCCCGTCGTAATGGCCCACTCCTCTAGCACTTCGCCTCTCGGGTCCGTGACCGGGGAACCCCACGCCGCAGACTTGGCGTTGAGGTCACCGAGAAGCAAAATGGGTCGAGGGTGAGACTGGCCGACAACGGCTCCCAACTCGACGAGGAAACTCTCGAAGTCGGCGAGACTCCTGTTGGGCGAAAAATACGCCCCAATCGTGACGATCCCGTTCACAAGGGCCGCAACCCAACCGTGACCACGGGATACGTCGACGAGAGTCGCGCCGATGATGGCCACTAGGCCGTCTAGATCCCCTGCCCAGTTATCCCGGGGGGGGATGAAATACGGCTCAGCTACCACCGCCACATTTATCGACCACTGCGCCATGCTCTGGAGCAGGAGATCCTGAGCTCTGGTGCAGTGGTTGATGTTCGCCTGGAGGAAATGGTAGTCTGCCATCACTGGCACTCCATTTCCTCGGCGCTCCGTCCCACCACAGGCCGGGAGTCGGCCGAAGAGGTGCTAGGTTGCGGGGGGGGTGCGTCCCCCGCAGCCTTGGCCCATCGCTTGCTGCGCTTTCTGGGCGCGCCGCAGGCTTTACCACCTACTCTGTGCCCCGCGGACCTTCCTGCAGCTGCACACAAACTGCAGTTTGGCTCCGCAGAGCACTGGGACGCCTTATGGCCAGACTGACCGCAGCGATAACATAAGTCGCTGCGGTCTGTGTCGCAGGTGCACAGTGCCCGGACGTGCCCTTTCTCCAGGCACCGGTAGCACTGCATGGCCCTGGGTGCCAAGAGTTTCACTCTAGCTGACACCCAACCAACCAGCAGACGTCCCGCGTCAGCAACCTGCTTCGCCGCAACAACTGGACACCGCACCCAGATGGTGCCAAGCCCGCCCGTATTTACGCGGATACTACCCGCCTTTACATTGTCGGCTGAGCATCCGCCGCTTCGGGCTATGGCCGCCACCACCTCCTCCGGCGTCACAGAATCGTCCAGCCCATCGACGCGAACCTCAGCGGTCTTCATGGGCCTGGACACCCGCGCCTCCTCGGGGTTGAGGACGTCCCTCAACTTCGCAGCTAGAGCGTCTGCCCTCTCAGTACTGCTGGTCCCCGCCAACTCGAACATTTTGGCCCCCGTGGCTGCCGTCCTGAAACGGAAGCCGTCCGGGGTGCCAAAGTCAGCGAAGACCAGCTTGCTCTTCGCGTCCGCCAGTACCTTTTGGTATGTGACGCCTCTGTCTTTTGCTTCGGGCTGAAGCGTCACCACCACTGCCTCTGAGCGAGGGATGCGGATTTTCGGGGCGCTCTGGCCACCCCTGGCGGTGTGCCCCCCGGAGCCCGGCGCGGCTTTGGCCTTGCGGCCCCTCTTCCTTCTCTTCTTCCGGCTTTCGGCCGTTTTCCAGTCACCCTCTTTGGGGGGCGAGCTGCTCCCCTCAGAGGGCTTTCCCGTCCCCTTTACGGGTTTCTTGGCCCCCTCCGTGGGCTTTTTGGGCGTTTGCGTGGGAGTTTTTGGTGCAGGTGGCGCTCTAGCCACCTGTGCCCACGTAGGCCCAGCCACTGTTGGAGCAGGCTCTAACGCCTTCTTCCGCTTGTCCGCTGCCAGCGGCGGACGGACATTAACGGGGGGGTTGAGCCTCGGTTCTAGGCTGTCAAAGCGGGCGGTCATAATGGTCAACAGCCGGTTGAACTTGTCTTCCCCCAAAGACCCGTTCTGTGGCAGAGCGCGGCTGTCCGAAGTCACACTCTGCTGCCGGCTGAAGTCCGCCCTCAGGGCGCTGACCTCCCGCTGGAGCTCCTCCATCTTTGTATGGAGACGGAAATTCTCCTCTTGGAGCTTCACCGTCTCTTCCGAGGTCGTCCGATCAAGGAGGACTTCCACAGCCTCCCTGATTCCCTCCGCCGCCTCCTTAAGGGCCCGCGTAAACGTGCCCTTCAGGTTGCCCGATTTTGTGGCAACCTTCAGGACGACGTCTACGCCATCCAAAACCTGGCGGCTGAGAACCTCAGCCGTCAGTCCCTCAGGGCCTGCGGCGGTCTGCAACCGCCGCTCCCTTGCCAGTCGAGCCATTTCAGCGACCTCATCAGTCGCTGCGGCCTTCCGGCCCTCTCGCCTGGCGGCGTTGAGCTCCGCTTTGGTGCTCACCAATCCGGTGGAGGCTGCGGAATCGCCCTGCTCCACCTGCATGGCCCCGTCGGAGTCACTTACTCCGCTGGCCATCGGCGTATCGGGGCGCTTCAGGTAGCGGCCCCGCGTGTCACGTGCTTCTGCCCCCGAAGTGTTGGCTCCGGAAGGTGACCCGCGACCTCTGCCCCTCCTTGCAGTCGGTACCTTGGCGGCCGGCAGGTTCTCCTCACTTGAGGAAAGACCCGCCGACAACGCTTCCGACTCAAAGCGCGGTCGTTTCCCCCAAAACTTGGAGGGACCGGCCGCAACAAATTGTGGTGAGTCGCCGGATTTCGGCAACACACTCACCCGCTCCAGAACCACTAAGGGCTCTGTTGGAGCAACTGCTCCCATCTTCAATGACGCAGTGCCAGAATTTGACGCTGCGTCCGCCTTCTCCATCAATTTTTTATTATTAATATTTTCCATGTGATTCCCACGAGTATGGGGGATATAAAACGTCCATCCGGGCAGTGCCCCCTGTACCCGGATAAGCCTTTAACATTTATAACCCGCCAGGGGGTCGGCTGGTACCCTGGCGGGGGTCGCACTAGAGACTGATTGTTCCATGGGAACACCCGTCAGCCATTCATCCCCTCACGGTGCGCCGCCGCTTGAGATTCGGGGTAACTTTTTATAGAGGTTTTCTACCTCGCGGTCCGGGCGGTTAAGCCAAGACCCTCGGTCCCCAACACAACGCCCCTTTTGTCCAAGTAGGACCCCTCCTATGTCAGAATATTTGCCACGAACAGTGACATTCCCCGAAGAATAAGAATCTCTTCCCATTCCTTGGGGAAGGCCACTGCCCGCGCCCAGGATGCACCGTCCATGCCGGCTGCTGTTCCCTCCAAACGTATCGAGAGGGACCGGCAGCCGTCAGGCCCACGAGGAGGTTTTCTGACCCAGCACCCCAACCTAACCTTTTTTTTTTTTTTTTTTTTTTTTTTTTTTTGTCGCTGGGAAAAAATGCGTTACGCATACCCGTCCATCGGGGGATGGGCGGGCTATGTGGGACTCCCCGGTCTGACCCGGTATACCCACTAAAACGACCCAGCGGCATTCCCGCTTCGTCCTAGTGGCGGGGGACTGGGAAACCGGCACAGCCTTTACTTCCAGTCCTCCGCCGACGATGACCCGCACAGCGGACCTCACGCCCTCCCCGTGGGGGGGGGGGCGGGCCCGGGAATGACAGACGAAGGTGGTGACGGGTGCAATGCGGGCGAAGGCGCCCCCGCGCCTGTCGCCCGCCCGTCGCCATCATGAAGAGGGAGAAGACCGCGTCTTCTCCGACCTCTTCTTCTTCTGCGGAGCGGCGCTGCGAGAGGGTCTTCCTCCCGCGCGCGCTCCGCCGCCTCCTTTTGCGAGACTACGTCCTCGCAAAAGGAGGCGACCGCTGACCAGGCCCTCTCGCTCCCCAGCATGGCGTTGACCACACCGGGAAGCGAGAGGTCCTGTCCGATCTCCGCGATCAGACTGCGGCGCGGCTCGGACCAAGCTGGGCACACTTCGAGGGTGTGCTGCGCCGTGTCCTCCGCCGCGCCGCAGTCGTGGCACGACGGGGCTTCCTCCCTCCCGATCCGGTGCAGGTACGTTCCGAAGCAGCCATGCCCGGACAACACCTGCACCAGACGGAACGAGAGGAAACCATGGGACCGCTCGAGCCAGGCCCGGAGGACCGGACCGAGCGCGTCCAACGTCCGGCGGCCAAAAGTGGCGGTGGCGAGGTCCTCCGTCCAATGGAGGACGATGGCGTCCCTCGCCTCCCGCCGCACGGCCTCCCGCTCCTCGGCGACGGGGTGCTCCCCGAGCGCCCTGCGATGCGCCGTCCACTCATACACCCTGGCCAGCACCCAAGCCTCCAACTCCCAAGGAGGGGTGCCGGCCAGAGCGCACGCCGCCGAGAAACCCACCGACCGGTAGGCCCTCGCCACCCGCAGTGCAATGGCCCTTTGGGGCTTGCGGATGGCGGTCGCGTTCTCCCTCCTGTGGAGGGAGTCCGCCCAAATGGGGGCCCCGTACAGGGCCATGCTCCGCAAGATGCCGGCATAGAGGCGCCGGCATTTCGCCTTGGGCCCCCCCAGGTTCGGGAGGAGCCACGAGAGGGCGTCCGCGGCCTTCAACAGGCGCGTCGACAGCCCGCTGAAATGCGGGCCGAAGCGCCACCTGTCGTCCAGCACCAGGCCCAGATATTTCATCCGGGGCTGGACCTCTATACGGACGCCCTCCACGACGATGTGGGCGTCGGGTGGGCAGCGCTGCCGAGGCCCGCGAAAGAACACGGCCTCGGTCTTGTGCAGCGCCACCTTCAATCCCAGGCGGCGGATCCTCTCTGCAACCAAGGATCCGCCAGCCGAGGCCAGACAGGCCGCGTCCCCGAAACTCCTCCCCCGTGCAGTGAGCAGAGTGTCATCCGCGTAGCATATGACACTCGTGCCCGGGAGGAGGGCTCCCCGCAGCAGCCAATCGAACCCGATGTTCCACAGCGGGGGCCCAAGCACCGACCCCTGTGGAACACCGGACTCTGCGCCGTACCGCCTCACTGTGGCCGTCTTGTCTACGAGGAGGACCTCTCGGTCCTCCAAGTAGCTGGCCAGGAGGCTCCGCAGATATTGGGGCACTCCGTGATACCGGAGCGCCTCCAATATCGTCGAGTGGGGCACGGAGTTGAAGGCATTGGCAATGTCGAATGACACCGCCAGCACTCCGTCCCCCGCCTCGACTGCCTCCTTCACCTGGCCCTTGAGTAGGGCCAGCGCGTCGATCGTCGAACGCCCACGACGGAAACCAAATTGGGCGTCCGACAGATCCGGCCCCACATCCCGCAAATGGCTCCCGAGCCGGGAGGCGACTATCCCCTCGAACAATTTTCCGACCTCATCGAGCAACACGACGGGCCGGTATGCCGAGGGGGAGTCCACCGGGCGTCCCGCCTTTCGGAGGAGGCAAAGCTGCCCCTCCTTCCACAGTTTCGGGAACTTCCCAGCCGAAAAGCACGCGCTGAAAAGGTCCCGAAACCTGTCCTCCATCTCGGAGGCAGCTATTGCCACCACCCGTGCGGGGACGCCGTCCGGCCCGGGGGCCGTCTTCTTGGCGCGGAGGCTGAGTACCCCCGCGTAGATCTCCGCCGCCGTTACTGGAGGGACCTCCTCCTCCGGCGAAGCCGCCCCTTGCGGGGGATCCATTGTTGGTGGGGCGAAGTCGGTCCTGCGCGGAAACAGGGACCGGACCACCCCATCCAGCAGTGCTGGCTCGAGGGTCTCCGACAGTGGGGGACCATAGGGGCGGAGCTGGTTCCGCGCCGCCTTGTATGGCCTCCCATAGGGATCCCTGTCGAGACCCTCCAGCATCTCGGCCCTCGCCGAGTCTCTCGCAGCGCCCATTGCAGACTTGAGGACCGTCGTCGCCTCTCGGTAGGAGGCGTATAGGCGGTCCTCTTCTGCCCGGACTCGGTTTAGGGCGCTGCGCCGCCGGCTGCGCGCGTAGGCCCTTCTGGCCGCCACGCAGGCGGTCCGAAGCCCCTCCAGCTCCTCCGTCCACCAATAAACGGCGCGACGGGGAGGCGGACGGCGAGACCGAGGCATGCTGGAATTGCACACCTCGGTCAGGGCCCCTCTGAGCTGAACCGCTGCGGCGTCTACGTCCAGGACCTCAACAGGGGGCGACAGCCAGTCTTGGAGGAAAGCCGCCTCCTTGGCTGCCTCCCGGTCCAGGCGGGTGAGTGCCCACCGCGGGAAGGGAGATTGCCCAGCGCGGGCTATCCCCCCCCCCTGGGTGGAGATGTCGAACCGCACGTATCGGTGGTCCGACAAGGTCTCCACCATCTCAACCCGCCAGTTCACGACGCGGGCGGCCAGCGCGGGGGTGGCGAACGTGACGTCCACCACCGACCCACCCTGTTGCCGCACACACGTGTGGACCGTCCCCCTGTTGAGGAGGGACATACCGCTTGAGGCCGCCCAGAACTCAACAGCGCGTCCCCGGACGTTGCACCCGGCGGCCGGGTTGCCCCAGGCCGCCGACTTGGCGTTCAGGTCGCCCAACACCACAACCTGGCGAGGCGCCGCCCTCCCTACGACTGCAGTGAGGACCTCCAGGAAATCCTCAAAGTCCGAGAGAGGGCGGTTTGGGGAGAAATAGACCCCGACCAGGGCCATGTCCCCCCACGCGGCGGCCACGTATCCCGGTCCCCTCTCTAAGAGCGAGAGGGGAGGGGAGTCCGTGGAAGACCGCGCCACCAACGCCACCAGGCCATCCCGGTCACCCAGCCAACGGCCAGGGACCGAGTAAGGCTCGGCGACCACCGCCAAGTCCACCAACCACTCAGCCATTGTCTGCATCAGCAGATCTTGGGCTGCCCTGCAGTGGTTGGCGTTCGCCTGAAGGATGCGATGTTCGACTATATCCATCAGTTGGACATCGCACCCCCCTCCGCAGCCGCCGCAGGAACGGCGGTACCGGCAGCCGCAACAGGCCCGGTTGGCGCCTGTACTTTGCCACGCTTAGGGGGAGGATTGCAGTTCCTCCCCTTCATCACGTGGTCCGCTTGGCAGCCACTGGCAGCACAGACCGAGCAGTGCGGCGTGGCGACCTCACAGGAGGCGGTTTGGTGGCCCCCCATGCCACAGCGGTAGCAGGTGTCTGACCTGTCTACCGCGGACGGACACAGAGCCCGGGTGTGGCCGATGCCGAAGCACCGGAAACACCTCAGCGGCTGGTCCTCGAGTGCCCTGACCGCACCCGAGCTGAAGCCGACCGTCAGCCGGCCCTTCGCCAGGACGGCTCTGGCAGCGGGAATCGGGCACTCAAGGCGGACGGTGCCCATGCCACCGCGGCCGGGCCTTATGTCCCGACTCTGGACCGCCGCGACGTCGCAGGCCCCTAACGCTGCGACCGCCTCCACCACCTCCTCCTTGGTGACGGAATCGTCGAGATCCGTCACCTCGAGTGTCACCAACTTTACCGGTCGGGCCACCTTGGCGGAGTCCGCGATGACCTCCTGCAGCTTAGCTGCAAAGAGGTCCGCGCGGGCTCCCCCCTCTGCCCCCGGGAACTCGAATAATCGAGCCCCGGCTTGGGTCCGCCGGCAAGAAACACTGCCGATCCCCAGTTGAGTGGGATCGGCATTGCTACGCGCCCGCACCAAAATGGACGCGTACGTCTCCCCTCGCTCCGCCGCCTCCGCGGTGAGGGTCACCACGACGGCCGCGGTTTTTGGGGAGACTAGCTGCCCCTTTCCCCTCGCTCTACCTCTACCTCCCCGCTTCCCCCCCCCTCTGCCGGTCGTCTGCGACCGGCTGGGAGCGGGGACGGCTGGGGCGGCAGCCGCCGACTTTTTGGCTTTGCCCCTCCGTCTCCCGACCACTTCCGTCCACTCATTGGACGGGGTGGTAGAGGGGAGAAGGGCGTCCTGCTCCGCTACCTCCGCGGGGAGGGCCACCACGACGGCCGTGGCCTTTGGGGAGACCAGCTGCCCCTTCCCCCTCTCTCTACCTCTACCTCCCCGCTTCCCCCCCCCTCTGCCAGTCGTCTGCGAGCGGTTGGGAGCGGGGACGGCTGGGGCGGCAGCCGCCGACTTTTTGGCTTTGCCCTTCCCCCTCCCGACCACTTCCGTCCCCTCATTGGACGGGGTAGTCAAGGGGAGAAGGGCGTCCTCCTGGACCTGGGATGAGGAAGACGGCCCCGGCTCGGAGAGCCCCTTATCCGCCGCAAGCGGCGGTCGGAGGCGCTTTTCTGGCAGGAGCCGGTCCTCTATTCCTGCCAGGCAGGCTCGCGTGAAGGCCCGCTCCTCCATTACCACCTTGCGGATTATGTCCTCAAGGTTGGAGTTGGAGGAGGGGCCCTCTGCCGCAGGACTCGTCTTCTTTGACGTCGACGACGAAGGCATCGATGTCGTCTTCGTCGTCTCGGCGGGGGCCTGCTGCGGCCGGGCCGTGGCTTCAGCCAGCTTGCGATGAAGCTCACTGACTTCCACCTGCAGGCGATCCACCCTCGCCTGCAGTTGCCGTGTCTCGTCAGTGGCCTTCCGCTGGACCAGCTCCTTGACCACACCGCGCAAGCTCGCAGCCCGACATTTGAGGGCCTTTTGGAAGGTCCCCTTCAAATTTGAGGACTTCGAGGCAACCTCCAAAATTTCCTCCTCATCCTCCTCCGCCATTTGTTCCAGCTCCAGCAGGGAATGGTCCGCGTATAGCACACGGGACGCACCGTACCCGGACTTTGCCCGGGTGACGTGCGCCCGCCTCTCCCTCGCGGCAACCCGCTCCTCAAGCTCCTGCTGGAGCTGCGCCCGCTGCGCAAGATCCAACTTACGTTGGGCGTCCGCGAGCCCAACGACGTGGGTGTCCGCGGCCGTCGTCGACTTTTTAGTCTTTGACAGCCTCGTCGACCCTGACGCCGAGGAGCCCTCGGACCCATCCCGCAGGAAGGCCCGCTTTCGAGACTGCGAGTCGCCTGCACCCGAGACGCCAACCATTGACTCATCGTCGGAGTCAGACAAATCCGACAAGTCCGTTCTTCCGAAGAAGCTAGCCGCAGACGGCGCGCGGCTAGCCTCTGACGCCGAAACGTCGGTTTGGCCCTGAGAAGGGCCTTTGGGTTGGCCCTGAGAAGGGCCTTTGGGTTGGCCCTGAGAAGGGCCTTTGGGTTTAAAATATCGCCCGCAGGCATCCCGCGTGGGTTTAGGCATAGCCTCCGCAGGTTCGTACTCGCAAGGCAAAATGAGCTACGATAATCACAGTGCACTTTGGCCGAGCCCAGTCTGCCACTCCGTTACGGTGGTCAAACTGGGTCGTTTCCAGGGGACGCGACGTGGACGCAAGCACTGTGGGGTGGTCCCCCACCCCAACCTAACCTAACCTAACCTTTTTTTTTTTTTTTTTTTTTTTTTTTGTTGCGAGGTGGAAAATCCGGAAACGGATGTCCTCCGCCTGGGGAGGGCGGAGGGGTCTGTCAGGCTCCAACTGACTAAAAACCACCCCGGTGTTCCCTCGCACACTTGCGTCTGGGGGCAGCGGGAACGAATGTGACTTCCGCTGCCCCGGACTAGTGCCGGCCCGCTCGACCAGTGCGGGCCTCGTCCCTGGGGGGAGTGAGGTGTGCTCCCCCCGTTACGTCTGTGAGAGGCGCGCGTGGAACACTACGCGCCGCCGTCTCGGGTCCATTATGATGGGGGGCGACGGATGTCCCCGAATCCGTCGCCCCTGGACCTGTTTAGGGGGGCCGGAAGAGGGCGTTATCCGCCCTCTGCCGACGCCCGGTGCGTCTGCTGCGGGATGGGAAGGAACTTAAAATCTCCCTCTCCCTCTCCGCAGCTTCCTTCTGCGACATGACGGTTTCGCAGAAGGACACCACCGCGTCCCAGGACTCTGTGCCACCGACAATCGCGCGAGCAACGGTCGGCAGCGACAGGTCTGCTCCTACCTCTGTCACGAGGGCACGGCGCGGCTCGTCCCACGCGGGACATTCTGCCAGCGTATGCCGCGCCGTATCCTCCGGACACTGGACGCAGTGATGGCACCGAGCGTCCGGCTCCCTGCTTATGCGACACAGGTACTTCCCGAAGCAAACCTAACCTAACCTAACCTAACCTTTTTTTTTTTTTTTTTTTTTTTGTTGACGCTGGGAAAAAATGCATAACGCACACCCTCCCATCGGGGGATGGAAGGGTAGTGTGGGACTCCCCGGTCTGAGACCGGTATACCCACTAAAACGACCCAGCGGCATTCCCGCTTCGTCCTAGTGGCGGGGGACTGGGAAACCGGCACAGCCTTAACGACCAGTCCTCTGCCGACGATTGCCCTTCATGTGGACCCCTCATGCCCTCCCCGTGGGGAGGGGGAAGGGCCCGGGAATGACCAACGAAGGTAGTGACGGGTGCAATGCGGGCGAAGGCACCCCCGCGCCTGTCGCCCGCCCGTCGCCACCATGAGGAGGGAGAGGACGACGCCTTCTCCGACCTCTTCTTCATCTTCACGCGGCGGCCACGTATCCCGGTCCCCTCTCCAGAGCGAGAGGGGAGGGGAGTCCATGGAAGACCGCGAAACCAAGAAACACCAAGCCGTCCCGACCGTGTAAGGCTCGGCGACCACCACCAAGTCCACCAACCACTGAGCCATAGTCTGCATCAGCAGATCCTGGGCTGCACTGCAGTGGTTGGTGTTCGCCTCAGGGATACGATGTTCGACCCTATCCATCAGTCGGACATCGCATTCCCCTCCGCAGCTGCCGCAGGAGCGACGGTGTTATCGACAGCAGCAGGCCCGGACGGCACCTGTGCTTTGCCCCGCTTAGGGGGAGGATTGCAGTTCCTCCCCTTCATAACGTGGCCTGCCGAGCAGCCACTGGCGGCACACACCGCACAGTGTGGCGTGGTGGCCTCGCAGGAGGCGGCCTTATGGCCCTCCTTGCCACAGCGGTAGCACGTGTCCGACCTGTCCACCGTGGACGGACACAGGGGCCGGGTGTGTCCGATGCCGAAGCACCGGAAACACCGTAGTAGCTGGTCCTCGAGTGCCCGGACTACACCCGAGCTGAACCCGACCAAAAGACGTCCCTTGGCAAGGACGGCTTTGGCAGCGGCGATTGGGCACTCGAGGCGAATAGTGCCCATGCCGCCGCGGCCAGGCCTTATGTCCCGGCCTTGGACCGCTGCGACGCCACAGCCCCCTATCGCTGCGACCGCCGCCACCACCTCCTCTTTAGTGACGGAGTCATCGAGGTCCGTCACCTCTATGGCCGCCGACTTGACCGGTCGGGCCACCTTGGCCGAATCTGCGATGACCTCTTGCAGCTTCGCCGCGAAGAGGTCCGCATGGGCGCTCCCCTCTGCCCCCGGGAACTCGAAAATTCGAGCCCCGGCTTGGGTTCTTCGGCAGGACACACTGCCGATCCCCAGTTGGGTGGGATCGGCATTGGCACGCGCCCGCACCAAAATGGACATGTAAGTCTCCCCTCGCTCCGCAGCCTCCGCGGTGAGCGTCACCACGACGGCCGCGGTTTTTGGGGAGACTAGCTGCCTCGCTCGCCTGCAGTTGCCGTGTCTCGTCAGTGGCCTTCCGCTGGACCAGCTCCGTGACCACACCGCGCAAGCTCGCGGCCCGACATTTGAGGGCCTTTTGGAAGGTCCCCTTCAAGTTTGAGGACTTTGAGGCAACTTCCAAAATTTCCTCCTCGTCCTCCTCCGCCATTCGTTCCAGCTCCAGCAGGGAGTGGTCCGCGTAGAGCACACGGGACGCACCGTACCCGGACTTTGCCCGGGTGACGTGCGCCCGCCCCTCCCTCGCGGCAACCCGCTCCTCAAGCTCCTGCTGGAGCTGCGCCCGCTGCGCAAGATCCAACTTACGTTGGGCGTCCGCGAGCCCAACGACGTGGGTGTCCGCGGCCGTCGTCGGCTTTTTAGCCTTTGACAGCGAGCTTTTTAGCTCTTGACTCGTCGACCCTGACGCCGAGGAGCCCTCGGACCCATCCCGCAGGAAGGCCCGCTTTCGCGACTGCGAGTCGCCTGCAACCGAGATGCCAACCATTGAATCATCGTCGGAGTCATACAAATCCGACAAGTCAGTTCTTCCGAAGCTAGCCGCAGACGGCGCGCGGCTAGCCTCTGACGCCGAAGCGTCGGTTTGGCCCTGAGAAGGGCCTTTGGGTTGGCCCTGAGAAGGGCCTTTGGATTGGCCCTGAGAAGGGCCTTTGGGTTGGCCCTGAGAAGGGCCTTTTTGTTTTAAAAACCGCCCGCAGGCGTCCCGCGTAGGGTTTGGCATAGCCTCCGCAGGTTCGCACACTCAACAAAACAGGATAAAAAGAGCAACGAAAGCACAGTGCACTTTGGCCAACCCAGTCTGCCACTCCGTTACGGTGGTCAGAACTGGGTTGTTTCCAGGGGACGCGACGTGGACGCAAGCACTGTGGGGTGGTCCCCCAACCTAACCTAACCTAACCTTTTTTTTTTTTTTTTTAGAATTACCAGGTAATCCAAGCGAATCTGCAGAGGAAGAACCTTGCAACCCAAGAACTCATGCTTGTGGCTAGTGAGCGGAGGGTTGCTTTCGCATTGCTCCAGGAGCCGTATGTGGGTGGGGTTAAGAGGATGCGGGACTACCGGGGAGCGAGAGTCTACCAGTGCGCTGAACAAGGAAGTGGAACTGTGAAGGCGGCAATAGTTGTCTTTGATCACGACTTGGACGTGACACAGTGTCCGAAACTCACCACCAATAACATCGTGGTGGTGAGGATCCGTACCAGCGCATGGGAAATCGCAGTAGTCTCCTTCTACTTTGAACCAGACCAGCCCATACAGCCATACCTGGAGCAACTCATGCAGATTCGTGAGGAAATAGGCCCCGCGAGGATTCTTATCGGCGGCGACGCCAACGCTAAGAGCACCTGGTGGGGCAGCCTGGTAACCGATATTAAGGGCGAAGATATGTCGGGAACCCTGGAAGATATGTGCCTGCAGGTACTCAACGTCGGCAACACACCGACCTTCGACACCGTCAGAGGTAACACCCTGTACAGCAGCTTCGTTGACGTAACAGCCTGTTCAACGGACTTGCTGGACTTGGTGGAGGACTGGCGGGTCGAGGAAGGACTCACGAGCTCGGACCATAACGGTATTGTTTTCAAAATTAACCTCAAGAAATCAAAAGGAATCAGTATAAACAGGACGACCAGAGTATACAACACGAAAAAAGCAAATTGGAGCCAATTTCATTCGAAATTGGCCCAATTAAACGCTGATGCAAATTTAAATTCAACAGAAATAGGTAAAATTAATAACAGCATTAATCTAGAACAGTATGTAAATAAATATGAAGACAAAATTAAAGAAACGTGTGAAGAAACTTTGGTCAAAATTAGTAACAATAACCAACTCACCATTCCGTGGTGGTCCAAAGAGCTCGCTGAGTTGATGTCGGAGGTGAACACCCGAAGACGCCGCATCCGATGCGCTGCAAGAGTCCGAAGACAAAAAGTCATCGATGAGTACCTGCAAGCAAAAAGGAATTATGAGTCGCTGGCTATGAAGGCACAGACAGAAGGATGGAAGGGGTTCTGCGGAAGACAGGATAGGGAAGGTATGTGGGAAGGGATCTATAGGGTCATAGGACGAACCGCCAAAAGACAGGAAGACCTGCCGTTAGTGAAGGATGGAGTACCACTGAGTGCGCAGGAATCGGCTTTGCTACTGGCCGAGACCTTCTACCCCGAGGACCTAGAGGAGGGTGAAACCGAAGACCACCGTCGGACACGTGAAGCGGCCAGTCGTGTAAACGATTGGGCGCATGATGAACAACATGACCCACCGTTTACACTTCAAGAGCTGAAAACCGCGGTGGATAGTTTCAATCCTAAGAAGGCACCCGGGGCAGATGGTCTCACAGCCGATATCTGTGCCCAGGCTATATCCCGGGACCCAGGAACGTTCCTTGCACTGGCCAACAAGTGCCTAGAGCACGGACACTTTCCTGGGGCCTGGAAAGTGGCTACGGTGGTAGTCCTCCGCAAACCTGGCAAGGATTCCTACACCACCCCTAAGTCGTACAGACCGATTGGCCTTCTACCGGTCTTAGGTAAAACGCTGGAAAAACTTCTTGTAGCAAGACTGAAGTGGCACCTTATCCCGCGGCTCAGTACTCGCCAGTTTGGTTTCATGCCACAGAGGAGCACCGAAGACTCCCTCTACACCATGATACAACATATCAAGGGAAAGCTAAATGAAAAGAAGCTGATCACTGTTGTATCATTGGACATAGAGGGAGCCTTCGATAGCGCATGGTGGCCGGCCATCAGAACCAGACTGGCTGAGGAAAAGTGCCCGGTGAATATCAGAAGGTTGATAGACAGCTACCTGACTGGTAGGAGTGTCCGAGTGAGGTACGCGGGCGCCGAATGCCATAGAGAGACGAACAAGGGGTGCGTGCAAGTGTCCATCGGCGGTCCGATCCTATGGAACCTGATCCTGGATCCCCTGCTGAAGGGGCTGGAAGAGCAAGGCGTCCACTGCCAAGCGTTCGCCGATGATGTCGTGATGATCTTCGACGGTGACACAGCGTTGGAAGTCCAGAGGCAGGCCAATGCCGCCCTCGAGTATGTCCGGGTGTGGGGCATTCGTAACAAGCTGAAGTTTGCACCGCATAAAACATGTGCAATGGTGATTACCAGGAAGCTTCGGTACGATGTCCCGCTCCTGAGCATGGGCGGGGTAGACATTGGCATGTCTAAGGAAATAAAAATACTGGGGCTCACCGTCGACCACCAGCTCACTTTCAACACCCACGTCGCCAATGTGTGCAGAAAAGCTGTTAATATTTACAAACAGCTGGCACGTGCAGCAAAAGTGAGCTGGGGCCTTAACCCGGAGATCATTCACACAATTTACACGGCAGCAGTGGAGCCGGTTATACTGTACGCGGCGAGCGCCTGGGCGCCGGCAGCGAAGAAGATCGGAGTGCAGAAAAGCCTGAACACGGTCCAACGAGGATTCGCGCAGAAGCTCTGTAAGTCCTACCGCACCGTTTCGCTGAACGCGTCCCTGGTGCTGGCTGGGATACTCCCTCTCGACCTCCGAATACAGGAAGCAGCCGCTCTGTATGAGGCAAAAAGAGGGGTGCCACAGCCAGCACTCGCAGGCAGGGAGGTGGAACGGGTAGTGGCATTTACGGAGACTCCGCACCCGGCGAAACATATTCCCATGGAGTTCGTGTGCTTGGAAGATCAGGCGCTTGTGGAGACCCAAAACCGTCAAGCAGTCAGAGTGTTCACGGACGGCAGCAAGATTGAGGGCAAGGTCGGAGCAGCACTGTCATTTTGGGACAGTGAGGCCGAGACCAAGTCCGCCAAACTTAGCCTGCCTCCGTACTGCACGGTCTACCAGGCTGAACTTCTGGCCATATGCGTAGCCACGCGCGAAATCCTCAAGCGCAAGGAGGGAACCTTCGGTATCTATAGTGACTCAAAGGCCGCACTACAAACAGTCACAAATCAGGGTTCCCTCCACGCCTTGGCCGTGGAGACGAGAGCGAACGTTGCCGTGGCTTTATCCCAGGGCAAAGATGTGTCTTTGTTCTGGGTAAAGGCACACGCTGGTCTAGAAGGCAATGAGCGAGTGGACCACCTCGCGAAGGAGGCTGCACTCCGATCCAAAAAGAAGCCGGACTACGACCGCTGCCCGGTTTCATTCGTCAAGCGGCATATCCGTATGGGGTCGCTCGACGAATGGAACCGGAGGTACCAGAATGGCGAAACAGCCTCCGTAACTAAAATATTTTTCCCTGATGCGATTGACGCCCATAGGATTGTGCTTAAGTTAAAACCGGCTGGTATATTGACACAAATCCTGACGGGGCACGGTGGGTTCTCCGAATATTTGCACCGTTTCAAATGTAAGGAGAGCCCAGCGTGCATCTGCGAGCCGGATAAAGGGGAGTCAATCGCACACATACTGATCGAATGCCCAGTATATCAAACTGAGAGATATGAAGCTGAGCGAAGGCTAGAGACTGAAATAAATATTAACTCTATCAATAAAATAATGTCAGAGACGAAACGAAGGAAAATTTTTATAGAATACTGCACAACTCTAGCCATCAAAGTAATTAAACGTAATAAAGCCAATTAGAACCTATGCTATTTACAAGTATAGATATTTCTCTTCTAGAAAGGATATTTTAGAAATAAGCATAGTGTAACATAACGTACTTAATGTTTAAATTTTGAAAACTTTGAAACTTTGTTAACTTTTATTTATTAAGACAGAAATTGTTAAAGAAGCAGTAAAAACTAGTAATGTATCAAAAAGATCTCTGACCATGTCAGGGGGACACGAGCAAGGCAGGAGGTGGTTTTAGTCAGTTGGAGCCTGACACTACCCAGACTGGATCGATTTGTGAAACAGCCTGGGTGTTAGTCCGACCGGATTTCCCCTCCTGCCAAGAAAAAAAAAAAAAAAAAAAAAAAAAAAAAAAAAAAAAAAATAAAAACCTAACCTAACCTAACCTAACCTAACCTTTTTTTTTTTTTTTTTTTTTTTTTTTTGTCGCTGGGAAAAAATGCATTACGCATACCCGTCCATCGGGGGATGGGCGGGCTATGTGGGACTCCCCGGTCTGACCCGGTATACCCACTAAAACGACCCAGCGGCATTCCCGCTTCGTCCTAGTGGCGGGGGACTGGGAAACCGGCACAGCCTTTACTTCCAGTCCTCCGCCGACGATGACCCGCACAGCGGACCTCACGCCCTCCCCGTGGGGGGGGGGGTGGGCCCGGGAATGACAGACGAAGGTGGTGACGGGTGCAATGCGGGCGAAGGCGCCCCCGCGCCTGTCGCCCGCCCGTCGCCACCATGAAGAGGGAGAAGACCGCGTCTTCTCCGACCTCTTCTTCTTCTGCGGAGCGGCGCTGCGAGAGGGTCTTCCTCCCGCGCGCGCTCCGCCGCCTCCTTTTGCGAGACTACGTCCTCACAAAAGGAGGCGATCGCTGACCAGGCCCCCTCGCTCCCCAGCATGGCGTTGACCACACCGGGAAGCGAGAGGTCCTGTCCGATCTCCGCGATCAGACTGCGGCGCGGCTCGGACCAAGCTGGGCACACTTCGAGGGTGTGCTGCGCCGTGTCCTCCGCCGCGCCGCAGTCGTGGCACGACGGGGCTTCCTCCCTCCCGATCCGGTGCAGGTACGTTCCGAAGCAGCCATGCCCGGACAACACCTGCACCAGACGGAACGAGAGGAAACCATGAGACCGCTCGAGCCAGGCCCGGAGGACCGGACCGAGCGCGTCCAACGTCCGGCGGCCAAAGGTGGCGGTGGCGAGGTCCTCCGTCCAATGGAGGACGATGGCGTCCCTCGCCTCCCGCCGCACGGCCTCCCGCTCCTCGGCGACAGGGCGCTCCCCGAGCGCCCTGCGATGCGCCGTCCACTCATACACCCTGGCCAGCACCCAAGCCTCCAACTCCCAAGGAGGGGTGCCGGCCAGAGCGCACGCCGCCGAGAAACCCACCGACCGGTAGGCCCTCGCCACCCGCAGTGCAATGGCCCTTTGGGGCTTGCGGATGGCGGTCGCGTTCTCCCTCCTGTGGAGGGAGTCCGCCCAAATGGGGGCCCCGTACAGGGCCATGCTTCGCAAGATGCCGGCATAGAGGCGCCGGCATTTCGCCTTGGGCCCCCCCAGGTTCGGGAGGAGCCACGAGAGGGCGTCCGCGGCCTTCAACAGGCGCGTCGACAGCCCGCTGAAATGCGGGCCGAAGCGCCACCTGTCGTCCAGCACCAGGCCCAGATATTTCATCCGGGGCTGGACCTCTATACGGACGCCCTCCACGACGATGTGGGCGTCGGGTGGGCAGCGCTGCCGAGGCCCGCGAAAGAACACGGCCTCGGTCTTGTGCAGCGCCACCTTCAATCCCAGGCGGCGGATCCTCTCTGCAACCAAGGATCCGCCAGCCGAGGCCAGACAGGCCGCGTCCCCGAAACTCCTCCCCCGTGCAGTGAGCAGAGTGTCATCCGCGTAGCATATGACACTCGTGCCCGGAAGGAGGGCTCCCCGCAGCAGCCAATCGAACCCGATGTTCCACAGCGGGGGCCCAAGCACCGACCCCTGTGGAACACCGGACTCTGCGCCGTACCGCCTCACTGTGGCCGTCTTGTCTACGAGGAGGACCTCTCGGTCCTCCAGGTAGCTGGCCAGGAGGCTCCGCAGATATTGGGGCACTCCGTGATACCGGAGCGCCTCCAATATCGTCGAGTGGGGCACGGAGTTGAAGGCATTGGCAATGTCGAATGACACCGCCAGCACTCCGTCCCCCGCCTCGACTGCCTCCTTCACCTGGCCCTTGAGTAGGGCCAGCGCGTCGATCGTCGAACGCCCACGACGGAAACCGAATTGGGCGTCCGACAGATCCGGCCCTACATCCCGCAAATGGCGCCCGAGCCGGGAGGCGACTATCCCCTCGAACAATTTACCGACCTCATCGAGCAACACGACGGGCCAGTATGCCGAGGGGGAGTCCACCGGGCGTCCCGCCTTTCGGAGGAGGCAAAGCTGCCCCTCCTTCCACAGTTTCGGGAACTTCCCAGCCGAAAAGCACGCGCTGAAAAGGTCCCGAAACCTGTCCTCCATCTCGGAGGCAGCTATTGCCACCACCCGTGCGGGGACGCCGTCCGGCCCGGGGGCCGTCTTCTTGGCGCGGAGGCTGAGTACCCCCGCGTAGATCTCCGCCGCCGTCACCGGGGGGATCTCCTCCTCCGGCGAAGCCGCCCCTTGCGGGGGATCCATTGTTGGTGGGGCAAAGTCGGTCCTGCGCGGAAACAGGGACCGGACCACCCCATCCAGCAGTGCTGGCTCGAGGGTCTCCGACAGTGGGGGACCATAGGGGCGGAGCTGGTTCCGCGCCGCCTTGTATGGCCTCCCATAGGGATCCCTGTCGAGACCCTCCAGCATCTCGGCCCTCGCCGAGTCTCTCGCAGCGCCCATTGCAGACTTGAGGACCGTCGTCGCCTCTCGGTAGGAGGCGTATAGGCGGTCCTCTTCTGCCCGGACTCGGTTTAGGGCGCTGCGCCGCCGGCTGCGCGCGTAGGCCCTTCTGGCCGCCACGCAGGCGGTCCGAAGCCCCTCCAGCTCCTCTGTCCACCAATAAACGGCGCGACGGGGAGGCGGACGGCGAGACCGAGGCATGCTGGAATTGCACACCTCGGTCAGGGCCCCTCTGATCCGAACCGCTGCGGCGTCCACGTCCAGGACCTCAACAGGGGGCGACAGCCAGTCCTGGAGGAAAGCCGCCTCCTTGGCTGCCTCCCGGTCCAGGCGGGTGAGTGCCCACCGCGGGAAGGGAGATTGCCCAGCGCGGGCCATCCCCCCCCCCTGGGTGGAGATGTCGAACCGCACGTATCGGTGGTCCGACAAGGTCTCCACCATCTCAACCCGCCAGTTCACGACGCGGGCGGCCAGCGCGGGGGTGGCGAACGTGACGTCCACCACCGACCCACCCTGTTGCCGCACACACGTGTGGACCGTCCCCCTGTTGAGGAGGGACATACCGCTTGAGGCCGCCCAGAACTCAACGGCGCGTCCCCGGACGTTGCACCCGGCGGCCGGGTTGCCCCAGGCCGCCGACTTGGCGTTCAGGTCGCCCAACACCACGACCTGGCGAGGCGCCGCCCTCCCTACTGGTTGACGCCATCACGTCCCACGTAGGTGACACACCTCTCCGACAAATAAGCCCCAACGATTTGGCGGAGGTAGAGTGGCACCCGGTGGTACCGCAGTGCCTCCAGGATACAGCTCCTCGCGCCTCGCGCCACTGATGTAGCGTCGCGAGGGCTTTCGCCTCCAAGTCCCACGGCGGGGATCCGGCCAGTACACAAGCCGCCTCGTAGGAGATCGTGCGATATCCCCGTATGACCCTGACGGCCATCGCTCTCTGCGGTTTGCGCAGAACTGCGATAGTGCGGGCCGTCAGGTCCGTCGCCCATACTGGGGCCCCGTAAAGGGCCATGGATCGCACGATCCCCACGTACAACCGCCTACAGGCGGAGCTCGGGCCCCCCACATAACCTTTTTTTTTTTTTTTTTTTTTTTTTTTATTTTTTATTAAGTGGTGAAAAATGCCTAACGCATACCGCGCCGTCCGGGGAGACGGTTTGGTTATGTGGGGCTTGCACCCACTAAAAAACACCACCGTGAGCCTACTGTCGCCTTGGTGGATGGGCCACGAGAACTGCTACGCATGACATTCGCGACCCACCCAGCGTAGCCCGCCTCCGGGAACCAACTCCTTTGGCGATGTCCGGGCTCACCTGAGACATCGCCACCGCTCGCGAGGGCCGTACAATGCGACAGCGATAGACTCCCCGATCTATCGCCCGCTGGCACCTCCTAAGGCGGCATCAGGTCGCCATGGCGCCTCCTCCGCCGCCCTGTCCTCCTGCGACGAATCGCGTCAGCGAGGGCGTCTTCCTCCCTGACGCGCTCCGCCGCTTCCTTCTGCGAGATGACGTCCTCGCAGAAGGATGCCACTGCTTCCCAAGCCCCCACGCTGTCAACCATGGCCTTGGCCACAGCCGGCAAGGAGAGGTCTGCCCCGATTGCAGCCGCGAGAGCACGGCGCTGCACCACCCAAGCTGGGCAATGCTCGAGGGTGTGAAGGGCCGTGTCCTCGCTGCAGCCACACTGGTGACACACGGGAGTCGCCTCCCGTCTGGCCACTTTGTACAGGTATTTGCCAAAGCAGCCATGCCCTGACAACACCTGCACTATACGGAAGGTCAACGTCCCGTGTCGCCTCCGTACCCACTGTTCCAGGATCGGCTGGATAGCCCCCACGGTCCAGTGTCCTGCGCTGGGCGTCTCCACCCTCACCCTCCACAGCCTCAGGGTTTGGGCTTGAGCCTCCTTGCGCCACCTCATGACCAGCTCAGGCGGCGGGCGTCTGCCGCTCTCTGCCTGCAGGTCTGCGCCTCGTCGGTAGATTTCGGCGAGCACTCGGGCCTCCAAGTCCCACGGGGGTGTGCCCGCAAGGGCGCATGCCGCTTCCGTGGACACAGTGCGGTATCCGCGTATGACCCTGACCGCCATGACTCTCTGTGGCCTCCGCAGTAGAGCCATGTTCTGGGCGGACAGGGACTCCGCCCACACCGGGGCCCCGTAGAGTGCCATCGAGTGAACCACCCCTGTATACAGCCGTCGGCAAACCAAATTCGGTCCGCCCAGGTTCGGCAACAGCCGGCTGAGGGCAGAAGCCGTGCCGATCAGCTTCGGCACAAGCTGAGCAAAGTGCTCGCCGAAATTCCACCTCCGGTCCAAAACCAGGCCCAGGTATTTCATGCTTGCCCGCACCGCTATCCTTACACCACCGATAGTTAGGTGTGAGCCAGCCGGGGGCCGGCGTCGGGGCGCATGGAATACTAGGGCCTCTGTCTTTTCGAGCGCCACTCTAAGGCCCAGTGCCTCGATTCGTTCCACGACGAGGGACGCACCTTCGACGACAGAGCGTGCCGCTTCCTCGTAGTTCTCTCCCCGGGCCGTGACGAGAGTGTCGTCAGCGTAGCAGATGATGCCCTGCCCGGGGGAGAGCACACTGCGCAGCGCCCAGTCGTAGCCTATGTTCCACAGGGGCGGACCCAACACCGACCCCTGTGGAACACCGCATGCAATGGCCCTGCGCGAAACATGGCCGTCTTGTCCCTCGTAGCAGACGAACCGCCCCTGCAGGTAATCCGCTACCAGCTGCCTCAAGTAGACGGGCACCTTATGGTAGCGGAGCGCCTCACCAATGCAGTCGAACGGCAGAGTGTTGAACGCGTTAGCGATGTCTAAAGACACTGCCAACAACACCCCACCCCGCGCGACAGCATCCCTCGCCTCGGCCTTGAGACGCAAAATTGCGTCTATTGTCGAACGCCCAGCCCGGAAACCGAACTGGGCGTCCGACAAGTTGGGACCGACCGCTTCCAAGTGCCGGACGATGCGGGTAGCGAGAATCTTCTCTAGCATCTTCCCCACCTCGTCCAGCAGGACAATTGGCCTGTACGCAGATGGGGACTCCAGAGGCCGTCCCGGCTTCTGTAGCAGCACCAGTCGACCTTCCTTCCAGGCCTTAGGGAACCGCCTCGACATCAAGCACGCATCGAACAGCTCCCTAAGCTTGTCTTCTAGTGCCGCCTTCAGTGCCAGGGCCAGCACCCTTGCATGAACCCCGTCCGGTCCGGGGGCAGTCCTCTTGGACCGCACCCGTACAATGGCTGCTTCCATTTCTGCGTCCGATATGGGGGGAGTCTCCACCTCCGCATCCTGTTCAGCCTCCGCTTCGGCCATGGTTGGGGGAGGGTGATCCGCTCGATCCGGGAACAGCGTTTCCACGACCCTAACGAGGAACTGAGGCTGGAGGGTTTCCGTCAGTGGGGGGCCTTTGGCACGGAGTTTCTTCCGCGCCGCACGGTATGGACGCCCCCAGGGATCACGGTTTAGGTCCTCCAGTGCCTCAGATCTTGACTGCTCCTTCGCTCGACAGATTGCCAACTGCAGAGCCCCCCGAGTATTGCGGTATGACTCATGCAGTTGGGACTGAAGGGTCTCCAGTTCTAAACTGCGGCGGCGTAACCTGCGGACCTGCGAGTAGACCCTCCGGGCAATTATACAGGCCGCGCGGAGGTCATCTATCTCTTGGGACCACCAGTATACCGCTCGCTTTGGGGGTTGCCTTCGAGAGCGAGGCATGGCTGCATCGCATACAGCCGCCATGGCGTTGCGAAATCGGTCAGCCCCGGCATCAACCCCCTCTGCTGGAGGCGGCAGAAACAGCCAAGCCTGGACAATGGCTGCCTCCTCTAGGAGGTCTCCGTCAAGCCGCCTCACTGCCCACCGCAGGAATTGCCGAGCATCAGGTCGTGGAGACACCGTTGGGCCCGAGGAGGTGGAGACATCCATACAGATGTACAGGTGATCTGATAGGGTCTCCACACTCTCAAGGACCCGCCAACCTTGGACCCTTGAGGCGACCGCAGGGGTGGCAAACGAAAGGTCCACTATTGACCCCCCATGCTGCCTGACGCACGTGTTAACAGAGCCCCTGTTTAAAAGACAGAGGCCCGCTGCTGCCGCCCATTCTTCGACCACCTGCCCTCTAGCGTCCGTCCTGGGAGACCCCCACGCGGTGGATTTCGCGTTGAAGTCCCCCATGACGACAGCCTGGGCCGGCATCACTCGCCGAACCGAGGTCCCTAGGCAGTCCAGGAAGTCCTCGAACTCCGCAAGACTCCTGTTTGGGGAGAAATAAACTCCGAAGAGAATTTCCCCCCACATAACCTAACCTAACCTAACCTAACCTTTTTTTTTTTTTTTTTTTTGTTGCGAGGTGGAAAATCCGGAAACGGATGTCCTCCGCCTGGGGAGGGCGGAGGGGTCTGTCAGGCTCCAACTGACTAAAAACCACCCCGGTGTTCCCTCGCACACTTGCGTCTGGGGGCAGCGGGAACGAATGTGACTTCCGCTGCCCCGGACTAGTGCCGGCCCGCTCGACCAGTGCGGGCCTCGTCCCTGGGGGGAGTGAGGTGTACTCCCCCCGTTACGTCCGTGAGAGGCGCGCGTGGAACACTACGCGCCGCCGTCTCGGGTCCATTATGATGGGGGGCGACGGATGTCCCCGAATCCGTCGCCCCTGGACCTGTTTAGGGGGGCCGGAAGAGGGCGTTCCGCCCTCTGCCGACGCCCGGTGCGTCTGCTGCGGGATGGGAAGGAGATCTCCCTCTCCCTCTCCGCAGCTTCCTTCTGCGACATGACGGTTTCGCAGAAGGACACCACCGCGTCCCAGGACTCTGTGCTGTCGACCATCGCGTGCGCAACGGTCGGCAGCGACAGGTCTCCACCTATCTCTGTCACGAGGGCACGGCGCGGCTCGTCCCACGCGGGACATTCTGCCAGCGTATGCCGCGCCGTATCCTCCAAACACTGGACGCAGTGATGGCACCGAGCGTCCGGCTCCCTGCTTATGCGACACAGGTACTTCCCGAAGCAACCGTGCCCCGAGAGCACCTGCGTCGCCCGAAACGTCAGGGAGCCGTGCTTCCTCCCGAGCCAATCGTCGAGTACTGGCCGGATCGCCTCGATTGTGTCGAGGCCGGCGGAGGGATGGTCAAGCCTCCCCCGCCATTCCGCCACCATGACCTGTCGGAGCTGAGACCGGTGCAACGTGATCTGTCGCTGCACCAGCCTTTCGCCCCGATCCTTGGCGTCCTCGCGCCACTTGTGAAGTGTCGCGAGGGCTTTCGCCTCCAGGTCCCACGGCGGGGATCCGGCCAGTACACAAGCCGCCTCGTAGGAGATCGTGCGATAACCCCGTATGACCCTGACGGCCATCGCTCTCTGCGGTTTGCGCAGGACTGCGATAGTGCGGGCCGTCAGGTCCGTCGCCCATACCGGGGCCCCGTAAAGGGCCATGGATCGCACGATCCCCACGTACAACCGCCTACAGGCGGTGCTCGGGCCCCCCAAATTGGGAAGCAGCGTTGACAGCGCGCCCGCCGCGCCCATCAATTTGGGCACCAGCCGCTGAAAGTGGGGTCCGAAGTCCCAACGGCTGTCGAGCACCAATCCCAGGTACTTCATGGTTGACTCGACAGCGATTCGGGCCCCCCCGACCACTATGTGTGATCCCAGCGGCGGCGCCCGTCGGGGGCCATGAAACGCAATGGCCTCCGACTTGTTGAGGGCCACCTCCAGGCCCAGGCGCCGGATGCGGCTCACCACCTGCGAGACCGCAGCCGTAGCCAGCAACGCTGCTTCCCTGTACGAGCTCCCCCGGGCAATGACCAGCGTGTCGTCCGCATAACACGTCAGGTTAACTCCCGGTGGAAACTCGCACCGCAAAACCCAGTCGTAACCGATGTTCCACAAGGGAGGGCCCAGAACCGACCCCTGTGGAACACCGAACCTAACCTAACCTTTTTTTTTTTTTTTTTTGTTGCGAGGTGGAAAATCCGGAAACGGATGTCCTCCGCCTGGGGAGGGCGGAGGGGTCTGTCAGGCTCCAACTGACTAAAAACCACCCCGGTGTTCCCTCGCACACTTGCGTCTGGGGGCAGCGGGAACGAATGTGACTTCCGCTGCCCCGGACTAGTGCCGGCCCGCTCGACCAGTGCGGGCCTCGTCCCTGGGGGGAGTGAGGTGTGCTCCCCCCGTTACGTCTGTGAGAGGCGCGCGTGGAACACTACGCGCCACCGTCTCGGGTCCAGTGATATGGGGGGCGACGGATGTCCCCGAATCCGTCGCCCCTGGACCTGTTTAGGGGGGCCGGAAGAGGGCGTTATCCGCCCTCTGCCGACGCCCGGTGCGTCTGCTGCGGGATGGGAAGGCACTCGAGATCTCCCTCTCCCTCTCCGCAGCTTCCTTCTGCGACAAGACGGTTTCGCAGAAGGACACCACCGCGTCCCAGGACTCTGTGCTGTCGACCATCGCGTGAGCAACGGTCGGCAGCGACAGGTCTCCACCTATCTCTGACACGAGGGCACGGCGCGGCTCGTCCCACGCGGGACATTCTGCCAGCGTATGCCGCGCCGTATCCTCCGGACACTGGACGCAGTGATGGCACCGAGCGTCCGGCTCCCTGCTTATGCGACACAGGTACTTCCCGAAGCAACCATGCCCCGAGAGCACCTGCGTCGCCCGAAACGTCAGGGAGCCGTGCTTCCTCCCGAGCCAGTCGTCGAGTACTGGCCGGATCGCCTCGATTGTGTCGAGGCCGGCGGAGGGATGGTCAAGCCTCCTCCGCCATTCCGCCACCATGACCTGTCGGAGCTGAGACCGGTGCAGCGTGATCTGTCGCTGCACCAGCCTTTCGCCCCGATCCTTGGCGTCCTCGCGCCACTGATGTAGCGTCGCGAGGGCTTTCGCCTCCAGGTCCCACGGCGGGGATCCGGCCAGTACACAAGCCGCCTCGTAGGAGATCGTGCGATATCCCCGTATGACCCTGACGGCCATCGCTCTCTGCGGTTTGCGCAGAACTGCGATAGTGCGGGCCGTCAGGTCCGTCGCCCATACTGGGGCCCCGTAAAGGGCCATGGATCACACGATCCCCACGTACAACCGCCTACAGGCGGAGCTCGGGCCCCCCAAATTGGGAAGCAGCGTTGACAGCGCGCCCGCCGCGCCCATCAACTTGGGCACCAGCCGCTGAAAGTGGGGTCCGAAGTCCCAACGGCTGTCGAGCACCAATCCCAGGTACTTCATGGTTGACTCGACAGCGATCCGGGCCCCCCCGACCACTATGTGTGATCCCAGCGGCGGCGCCCGTCGGGGGCCATGAAACGCAATGGCCTCCGACTTGTTGAGGGCCACCTCCAGGCCCAGGCGTCGTATGCGGCTCACCACCTGCGAGACCGCAGCCGTAGCCAGCAACGCTGCTTCCCTGTACGAGCTCCCCCGGGCAATGACCAGCGTGTCGTCCGCATAACACGTCAGGTTCACTCCCGGTGGAAGCTCGCACCGCAAAACCCAGTCGTAACCGATGTTCCACAAGGGAGGGCCCAGAACCGACCCCTGTGGAACACCGCACGACATCTCGCGACGGCCATCGCCGTCGCGTCCCATGTAGGTGACACACCTTCCCGACAGATAAGCCCCCACAATGTTGCGGAGGTAGAGAGGCACCCGGTGGTAGCGCAGGGCCTCCCTAATGCAACCCCAGGGCAGAGTGTTGAAGGCGTTGGAGATGTCCAAGGACACCGCCAGCACCACCCCGCCCCGAGACACTGCTTCCTCCGCCAGGACTCTCACCCTCATTATGGCGTCAATGGTGGAGCGCCCACGGCGGAACCGGAAAACTGGCTGTCGTCCAGGTTCGGCCCCTCTGTACACAAGTGGCTGACGAGGCGGTCTGCGATTATTCGCTCCATCATCTTGCCCGCCTCGTCCAGCAGCACTATGGGCCGATAAGCGGACGACGAGTCCGCCGGGCGCCCCGCCTTCTTGAGCAAGACCAGTCGACCAGTCTTCCACCGGGTAGGGAACTGGCCCTGCTCAAGGCATGCCGAGAAGAGTCCTCTCAGTGGGGGCTCCAGCTCCTTCAAGGCGAGGACCAGAGCGCGGCCAGGCACTCCATCGGGCCCCGGAGCAGTGTTTTTAGCCCGGCGCCGCAATACGGCCGCGCCCATCTCTGCCTGTGTCACCTCTGGGATGGTTTCGCTGTCATCTTCTGGCTCTGCAGCTGTGCGCAGAACCATCGGCGGTGGCTCATACTCAGCTCTCTCAGGGAAGAGGGCCGAGACCACTCGCTCCAACCTAACCTAACCTAACCTAACCTTTTGTAAATACGTCACAATCCTGAATCGCGGTGTAAAGATTCTCCGCGACTTAACAACCTTCCAGCGGTACATCAAATTAAATTGTCTTGTTCTGAAAGTTAATGTGTTTTATTTGATGTATATCGGGAGAAAGTTCTTCGGGAATTGTACAAATGGTCCTTCGGAGCCGGATGGAAAGTTGGTGGCAGTGACCAGTGTGGAGTCTGTATCTGGAGACGGAGGAGCAGCCTATGGTGAGATGCATCAGCTGACCGGCTGTAAAGCCTTATGAGTACCGTATAAGGTACACAACGGTTACCGCTGGTGCGGTGCTAGCGACTTCTTGCTGGTGCTTAAAGTGTAAGCAGCAGCTGAGGTGTGAGGGGAGCAACCCACGTATCATCACGCCAGAGCCGACCTCAGAGACGAAAGCAGCAGTTTCGGTGTAGTGGGAACATCCCACGTATATCATCACGCTGGACGATAAAGTGAGTGACAGTGAAGTGTTAAACCCTATTTTAGTGACTTAGAAAATATATAAAAGTTTGGACTTGTGTCAAACACTTAGAAAAATCGGTTTTTTTCTGCGAAGCAAGATGGAAACATACACAAAATAGGGCACGCAAAAACCGGGTTGTTTTAAAGGGTCTGTGAATTACGGTAACAGAAGAAAAAAAAAAGATCTATATAGTAATGCAAACAATAAAAATATAGCTCAGTAAAGGAAATAGCGAATATTATTATGAAATGATGATGTGTGTCGGAGCAGAAGGTGGTAATTTGTGAGCTGCCCGAGAACTGTACCTCCGCGATCCCCAGACCTAACCCCGTTAGACTTTTTTTTGTGGGGATACATTAAAAGTGTCGTGTACGCAGTGCAGTGTGATACAGTGGACGAAATGAAACTTCGAATTGAGACCGCTTTCAGCATAGCTATTCACAACCAATCGATTGGACAACTAATCTAATCGAGTTAATAATCCACATTCTTGGATATTTAAATTTGATGCGTTTTTAGGGTTCCGTACCTCGAAAGGAAAAAACGGAACCCTTATAGGATCACTTTGTTGTCCGTCTGTCTGTTTGTCAAGACCCTTTTTCTCTGGAACGCGTGCAGCTATGAAGCTGGAATTTATGTCAAATACTCAACTCTACTACCCCTAAGATCTGTGAAAAAATCTAACTTCTAAGCCAACGCCATCAAAAGATACAGTCGTTTATGCCGCAAATTTCCGCAAATTTTCGACACTTGCGAGGGAATCAAAACCTACAGGGTACTTCCCGTGAACTCAGAATCTTGAAGGTACGAAGCAACGCCTTATAGCACAGATAAAGCAAAAATTGCGAAAATTGTTAATTTTTAGTTACATCATATAATAAAAATATTTTTAATAATTTTAAACTTAAGTACTACCCTTTTCCTCATTAACGCGTAGAGGTATTAAATTAAAATTCGTATCAAATACTCAAGTCTATAATACCTTTAAGTTGTAACAAAATCAAACTTCTATGTCAACGCAATCAAAAGAAACAACAATTTAACCCGCAGATTTTCAAACTCGCAACTACTCGCACGGGAATCAAAACCCAGGGTACTTCCAGTCGGCCTAGAATCTTGAAATTTGGCGTGTAGCAATGTTTTATAGCACATATAAAGGAAAAATTCCGAAATCCCTAAATGTTTAGTTACATCACATATTTTTATTTATTCTCTTCAGTAATCTTGGTTTGTACGGAACCCTCGGTGCGCGAGTCTGACTCGCACTTGGCCGGTTTTTTTAATTCTTGCAGCGCGGAGTGTTCGTTCTGCCTGCCATGTATATTGCTCAGATTGTTGCCATAAATGAACAATGTTGTGATTATGACCAATGATTAGATACTAGAATTACTCGATAATAGTAAAGTTATTAAGAATTAGTGTGATTTTTAAGGTATACCTGCTTAAAAGTTAATCATTGTGTGATTAAAAGGAATAGACAAAGGGAATTATTATGACTGAAATTAACTTTAAAGTTATTAAGATTTCTTTTTCTGTTTAATCAATTTTGATTTTTACTAATAATGCATTTGTTTAATACGTTTTACCAGAAATTAACTCAATTAAAATTCTTCAAAAAAGGCTGATCCTTCTTAAAAAAAATAACGAAAATCCTTTTTTCATAAAAGTGTCCCGGGACTTGAAATTGTCATGAATTCTCAAACCCTAAACTGTTAGCTTGTTAGGAAAGCCAGATCGGTTAGTTTTTGGATGTTTTAAAAAAAAATTAAGTTAAAAAACCTTTAAAAAAAAAAAGGTTTTATTTAAATGCTCTAAAAAGAAGAAAATAAAATTTTATTTTAAATTTTTAACTATCAACTTATAACCTCATTATACACAATTTATTTGATCATAAAAGCTTGTCGCGAGGTTTACTTGAGTAAGTAAATAAACTAGTAGGTAGGCAAATTTTTTTTATTTTTTTATTTCAGTTTAATTCAATACTTATGGGTACGAGTACATACGCAAACATTTAAATAAAAGCTTTTTTTTAAAAGGTTTTTTTACTTAATTTTATTTTAACATTTTTAGTTTTGCCTTAATCTTTTCTGACCACACTTCATTATCACAATCTCAACACTTTTTTCATTCCATGCTATTTATTTACCGTTGGTGAGTTCCCTCGTCAGAAGACGATCCTGGCTGCAGGATAATTTCATGATACAAATCGTGATTATCCATCAAATATGAACTCGTACGCAAAGTTTCGTGTTTGTGCTATTAAGCGTTGAGGAGTTCCCTCGTGTGAAGACGATCCTGGCTGCAGGATAATTTCATGATACAAATCGAGATTATCCATCAAATATGAACTCGTACGCAAAGTTTCGTGTTTGTGCTATTAAGCGTTGAGGAGTTCCCTCGTGAGAAGACGATCCTGGCTGCAGGATGAGATCAAGATAGAATTCATGTTCATCTATCAAATATGAACGTGCATACAAATTTTCGTGTCTGTGCTATTAACCGTAGAGGAATTCCCTCGTGAGAGGACGATCCTGGCCGCAGGATGAGATCATGATAGAATTTATGTTCATCTATCAAATATGAACGTGCATACAAATTTTCGTGTCTGTGCTATTAACCGTTGAGGAGTTCCCTCGTGAGAGGACGATCCTGGCCGCAGGATGAGATCATGATAGAATTTATGTTTATCCATCAAATATGAACGTGCATACAAATTTTCGTGTCTGTGCTATTGACCGTTGAGGAGTTTCCTCGTGCGACGACGATCCTGGCTGCAGGATAATTTCATGATACAAATCGTGATTATCCATCAAATATGAACTCGTACGCAAAGTTTCGTTTTTGTGCTATTAAGCTTTGAGGAGTTCCCTCGTGAGAAGACGATCCTAGCTGCAGGATGAGATCAAGATAGAATTCATGTTCATCTATCATATGAACGTGCATACAAATTTTCCTGTCTGTGCTATTAACCGTTGAGGAATTCCCTCGTGAGAGGACGATCCTGGCCGCAGGATGAAATCATGATAGAACTTATGTTTATCCATCAAATATGAACGTGCATACAAATTTTCGTGTCTGTGCTATTGACCGTTGAGGAGTTCCCTCGTCAGAAGACGATCCTGGCTGCAGGATAATTTCATGATACAAATCGTAATTATCCATCAAATAATAATGAACTCGTACGCAAAGTTTCGTGATTGTGCTATTAAGCGTTGAGGAGTTCCCTCGTGAGAAGACGATCCTGGCTGCAGGATAAGTTCATGATACAAATCGTGATTATCCATCAAATATGAACTCGTAAGCAAAGTTTTGTGTCTGTGCTATTAAACGTTGAGGAGTTCTCTTGAGAGGAGACGATCCTGGCTGCAGGATTAAGTTATGTCTGTCATAAAAATGTATTATCACCAGAACATAAGGTGTGTGCAAAATTTTAGCTCAATCGGACATCGCAAAGTGGTTCTAATTTAGCTTCCTAGAATCCACCGTAACAAACATACATACATACATACATTGCAAGTTAAAAAATAATAACTTTTAATTAATTAATAAAAATGTTAAAAATAGTTTTTGGAAATTTTCGTCGGTGTTATCTTGGATTTTGGTTTTGACCCCATAGTCGTTATAAGATATCCCAAAAACCATGAAAATGACACCCATGACAAAAATATGTTAATTTTTCGTCGGCGCCATCTTGTTTTGGTTTTGATACTATGTCCGTTATTTGCGACCCCAAAAACTATGAAAATGACACCCATAACGAAAAATTTACAAAATTTTATCGGCGCCATCTTGGATTTTGGTTTCGACCCACTAATTATACCAGCTGTTATCTTTAGTGCTTAAGGCTAGCAATAGGGTTTCCGTTACAGCCTGTATAATATTATATTTATAAAAATCATTTGCTGTTCGTGTGACTGTCTGTCACGTACTCCTAATTATTAACCAAATATCTTTATCTTGATTTCTATTTCAAAATCATCACACGGTATCGGCCACTTAGAAACACATTAAACCTCTAGTTTATGGGTTGACAGCCTGACAAGTAGACCGTAATTAATAACGAAACGTTATTTCTTCCTTTGAATTGTGAAGCAGTCTTGGAACACTTGGAAAGGCATAAATCCTTTATTTCATGGGAAACAAACTATAGGCAATTGCCAGTCGACAGGCCAAATGTAATATTTTACCGAATTCTTATGAAACGATAAAATATCAGATTTCTAAGTGTTACTTACAATAGCAGAATCACATCTGGTTGCAATAAACCCCGGTCAGGAATGCGAATACCCAAACCCTTAAAACAATCGAGACGGTTGCACAAAAACGGGGCTGTTAAATAATTAAGAAATCACGCAAAAAGGAACCTTAAGCTGGTCGTGGCATTTTTGAGATGGATGTTGTGGGAGATGAAGGAAGGGCAGTTGGTCTTGGATCGCTATAGGGCTCGGACGATGTGAGCTAATTAAGTTAGGAGATTTGGTGAATACCAAGAGGCTATGTCCAAGTGGACAGTGGGTTTTGAGATCACGGGAGAGTTCGGACGGGTTAGGTTTACACCTTAAAGTGCTAGGACGTCCTAGGTTAGGCTCGTGAAGTTAGCGTAGTCTTGGTACCAAGATGTTCATATTCGAGTAGGCTGTTGTTAGAGAGAGATTCGTATTTCATTTGTTAAATTTATATATTAGTAATATCTAAGTCTAAAGTGAGTGTCGAGGCGTGGTTGGAGGAGAGCTGCGGCGGAGGCGCAACTGGTAATGTTTGCAGTATTCTGTAAGAGAGTTGTAGACTCTTTAAATTAACACGTGGTAAGTGTTAACTATAATTAATTCTTAGCTCATAATAGCTGATTGGCAGCGGTGCAGAGGAGCTGTTAATAATCATTTATTTCAGCATGGCGGAGCAACTGCTTCTTATCATCATAATATATACTATTATCTTATGTGTTATGTAACCACCTCCTCATCCGTACCTTGGCAAATATCCGTCAGTTGCGTTTGGTTATAGGGAGACGGGGAAAGCCTTCTGCTACACTCTACAATCACCTCAAGCATACCACATGTACACTGTACACTAACACACCTGACTATTGACGAATATTGACTTTTATCTGACGCACCACAACTGGAAGGCAGAACCGTAATATTCGCATTTCGATTAGAACAAACTATATTGTTCAGTGGTGAAGGCAGCACCGTAATATTCATGGTTTAATCAAAACACATGATATTGTTCAATAATATTGCCGACTTGTACTTGTAGTACAAATCAACCAAACGCTGCTGATGAATACTGCTTCCTAAAAAGGTCTAGCTCAGAAACATTGCGTAGAGATTTCTGGCACACATTTTGGGAGTGGGGGTAGGCTCCACTAAGTATTCCTAACTGGATTGATAGCTACGTCCTGAGGGACGCTAGGGACTGTGTCTCGTTAAAACAAAACCAAAGCCACTGGTAGGCTATTCTGAATCGACACTATTTAGCGAAACACGCAATTACGACTGGGGAAGATTAAGAAAATGTGAAGTGACGATATAATTACCACTTCGGTGTCCACAAATAACTATCGCAATATGTTCTGCTACAGACTGAGTCTACGGTGTTCTTGTGCAAGTTTTGAGTTATAATAGTAATTGGGGTAGTCTGCCGTAAGGGACTTAAGTGAGTACGCGAGTAGAATGAAATACTGAAAACTTGTCCTCCCCAATGGCAGCTGGCCTCACAACCCACTGCCTTAGTATTGAGAACGACATGTAAATAGTGCCTAGGGAACGTGGTCTGTTAGAGTTCGCAGCAGTGTCCTTAGTAGGGCTATGCACTTAGGTCTAACAGTACACGTACGCCGGGCAGCCGTTGTAAAATGGCTCCATGATGTGACATGGAACCGTTTGCGTCTGCAAACGGCATCTACTACATTGGAATAACACAAAATAACGTAGATAATAATTATACAACTTCTTAAGCACAAGCACAACGTTCCTTTTACTACCTTGTCCTACATATCGTATATTTGCGACCTCTTGTCTTATTAGCTTCATACTTTACTGTTATATTGTTTGATATGATTCGATATTATTAATGTATATGTATTAACAGTGAATTCCCAATATTAACTTCACCTTGTACCCCTCCCTGTCCCCTAGCTTTCAAAGTCGGGACAGGGCTGCCCTAAATTGGGAATTCAGTCCTCTATGTCGGTGGGAAGGTGACCAGTCAGGGACGAGCCTTACAGGGTCGTGCGGAAAATGGCGGGGCACGAACCTTTCCCCTTCGGGGGAAACCGACCTTAGTTTTAAGAATTAATATGATTTAGGAAAAACGAAAATTTTATCAGCCTGGGGTAATTCAGGAACAGTCACATTCGTTTGTCTCGCTAAAACTCGAGAACGGCTAGGCCGATTTAGCTGATTTTGGTTTTGAAATAGTAGTCCAGGGAAGGTTTAAAAGGTGAGAAAGGTAGGGTAGGTAGGTAGGTAGGTAGGGTAGAGTAGGAAAAAGTGCATGCCGGGTACAGCAGTATTTAAATAAACATTAGGTTTTTTATTTGTATTTCAATTATAATTAAATTACCACCACTAGCCTTATTGTTTTTTCTTTGGGAACAGTACTATTTTTCGGGACGAAAGGTACCCTATCTATGTCCGTTTCTGAAAAAAATCTGCATGACTCTCTTGATTTTCATTATTTTCTCCTTCATCTCGAAATTAGATACGCCTGGTAACACTACCTGTCAATGTCATTCAAGACAAGCAAGTGCCAAACTGCATACTGCCACTTAAGGCGGAAACATACTTACGTGTCGTGGCGTGTCGTGACGCGCCAGAAGCATATCGGTTTCATACATTTAATATGGTTAGGGACATATTTGCATGGCGTGTCGTGTCGCAACGCGTTCTGTCGTGGCGCCGATTGCTCACCACCGATTGCGCCAGAGCGGTGGAGGGGGTTATGACGCGACACGACAGAACAGGCAAATGTGTTTCTATACCGCGTGGCTCGTGGCGCGAAACTCTAGCGGACATTTTTTTTATAATAACTTATTATATTTGCAGAATGTTTCTGATAAATGTCTGACGAGCTTATTGAACTTGTATGTCAACGAAAAGTTTTATATGACACAAAGTGTAAAGAGTTTAAGGATCATTTAATCAGAAATATTATCCGAATTCGAAGAAAACATCATGTACGTTCAAACGCTGCAAAGGTTCAAAATGTACTGTTCAGAAAAAACGCCAGAGCACGCCACGACACGACACGTTAGTGTGCACATTCACCGTCACGACAGTTAGCATCGCGACACGCCACGACACGTAAGTGTATTTCCGCCTTTAACCATAAAGATGACGCTGGCAGAATAGTCGACATCGGCTCAGTTGCCAAACGAGAAAAAAAAAAAAAAACCATAAAGATAATATTATCAAAGAACAAGACAAGAACCTAGATTTTTTTTGGTATATGTTTTCTACTCTCTGGCTGTGTTTGTGTTTCATTAAAATTTCAAATTCAATTATGCATGCATCGAACTTCTTGTCGGCACAGTCATGTCAGTTGTTAATCTTGATTGTTGCGAGTGTTGTGGTTGTTTTAAAATCGTCTCCAAAACTTTAACGAGTAGGTAAAGTACCTACGTACATGAACTAAGTTTCTTATGCTACTAAGGAACGATAAACGGAACAGTGTTTACAAAAGCAGAATAAAACCTTAAATACCAGTGTTTTGGCAGTTTAGTACGTAATTATTAGTGCTAAGTTAACCTTCCAACTTTGTCCTTGGACATTACCTACCTACCTCAGATCTGCATTAAATAAAAATACCTATTGTGTTGGATATTAGAGAATCCTACAGGTAGGTAGATATTTTATTTTTGTCACTATATTTCTTGTAAATTTTAATAACATAATGACTGAAGTGGTACTATGGCAAAACCAAATGGTGTTATGATTTCCGTAACCGTTCAACAGTCTATTTATTTATTTAAGTATGTATGTTTGTAGAATTTTTGTGTTCTTCTACCACATTATTTAAATCTTATTAATCTTACTTGAAATATTGGTTAAGTAGGAACCAATTTTCATGAATGAGGTGTCCATTGATTCACTATTTTTGTCCTTGAGATAGGCCAGTGTTCCGCAAAGACTGGTGTAAACTGTGGTTATTTGTTGGTGCCTCTGAAGAAGAAGGTTATCATTTAAAGTTAATTAAGTTATTGGCCGACAAGACTATCGGCACAATTACTGCTGTACTCACGTCCCACATGTCGACAACCTTGCGAGTTGCGAGCCAGATCTAGATACTTGAATTGCTTATCTTTCTCTGCTTTCAGGAGGTTTTCATGTGGTACCGTTATATCAACAATCATTGCGCAACGCTCCAATCGATCTATCAGCACAATGTCAGGCTTATTGGCAACAATAGTCCTGTCAGAATAATAATTAGATAGAATCAACTCTGAGCAAAGTTAAATCATAGATTCTTCCTTCGGAGCATAGGAGAAGTAGAGCAGCTGTGTGTCTTGAAAAATATTATTTTCATCAATGCGCTTACTCTCTAGGAAATTAGCGAAGTCGTTTATGTTCCAAACCGGGGGCTGGACATGGGTGACCGGTTCATGTAACTGGCCAGATGATTCTGGGCTGCAAAGCGCAACCCTTCCCAACTCAGAATCATCCGCCCAGTTAAGCTCAAATGTACTAGTAAAGTATGTTCTAAAATCTATAGCGTTACATAAACCGTTCACCCACCCAACACAGATAAAAAAGGTAAAATCACTTGCGATTTGGCTACATTTTTATTATCTATTATATTATATCTATACTTATTATTATTATATCTATTGGAGTTGAGGGGTCAACCTGGTGCGTTTCGCACCTAACTAGCCATCTCTCCCAGGCAACGCCACTATAAACTTGGCTTGTTGAGGGACGTCATGACTTCTCATGGAGTTCTAATTGACTGATTGATAGTTCTATTCCAGGTTGTTAGCATCCCAGACCACCCCCATATTTCCACACTTCCAGGGTCATGTCGTGGACGATATTCACCATGCAAATGAAGATGTCTATGTAAACTTTTGTTGTTCTAGCCCCTCTTCCTTTATTCATCTTGACTTCGACGAATCCCGTTGTTTTTACATCTGGATCTGAAGTATAGACCCTTTTGACTTGGTTTCTCATTTCAAACGATGATAGCCACACAGGTCCTGCCACCATAGTTTCTTTTCTTTCAGTTGACCGGCGTACTGGCCTCGACTTGCGGCGTCAGCGGGATTTTCGTTTGATTTGACGTAATGCCAACACAAGCGCGGTATTACAGAGTTTATTTTTTGGACTCGATTCTCTACGTATGTTTTCCATCGTGCCGGGTCACCTTGTATCCAACCCAGGACCACCATAGAATCAGTCCAGCCATAGACTCGAATATCATGTTGATTCCTTTACCTTTTGCATTAATTTGGATAGTAGATGTTATCCATTTAGTTCCAGTTTAGACAATGTTGTGAGTTGTGACTTTACTGTGTGTTACAATTTTAGATTTTGCAGCGACAAGTGTGACGATTGTTGATGGGTGAACTCGTGCGTAAATGATTCACGCATAGGCATCCAGGGAACCGTAACAGAAGCCATGCAGTTCTATTGCTTGTTTCCCATCACATCTGAGCCATCTTGGTACTTCACACAAATTTATCGCCATTATATCTGCTTGTATTTTGCACCACTCCTTGTGTATGTATCGTCATCGCGTCACTTCGTCATCCTATTGTAGTTTGATTGTTTTTTAACCCCCGACCAAAAAAGAGGGGTGTTATAAGTTTGACGTGTGTATCCGTGTGTCTGTCTGTGGTATCGTAGCTCCTAAACGGATGAACCGATTTTGATGAAATTGGTTTCGTTTGAAAGGTGTTTTAATCGAGAGTGTTCTTAGCTATGTTTCGATAAAATCTGATCAGCCGTTTGAAGGCCATCACCTCTTTTCTAGTTGAAGGGAAATTAACAATTTGCACAGGTCTGATCGATTCGAAATTTGAAATCTTGTCACTTGTCACCATGGGCATTGCCAGGGGGGTGGGTGCTAACCCCCCTCCCCCCAGAAAGTGTTTTTTTTCAATTTTTGCTGTTTTCGTTAATTGGCGAGATGACACGCAACACCGAGAAAAGTGGAAGCAATGGGGGAGGCCTATGCCCAGTATTGGGACAGTCATTTTGTTGATGCTTGAAATCGCTCATTGGAATGTGAATTTGTCCTCTGTCGGATTCCAGCATAGGCCTAATGTTTTTGATGTTTGATCCGTTTTGAAATTAAAACTAGAATTTTCATTGTTATGTTGTATTGTAGCATTTTCCAAGAGTGCAGGTTCGTTTGATGACCATTTTCTGAGGTTGAATCCACCACTCTTGTATTAGTTTTAGGTCCGAAATTAGCGTTTGTGCTTGTTCAAAGGTAAAATATCACTCTAATGGACATTCTTATCAGGTCTTAAATACCTTGTACCAAATATCGTTTTCTTTTTGTAGGCCTGAGTTATAGCAAAATGACTTTTTTATTTTATTTATAAAGGTCTGAGATGGCAGGGGCATCAATCGAGATAAATGACGCTTCCCGCTTAGAGCCGGATTCGGCGGATGGCGCGGCGGCGGCGGAGCAACTGTCGGCCGCGCAGCGCGCGCGCATCGAGAGGAACCGACTACAGGCGCGCCAGCGACGGGACGCGCGCCTCGTGCAGCGGCACACGTAAGCATCGCGCCCCCGTTCCGCCCGAGCGCTCGTACACACCACGTTCAGCTGACTGTGTGGCCGCAGGGAAGGCGCCAGCGCGCGAGCCGCCGTGCCGGCCGACAGCGGGGGCGGCTTCTTGCTGGACGACGAGGAGCCCGCACCACCGCCGCGCGCGCACCTGCCGCCCGCGCCCATACAGGACCCGGCCGAGCGACCGAGCTGCCTCGAGTGCGACCGGCGCTTCCCACAGTCCTACCTCTTCGACACGTTCGGTCACAACGTGTGCGACGACTGCAGGTCGGTAAAGAACAAGGCGGGCACGTCCCGTGCCGCTTCTCTCGCCGCCCGCTAACGATGCGTTGACTGCAGGGACGACGAGGGCGCGCACGCGCTCGTCACACGCACCGAGGCGAAGAGCGCGTACCTGCTGAAGGACTGCGACCTGGACCTGCGGCCGCCGCCGCTGCGCTTCGTGCGGCGCCGCAACCCGCACGGCTCGCGCCTGGGCGACATGCGCCTGTACCTGCGCGCGCAGGTGCAGGCGCGCGCGCAGGAGGCGTGGGGCTCGGCCGAGGCGCTGGCGGCGGAGCGCGAGCGGCGCGAGGAGGCGCGCTCGCGCGGCAAGCAGACGGCGACGGCGCGGCGCCTGCGCGCGCTGCGCATGGACGTGCGCTCGAGCTTGTTCGACCGCACGCGCGCGACGCACGAGCACGAGTTCGGCGCGGAGCAGTACGACGCCGACGCCGACCAGTACTCGCGCGCGTGCGCCTGCGGACACGTCGAGACCTACGAGAAGATGTAAAAGTTCGCACCAGCGGCACGGATGGCAAGGGTTGGCATCCGTTGAATTTAACTGTAAGAGATAATAGGTACCTACCCTACACCTCTGCAATTCATCTTAGAATACTATCCTTGATCCATAAAAAAAATATTATGCATACTGTTAACTACTATCGCCCTACTTTATTTTTATTAGAAACCTCGTATTATTGCGTACTGGCTGGCCGCCTGTTGTACAGATCTGATCGAACGACCGAGTCATGCGCCATGTCATGATAGCGTGGCATAGTATAAGCCCAAGGCAGTAGCGAAGCGTGGGTTTTTGCCGCCCGACCAACCGGAAAATCCCACTGCTTAACTTTCATCAATTGTCAAGTGTTTTTTTTACTATTCAGGTTTTTTTAGAGTAATGTCTTCTGTAGATTGTAATTAACCGTTTTACGAGTATATATCGTAACAGATAATAATTTCTTAGCAGCATGCGAGTGCGGTCGAAAAATGTAGTTTATAGTGTAAGTAGTGAAGGAAAAATCGTCCTGACTGAGTGAAAGTTCCGGATTCCTTATTACGTTTTGAGGCAACATCTTAGTTTTTTTTTTTTGCGATTTGCAGCTAAACTATTCCTATCGAAAAACTTCGAAAATTATTAATAGAGAAAACGTACTACAGTTTAACTGAGTGTTTAACGGACAAAACCTTTTTCTGAATATCTTTATTTATTAATTAGTGATTTGCTTAAGAAATGTTGCATATTATCTATGACCTGCTTTATGTTCTTCAGGCTTTCTTCACATTTTGTAGACCATGTAAATTTTGCTCCTTTCTTCAAGAGTTCATTTAAGGGAGCAGTGATGGATGCTAGATTGGGTATGAATTTGTTGTAATAATTTGCCATGCCTAGTAGCGTTCTTAGTTCATTTACATTAGTTGGACGTTGTGCATTTAAAATTGCTTTTATCTTGTCTTGATTTTTATGTAAACCCTCTTTGTCTATCGTGTGTCCCAAGTAATTGATACTTCTTTTGAAGAAGAACTTTTCTTTATTAACACGCAGGTTGCTGTCTTGAAGTTTAAGCAAAACTTGTTTCAATCTGGATAATAATTGTTTTTCTGTCGAACCTTGAATTATTATATCATCGAAGAAGCACTTGACACCGTCAAGGTTCAGTAGTAATTGGTCCATGTATTTTTGCCAGAGACTTGGGGCTACTTTGACTCCAAACATGAGTCGGTTCACTTAGAAAGTACCTTTGTGTGTACTCAAGGTTTGCAGCAGGGCGCTTTCTTCATCCATCACCATGTTCAGGCAGGCTTGCGTGATGTCTAAGGTGCAGAAAAATTGCCCACCGTTCATTTCAGCTAGAATATCTTCAATTATTGGTATTGGATATTGTTCGTCTTCTATCATTTTGTTTAAGGTAATTTTGTAGTCGGCGCACAGTCTGATGCTTCCGTTTGGTTTTACTATTGGGACGACGGGAGAATCGGAGTGATCAATCTTTGTAATAATTCTCAGTTTTTCAAGTCGGTCGATTTCTTCATCTACTTTAGATCGTAGCGCATATGGAATTCGCCGAGGTTTAATAAAGATTGGTTGCGCATTATCTTTAAGAGTCAGGTGGCCTCGAACGTTTGGAATTTCACCTAGGGTTGTAGTGAAGACGGTGGGTTCGAACTCTTTGAGCAATTCTTCAAGATTTTGTGTCTTCTTGCATGTATCAACCAAATTTATTTCGGCTAGTTTAATGTTAAACTCCTTCATCCAACTTCTACCCAAGATGGGCTTCACGTCTTTGTTAATCACGTATAGTTTTCCATAGAATAGTTGGTTTTTGAAGTGAAACTTCTTATGCGACTTCCAACAAGTTTAACGTTTTCATGGAGGGGGAAAATTTTCTATTACCCACTAAGAGATGGCGCTATTACAAGATTTGTCACTACGTAGTTCTACTAGGTACGCAAGATGGCGTGCAAACAGTCATGCATTCGACTCTTCGGTGTGACCAGCCTTCGCTCAATTTCCATGAGTAGAATAACCTCGATAAACTTATGTAAGTAATAAAAAGTGTACAACAATAAAACAATAAAATATTATTTAGAAGCTCAATAAAATAACGAGAGTGAATGCGTGACACTCGAACGCATGCGTGTAGTATTACGAAGTTTCACTTCTTCCGCGCGGAGACTCCACGCACAATTTTTTTTTATATTTGCATCGTACAAACGTGACACCGATAGGCTTAAAAACTTCGCCTGTATAAATACTCAATTTGAAACTCGTGTGAAATAGTCTTTTGTGAATGTTAAGTTTCTTAAAATCCTTTAGTGAGATGGTAGAGAGTGTTGCACCCGTGTCAAACTCCATTCTTATTTTCTTCCCTTAAATTTCGATAGTTATAATGTATTTGTCAGAGATTTCACTCTTTACAAAGTTGATTTCTGCGATGCTGTCGGTACTGGCGCTGCTTGCATAGTCATCATTCAGCAAGTTCGTTTCATTGCGTTTGTGTCCTTGAAGGCAGACTCGCGCTAGGTGTCCTTCCTTTTGACACTTTCGGCATGTAGTTTTAATGGCCCCACATTCGTTTGTTTTGTGGTCCTCTTTTCCACAGCGATAGCATTTACCTTTAAGCTCTCTTATAGAAGTCGGTCTTTTAATTGAACGTGCTTTATTCGGTGAGTGTTGTAATTCATTATGTACTTTTGAAACTATATTGATCGTGTCCAATGGTGGTAGACGAATAGATGTAGATATGGTCGAATTTTCATTTTTTTCCCATTTCCATAGATGTAGCAGTGCGAACTAATTCTGAAAATGGCGCTGTTTGTTTTGCTTGTAGAATTTTTGTGCGAATTTCTCCATCTTTTAATCCTCGTATAAATTGTAACGATAAAAATGAATCGAGATTGGGTTTCGGACAATGTGAGCACTTTAAATCACATTTTGATGACAGTCTTTTTAGTTCTGACGCGTAAACAGTAATCGATTCATCCACTTGTTGAAGCCTTGATATGAATGAAGGTGTGCTGTGAGGCCCATATGCTAGGTTTTGGATCAATGAAATTGTCCAATATATCAGTTAGTTCTTCATAGGACTTCTCGATGGGGTCGTCGGGTGAACACAGGTCGTAAATTCTTTCATGAATATCAGGTGGTAAAGTGGACAGCAGGGTGTTTCAAAGTGTTCATTAGTCGAATCATTTTTGTACGTAAAGGACCATGCAAAAGATTGTATGGGCGTGTCCCAACCCACCAACAGACATGGGACATGCTTCAATATTATTATGAAGTCTGACAAAAACACAAATTACAATTTTTAGTCCGTAAATACATGGGATAATTAAAAAAAAAGTTTTTACTTACTTAAAAAGGGTGTTTTTTTAAATAACCTTGTTTTAGACATTTTACAATAAACCAATGTTCAACTAAACATTTTAGGTTTGAATAACATGTATAAGTATTTATATATTTATAAAATAACAACGTTTTGGGTTAGTATTAATCACATTTTTTGTTATTGTTCATGAACATGAACATACATGTCAATCCATTTTGCGATATGTAGGCCACTATAACTCAGGACTACTTTGAAGCAAAGTATCTTGTAATATGTGTCGCCTCTGTCTTAAAACTGATCTTGGACACATTACACATCGGCGTCCAGTCTCCATAGTTGTAAAAATCACAGTCCAATAAACGTGCCAGGGTAATCAAAAATAAATAAAAGGGTCCAAATAGACAAGCAGGGGTCAGTAATAGTCGCAAAACAACGTAAACAGCAGAACGTACTAGTTTTTTTTTCTTTTTTCCGCGGATCTCACTGGCTGTTTTAGTAAACAGCCAGTGAGATGCGCAGTAGTTTTTTATGTGTTCCTGAACATTTTTTTTACAATTAACTGTACCAAAAAGTGTGTACAAGAATTATTTTTTTGCGCGATATCCCCATGACTTACGGTGATGTCGTCATAATAAAAAATGATCATGCTGTCAAGATGAATTAATTGAGATATGGTTGAAATCTGTTGGTGGTATGGGACGATTTTTTGCATGGTCCTTTGTATAAAGTTCGTCTACTTCGTACCTGTAATCGGTTTCGGATTCGAGGTATTCGTCTTCAGTTTCCTGTTCTATCTGTAATTGTACGTTTTGCAGTCCTTGGTAAGTATTTTGAAGTGTCAGTAATCGTGTTTCTATTTCTTCATGAGTATATACATTTTGTTCTGCTTGAAATGCGTTATTAGTTTTCGTTAGCACACCGCGTAGGATGGCTCGCGAACGTTTTGCTTTCTTTGTATCGATCTGCATCGTCGCCAAATATTGTTACAAACTCTTTTTATATTATCTTCATATCATAGACATCAGTGACTTTGTCATTGTTGTTGTTTTGTCAATGTCTTAAAATAAACAGTAATTTTTAAACTAATGACGATTATATTATTCTTATCAGTGGCGACGAGGATTAAAAATGAACAGTGAGCAATTTGAAAAATTCATTATATTGCAAGCATCACAACAAAAACAAATTTCGGACATTTTACAATTGTTGCTAACACAACAACAAAATGCGGCTGCCGCGACTCCCACACCAACTACAACGAATGGCACGGAGTTACCCAGCTCATCGCAAACTAACAACTATAGAAACAACATTTACAACAGTTTTAAAGGTGACAAGTTCAATCCGAGCGAAACCTCAGTTGAGAATTTTATTGATTATTTTGAGTCTAAATGCGGACTTTGAGGAGAAGATGCACGAAACATACAGAAAGAGCTTTTATTCACCTGTCTCTCTCCTGAAACTTTTCACGACATAAAAGTTGCCCTGACGCCACGTTTCGAAAACAGTACGTAAACAGATATTCGAGAAAAACTCCTCGACCTGTACAGAATCAAGCGCACAAGATACAGGGCGCTGTCTGATTTCTGGAACTGCATACGCTCGGACGACGAATCTATGGAGTACTACGCTAATAGACTTAAAGAAATAAGCAAAGATTGCGGCTATAACGACGATCTATTGGAACGACAGTTACGTGATCGTTTTGCAACTGGACTCAATCACCAACAGTTGCAGATCGACTTGAAACAAAAATGGCCCGACTTACAAGAACGTCAAGACGGAAAGTTGAAGGAAGTAACTTTTGCTCAGATCTTTAGCGTTGCACAATCGCGGGAACGAGCTGAAAGCGATGATACACCGAATGTCAAAGTCAATAAAATTAATAGAAATACGAGACCTTACTCGAACACGTCTCCGCGCAGATTCCGGACTCATCAATGCCTCAGATGCGGTGAACCTGAAAGACACCCTTTAAGTCGATGTACCGCCAAAACTCACACATGTAAAGAGTGCAACACGCCAGGCCACTTCGAAGATTGCTGCATCAAGTCAGGCAAAGCATGTCTGCCCAATCGGAGCGATAATAAACAAAGAACATCTACGAAAAGAAACAAGCTATACAAGCTAAAACATGACGGAAACAGCAACAACTCTTCACAAGCATCCTACTCAGAAGACAGCGACGACGAACCAGATACCGTTTGTCTAGTAAACAAGTCGAAAGGCAAAGACAGTAAGAAAATAGACGTCCTAATTAATAACATTAATTGTACGTTAGACTGGGATCCCGGCTCAGTCTATTCAATTATCTGCACCAAGTTCTGGAAGCGTATCGGCGCTCCACCTCTCACAAAGGCTCCAGGTCTACGCGCTTATGGGAACGTAAAACTTAAACCAAAGGGCCTAACGCAAGTAACGGTACGAGTTCAAGAGGAGGAAAAGATACTACCTGTTGTTGTCATGAAGTCAGCTGACCCAATGTTATTCGGCCTACAGTGAAGTGAAATGTTTGACATGAACTTCCCAAAACCAGTTTACTCAATTAAGAACACCCGACACGAAGTCTTTAGTCTACAACAAGTCCTGGACAGGCACACTGCTCTTTTCGACGGCAAACTAGGAAAAATTAAAGATTACCAAGTAAACATTCATATCAAGCTCAACCGAAACACATTCCAGCATGATCCATTATTACGCCAGAATCTTGCAGGTGGTGTGAAATTTTCGAAAATTGATTTAAAAGATGCTTACCTGCAATTTGAAATTAGCCCGGATTCTAAAAAGTTTTTAACAATATCTACCCACAAAGGATACTATCAATATAACCGCATGCCATTTGGTATTTCCACAGCTCCATCAGTTTTTCAGCATTACCTTGACAAACTCCTCGAAGGAATACCAAATGTGGCAGTTTACTTTGATGACATTGCGGTTACAGGAAAAAATGACAAAGATCATCTCGAAACACTACGTACCGTTTTCCGAAGACTTGAGCAAGCCGGATTAAAAGTTAACTTGAAGAAATGCGTTTTCCTTACCCCGGAAGTCGAATATTTCGGACACACAATTGATCGAAATGGTGTACGTCCTACAAAATCGAAGATAGAAGCAATCTCCAAAGCTTCACCTCCAACCAACGCCAAGGAGCTCAGATCATTTCTTGGTTTAATCAATTTCTACGAACGTTTCATACCACACCTACACAGTGTCTGTGCCGACCTTCACGCACTGACAGGAAATAGGCTAAAATGGCGATGGACTGAAAATGAAGCCAAGGCATTTGAACGAGCAAAGACCTTGATTGTACGTTCAAAACCACTAGTAGCCTTTAATGACAAACAACCACTGTACTTAGCCTGTGATGCATCAGAAAAAGGCGTGGGATCGGTGCTTTTCCACATAACGAACAATATAGAACTGCCAATTGCGTTTGCATCAAGAAAACTTCGACCAGCAGAATCAAAATACTCTGTCATAGACCGCGAAGCTCTTGCAATATTTTTTGGGGTAAAAAAATTCGATCAGTATCTTCGCGGCATCAAATTCACTCTAGTAACTGATCATAAACCCCTCATTCACATTTTGGGACCGGAACGCAATTTACCGAAACTTGCTAATAATCGCTTAGTAAGATGGGCTCTAATAATTGGGAGCTACGCCTATGACATCGTGTATACAAAAGGCTGTAACAACTTGATCGCGGACTACTTATCAAGGATGCCTAACCCTGAAGAGCAACCTTCCAAACCTGAACTAGCTGTTCACAGACTTGTAGCGCGTCTACAGACAGATAGGATTGGTGACCTAACTCTTACAGAAAACGTCATACGAGAAGAAACAATAAAAGATGTCACTCTGAAACAAATATCACAGTTTATTAAGACGGGTTGGCGTGATCATCAATATACCAACGATGTATCATACGCTCGCAAACGCTGTGAGTTGTCACTAGAAAATAAGATCATCATGACCCTGCCAGGGTCGCATGATTGTTCCTGATACTCTAAGAAAAGCGACACCCAGGAATATCAGCTATGAGAGCACTGGCAAGATTCTATGTATGGTGGCCAGCCATTGAAGAAGACATAGATATACACGTAAAAACTTGCCGCAAATGCCAGGAGAATCGGCCTAACACCTCGGATTTGCCAATTTTCTCATGGTCCATGCCAGATCAAGCTTGGGAAAGAATTCACGTTGATTTCGCGGGACCGTTCGAAGGCTTTTATTGGTTGGTTCTGTCTGATGCATTTTCCAAATGGATCGAGGTCAAACCAATGGCAAAAATTACGACTGCCAAACTCTGTGATGAACTGGACACAATTTTTACCACCTTCGGCCTTCCTCAGTTTTTAGTCTCAGACAATGGCCCACAATTTACTTCTCAGGAGTTCCATAATTACTGCAAAGATAAGGGAATTAAACACATCAAATCATCACCCTATCATCCGCGGACAAACGGATTAGCAGAGCGGACGGTTAGAACTTTCAAAAGCAGAATGTCTTCAAGTACAGAATGCCTCAAAAAACGGCTTGAACATTTCCTGTTTGCCTACCGCATCACACCCCATAGCACCACTGGCAAGGCCCCGGCCCAGATGATGTTTGGACGGCAATTAATTTGTGAGCTTGACAACGCTCGACCAAGTGCCAAACGGTTGTTACAATATAAGCAAATACAAGCGAATATTAACTCCGACAACCAGACACCCAATTACAGACCAGGTGATACTGTGTACGTACGAGCCAGGGATCAATCGAGATGGGAATCAGCCACGGTTTCGCGGCGCACGCATCGATATTCGTACGTCATTAACACTCCAGTCGGTGTGGAAAGGAGGTACCACGCAGACCATATGCGATCTCGTCTCTCCGAATCAAATGAGTGCCCGGTACCTGGAAGCACTGGAAGCGTTTCTCGTAATCCTATACTTCCGGTCGCAACCTCAACTCCAGTACTGGAAGCTACAGGACCAGCGATATCATCTCAAGTAGCAGTATCCCACGTAGAAACTGCCCCCGAAATATCCGCATCTCACTTGCCACAGAATGTGGCCAACATGCCGTTTACGCCTATGGCACCACGCCGAAGCAAGCGTACCACTAGACCACCCCGACGCTTAATTGATGAGATGGAGGGTTAACCCCTGTAGGGTGGACGAATGTTACAAACTCTTTTTATATTATCTTTATATCATAGACATCAGTGACTTTGTCATTGTTGTTGTTTTGTCAATGTCTTAAAATAAACAGTAATTTTTAAACTTATGACGATTATATTATTCTTATGAAATATTATATATGAATTATTATTTCTTGATAGCAGTATTATATTCAATGACATATCCCTAGTCAACAACGGTAACCAAGCAACACTTATTTAGTCTATGACAGGTTTATTGCAGAAACTTGTACAACTTTAACAGTAAATCTTACATAGGGACCTCCTTTTAAGTAAATTATATACCTGTGCTAGGAGGCCCCGCTCTTCAATAACAAATAAAAAATGGTAAAAGTGTTGTACAAAAATTAAATTAAATTTAAACAAGAAATTATAAGAAATATTTAAAATTAAAAAAAAAAACTATAAAAAATAATAAAAGAACTTTGAAAACACTCCTAAAATAGTGAGTGTGCATGTGTGTGAGTGCGTGTGTGTATGTGTGTGAGTGCGTGTGTGTTTCTTTTCAAGTCATATTGACGATACTTGCTCGTAAAGGGTCTCTTATTGCACCAATGTCAGTATCGTAATGTATCTCATTACGCACTAGTGCGGTAATGTAAAGTAAAACGCACGGTTTATCAAAATGTTCCGTCTAAAACGAACGGTACTTTTTAAATCTTAGCAAAGAGTTTTTGTGTCAGAAAAGTGGTCAACATTTTATGAATAAAATGAACTTGGGAGTTAAAATATAATAAATAAACATTTAATTCTTTAATTTAATCAATTTTGACCATAAATTACAACCATTTATCTGTAACAAAACACAAAAATATTAATTTACTTTATTAGTGATACTGGCTGTTTTTGTGCCTTTGCCTTAAAAAAAAGCGCTGATGCCCGCGCATCGCTAATATCATAATTTATGAACGAGTAAAAATTATTCCGCGCGCTTTTTCTTTTCGCTGTATTGTTTTGACGTGACAACGTCTTATAAATTGGTTTGCCGGGTGACACTTCAAGAAACTGCGTTACGCTCCGCTCACGTTATGCGCTCACAATGAGAGCGAGTGAGAGGCACGCGTGCCTTTCACTTTTTATGTCTGTCTCTCTCGCTCTTAGGCGGGCTAACCATGCCCGAGTGGAAGGGACGCGTGCCTCTATATATGTATATTTGTATATAAATACGTATGTATGTGTAAAGGTAAAAATAAAATTTTGTTAATATGAAATTCAGTGCGAGATTCTTTGTATAAATTAATGTTTTAAATATAATTCTTTGTATAAATAAATGTTTTAAATTGTTACTATTATTTCATCCTTCTTCCTACTATACGAATGAATATTCACATTAAAATTATTTTACCACTCAAAGTCGTTGTCACGTAAAACTTTCGCCCGTATACCGACTTTACAGGCAACCAATTTTTTATTTGAAAATGTCGTCAGAGTTTTATTTATTTCCTCGCAAATATGTTATAAAACGTCGTATGACATACGTGCGCTTTGATAATTACAGCCTCTGCTTTCTTGTAGCAATATCGCCTCGGCTGTAATTTTCAACTTACCGCACTTATATCATAATGTACTATTATTATACAGGGTAGCGGAATTTGTATTGAATTGTCTTTTTGCATAACTAGTTTTGGCGAATTCTACTGGTGCAACGCGGTGCTTTCTTCTTCTTTCCTGAGAGTTAGGGTCATATGGCAGGACTTTGTGTTAAGTTTAAGATAGCGTGAAGTATGCACAATTTTCTGACTGTGAGAATACCGCTTAGGGAGTTTAACTCACTGGTCGGGAATCTAAACGGTTTGGTACACCAAAGCGAGCACAGAGATCTCTTATCAAGGTCATGTACACATGACCTTGATAAGAGATCTCTGTGCTCGCTCTAGCTCAAGAAACTTCGTTTTTGTCGCACCGCCCCACACGGGTATGCAGTAAATAAGAATTGATAGAGCCAGATAGACATAGATTTCTGTTAACATTTTTTTAGTTGTCACATGTCATAAGTTCTTAAATATACAAATAAGTTTTCTTGTACGGGCCATGACCATATCTGTGTGTGTATGCCCAGGGCCGCGCCGACCACCCTAAGCGCCTGTGTGCGAAACCTATGAAGCGCCTCTTTTTTTTCACGAATCGTCATGTTTCAACTTATTTTTTATTATTATTTGTTAATTTTGATCTAAATAAATGTTCTCCGGTTTTATATACTTAGATAATATTTTCTAAATAGATAAAACCAGTTCGCTTCCCCTTGCCAATTACTGCGAAAAATAAAACACGAATTAAATTTTTACATACTTCAATTATGATGTTATTCCAATTGTATAATTAGATATTAATAACAAAATCGCTGATTTTTTTCTAATAATACTAATTTAACTATTACGTACTTATGCTATTAAAAAAAAAACACGTGTGTAAGAATGTAAAGATAGGTATGTACTTAATTTATATTATTTCCACTCTTCTCGCTTTTCAGTTTGCGAAATCCTTAATAGTTTCGTGTGTGTCTATACATATAGTCTAATATGGTTATATGGGCTCCTCTATGGATATTGTTGCTATAATCTTTCCTGGCTCATTGCGGAGCGCAGGTAATTTTTTACAAGTTTTAATTTAGAAAAGGACCTTTCCGCGCTTGCTACGGTAAAAGCCATAGTTAGCAAAATTCGTAATGCTATAGTGATGTTAGGGCATACAGCTGTCAAATTGTTTAATTATACAAATTCGAGAATTTTCACCACATGATTATTTAATTTTTTGAAAAAAAGACTGACATGACATAATTACTTCACACAAATCATCGGCGTTAATATCCAATGAATGCATTTGCTGAAAGTTTTTCCCGCAAACGATGACAGTTACTTGCTAGAAAATTTAATATAAAAAGGACATACCACTATATGAAGGGTTTTTTGAATCAGATTTTATAACACCTTCATCGTAAAATATTTATATATTCCAGTTGTATTTTTATCACACATATTTTTCCTTATTAAATTCTGGTAACCAGATAATTTCTTTTTTTTGATCTTGAGTACTATCACCCATCGTGAAAACAATCATTAACACCCAAAGGACCCAAACTATATAATTGTTTTTAGCGTTAGAACTTATTCTTATTATAAAAAATCAATGCGCACCTTGCACACACTTTCGATTGAATGATTGTTTAATTGTTTTGGCTCTCAATTACTCTCAAAGTCGGGGAATCCCCGTGACCCTACCCCGCTTGCGTCGCACGCATCGCATCGGGTTGCGTTCATAAACACATTCAAACAAATTCAAGGCGGGCGCGGCGGTTCTTTTGATTTTAACGCTGAGCTCCTTCGATCGACTGAGCTCGTAACTAATGTAAACTAAAACCCAAAGCGTAAAATTAAACCACAAACGTAAATATTATCTTGCGAGACTTGTACAATAAGCGCAATATAAGTTTTGTTATTTACAAGGCATATGTTGCGCCTATTGTAGTTTGTACCTACTTACTTATTGATACTCCACTAAAAAGAATATTTTGTGTAGTGTTACAAAAATAATTTCGATGGCGCGGGCGCCCCTATTGTCTTGGCGCCTGTGTGCGCCGCACACTTCGCACACAGGGGCGGCGCGGCCCTGTTTATGCCAAGATAACCGCTGATCAACGATTATACCTAAGTATTTTAAATGAGTTACTTTTTCTATGTTTTTACAAGAACAATTTGTGCTAGAAGCATTATGACAAGTGTGTATTTTGAGAGTTTCGTTAGGTCCGGGTTGAGTGTTGTTGTAGTTTGTAAATGCAATATATTTTATTTTAGGAATATTTAGTATTAGAAGATGTAAGTTCAACCAGTTGGCAATTTCGAAAAGACCCTTTTCAGAAGTTCGATATATGGATTCCCATGTGTCGCCATGAAACAATAGCTGTGTCGTCTGCATATGAGAAAACGCGCCTTTATCTGGCATCATATTGCAGAGATGGTTTATGTATATTAAAAATAGAGTCGGGCCCAGCACGCTGCCCTGCGGAACGCCGTAGGTCACGTTAGACTCCTTACTAATATACTCTCCTACCTTGACCCTTTGCCTACGATCCTGTAGATAATCTATGAGTAATGCTAACGGGCTTCCTCTTACGCCTATACCTTTTAGACTATACACAAGAATGGGGATAGAAACGGTATCAAAAGCTTTTTTAAATCAAGAAATACAGTTACACATTTTTTTCCTGAATCTACTAGAGTATGAATCCAATATGAGTGATTTTAATGCCGTCACTGCGTCTTCCGTGGATAATTTTTGCCTAAAACCACATTGGGCTTGTGAAAAAATGTTATATTTATTAGTGTAGCTTGTTAGTCTTTTGTTAATTGGCTTTTCAATGATTTTAGATATTGTTGTCAACCATCTACGACATGAAATGCATCACCTTGAGAATTATAACGCGTTACTCTCTCAGCATTCACGACAAAAACTACCTACTACTTTTTTTACTTACTTTTTTTTGAGGCTACTTTGATGGAATCGGAAAATAAGCCAGAACACCTTTCGGAGAAGGATATTCTAAACCGGCAAATCAACGATAATTATTTGCTACAGTTGATGAAGAATCAAACTTTAATTATAGAACCTGAAAACAACGTAATTAAAACAATACGGAATTTATGGACAAAAAATTTCGCGCCATACAAAACTACACAAATCAGACTTGAAACGTAATCACAAAATTGAAAACAGACCGCAACTATTATACGAGTACATAGCAAATGACGTGAATTCTGCCGATTTATTATCAACTTTTATTTTGAGCGATTTGCATAGAATTCATGAAATGCTAATGAATGCTAGCCAACATCTACCGAGGTCATTTGGATATACACTTGTTTCCTGCATCTCAAATAATAGAACAGCTGAACATCATCTTTGCAAAACTACTACAGGGACTACCTGCTACTGCCTTATAAATGATGTTTATTTTGCAAATAGGTTTTTACAAACACTTTTATACGTCCGATAAAAATAAAAAATGTACCGATAAAAGACATAAAAAAACTTTTTTACAAAAAAGAATAACCGACTTCCAAAAAAAACAGTCGGTGACTTGTTTGTTTCATTTACTTTTTTGCCACCGACTTCCGAAACTAAAATTATTTGTCACTTTTTAGTGTTTTTTTTGGAAGTCGGTTATTCTTTTTTGTAAAAAAATTGGTTGCCTGTAAAGTCGGTATACGGGCGAAAGTTTTACGTGACAACGACTTTGAGTGGTAAAATAATTTTAATGTGAATATTCATTCGTATAGTAGGAAGAAGGATGAAATAATAGTAACAATTTAAAACATTTATTTGCGCGTGCCTTTCACTTTTTATGTCTGTCTCTCTCGCTCTTAGGCGGGCTAACCATGCCCGAGTGGAAGGGACGCGTGCCTCTCACTCGCTCTCATTGTGAGCGCATAACGTGAGCGGAGCGTAACGCAGTTTCTTGAAGTGTCACCCGGCAAACCAATTTATAAGACGTTGTCACGTCAAAAGTTTTTATTTTAGCCTTTTTAGTTGTGGTATCTCACTTTAATCCTAGTCAAGTATAATTTTTACATTGTAACTAGACACCAGCACATCGTCCATACATACGACAAAGGACAAAATGCATAAAAAAGAGGATGACTCAAAAAGTACATAAGCAAAGATAATAAAATTCATATGGGTCCACCGGGCAAGCTTTCTCTACCAAATGAATGAAAAATCATCTAAATCGGTCCAGTAATCACGGAGAAATTGGTGTACATACGCGAAAATTTTACATATAGAAGAAAATGTTAATAAAATTAGAACTACATGGCCAAACTATATTAAATTATTATGGGGCCAAATGGCAACTATTCCGCATCAAACTAAAGAAGATTCACGCAAATTGGATCATAAATCTCAGCGTAATCGGTGTACATAGGTACATAAAAAAAAAATACTAATCGAACTGACAAACTCCTCCTTATGGACGTCGGTTAAAAAAGAAAAATGAAACATTTTTTTAACTTATTTGTGGTACACCTGGAAAGTGCATACCGTTACAATTCCAACAAGCCCAAACAAGGCTAAGATACATTGCCTTGTTATGGAGTTCCGAAGCCTGTCTCTTGGATTCATCATCAGATCTGATGGTAGAATGGTTCTTATTGAACGCAAATGCTTCACTTGTTGTAGAAAATACAAAAAACGCTGTACGTTTTCCTATAAAATTTGAAGAGTTCCCTCGATTTCGCCAAGATTCCATCATCAGATCCCGACTTGGTGACTATGGGGCCATTTGGGAAGTATACCCTTTCTAACAAAAGAAGAATTTTCCAAATCGGTTGGCAAGCGACGGAGTTATGCCCGAAAAAACATAAAAAAAAAAAAGACAAACATCCGAATTGAGAACCTCCTCCTTTTTTAGAAGTCGGTTAAAAAAGGATTTCCGTGACATCTACGAACAAATCCATGTCAAGCCTCGGATTACAAAAACCTTTCTACTTTTCGCATAATTGCATATTCCACTTTTAACTGATAAGGACTACAAAATATACCGGGGAATACTTATACCATTCCAGAAACAAGGACAGTTGAAAAAAAATCAGTGCGTGGAGTCCCTCCGCGCGGAAGATGTGAAACTTCGTAATACTACACGCATGCGTTCGAGTGCCACGCATTCAATCTCGTTATTTTTTATTGACCTTCTAAATGACATTTTGTTGTATTATTTTATTACATAAGTTTATCGAGGTTATTCTACTCATGGAAATTGAGCGAAGGCTGGTTACACCGAAGAGTCGAATGCATGACTGTTTGCACGCCATCTTGCGTACCTACCTAGTAGAACTACGTAGTCACAAATCTTGTAGTACTGCCATCTCTTGAGTTTTAGAAAAGATTCCCCCTCCATGGTAGTGTCCGTTTCGACCGCGCGGCCATGACGTTTTTTTTTTAAAAAAAACTATATCAATATTTTGTAATAATTTGTAAAAGTTGATTCCCAAAACCATAAATTTGTCAAAGTTATGGTTAAAAAGTTATAAAGGTTTGAACGTGGCCGCGCCATTGAAACGCGGAGAACCGCGCGGCCACGGAGATCTTTAAAACTACGCGTTGCAGAGACCTGAAATTCAGGTAAACAACAGATTGAATTTGTAGAAAATTTGTAAAAATATAGAAAAAAATACCTAGGTTTATATTTTAGGAGCTGTAAGACTAAAACCCCATGGCCGCGCCATCGAAACGGTGAAAAACACGTTATCGCCGATATCTCGCTGAAAAAGCATCGCAGAGGTCTAATTTTTTTTGTAAAACCTAGATTTGAATTTTTCAAACAATGTAAAAATACACAAAAAAATCCTAGGTTTATATTTTAGATGCTGTAGTACGGATTCGCGTAGAAATTAGTCCTGATTATCTATCGAAGAAAGTAAGTAATAGCGAGTGTTTTTTTTGTAAACAACAGCTATTTATATGTAGAAATACCGATAATAGCCAAAAAAACATTTTTTTTTCAGAATATCAAACCTTTAACACGTTTTGAAAGTTTCGATAGGGTGACCATGGCTTAGGGTTTACAGAAAATTTATTATATTTTATTGTATTAGATATTATATCTCAACGATTCTAAATCGCCCAAAGACAATGACGATTTTTTTAAGTATCTTTCAGATCCAAAAGAACTTATGTACACTAATATTATTAATTATATTTTTAACACAACATCTTTTATTTTATTTTTTGGCGTTTGTCAGGATATATTGATGTTGGGATACATGAGTTAATTACTGGGGTTATTTCTGGCATAACATATTTTTTTAATTTCAAATGCTTAGGAAGGATTCAAAACAATGACTTTTTTTATTTCGGAATAAACCTAGGATTTTTTTGTGTATTTTTACATTGTTTGACAAATTCAAATCTAGGTTTTACAAAAAAAATTAGACCTCTGCGATGCTTTTTCAGCGAGATATCGGCGATAACGTGTTTTTCACCGTTTCGATGGCGCGGCCATGGGGTTTTAGTCTTATAGCTCCTAAAATATAAACCTAGGATTTTTCATTGTATTTTTACAAATTCTGACAAATTCAAATCTGGCTTCTACAAAAAACTTCAGACGTCGGCGATGCTTTTTCAGCGAGATATCGGCGATAATGTGTTTGTCACCGTTTCGATGGCGCGGCCATGGGGTTTTAGTCTTACAGCTCCTAAAATATAAACCTAGGTATTTTTTCTATATTTTTACAAATTTTCTACAAATTCAATCTGTTGTTTACCTGAATTTCAGGTCTCTGCAACGCGTAGTTTTAAAGATCTCCGTGGCCGCGCGGTTCTCCGCGTTTCAATGGCGCGGCCACGTTCAAACCTTTATAACTTTTTAACCATAACTTTGACAAATTTATGGTTTTGGGAATCAACTTTTACAAATTATTACAAAATATTGATATAGTTTTTTTAAAAAAAAAACGTCATGGCCGCGCGGTCGAAACGGACACCCATGGTAGCGTTAAACTTGTTGGAAGTCGCATAAGAAGTTTCACTTCAAAAATCGTGTAGCCTTTCTCCAATCATATCGCCATAAACTTATTACATCACTACGGAAGAGCAAGACATGCGCCAATGTACCCCTTATGGAGAAGACTAGAACATAATGCATTTCACAGCCAGTATTAAGAGCGCACCGAGCTTCTGACGATAGGTACCTATGCGCTCCGTGTATGTGTGCGTAAGACAGACGCGCGCGACATAACTCGTTTGAGTATTTTTCTAAACTTTTATTTTACTTGCAATGTTTGTATGTGAGTTCGGCAGGAATCTTGGAAGCTAAAGAACCACTTACCGATGTCCGATTAAGCTGAAATTTTGCGCACATTTGGTTCTAATCACAATACATTCTTATGACAGACACCACTTAATCCTGCATCCAGGATCGCCTCCTCAGGAAACTCAACTATTAATAGCACAAACACGAACATTTGTATACAGGTTCATGTTTAATGGATAAACATGAGCTCTATCATGACCGATCCTGCAGCCAGGTTTGTCTTTCACGACGGAACTCTTCAACAACGACTAATAACGTGGGACGAAACTTTGCATACGAGTTTATACTCACGATTTGTATCATGAACTCTTCCTACAGCCAGGATCGTCTCCTCACGAGGGACCTCTCTACAAACGGTTAATAGCACAGACAAGTACTTAACTTTTCATCCCCCCATCTCGGAAAGAGTATTTTTGCTCTTCAATATCTGAGTGCAAAAGCCGTTTTTATCCCCTAGAGGATAAAGTAAATTGAATTTAGAACATCGTGTGCACTAAGTTTGTGAATTCAAAACATCATTAAACCTATGTACTTCTACCGCCATGGTGCCGAATTTATCATACAACCTTTTTTAATTTGTTAAAAACTCTAACTCGTAACCTTCTTGGTGTTCATTTTTAAACCCCGACCAAAAAAGAGGGGTGTTATAAGTTTGACGTGTGTATCTGTGTGTCTGTCTGTGGCATCGTAGCTCCCAAACGGATGAAGCGATTTTGATAAAATTGGTGTCATTTGAAAGGTATTTTAATCGAGAGTGTTCTTAGCTATGTTTCGAGAAAATCTGCTCAGCCGTTTGAAGCTCCTCACCTCTTTTCTAGTTGATGAAGGGATTTAAACAACTTCTACGGGTCTAGTTGATTGGAAATTTGAATTCTTGTCACTTTCTCACCATGGGCATCGCCAGGGGGGTAGGCTGTACACCCCCCTCCCCCCTATAAGCTTAAGTTTTTTTTTTAATTCATATCTTTCCTTGTTTTCGTTAATAAGCGAGAAGAGGCGCAACACCAAAAAAAAGTGGAAGGTTAAGGCTAAGAAAAAATAATTTAAGTTTAAAAAGCATGAAATAAAAATTAAATTAAAAATTTAAAAAACCCCCGACGGACAAAACCTCTAAAAAACCAAAAATAAAATTAATCCAAGCGTCGTAGCGTCGGGGGACCGCTAAGTAGACCGCTTAGTACATAAAAATATATATACAAACAAAGCGGACCCCCGACGCTACGACGCTTGGATTAATTTTATTTTTTTGGTTTTTTAGAGGTTTTGTCCGTCGGGGGTTTTTTTATAATTTGATTACGCGCGCCATTTTCTTCTCACGTCATATTGTTAAAACCTTAGGTTAAAAACAAGTAAGTAACTTGAATACAAGCGAAAAATCTAAAATGAGTGATTCTAGCGACGAGGAAGTTTATTTGACGCCTACAGAATTGGCTGAAATTGTTAATAATGCATTCGGTTGTGCAGTTAAGTAAGACGTATTGCTTCGAATTAAGGATTAATCTTCCTTAAATTAAATATTTTATTTTTCGCACACTAACTTAAATCTAAAATGTATTGATATTATGTACGTGAAAGGACCTTCGTTCCATCCGGGTGTCCCTTGACACCTCTCAAGTTTTGGAACGAAGTTCCTTATCGCGCGTTGTGAAAGGGGGCCAGACGGAAAAAAATCTTACGAAAAGTTGTCACGACACTTTTTGCTATAGTAAGCTATTGTAAGCTGTGCGGCGTCGCATGTTTCTCTGTCTGTCTCTCTCTCTCTTATAGAAAGCAAGCCAGATATTTTCATTGCTATTTCGCATTGAACAGTGTGGTGTCGCGACGATTATTTTTGGAACTTCGTTCCATCCGGGTGTCCCTTGACACCTCTCAAGTTTTTTTTTTTTTTTTCATTTATTCCATGATTCATTTTCTTCTTTTCAGTGCTTGTTTAAAAAAGCTTGTTTTTAGGGTTCCGTACCCAAAGGGTCAAACGGGACCCTATTACTGAGACTTCGCTGTAGTGATAGCTAGCCAGTTGAAATTTCTACAGATTATGTATCTCTGTTGATGCTATAACAACAAATACTAAAAACGGAATAATATAAATATTTAAGGGGGCACCCATACAAAAAAGTAAAATTGGGTAAAACCTTGTAAACAGCGCCATCTAGCAGTTATAAAGAGAACTTGCTTCTGATAAAAAACAATTAGCATGTCGATGTGGCCATATGGCAACAAACGCCATTTAATTATTATTATATTAAATTGAATTACCCTAAGTGTATGAGGACTATATTGACGGCGCAGTGGTTGAGCAATCAACTGCTGCGCTGCGTGTCGCGGGTTCGATCCCCGCACGGAACAAATATTTGTATGGCCTACAGATAGTTGTTTCGGGTCTGGCTGTTTGTGTATGTGAGTTTAAATGTTTGTAAACGCACCCACGATACAGGAGTAATGCCTAGTGTGGGGCAATGTTATTTTAAACAAAGAAAGATATATTTTTTTCAAGTGATAAGATTTATAATGAACATTTCGTGCAGAGCGGCAGCTTTGATGAAAGCGCCATCTGTGCTTACATAGTTGTACAAAAAGTTCTGCTGCTGATTTTTTTGCTCGTTTTTATAAATAATGGTACGGAACCCTTCGTGCGCGAGTCCAACTCGCACTTGGCCAGTTTTTACCGTCTGAATACACCGTTGAAACTTGGTGGATAGATGTATTCTGTGAATGTTAATAAAAAAAAGAGATTAAGGGGGGTTACCCCATACATGGAAGTGAAAAAAACCGGCCAAGTGCGAGTCGGACTCGCGCACGAAGGGTTCCGTGCCATTATTTATAAAAACGAGCAAAAAATCACTTTAATGTATGGGAGCCCCCCTAAATATTTATTTTACTTGTTTTTAGTATTTGTTGTTATAGTGGCAAGAAAAATTTACATAATCTGTAGATATATTTCAACTGGCTAACTATCACGGTTCATGAGATACAGCCAGACGGACGGACAGCGAAGCCTCAGTAATAGGGTCCCGTTTAACCCTTTGGGTACGGAACCCTAAAAAAAGAACATCAAACCTATACGTGTGTGTCTAGACAGGGAAAATTCTGAAAAAAATTAGGTTTGTTGAACGTAAAAAAAACTTTCAATGAAATTGGTTTGAATAAGATTTGATGTTAAGTTTTTGAGATATGGGGCTTTTTCACCAAACTGCAGTAGTAACTTTGTTTTTCATTAACATACTATGAAAAACAAATTTAGTTTTGCTGTTGAGTGTAAATTTACTTATGAATGACTGTTCAAAATATTGTTATTATATTATTTGGGGCTACTGAACCCTGTGTGCGAGTAAGACTCGCACTTGGCCAGTTTTTTTTATTGAACCCCCCTACATTCTAACTACCTCTTTGAGGGATTAGTTTAAGTATTGATGACACGACACACTGTTCTGTACTGAACTGGTGTGATTAATAGAATATTTGAATGTTATGCAAAATATTTAGTTATGATTCCACGATAAATATCCAAGACTGGATGCACAACGCAGTTGAGGAGCTCAGCTAAATTATAACAGCTGCACGGCTAGATCTTCAAGGTTTAAGACGCGCTTGCCAAGGCCGGTCTGTGGGTGGTTGGCCGTCACTACATGCAGTTTCCTCCGTGCCTTGAAAAGCACGTTCCGGCTGTCATTTGTAGACATTTGACAGTCGATACAGGTAGTCTGTGGCCCGAAAAATGACAGGTAGTCTTACCAAGGGGTATTTGCATTTCGCACCCAGTTAAGTTGTAGATGGCAGTCGAACCATGTAAAAGTAAAATACTGGTATTCAGAAGCGTCCGGTGGGACTGGAAGCCGACCTTCCCCCCAATAAAGTTGGGAAAAAGCTTAGCAAATTATGACTGGATGCAGGGATACAGCACCGCCCTTCTGGCCCGCAAAATATGCCAATGGAAAAGCAATAACAATGCAATCTAAGCACCCATACTCGACACGTTTTGGACACGAGGCATCCTCAGATGTTGACTCGACGACCGTTTGGGCGCAAAATGAGACGAGACACTTGACAAAATGGATATCGCCTTGCCCCCGGAAAGGGCGCTGGCGGTCTTTGGTCATCGCCCCCTGTCCGTTAAAACGGGCCTGTGTTGTCGTCGGGCAGCGTTTTAAGCTAGGGCCTGCAACTGCAACCTTACACTCGGGCGCGCGTCAGAGTTTCTGGTTGCTATGAGAGTTACTGTAGGCGCGCGCCACACCGCTTTTCTCTTTACGACAACCTGGCGGTCAGCCCCCAATTACCCAGGCCATTAGGCCCAGCAGGGACGACCTGCGACAGAGGTGCCGACTACGACGTACCTATAGTGGATGTGTGGCTCCCGTCCATCCAGGGATGGATGTGAGAATTAGCTGCGCGGCGTGCCTATATAAATTTAGGACACGCCACGCAGCGGGTTGCGTGTATTGATTGGAGTCATTGGGAGTCAAGTCCGGTGGAATGGTGTCGTAGTCTCTACCAGGTGAGCCACTTGTATGGCGCGCACAGTTTTATATAGTCACAACGTGTCGTTGGTGTCGCTCTACTAACAATCGTCCGTAGTACAGGAGATGGACGTCACGTCAACACCTTTGAGGATGCCCCGTGGAGGGGCGAAACACTTGTCGAGTATAGGTTTGGGTGCATGGCATGCTAATTATTATTGCTTTTATTGCATGTGCATATTTTTACGGGCGGGAGGGCGGTGCTCCATCCTTCATCCAGACCTGGATCGCGGAATTAAAACTAAATATTTTGCATAACATTTTAATGTCATGGATTTCCGCAAAGTAACGCCTGATTCTATAACTTACTTGTTGAATATCTATTTTTTTAAATGTGTTATGTAATTGTTACATATTTCTAAGCATCTTTATTTCACAAAAAAGCTAGTAAGGTTCACTTTTTTTAATAGAGTAATTATTTTATTAAGTATAAATTATTTATATCTTTAGTTAAACCTTTCAGGTTAAAGATATCTATCGTTACTAAAACTTACGAATACAATTTATGCTGTATATTTTCAGCAACATCACCCGACATAGTTCTTACAATACATATACATATAAATCTATTTATTTAAAACATCCTTAAGTACCAAAACAGAGAAGTGAAATAGCAACAATAGTGTGCGTGCGGCGGCGTGGCACAGCCGCGTGACACCTAGCAGGCGCAGCAGCACGGAGCGAGGCGGACAGGGCACCCTCCGGTCTCGCTCCTCTACTATGTCAGTACTCCCAACAAAGGACTATGACATGATATCAGTAAAAACATGCTAGTTCAAGTGCTCATTCCATTTAGTTCATAAAAAACAAAGCATCAAACATAATGAAATAAACAAATGCAGTTTCATTAAGAAGATATTTTACAATTCTTAAAAGTTAATAAACATTAAGTCTACAGAGTCAAAATGTTAGATAGCTTTCAAATCTTCTGGTAAGTCATTCTTGGGATGCTTGTTTTCGAAATGTTGTTTGTACGTCTTGGGGTCAGGCATCTGCGCCTGAAACCAGATTAAATTTTCAGCTTGAGTATTATAACCATTTCAGCACATGTTTATTTCATTGTTTTATAGTTTCCACCACAAAACAATGTTTATCTCTAATGCTGACACAGAACTAAGGGTAGCTATCATGTTTTTTTTTTAGTCTAGGTCAGAGAAATAAATTCATGTAAGTAGATAAATGTGATGAATTCTACCTTTCACTTTATTTTGGTTCCGCTCAACAATTGTAAAATTAATCAACTTGCCCGATCTAGGCTTTGTTAAACTTTTATTTCAGGCCATCTCTCTACTTAATGTAAACTATGCATATGGGATATAGGTATATCTATAAATAAAAATAATGACAAAATCAATAACCTAAGAATGTTTTGTAGTCTTCACTCACTTTTCATACCAAGGATCTGTTACTTATTGGGACAAAAGCATGTCTCAATCACAATGGAGTTTAAGAATGTTTCGCAACCTACACTAACTTTTCAGACTTGATTACATTCTTTCCTTCTTACAGCAGTTTTGTGAGGAGATACTCCCACAAACTCTATATATTTAGGCAACATCATTATTTTCACCCAAAACACATCCAATCATTCATACCAAGGTGATATTACCTAGCTACTGGGTTGTGGTGGTCAGACAAGCAGTCGCTACATTTAAAATACTGGTTCTCAACTGCATTGGTTAGACTGGAAGCCAACCCCAAGAGTGTCTGTTTCAACCACGCGGCCTACTCATAAAATTTGATGAAACTTTGCCAGGAATCAGTGCCAATTTGTTACTTTACACACCTCTTTTCGTGAATTTGTTAAAAAAGAAACTAAGACACTATGACAAAGAATAGTTGGCCGCTAGAACCGCCACTTGCCGTAGTCATCGCTCGTGATTACACAGAAACTATATAATGCAGATAGACGAATGATGCATCAAAAGAAAGTTCTTAATTTGTTCAATTTGTTATAAAAATAAAAAACGTCAAAAAGTAAATAAACGAAAAGTTATGCAACATTTAGTTTTCAGGTTATGAGTAGTTAGGTATCTCGCAGTAAATATCAAATTATTAGAGGATAATGTGTATGGACAATTAGTTCCTAATTTGTTACAGCGAATAAACAGAAAAAAATACTAGAGAGTAGGTTCAATACTTTGTTAGAGTCGATTTTAGTTGGCTGCTCGGACGACAATATGCCTAAAATACAATGGCGTTTATCTCGTTACTAAAAGTAGTTTTAAGCTTAGTTATAGTACTAATCGACGGGTAACGTAACCTAGTTTGGATAAATATGGCGAATATAACTGCAGCATTCATATTTTAGAAGATATTTACAAAAAAGCAATAGTATGAAATTGTGTGAGAGTAGGGTGACCACGAATTTTATCAATGTGAAGTGAGACTGAATAGTGGTTATTGGAATGGTCGATGTACGCATATCTTATTTCTTTTGGGCGAGTGCTTATACAAGTTATTGTCTTAAAACCTCGTCAATTTCAGGAGATTGTCACGAAAGACATAAATAATCAATTAAAATTACGGTACCTCGTTTTTATTGTTTTTTTTGGTTGTTTAAGTTTAGTTTTTCAGAATAACCCCCTTTAACGTGGTTTAGGGAATAAGAAATTATCGAATAAACGTTTGAGATTTTTTTGAATGTATTAAAAGCACGGTTATAGGACGAGGAAACGACGGGCCGCGTTTAAAACACGGGTGGTTGACACTTACCGATTTTCGTAAACAAGAAAAAAATAAAAATTATCTAACCATTTTATTATTGATTCGGGACGAGAATCATTAGCATAGTTACCTCCTTGAATTTGATAAGGATGCAAAACAACAGCTTGTATAAATACACTTTAAGTTAAAGCATCCTGTAGCATACTTCATAAAAGTCACAAATGGATAAAAAAATCTTTATTCAAAATCAACACAAAGTCAAAAAAATCAAGTAATAAAAGTCTACAAGATAGATACAAAATCTTTATAAACTAACATAATAATCTAAAACTTAACTGACACGAATATATGACACAGAATGCAGACATAATTTCTTAGACGTACTTAGTTCAATTTAGAGCAGCTTCCTCACTGCAGCTAGCAGCAGCCACGGCAGCACCAGACGAAGAACGCTCTTCCAGAAACACAGGATAGAGAAGCATATGTAAAATGGTGCGCAGCGCTCTATGCAACGGCATCGACAACTCAGCCGGCATGTTCATCTGCCAAACCTGCTTTAGATTGGCGTTACTGAAGACTTGACTGAGCTCTTGACTCGACCGACCCAACTCTTGACTCCAGACTCTAGACTTAGCTGATTTCTTGACTTCAGGCTAAACTGATTTCTTGTATCCAGACTGAACCAGGGCATCCGTCAGAAATCCCTTTTATACCCTGATCCTCCGTTTCTTTTCTTCAAATTTCTTTCTCAGATTCAAAACTGCTGCGCTCTAGTAAGACGCAACCTGCCAGTATTCAAAGCAGCCAGTAACAATTGGTCAAAAACCTTGCGCATAATATTTTTATAAATATAACTCAGAATATCTTTACACAGCAAATATTCGCAATTAACTATAAAATACAACAATTTAACTAACGAATTGATGATAATAATTTTTAGTAATATATAATCTAAATGAAACCTTCATAAAGAATTTGGCTGGTAACAATTAAAAATAAAAGTAAATGACAACTGACAAGTTATTGACATAACTTGTCAGTTGTCATTTACTTTTATTTTTTACAACAAAGAATACTAAGAAAATATTTATAAAAACTAAACGATTCGTAAAATGCTAATGTAAAACCAATAAAAGTATGAATATGGATGATAAGTGTGAGTATAAAGTGGCTGTAGTAGGCAGATACTATAATTTCAATAAAGAATTTTTATCGATTTGTGACTTTTACTTTTATGAAGTATGCTACAGGATGCCTTAACTAAAAGTCTATTTATATAAGCACTTGCCCAAAAGACCATTCCAATAACCACTATTCAGTCTCACTTCACATTGTTAAAATTCGTGGTCACCCTTGTTATATTTTATTTGTTTTACGTTTAGTATCAATTTCTCAATTGCTAAAAAGTGTTATATTTCATTTGTGCCAAGTTACGTTTTTAAAATAAATAAAAAAACAAATGGCGGGAAAGGAATATCGTTGAGGTCTATGGTATGGCGGGCGTTTTGACTTGAGCGTTTTACATTGTTTTTGTGATAAGCATAGCAATTATTATTATTGAGAAAAATATAATGAAGAAATAGGAAAAGGAATACTGTGCTTTATTTCGCCTCCCTACTTCTGATTCTTATACCCTACTCTCACACGATTTCATACTATTGCTTTTTTGTAAATATCTTCTAAAATATGAATGCTGCAGTTATATTCGCCATATTTATCCAAACTAGGTTGCGTTACCCGTCGATTAGTACTATAACTAAGCTTAAAACTACTTTTAATAACGAGATAAACGCCATTGTATTTTAGGCATATTGTCGTCCGAGCAGCCAACTAAAATCAACTCTAACAAAGTATTGAACCTACTCTCTAGTATTTTTTTCTATTTATTTGCTGTAAAAATTAGGAACTAATTGTCCATACACATTATCCTCTAATAATTATAACTTTTCGTTTATTTACTTTTTGACGTTTTTTATTTTTATAACAAATGGAAAAAATTAAGACCTTTCTTTTGATGCATCATTCGTCGATCTGCATTATATATATATATATATATATAGTTTCTGTGTAATCACGGGCGATCACTACGGCAAGTGGTGGTTCTAGCGGCCGACTATTATTTGTCATAGCGACTTAGATTTTTTTTTTTAAAAATCCACGAAAAGAGGTGTGTAAAGGAACAAATTAGCACTAATTTCTGGCAAAGTTTCATTAAATTTTATGAGTTGGCCGCGCGGTTGAAATGGTCACCCCCAAGATAGGAAAAAGGCTAGGCAGATGATGATGATTATTTTCACCCAAAAGAGGACCACTGATGGAAAAAGGCCACAAATCATATTTTGTTCAACATACAACATGACACTGACCTGCTAATAGCAAAAACATAAGAAAATTTGAATTTTGCATCATTTAGAATAGTTCGTGCCTAGAAGGCGCAACATTTTAATAAATTTTGTAATAATAATTAAACATATATTTATACATCATTCCTACATTTGTTTACCTGACCCTATACTATAATGATGATAATTTAATATTATAAAAAAAAATAAGCAAAGCCATAACATGTTTAATGTCAGTAGGATGGGTACTTTCCACTTATGTCCAATTTCCATACAATTTGGATTCCAAAATTTTTGTGAATTGAATTGGTTGTGTTCAATTGACCTATGGTAATATCAAATCATAAATAGTTATGCTGTATCTTATTCATAAGACATAAAACCTGATGTTATTTGATAAAATAAAGTGTTTACCTTGCAAACAACGCACACATGGACAAGGGCTTTCTGTGCAGCTTTCTTCTGGTCGTTCGCACTATGACCTTGTTGTTTCTTCATTTTGGACTGTTTCTCTGCAGCTTTTGCTTGTGATTGAAGTTTCTGTTGCCCGCGTGCCATCCTCAATACTAAAATAAAATAAAGTGTCATGAAGAAGATCAAAAACATGTTGATATTGTACATGCGAAAATTACATGACACCTGGTAAAATAATAATTATTGTAACAGGTAGATGTTCTGTACCTGTTTACCAATTATTTGTTAGACGATTAGAGATTCAACAGGATTAGTGTTTATTTAGAATAATCATCAACATCGTATAATTAATTGGCCATGCGGATTATTAGCAGAGCTAGTAGAGTAGGTATTGATGTATAGGTTACATTAGCAACGTCCACGTAAAACTTAAGGGAATTGAGCAAGCTGTTTTAGGCAAAAAAACTTTTTTGGCCAACTACATCGATTGTGAAAATTTTAGTACCTACTTACCTACAAAAATCAAGGTAATTTAATAATGTATAAAATATATATGTAAGTAGCTACTAACAATGTCTATTATCTATCTTACCTCAAACTTTCTAATGATTCCAATAAATAACCGAACGCCTTCACAAACACAGTATTGTTCGGAATTTAGCACGTATGTCAACAAATACCACAAACTAATAATCTAACCGAAAAGAAGATAAAATGCCGACAGAGATACTGGATGGATGGATGGATGAAATATGGATTAGCTGGAAATTTTAATGGTTGATGAAAGTGTGAGCTAAGAATTGAGAAAATGAATCAAATGAAGCAAGTAAATTCACAGATAAAAACATTATTCCATCATTCAATACTGGTCAGTCAGAGACAAGAAAGTACTTACTTATTCCATAGTCATGGAGGAGTACCTCTATGTTGTTTTGTTCACACTAAGTGTTCTTGCGCGGGCAAACTATGGGCCGATGATTGTTAGTTATCCAGAAAACCCAAACCAGAGTTGTCGACATAGCTCACAGAATAGGTAAGCTGAAGTGCAAAGGACCGGCCATATTTGCCGTAGAACCGATGACAGTTGGAGTAGACATGTTTTTGAGTGGAGACCGCAAATCGGCAAAGCAAGCGTAACGCCCTCAGGCCTCAGGCTCGGTGGAGCGACGACCTTCGCAAGGCTAATAGTAACTGGATGAGAGTGGCCGAGAATCGAGTTAAGTGGCGTGTGATTGGAGAGGCCTATGTCCAGCAGTGGACTGTTGTAGGTTGATGATGAGCCAGACAAACGCAATTGAGTGTGGCGAACACATTAAGTTAAATTCACTCCTGTCAGCATTGATTCGAATTTTATCTATTGAAAATGGCGATTTCGTGATTCATAACTACGCATGAATTTGTAGCGACCACAAAAAGCAACATACTACAAAAAGTACTACAGCGCCATCTATGATGCGACGGAGGAACTAACATCAATTTCCTACAAGTCGCAAGTAAAGTTAACATCGACTTTAGTATATATAGAGAAACCCGATAACAACTATCGGGCAGTTGCCCGCCAGACATAACACCTGTCTGGCCGGAGGATCCTCCCTTTTCAATGGAGTATCGAGGAACTTTCCACCCTGTTCCTCATACTCCTAAAAATTCATCTCCGCGTGGACTCACGTTTCACATGTGTATTGTATTCATTTTTTGTATTAAGTGTAAGACTTGCCTGTTAAAGGGTACTTTCAAACGTCAACGTATAAGAAAGGATGCTTCAAATTTACGCATGAGAATGGATGCTAACGCAAGCACATTAACTCAGCTAATTGCAATAAGTCAGCTGCGAGAAGAGATGTAGCCAGGAATTTAGTTTGGGGTCATCATCATCATCATCATTTCAGCCGAAAGACGTCCACTGCTGGACATAGGCCTCCCCCAAGTGACGCCACATTGACCGGTCCCGTGCGCTTCGCATCCAGCGGATCCCCGCAACCTTCACCAGGTCATCGGTCCACCTAGTGGGAGGCCTTCCAACGCTTCGTCTCGCGTCTCCGGTTCGCGGTCGCCATTCCAGAACTTTTCGGCCCCATTGCCCATCCGTTCTGCGAGCCATGTGCCCTGCCCACTGCCACTTAAGTTTGGCAATTCTTCGGGCTACGTTGGTAACCTTGGTTCTCTTGCGGATGTCCTCATTTCTGATTAGATCACTCAAGGAACTCCAAGCATAGCCGTCTGATAAGGCCCATTGTAAGCGACCACGTTTCGGTCCCGTATGTAATCACTGGCAACACACACTGGTCATAGATTTTCTTCTTGAGACACTGTGGTAAGTTGAACGAGAAGATACTACGCAACTTCCCGAACGCTGCCCAGCCGAGTCGGATTCGATGATTGACCTTTTTCTCGAAGTTAGATCAACCTAACTGGACCGTTTGTCCCAGGTAGACATAATCGTCTACTACTTCGATTGTAAAGTCTCCGATCTTGATAGGAGTGGGTGTTACATGGGCATTCAACATGACTTTGGTTTTGTCCATGTTCATTTTAAGACCCACTCTTCCGGAAGCTCTACTGAGGTCATCGAGCATTGTACTGAGGTCCTCCATGGTCTCAGCCATGACCACTATATCGTCGGCAAATCGAAGGTGAGAGATGAACTCGCCATTGACGTTGATGCCTAGCCCTCTCCAGTCCAGAACCTTGAAGACATCTTCCAGTGCAGCGGTGAACAGCTTCGGAGATATGACGTCTCCCTGTCTCACACCTCGCTGTAAAAGGATAGGTTCCGAGGTCTGGTCCTGAAGTCGGACTGACATGGTGGCGTTTTTGTACAAACACTTCAACACCTCGATGTACCGATAGTCAATTTGGCACCGTTGGAGAGACTGCAGTACAGCCCAAGTCTCGATCGAATCGAAGGCTTTCTCGTAGTCCACAAACGCTAAACAGAGAGGCAGGTTGTACTCTTCGGTCTTCTGTATAACCTGTCGCAGCGTATGTATATGGTCTACGGTGCTAAAGCCTTTTTGGAATCCGGCTTGTTCGGGAGGCTGAAAATCTTCAAAGCTGCGCGCGAGATGATTCGTGATGACTCTTGAAAACAACTTGTAGACATGGCTTAGAAGTGAGATGGGCCTATAGTTCTTCAACCGGGCATTGTCGCCCTTTTTGAAGAAGAGTACCACTGCACCCCTGCACCATGCCTGTGGCGTTTTCCCCTCGAGTATGACGGAATCAAACAGCGTCTGGAGGGCCTTAAGTATCGGTTTTCCACCCGCCTTCAGAAGTTCGGCCGTAATCCCATCATCACCCGGTGCCTTGTTGTTTTTAAGCTGTTTCAGAGCCATCCTAATCTCGTACAGGCTGATGTCCGAGATGTCTTCGGTATAGTTTGGGGTGTTTACCCTGAATTAAAAAGCATTGGGTGGGTGGGGATAAAGCAGTCCCTGGCCTGACTTCCACTCACGATCATGGGCGCCACCACGCCGAGCTGCTTGCTTAATTCCAGGAGTTTGCATTTTCACTTCAGTTTACTAATGTTTCACCAAAACTCCTTCAAGAAAGGAGATTGCCCACTTTGGTCGAAACACTGCCCAGGAGTAATCGCGCTGGGTACCTAACACTAATCTATGTCTTTAAACAAAATATTTTTAAAATCTATCCAAGGGTTCCTATATTATTCACTTATTTAGTTTCATAATATTATTTTGAATACTGTTTTTCTTTGACATACTAAGTTAAAGTTTGGTCCAATTCTCATTTGAAGATGAGCAATGTCCTTTTTACCACAGGACTTTCACGTATTTGTATATTTTCTTTTCCAAGAGGTGACGCAAGTTTTTCCAATGACCTTTTGCCACTTCATCCGTCCCGAATTGTTCCGGTGCGTTACGTCCCGGTCTACATTACCATCACCTTGGACAAACGACCCGAGAACCGAAAATTGGAGTTGGGTTGTTCCGGCAAGGGCTGTTTGCACAGCACTGAAGAGACCGCCGAAATCACAAAACAAGTATTCCATTTTACTTCTACAGGCCAACATTCTCCAGTCTTTGCCACCACACCTCCAATCTGCTCTAGACCCCTAGGCCACTCTGGCAACTAGTACAATGTCATCGTCAAACAATATAAACCAGGGAGCGTCTTCCTGGATGTCCGACGTGAGAACTTCCATTATCTACAGGAAAAAAAGCCGATACTTGTTGCAAGCCAACTGCCACATTGACGCTGCTGGTAGTTCTCACTGTAGACCGTACTTGGGTTCTATATCAACTGTAAATCGATCGGATCAATAGAGGTGCGCGCTTAACCCGTTGTACATATTAGTTCCATGGGCATGCCTGGTTCCATACTAAGGGATTTAGAAAAAAAAAAAAAAGGCGGGAAACAGTTGAAGTGGAAAGGCGCGCTTTTTTAAAGAAATTTACTTCTTGGGTTTATTTTAATATAATTCTGTAAATATTTATACTATTAACTTGTTAATAGGTCGTATTTGTGAATAAGTGTATAAAGGAAAAAAAAAATGGGGAAAAAAAGGCGGAGGAAGGATGAGCTGGAAATTCCTCCGGATCTGAAGCAGCATTCACAGGAATCTTCGGACTCTGACTCGGCAGAGTCCACAGTGTCGGCATACAATAATAATAATTTCAAAGATGCCACTGATAAGGAGCCTAAGTATGCCATATATAAGGTAAAGGGGTATACGCGTAAGTACAGCGAAGATACGAAACAGGCAGAGTTCATCGTTTTTCTTAGTCATATGGACGAGAATATTATTTTCAATGACAAAGATCGTATGGCCCTCTCCAAGGGCATACGAGAACATGGAGTATCTGGTGTGACGCACTTGCGCACAATTAACAAGTATAAGGTCGGTGTCACATTCGACTTACCAAACAATGCGAATATGTTTATAAAAAACAAAAAGCTTCTAGATCAGCTTTCTTTAAAAGCATCCATCCCTGCTGGTGACACAGAGGTTACTGCAGTCCTTTCTTCCAGTAGACATGTCTAATAAGGAGATATTTTCTTTAATCGGCAGCTCAAAAAATGTTATACAGGTGAGGCGTTTCATGCGCAGGGTCAGAGGTGATGGAGGAAGAATATCTTTTGCCCCCACACAGACTGTCGCTGTGACATTTGCATCGACTATTTTGCCGACTTACATTTATTTGGACTCATGGCGTCATGAGGTGAACAAATATATTCCACCAGTTAAACAATGCCTTAAATGCCTACGTTATGGGCATATAGCTAAATTCTGCCGCAATACTGAAGTATGCTCAATATGTACTGAACAACACAATTTCAAGTCATGTGTCGTTGCTCCGAAGGATGCTAAGTGTGCAAATTGTAATGGCAATCATATTGCAATCTCTTCAGCATGCCCAATTAAAAAACAAAAGGTGGAAGAAAATAAAATAAAAACTAGAAATGCTACATATTCAGATCTTTTTAATATAAACAGTTTCCCAGCTTTAACAGCACGCAATCTAGACACTCAGATTAGTAATCTCATGAAATCAGATAAATTTATAAATACTTTAGTTGAAACACTCACTAAAATAATAAGCAATAAAGATGCACCTATTAATTCACTTTCTATTAAAGAAGCCCTGAAAACGACGTTCAGTAATAAATTTCCTTCAACCTGTTGATGGATTTTTCAGAATTAAATATCGTACAGTGGAATGCTCAAAGTTTAAATAGTAATAAACATTTATTTATCGATTTTCTTTATAGACACAATATACATATAGCAATTATCAGTGAAACATGGCTTAAACCACATCAAAATTTTAAAATAAAACATTATAATATTGAGAGAAATGATACTGGCAACAAACATAACGGAGTTGCAATAATTATTCACAATACTATTACCTATTCTAAAATTAATACCTTCTTTGATAACTCATTACAAAATATTTGTATTAGAATAAAAGTAAACAACAAGGAGATAAGCATAGACAGTTTTTATAGTCCTTTGAATTGTAATCCAGCTTTCAAAAAAGAAAATCTTGATCTATTAATAAAATCTATTCCTGGACCATTTATATTTGCTGGTGACTTTAATGCCCATCACACCTCTTGGGGCTGTGGCTCTGACTCTGTACGAGGTCGAAACATTTTGGATGTAATAGACGATAATGATTTGGTTCTGCTCAATAATGGTCATGCCACAACAGTTGGCTCTTTAACTTGGCGTCCTAACGTGCTGGATTTGACGTTAGTCTCTTCGTCTTAAGTCCTCAATTGTGAATGGACCGTAGATGATTGTCCTCTTGGTAGTAGTTATCACATTCCTATAATCATAAAAGTAGTGATTAGCAATATTAACAATAGTAATACAAACAGCAAATGTTCTAATGCGGAACATTTGCCCATTTATCCAAATTATAAATTGGTAGATTGGCAAAGGTATAGCAGTTGTGTTGATGAATTGTTGCTTGAATTTAAAGTCGATAATTTAAGTCTTCCTGATACATATCTCCAATTTTGTAGCATTTTACGTACAGCAGCCGTAAATTCCATAGAAAATAGTAATCATTTAACTGGTAGGGCAAATTCTGTCAATCGCTCATGTTTTGTAAATAATTTCAAAGGACGTTTACTTCCTTGGTGGAATCAAAAATGCACAGAAGCCGTGTTAAATTTTAAAAATGCATACATAAATTTTAAAAATAATCCATCAGATGAAAGTTATCTGCAGTTTAAAAGGCTACGAGCAGTTAAAAAACTTGTTCTAAAATTGGAAAGACAAAAAAGTTGGTTTGCTCTTTGTGAAACATTTAATAGGACTACGCCATTATCTGTCATATGGAAATTTATGCGGAAGTATAATAAAACATTCAATTTTAATACTCTTGAAGATGATGCATGGGTTTTAGATTTTCTTAAGAAATACACACCAGACTTCGCATCACAAGACTCAAAATCTTCATTCACAACCAGTACTAATCCCAGCAATAGTTTTCTTCTTGGTCCTTTTTCATTGCAAGAATTAATATCGGCCATATATTCCAGAAGAGATACCGCTTATGGTCTTGATGGAATTCCATACATATTTTTTAAAAAACTTAGCATTACTAGTTTAAAAATATTTTTACAACTCTTGAACTTACTATGTACAAATGATATTATACCTCATAACTGGAAGGTTGACTGCCTTGTACCTGTTCTAAAACCAGATAAGCCTAAAATGTGTCCTGATTCTTACCATCCTATAGCTCTTACTTCTTGTGTTGGTAAATTATTTGAGCAATTGTTAAAACAACGTATAGAGTTTTATATTGAAAAAAATTGTATCTTACCATCAAACCAATTTGGTTTTCGTAGAAATCGTTCTGCTAGGGAAAGTATTTGTCAATTACAGCTTGATATTCATAAGTCTATAATGGAAAATGAAAATTTGGTTGCAGTGTTTTTTGATATTGCAGGTGCATTTAATAGTGTGAATATAGATATTCTATGTGATGAGTTATCACAGATAGGAATCCCTGGAAAAATAATAAATTGGTTAAAAAAAAATCTTTGCAATAGGGAAGTCTTTGTAAAATTTAACAGACACCTTTATGGTCCTAGACTATCGTCTAAAGGAGTTTGCCAAGGGGGTATTTTATCACCTTTAATATTTATACTGTATATACGTAGATTAAATTTAATTTTAGGGTCTCATGTTAAAAACTTACAGTTTGCAGATGATTTAGTGGTATATGCATCTGGGAAAAATGCTTCACAAGTAGTTGAAATAGTGAATGTTGCATTAATGTATTTAAACAAATATTTCTCTTACCTTGATCTTAGTGTCAACCCATTGAAGTCCAAAGTTGTTTTATTTGGTAAACAGAATCTTATTATGCCTGCTGTGCTGTACAATAATTGCGAATTACCCAGTTCTTTGGAAGTAAAATTTTTGGGAGTTATTTTTTCACATAATCTGTCTTGGAATAATTATATTAAACATATTATTATCAAAGCAAATAAAGCTTATAATATCCTGAGATCCTTGAGTGGTACTTATTGGGGTGCAGACCCTAAAATTTTGTTATTATTGTACAAATCTTTAGTTCGTAGTCACTTTGAATATGGTTTCTATTGCTTCGCTGCAGACTCTAAACATGTAAATATTTTAAATATTTTGCAAAACAAGTGTTTGCGTATTATAACTGGGGCGTTCAGAAGCACTCCTGTAAATGCTATGCAGATTGAATGTAATGTTCCACCGTTAGCCATTCGTTTTGATTACTTGCTAGAAAGGTTTTTTTTGAAGCTTTATAGTGTTTTGGGTAATAGTCTTTTAGCCAATATGTTGCATTTAGCTATGCAAAGTACTACAAAATCTTTTCATCTAGTACAGCAACTTAAAAAATTCAAAATCTTTATTGAAAATATTAACATTTATCGATCTAAGCATGTCTTGCCTTGCTATGAGGGAACTTTCAGCAGTAAATTTCCAGCTATTAGTGTTATTATAAACAAGAAAAAGGATTTGCCTTCAAAAGAGGAAGTATATGTAATGTTGTCAGAGTGGTCAGATCATAAATTTGTGTATACTGATGGTTCCAAGAATGATAGAGCTGTGTCTTTTGCCATCTACGAGCCGTCTTCAAACGTAGGTATCGGTAGGAGAATTGACAGAAATGCTAGTATTTTTACAGCTGAAGCTGTTGCAATTTTGAGTGCTTTGAAACATATTCAAAATAGCAATTTCGAACATAGCAAATGGGTTGTAGTAAGTGACAGTATGAGTGTTCTGAAAAATTTGGCAAATAATAAACTACATGCCAACACTAATTACATTATACATTTGATAAAACAACTGTGGGTCGAATTAGCCCAGCCAAATATTGAAGTTCGCTTTGTATGGGTCCCATCACACATTGGTGTTAGAGGAAATGAAAAAGTAGATTTTCTTGCCAAAAAAATTGTTGAATTGGAAGAATTGATACCCAGCACTGATATGAGTGTTTCCATACCATACACAGATGCAGTTAGTCTTTTAAGGCGACGCATGTGTGAGGCATGGGGCAAATATTCATACCACTGCACACATATTGAAAATAAAGGTTCTTGGTTTAACAGTCTTGATGTTCAAATTAACTCTGTTCCTTGGTTTTGCAAAAATAATTTATTTATAAATAGAAAATTTTATTCAATTATTTGTCGTATGCGCTTTGGTCATTGTAGATTAAATTATCATCTTCATCGTCCCAAAATGGTCAGATCATCGCATTGTGACTACTGTCAATCAGAAAAAGTTCAATCGCTACATCATATCTTCTTTGAGTGTTCATCTTTCAACATTCAGCGCCTTGTGTTGTCGGATGAGCTGCTAAAAATTTATAAAAAACCTGATATGGTCCCGCTGTGCATACAGGAGTTGCTTAAGAACGCTTCAACTTATATATATTTGTATAGATACATATTAGAGACTGTAAATGACATTTAAATGGTTCTGATTCTTGTTCCTATGTATATATAACGTATGGTTATTACTGTTTTATTATTATTTATGTAGTTTGTATAATCAAAACTGTAGCTTAGGGTTATTAAAAAAAAAATACATTTACAATACGTAATGACATAAAATGGAAAATACCGGAAAATACGCTAAACCTGGAATAGACATAAAATGGACATGACGTTTACCTCGGAATCGACATAAAATAAAATAAAAACGGAATTGTATATGATCATGATTTTGACTACTAATCAAAGACATACTTAAAATGAATACTACATGATTTTAAAAAACGAAAGACGATTTACTAAACCTATACGTAAGAAAAAAATACCTACGAAAGACTAGGCAGTATGGTTGAAAAACTATAGCCTGCCCGATGGGCGAAAAAAAAAAAAAAAACTAAGGGATTTAGAAGAACTGTCAATGTCAAACAAGGGTTAAATAGTAAACAACGCAAATATAACCTCAAATGAAATTTTAACTGCACAAGTCGACGTACATCAAAATAAAGGTTATTTTATTTTTTTAAACTATATTGACCATATTACAACCTATTGGTTATATTATGTGACTCTTCTGAGTAACTATACATAGAATCGTTTCCATCAACTGGACTTTTGTAAACCTAAAAGTTAAAAATAATAATTATGTTTTGGCACCACTGATAAATAAAAACAATAGGCATATTATATGATTAATTAAAATTTACTTTTAACCACACTATGGACGAATTCATATAGGTTTTTATTTAGATCAATGCAGCGTATCACTCGAGTATTCTGTGACGTCTGCTCACCGCGGGTGTTAGCGAGATCATGTTCCAAGAGGTCTCAAGCAAGTGGCGAAAAGGACGAGACTCCGCTCCGCCGCCTTTTGGACGATGCTAGTTCGTTCGGCGAGCCCGCGGAGGAAGCTGCGGAGCCGGAGTTGCGCTGGGCGACGCAGCCATACGCGGCGCGCGCACAGGCGAGGCGCGAAGTGCCGCGCGTGGAGCCGCGCGACACCGCCGTGCTGCTGTTCCCGGGGCAGGGCGCGCAGTTGGTGGGCATGGGCCGCGCGCTGCAGGCCATCCCTGCCGCCAAGGAGCTGTACGAGCTGGCCTCCAGTGTTGTTGGGTAATTTATTGACAGAATGCCATTGCAAATGGCTTTGACAGTGAAATCTTTGCAGCAAGCATCTATTGCAATAACACCTGTAATTCTTGATGGGTTATGCAGAGTTGTATTTCCCTTTTCATACAAAAATTGCATACAAATAAGCATTTGCAGTTTTACCAAGTTTTTATTTTTAATTTCCTGGGCAGATAATTTGTTTATTCCCCTTAATACTTATTTGGCCTATTATGCACTTACAAATATGTGTATGACTTGAAAGAGCATGTGGTGGATGGAATGGCAAAGACAGGAGACATGAACGAGCAAAGGATAAATTAATGTTGGGGAGTATAAATGAGTGAAATGGCTGTAGGAGTGTAGTAAAGCATATTTTAGGAGTGACAAAAGGATGGGTTGTGATAGATAGGATCCAGATTATGTTGAAGGAAATTCAAGGAAGAGGGAGAGTAAAAGTTGCAAGGGTTAGTTTGAAAGCTAAAAGGAAGAGTGAGTATGATGCTCTCAAGCAAAAGGCCAAGAAACCTGCAACCATAGTGAGAGCAAAAGACCAGGACAAGCTTTACAACACTTTTGATAGTTCATCATCATCATCATCATCATTAGCCTATCATGTTCCCACTGCTGGGACACAGGCCTCCTCTCCTATGAGAGGGAGTGGGCTGTAATCCACCACGCGGGCCCAGTGCGGGTTGGTAGATGTCACATGTCTTCGAATTTTTGGTTCTAGGACATGCCGGTTTCCTCACGATGTTTTCCTTCACCGTTTTTGAGAGCAGCGATGGTGAAATAAATTACACAAAGTAATGCGCCTGCCTGGGTTCGAACCCACGGCTTACTGCTCGTAAGTCGGGGCTGCCACCACTGGGCCACCGCTGCTCTCCAGCTAGTTTCTCCAGATAGTTCACCAGGCATTAAACATCTATACCGGCTTGCAAGAAAAAGAAAGTCGAGAGATGTATCTTTGTAGGTTCTTTCCAATGTTGAGAAAATTAAGGATAGGTGCAAAGGGTGCTAAGACTGGTCATTATTTCTAAAACATGTGCTTAGTGCCTAACCTGGTGTTGGAGTTTTTATGCCGCCCATGGGCGTCTGACTTGGGTTTATATGCCATCAGAGCACTGGTGCCCCACCCTAAGAATTTCTCCTGTATTGTGGGTGCATATTACAAACATTGAAACTCACAGGATTTTTATCTTGACAAGAAATCCTTTGTGCCAGACTATAATTATGTCAAAGGCTTGTTGTATGTTGTCCATAAAAGCAGCTGAGCAGTATTCCTTTCGTTCAAAAGATTTTCTGGTCGTTCTGCACTCGCTTCTTTTTCTTCTTTATGGGGTTTAGGTTTCCGCAGTTAGTCCTTTAAGTGGACCATTGTGCGTGAGCCATAGTGTCCGTTACTCCAACCAGCCCACCTGCCTCCAGAAGCAGATCACACTTCCCGGTCGCGTATTTACAAAGGCTATACCATTCGAGTGAACGTGCAAACAACTGGCTTAGCTTTTGTTTAACAGAAACTTGCCAAAACCCTAATCCATTCTAGTACAGAAATTGACCGAAATCGCGAAGACTTTGTTAGACAAATTCATTCTAACATTGCAGCAAAAAATGCTATTCAATTTGATACCAATATTTACCGATCGTTAGCTTCAATAATAGGTGGATAATGGAAATTGTTATAATCATAATCATAATCATAATCATAAATCTTTATTTTATCTCCACATCAAAACTTTAAGGTGCTGGTTCACATTTGTACATCTTATATAGAGAAAGGTGTCTGAGATAGGAAGATCCTGAGGTACAGATCACCTCTCGGGCTTATAATTAAACATTTTAATGTTTGCAAAAATAGAAGTAAAGATAAAAAAGAAGAAAATAGTAAAATTACAATTTTAAACAAAAGTTATTATTTTGGTATAAATCTAGAATTCTTTGGCAGGCTGAGGGGGGGGGTGTCCCCTTCTCCCCTGGCACCTCTCCCATTAAAAGGTAATGCACCGTTCTTGAGAAAAACCAATTATTGTAACCTAACCTCAAAACATTTTATATTCGCTTAAAGCATAGTCGACGTAGCCCCGCTAAGCGGGGCTCCTATTTCTGTCTGCAGGGTTTACAGTAACCTAACACACCACCACCACCTAACAAACGAAGGGAAAGTCGGGGTGCCCAAAGTCCAGATCTCGCTTAGCTCGCTCTTGCATCCAAATTCTTCTGAATATGTGTAATTCGGTATAGGTTTTGTCCGTGCATTTTCTTTGAAAATATCCAAGAAAAAGGTAATCCATTTAAGTCAATTTCTTTTACTGAGATAGATAAGGTTTTGGTGAGTAATATGCATAAACAAAAGAAAGAAAGAAAGAAAGAAAAAATATTTATTTGGCCCATGCCACAAGTACACACAGTACAATGTAAAATCTTAAAAATATATCGGAATAGGGAAAAAAAGAAATATAATTGTGTGTCTCACGGCTGCGCCAAAAAGGCCCAGTTCAGCAAATTGCCGAGCAGCTAGTGCCCGACGCTGATTTTCAGCTGGACCTCAGATAGTGATGTGACGGACGTAAAACAGTTTTGTAAATAATTATGTAGTGTGGTGTAGTGTATGAATAGGTACTTAAATATATAATAAATGTATGTACAATAATAACAAATAAAACATATTCATAGAAATCGAGATTAACAAAACGAAAATCAGATTTAATACCATAGCAAAAAGGGACAGACACATGAGAAAGGTAGGTAGGTTCATAGTTAATACATCAAATAATTGAGACATTTTGTGCGACCATATCCAACTTACATTGCGATTCCAACAGATACTGCCGTAATCGTCTTTTGAATGTGTCTATTGTTCTGATCATTCTAATCGGTGGTGGCAGGTTATTCCATACTTTTGAAGCCGCATACCGAAAGCTACCTTTGAAAGCTGCTGTGTGATGAGATTGAGTCGAAAGTTGTTGTGAGCATTGCCTTCTCTCACATTCGCGTCTACTAGTTAGCCAACTTAGTTTATTGTATAAGTAGTCCGGTTTTTTATATTTAACAACACCGAACAGGAGGCACGCCAAGTGTAGTTTGCGTCTGGACTTCATTTTTAGTGAAAAATGCTTGTTTAAAAAAGGTGTTACGTGACTTCGCCGAGGAATGTTGTAGCAAAATCGAGCGCAAGCGTTTTGTACTCTTTGAATGAGCCGATCTGTACGGGCCAGTAGACGCGGGCCATACACTGTGTCGGCGTAGTTTAACCTAGATAGTACCAAGGTTTCCACAAGCTGTTCCCGTAGTGTTTCGGATAAGTAAGGTCTCATCTTATATAAAACTTTCAGGCGATAGAAACAGTTTCTGACACAATCTGTTATGTGGCTCTCAAAGCGAAGGGCTTTATCCATCGCAAGACCTAAGTTTCGCGCTTCATAGACTCGCTCAATTTGTTTACCCATTAGTACTAAGTCAAAAGTCAAAGGCAGTCGAGCCAGCTGCTGTCTTGTGCCAAATACAATATATTTAGTTTTAGTAGGATTCAGCGACAGGCAGTTCTCCTCAGACCAAACGGCGATTCGTTGAAGATCTTCGTTAAGATGCTTAATGGCGCTGTCATACTCGTCTGGTCTAAAGGAAATATACAGTTGTACATCGTCGGCGTATATATGGTACTTGCATCTCTGGAGGCATCTTATTATGTCTGCGCAGTACAAAATGAAAAGAATGGGACCTAGGATAGAACCCTGCGGGACTCCCCTCTCTACGGGGATAGGTGCCGATTTAAGAGTAGTGCCGTCACTCAAACGCAGGTCGACTAATTGTTCCCTATTACTTAAGTAGCTGCGGAACCATTGTACAGCTTTTGAGTCGAAACCGTAATGTTTTAACTTTGACAGTAACAATGGGATATTTATAGCGTCAAATGCCCTGGAAAAATCAAGTAAAACCAGTAGTGTGCACATACCCTTATCCTGGGCACATAATATATTGTCTGTAACATCCAGTAAGGCAGTGGATGTGCTTCGTTGTTTTCTAAACCCTGATTGTAAGTCAGGTAATACGTTATTTTGTTCCAGAAACAGCGTAAGTTGATGGCTGACGATTTTCTCTAAAACTTTGGATAAACATGGTAATATGCTAATAGGCCGCAGATCTTTTAGGGTCACTGGATTTGAATTTTTTGGCAGGGGCCTAATGGAAGCAGTTTTCCATTGGTCAGGGAATGTTGACGTCGCGATGGAGCGGTTTATTATATCTGTTACAACATTTAACGTGTGTGGCAAAGTCATATTAATCATGTCTAGGTTAATATTGTCGTGGCCTTCTGCGTTGCTTTTGAGACTAGTAATAGTCCGTGAGACACTGTTCTCGTCCACTGGAGTGATTGTAAAAATTGCCTCACCGTGGCTATGATTGTCATAATAGTTAATAAGAGATGGGCTTGCCACGGGGTTACCAGGAACAATCAGAAAGTTTCTATTAATTAGGTCAGGATCTGTGAAATGTGACGGGAGGTCTTGTCTAGATTTAAAAGGTAATACGGTGGATTTCAGATTTTTCCAAAGCAATTTGGGGTTTTTTATTTTAGCATTAATGTTATGCTTGAAATACGCAGTCCTTTCACTGTACAAAGAACTAGTAACTAAGTGCTTTAAGTCTTTGTAGTATTTCTTTTTGGAGTCTGATTTCGTTTTTCTATAACAACTTAGTGCTTCGTCACGTAAACGCATCATAAGTTTGATTGTGTGTGTAATCCACGGATAAGATTTTTCCTTTATAGTACATGATTTGACAGGTGCGTGAGCATCAAACAAGGAAGTTATAAGGGTGGTAAAGACATGTACCATATCATTAACGGAGTCGAGTGTTGAGATAATTCCAAGGTTTAATGAAGACAAGTCAAATTTAAAAGTGTCTGTGCATACGTTTTGAAGAGGCCGAAATTTTACCATAAACGGTTTGAATTTATCGCGCTTAATATTAAATTCGCTTATTATAATACAATGGCCGTTCAGCGAACCCAAAGATTCTACCGCTGTATATCTTGCTCTCAAGTCGGTACACAGGAGATCGATGAGAGTTTCACTGGATGCTGTGTGGTGAGTAGGGCTTGTGACTAACTGTGCAAGATTAAGACAATTGAGAAATTCGTTGATATTTTTCGTATTAATCCCGCTAGTGTCTTGCATATTGACATTGAAGTCACCCAATAGAATGTAGTGATCGCAATCACCCATCGAACTAATGGAGTCCGTTATGGCGTCGAGAAAGAGGACAAGATTTAACCAGGGTGGACGGTACGCTGTTCCTATAGCAATTTTTTTGCTGTTTAACGAGATTGTTAACCACATTTGCTCGACCGATTCGAACCTGGGATCGACTGCGCTAGTCCAAGTACGTGCGCTCAGTCCGCGCCGCACATAAAACCCGACGCCCCCACCACGTCCCGCGCGAACACTCGCTGGTCGCGGCGTGTGACGCAGACGATAGCCCGGCACTACCGGAGCGCGCCCCTCCTCGCCCGGTCTGAGCCAGGTCTCGTTAATGGCCATAATATCAAAGCAGTGCCTGTCAAGTGCTCCAATTAAGTCGTCATGACCTGTACCCAATGAACCAGCATTAAGAAACCCAACTTTAAAATACTTTTCTCGTTTAGTCGTCATTATAATGGTTTTAAATAAATTTCGTCATTAGGGAAAAACAATATTATCATCAGAGCATATTGAGTTTTAATTTGATATAGTCTCAAAAAAAAAGCTCATCTATTAGAGTCAGACTCGTGACTCAAATAGTGTAGCCTTTGTAAATTTGCTTCCCGGTCTTCTTCGGCATCCGCAAGGGATCATGGTGTTCCCAGGGTCTCCTCGCGAGTCTTGGTGACGCCGGTGCACTCAAGCAGCACATGCGCCACCGTTTCCTCCGCATCCATGCATGCTCTGTCTGCACAGGGGACTATCAGTGATTCCTAGAATGTGGAAATGTTTATTCAGTGAACTGTGTCCAGTGATGGTCGCCACCACCAGACGCAGGCCATCCCTGTCCAGACGCAGAAGGCGCCTGGTCAACTTTGTATCAAGGGATGGCAGGGCTTCCTTGGCCTGCCTACACCCTGGTATCGAGGTCCACCATTTTTCCGCTTGTCATCCTTTAACCAGTTTCTTAGCTGCTTGAAAGGAATGGGCACAATGGGTTCGGGTCCGTAGGGTTTTGTGCTGGATCCTTTTCTGGCATGTTCATCCGCCGCATCGTTCCCCAGGGATCCACTGTGACCTTTGATCCGTTGTAGTGTTACCGTGTTTTGGTTTAGTACCGTGATTCGTTCTAGGGCATTCTAGTATTAGTTTCGACGTCATCTGATTACTGTTTAGGGATTGGAGAACTGAAGCACTGTCGGAAAGTATTCGAATATTGGTATTCGTAACCTCTCTGGCCTCTATAGCGTGTGCCGCCTGGATAATACCTACACAATCTGCTTGGTAAACAGAGTTGAGTAGGTATTCCAAGTAGTTTGGATATTTTTATGTTTAGGTCGTCGGAGAACACCCCGAAACCAGTCCGGTCTTTGTCGTCGTTCGTCGCTCTTTTATACCAGAGTAATCACATAACTCCGCTGTGAGTTCGATGTTGTAGTGTTTTTGGAAGCAGTGGGACTTCAGGGTTCTGTCGATGGGTGATGCCATCATAGGCTGTTCTTTGATGGCATCTACTCTGATACGAGTGTGTTTGATTCTGGAATCGTTGCTTAAGGTGCCGGATACTTCGAGTCTGAAAGTCGCTTTGGCCGCCTCCTCTCTTACGACGAGGTGTAGAGGTAGTAGCCCAAGCATCACCTGTAAGGCGGCAGTTGGGGAAGTTCTCATGCTGCCGGTGATTGCTACGCAGGCAAATTTTTATTTATTTATTTAATTTGGCTCTTCAACAAAGAGTACCCTATACATATTAGAAAACACATTACCAACGTAAATCTAAGTGCCCCATCACTTAAAGAAGAGCACTACATGCACTATAATATGCGCCTACAGCTAACAGCTACTAAGATAATAAAAAAAAAAAGAGGAAAGAAAGAATTAGTAAAAATAAGCGAACACAAGCATACCTATAGAAATCTTTGTAGTTTCTCGAGGTCCTTTTGTGTCGTACTTAGATTGGTCCTGGGCCACCAAACTAAAGAACCGTATGTGATGATTGGTCGGATAACTGTGGTGTATAGCCAGTAGGTGATTTTGGGGCTTATGCCCCAATTCTTACTTATGCCCAATTCTGCACTCGCTATGGACTTGTTTTATAGTAGCATGTTCTTTTCGAAATCCGAATTGGTGCTCCGGGACAATGGACTTCTCATTCAGAAGATGTAACATTCTGTGTAGTAGGGACTTTTCGCAGAGCTTAGACATAATCGGTAAGAGACAGATTGGTCTGTATGAGTTGACATCATGGGTGTGGTTTACTGGGTTTATGGATCATTATTATTTGTGATACTTTCCATACAAGGTGTTGTTTTGCATCCTCGTCAAATTTCAGGAGGTGGTCTTAAAAGACATAAATAATCAATTAAAATTACGGTACCTAGTTAATTATTAATAAACGCAGATTTTTTTGGTTGTTTAAGTTTGTCAATATTTCAGAATAACCCCCTTACCGTGGTTTAGGGAATAAGAAATTATCGAATAAATGTTTAATATTGTTTGTATGTGTGTAAGCGACGTTATAGGACCGAGGGCGAAAACCATACGGGCCGCGTTTAAAACATGGGTGGTTCACACTTACCGATTTTCGTAAATAAGAAAAAAAAAACATTTTTTTCTTATTTTATAATTGTTTTATAATTGCGTTCCATAATGTTTTAAAGGTGTTATAAAAGGCTTAAAGCTAAGACCAATGTTATGGACCCTGTTAGGGCACAGCAATATAAGTATAATTAATATAATTATAGTTATGAGTGACATAATTAATACCGTGGCCCTGGAACACAAAGGGCGAAGAAGGAACATGGATGGGTTTTGGTCAGTACAAGTCTGATACTTATTAAAATAAAAATTATTATTATTATTTAAATAAAAATTACCTACCCATTTTATTATTGATTCGGGACGAGAATCATTAGCATAGCTACCTCCTTGAATTTGACGAGGATGCAAAACAACACCTTGTATATCTGGGAAGTAGCCTATTCGTTGAATGGCGTTAAAAAGCATAGTGATGTTCACAATTCCTTTGTAAGGTAATTCTTGAAGGACTTTTTTGTCGATAAGATCATGACCTGGGGCCTTGTTGTTGTTTATTGAGTTTATATTCATACATAATAATATCTCATTAGGTGTTACTAACCTCAAGGATAGATCCAGTTGAAGTTCTTACCTGAGGACAATGTCGATATCAGATTCATCTGCGTTTGTTCAGTTCTAAACTAGGTTTCATTTGGATTCTAAAGCGGTGGTTTATGGTGCAAGGAATTCAGGATTCTACAAGCTCTCCATAGTGAATAGTCTGTCGCTTTTGTAGCTGTGAGACCTTCTAAGTACGTATCTAGAGCGACATCATCTGCTTCCGTTGTAAGGGTTTTTAGTTCTTTAATAGCTTTGTTCGTTTTGCGATTAGGATGCCTACTTGTGTGCCATATACGCCGTAGTCTTATTAGTATACTTTATTTTGGTGTGATCGTTCTTTGGCTTCTGGAGTTGATTGCCTTTACTTTCCTGGATTACCGAGGTGAGGTTTCTCGCAGGAACTTCGATATCCGATTCAGTTTTCAGTGGTATTTTGAGGATGATTCAGTCTTCGACACATTCGCGAAATGAACACCAATCTGTGCCCTTGTTATATAATTTGGGGTTTCTTTCAGTGTTAAAGACCGTGGTGCCAATCGTCAGTATTGCCGGAACATGGTTAGATTTTCATCATCCAGGCTTGTCTCTATATGAAGGGGTCTGTTGTAGATACTGTCCTGAGATGGTTTTTGTCTATACTATTTTTGAGCTCTCTTCCTCTTGTATTAGTAAGTCTGGATGCCCAGTGAACATTTTTGGCGTTCCAGTCGACTCTGGCAATTCAGCGGGTTCCTAGGGTGTTAAAATACTCATTATAGTGCTCCTCTTTCAGCTTATGTTTGGGAGGGCAGTAGATGGCAGCATATATTAAATGGGAACACCCGAATACTCCGAAATATTTTATTCCGAATTTCAATAATCCGAGTGCCAAAAGTCCGAATTTCATAATACCTAAGAATTATAATGTCTATTATTAAAAATCACGAAAGGGGGACGTAGATATGCCAGGCCCCATACAAAAATGTTCGAACCCCTTTATTTTACCGAAAGTCGTAAATGCGATTTGTTAGTTTTCCGATTTTCATACGTTCGATGAATCAAATGCTCGAAGGATTCTCGGTCCGAAAAACGAAATTTTTTGACTTAAAATTGTGATAATCCGTAATAATTGTTTACAAATCAATGTCAAATGAGGTTGACTAAAACAGCCAATGCAATGTGAAAAAACCACCAACCATTTATAAGTGTAATTTAGTTCAATAGCCAACAATTATATTGACTTTTTATTATAAATATTGTACACCCCATGGGTATATTACAGTGATACAATATACTAATTGTAAGATCTTCTGTTTACCTGTTACAAACAATAAATAAATGAATGAATGAAACCTAACCTAACCGAAGTCATTCATCAATAATACAGGGGATTTGCAGCATGCAAGCAAGCATGCAGCCTGCAAGCAAGCATGCAACATGTAAGCAGGCATGCAACATGCAAGCAGGCATGCAACATGCTAGCAGGCATGCAACATGCTAGCAGGCATGCAACATGCAAGCAGGCATGCAAGCAAGCAAGCAAGAGGGCATGCAGCATGCAAGCAGGCATGCAACATGCAGCAAGCATTATTTCTGTCACGGCTCCGGCGCTGCGGGGTTTGGGCGGCCCCACGCGATCTTGCGGGCCGCTCCACCCCTCCGCGCCTACGCGGGCTTAAATTACACTCTAAGGGTAGGGCAGACAAGACTGCGTGAAGTCGGTTTTGCAGCGATTCGTTTCTGTCTCTAAATTTTGTAGCACAACATGTTGACTTTTAGTTTATTCGAACAATTGAAAATCGGAATTTCGTTTTTCGGACCGAGAATCCTTCGAGCATTTGATTCTTCGAAAGTATGAAAATCGGAAAACTAACAAATCGCATTTACGACTTTCGGTAAAATAAATTTCGTGATTTTTAATAATAGACATTATAATTCTTAGGTATTATGAAATTCGGACTTTTGGCACTCGGATTATTGAAATTCGGAATAAAATATTTCGGAGTATTTGGGTGTTCCCTCGCTGCAGCGCTAAAACAATAGTTATGTCATCTAACCAAACTATTAAAACATGCAGCGCTAGATCGCTTAGAGGGAATAGTTTTCTCGCGACCAAAACGTCGTAAGCGCTAGGATTCTCACGGCGCTTACGCGTTTCGTTCAACGTAGTGTAACTGCAAGTATTGCAAAATGGCGGCGCCCTGCAACCCGATTCTCGTGAGCTTTGTTACATCGCGAAAAACTTTAAATCAGAGTTTTAAACGTCTAAATGTCTACTTACCGATGAAATGTTAAACCATCACTTTTTTTGATGTTCTGCATGTTGTGAGGAATTTAAATTCGTGAAATTAAAACCATATATTTCTCCTTTTTGACAGCTAATGTAATTCTATTATTTTTAGGTGCTTCTTTTTCTTTATATTTTGACAATACAAAAACCATAGAGAATAATCAACCTCTAACATCCTCCCTTTTGTACAGTCTATTATAAAAAAAAATACTAATTTAACAAACAATGTAAACCAATTCGGTTCAATATTGTTATCATAGATGGCCTGCTAAGAGCCTTTGTTAAGAAATCAGCACTTTGAAGTTGTGTACCAACGTGCTGAACCTTAAGTCTTCCATCTGCAACTAGTTCTCTCACATAGAAGTGTCTGATTGCAATGTGCTTTGTTCTTCTATGCAGTTCAGGATTTTGAGCCAACTTCACAGCGGCGTCATTGTCAATTTGCAGTATGGGAACATCCTTCAGAGCAGAAATTTCATCAAATAGTCTTTGCAGCCATACTATTTCTCGTGCTGTTTCGCTGGCTGCAACTATTTCAGCTTCAGTCGAGGAAATAGCAACCGATGACTGTTTACGACTTGCCCAGGAGATAGGTCCGCCAGCGTATAAACAAAGGATGCCACTAGTCGAGCGACCGTCCTTGACGTCTCCTGCATGATCGGAGTCACTAAAACTTTCTAATATTCCGGACTTGCAATCCTTTTTGTACGTTATTCCATAGCTTGATGTCCCTTGTAGATAGCGCATTATTCGCTTTACCTTTAATACATCTTCTTTTGAAGGATTTTCTAGGCTTCTGGAAACGACACCAACAGCGTAGGCAATATCAGGTCGTGTTCCTACCATGAGGTACGCTAAGGCACCAACAGCTTGCCTATAAGGGTATGACTTCTCGTCTATGCCCTCTCTTTCAGACTGTCGTAGTTCCGAATCTCTGATAATAGGTGTAGTTACTGATTTACAGCTGTTCATCCCAAACCTAGCTAAAACCTTTTCAGTGTAATGTTTCTGCGTTATACTTATGGAGCCATCATCTTTGTATAGTAGTTGCAAACCTAGATAGTAGTCTGCAGGCTTTACGGTTATCTTAAACCTTCGTTTAAGTTCTGCCATAAACTTATCTGCATCCTTCTGCTTTGTTGCAGCTACGAGTCCGTCATCGACATATAATGCCAAAATGATTTTATTTTGCAATCGCTTTCGAATAAATAAGCAAGGATCACTTTGACTTTGTTGAAAGCCTATGGTCTTCAAGTAATCCACGATGCACTTATTCCAACATCTTGGTGCTTGCTTAAGTCCGTATAGACTTCTCTTTAACTTGCAAACTCGTTTAGTTCCGTCATTGATACCTTCTGGCTGTTTCATGTATATCTCTTCATCGATAGACCCATTTAGAAAAGCAGTTGTGACATCAAATTGAGTAAGAGATAAACCTTCGTTTGCAGCAACACTTATGATCGATCTGATTGTCGTCATTTTTGCAACAGGACTAAACGTTTCGTCAAAGTCAACTCCGGGTTGTTGGGAAAAACCTCGAGCAACAAGCCTTGCTTTGTATTTGTCGATTGTACCATCAGCGTTCGTTTTGATTTTATAGATCCATTTGCACGAGATAGCTTTGCGATCCTTGGGTAGATCAACTAGAGACCAGGTTTTATTTTCTTCTAAGGACTTAATTTCACTTTTCATTGCTTTAAACCAATGCTCCTTGTCTTGACTCTGTAGTACGTCAGTATATGTTGTAGGTTCATCATTTTCAGTCTTATCATCTACTGATATCATTACGTAGTCACCAAGTCTTGCAGGAGGTCTTAGCTTTGATCTGTCTCGAAGAGTTATTCGTCCTTCATTCTCTATTTCTCTATCTGGCAAAATCTCATCGTTTATCGCTTCCAAGCGTTCTGGTAATGTTTGCTCTGATAAATCGTTGTCCACATCATCAGTTTCATCATGCTCATCTTGAGTTTCCGAAGATAATTCTGGGATTCCGTTATTTATCTCTGTGTTAGGTGTATCTTCAAACGATTCAGGAGGTATACACTCTTGAAATGTATCTGTACTTTCATTTGCTTCCTCCCTTACATCATGAATCGTTCTATTATTCTCCTCCCTTGCAGAAAGATTCGTTGGTAATCGTAGACTTATTTCCATCTCAGAGTTTTCCTCAGCAGATTTAGATCCAATATTCAATTTCATGTCAGATCTGCAGACTGCTGACTCTTGAAATACTACGTCTCTTGATCGTACCAGTGAATTTCCATCCAGAAGACGATACCCGTCATCATTATCATAACCGATCAATAAACATTTTTTTGCTTTCTTGTCCAATTTCGTACGCTTTTGCTTGGGTACATGGGCATAACAAGGACTTCCAATGATTCTTAAATGACTTATCTTTGGTTTCTTGTTAAACCATAATTCGTATGGTGATTTACCATCAATAGGAGTGTGTCCTGTACGATTTAGCACATACGCTGCGGTATTTATAAGTTCTGCCCAACAGGCAATAGGCAACTCTTCGTGCGCGTACATCATGGCACGAGCGGCTTCGACAAGCGTTCTATTCTCCCTTTCACTACAACCATTTTGCTGTGGCGTATATGGCATAACCAATCTATGCTTGATGCCATATCTTTGTAGTATTGTTCGAGTTTTCTCGTTGTCAAACTCTCCACCATTGTCGCTTAATAGTTCTTTTACTACATGACCAGCTACTTTGCTTTCTTCTAGCATCAGTTGAAGCTTTAAATGGACTTCAGACTTCTGTTTCATGAAGTATACATAACGGTATTTGCTGAAATCGTCTTTAAATAGAACGAAATATTGATATCTTTTGTATGAAAATGGAAAAGGTCCACACACGTCTGAATGTATCATCTCGCCAGGTATCTTTGCTCTGTCTCTGGTTCCAAAAGGTCGCCTTTTCATTTTTCCAAAGCTACAACCTTCGCAACATTCATGTGTATTATTCGGTACCTTAATCTTCAGTTCCCTTTCAATTAACTTCTTCACATGCGTTTTGCTTTGATGTACAAGTCTTTCATGATAAATCTGTAATACATCTTGGCGTATCAGTGCATTAATTTCGACTAGAATTGGTGGCATTACATTCTTCACATTAAGTTTAAACAGCCCTCCTCTTTTCTTTCGAATGCCTGTAACTTTGACTTGACCTTTAGATTTCAATCTACAGAACTCGGGGTCAGATTCAAATAAACTTTGCGGTAATCTATCTTGCGCTGCTAATAATGAGAATAAATTTTTCTGCAGTGTTGGCACACACCACACATCGCATAAGGTTATCATTTCTTTATGATCGCCAACCGTAGCTTCAAGTTTTATGTCACCTTTACCAGTGGCATCTACTTTCTCGCCATTCGCTGTCATTACCGTATGCTGTGAACCAAAAACTTCAAACGTATGGAATAAATCTCTCCTGAATGTGACGTGGCTTGTAGCTCCACTGTCCAGATACCAATTATCTTTGTCAGGGTATAAGCATCTGTCAACGTTCATTAGGACTGTACTATTCACATTATTTGTATTTGTGTTTGGCTTGGGAGGTCGACCATCACTCAACCACTTAGAGCATTTTCTTACCTTGTGTCCATCTTGACCACAGTAATTGCACTTTATCTTTTTATTGTAAGCCTTGTTTACTTTCTTCTGAAAAGCTTTAACTGTAAGAGCTTGGTTACTCACACTTGTAGACATAGAAGCCTGTGTATCTATGTTTCTTTCAAAGGCACAGAGTTGTGAGGTTAGTCTCTCTATAGTCCTCTCCTTTTTACTCATAAGTAGCCAACTAGATTTGAAAGTAAGGTATTCCTCTGGTAAAGTATCTAAAATCTTACATATCAATAGTACCTCTGGTAACTCATTGTTTCCTTCAAGCTTCGTAATTTCTTTGTTTAGTTTGAACCAAATATTCTTCAGCTTTGAAAGATGTATAGCCATATTGTCATCCAGTTGCTTCTTGTACTCAAAGAACTTTAGGCAATTGTCATATACTAAATCGTCACCATCTCCATCAAACAACCTTTTTAGTTCATCCCATACTTCTTTAGAAGACTCGAAACGCATTATTCTTTGAACAATTTCATCTTTCATATTGCTCGTAAGAATTATAAGAACCGTACTATCTAGTTCTTGAAACTTTTCTGAAGCAGTTTTGTCATCTGTACATAAAGCTTTTTCATATCTACCTTCTAATAGATCTAGGGCTTTTGGGATTCCCTTCAGTAACATAGATATTTTATACTTCCATATCAACCAGTTGGTGCCATCTAGGTTCCCAATGTTAAATCTCGTGATATCTGGTTTGGTTGCCATATTCACTAATAAACACTGTTATCGTATTTTGTAATATCGATTTTAAAAAGAACCACGCTCTGCTACCATGTTGTGAGGAATTTAAATTCGTGAAATTAAAACCATATATTTCTCCTTTTTGACAGCTAATGTAATTCTATTATTTTTAGGTGCTTCTTTTTCTTTATATTTTGACAATACAAAAACCATAGAGAATAATCAACCTCTAACACTGCAGTGTTTACGGCAGTCTTTAAGAATGCAACCAGGCATTTTGATGTTGTTATTTATGCGAGCCAAACAGGACTTGTCTCTACGGGCGTTGGATACTCACTGGATTGTTACGGTACAGCGTACCGCAAAGCGTGGCGCAAAATCATGCAACGTGTTGGCTGCTTTATACGTAGTAATACCGCAGTGACTCGTGGTATCTATGTTGTGGGAGTGTAACAGAACTTCAACCTCTAATTTATGTAGAGATAGCCCCGCTGGGTTCTATTTTGCTATCTTGAAGAAGTCATTCTGACATCCATACTGCTGGCATCTTTGACATTGCACTACTGAGGTACGTTTTCGTGAGTCTGCTGTAGTTACCGCTGATAGTGTATGATTTAAATACTTTTTATAGCTTTGTTGGTTAGGCTGAGTTGTGGAGGTTGGCGAAGAATGCAGCTATGTTGGTTTGTATTCTGGGTCATAATTTACGTTTATTATCTCCCAAATCACAGTATTTACTGTCTCTTCTAGTGCTTCTTTTATCAAACTGCTTGGTGTAGAATGGTGTAGGTTCCTTATCACAATTCTAGATGGTCGCTTATCCTTCCTATTAAATGTGTGCCCAATTAGTCCTTTTTATTCTACCTGTAATCGGCACAGTTAATCTTTAGGGGTATGAGGAACAGGGTGTAAAATTCCTTGATACTCCTTTAGAAAAGGGAGGATCCTCCGACCAGATAGGTGTTATGTCTGGTGGGCAACTGCCCGACAGTTGTTGTCGGGTTTCTCTATATACTTTTAAGTCGATGTAAACTTTGTTTGCGAGATGTAGGAAATTGATGTTAGTTCTTCCGTCGTGTCATAGATGGCGCTGTAGTACGTTTAGTAGTAAGTTACCTTTTTCTTGTTTTAGTCGCTACTAATCCTTAGTAGATTCTAGTTAATGATTTTGTATGTGAAGTCTGCTTTGTTTACAACACCCCCCTCCCTTGGTCAACGAGGAAATAAGACACACACATGATGACAACTACAAATCCCGACTCCTAAACCATCCAAATAAGCTTGCGGCGCAGCTTCTTCAGCTTCATCCCAGAAGGCATCCAACTAATAAAAATGCGACGGGACATCTTTGACCAGAACAGTCAGTGCGAAGAATGAGTACGAAAAGATAGGGTAGACTCCACTGGGTGTAGCGCCGAACACGCCATCCGAACCACCTCATCTGCTCATAGTCTGAAAGACTGATCGCAAGATAAAATAAGAAAAAAAAAGTTTTTGTTGGTAGAGGCCATACCTGACGAATGGTGCAACCTTTAACTGGTGCCCATCTTTAGTGTGCTGGAGTGCAATAACTATAGTAGAATAAAGCTATGTGCCTTTGCCCATATTACAAAAGTTTGGGAGAAAGTTATTGAAAGACGACTAAGAGAAGAGACCGAAATTTCACGAATTCAATTCGGTTTTATTCCTGGTCGAGGAACAACGGTTACAATTTTTGCCATCCGCCAACTACGAGAAATACAGAAGTGTGCACAAAAACTCGCACATGGTGTTCATCGACTTCGAAAAGGCATACGACCGTTTTGTGGTGGGCCCTGAAATAGAAAGGTATGCCTAGGAAGTATGTGCAGTTGATCTGAGTAATATATAGTCATTGTAGTACCCAAGTCTGGTTTACATCATTATACTCCGTGGTGTATGATATTTGCCGACGAAATTGTTTGGTGGCCGAGAGTGGCCTGCAGTCCAAAGCAGATTGGAGGTGTGGTGGCAAAGACTGGAGATTGTTGGAAATTAGGGAAGTAGGACCAAAACACAACAACTCGTTTTTGGCGGTCTCTCCAGTCCTAAGCATAACTCTTGCTGGAACGCCTTTACCGATCTGTTCCGATTTTCGGTACTGGGGTCGCTTGTCAAAGATGATGGCAAAGCAAACCGAAACGTAACGCACCGGATAAACTCAGGATGGATGAAATGGCGACAGGTCACTGGAAACACTTGCGATTCCTGATGCCCCTCAAGTTAATGCTGTGAAGATGGATTAAAAACGATGTGACGGAGATGAGCATGTTGAGGGGAGGGTGTGGGTTGAGAAGAATGGATGAAGTAAGGAATGAATAGATATTAGATTAGGTAGAGGAAGAGGCTGTATTTTTTTTTAATAATCGATCGATCCCGTGTTGAAATTTTTCAGTATGATATGTAACAGATAATATATGACGGAGAAACTGTCTCCGTTCCGTTTTTAAAAAGCGTGACTTCAGCGTAGCTGACGTCACTGACACTATCTTCATGGTGATCACTCATCTTCAATCTTCCAAGTAAAACACCACAAGTATACTGTAATACCTCGTTTATTCAACCGGCAGCGTAACGACTTATTTACATAGATCCGTACAGTTCGGCGGCTCAAGCAAGACTGCCTTAGCGCGCTCGTGGAAATCGCTACGTCTCCGCAGGGGGACGCGCGAGGCGGGGTATGGACTATGTCCTTTGGCCCGCGGAGAAATGGTGTGCCCGTCAATACGGGCACCCTCAATTTGGGTGCCAATTTAGGCGTGAATGGGGGCGAGCGCGCGTAATTTAGTTTATTATGACGCAACTCGCCTATGTGTAGTTGACATTTTGTCCGGTAGGAGGCGCCAGCGGCGCTGGCGCAGCGCGCTCAGGTACGATAAACAAACTTTACCGTAACGAGCGCCGCTCTCTTCTCGCCACCCCGGCGGTCTGTCACCGCCAGGTGAGACCTCCGGTTGCCCGGAGGAGGCCTAGTGGATGACGACCTGCGACAGAGGTGACTCTGTTGGCGCATCCTACCGCTAAGGATGTTGGCCCCCGTCTGCAGACGCTCACAGAGCTAGCCGTTTACGCTCCAGACTAAGAGGCCGTAGTGAATGAGTCAGAGCGGCAATGTTTGTGTAACGCCGCTCTTGTAAGCAACGAATAGCGAGCCCGCACTGCATTGTTCGTCGCGTGAGTATAAACGAATGTGGAGTCACGTAATGTGTGGACGGTGCGCGTCGTGCCTATGTAAACTTAGAACACGACGCGTCCCAGTGCATATTATGCATGTGGAGTGTTATTGTTTGGGTAGGTCGCGTGTAGCTGTAAACGACTTACCCGGGTGTCGGGGGGGGGGGGGGGGGACGATGACGCAGCTACTCGTCCGCGGGCACTAGGTCGCGCGGAAGGCGACGTGTGCGCCCCGCGTCCGGCGGACGCGTGTGCCATGGCGCTATCTGAGCCAGATGGGGCCAGGCAGAGGCGTCGGCGCGCGCAAACATGCGCGACGCAAGGCGGCTGCAGAACTCGTCAAGACTCTCAATCTTGAGGTCCCGCTGAATGGTAGTATTCCTCACACAGCGAGGAGCGGCGGCGACTGACCGCAGCGCAAGCGATTGCTGCGCGCGGAGCTTCTTTTTATTGGTCTCGCTGGCGAGGGCGAGCCAAGCTGGCGCGGCGTAGGTTAGCAGCGGGCGTACGTACAACTTGTACACGCCCAGCTTTGTACGCAGCGGGAGTCTAGACGAGAGCACTGGCCGGAGCTGGAAGCGGGCGTTCCTGCATCTGGCGACAATGCCACGGATATGGGCTTTCATCGTTAGCCGACGGTCGATAGTGACCCCTAAGTACTTTACCTGGGGCGACCACGCGATGTCGGCTCGGTCTAATTGGAGGGGTGGCGGGAGGGGAGAGGTGCCTGCAAGGAGCGCCTGCGTCTTACCCACGTTCACCGACAACCTCCATTTCGACAACCAGTCGGGCAGCAAGTCCAGCGCGCGCTGCATTTTGACGGCCGCGTGTCTCGCGTTCATAGAGACAGCGATGTACGCGGCGTCGTCGGCGTACAGCGCGAGCGTGGTGTCGCGAGTGGTTGGGATGTCGTCGGTGTAGCACGTGTAACAGAGCGGCGAGACGCAGCTGCCCTGCGGCACCCCTGCGGCGACCGGGCGGGCGCCCGATACCGTGCCATCGACCACCACCCTAATGGTCCTATCTGTGAGGAAGGAAGAAACCACCTGTATCAAGCGACGAGGCGCGCCTGTCTGTGACATCTTGTACAGCAGGCCGGCATGCCAGACTCGATCAAACGCCTTTTCCATATCTAGGAATACTGCGACTGCGTGCTCTTTCTTGTTGAGTGCCGCGGTCAGCAGGTGCAGTACCCTTGACAACTGAATCGTCGTCGAATGTTCGGCCCGAAACCCGAATTGTTCAGGCCGAGGGACGATGTATTGGGCCAGGTGTCGCAGCAGGAGTTGCTCAAACACCTTGGAGATAGTGGGAAGTAAGGTAATTGGCCGGTAGCTCTCCGGCTTGAGAACATTCTTACCTGCCTTGGGCAGCATAATCACGCGCCCTTCCTTCCATGCGGCTGGGAAAGCACCCGTGCGGACGATGCCCGTAAACAGGCGCGCCACAGCCGCTACTGTACGGTAGGGCAAGTGGCGCAGCGCTGTGTTGGACACGCCGTCCACACCGGGGGCCTTCCTCAGCTTGGTTTTCAGGAAGGCGCGTCTGACTGCACAAGTGGAGAAATGGATTGGGTTGTCGTCGGGAGCTAACGGCGTCGAGAAGTACTCCCTAAGGTGCCTCTCGACTGCTGCGACATGCTCGGTGTTAGAGGTCGGATTCGGGACGAATTGACGCTCCAGGTGTTCGGCGAAGATCTCCGCACGGTCTGCTGCGGTGTATCTTGGCGCCCCGTCGCTGTGTAATAGCGGACGTACCGGGGCTGGTGAATTCGCAAGCTGCCTGCACAGCTTGTGTACCGACGTCCAGTCTGTCGCTGCGGCGTCGATACGTTCCTCCCAGCTCTCGGCGTTGTGCTCCTGTAGCTTGGCCCTTACCTTCTCCGCGAGGCGGTTCAGGTCGCGCTTGTCGCGTGGGCGCCCGGTGTCTTGCCACCGCTTGCGCAGGCGCCTCCTCTGGGCGACCATTCGCGTGATGGCGATCGGTACAGGCCTGTAAGCCGGCCTCTGTGGCTGCTCTTGCGTAGTGGTCGCCTCGCTAAGGGCGCCCTGGATGCAAGTGGTTAGCTCCTGTGCTAGCCCGTCGACGTCCGCGGCGGTGGTGATGGGCCAAGTAGGAGTGGTGGTTTTCATCCTCTCTCCGAACTGCAACCAGTCCGTAGTGCGGCGTGGCGCTGTAGGAGAGAGTCGTGTCGGCATCTCTGACAGGACGACGAGTACAGGCTGATGGTCGCTCTGCATCTCGTCGTCGACTACCTGGGTGGCGATCTGACAACTCAGGCCTCTGTGGATCATGATGTCCAGCACGTCCGGTGCGTGCGCCTGATTATCAGGGTAGTGGGTAGGTGTCTCTGGTCCGGACACCGTGTACCCGCGGGCCTCCGCGTCTGCGAAGAGTCGTCTGCCCCCTGGGTTGGAAATACGGCTGTTCCATGCCTGGTGCTTCTGGTTAAAGTCACCGGCGAGGAGTGTTGGGTGAGGCGAACCGTAAAGTACTGCCCGCAGCTCCGCTAGATCGAGCGAGGCCGTATTCGACGGCGGGCAGTAGGCGGCGTAGATATTCATGTCCTCGCCAGCGACGTGCAGCTGGACACCCAAGGAATAAAAAGTCGTATGTGACAGTTGTGGCAGCGGTTGATGAACGACTCTCCGACTTACCAGTACCGCCAGACCGCGGTAGGTGATGCCGAGAGGTGACTTCTCATCCTTTCTGTAGACAAAGTATCCCGGGAACCGGGGTCTGTCCGCAGGTCCCAGGAGTGTCTCACTGATGAGCGCCACGTCGATCTTCTGTTCCTGAAGGAGGAGACGGAGTGGCGCGACCTTTCTTCTCAGGCCGCGAGCATTCCAGTGCAGAATCCTCAGCGAACTAAGCATGGTAGCTCTCTAACAATGCCAATAGTCCGTCGAGGATTACTTGCCGTGCGTCCTGACCCTGTCTGATGGCCTTGATAAGGTCCAGCAGCAGTTTGATGGCGCAGGCGGTGAAATCCTTCTCCTGGCGCTCGTTGTTGTTGGCGCCAGTGCGAGGAACGCGACGCCGCTGTTGCTCTTGGGCGTCGGTAGGTGGTCGGCTAGTGCTAGCCGCCTGTGTTTGGGCGGCGATTGGGGCCGCATCTGTAGGTGGGGCAGTTAGCGTCTCGCGCTTGTCTCGTGTGCACGCTCGCACTTGCTACCTCTCGTTCTAACTCAACTCAGAATAGTGATTCCAAGGTTCGATAAATCGTTGTCGATAAAATGTGTTTCGAATGTAGTCCCTGGTACTAATGGAAAGATACCTGCAAAGATCGGACTCAAGCGGTAGTCTCAACTCCAAGAGACCAGCGACCGAAAATGTAGATGATTGGCGTACGCCAAAGCGACCAGCTGTCGCAAAACACGCAAAGTTCGATAGCGCTCGAGACATTCCAACACACAACCATTTTCAAGACCTTCCCGTTGATGGAGCCGCCAAGACCGCTGGCGATGAATTTTACCTCAAAGCGACCGCCAAAGTCAAGAAGACTGGTCACATTCCTCCTATCATCCTGGACATAAAGGCTGACTGGACCCATGAGGACTTAAAGAAGAAAATTTCTGAGTTCTCGGATAGATATCACCTTCAATACAGAAATGGAGGCAAGGTTGCAATTTTATGCCACACTGCTGAAGGCCACCAGGCAGTTAAGGATGGCCTTCGTCGGCAAGATGCCTCCTTTGTAACCTTCACCCGGAAGGATGAAAAAATGCTAAAATCAGTGATACGTGGACTTCCGGCCTATGTTGAACATGAACTACCAGAAGAGCTGGAAAAACTCGGCTTCGCCGGTGTGTCAGTCAAACCCCTTAACCGTCGCAGTGGAGTGAACGATCTGTGTCCATCCTTTCTAGTACAGCTACCAGCAGGAGCTGATATGACAAAATTTCGGCAAATAAGATATCTGTGTAATTGTGTGGTGTCCATCAGCAAGTTCAAGCCAAATCGAGCCAATGGCACCCAATGCTTTCGCTGCCAAGAGTTCGGTCACGCATCCCACAATTGCAATAAGCCCCCCCGCTGCGTGAAATGTGTTGCTCCACACGCAACTGCCTCGTGTACCAAGTCCGACCGAACTGAGCCTGCGCATTGCTGTAATTGTAATGAAGCTCATCCGGCGAATTACAGGAAATGCAGTGCACGAATAGCGTATCTGGACAGCATTGAGAAAAAGAAAGCTCTAGTGCGGAAGCCCGTACCTTCAATGATGCCCCCGATGTGTCCGACGTTACAACCTACGATAACATCAAATCAGAGATCTTGGCCTATTTTAAGAACTCGCGACACGGCTTCAATGAATCAGGTTCCTATAGACCACCTTAGGACAGACTCAAATGATGACACTACAAAGGAGATGTTTGAAATCTTTTTGACATTAAAAACCATAAGATCAAAATTTGCTGCTTGCACGTCTTGGTTGGACAAGGTCATGCTGGTACTCTCTCATCTTGGTAAATATGTCTAATTCTGCAGAACTCCGCCTGCTATCCTGGAACTCCGACGGAGTACGTTTAAAAATTCATGAGCTACTCGATTTGGCGGTAAGCGTTTTATCTGTTGATATTATTGGTATTTGTGAAACTAGATTAACCCCAAATTCGACGTTAGTTACACCTGGTTTTACCTGCTATCGCGAAGATAAACATCCTACTGGCCGTGGGCAAGGCGTTGCTATTCTTGTTAGAAATAACCTGATTCATTCGGCCGTAACACTTCCAAACACTAAAAATATAGAAGTTGTCGGTATTACTGTCAAAATATCGGGAATTGATCATTTTGTGTTATCCATTTACCAGTCACCCAATCTGCCTTTGCTTCGTAGTGACCTTGAGTTATTGTTTGGCTTGGGCTCCCATGTTGTTATCATGGGAGACTTTAATGCAAACCACTCACACTGGCTTAGTAGCTATACTAACACGCGAGGCAGAACTCTTTTCAAACACATGCTGGATTCCGACTACGTTATACACAGTCCTAGTCTACCTACCCAAGTAAACTATTGTCCCAATCGCAAATCAACGCGCCCGGACCTAGTGTTGTCCTTAAATGTTGGCTGCATTAGTGAAGTTGAAACGATCATAGCATTGTCATCGAATCATTACCCCATATTCTTTACCATTGGAGGCTCTCTGAGTCACAAGGCAAAAACCCGGTACTTTAAATTTAACTGTGCCAATTGGAGTGAATATCGGTCTTACCTCAATAAAAACATTACGCTTAGTTCCAAGGCGTTTAACACTAATGTAGAGATTGACACTGCCATTGCTCAGTTGCAACAAACTATTGTTGATGCCAGAGACTCCTCCATACCGTCCACGACTACTGTCTTTAGCGATACCCCTACCAAATTACCGCGGTATGTTAAAAAATTAATTCGCTACAAAAACTACCTGCGTCGCCTTGAACAGAAACTACCCAGTGGTTACCTTAGAAAACTCAACCGTAGTAATATAAACACCCTACAAACTCACATAAATTTAAGTATCCGTAATCACCTTGATAGCATCTGGAACTCTAAACTGGCTAAAGTCGATAACCCTAGTCAAGATATCTGGCGTGTATCTAAATCTCTTAAACCAAGATCTGTTGACGTACCTCCTCTTAAACTTTCGGATGGGTCTCTGACGGCTACTACGGCTGAACAATGTAACGCGTTGGCTAAAGCCTTTCATGACAATATGAGCTTAACCACTAACTGGGATTGTGACTCTGAACTTAAGGATGAAGTATCGAAATCCATGTCGGTCATTAATGGATATAATTTTCCTTCTGGCTTAATGAAGCCGGTTAGGCCTTTTGAGATTCGCAAAACGCTGACCAGGCTTAAATCCCGTAAATCTCCAAGTCATGATGCGATCCATAATGTACTTTTAAAAAACTTGCCACAAAAAGCGATAGTTTATCTTACGAAAATCTTTAATGGTTGCTTTGGGCTGGGCTATTTCCCAAACATCTGGAAAAACGCTAAAATAATACCTATTAAAAAACCTGGAAAAGACAGTTCTTTACCTATCAATTACCGCCCTATTAGTCTGCTACCTTCTATTGGTAAACTTTTTGAATCTTTAATCTATACTAGACTATTTCGTGCCACTGGGCAGTTTCTCATCCAAGAGCAGTTTGGGTTTCGTGCCACTCACTCAACTACCCAACAACTGGCTAGGGTGTGCGAGCACATTTCTCATCACTTGAACCTCAAGCAATCCACAGGTATGTACCTGCTAGATATAGAAAAAGCTTTCGACACTGTGTGGCACGAAGGCCTGCTACACAAGTTGCTCACTCTTGACGTACCTATGCCTCTCATTAAACTTATTCAATCGTACCTTGCGGATCGGAAATTCCAGGTATTCATCGGAAACACCTTTTCATCGCCTCACAAGATCCCGGCCGGCGTTCCGCAGGGCTCTATTGTAGGACCCTATTTATTTCTCATATTTGTAAATGACATCCCTATACAACCTCGAACGAAATTAGCTTGTTTCGCTGACGATACTGCGTCTTATACCTCTTCAGATGATGCTGATTTGATCATAGGTCGCCTTCAATACTCTATTGATTTACTTCAGGACTACTTCAAGAGATGGAAACTAAAAATAAATGAAGATAAAACTGAAGCAATATTTTTCTCCCGTGCAAGGCAACCCCCTAAAAGAACTTTAAAAATAGCAGGCCATACTGTACCATGGAAAGCTTGTGTGCGTTATCTCGGGGTCAGAATGGACAGCCGTCTAAACTGGTCCAAACATATTGCCGACTTACGATTGAAGGGCGCTCAAGCCCTTGGTGCCCTAAACCCTATCATGAACCGTAAAAGCAAATTAAGTAGCGGTACTAAATTGAGGATCTATACCACGCTTGTCCGTCCGTGTATAACATACGCCTGTCCTGTCTGGAGTGGCACATGTCTTTCCAACCATCACCTACTGCAAGTAATACAGAATAAAGCGGTAAAAATATCGTACAAAAGTAAGTTCAAAACAAATCTAAAAAAATTACACAAAAATATTAAACTTCCGTTGCTATTCAACCACATAATTAAAGTTTCATTAAAATTCTATAATAAAAACAAAATAAATACTATTAACCCTTTAATCTCAAATGTATGCTCAACAACTGTAGACAAGCTACCATATATCGATAGATACGGCACTTACCGACTACCACATCACTACCTATTGTTCCCACCTAACGAAGTGCATGCGACCAGCGACTTGACCCCCGAGAGTCTCGGTGCCGCGGCCGTCCCGGCCCCGGTCGCTATTGCGCTAGAGCGTGGGCGGCAGGGCGGCTCCGTCCGCTGATTGTTGACTGGTCGCTCGTTCGCTTGTTTACATACGTAAACTGCGTGATCACTGTGATCAGCTAATTAGTTAATTATTTTTCGTCTTACCTACATGCAAGCAGTAAATTATAATTAACTAAATAATTTACATTTTTGTCTTTTTATACCTATAATATTGTGTGTTAAGTTATATAAATACCACTCAAAACTATCTTTTATAAGCTTTGAAAGGCGTATTGCTAGCCTAATAAAGTGTCTAAATTTTAATGTGTTATTGTAGCTTAGGATAAGTGCATTTTGTTATTATTTTTATGTTAAATAAAGATACTTGAAAATGAATGAAAAATGAATGTAGGTGGGGCGGGCCTTGCTGCTCGCTTCCCTCTCCCTTTACCTTTACCGGCGCCAGCAGCGGCGGCAGAAGGCTTCGTAGTGGTGGTGGTGGCGGTGGTGGTCGGCGCCGTAGTCGTCGCCTGCGCCTGAGCAGGGACAGGTTCCTGCCTAGGTCGCTGCGCAGTAGGTTGAGGCTTCTTCTTCCTCCTATTCCTACCTCCGCGCGGCCTCTTCCTCCGTCTCGAGGCGGGAGCGTCGTCGTTGGTAGTGCGGGGCCCGTTGGCGGTCGCCATCAGCGACGTGCTGGGGGCCTCGTGGTCGGCTGTTGCAGCAGTTGTCGTGGCCGTCGTGGGACGGCGCGGCTGCGTGATGGCGACTGTGCCAGCCCTCTTGTTCCGCACCTCTCTGCGGAACACCGGGCAGGCGCTGCTGCACGCTGGATGATCGCCCCCGCAGTTTACGCAGGTGGGCGTGTCCTCTCTGGTGCGTTCGCAGTCCTTGGCCGCGTGCTCGCCTCCGCATCGCACACACGCGAGCGGGCGGTGGCACTGATGCGAGCTGTGCCTGAATTGTTGGCATCTGTGGCACTGCGCGGGCCCTCGCTTGCTCCTCCAGGCCTCAATACGGACACCACGCATGCACAAGAATGTGGTGGTGTCGTAGATGGCCCGGAAATCCGGTTGTCTCTTGAGGACGACGTGGAAGATGCAGCCGGGTCGTCCTCCGCGCGCGTTAATGTTGCGCACGTACTCCGGCTCGTATCCCATCGTCCTCAACTCCTCCAGGATGTCCTCCGGGTCGGTGTCGGCCGGCAGCCCTCTGATGGCCACCTTCAAGCTCCGTTCCGCCGGTAGCGAGTAGGAGAACCAACTAAGGCCCTCCGTCCTCTCCAGGTCCGTGAGGTATCGCTGGACTACGCGGTACTCGTCCTCCGTCTCGGGTACAAACTTAATTCCCTCCTGGTAAGGACGAGCATGAGGTGGGTAGCCCAGCTTTGCCCTCACGGCCCTGAAGTGCGAGGCCCAGTTGGGAAGCCTCTCGACTACCAGCGGGGGGTAGCGGGGTCTCCTGGACTGTGGCTTCGCAGCTACTCCGGCTGCGCTTGTGCCCTGTACAGGGGCTGCGGCGTCGGGCGTCGTGGTCCGTGTGCGGACTCGTTCGTTAGGCGAGTGGCGAGTCGCCTCAGCAAACGTTGGTGAACCGACTCCGGCTCGACCGCGCGGGGCGCGCTGCGGGAGCGGGGGGTCGGTGCACAGGCGCTTCGCCTCTTCGGCGACCTCGTCGTCCGAGCTTCTCGGTCGGCGCTGGGCGCGGGCATCGAGTTGAAACTCGTACCCGAACGCCAGTGGGTCGTCGGAGCGCGCTATTGTGGGGGTAAGTGGAGTTCCACTTACCTCGTCGCTTTAGTCCCCCAGTGTGCTCCCCTCTCTGGAGGAGTACGGCGACATAGCGGCTGGTGAGTCGCGGGCTGCACTGCGTGGTGGTGGCGGCGACATAAGCACGCCCTGCACCGGTGACGCTGCGGCGGCTGAGCCTGCCAGCAAGCGGCGGGGTGCGGGCGGTGCGGCGCACGCGGGCCGCGCCGTAGAGGCGGCGGTGCGGGCGTGCGCGGTGGCGCGAGCAGTCGGGTGTGATGGGGGCGCCGCCGCCGCAGGACGAGCGGCGGTGGACGCGGGTGCTGAGTGCGCGGGGCGCACAGGCGCGGTACGTGCCGCGGGCGAGTGCGGCGGGCGCCCGGCTTGCGCGGTAGCGCGCACAGCGGGGGCGCAGGCGCGCACTGCAGGTGCGTGGTGGCACGTACTTGCCGGTCCTGGGGCCTGAGTCGGCACGGGGCGGAACGCCGACGGGCAAACGGGCACCGCCGGCGGTCGGCCCACTGGTGTGGACTGGCCCGATGTGGTTGGTCTCGGTGTCGGCGAGGTCGGCGACATCGGGACGGGTGGCGACGCTGAGGAAGGCGGCCTCCTCCTCCCTTCCTCCCGTGCAGTCGTGGTTGGGGCGTCGGGCGTCGCGTCCCCTATGATGGGGAGCGACTGCGTCCGATCGCCCATGTTAGTCTTTGTTGGCGGCGACATTTGGAGTCGTGGCCAACCGCAGCCGTTACGGTGCCTTGCACCGGGCGGCGCGGGTCTCCCTCCGCGAACACGTGGGCGCCTAAGCTAAGGCACCCGGGCACCCATGGGTCCGCGACGGAAAACCCCACTTCACTTCACTTATTAGTTTTCGGCTCGGGCGGTATGTTCAACTTTTGCGATTTGGCCGTCTACCCTCACTCGTTTAATAAATCCGAGCGGGCGGCCAATCAGCGACGAGCGCCAGCGGCGGCGCACGGGCTCCCGCTTACGCACAGCGGAGGCCTGCGGCAATAGCCAACGGTGGCGCACGCGCTCCTTCTTCCGGCCAGCGGAGGCTACGGCGCGGCGGGGGGCGAAGGGCAAAAGCTAACTACTGGATGTGGCCACGGAGCCAATCCTGCCTTAGCGCGCTCTGTGCGGCCGTATTTATAGCGTGGCAAGCACGTGTACATAATTTTAGGTTAAGTATTGAATTATTTGAATCACAAGATTTTTACGTTACAATAATCAAACAATTATTAATTCATGGCTTATGAACTAGTTTTGACTTAATCAAATTATTAAACTCATTTATTAATTATTGTTGTTGCGCCGATACGGCCATACTGACAGGCGGTGCGAGCTCTGCACCAGCCTCGTTGAATGTTGTTCTTATTTGTACCATGCCTTTCATGGTTGGTGATATTAGTGTAGTTGAGTGTCTCGGAGATTCTCGAAGGTTCTCGTGGGTTCTCGTAGACCTGAAAGAATAGAAATAACTTCCTCTGAGTAGTATTCTGTAAACATCTTGCGTTGTTTTGTGAATATTGATGCTAGTATGGTTAGTAGGTTCTCGGAGATTTTATTGAAGGGTTCTCGAAGGTTCTCGTAGAGTTCTCGGAGTTTCTCGTAGAGTTCTCGGAGGTTCTCGTAGAGTTCTCGGAGGTTCTCGTAGAGTTCTCGGAGGTTCTCGTAGAGTTCTCGAAGGTTCTCGTAGAGTTCTCGGGGTTTATTTGGAATCTTTGAATTAAGTTACTTATGGTTTATTCTGATGAATTGTTTTCACCCTGTAGCTGGTGGTTTTCTGGGTCTCGTGAAGTCGAAGGGATGGGCTCAATTGCAGCAGACTCCTGATGACCAGGTGATGCATTTCCCGCCGATACGGTCACCTGTTCACCAGGTTGTGGCGCGCGGCGCAGCTGATCATGAGCCAACTTGCGAGGTCGCCCTGCCGACCACCTTCTTCACCGAATATCGGTCATTTTCTAGAACTCTACACACTTCATAAGGTTCACTAAACTTAAGATCGAGTGATGTTTGATTGCGAGGGTTATTCTTAATCAACACGTAGTCTCCTCTTTGGAAATGCTGAATTTTGGCTTTATGTTGATTAAATCGTTGTCTGTCTTGTTCGCTTGAACGAGACATTTTCCGCAATACCTGTTGAGAAAGCGCCTCGATATCTACGGTTCCATTATCAATGTTCACTGAACTGAGGAGCTCAGGAGGTACACAGTGCTTCCGTTGTGTGATAAGTGTCAATGGAGCAACTCCTGTGACACGATGAGTTGTACAGTTCATTGCTAGTTGCAATTCCTCAAGTGTAGTGTGCCATTGCTCCGTTTCGTAGTTTTTAATCATCACCAATGCATTTTTCAGAGTTGCAACAACCCTTTCTGCTTGACCATTCGCTCGGCTGACTCCTGGGGCTATGGCGTGAATATTTATTCCAGTGTGGTCGCAATAGTCTTTAAACTCACCCAGGAACTCTCTTCCTCCATCGACTATTACCTGAATTTGTGCACCGAATAGATGTACAGTGCGTTTCAGAGCAGCTAATATACTGTGCGGATTCTTGTTGCTAGAGAAGTAAAACAGAACATACTTTGTGAAAGCATCAACGGTTACTATAACGTACTGCTGATCATCTGGAGTTCCCAGCTTCCCAGTTATATTCCATATGAATAACCTGGAAAGCAGCAGCCGGTTTTTCTATTGGGTGCATTTGGGCTTGAATAGCACCTGATCTTCCTTTTGATGTTCGGCATATCACACAGTTGTCCACAAATCTTCGAATTGTAGAACTCATTTTATCGAACCAATAAGTCTCCCTGATCTTCTGTAATGTCTTTTCCCAACCAGGATGTTTCAGTATTGTGTGAAAAGAGTTAATAATACTCCATTGGAAGGCCTTGGGAACGACTGTGCAAAGCTGCCGACCAAAAACAGGATCGTTTACTTGTTTCTTTAAGACGTTATCTTCCAAGGCTCCTCCACTGAATTGCCATCGCTAAAGCTGTCCATTATAGGTCGCAGTTCATCATCACGCCGCTGTTCAATCTTGAGCCAATTCATGTCTCTCGTCATAACATTGACTGCAAATTCAGTCGGGTTTCTGCTTGACAGTCTTAGGTACTGGAGCTTTGACGAAAGCCTCGACTTTTCGCGGTCTTGGTCGTACTTGTCTATCAGAAACTACGTTTCCGAGGTATTACTACTACTATTACGGATCGTTTGAAGAAACTGCACTTGTCAGCGTTTATAGAAAAGCCAGCCTCTTGTAATGCTATCAGAATCCGCTCCAGGTGTGATAATCCTTCTGGAAAATCTGTACATTTGGACAGCACATCATCCACGTACACCTGTGCAGCTGTCCCCAGCAATGACGTCAGGGCTCTGTTGATGCATCGCTGGTAAACTGAACACGCATAACTCAAGCCAAAAGGCATGGTGAGGTACTCATACAGCCCATCCGGTGTGACGAAGGCGGTCTTCTCTATCGAGGTTTCAGCAATAAGGATCTGATGCAATCCAGTTCCCATATCAAGACTTGTGTAAAAAAATGGCCATTTGCAACCTGGTCAATCTGGTCGGAAATTAACGGAAGTGGATAGTGATCTCGTAGAGTATTCGAGTTAAGCTCTCGAAAGTCAACGCAGAGACGATCATCGCCATTCTTCTTTTTGACCAAGATAATAGGGCTTGAATAAGGTGATTTGCTTTCACGTATGATATTATGTGTCAATAATTCTTGAATTATGGTACGAACCTTCTCCCTTTCCAGTGGACTGAGGCGATATGGTCTTCTTTCGACAAATTTATCCGGGTTCTTTAGTCTGATCTAGGGCATGCAAAAACCGGGTTGTTTTAAGAAACCGTTTTTTTCGGGTTTATTGTTTACAAAACCGGATAAAACCGGTTTTTTCGGTTTTTTTCAATCTTTATTAAAAAATGTGTAGAAAAAAAAAATGCTAAAGCCTAATCAAAATAATTTTGTTACGTTTATCTTACCTATGTTTATAATAATGACAATTTGTTTGGACTTCAAAAACGACTAAAAATCAATATAAAAATATTTTTTTCTTCATGCATAGCAGAATAAAACTTATTATTTAGGTAAACAACATAGTCTAAAAATTTAGGGCACTAAGACTAACATACAAAATTAGGAACATTTGGTAGGTAAACACAAAGATCTAAAATCTCTGAGTAAACAGCAAGAAACCAAAGGCGTTTGAGTAAAAGTGGCATGATTTTTCTAAGTCTACGGCCACTAATTAAATTTCTTTACCTATTAGTAAAAACACAGTAAGACATTAATTTTAATATTTCCAAAATGCATCGGAGCCGAGATATACAGGGTGAATTTTTTAACTGGGTGGTAGGCCAAAACAGAAACTATGAGGAATAGTGAAAAACGATCAAAGAAGCCAGGAGCCCGATTAAAAAAAAAAAATGCTTCATTGGTTTTGTGAAAAATCAATATTCCTAGCCAGTAATCGAACCCGTTAATTTGAAAAAAAACACACCCTCTACCCCATTCGATAGTGTCGCTGCTAAGTATCGAATTCTGGAGTGTAATAGCATACGGCAAACGATAGGAAATAGTTAATTTTTGATAAAATACATAACAGTATGCAAACTGCTGGTAGGAACAACACAACTTTGCAATCAGATATTTCAGCTCCGATATAATTTTCGGAAAAATTATTTTAGGAGTCATTACTATCATATATTCCACTTTAAGTGAGCATCTTTGTGGCCGCTGTGAAAAAAAAACATGCCACTGGTCCATACAAACTTACCCAATGCCCTTTAAGTACTTGGATCTACACTACTGCACTGGGTCAATGAGAAGCAAAATAATGATATGGATAGGATATGGATAGGGAGCGCAGGGCATTGTCGGTAAGAGGTAATATGCTTTCTCGCAGGTTTGCGCGATGCTCACGTGATATTAAAGTTACACTATTTAAAAGCTATTGCGAAACGTTATACACGTGCAACCTGTGGAGCAATTACACCAAAAAAAAGCCTGCAATTCTCTGCGCGTCAGGGGTTTGTTGGGACTTCCATGGCGGTGCAGTGTCTCCGGCATGTTCGCCAACCACAGCACGGACAGCTTCTAGGCGGTGCCTCGCAAGAAGAACGGCGTCCCTGCGGTCTCGGGTAAAAAGTAGCACCGACACACTTCTGAGCGTGGTATCGGACAGAGTGGATAGCCAAATCCTGAGGCCAATGCCTCATGCTGTCGCTTATACATGTCCAAAATAATAATTATTTTAAATTTTACTAACATAGCTGTAAGTATCTGCCTTCTAACATAATAAGGACTGACTTTTGACAATTCATGTTTGCTTAGTCTGTTGTTTGGGAAAATTATTATTAAATCAATAAGATAGACAGATAGATCAATAGGAGAAACATAACTTGTTGTTCAATATTTATAGTGTGTAATTTATTGTTTTCCCTAATATTTATTTATTAAAAAAGATATAACCAAAAAACCGAAAAACCCGAAAAAAACGGTTTTACTATCCCAAAAAACCGGGTTTCAAATCAGTCGGTTTACCGGTTTTTTCGGTTAACCGGGTATCCGGTTTGCATGCCCTAGTCTGATCTCCAGTTCGCCTGTGTTGACCCGAGTTTTAGGATATCCATGAATAAATAAATGCTCGTATTTATTCAGAAGTCCACGTAATTGTTAGATTTCCTCTTCGCTGGTCAGATCACAATCTAGATTATTGAAAATAGGAGAATTCTTACTTACCAGATTGATGATTGTGTTGTGAACTAGCTTCGTCCCGTTGGGTGTAATTATCATATTCAGATTGGTTTCATGAATCAGGTTCATACCCACCAAAATATCTGTTGACATTTCATAGTCTGGTAATACGTAAAACTCCAGCTCAATAGTGATGGTATCTATAACGCAAATGGTTGTAAGCTTGGTTAACGATAGTGCTGGAAATTGTCAGATTCCTTTTAAATAGTTGACTGCTGGGGTCCTTGGACCTGGAAGAACTGCAGCAACTGATTCTCGCATGATTGAGCATTCTGCCCCACTATCGAACACTGCTTGCAATGTCTTTTCTCCTATTTTGATGAAAATTGGAGCCAGGTTATTGCTTGCTACGTAATTAACGTTTGAAGTCAACGAGCTTTCTCGTTTGAAGCAGGTTTCATAACTGTGGCCTGTTTTCTTGCAATAGGTGCAGGTAAGTATGGTTTGTGCTTTAGGATCCTTGCTACCAGTTTCGGGTATAGCCTCCGGAGGTTTAAATCTGCAATCATTGGTTGAGTGGTTTGTTTTTTTACATATGCGGTAGCTAGATGTTGATTGTTGACTGTCCGTAAATTGTGAACGCTTGTTAGGTATTGTGGAACTTGAGTTTGGATGAGAACGTTTCTTCCGTATAGATGTTGCCACAGAAATCAGTTCAGGAACAGTGGTTGCTCTGGCATTCAGTAACTCGATGCGTAATCGCTCATCATTAACACATCCAATCACTGCCTCCACGGCGTGCTCATCTCCCAACTTGTCCTTGGTGACCCTTCTCCATAGGATCCATGCCCGTGACAAGAACTCTGCAATATCCTTTGAGGAATCATAAACATGTTGCCTGAACATAACAATGTCTCGGGAGTATCTGTTCTCAGGTTCAAATGTGGTGATGATGTTCTTTCGCAACTCTTCCCAGGTACAACTGGTCACCATCCAATCAACAAACCACATTTTCGCAGGTCCCTTCCACAGACTGCAGACTTTCATACGAACGTCGAAATCACTCAACTTATATGCCTCAATGGCTTGATCAATATTTTGACACCACTCACGTATTCCGACATGGGTATCCGGGTCGAATGATGGCAGGTAAATGTCTTTGATCCTTATTTTTGATTTGGCAGGCGGAGCGCACAAACGCTGTGACATTCTCTGCATCATTTCCATCATCTGCATAAGGAATTGTGGTGGTATTCCGTCCATCCGCATTCCTTGATCAGGGTATGTATGCGGTCTTTAATGATTTATGGCTTCCATTGATGTATTGGAGACCTGTCCAGGTTCCTGACGCCGAATGTTGGCTGGTTCCAGTTGCTCAGGTGGTAAACGAGCTGATGAGGAAGTGGCTTGAGTAGAAATCTCTTGCGATCCCACTTCTGATGACGGAGAAACTGTCTCCGTTCCGTTTTTAAAAAGCGTGACGTCAGCGTAAGTGACGTCACTGACACTATCTTCATGGTGATCACTCATCTTCAATCTTCCAAGTAAAACACCACAAGTATACTGTATACCTCGTTTATTCAACCGGCAGCGTAACGACTTATTTACATAGATCCGTACAGTTCGGCGGCTCAAGCAAGACTGCCTTAGCGTCTCTCGAGCAATCGCAACGTCCCCGACATGGGGGCGTGGCGGGCGGGATATGGGCAAGCCCTTTCCCCGCGGGGTCAACACAGTGCCCGTAAATACGGGCACCTCAATTGGGTTGCCTTATAGGCGTGATAAGTGGCGAGTGCGTGTAAAAAGCGCAACTCGCCTGTGTGTGGTTGAAATTTTGTCCGGTAGGAAGCGCCAGCGGCGCCGGCGCCGTGCGCTTACGCATGGCGAAACGTTACCGTACCGAGCGCCGCTTGCTTCACGCCGCCTCAGCGGCCTGTCATCGCCAGGTGAGACTTCAGGTTACCCGGGGGAGGCCCAGCAGATGCAGGCCAGCCAGAGGCGGCTCTGATGGCGCACCCTACCGCTAAGGCGTTGACCCCCGTCCGTTGCGCTCTCAGAGCTAGCCGATTGCGTTTCAGACTAAGGGGTCGTAGTGAATGTGTTAGAGCGGCATTGTACTGTGTAACGCGGAGTAACGCCGCTCTTGTAAGCAATGAGTAGCGAGCCCGCGCCGCACATTCATTGCGTGAGTTTGGATGTATGTTTAGTACTGGCTGAGTGAGCGACGCGCGTCATGCCTATATTAACCTAGACCACGACGCGCTTCGAGTGTGTGTGATGAGTGTGGAGTCTTATTGGGTGGGTAGGTCGCGTGTAGACTGGGGCGACCTACCCGGGTGGGTAAGTCCGGGAGTGGCGACGGCTACGTCACATCCGCAGGCACCAGGTCGCACATGAGGCGACACGGGCAGTAAGCGGGCGCTCCTGCGGTTGGCGTAGTGCCGCGGACGTGACATGCCATCGCGAGTCGGCGGTCGGATCCGGGTGGTCCTGCAAAACCTAGAGGAGGAGGCGGAGATGGGCGGCCTTATTCTAAGGTCGCGGCAATCCAGACTTGTTGCTCGACGGGCTAACGTAATAGAGCCGTAGTAGCTCGGTGACCCCGTCGAGGATGATCAGATCCGCGTCTTGGCCCTCTCTAATGGCCCTTATGAGGTCCATTAGGAGCCTTATGGCGCAGGCGGTAAACTCCGATGTAGGAGGGTGTGGCCGCTGTAGCGCTGGGGCGCCGGCTAGCGGCTGGAGTGCGCTAGGCGCCGCTACTGAATGAGCGGCGACCGTAGCCGAGTCTGTGGGTGGGGCGAGTTTCCCTGCCCTCTTCCCCTTCTTCTTGCCGGCGCCTGTAGCGGCGTCGGTGGATGAGGTGGCGGCCGTCATGGCAGCGGTGGTCACAGGCGCCTGGGTCGACGCCTGCGCTGGTACAGGGCCAGGGTCCTGTCTGGATTGCGCCGCCGGGGGGTGGGGTTTTTTCCCCCTCCTATTCTTCCCCCCGCGCGGTCTCTTCTTTCTCCGCCTCGTGGCGGGAGCGTCTTGTTGGTCAACTGAGGGCCCGTTCGCTGTCGCCATCAGCGACATACTGGGGGCCTCATGGGCCTCTACTTGGGTGGCAGCAGCCGCCGTTTCTCGGCGCTGCCGAGTGATGGCGACAGTGCCCGCTCGTTTGTTCCGGAGTTCCCTCCGGAATACTGGGCACCCGCTGCTGTTGGCCGGATGGTAACCCGCGCAATTGACGCAGGTGGCTTTCTCGGCCTTTGGACGTGGGCAGTCTCGGGCGGCGTGGCTTTCCCCGCAGCGCACGCATGCGAGCGGGCGGTGGCACCGGTGCGAGCTGTGTCGAAACAGTTGGCACCGATGGCACTGGGCGGGCCCTTGCTTGCTCCGCCAGGCATCCACACGAACACCACGCATGCATAGCAGCTCCGTGGTGTCGTAGATGGTCCGGAAATCTGTTTGCCTTTTGAGGACGGCGTGGAAAAGGCAGCCGGGACGTCCGCCGCGCGCCTTGATGTTGCGGACGTACTCCGGCTCGTAACCAAGCGTCCTCAACTCCTCTAGGATGTCATCTGGGTCCGTGTCCGCTGGCAGCCCCCGGATAGCCACCTTGACGCTGCGCTCCGCTGGCAGTGAGTAGGAAAACCAGCTGAGGCCCTCCGATTTTTCCAGGTCCGTGAGGTACCGCTGGATCACCATGAACTCGTCCTCCGTTTCAGGCAGGAACCGAATCCCACCCTGATAAGGACGAGCGTTCGGTGGGTGACCCAGGATGGTCCTCACCGCCCTAAAATGGAAGGCCCAGTTGGGCATCCTCTCCACCACCAACGGAGGGTAGCGGGGCTTGTCCCTGGGCTTGGCCTTGGCAGCTGCGGCTGCACTCGTGCCTTGCGCTGGGGCTGCGGCGGCGGGTGGCGTCACTTTGAGTGAGGCGTCTTGACCGGTGGGCGGGCGGCGAGCCGCCTCGGCGAACGTTGGCGACCCGGCTCCGGCTAGACCACGCGGTTCACGCTGTGGGAGCGGGGAGTCGGGGCAGACGCGCTTCGCCACTTCGGCGGCCTCGTCGTCCGAGCTGCGTGGTCGGCGCTGGGCGCGAGTATCGCGCTCGAGCGCCGATTCATTAGGCGTCACTTTATTAGAGTTAGGGGCACCTACCTCATAATCCTCTTCGTCTATGTCACTCTGCTCCACGTCGCTGCACTCACTTGAGTAGCAGGGCGGCATGGGCGCGGGCGCGGGCGAGTCTTGGGCTGCGCTGCGGGGTGGGGGCGGCGACATCAGTGCAAACGACGCTGCGGCGGCTGAGCCTGCCAGCAAGCGGGGTGGTGCGGGTGATGTAGCGGGCCCGGCTGTCGGCGCGGCAGCGGCGGCGGCCGGCCGTGCGTGTGTTGACACACTCACGGCGCGGGCGGGGCGCAGCGCGGCAGGCGCGGCTTGGGTGACGCATGACGGCGGCGGCGATTGGTGGGCGCGTGTTGCGCGGGTTTGCGGCGCGAGGCGCGTGCGTCGCGGTCGCCCGGTCCTCCTGCGCATAGGCGCGTAGGGGGGGGCGACGGCGCGAGCAGCGGGCGCGCTGCTGCTGGGCCCGGGACGATCCGGGGCCAGGGTAGGCAAGTGGCGGAACGCCGGTGGCCGGACCGAAGTGGTCGGGGCATGCACCGGCGACGGCGTTTTTGAAGTGGCGCTACGACGTGGCGTCGGCGCAGGAGGTGAGGCCTCAAGGGCCCTCCTTCGCTGCGCTTCCTGCAGGGCAGCGATGGCGTCTCTGTAGGAGTCGTCCAAGGTACGCTCCTTCTTGGGGTTCGGTGGAGGCGGCATCTTCTTAGGCGGCATCTTGTAGGTGTGGCTTCTCCGCAACCGGTACGGTGCAGCAGCACCGGGCAGCACGGGCAGCACCCGCTGGCTAAATTCATGGCTTATGAACTAGTTTTGACTTAATCAAATTATTAAACTCATTTATTAATTATTGTTGTTGCGCCGATATATATTATCTGCTCAACTCTTCCCATGCTCAACTAATGGTTTTGCTACTTTTCCCGTGCTTCCGACGCCATTAACATTCCTTTATTACTAGCTAAGTTAAACTACTACGGTTTCGACCCTGAAGCTATCCAATGGTTCCGTAGCTACCTCACAAATAGAGAACAACTAGTTGATCTACGTTTAAGTGACGGCACTACTGTAAGATCTTCACGTATTCACGTCGAGAGAGGGGTTACGCAGGGCTCTATCTTAGGTCCAATTCTTTTTATTCTGTACTGTGCAGACAATAAGAAGCCTCCTGAAATGCAAGTACCACATATACGCCGACGATGTCCAACTTTACATTTCCTTTAGACCTGACGAGTATGACAATGCCATAAAGGATCTTAATGATGATCTTCAACGCATCGCCGTTTGGTCTGAAGATAACTGTCTGTCGTTCAAAAACCAAGTATATGGTTTTTGGCACCAGGCAGCAGCTGGCCCGACTACCTATAACTTTTGGGTTGCAACTAATGGGGAAACCAATTGAGAGAGTGTATGAGCCGCGAAATCTAGGGCTTACACTGGACAAGGACCCTCGTTTTGAGTAACACGTGGCGGAGTCGGTACGAAATTGTTTCTATCGCCTGAAAGTCTCGTACAGGTCTTATTAATCGGAATCGCTACGATAACAACTCGTGAAAACTTACATTCTATCTAGGTTGAACTACGCCGACACTGTGTACGGCCCGCTCAGCTCGTACAAAATGCTTGCGCAAGGTTTTGTTACAACATTCCTCGCAGAAGTCATGTAACACCCTTTCTCAACAGTCATTCTATCCTAAAAATGAAGTCCAGACGAAAACTACATCTGGCGTGTCTTCTGTTCGGTGTTGTTAAATTTCAAAAACCTGACTACCTATTTAATAAACTCAGTTGGGTAGCTAGTAGACGGGAATGTTTGAGGAGGCAATGCTCGCAACAACTCTCGTCGCACCCACATAATACAGCAGCTTTCAGAGGCAGCTTTCGCTATGCAGCTTCCAAAGTGTGGAATAACCTGCCCCCGCCGATAAGATAGATGAACACAATAGACACATTTAGGAGACGTTTACGGCATTATCGAGTCTAATCGCAACGTAAACTGGATATGGTCACAGTAAACGTATCAATTATATGACGCATGAACATACTACCTTCCTTACTTGCGCACATTACCGTATTTAGGTAGACAAATTAAAAAAAAAACGTAAACAGCCATTATTTAATTAAACTAGGTACTCTGTCCGTCCCATTTGTTTACTTTTTTTTTTTGGACTTATTCAGTATTATTATGTAGTTTATTTGTTATTGTTATTGCTGTACGTACAAATTTTATTTTATTTATGTACTTTTTCACATTATACACTTTGACAAAGTATGAAACTGTTTTACGTCCCTCACATCACTTTCTCAGGTCCGGTTGAAAACCAGCGTCGGACACTAGTTGCCCGGCATTTTGCTGAACTGGGCCTTGGCACAGTCGTGAGACACACACATAAAATATCTTTTTGTTTTTGTGTGTTTAGGTTTTAGTTTTCTTATTTTTTTAAAGCTGTGTGTTCTTGTGGTTTGTGCTAAATAAACGTATTGTCTTTCTTTCTCTTATATGATGGTGACCGCAATGATCACGCTACACAATTTTTAATGTTTGTCAACAATAAGCAATAATAAATTTTGCCATCAGTGTATATTAGTCTGATATTCAGATCAACAATGCCGTTCGGATTTCCGATAAGATAACGACAATTGGATTTTCGTATCGGTGCAGCTGGGACGTGGCGCGCGTGTGCGCCGAGGGCCCCGAGGACGAGCTGGCACGGCGTTGCCAGACCGCCGTGCTGGTGACGTCACTGGCGGCGCTGGAGCGCGTACGGGACGAGCGGCCGGGCGCCCTGGAGCGCGTGCGCGCCGCCGCCGGCTTCTCGCTCGGCGAGATCGCCGCGCTCGTGTTCGCCGACGCGCTGTCGCTGGAGCGCGCCCTGCGGCTCGTGGAGCTGCGTGCGGCCGCCATGCGCGCCGCGGCGGCCGCGAGGCCCGGTGGCATGCTCACCGTGTGGCTGGCGCCCGACGCGCGCCTGAACTTTGCGCTACTGCGCGCACGCGAGCATGCGGCCGAGCGCGGCGTGGTCGGGCCCGTCTGCCAGGTGGCCAACTATCTGTACCCGGCCTGCAAGGTAGTGGCGGGAGACGAGGAGGCGCTGCGCTTCCTGGAGCGGCGCGGCGGCGAGTTCGGAGTGCGGCGCGCGGCGCGCGTGCGCGTGGAGGGCGCCTTCCACACGCCGCTAATGGCGCGCGCGGAGGCGGCGATGCGCGAGGCGCTGCGCGCGGTAGAGCTGCGCGCGCCGCGTCTGGCGGTGTACTCTTGCGTGGACACGAGCGTGTACCGCGACGCGGGCAGCGTGCGGCGCCAGCTGGCTCGGCACGTGACGCGGCCGGTGCGCTGGGAGCAGACGCTGCACGCGCTGTACGCGCGGCCGCGCGGCGACTCGTTCCCGCTGACGCTGGCGCTGGGCCCGGGCGCGGCGCTGCGCTCCACACTGCGACAGGTGAACGCGCGCGCGTGGGACTCCTCGCTACAGATCGACGTGTAGCCTGCCGCTGCCGGCACGAGATACTATCCGACAGACACGACTAGGGCATCGGAACAGGTTTTTGCCGGGATTTCCCGGGTTTTAACTTAAATAAAAACCGGTTCGTTTGTATAAAAACCCGGGCGCTCGGGTTTTTCGTTTTTGCATAATTGCCTTGCATATCAGTCATACTCATACATACACGTCGTAGGTCTTTTAAAATGTAGAAACATGATCATGTCTGTTTATTTTATTACTACCCGCGACCCACGACTTATCCATCACATATGATTATATTTTATTGTCATTAATAAGCTACTTACATGGTTTTTTGGGATATGTACAAAGTGGACTTGTTACTTAAGTATAGATTCAAGCTTATTAGCGGCTCAGAAGTTGTTGCGAGCGCCGGTCCGCACAGGTTCAGTCAATACGCTATTAATTAAGTTACATTTCAAATTTTATTATTCCTAAAATGATTAAATACAATTTAAAGGGTATTGCCACATAATATTTTATTATTACAGTGTAAATTGGAGCAATAATGAAAACAATAAATTTTGAATATATGGATCAGTAGGTTCTTAATTACATTGTTGTAAATACGATTAGGTGCCTAGTGTGATTAGCAACAGGGACAATACAATCTAAGGGTAATGGCACGTTTAAGTTCATCTGTGTTTTTGTAACGAAACGCAAACCGACTGTTTATGATTTCAGGTGCCTTTATTAGAAATTGCGGCGTCTTAGCGCAAAGCCTTTAGCATAGCTGAGGCCGGTGGTTCATACCTGACTACCCTGAGAAGAAACAGCCGAAACAAACTCAGTCTCTTTTAAGGTCCAGACGTAATCTTGGTCAACTTACATGCGGACTATATAATTATACAGAGAAGTGTACGAGATGTTTTTGAAAAACGGTAACAGAAAAAAAAATATTTTGAAAAATGGACTGTTTGTTTTCGATGCCCTAGACGCGACGTGAGAGGAGCCGCCGAGAATGTAAGACTCGTTTGCAAGGAAAGTATTGCATCGGACATCTGTGTTTTTGTAAAAGTCATTGAATAGATTTAGGACTTTTTATTTATGCTAAAACTACTGTTCTTACTGTAATGTCGAATATCAGCCTAGTGTCTCGATTAAATTTTTAGTTAAAAACTAGCTGTTCGTAAAACTGTTCGTAAACCCGCGACTTCGTACGCGTTAGTTTAGCGATTTACCTAGAATAAGTTTTTTTGTCAGGAGGTTCTTGATTACAATTTTTTGTTTTGTTTTCGTTACCTGATGTCTCCAGTATTAATACCTACACCATCATTTGCCTAGTTTTTTTATCTATGTTAGGGTCGGCATTAAGTCTAACTAAAGGATGCAGCTGAATACAGGAATTTTATATGAAGTGACTGCCTAATCTATCTGACCTCCACAACCCAGTTAGTACTGGGTTATACGACTGTCAAAGATCTACAAACGACAGCCATGGGACCAACGACTTAGCGTGCTTTCCTTGGCATAATGGAAACTCGGTACGTAATAATGGTCACCCATCCATGGACTAACCTAGGCAAACGCAACTTAACCTGAAGATCGACCCTAGCGACCTAAATTGATTTTATATGATTTTTTTTCATGAGAAAGAAGTTCTTTCAAGTGTAGTCTCCTATTAATTTGTGAGTAAAACTTCGAAGACCGAGTATAACTCCTCAATGTATAGAAACACCCCCCTTTTTTTCAGATGGAAAATCATCAAATGACCGCTCCCGCTCTGGGCGGAGCGGAAAAAAGTGTCAGACGACTTGTACTGACTAAAACCCATCCATGTTCCTTCTTAGCCCTGTGTGTTCCAGGGTACTTTCTAGAAAGAGGTACTTTCGAACAATCCCGTAGCCCCGGCAGGCATGGGCTCTTGCGGCCCCCTCCAATTTGCTGACATCTCTTTAAGGCGCGCGTGGAACACGAACGCGCCGTCGACTCGGCCTGTCGTCATAAGATCGACGGACTGTGAGCAAGCCCATAACGCACATCCACAGACCCGCGCCTATGGTGGACGACGCGACCTGCGTCAGGCGGAAGGTGAGGGCGCCGTGGTGCCACTCCAGCCACTTCTTAAAGAGGGGACTTATCGCCACTATTATGGAGTGCCCTGACCCCAACAACCTCCTAAGGGTAGAATTTCCAAAAATAGTAAACATACCTCTTTTTGAAAATTACAAATAGCCCACTAAACTTATTTTTTGCTATACAATATTCGCCAATTTTCGGAAGTGCTGTCGCACCATTGACCTAGTGATACCTACTTATTTACATGTTAGCCAAGTTATTTTGTGATTTAAAATTTATTGTAATGACATTTGACCGAAACCTAGAAAACGCTGGCGCGATGCTATTTTTATAGGCGTTTGTGTTTTACCTAATCTTTGGCCGGTCAAAACATGCGAATAAAGTAACCTTATCGGGAACTATAAGTACAGTATGTTAGTTTAAACGAGGGACATATTCAAACCCATAATAGTACATGCTAACATGATACTGATAAAAATATAAACAAAAAAAAAACACTGATAAATAACAGACAGAACCATAGACTGGCTTAGGACAGTCCAAAATATCTAGGCACTAAACAAAACATTAAAAATTCTTCTATATACGTTATAGGTTTTTTTACATATTTGGGACGAGAATCGAATTGCTCACAGCGTTTTTAAGGAAATGGCAACTCTCATAGTTGAAGCTTTCTGTGAACCAAAAGCTGGCTTTTCTCCTGGCTAGAGGCTTAGTATTACTATACATAGCCGAGGTAATGTGCCAGCCCATGTTCACCTTTGGGCACATTACCAGTTTTTTTTTAAGTGTTTGACGTGCTTATTTTATTGTACCGTTTGTTTTCTTGAATTATATAGTTTTATTTGGATTTGAATAAGTTATTGTTTAACCTATTGTTTAACCTATTGTTTTAATGGTTAAAAATAACTTTAGGGATGTATATAACTATTTGGTAATGATTTGGAAATCTTAAAGCATGAAAAAATACCTAGTTAAAAAAAAAATACCAGTAGGGAATCGAACCGTGGTCATTTTTGGAAGTCGTGCAGTGTTAAAAAATCAAAATTGAATACAAAAAGTGAATATCATACTGGCTCTGGTTTGATCCCGGAACGTAGGTACGATTTGTAGAGCGGCCGCTGAACCATCGGGCTATTTACTTTGATGACAAGTGGTTCAAAATAGCTGTTCAATTCTAATGCTTGACATGACAGTTGTCACTTGTCAAACGGTTGAGGAATATGGACATAATGCAATATTGCTTACGTCCCAATGTTATTAGCGTGATAATATATAGCCTAAGTCCTTTCCCAGGTTTAAATCTATCTTATTGCCAAAATCCATTATGATCCGATCAGCCGTTTAGTCGTGAAAAGGTAACAAACAGAGTGACTTTCGCATTTATAATATTAGTAACGATTTTCAGACTGAAAATACACTCGTTGCACGCCTTCAAGGTGCACATTAAAATGGATTACGTGTGGATGTCGTTCATGTATTGGGAAACTTAAAATACGCCAAACGCACAACGCCATCCATCGAATATAGAGATATGAAACACTTCAAATTCAATTAAATTCAAATATCTTTTGATAGAATGAACCGATTGCAATGAAACAAAAACTAAATGTTACTTCAAGTTACGCACAATTGTTGTGTATAAAAGTTATCTACATTGCTTTAGTACATTTTACCTGATGCCCGAACAAATAAACAGACAAACAGACAAAAATTCCAAAAATGCTGAAAAAGGGTTTTGTTGGTTGTCCTCTAACACCCTGGCTATTTTTTTTGGAAATATATTCAATGTACAAAAACGACTTTTCAACAGATTTATTATATGTATAGAATAGATGAAAAGGTATTAAACGTTTTTTGGGCATATTGTATACCGTTGGAAAGGGGACAGACTAGAGAACTTTTTAAAAGTATTCGAAGATCTCCCGATCGCTTTTTTTTTTAATAGCCATTTGAAGTTGAGTTTTAAGTTTATTTTTCTTTTACAAGAACTTTACGAGCTATTAAACAAGAAAGTAATTGTTACTACTACTAAAGTACTTTTGAATTTGATAAAATCATACAACAGTACACATCAAAATTAAATCGAAATTTTAAGTCTAAACAATTTTTTTATTTATTATTTGACCTAAAATGCTGAATTTTGGAATTTTTCAAAATTTAAATTAAAAAGTTGTTATAAACAAACCGGTGTGGCAAGTAATGAGTTATAGGGCGTGAAGAGATAGCAAATGACCTCTCCTTTCAGCCTATTCGATTTGGCAAACGATACACCAAACACCCTGTATATTTTAAACGATAGGCCAAATGATTTTCGATTAAATAAACGTTATATCCAATAAAGTTATACGAAATATGTTTCAGAGTATATAAATGTTATATCTAAAGAAATTATATCAACAGTTAGTATAACTCACGTTTACTATATCTTGTGAACGTTATTAATATGAAAATTATACCAAATAACTTTATATGATATGAGACGCACCCTTATAGATGACTATAAGTCCCAAGGCCAATCCTTCGAATTAGTAGCGCCCAACCTACAAAAAGAATGTTTTACATATGCACAACTTTATGTTGGCCTATCGCGGATCGGAGCTCCTGAAAATAAATTTATTTTGCTGTCACAAAATAATATAACGTCAAATATCGTTTACAGGAAAGCTCCGACTCGATAGATTTATTGGCTTTTGTTTTGAACATATGATCTTTTTACAAAAAATAGAAATAAAAAAATAATCAAATGCTTATTAAAAAATTACATAAAAAAATTAAAAAAAACTTCATCATCATCTGCCAGTGCGGCTGCTAGTCTTTACTATTTTTAAACCAACAATCTAAACTTTTGTGATAATGTTTTTTTACAATGGTTACAGTAACTTTTTGTTTTGATTTGCAGTCCTTTTTAACATAATATCCTATTTTACCACACTGAAAACTGACTGACTGACCTGGATACAAATGCTGTTGACTCTTCCTCTTCATACTAAATAGCACGCTGCTCTTCAATCAGTAACCTTGCTGTTAGCTCATCCATGGTTCGCTTTTCTGCTGGCACCGATTCCCAAGCTGACACAAAGTGTTGGCATGAGTATACACGTTAATGACGCCGGAAAAGGGGTAAAATAAAATTTAGAAAAAAACAATTATTTAGGGTACCTCCGCTACATGTAAAGTAGGAATGATAATTTTTCTTTCTTCCTTCCCATAGTGTGGGATATCGTTGAATAGGTCTTTCAAAAATAGATTTGGGAAGACCGTTTTTTGATTAAGTAAACCGTTCGTGACTTATCAAGCTTTAAAGTACCAATTTTCGTTAGAGTCAAGTGTCCCCCTCCTCTACCAACTTAACGGTTGTAGTTAGAAATTCAAATGCCACGGCAGTAGTACCTATAATAACGAAGTTTAAAGAAAAACTATCACACTTAAGTGGGTTTTCCAAGTTTACGAGTAAAAGTCGACCAATTGACTTGAATTTGACTCGAAAATTTCGAACAACTCCATACAAATGTCGATAGATGGCGCTAAGCATCTGTACTAAAAACGAGTCTCATTTGCAGATCACATTGTGGTTTTTATAAATATTGGTACGGAACCCTGCGTGCGCGAGTCTGACTCGCACTTGGCCGGTTTTTTTTATTACAAATGAGAGTAAATGAGGCCATGACAGTTATTTTTTACATAGATCAATGTTAAACACTAGCGTCACAGACGCGGACAAAGCAAGAACCATATTTGTTGCGTTCCGTTCAAAGAGTAAAGTAATATACAACTAACTACTACTTCGTCTTCGAGGTAGAACGTAGACGAAACTTGCTCCAACAGTAAACATAGATGCACTACTCACAGCATATCATGGTCTGGTGGCATCTGTATTGAGATATGGTATAGAGAAGCAGCTTTTAAAGCGCAAAAGCGATCCATCAGCACCATGTTTGGACTACAAATCACTGACAGTTGCGTACCATATTGCAAAAATTACAAGATGCTGACACTGCCATCTTCGTATATCTATGAAACTGCCTTATTTGTTAAGTTGAATGCACAATTGTTTCCTCTCCTATCAGACACTGTTAAACGCAACAGGCGAAATGATATGTTACGCGGACGTAAAGCCAAAACAGCTCTATTATGGAAAAGCATATTCTGTATAGCACCTAAAGTCTATAACAAAATTCCAAAATCTATATACAAGACTTACCTTTAAATGGATTTAAAAAATTTAAAGACTTGCTAAGCAGTAAATGCTATTATAATTTAATTGACTATTTGAATGATATAAGTTTTTAAACTGACATGGTCACTAATACTATTAATAACACTTACTACGGGATATTGACCATGTGTATTATAATATAAGAACTTCAACCGGGAGGATGGGTTTCAACTGTCGAGAGCCTGGAATCCAGTGGTTCTACTGTGTAAAAACCGAAAAAGGGCCGTAAAAAGTTCGCGAGTGGACACAGTGAGTTTCGTGTGTCGGGAACAGAATCGAGTTGTGAGTGGTAGTGGTACGGAGCACAAAAAACGAACAAAGAAGAGGGTAGACCGATTTGTCTGCACATCTGTGTCGTTCTTTCTTCAAAAGACCATCTCAGACACTAATCTGCATAGTTCTCATGTAAATTGAGCAATGTCTGGACTTTAAAAGAGCAACAAGTTTAGAGAGAACCTCTGAGTTTGTTTCGGCTGTTTCTTCTCAGAGTAGTCAGGTACGAAACACCGGCCCATCTAGTTTAAAAAAAAATGACGTGTAAAAGTGTTTGTAAAAACTTATTTTGCAAAATAAACGTCATTTATCATAAACACCCACCCTCAATAACTTCAGTTTATCCGTGATCATGGAATTGCAACAGCGCCGAAATATCGGGAACTCGAAACAAATAATACACATGGTAAATATCCCGTAGTTAGTGTTATTAATAGTATTTGAATGATACTTTGACATCTTAATTTAATTTAATCTCTTATAATTTGACATCCTGATCTAATTGTAATACCCTATACTTTGACATCTTATTCTTTGACATTCTGGCGTTAAATGATAAATTGACATCCTGAATAGATTGTGTGTATTTAAGAGCGTTCTCACAAAATTCTAAACTCAAAAAACAACGACGACTGACGTTGAGTGCGCCTGTGTGCGTGGTGCACGCTTCTTGATACACACACGTGCAGAGGCAGGGGTGCTTAATAACACGGTTCACTGCGGTTTACTTATAATTTAATTGAGAAAAAAATACAAGATATGGAACGTATTATTATGATAAAGAAATACAAATAGTATAAGAGTAGCCTACAAAAGTAATTATTATATGTATCCTAACTTATATTATAAATGCGACGGTGAGTTTGTTTGTTTGTTATGATTTTACACTAAAACAACTAGACAGATTTGGATAAATATTGGCTCGTAGGTATACTCATGGTCTACCTACGTTCCAAATTTTATCCAAATTCTAATCCTGGAAAAGGACATAGGATACTTTTTATCCCGATATTCCTACGAAATCATTATTTTTGCGGGTAAAACCGCGGGGTGCTGCTATTCTATAATAATATTATATTATGAAGAGAAAATATTTGTTCACCACTAAAAAGCTACATCTTTACCGAGTAACAAGGCTATAGCCTTGTTACTCGGTAAATTCATCATTTCGCCCGCGAAAATTGTGATATAATATATTATATCACAATTTTCGCGGGCGAAATGATAGTATTTTATAAAAACGTAACATAGTAATAATTTTATAATACAATTTCCCTCAAGGGCATCGATCTGGACTGTCTGGAATCTACAATTTCGGGGAGAATGCAAGCAGTATAAAATTTCTCCAATTTGGGTAGCATTTTTTCGATCCAGGATAGGTTATTTATATCTATAAATTTTTACAATTTTTATTGGAAATTCAGGGCCAGTCCACACGCCAAATATTACAAACATTTTTGTTTGCTATGTGCAAACAAAAATGTTTGTAATATTTGGCCCTGAATTTGATAAAACCAGTCATGTTTTTTATTAAAAACTACTGTGCCATTTTCTTCCACTTTCACTTTATTCCTATGAGGCCGTCTTCACCAAAAAGGCCGTCAGGCGAAGCTCCAAGATAACAATGATCTTTATCAGTAAAGAGGCCTCAATTCTCGATAACAATGTTCTCTTGAATTGAAAGCTGCTGTAACGCTTTTTCTTCATTGTTTTTGCCATGTGAGATTGCGTACACGTGATCAAGAGATGGAGTATACAGTATTGATTTTACTAGAGGCGCTGAGTTCAAATTAGGACGTCTCTTACATACTTTAGCGAATTTTGATGCGGTCAGGATACATACAAGACACTTTCTGCTTGGAGTATGGTTTCTCTTTCAATATCATATCGTTTTTCGGCTTGTTTTGTTAAATTCTTCAGGAAAATACTTTTTGTTCGAGAAAATCATCAGGCGTCATGTCGGGTTTTTGACATGCGTTCCCATAGTCAACATTTGCCACAGCCGCTACCGGACCAAAGTTTATTTTCCGAGGTTTCCGTTTTTGATTGTGAAGTAGACGCTTTTCCTCCAATTTTTTTATTGATATTACCGGACTTGTCTTGCAAGCAGTCTGATATAAGGAAGTTTGAGGTTTTCCAGTACATCAAATGACTTCTCCCGCTCTGGGCGGAGTGGGAGGGAGTGTCAGACTTGTACTGACTAAAACCCATCCATGTTCCTTCTTAGCCCTTTGTGTTCCAGGGCCACGGTATCTCTTTCGAACAACCCGCAGCCCTGGCAGGCATCGGCCCTCTCGGACCCCTTCCGATTTGCTGACATCTCCTTGAGGCGCGCGTGGAACACAAACGCGCCGTCGGCACGGCCTGTCGTCATAAGACGGACGGACGGTGAGCTGGCCCATTACTCACCGTCCACAGGCCCGCGCCTACGGTGGCCGGGGGCCACTGGTTGCCCCCCGACGCCCGGGGCGTCTCCCGCGGCGGCTGGTACGTGAGGTTCTCTCCCTCTCACGTTCCGCCACCTCCTTCGCTAGCATGACTGCTTCGTAGAAGGAGGCGACGGCTTCCCATTCCCTCTCGCTCCGGACCATGGATTGAACCAGGGTCGGACGCGAGAGGTCGCCGCCGCCAATCGCCGCTACGAGGACACGGTGGTGCTCAGCCCAAGCGGGGCAGAGCTCCACGGTGTGCTCCACCGTGTCCTCCGGCCGATCTTCGTAGTGGTAACACCCGGGCGTTTCCTCCCGCCCGATTCGGTGCAGGAACCTCCGGAAACAACCGTGTCCGGTGAGGACCTGCGTCAGGCGGAAGTTGAGGGCGCCGTGGCGCCTCTCTAGCCACTCTTCAAAGAGGGGACTTATCGCCACTATCGTGGCGTGCCCTGTTTGGGGTTGCGACTGCACTGCACTGGAACGCAAGCTGGGATGCATTTCGTTGAAGTTTTAACATTAATGTGCTAGCAGCTAATGTGTAGTTGGATTCGCCTCTTCGTAATTCATTACAGAAGTATGAGTGGCACTCACCATGTTCCCCAAAGACATGCCTGGCGTACAGGTGCCGCGCGGCGACGCACGCCTCGCGCAGAGACGTCAGCTCTCGGGACCACCACTACACCTGACACCGGGCGCGTCCTGGCCGATCTCGGGGCATTGCCACGTCGCAAATGTCAGACATGGCCTCCTGGAACCACCCTGCTTCGTTGTTGATGTCGGCAGGCCTGTTCGGTGATGTCACCCAGGCCTGCACTATCGAGGCTTCTAGGAGTAGCTCCCGGTCCAGCTGCTTCAGCGCCCAACATAGACCACTCGGGGCCTGTAAGACCACTGCGCTTGAATCCTGGGTGGAGACATCGAACCGGATGTACCGGTGGTCGGTCTAATAGTATATAGTAATAGGTCTCCACCCCCTCCATGACACGCCAGTCAATGACACGCGGTGACAGAGCGGGGGTAGCGAACGATATGTCCACCACCGACTTGGCCCGCATCTGCACACACGTCGGAACAGAACCCCGATTTAGGAAGACCAGCCCGCCTCCAGAGCCCAGTACTCCACCATCCTACCCCGCACATCTATGCAACGAGAACCCCAAACCAAGTTTTTGGCATTGAAGTCCCCGAGCACAAGCACGGGGAGGGAATAGCTTCGGATGACGACACTCAACTCTATGAGGCAGTTGTGGAACTCGACGAGAGTTCGGCTCGGGGAGAAGTAAACTCCGGCTACGACGATCTCCCCAAACCGTACTGCTACGCAACCCTGACCCCTCCTGACATTCTCAAGGGTCGGCAGGAGCCACCTTGCCCTTTTTCTGGGCCGCTGCCCGTTTTGGCGGAGCCGACTTTCCGGGGCCCGGCCTAGTCCTGCCAGAAGGCTGGCCAGACTGCCCCGGCCCAGAATTGGCAGCCGTAGCAGCCGCATATGAGAATGCCTTCAGGCCCGGGACCACCCTCGGGCCCGGGGTCGCATTCGGGCCCGAGCCCGCCCCCGGGCCCGCGGCCGCCTTGTTTGCCGCCAGGGAGGGGCGCAGTACAATGCCCTCCAGGACAGAGGTTACTTTACCTTGTATCAACATTTTGAGCAAGCGATGATGATAATCAAAGTCAAAGTCAAATTTTATTGCGAACTAAGTGTACAATGTTGGTGTTATTTTATGTTGTTACTTAAGACTTAGCAGCCTTTTACAAGCATTGCAATTTTCATCCTAAATTAGCATGCCATAAATATTATTATTAATTAATTATTTCCGTTGTGTCAAAATTAAATGTCAATGTTTATGAATTCAATATAATTATTCAGCAATATTTATGTCATCCATTTCAGGTAGCACAAATTATAACTATGATTTTAAATTAATGTAAATAGGATAGACTAATCTTATTTTGTTTTATAGGACAGGTCGCCACTTTTGTACATGAGAGATAATCGTTATTTTAAGCTAGACTCTAATAGTATATTGTGTATTAAGGGCGGTAAGTAAGGAATTACGATCGAGGCTCTAGTAGAAGCCCGAAGTCGAAGACTGAGGGCTTTCTGAGTCGAGGTTCGTAATTCCCGTACCGCCCGTGAAACATACAATGTTTTTCATCACACTTGCGAGTTAATAATTATGAATATACACAAGTCAGCACACATATTATTACGAAATACGTGAACTGATTTGCGGATGGCGGGCTGTTTGCCCACACCACAGATTATACAAATGTTTTGTTCGTAAACTATAAAGGCAAAATACTTACCTAGGTATATACAGCCATGACGGAGTGTAAAAAAATAAAAATTTCGACATTTGGATACAAAAAACTATCGATTATTTAGATTTTAGAACATTAGTTGAGTAGTTAAATAACATGTAGCGAGATTGAATGAAATTTCTGTTTAGATAACATTTTAAGACAATTTATCAATTGCGTGTAAACTCCTTGCTTGATGAACTTGCATGACCTGTGTGCTGTCAAGCGGTGCTGTAAATTAAAAAAAAATTACTTACCGCCCTAGGGTTTTATATGGGGCATTACAGCCAAGTTCACCTGTATGTTATGACACTGTTTACGTGCAAGTGTGATGAAAATTAAAAAAAAAAATACTTACCGCCCTAGGGTTTTATATGGGGCATTACAGCCAAGTTAACCTGTATGTTATGACACTGTTTACGTGCAAGTGTGATGAAAATATTCTTTTTCATCACACTTGCACGTAAACAGTTTTATATACAGCACAGCATGACAGCACACAGGTCATGCAAGTTCAAGCAAGGAGTTTACACGCAATTGAAAAATTGTCTTGAAATGTTATCTAAACAGGAATTTCATTCAATCTCGCTACATGTTATTTAATTACTCAACTAATGTTCTAAAATCTAAATAATCGATAGTTTTTAGTATCAAAACTTATTTTGTGTCTTATGACTTATGTTGTTTTTATACTCCGTCATGGCTGTATACCTAGGTAAGTATTTGCCTTTAACGTTTCTGAACAAAACATTTGTATAATCTGTGGTGTGGGCAAACAGCCCGCCATCCGCAAATCAGTTCACGTATTTCGTAATAATATGTGCTGACTTGTGTATATTCATGATTATTAACTCGCAAATGTGATGAAAAACATTGTATGTTTCACGGGCGGTACGGGAATTACGAACCTCGACTCAGAAAGCCCTCAGTCTTCGACTTCGGGCTTCTACTAGAGCCTCGATCGTAATTCCTTACTTACCGCCCTTAATACACAATATACTATTTCATTACTCATACTCTGAAAGTAGATCTGAAGTTGCCTGAAGAGCGTGTTGAAAGTAATACTTTTCAGCCCTAGGGAGAATCGCTTTCAACTGACAGATGTCAAATTATAAAAAAAAAAACTAGTTCTATTTTCACATTTTTATTGAACCATGTTCCAACTTTCTATGCAGCCACGATGTAAAATTGAAATAACTTCAGTTAAGTATTGATTAAAGGATATATATTTTTAAAACACTTTATTATAATTTAGTTACAACAGTTTTTTTTTTAAACAACATTGATTTGGGCAAAATATTTACCATTTTTTCAATGCTAAAAATGAAAAATAAAGGCTGAATAGCTGGCAGGCCACAGAAAAAAAAAACAAAACAGGCGGGAAAGCGGCAAACGGTTTTACTCATTTTTTCTTTAGCTAATTCATGTTTTTATTTTTACTTTCCTTGTACTATTCGTAATAAAAAGCACAGTGTTTACCTCGGGTTAAAGACTTATTTAGTCCCTCGAACTATTGGCGCCCTCACTTCGTTCGGGCACCAAACCCCGTCTCGGGACTAAATAAGTTACTTTCACCCCTAGGGTAACAATGTACTATTACTGAGCAGAAACATTTTTGTATTAGGAATAGCTTTAGCCTTTTTTGGAATATTGTTACTGATTTTTCAGTTTTAAACGTGTTGGGCAACTTATTATATATGTTTATTGCCATATAGTATGGGCTGTCACTTAACATTTTAATTCTTGAGGATGGTGCGCATAACCTCTTTTTATGTCGAGTGTTGACGTTGTGCGTATCTTCTACTTTAACGAATTTGTTGATATTTTTGAAAGTAAATAAGCAAATGTCCAGTATATATATTGACGGCAGAGTTAGAATCTGATATTTAATAAAGAATGGTTTGCAGCTCTCCGTATTATCTATTTGGGCTAGAATTCGTAGACACTTCTTTTGTAATAAGAATAGGTCATCTACATGTACACTATTACCCCATAGCATGACGCCATATCGCAGCCATGAGTATGCGTATGCGTAGTAAGCAGCCATGGCTGTTTGTGTGTTAGTGCTTAATTTAATTTGAAAAAGAGCGTAAGTGAATTTCGAGAGTTTTGTTTTTATATGTTCTATGTGTGACTTCCAATTAATGTGTGCATATTAATGCCAAGTAGGCTAAATGTACTAACTTCTTTTATTTGCACGTTTCTAAATGTTGTTTTTAAATTGAGAGGTGGTTTTTTATAAGATCTAAATTGTATTATTTTAGTTTTATTACTATTAATTTCTAAGTTGTGAATCTGGAGCCAAGTATTTACAGTTTGGAGGGTATCTTGTATTTGTAGACTAGGGTTATTTAAATTTTTACACTTGATTAGTATTGAAATATCGTCTGCAAATAGTACTGGTAAAGCGTTTTCTTTATCTAATATTTTGGGAAGGTCATTAATATAGATTAAAAATAGAGGGCATCCTAACACACTTCCTTGTGGGATTGAGCAAGTAATTTGTTTTTCTTGTGATCTAATAGTTTTGATCTCATTTTTATCATGGTCGTAACTTTCAATTTGTACTATTTGTGTCCTATTATGTAAATATGATTTGAACCACGAATAAGCTCGTCCTCGTACGCCGCAACCATATAGTTTAGTGAGTAAAATGTCATAATGGACCTTGTCGTATGCTTTTGTCATGTCTAGTAGTAGCCCAATTACGTATTGTTTGTCGTTTATATGTTGTAGCGCTTGTTGAACATATTTATAAACTGCTAATGTTGTTGATCTACATTTTCTAAATCCATTTTGTGCTGATTAATAACAGGGTCCTTTATCTGCTGAAAACATAAAATATTGTAGCATAACTTAAGTAATGACCGCATACACTACTCAGATCAACTAGGTATTTTTTACATTTACCGTAGAACTGCTCTCGCCTTTTGTAGGTATTCTTTTTTACTAGCTTTCCTCTTCTTCTTTGGGTAGGAACCGTATGTATTACTCTTACGACCCATTATTTCTAAAAGAAAGATTTCTGTTACCCGTAATTTATTGACGATTAATCTTTATAATTAAATTGTACAAAGTGTATCTTTCAATCATAAAACATGACTACAATGAATCATAAGTACAAAGAATAACTAACATTTAAACTGCTGACGATCCCTGGGTTTTCTGTCAAAATTACCTCACGCACGTCGCACCGCACGCTAAGGCGCGCGGGAGCGCGAGCGACACAGGTCCATTGTCCACAAGCCCTAAGGCATCTATATTACTATACTCTTTGCCCTCAGGCGACACCCATCTATATTACTATACTCTTTGGGCGACACTGACAGTACGCGCGTCGTACATCAACTAATAAGGCATTATTTTAGAATATTGTAATAAAAAAATGTGAAGGTAAAAAATAAAAATATTTAGAGGAAAGGTAAAGTCTTATATTATAGTATGGTGAACTTTTTTTTTGTTAATTTTGTCATTACCTTATAACTAACTAACTTGTAAACAATATTTAAAAATGCATACATTTTAGATCAGTATTGCTTTTGAATATCGTTTTTTTTTTTGCGTGGATTCAATTTTTATCTCAATTCTAATCAATCTACGAACTTGAAGATTAAATGGCCTGTAATAGTACATTGTTACCCTAGGGGTGAAAGTGACTTATTTAGTCCCGAGACGGGGTTTGGCGCAGGGACTAAATAAGTCTTTAACCCGAGGTAAACACTGTGCTTTTCATTACAAATAGTACAAGGAAAGTAAAAATAAAAACATGAATTAGCTAAAGAAAAAATGAGTAAAACCGTTTTCCTTTCCCGCCTGTTTTGTTTTTTTTTTCTGTGGCCAGCCATTCAGCCTTAATTTTTCATTTTCATCGTTGAAAAAATGGTAAATATTTTGTTTTTATTTTCAAATCAAAGTTATCTAAAAAAAAACTGTTGAAACTAAATTATAATAAAGTGTTTTAAAAATATATATCCTTTAATCAATACTTAACTTAAGTTATTTCAATTTTACATCGTGGCTGCATAGGAAGTTGGAACATGGTACAATAAAAATGTGAAAATAGAACTAGTTTTTTTTTTAATAATTTGACATCTGTCAGTTGAAAGCGATTCTCCCTAGGGCTGAAAAGTATTACTTTTAACCCGCTCTTCAAGCAACTTCAGATCTACTTTCAGAGTATGAGTAATGAAAATATATATTTTTTTCAGATCTTTTCGTGCTGCCAGTTTGACACAAATAGCAAGGAAAACCCTGATGTTTTACGATTGCTTGAAAATGGGTGTCGGGAAATAGCTATTTCTCGAAATATTTACGTATATAACAAAATTCTAATCAATTTACAAACTAAATCAAAGTTAGATTTATGAGTTTTCATTGAAATATTATGCCATTATCTTTAAATAACAAAAATCGAGAACTTGAAAAAGTACGTATTTTTGGTCAAACGCTTAAAATATGTGAGCGCGCTCTTAAGATGTTATTTATAGCTGACATACCTCAGACTGTTTAGTGTTGTACAGGGGATAATCAAATTGAAAAGTGTTGGACACGTATTTTTTGTTTTTTCACGTGGTCATAAAATTACGGAGATATATTGAGTTGAAATGGCGCATGACGTCACATGTAGGTAAGTTTTATACCTACTTGTGACGTAGTAAGCCCCCACTCTCCAACTTTAATGAGTTTTAACTAAGTAATTTTTTGATATTTTGATAAAACAAAAATACGTGTCTAATATTTTTGTATTACCTGTCTGACGGACAAAATAGAATGTCGTTTTCTTTACCCAGTCCGAACCCCTATTGTATTGTGTATTTTTTATTCGTAATTATCAAATCAATAATGTTAATTCTATTCTAATAATCTATGACCTATAATGTGTAAATGTATGTACCTACCTATATTTGCACGCCACAGTTGGCAGAATGTGATAATACCAATACTTAACATAAGATTATATAATGTACCATATTCTGACAAATAAATGATTATGAGGTTTATCACTATTCGCTCCATGTCTTCGTACATAGTTATAGTACCCGCTCGCAATAATCTTTTTATCGCATATTCAAAAAGAGCTAGTTTGTTCTTCGTAAACAGGAACTAAAATCGCTCTATAATCCCTAGGGACTAAAAGTGATTTGAATTTGGAATGTGAATATTGTTAGTAAAAGTTCCAATTAACAAAGAGATCAATCACGAATATTGTATGAACAAGTAAAGCCGGGTCCAGACATGTATCACTTGCCCGATCCGCCATCCGCCCGATCGCCTATGTGGACGGGTGATGATACGCGAATTTACGCGATCATGATACGCACTAATATGCAGTCTCGATACGCCGCTCTGATACGGTACGCGATACGATCCGATCCATGTCGAGTCGGTTTTTGTAAGATACGGTGATCGGATCGGGCCAATGATACATATCTGGCCCCGGCTTCAGGCTGTATGATACAAAATCAAACCGCGCGCAAACGAAATTAAAAAAAAGTTTGTGAAAACGCGCCAAATTCATTACGTCTTTGTTCGCAATTGTTTATTCATACTCGGATTTTATACTTGCAGTTACTTATTTTCTCATAGAGGATGATAAAAAGTACAGTGTTCACTTCGGGAGCAACACTATTTTAAGCTCGAGTGATGTACATACTTTGAATCCCTCGCTGCGCTCTGGATTCAAAGAAACACTCTCGCCTTAAATATAGTTGTTTGCTCCCTTAGCAAATAATCTACTATTTTCAATTTTAATTACATGCTGGCATGAATTCTTCCAATCCTCCTCCGTAATTGATTGAAATGCGCGCTCAGCTGCTTCCTATAAATACAAAACATTTAATTAAACCTCTATCAATATTAAACGTCAATCAATTGAATCAATATAACCTCTCACAATACAAAATCATGCTTTAATAAGTCAAACAGACTGTACCTTTATGTCGATTGAGCCTACAATTTGGGCCACTGAAGTACCTATCAACATTAATCTAGCGCGCTATACCAAAATAATGTCAGACAAAATGTAAAATGTGCTCGATGATTATTGTTCAAAATCCTATTATTCCAAGCCCACACATTCAGTCCAAACCGCACTTGCAGTTTATACCTACGTCTCAACGATGTACATCGCAGTACCTAGGAGCGGAATTCGCAAAACGCATGCACTAGTCCGTGCACTGTTGGTTCCGGGACCGCAGGGGGCGTGGCTAGGCGCGTGAGCGAGAGAGTGCGTCGCATTGGTTTTAGGGAATACCTACATTATCGAATGTTCATTGCGTTTGCGTTGTGTATGTATTGTGAATGTTTTTTGTGTGTGTGAATGCGCGGTTATACGGCTAGCAATAGACGGGCCGCGTTTTAATACGGCTGGTTCGTTCTTACGGATATCCGTAAATAAGAAAAAAAAATATTTAAAAAATACCTACCGATTTTATTGTTGATTTGGGTAGGCCAGAATCATTAGTAGAATTACCTCCTTGAATTTGACGAGGATGCAAAACAACACCTTGTATAATACGAAAACTAAAGAAATGGAGGACTGCTCGGACTACTACTCTACTCTTGACTCATCTTTCATTTTTGTTTTTAAACGGGGATGGCTCGATTTTGACGCCAGTGTATACGAACAAACAAAATAAAACAATGTACTTTATAGATATGGTAATAATTTATCAACTTATTTAATAATTCAGTATAGAACTGTACCATAATTCAATACAATCATATTAATACATTCCGATTGTAAAAAACAACTTCATGAATAATAACAATAAAAATGTTATTTTGATAATAAAATAAGTTTTCACTATCAATAGGATTTTTTTCCGATGTTTTGAGTAGGGAGGTAGATAATTTTACAATAGATAGTTTACTTTCACAAAGCAATTCGTGTAGCAATCATAATGGACACGAACTGAATTAAATACTGTTCATGATATCGTCGTGGGTTTTCTATCAAATGTTATCTATATATATAAAAGAAAGTCGTGTTAGTTACTTCACTTATAACTCAAGAACGGCTGAACCGATTTAGCTGAAAATTGGCAGGGAGGTAGTTTAGAGCCAGGAGAAGGACATAGGATACGGTAGGGTAGGGTAGGTAGGTAGGGTAGGGTAGGGTAGGTAGGTAGGGTAGGGTAGGTAGGGTAGATAGGTAGGGTAGGTAGGTAGGGTAGGGTAGGTAGGTAGGGTAGGGTAGGTAGGTAGGGTAGGGTAGGTAGGTAGGTAGGGTAGGGTAGGTAGGTAGGGTAGGGTAGGTAGGTAGGGTAGGGTAGGGTAGGTAGGTAGGGTAGGGTAGGTAGGTAGGGTAGGTAGGTAGTAAGGGTAGGGTAGGGTAGAGTAGGTAGGTAGGGTAGGGTAGGGTAGAGTAGGTAGGTAGGATGCGTAGGGTAGGGTAGGTAGGATAGGGTAGGTAGGTCGGATAGGGTAGGTGGGTAGTAAAAAGTGCATTGCAACGCATGCTGGGTACAGCTAGTTATGTATAAAATCAGTATACCTGTATGAAAAAATACGCGACGTATACATAATCTCCTGATTTTCTTAAAGTCGGTTTAGAGAAACAGCACAGGATGGAGTACGGGTGTTGTCAATAATGAAACTATTATAATCGACTGTCGACTACATCTACATGACGACGACCGCGAATAGCAATTACTTGACTTAGCCTTAACATAATAATTATGTACATTTGTTTTATTTGTTCGGTCTAGTCGATCGAACCTGAAAGTGAACGGTCAGCGCGTCGATAAAAAATATAATTTATATTTCGCTAAATTATTATGTACACACTTCGAAAAATAAATTTAAACTAGGAGAGGTTCGCACGATCACAGGTTGAGCGGGTTGGCGGTGGGCTGGCCTCCCGCCGCCGCCACCGCGCTGCCGAGCTCGGCCAGGCGCGCGAACTGCCGCAGCGAGCGCGGCTCGCGCGTCGCGGCCAGCAGCACCGGCATCCGCGTCACCGCCTCCTCCGCCCACGCCTCGGCCAGGCGCAGCTCGTGCGCGGCCGACGGCAGGCGCAGGCGCGCGGCGCGGCTAGCGCGCGACAGGACGGCGGCCGCCGTGTAGGCGTCGATGGCGGACGCGGCCAGGCGGTTGAGCACGAACTGCTCGTCCACGATGTTGCGGCCGTGGCGCACGAGCGCGGCCTCCACGCTGCGCCCGTGCTCCAGCACGCAGCGGCCCAGCTCGGCCGCCAGGGCCCGCAGCTCGGGCGCCACGTGCGGCGCCAGGTCGGGCCCGCGCGCCAGCCCCACGGCTCCGGCCGCGCGTCGGCTCGCCTCGCTGAAGATGAGGCCGAGATGCGCCGTGGGGTTCTTGAAGGCGCGCTGCAGCTCCTGCAGGTGCGAGCCGGCGAACTGGATGCCCGTGAGAGCCACGAACAGGCGCAGGATGTCGTTGGTGCCCTCGAAGATGCGGAAGATGCGCAGGTCGCGCAGCACGCGCTCCAGTCCCGTGGCCTTCATGAAGCCCATGCCGCCCAGGATCTGGATGGCCTCGTCCACCACGGTCCACGCGGAATCCGACGCGAACACCTGCAACAGCGAGCGCGTGAGAGCGAGCCGAGAGCCGAAAGGGGCCTACCTCGGAGGGGACCCTTACGAAACTTCCACATACGTGGAATCTACGATAGCATGCTTGAAAGACCAGTTTCCATGAATTGTTAATCTACAGATTGCTTCTGCGATGAACTATGCAACGTGAGAATACTTTTCCTTGTCCATGTTGAACGGACGAACACGCGTGGCGCGGCGACTCACCTTGGAGATGGCGGCCTCGAGGTGGTAGTCCTGCGCGCCGGAGTCCATGTTGCCGCTCACCATGTAGGCGAGCGACTCCGTGGTGTACTGCAGCAGCGCCATGCGCGCCAGCTTCTCCTGGATGGTGCCGAAGTCGGCGATGCGCTTGCCGAACTGCACGCGCGTGGCGGCATGCTCGGCCGCCTGGCGCAGTGCCGAGCGCTGCGTGCCGGCCAGCGCGGCCGCCATGCCGAACCGGCCGTTGTTGAGGATGTTCATAGCCACCTTGAAGCCGTTGCCGACGCCGCCCAGTACGTTCTCGACGGGGATCTTGACGTCCTCGTAGTACACCTCGGTGGTGTTGGAGCACTTGATGCCCATCTTGTTCTCGGGCGGACCGGACGACACGCCGCCGAACGCGCGCTCCACGATGAACGCCGTCACCTGACACGCCACGACACTTTGTAACTCATTCATACTAAACTCATTGAGGGCTAACATATAAAAACAATTATGTTTTTGATTTGTGTCAATTCCGAATATTACTTGTCAGACGAAGATAAGGGACTTTTTTTCAGAAGGGTCTTTTTCAAACTAAATTGCCTTTTCCTGAATTCACCTGGCACTAACTATTTGACTATTACTATACTCTATGTATTTGACAAAGTAAGACCGGAATACAACTTGGATGTAAATAAATGTGGTGCCATAGATAATTTAATTATATTCTCAACTCATAACTGCTGTTTAAGGCATACTGCCAGAGGTTTTACACCTGCAGCCTTTGGGTGAGATATACGCAGAGAGCCTACAACGCCCTCCGGGTTCCCAATAAAGTATTATTTCGGGTGTTGCTGGTGCTTCCGCGGTTCTGTAGTGCGTCAGGCATGTTTGCCGAGGCAGGCACAGATTGGTCTGTAATGCGTCAGGTATGTTTGCCGAGGCAAACACAGATAGTTCTATAGTGCGTAAGGCATGATAATTATGTATTTGAGCCGTTTGGGGCTGAAACACTAGGGCCATGGGGCCCGAGTGCCCACCTTGTGTTTCGGGATATCGCCAAGCGGTTGGCCGACTCTTTACGTGAGCGCCGATTGACAGCGATGTGGACGAATTTTTTGACGTCCTGTAGTTTTAATACTTGTAGACTATTTCCGATTATTATTTATTTGTCATCTTGTTTACGAGCATGCATTTTGATCGGTTCGTCTTCGTATTAAAGCGTGTAATTCCGTGAATGTATAAAACTGCAAAATTGAATGCAAAATGGAAAGTTTGAATGTGGCTCATCAATTAAAGTCCGTAACTGTACATATTTTATATCTTTTTGTAGTTTGTAAATAATGTACTTAAGGAATATAACAAAAAAAATACTTTAAAAAAAAAATATACAGCCTGACACTGGCTGAAAATCGTAAGAAAATTTTCAATTTGCGGTCTGCCCTGTCGTTTCCATCTAAACATTTTTTTTTGGGTTTTTTCATACAAGATCCAGAAAATTACGAGATATGAATACGCGAGATAATATCCCAAGTCATGAGATCTCACGATAAATCTGACTGACTTTGCAGCAGTAAGAGACTGACATGGGGGTCGGACTAGAGATGGTCACCTTATCGATAGTCTTGCCGTCCTTCTCGATGGGCGTCTGCGCGAACACGGTCATGATCTCGGCGATGCCTCCGTTGCTGATCCAGATCTTGGAGCCATTGAGGATGAAGTGCTTGCCGTCGGGCGACAGCACCGCGCGTGACCTGCGCACACACACTCGTCAGGAATCCCCGCCCGCTCCGATAGTCCACTGTATAAATTTTTGTTGTATATACGCACTTGATGGAGCCGGCGTCAGAGCCCGAGGAGGGCTCGGTGAGGCAGAAGGCGGCGTACTCTCCACCCGTGACGCGCGGCAGGTACTTGGCCTTCTGCTCGGGCGTGCCAAACAGTAGGATGCCCTTGAAGCCGATGGACTGGTGCGCGCCCAGCGTGATGCCCACGCCCAAGTCGTGCGCGCCCACCACCTCCACGAGGCGCGCGTACTGCGTGTTGCACAGCCCCAGGCCGCCCATGTCGCTCGGCACCTGCAACCCGAACGCGCCCAGCTCCCACAGCCCCGACACCGTGTTCGCCTCGATCTGCGAGTCCGCATCATTCTTGGCGGGATCGTTCACCTGCGCCACACAAAACAACCAGCTGTTATAGGCACACTCTAATACTGTACTATACTTTCTGATGATTCCATTCCAATTGACGAGGAATTAAATCGAAAATGCAGTGTGAGCAACAATGCTGTCAAGTCGGAGCTACCTCTTGGAAGAACTTCTCGACAGGCGGCACGAGCTCCTGCAGCGTCTGGCGTTGGTCGTCAGACAGTGGCTCGGGGTAGGGGAACACCTGCGCCGTCTCCAGGCGGCCGCGGAACAGGTTGAGCGTGAAGGAGCCGCTCTCGCGCGCCGCGCCGCGCTTCTCGGCTGGCGTCGAGCGCGCCTCCGTGGCCAGCCATCTGCAGCTGCCCAGTGTACACTTACGTTAACACTCATTCATAAAAGAACAATCTATATATTTATCTATTACGCATGCTAGGATCAACTATTACTGTGTAAAAGGTGCGTTACGGTATGTTACGTCCCAAGTGAATAATTGGAAGTGACCAATATGACAGGGAAATTTGCTTTATCTATCCTAACTTAACCTAACTGCCTATCCGAAGTATGAATATGGAATGGAATTTTACATAATTACAACAATTAGCAAATCTAGGTCCGTGCGTCACAAAGTGCTATCTCAGCTCGTCGCATCCGTGTTTCGGTCATTTGCAGCGTGTGTTTCTCTAATAAAAGTATTGGGACCAAGGTGTGTCTGATACACAACTGCCGGATGATGACGCCATGTGTTTGTTCTGGCGCAGTATCTGGTCGATGCTTGTCAATCACACTGAGGGCGATTGGACCCCGGGAGGTTGAACAAGCGTGTGATCATATAAACCAGAAATGGGGGCAATCATCATCAGTCCCCAAGACGTAGCTCGTGCAGTCCGTCCGTTGGAGAGTGGGGGCTTACTACGTCACAAGTAGGTATAAAACTTACCTACATGTGACGTCATGCGCCATTTCAACTCAATATATCTCCGTAATTTTATGACCACGTGGAAAAAGAAAAAATACGTGTCCAATACTTTTCAATAAACTACCCGGACAAAGAAAAAAAAATTGGATTATCCCCTATTGTGTATTGATATGTGTTTTTAATTTTAATAATGTTGTTATTTTTATTTTATTTTTTCTAATTTAGTTGTAAGTACATTTATATAATTTATAAACGTTTTTTTTTTTTAAAAACATATAATTTAGGTTATTAGTTTTAAGTTCTTAGCTGTCGCATTAGGGTAAAACCTGTAATGATAGTTTAAGCTGTTAGAAATAAATAAATATTGAGTACAGACTTGGAACATTACAATTAATATGCCACTAGCATCTTTCTTTTATACTAAATGGCCTATAACGCACCTGATGTGAAGTTAGGATGCGGCCTAGGGATAAGTAGGCCTATCTGTAAAATATAAGTATACAATAAAAGCGAAACTTTGGATGGATGTTTGTTACTCAATCACCCCAAAATGGCTGAACGGATTTGGACAGATATTAGATTATAGTCTGGAACACAGGACACTTTTATTTCTAGAACTTACACATCAAAATTTCCATGCAAATGAAGTTGGGGTTATCATTCATAATAATCTGAAAGTGAAGTGGTTTCTCTTTAACTTAAAAGCAAAACAATTAAGGAGTGAAAGTGTAAGCAAATATATTTTGTCAATGAGGATTAATTGTTTCAGAATGTTTGGATTAAAAACCAAGAAGGAAGGGCATATTCCGCTTATTTATTCAATGTTTGCACATAGGTTGGCCGTATTCCGAGATATTATTTTGACACGAGAATGTCATTTGCCTATATATAATGAGGTTGAGGTGCAAAGTCCAAGGCGAGTATGGACTGTGGAACAACAAGGCCATGGAAATGGGTGCAATGGCTAGATCAATGTTTTGCGAGTTAGCTGGTTGGAATAGTTACCTGTGCAAACACAGCGGCACCTGACTTGATTTCCCTGCTACGCAACGATTGGCACACGTTAAAAACTTAGCCCCTTTCATTTTAAAGTTTGATATTTATGATATAATTATCAACATATAACGGACAACAAGGAGACTACGAAAGAAAAAATAAAAACTTAACTAATAAACACATTCAACACTAGTTGATTAATTGAGTGACTGACTTGTACCTGTACCTCTTTGGTTACTGGTACTGGTTAGTACCAACGTTAGTACTACTGTGCTAGGCTTGTTGAAAATATATCGATACATCGATATAATTTTTTCAATATATCGATATTATTGAGCGATATTTAATATTTCGAAATATCGATGTATCGATATAAAATTCCAAGTATCGAAAAGGTATAAAAATCGATATATTTTTTTCAGACCAACAAACATTTCTAATTTTTGGAACGAAGTTCCTTATCGCGCGTTGTGAAAGGGGACTAGACGGAAAAAATTCTTACGAAAAGTTGTCACGACACTTTTTGCTATAGTAAGCTATTGTAAGCTTTATTTCTTTAAAATAAAGTTGAAATTTCCTTAAATTACATACAGTTGGGGTGTGTATGTGAGTAAGGATAGATATGATTATTATTTTGAGTGACCGAACTACAAAGTACAAATTCGGTTGTGTAGTTAAGTAACACGTATTGCTTCGAATTAAGGATTAATCTTCCTTAAATTAAATATTTTATTTTTCGCACACTAACTTAAATCTAAAATGTATTGATATTATGTGCGTGAAAGGAACTTCGTTCCATCCGGGTGTCCCTTGACACCTCTCAAGTTTTTTAAGATTAAAAAATCCTAAAAATTATTAGGACTTTTTTTAACATCTTTTCAACAAATTATACTTTATGTATTTTTTGTTTTTGGTCGACTCGATTTGCAGTTTTTTAATTTGGTTTTTAAGTTGGCAACTCTATTTGTCAAATTCAACTTCAAATGACCTCAATTGCCTGTCTGGCGTCCGAATCGTATTATTTTTAGATAAATATTGGTCTGATTAATAAATCATTAAAAAAAATGGTTGTTTTGATTTATTAATGTAAGATGATTGAAGTAGATTAGGCGAAATAAATTAATTTTTAGAGCACGAATATTCTCCGTCAAATCATACCGATATATCGAAATATCGATATTTTTTAATAAAAATATCAATATCGATTTCGATATGTTCAAAAAATATCAATATCGATTTCAATATATTCAAAAAATATCGATACGATATATATCGATACTTTTTTGCATTTCCGACATCCCTAGTTAGTACTGTTATGTTAGTACTGTTACAGTACTACAGACTAGAGATGGGTCGTACTAGGTAAATTTTGTACTAGGTGCACCTAGTCCAAGTCCGTACAAATACTGGATCCAAATACCTATTCCACCTAGTCCACCTAGTCCATGAAATACGCATACTTTATAGATGCTTAGTCTTTGCACGTATCGGTGGTACGATACGTACGCAGTAATGAATTGTAATCTTCCCTTCATACTTTGCACAGGCTTAGGACTGTCAACGTTTTGGGTGCTTTGTAAGATTTGATACGGAACTTTTAAATCTCAATTGTATTTTACTAATTTTTCACTCAGCCATTTTTTGTCCCTTGTCCGTAAAATGATCCCAAGCGACACATCATTAATAACAAATTATTAATATCTTAATACAAAAATAAATTACAGAAAGAAATATCAAAACTTCGTTACGAAAACCAATCACTAAATAAGTCTGATAGGTTTTTGCGACGTCGTGTAGGTATCAATACGGAGTCCGCACTTGATACTCGCCTGCATAATATAGTCTTCATTCGTATCGAGTATTGTCAAAGTACCTATTCTATAAAGTCTGCCTAGTACCGAGTCCCGACTAGTCTCAAGTCCCGACTAGTCTCGATCGAGTAATGAGACAAAGATGGACGGACTGTGGAATGGTGTAGTTGGAAAAGGACAGAATATATTCTTGCAAACTCGAGTGCGCGTCGCGTTACTTTAATGCTATTGAATTAAAGTTCCAATTCAAATGACTGGCACATGAATGATTTATGAAAATACTAGTGCACGTCGCGTTACTTTTAAGCTATTGAATTAGGGTTCAAATTCAAGTGACTGACACACGAATGATTTTGGCAAACATGAATGAGCGGCAAAGCAGACTAATATCTACGGCAACATAATGCTATCTCGCTTCGCCGTCGGTACTTCGATGTGGGCGAGACGCCGGGTGCCGTGGACTACGTAGGCACAGTGAGACTAGGTGGATCAAGTATTTGAAAAGTTGGAATAGGTGCAGCCTAGTATCGTTAAATACCTAATCCCTGGATCTGTTCTAATATATACGCTTCATCTCTACTACAGACAGCACACGGAGATGACAGAATTAAATATTTGTTATATTTGAGAATACCACAGACCATGGAACTGGGTACGTATTTGAATATCGAAGATTAACTACGCTTAAAATACCAATGTTCAAAACATCGAAAATTTAAATATCGATTGTATCAAAATGTCGAAAATTGTTATACCTACGCTTAACGTCGAAGATTGAAATGCCGAGTTATTAAAATTTCGAATGATTCAAAATATCGAATGACATTATGCCTAAGTTCAAAATATCAACATTTAATTCATTTACGTTAAAATACCTATTAATTATGTTTTCGATAATCACTATAGGAAGAAAAAGGATTTTTTGTTTAATATTTTGTATTATTGTCACTGATTATATTGTACATTTGCGTACAAATGTGTTTTATTTTGGGTTTTTATTATGTAAAAATAATTAAAGTACATGAGGTTTTCCTTGTTTTTTTTTTTTATTTTAAACCACCTAGTAACTGATTACCATCTAGCAAACAAGCATGCAGCAATCATGCAACATGCAAGCAAGCATGGTTTCTGTCACGGCTCCGGCGCTGCAGGGCTCCGGCAGTCCCACGCGAGCTGTGAACAATGTGAACATGGGTGCCTATCCTTTATTACGCAAGGGTGAAGGGGTTGCACTTCCCGTAGCGCCGGAGACGTTGCAGAAGCAACCTTTTTCCACTCATACTACTTATATCAAAATTTAATCGATATTTTAACTTGTACGTATTTTTATTTTATAATTTTTTTAATGAATGTATTTTAAATGTTGAGAATTAACCCATTTTTACACGTAGGTATATTAATTTTCGATGTTCAAATAATATATGTATCCATCGAAATTTAGGACGTTCGATAATCTGTATTTCGATATTTGGATCTTTCGATGTAACTTTTGTAGATATTTAGATTTTAGATATATTGGACGTAGGTTATTTAACCATTCGATAATATGAACTTTCGTTATTTTAATTTTCGGTTTTATGGCCGTTCGATATTTCCATTTTCGATGTTTTGAACGTCGATATTTTAACAGTATGTATTTTAATCTTCGATATTCCAATAAGTACCCCATGGAACTACATAATACGTATTACGATTACGCCACATGCAGTGACATGCATATGAGCGGAAAGCAAAACGACTCCGCGACTATGTAAGTTCTTTCTTGCCAAAACAGATAATGCTTTAATTTGCCTTGCCTAATTGCCTTGCTGCACTCACAAAATGTTTCTATAAAGGGTGTAAATTAAATAGACCCTTAACGTTAGTGATTATGATGATTTTTTTGTTCTGGCCAAAACATTGGCGATTAGGGTTTTACCACACCAATCGATCGATGCCATGAATCAACGGTAGAATGGACGAAGTCGACGTCGATCGACAGTTTTACTACACCATTCGATCAAATCACTTTGTCGATCGATGGCATCGATCGGCGGTACTTATCGCGCGGTATCAGTCAATCAGCCAAAGCGATCACACCAATCGATCAACGTCGATTGATATCGGTCGACGTCGAAGGATTGGTGTCATAGCTGTATCCATTGAATTAAATAGTGATTCAATGGGATTGTCTGCTCTGCGCTTGTAGAATCTAAATTAAGGTATAGCGTATAATGTTGGGGAAATTGATACAATTACAAGTGCCAAAGAGCTTTTGTTCTTTAAGAAAAGAACCATACGTGTGTACAATTGTCCGTATTTCATAAAGGTAGTGCTGTCGTCCACATTTCCTAAATTTAAAAATCCATTTTATTACTCATAATTAATCTTAAAAAGTATCTAAGTACATGAATATGAGTCAGATGAAGAAAGGCTGGTTAGGGACAGTGAGTTAGGTTTACACACGTAGGAAAGAAATTAAAAATAAACAAATAGTGTGAAGCACAGTTCACAATATGAAGCAGTGCAGATATTTAGCAAGTTACCTGTAGACCGCTTAGTACAAACACAAAACAAAGCGGACCCCCGACGCTAAGACGCTTGGATTATTTTATTTTTAGTTTTTGGAGGTTTTTTATGTTGGTGGTTTTTTAAATTTTTAATTTACCTAATGTTTTTTTCATGCTTTTTAAACTTTACCTATATTGTTTTATCTTAGCTTTGACAGTCCCGATACTGGGCATAGGCCTCCCCCATTGCTTCCACTTTTCTCGGTGTTGCGTGTCTTCTCGCCAATTAACGAAAACAGCAAAATTAATAAAATAACGAGTTTCTGGGGGGAGGGGGGTGCAGCCACCCCCCCTGGCGATGCTCATGGTGACAAGTGACAAGATTTGAAATTCCGACCTGTTAAAATTGTTAATTTCCCTTCAACTAGAAAAGAGGTGATGACCTTCAAACGAAACCAATTTCATCAAAATCGGTTCTACCGTTTAGGAGCGTTTTGTACGATACCACAGATAAACACGTAGATACACACGTCAAACTTAACAAATAAATGTCTCTACTCAGTTGACGATATTTTTAATACTACCATGCGTGTTTCATAATTCTGCTTTCAAGAATGAACGTTTAATAAACATTTTAATTATTGATTGGTGCTATAGAGCCCTTTGCGTACGAGTCCAAATCGCACTTGGCCGGTTTTTGTATGGTCGCCTTATTCAATAAAATGGGTTTTTTTTTTATATCTCTCCCAGTACCGAATTTATTGTGCAAGTAGTCAGTACGTATTAGTTCCATGATACGATCTTAGTAGGCTGTGGCGTGTTGGTGACACTTGTGTGACAGAAATCAGAATGACAGTTCACATTCTTATTCCTTCCTTTTAGTCTGTAGACTCAACTTATCAAAACAGAGAGATAAACTTTGAAATTCTTTTTTTATTATTTTGTTTTATTATTATTTTATTTTATTGGTATTCTCTTATACAAATCATGCTAGGTATCTTTATGTATATATTTGAATTAAAAAAGGAGTTGTTAGTTGGCGTTTCTTTATCAATATTGTACATAACCTATTATCTAGTGGAAGTGGTCAAGGTAAAGATCATTAAATTAATGTGGAACAATCTACAGTTCTGTCGCGTTGTTTGGGTATCGATATTGACTTCAGTTGTTTAGATACCGAGTACTCATCGTGCAGAAGAACTAAATTGTGCGTTTCTTACAGAAGCCCATACTAATATGCCGTGAAGGTGAATTCCGTCGGTTCCTGGAGGAGAACGTGCCTCTGCTGAGCGAGCACTACTGGCCCACGCCGTGGTGCGTCGAGTCGCGGCTGCAGACAGTCCTCGGCTCGATATTACGTTCACGTTTGTTGCCGCCCGTCAAATATCGCCGGTACAAAGTTCACATAATATTATTAATCATATTAATGTCCTTCCTTATTTCTTATGGACCCTTTGAGTCCACACAGATTCATATACGAAGTCTACAGTGTTTTCATATGAATTTAAATTTTAATTAAAGTAGTCTTGATACCAGATCCTTAACAAAGATTGATTAAGTTTAGGATTTTGGGATTTTAGATGAGGTACCTATTATCATCTCTGTGTTACTTCCTTCCTCGAACTTTAGGTAAATAAGCTCTTCCTATTCCGATCTCTGGTTATATCATAGTTAACTTTTTTTTTAATTAATCAGAACAATCAAACTAATCTAGCATTACATTACATGTGCATTTTATGTACAGAACGAGGCCCCAGGAGAATAATATAGTTAAAGTCAATTAATTACATTGATATCCATGGGTACACAAATAATTAATAATAATTGTCTTAAATATGTTAGTTTTAATTGTAAGTCGGTTAAGCGATTGATCGATAACATTAAGGATTTATGTGTGTGGTCTGATGTGGCGGTCCTACAAGAGACCTGGCTACCTTCCCATGACATTCCAATGTTAGGAACAATCAGTCCTAACTTTGAATACACCGGTAAATCGGCTGTAGATACTTCCGAGGGTCTATTGAGAGGAAGGCCTCATGGTGGGGTAGCCATTCTCTGGAGGAAGGGTATCTTTGATTCGGTGTCTGTTGTGGACTGTAGTAGCCCTCGCTTAGTGGCCATCACAGCCTCAACTAATGGTCGGAATATTCTTGTTTTTTCTGTGTATATGCCTACAAATTGTTCAGACAACTTACCTATTTTTACAGATGTGTTAAGTGAGATTAGTGCCACATTGGCAAGCTGTGATATAGAAAATGTTTTTATGTTGGGCGATTTCAATGCTCACCCTAATGAGTTGTTCTATAAAGAATTAAGAAGCTTTTGCTCTGACCAATCCTGGATTTGTGCTGATGTAGAAAAACGGGGGGTTGATAGCGATACATACACTTTTATAAGTGACGTTTATGGGTGTAGGAGGTGGTTGGATCACTGCTTGGTATCCGTATCAGCTTGGCACACAATTGTCAATGTTGACGTATCTGAGGATATTTACGTGTCGGATCATCTACCTATTTGTATAGAATGTGATTTAGAAGTGGTGCGGCCTAAAAGGATGACACGGACCATCTGCCGTGATTCTGTTGTGTGGGGTGAAAGAACGAAGTCTGAAACGCAAAATTACCATAATACTTGTAATAGTAAGTTGCGAGATGTTGATTTCCCCCATGATTTTCAGAGTTGCGGTAATGGACCGTGTAATTTGGCTGAACATAATGTTGTTCTGGACAATTTGTATAGGCAGATTGTTGATGTACTTTGTGTGGCGGCTAGGCAGTCTAAAGTAACACGCGATGGGGGTCCGAGACGGGGCAAGCGTGTTTGTGGATGGAATGAGCATGTGAGGGACGCTCATCGTGAAGCCAGGTCTAGTTTTCAAGCCTGGATAGATAACAAATGTCCCTCGTCAGGGCCTATCTATGATAATTATGCATGAGGAACAAAAGTGTTTTAAAACCCAGCTGAAATATTGTCAAAACCATGCTGAGCAGATTATTATGGATATTGGAAATCCACTAGTAAGTTAGATGGGAAGCCGGGATTTCCAGCGAGCGTGGGAGGTATAAGTGAACCTGTGGGAATCTCGAATATGTTCAAGGACCACTTTCGAGTTCAGTACTCTCTGTCCCTCTATCGTGAAGGTAGATACTGAGCCCAGCAATCGTGGACTTACACCTCTGATGCGAATCTCAAGCAAGCAAGTAAGTGCAATCATTAACGGAATGAGCCGAGGCAAATCGCCAGGACATGATGGGCTCAGTATTGAGCACTTGAAGCACGCGGGTATACACCTGCCGCGAGTCCTGTCTATGTTTTTCACAATGTGTATTAGTCACGCGTACTTACCTGCTGATCTAATGAAGACCATCGTGACTCCCATTGTGAAGAACAGGACAGGTGATATTTCAGATAAGGGTAACTATCGTCCCATTTCGCTAGCAACTGTAATAGCAAAGGTGTTGGGCGGTGTGCTTGATGCTTGTCTAAATGATTATATTCATCTTCATGATGCGCAGTTCGGGTTTCGTCCCGGACTTTCAACAGAAAGCGCTATTTTGAGTCTCAAGCATACTGTTCAATACTACACTGATCGCAGGACGCCGGTGTACGCCTGTTTCCTTGATATCTCCAGAGACTTCGATCTTGTCTCGTATGATGTGCTCTGGGGAAAGATGGCTAGCAGGGGTATACCGGCGGAAATATGTGGGCTACTGCAGTATTGGTATGGCAATCAGACTAATCATGTGAAATGGGACGGTACGCTTTCTGAGCCGTATAGGTTGGATTGTGGGGTGAGACAAGGAGGTTTGACTTCTCCCCGGCTTTTCAACCTCTACGTAGATGACCTCATAGCGGGACTCAGCAGCATGCGTGTCGGATGCAGTGTTGGTGGAGTTAGTATAAACAACATAAGCTATGCGGATGATATGCTGCTGCTGGGTCCTTCTGCGGGGGCAATCGGGGAACTTCTTAAAACTTGTGAAGCCTACGCTGCCACGCATGGTTTAATTTATAATATTATGAAGTGCGAATACATGGTCTTTGGGGTCGGCGGAAGATGCCGTGAAGAGGGACCCGAGCTTCTTATGAACGGGTCAGTTATTAAAAGAGTGTCCACTTTTAAATACTTGGGTCATTTTTTGTCCGATGACCTTAAAGACAATGTAGATATAGAGAGGGAGCACAGGGCACTAGCGGTCCGGTGCAACATGTTGGCTCGTAGATTTGCTCGGTGTACCGACCTAGTTAAAATCACTCTTATCAAGGCTTACTGCCAGAGTCTGTACACGGGCAATTTATGGGTCAATTACACCAAAAGATCGCTAGATGTCCTGCGCGTCCAGTATAACAATGCCTTCAGGATGTTGTTGAGACTGCCTCGCTACTGCAGTGCGTCGGAGATGTTTGCGCAAGCTCATACTGACGGTTTTCACGCGGTTGTGCAAAAGAAAACTGCTTCGCTACTCAGGAGAGTGAGAGACAGTCGCAACAGCATCCTGAGAACAGTAGCGGAGAGCCTTAGCTCTCCGATTGTTAAACATTTTGTGCAGAGGGTAATTGGTACTAACATAAGATAATAAGTATTTTAATATTAAGTTACTAACACTCTATGGATCTTTTGTGTCTGAAATAAAATTCATTCATTACATAGTAAGTTTTCATTTGTATTTGTATGTTGGATTTATGTAACAATTTACAGTATTTATGTAACTTAATAAGTAAATCTGTTTTCATATTCCTATGTTAAATAACACTACACTACAAATTGTAAAAATAGTATGAGTAGCTTATCATGTATTTTTGGTGTAAGCTTTGTTGGCTGTCCTTAAATAAATAAGTTTACTAAAAGTACTTAAAAAGGAAGAGGTTATATATCTTTTTTTTACGTATTTTTGCCTGCAATTTTTAAAATATTGAGTCTAGTTGACATCAGCTGGAGTCAACTTGAATGAAAGTAATTTTCTAAGATGCAGAATTAGGGTTTATTTTCCTAAAGTCTGATATCTCTTCAATGCAATGAATTTGAATTCTGATAATTTGTATGTAGAAAAGTTGTCAAATATAATCATCTGATAAATAATGCAAAAAGCCTTGACGTTGGCAGGCAGGTGCTGCAGCTGTCGGACGGCGGGCAGGTGGCGCTGGACTGGGTGGCCGAGCCCGCCGGCTCGCGCGCCGTGCTGCTGCTGCTGCCCGGCCTCACGGGCTGCGCCGACGCCGACTACGTGCGCTGCCTGGCCGCGGCCGCCGCGCGCCTGCGTGCCCGCTGCGTCGTGTTCACCAACCGCGGCCTGGGCGGCCTGCCGCTCACCTCGCCGCGCCTGTACTGCGCCGTCAGCCACTCCGACCTGGCCGAGGTGGTGCGCGCCGTGCGCGCGGCGGCGGGCGACGTGCCGCTGCTGGCGGCCGGCGTGTCGCTGGGCGGCCTGATCCTGGGCCACTACCTGGCCGAGCACGGCGAGCGCGCGGCCGTGCACGCGGCGCTGGTGGTGTCGTCGCCGCTGGACGTGGTGAAGGGCTCGGAGCACATGGAGCGCGCGCCGCTCAACGCGCTGCTGTCGTACCACATGGCGCGCAACCTGCGCCGCACGCTGCGCGCGCACGAGCCGCTGCGCGAGGGCCCGTGGGACTGGCGCGTGGTGGACAGTGCGCGCTCGGTGCGCGAGTTCGACGCCGCCTTCACCACCAAGCACTTCGGCTTCGGCTCGGTGGACGCGTACTACCGCGCCGCCACGCTGCGCGACAAGCTGGGCCTCGTGCGCGTGCCGCTGCTGTGCCTGTGCGCGGCCGACGACCCGTTCCAGCCGCTGGCCGCTATCCCCGTGGCCGAGGCGGAGGCGGCGGGCTCGGGCGGCGCGCGGGTGGCGCTGGCGGTGACGGCGCGGGGAGGACACATCGGGTTCCTGGAGGGCTGGTGGCCGGCGCAGGACGCGCGCGAGCAGTACATCGCGCGGCTGGCGGCGCAGTACTTCGAGGCGCTGCTGACGCGCCCGGAGCTGCTGCACACGCCACCCTGCTGACGGTGACGTCACGCGCCGCCGTCTGACGGTGACGTCACGCGCGCCGCACGGGTGCGTGCGTCACGGGCGGCGCGCGGCCCGCGCCTTGTGAGCTTTGCCTTAATATTTTTCTAACAAAGACTTACTTTGTTAAGACTCCCGCGAGTATTTGTGTAAAAGCGAAGCTTTTTACACTGACGGCTACATATCGTAAGTTATGTTTAGTACACTGTGATTTAACCATTTAATAGAGGTACTTTTAGTTTAATATAGTTGATTATATTATTAAGGTTGCATAATATTGTTACTAACAACGAAACACGCACGCGTTGTAATTTTGTAATGTTATCTAATTTTTACACACGAATTAGGTTAATCCTGTTTGTGTATGTGGGCCTTAATAGTTGTTAGTGAATCCGCCACGAGCGTTTCGCACGAGAGATATATTAGAGTATTATTATACACGTTACATATGTTGCATTTCAGATAATTTATTATTAAATTTTAATTTAAGCATTTGGTCTTTATTATTTAAAACCTTTTGAATTTGGGGCACTTTACTTTGCGTAAATAATTTTATCACCACTGCTCTCAAAATAGGAATGAAAATCTTTGACTTTCCTCAGTACCACATGGTACAGGGGAAAGTCAAAATATTTAATTATTTTTTTTCTTATCATTTATTTGAAGATATAAGTTATACAGGGTGTTTAGTGCATCGTTTGCCAAATCGAATAGGCCGAAAGGAGAGGTCATTTGCTATCTCTTCACGCCCTTTAACTCATTCCTTGCCACACCGGTTTTTTTATAACAACTTTTTAATTTAAATTTTTAATTCTAGATTTATACCAAAATAATAACAATATCCATGTAATTATCCACCTATTATTGAAGCTAACGATCGGTAAATATCGGTATCAAATTGAATAGCATTTGCTGCTGCAATGTTTGAAGGAATTTGTCTAACAAAGTCTACGCGATTTCGGTCAATTTCTGTACTAGAATGGATTAGGGTTTCGGCAAGTTTTTGTCAAACAAAAGCTAAGCCAGTTCAGTTTGCAATTTCACTCTAATGGTATAGCCTTTGTAAATACTACATACGCAACCCGTACTGGGCGCCACCTCCCCTAATATTATTTGTTTTATTTTCATTGTTTCGAACAGATCATAAATATATTTTCATCACACTTGCACGTAAACAGTGTCATAACATACAGGTTAACTTGGCTGTAATGCCCCATATAAAACCCTAGGGCGGTAAGTATTTTTTTTTTAAATTTTCATCACACTTGCACGTAAACAGTGTCATAACATACAGGTGAACTTGGCTGTAATGCCCCATATAAAACCCTAGGGCGGTAAGTAATTTTTTTTTAATTTACAGCACCGCTTGACTACACACAGGTCATGCAAGTTCATCAAGCAAGGAGTTTACACGCAATTGAAAAATTGTCTTAAAATGTTATCTAAACAGGAATTTCATTCAATCTCGCTACATGTTATTTAACTACTCAACTAATGTTCTAAAATCTAAATAATCGATAGTTTTTTGTATCCAAACGTCGAAATTTTTATTTTTTTACACTCCGTCATGGCTGTATATACTTAGGTAAGTATTTTGCCTTTAAAGTTTCTGAACAAAACATTTGTATAATCTGTGGTGTGGGCAAACAGCCCGCCATCCGCAAATCAGTTCACGTATTTCGTAATAATATGTTTGCTGACTTGTGTATATTCATAATTATTAACTCGCAAGTGTGATGAAAAACATTGTATGTTTCACGGGCGGTACGGGAATTACGAACCTCGACTCAGAAAGCCCTCAGTCTTCGACTTCGGGCTTCTACTAGAGCCTCGATCGTAATTCCTTACTTACCGCCCTTAATACACAATATACTATTATAACACATTTGCTCGTAAAGGGTCGCTTGTTGCACCAAGTTCAGTATCGTAATGTATCTCATTACGCACTAGTGCGGTAATGTAAAGTAAAACGCACGGCTTATCAAAATGCTCCGTCTAAAACGAACGGTACATTTTTAAATCTTAGCAAAGAGTTTTTATGTCAGAAAAGTGGTCAACATTTTATGAATAAAATTAACTTAGGAGATAAAATATAATAAATAAACATTTAATTCTTTAATTTAATCAATTTTGACCATAAATTACAACCATTTATCTGTAACAAAACACAAAAATATTAATTTACTTTATTAGTAATACTGGCTGTTTCTGTGCCCTTGCCTTAAAAAAAAAGCGCTAATTTCATAATTTGTGAACAAGTAAAAATTATTCCGCGCGCTTTTTCTTTTTGCTGTTTTGTTGTTATTTGAAAATGTCATCCGACTTTTATTTATTTCCTCGCAAATATGTTATAATACGTCGTATGACATACGTGCGCTTTGATAATTACAGCCTCTGCTTTCTTGTTAGCCCTCGCCTACGGCTCGGGCTAGCAATATCGCCTCGGCTGTAATTTTCAACTTACCGCACTTATATCATAATGTACTATTACGGACACTACATACATACTAATGTCGACAAGTTTCGACTGCGTACAGCTCTGAACGTGGAGGAACAACGCTTTAAGCCGTATACAGACATTGCGAGGCATGCGCCGCGAACAACGCACAGCGAATGCCTCGCAAGGTGTGTACCTTTATATTCGTGGCAAGGCATGTGCTATGCACGTGCGAGGGCGAGCCAACGTATGGCCGAGGCATTCGTTGTGCGCCATTCGTGGCGCATGCCTCGCAAAGTCTGTATCCACCTTTACACGGATGGTTGTCGACTCCTTGTTGACAAGTTGCGACCTGCGCAACCAAGAGTATGTATTCGCTTCTCAATTATCCAGCGCCGTCGAGTAGATAGAAGCGCTTCGAGAACCATACCAGAAGAATTCGACAACCATCCGTGTACAGCGCTGTTCCGTCGTGTTCGACGCTGAATGCGGCGGAACAGCGCTGAACGCGGCATAACAATTCTGAACGCGGCAAAATAGCGCTGAACGCGGCAGAACAGCGCTGTACTCTATCTATATCACTCGCATGATAAAAAAATCGTTCAGCGAAACGCGAATGGAGCTGAAAACCCTTTATTCAGCTCCATTACGCTTTTACATCAAACTGCAGCAGGAACTTTGTTCTTCATTAACATACTATGTCTGCATTTTTTTTTTAAATATCTCCTTTCGCAGGTATGCTAGAAGAGATTTCTTTGGAAACAAGCATCACCTTTGTACCTATTTTATGTTCCTTTCTTCTTCTCTGTATTAAGTGTTGTTATTATATTGTTTGGTGCTACACTTGGCCTGTTTAAGTGTAGCACCAAACAATGCCGCAGCAGCCGGCGGTTTCAGTGTTAATTTCTTGAACTGTGCAAGGTTGTTATTTTAATTTTGCCAAATAAAAAAGTTTTTTTTTATACCGACTCATCGGGTTGTGGATTTCAGATAGGCAGTCGCTCTATATTAATACTAACTAGCATTCAGCAGCATCTAGTTATTTCTGGAAGCCGACCTCACATAGTTGGGAAAAGGCTAGGTTCATTAAGGTATTGATAGAAGATGGATATAAATTAGATAAACTATAATTTTACTCCTTTTTACATTTACTGTCACCGGTGCATCATTTATTTATAATTTAATACTAGAGAAAATATGTACAGCAACAAAGATGGCAGACCTCGAGCGATCTGTAGCAGTCACAGTGAAGAAGGAAACTTAGCTTTATCAACAACTATTTTAAATTTTTAACGTTACGCATCGTAAATGTTCAAATTCAAATTCAAATTCATTTATTGCAAATATGGGTAGTTAGTTATACAGGTGGGTTTTTGAAGAACAGAAAGTTGTTAGTCTCACCATATTCTGCACTAGGCATGCAACATTTAGTTTGGAACGTTAATAGTCCCTAAATTAAAAAATTAAATACATTATACATAATTCAAAATTACATGTCGTTTAACTTGTCAATTAACGTCAAAGTAAATAATGTCAAAGTAGGTTATTATTGTTATTAGGCTAAAATGTCCAGAACTAATAATTGTGAAATTCGTAATTTATGTCAAACTTAATTAATAAACATTATTTAGAGTTTGTCACACAAATATTCATTAACACTATAATAAGATTTTTCCAATAACATTTTTTTAACATTACATTTAAATATGTCCATACTTTTTAAGTCTAAAATACATTTTGGTAAATGGTTATAAAGTCGAGGTGCCATCCAAAAAATACTATTGCTAAACAAAGTAGTTCTACTGCTGTCAGGGAAATATATTTTTCTATTGTTGCGTTGACTTCTATAATTTTTGAAATAATGCAAGTTGCGTTTTACAAAGACTACGACTTCCAATATATATAAACATGGTAGTGTTAATATTTTTTTTTATGTAACCGGGATTTGAATCGAAAATATATGCAAAATGCATAAATTATAGACTTAACTCATCTCAGTGTTTATGAATAATGTCCTTAAATAAATAATATACAATAAGTTAAAAATCCTGTCCGATTCGAAAGGGGCATATTTTGCACCAATGACATTCCCAAATAAAATTAGAAACATAAAATATTCATGAAGGGAAATGGTGGTAATTTGGGCACAAAAATCAGGTTTTGACAGTTCATTAATATGTTCACTATTCATGAATTTTCTAAACCTGATTTTTGTTCCCAAATTACCACCATTTCCCTAAAATCTAACAAACTTTTAAAACGTGAGAACACCAATTTCAGCATTAGTATGTTTGATCGTCAGCTGTTTGTTTATGACGTTACTACCTCAGAAGCGATCGGAGTGTTGTCCTGTGTTGCCATGTCAGTTTCTTAATTTTTACTACAATTTATTTAATTTTATTGGGGATATTTTTTTATTACTTGTTATCAAAAACAGGAATATATACATAGAATCTAATCTCGATCCCTATTAACATCCTCGCGGATCGGACAGGTTTTTATTAACATTTTGTATTATGTATGTGTCACACGAACTACTTCGATTCAAAATTCACTTACGTAAACGTACGATAACGTGATCGGCGGTAGAGCGTGATCGGGTCGCTCAAGTCGCACCGTGCAGTCAGCAAGCGTCGGGGTCCAGGCCTAGTGCGCGGCAAAAGGCCAACACGAGCGCCTCGGCCTGGTCGCGGCGCAGCTCAGGCGGCAGCTCCAGCGCGGGCCCGAGCGCGGCCGAGCGCGCGTCCAGCGCGGGCCCGAGCGCTGCCGAGCGCGCGTCCAGCGCGGGCCCGAGCGCGCCTAGCGCCGCCGCGAAGGCCTCGGCGTGCTCCACGGCGCGCCGCTCCTCCTCTTCCGAGTCCGACTGGTCGGAGCACGCCGACGAGTCAGACGCGCACGACGATCCCGCCGATGTTACTGCACGATTTACGACACCATCACATAATGGCCTTCGCACATGACATCATTAAGCATGTGATCACACAGTATGGTGCTTTCCTGTACCTTATGACTGCCCCGCTGGTCTCGAGGTCGCAAGTACGACTGCAGAGCGTGGGGTCTTGGGTTCGATTCTCGGGTCGGGCAAAAAGTGCTATCGTGTTGGATTGCCACCCCATCGGACTGTGAGAGTAAGGCAACAGAGAGTGCACCTGTGCCAGCGCACACACGCCTGCACTATAATATCTCCCGCGCCGATTGCTAATCTCCACCAAGATTGGCCGCCGTGACCGAAAACGGTCAAGAGGACATCACATATATGGTACTTTCCCGCAATCTACCTCTAGACTACAATACTTTTTTACCCAAAATAAAATGCCTGTCGAGTTGATCCTAAAAAACTTAAGCGACGAAATTAGAAATCATCATCTTCCTACCCCTGTCCAATGTTACTTGTTGTTACATCATTTTTTTTTTTTTCATTCATTGCATTCGTCCCTCTCCATCTATCAACCTTTTTTCAACACTTTTTTTTTTGTCACATGTGTGTCACTGTCATCCCTCCTCATGACATAATTATCCATACCAAGACAGACAAGTCCCTTCTTCTTTTCTGTAACAGGCACTGAACGATTAACGTACATACCATAAGGCAGCAACCCACTTTCCTCTCCATCGTATTTATAAATAACAATGGTTCATATAATTTTAAGTTAGGTGACAAATTACTTATTACTAACATAAACACCGCGGATTAGCATCCGACTTTAAACCTTCTCTAACTTAGTTGTGATCGGTACTTCTAATGTTACCAAATCTGTGTTTATGTCAACTCACCTAACTCAAAACTCTAACTTACTTACCCCTTTTAACTTAAACTGCAAGTTTAAGGCGCCAACTACTACGGGACCTTACAGGTACCACTTCCAAAACTTCCTCATATTCGCTCATTTAATTCTGTATCCATTTAGTCACTCCAGACATCGATCTGAACACTCTTATTTCTGCTATATATGCCATTCTCAAAAGCTGGAACGAAATATGTAGTTAAACTGCAAGTTACGGTGCCAACTACTAAAGGACCTTACAGGCACCACTTGGGGGTAAAAACTAATATATATGCCTCCCCCTTACCTGGGGTAATTATGTTGGTCACTCTTCCAAACACCCTGTACACGTGGAGCCTTGAGAACCTCCTCCTTTTTATTTTTGTTTGGCTATAAAGGTCCCCAGTGAGCTATGCTCTGTATATTACATTAAGATTTAAATAAAACTCAGATATTAACCGAATTTATCTTGTACTATTAGCTGGATGAAGGGGCAGACAAGTGAGCTGGCCATGTTTGTCAAAGGCTCGATGGCAGTAAAAAAAGGTAAGTGAAGGACGCAACTTATTGTTAAGCAAAGCGTGCGACGCTCCCAGTTTCGTGAACCGTAAACCTAAAAGGCGAGTGGGACAGATTGGATGCGGAACGGAGAGACCGGGTGGTACTGCAAATCGGGAAGGCCTCGCGCGCGACTCAGCGCCCAGTTGGACTTATCCAACTGGGCGCTGAGTCGAGTAGTAGCGCCGCACAGTACTCACCCGGCGGCGGCGCGGCGCGGTCTTTGCGCACGAGGCCGCGCCACACGTGCGCGTGCAGGCCCGAGCGCGCGCGCTGCAGGCCCGCCTCCTCCGCGAAGGGCTCCCCGGCGCCGCCGCCCGCCGCCCGCAGCGCTACGGCGTCGGCGCGCTGGCGGCCGGCCCAGGCGCTCAGCGCGGCCGGCAGCTGCGCGCTGTCGCCCAGCAGCAGGCGCACGCCGGCGTGCCGCCACGCGCCCCCCCCGTCCGCGGCTCGGGCATCCGCTCGCTCCAGCGCGAGCCGAGCGTCCGCAACCTGTGAACGCATTTCCACGAATCATTCCCATCCAGCTGCCGTGGTCGCCTCAAACAATATCAAGCAGTAAATAGCTTGTGGGTGAATCGTCACCCACAAGGCGATAAGTAATTAAAGTTAGGTACCACATCGATTCACCGATAGGTAATGCTTAGACAACTGCTACAGGTTGCCTAACAATAGGTTATGAGAGAACCAAATAATACTAGTTGCTTTTTAAATAAATTAAAGCAACACTTAATAATTATACTTCACTTATAATAATGCACAATTTTTAAGCGAGTATACAAATAAGCAATCTTCTATACAAATAAATAAAATTGAAGTGTCTGTTTGCAATATTAAAATAATAGCTTTTTACTACATGCATACGAATGTATATTCAGTACATATATATAGAAAAAAAAAATAGTCTTGATTTGCTCCCACGCGCACGCTGTCATGGCGGCCGAAAGGGTCTTGACGCGCTCAGTGATCCTTTTTACGAATTCCTTGTTATAGTTTTCTGCTATTTTTCTAGGTACTGTTTCCAATGAAAAAAATAACAATAACTTTCTAATGATAAAAGACCACGTGTCTTTCAACTTTATAACTTTCACCCGGGCGAAGCCGCTGGCAGAAGCTAGTTTGAAATTAATACGACCTGGTCTCGTTTTTATTATTTTTCATTTGAAAAAAACTTTGACTTGGCATGCTAACTGTACTATCTGTCAACGCAAGTACAGTCACGTCTAATAATATGTATACACGCAGCAACTTTTAAAAGTGAATTTCTCCTACTGTATTGATTAAGATTTTACGTTTTTACGAACATAGAATTTTGGAAGCCATATTAGTACGAAATATGTCTTATCTCAACGTAGAAACCGTAATTTCACGAGCAAATCACTTCTCAGTTTTGCTAAGTGTATACATATTACTAGACGTAACTGTACAACAAGCCGCCATTTAAGATTCTTTTTAACCCCCGACCAAAAAAGAGGGGTGTTATAAGTTTGACCTGTGTATCTGTGTCTGTCTGTGGTATCGTAGCTCCTAAACGGATGAACCGATTTTGATAAAATTGGTTTCGTTTGAAAGGTGTTTTAATCGAGAGTGTTCTTAGCTATGTTTCGATAAAATCTGATCAGCCGTTTGAAGGCCATCACCTCTTTTCTAGTTGAAGGGTAATTAGCAATTTCCACAGGTCTGGTGAAATATTGTCACTAGTCACCATGGGCATTGCCAGGAGGGGTGGGTGCAAACCCCACCCCCCCAAAAGTTATTTTTTTTAATTATTGCTGTTTTCGTTAATTGGCCAGATGACACGCAACACCGAGAAAAGTGGAAGCAATGGGGGATGCCTGTGCCCAGTATTGGGACAGTCAAGGCTAAGATAAAACAATATAAGTTTAAAAAGCATGAAATAAAAATTAAATTAAAAATTTAAAAAACCCCCGACACAAAAAACCTCTAAAAAACCAAAAATAAAATAATCCAAGCGTCTTAGCGTCGGGGGACCGCTAAGTAGACCGCTTAGTACAAGCACATAACAAAGTATATATAAAGTATATAATAATTTAATTTTTCTTTAATGCATCAGCTTATACAATAGAAATTTCAAATCAACTAAAATAAATCCCAATAGGGATGGTGACTCATTTTTTTTTATTTGTCCATCGGGTAGATTATTAAAAAGTATATGACACGTATTTTTTCTTTTTCCAGGTAATCGTAAAATTACGGAGATATTTTGAGTTGAAATGGCGCATGACGTCACGGCTCAGTACATTTTATACCTAGGTGTCAAATCAAATCAAAATCATTTATTTCAAGTAAGCCAATTACAGGCACTTTTGAATAGTCAAACAACAATAAAAATGAAGCTACAGTCCCAGTCACAAGACATAATAACTTGTGAAAGTACTGTAGTTGCCCATTCTAAAGCGTAGATCTCTATGGAGAAGAATGGGCAAGAAACTCCATGGACACTCTTTTAAATCAGAATCTTGTTACAAAACTTTGGTTACATCATTCATGTTGAGATGGTACATTATGTGAGAACGATGTAGCATGACGTGCACGATAAAAGTATCCATAGTAAAATAAAAAAGACAATTAAAAAATATAATAATTCGTTCGAAATAAGCCGTGGCAACACTGGCAACTAAGAGATGACCAGGCACAACTGATAGCGCCCGTTCACGAACATGACGAATGGATCAGCCATCATTCAACTCAACCATTTTGAAGGGAACTAAATGACCCGACACACCCGCCACCATCAGCGTGACATTTAAGTGAGCATGACATACTCTCAACCGCCAGGGCACATTCAAGTCAATAAAAGACGTAGGTTTCCAGTAAATGATAGCTAGTACATAGTACTCACACAATATGGGCTATGCAGTTATATAATACTAAATTGAATTGTGTGACGTAGTGAGCCCCCACTCTCCAACTTTAATGCGTTTTAACTAAGTATTTTTTTGTTAACTTGATAAAACAAAAAATACGTATCTAATATTTTTGTATTACCTGATTGACGGACAAAATAGAATTTCGTTTTCTTTACCCAGTCATCATCCCTATTCTACTGTTATTTTTAACCGAATTCTAAAAAAGGAGGAGGTTCTCAATTCGGATGTTTGAATTTTTTTTTTTTTTATGTTTGTTCGCGCATTACTCCGTCGCTTGCCAACCGATTTGGAAAATTCTTTTTTTGTTGGAAAGGGTATACTTCCCAAATGGTCCCATAGTCACCAAGTCGGGATCTGATGATGGAATCTTGGCGAAATCGAGGGAACTCTTCAAATTTTATAGGAAAACGTACAGTGATTTTGGTATTTTCTACAACCAGTGAAGCATTTGCGTCCAATAAGAACCATTCTACCATCAGATTTGATGATGAATCCAAGAGACAGGCTTCGGAACTCCATAACAAGGCAATGAATCTTAGCCCGTGTTTGGGCTTGTTGGAATTGTAACGGTATGCTCTTTCCAGGTGTATACACCGATTACGATAAGATTTATGATCGGATTTGCGTGATTCTTCTTTAGTTTGATGTGGAATAGCTGCCATTTGGTCCTATAAAAAAATTATATAGTGTGGCCATATAGTTTTCATTTTATTAACAATTTTTTTTATATGTAAATTTTTCACGTATGTGCACCGATTTCTCCGTGATTACGACTGATTTAGACGATTTTTAATTCATTTGGTAGAGAAAGCTTGCCCGGTGGAGCCATATGAATTTTATTATCTTTGCTTAGGTACTTTTTGAGTCATCCTCTTTATTATGCATTTTGACCTTTGTCGTATGTATGGACGATGTGCTGGTGTCTAGTTAAAATGTAAAAATTATACTTGACTAGGATTAAAGTGAGATGCCACAACTGAAAAAGCTAAAATAAAAACTTTTTTACAAAAAAAAATAACCGACGTAAACGTAGACGTAAATGAAACAAACAAGTCACCGACTGCCGAAACTAAAATTATTTGCCACTTTTTAGTGTTTTATGGAAGTCGGTTATTTTTTTTTGTAAAAAAGTTTTTTATTTTATGGGAATAGCTTAAATGTAAGAAAAAAGGACATAGTCGAATGTGTCCATTTGATGTTACATCTCAATGAGACAATTAACTGTAAATTTATTTTCTGTACCCTGCCTTATTCTCAATATTTGTCTGTTGAGCAAAATAGGTGCATAAAGGGTGTAAAACACCTCTTAACGAAGCCGAAAGGCACTGGTTCTCCCTGTCATTGCGATATTTTTTTTGTTCTACACCATACCTGGGAACCTTCTAGTTACGGAGATATTAGGGGTCAAAGTTCCAACTTTTTGACAAGTATTTTTTTAAATACAAGTTTTTAATGTAAGATTTTTACTTTAAACACCTCCACGACCCCCGTACTATTCAATCCGTCCATCAGCACAATGTTTTGAGTGCGTTACATTGAGTTCTACCACAAAACATGATTTTACACCCCCCAAAAAAAAGTCGTTTCCCAGCAATAATTTTTGCGTAAAGTTACTTAGTTTCATGTACAGAATGCTTGGTTGACGGCTTCGTGATGAGGTGATTTACACGGTGTATATGATTTAAATACGTTAATTTATAATCGGACGTGTCGTCACAGTGACGCTATTTTATATTTTGACTGTAATCAATTTATCGCTGATTACAGGCTCACTAACCACACCATGTTTTTACCACCTAGCTGTAAGCGACATATTGCTAATCTCTTAGCATACAATATACACAGCAACACTGGTACCCCTGTTGTACCAATGTTTACTTGTGATACTAACACTTCTACTGATACTAACACTACTGTTTATACTAACACTACTATCGATACACCTTGTGCTTTAAACTATTAGGTGCGACAACGGGTAGGCTGCATATGTTGAATGTTGTGCATCAAAATATGCAGGGATTGCCCGGCAAAGATTTAGAATTAAGTTTGTTTATGGAGAACTATGATGTTCAGGTGCTATGTCTAACTGAACATTGGTTGAAAGAACATGAAGTAGCGTTTATCAATGATGATTTCTATACTGTACAGAGTGCATTTGTTAGAAAAAATGCTATTCGCGGTGGATCGTTAGTTCTTGTGTCAAACAAGTTAAAATGTAAACAACTTTTAGACTTAGTTAATCTTTCCATTGAGCGCACTATTGAGTTGTCTTGTGTTGAACTCGAGCGATACATTATAATTTGTGTTTATAGACCCCCTTCTGGTGACTTTACTTGTTTCGAATCTGTAATGGAAGATTCACTCAATAAGTTAAAATCAAGTAATAAAAATATAATTTTATGTGGAGATTTTAATGTTAATATTTTAGATGTTACTCCATTAAATAGCAGGCTTCTCAATCTGTTTAGATCTTTTAATTTAGTTAACTTGTTCTTTGAACCAACAAGGATCACGGCGTCTTCGTCGACTTGTCTTGATAACATTTTTAGTGATTGTGATGCCGAAAATAAATTAGTGTTAAGTGACTTATCTTCTGATCACTGTGGATTAATAGCTAGCTTCCCTATGCCATTAAGTAAAAAGCCGCGCAAAATAGAATGCAGGCCCTATACAACTAGTCGTTGCAATAAGTTTAAAAATAATATAGCTCTTAAAGTTACACCGTCAATAGTGGATCACGAAACTCCTAATGAAATTTATGAAGCCCTTTTTGATGTGATTTTTAAGTCTAACACTATTAACATTAGTAGGCCTTCCGCTGGCTTCAACCAATGGGCTACACCAGGTATTTATAAACGTCGAGCTAGATTATACGAGTTGTATGGTCTGAAACAACACCGGTTTGATACGACTTATCTTGAAAATTATTTATTAAAAAAAAATATTTAAAAGGATTTGTGTTATTGCAAAATCAAAAATTTTAAGCGAAACTATTAAAAACTTTAATAATAAAGTAAAAGCCACTTGGAAAATTATAAACAATGAAACGGGTAAATCTGTCAAACAAGACAATCAACTTGAAATCATGGTTGATAACAAATTAGTTAGTAATGCAGCCGACGTAGCCGAGGCATTTAATGAGTATTTTGCCAGCATACCGATAACTACGACTCGCTCTTTAAGTTCGTCGCCGTCTAAAGCCGAAAACCTTTTACATAGTAGCGTGCCTAAATTTGGTCTCGTATTTAGTTTCGAATAGGGCATGCAAACCGGATACCCGGTTAACCGAAAAACCGGTTAACCGACTGATTCGAAACCTGGTTTTTGGGATAGTAAAACCGGTTTTTTCGGGTTTTTCGGTTTTTGGTTATATCTTTTTTAATAAATAAATATTAGGGAAAACAATAAATTACACTATAAATATTGAACAACAAGTTATGTTTCTCCTATTGATCTATCTATCTGTCTATCTTATTGATTTAATAATAATTTCCTCAAACAACCGACTAAGCAAACATGAATTGTCAAAAGTCAGTCCTTATTATGTTAGAAGGCAGATACTTACAGCTATGTTAGTAAAATTTAAAATAATTATTATTTTGGACATGCATAAGATAATTTTTAATTAATTTAATTTTTTTTTTATTTCTTAAAAAAGTATTACAAAAAGTTTACATTTAGGCACAGTAGTATTTTACTCATACAATGGTATAAATAGTACTTATAAGTAAACTATAACTAAAACATATTCAAAAGTCGCAAGTGATGTTAATTCAGTAAAGTGTTAGTATAAAGTTTGGCAGCGACCTGCCCGATCTAGGTTTATTTAAACCTGTGTTCCGGGCCATCACTTTACATAGCATAATTTAATTACGACAATAAAAATATAAAATAACATTAATCTATTAACAATAACAACTATAAGTATAATCAAATTGGTAAAATAAAGGAAAACACTAAGAATAGCTAATTAAGTAAAAATGTACAAATTGATACGAGAGGATATGACATAATCATACTACAACTTCTAGAAGTTTTTCAGTGTCTGAGTAATTAAGTATCGCTAAATAATCCGACATTACATAACTACATTTTTTATAACTTAAACTATAGAAGTTTAGTATCTTGTTAAGTCTATTATAAAGAAAAGGTCCTAAAAACACATAAAATCGATTCGCAAACGCATGTCTAGTTTGAGTTTTTGTGCAAACCAGGTCCTTCCTTCTCCTATCGGAAGGAACTGGGTCATAGGGAAGTGTAGAGTGCTGGTGTAGTATTATGTGAAGAATAAATAATTGCCGCACTGTAAGTACATTACATGCTTTGTAGAGCAGGTGTGTAGGGAATCTAAAAGGACGGAAGGTAGCAACTTTTAGAATCGCTCTTTGAGCACGTTCTAGAGGGAGAAGAATTGAAATTCCCGCGCCCCCCCAGGATATTATACAATAAGTTAGAATAGACTGACACAGTGCTAAATAAATCTGTTTTATTAGATTATAGTCGGCTATATTACGTAAATTCTTAAAAACATATACAAGTTTTCGCACTCTAGTACACAGTAACTCGATATGTTTACGGAAATTAAGATTGGAGTCAATAGTGACACCTAGATATTTCAAGTGGTCAGCTTTATCTAAAGTAGGGCAAGAACATGCAGTGTCAGCGTACGTGCTACAGTTATGCGCGTAAATGTTTAGGTTAGTAAGCGGTGTGTTAGTATTTCTCATTGTAAATAAAATATATTTTGTTTTTTCAGGATTTAGTGTTAGAAGATTATTCTGGAGCCAATTACACACAATGTTGAAGCCATTCTGAGCATATTCATAGGCCTCACCTTTTGATTTAGCTGCAAACAACAAAGCTGTATCATCCGCATAAGACATAATAACACCACTTTGGAGTGGCAAGCAGCACAGGTCATTAATATAGATTAAAAATAATGTAGGACCTAGAATACTACCTTGTGGAATTCCAAAACCAGTATTAGAAAGGTCAGAACTTGTATGTGGGCCAATTTTTACAGATTGCTGTCGATCGCTTAGATAATCAGACAATAGTAGAAGCTGTGCTCCTCTTATTCCAAGTGTTTCAAGCTTCTGCAAAAGGGTAGTGCAAGAAATTGTGTCGAAGGCCTTGGCAAGGTCTAGAAAGATCCCAACTGTGTGCATTCCACTATCCAGATTTGTAGAAATGTAATTAGTCAATTTGTTTACAGCTTGGCTTGCTGATCTTTTAGGCCTAAAACCAAATTGATTATCTGAAAGTAGTTTGTTATGTTCCAGATATTTTATCAATCTACAATTAATGATTTTTTCTAAAATTTTTGAAATGCCCGTTAGCACTGAAATGGGTCTGTAGTTATTCACACTCATTTTGTCTCCAGACTTGAAAATAGGTGTGACCACAGACTTTTTTAATAATTTTGGAAATATCCCTTTAGACAAACATAGCTGAAAAATGTGGGTCAGGGGAGGGGCCAGTAGGTGTTTAAATCTCTTAAGTATATTGTTGGGTATATCATCCCACCCAGTTGAGCAGACTTCCTTTAACCCGTTTATTATTCTAATTACTTCGTTGACGTCAGTATCAAGTAAAACAAACGAATTTAATGTGGAAGATGTCCTAGTTGGGTTTTGGGTTGGAGGACGACTAATATTTAAGGATTTTTCAGCCAATTTTTTACCAACGTTGACAAAATAGTGGTTTACCATATCTGTTGCTTCAGATGGGTTTATTTCTGTTGATAGTAAATCAAGCGGAGGTTCGGAATTTTTTGACCTCAACGTATTAGTTTTTATAAATTTCCACACAAGTTTACTATTTTTTCCCGCCTTCTGTAATTCATGTTTATCGTACTGGTTTTTAAGTTTTTTCAAAAGATTATTACAGAAATTTCGATATCTTTTATAGGTAACAGAAAGTATTACGTTATCAGGTGCAAGTTTGGATTTTAGGTGCAGTTTGTCTCTGTGTCTTATACAACGAACGAGACCGGGTGTGATCCACGGTTTAATGCAACTAAACTTTCTAGGGATTGTCTTAGTGAAAGAGTTTTTCCTTATTGCAGATTGTATAGAATTTATGAAATATTGTAAAGAAATATTTGCATCAACAGAAGCATAAATAGGGTTAAAATTAATTCCGCGTAAGTCACTTTCAAGGTTTGTCATATTGACTTTAGTGTAGCTACGCTCGCATTTTTTTCTAGGTGTATTTATTTGCATTGTTAGTAAAACAGCTTGATGATCGGTGAGCGAAGAGTTAGTAACCAATGTTTTGGATGGATTTTTTGATTTCAGAATGATATGGTCTAAGCAAGAACCGCTTTGATGTGTGGGGTAATAGTGAGCTGGTAAAAGTCCATGAAATGCACAAATATTTAGATAATGATGAGTATGGGTATCGGGTTTCCCGGAGGAAATATTAATGTTGATGTCACCTAAAAGTATTATGTTTTTGAATGTACTTATGTTTTTTAAGTTTGTGTCAAGTGAGTCCAAAAATCGGTCGATATTATGAGAGGGAGGCCTATAAATAGCCATGACTACTGTATCGGGAATAATTTTAATGATTAAGCAATTACTATCTTGGGATAGTGGTTCTTCTTTAATAGTTAGCAAATTATTTTTAACATAAACTACTACTCCGTCGTTTTGGTTGGTGTTTCTGTCAGTTTTATATGAGTAAAATCCGTTCAGAGACGGTACGTTGACCGTCTGTTTTGACAGCCAACATTCTGTTAGTACGATAATATCACAGCTTACGTCAAGTCTTTGTAATAACACTTCAAAGCCGTCCATGTTTCGGTTTATGCTGCGAATATTTTGTGTAAGTAAGGTAAGTGTTTTGTCACCAGAACGAAGAAGGTATTTACAGTCCTCAACATTACAGATTTTAGATTCAGACACAGAAAAACTATCTAGATCACTGATTAGCTGATTGGTCATGATAATTACAAACTAAAAAGAAATACAAATAAAAGATGAGCTACCTGTTTGTGTGCCTACTAAATAGAATATGATGTGGCGCTCTTAGGCGCCCTCATAGTCTATGGAGTTAATGTAGTTGGTCTCTGCGTATGTACGTGCCGGGCAATTTACATCACCGGTTGGATGGTCACATTTCCTCTTGAATCTTTTGCACGTTGCACACTGAGGGGGAGAAGATTTGCTGCTGCATTCCTTCACGGAGTGTCCCGTCTCTGCACAGTGGTTGCAAGTAGGACTAGTTTCACGGCAAAACTTAGCTGCGTGGCCGAACTGCTGGCAATTGAAACACCTGGTAACTATAGTAAAATCTCTCACCGGGCATGAAGTCCAATTAATAAAAATTCTGCTTTGATTGATTAGCAATTTTCTTATGCCAGCGGGTACTTCTAGAATGTAGTTGCAGGTAGGAAGGCCTTTCTTACCCGATTTATGGCTCAACTTAATGGTCTCAAGGAAGGATTCACGAGTTGTATTCGGCAATTTCTCTGATAGGTTCTGCTCATAAATACAGTCGAGTACCTCCTTCTCAGTAAGAGCTGTGGGGACACCAACGACAGTAACCCTAGGGCGACGTTTAGATGGCTCTTCTATTGTTAGGCCTGAGGTGAATATCTTCTCCGACTTTTTTAGTTTATCTATATCGCCTTTATTTTCTGTGCTAATCAGTACTCCCCCATTTTTCACTTTTTTCAGGCCACGGACCTGGAGCTTCAGTTCTTCGGGAGATATTAACTTTTGAACAAGTGATTTGGTGTCGTCACTTGTTTTTGTCTTATCGCTGGGATAAATGGCGATCGAACTCAGGTTTGCAGGACGGATGAAATTGTCGGAGCCTTTCTTCACCATGCTAGCATATGAATTGTTGGACGGATTCAGCTTCGACTCAAAAACCTCTTTGAACTGGTTCAGAGAGTTCGCCACGTTTTGCTGGTGCTGTAGGTGCTGAATGGTAGTGTGGGACTGTATCATTTTTTGCTTCACTGATTGGTAAAGGACAGCCATCTGAGAAGTCCCACTTTGGACCTTCCGGCAAAGGGCTGAGACACGTTGCTTCTGGTCAGAGTTCATTTTTCCTTCACCAACAATGGTGCAGACTTCGTTCAGTATGCCATCTATGGAGAGTAACCATTTCTGGATCTCTGGCGTGCTGACAAGTTCACTCGGCAAAACATTCTCCGCAGGTGATGGTAGAGGTGGTGGTGGGTTTGGTTCACTCGGGGGCAATTGTTCGGTAGGCGTTGGCGGAGGACTTCGTCGTAGTATTTGGCTACGACCAAACGGGCTCGATTGTAGGTTAGACATACTAACCGAAACACTTATGTTTTATTGTTAATAGCGAATAAATATAATTCAGTTCATTTTGCACAAAAAGTTGGTATGGCACTAGTCACACGTGACACACTTTACTTTGATTTCAACTGACGCCGCAAATAATTATTGATATATTTTGTCGTAATTGTTTATAGATATTTCATTTTAGCAAGTACAAAAAAACACGTCCGCTTAGTCTCACGTCTCGTAAAGCCAAGCGACGCATAAGCGACAGCATGAGGCATTGGCCTCAGGATTTGGCTGTCCACTCTGTCCGATACCACGCTCAGAAGTGTGTCGGTGCTACTTTTTACCCGAGAACGCAGGGATGCCGTTCTTCTTGCGAAGCACCGCCTAGATGCTGTCCGTGCTGTGGTTGGCGAACATGCCGGAGACACTGCACCACCATGGAAGTCCCAACAAACCCCTGACGCGCAGAGAATTGCAGGCTTTTTTAGATGTAATTGCTCCACAGGTTGCACGTGTATAACGTTTGGCAATAGCTTTTAAATAGTGTGACTTTAATATCACGTGAGCATCGCGCAAACCTGCGAGAAAGCATATTACCTCTTACCGACAATGCCCTGCGCTCCCTATCCATATCCTATCCATATCATTATTTTGCTTCTCATTGACCCAGTGTAGTAGTGTAGATCCAAGTACTTAAAGGGCATTGGGTAAGTTTGTATGGACCAGTGGCATGTTTTTTTTTCACAGCGGCCACAAAGATGCTGACGTATAGTGGAATATATGATAGTAATGACTCCTAAAATAATTTTTCCGAAAATTATATCGGAGCTGAAATATCTGATTGCAAAGTTGTGTTGTTCCTACTAGCAGTTTGCATACTGTTATGTATTTTATCAAAAATTAACTAATTCTTATCGTTTACCGTATGCTATTACATTCCAGAATTCGATACTTAGCAGCGACACTATCGAATGGGGTAAAGGGTGTGTTTTTTTTCAAATTAACGGGTTCGCTTCCTGGCTAGGAATATTGATTTTTCACAAAACCAATGAAGCATATTTTTTTTAAATCGGGCTCCTGGCTTCTTTGATCGTTTTTCACTATTCCTCATAGTTTCTGTTTTGGCCTACCACCCAGTTAAAAAATTCACCCTGTATATCTCGGCTCCGATGCATTTTGGAAATATTAAAATTAATGTCTTACTGTGTTATTACTAATAGGTAAAGAAATTTAATTAGTGGCCGTAGACTTAGAAAAATCATGCCACTTTTACTCAAACGCCTTTGGTTTCTTGCTGTTTACTCTGAGATTTTAGACCTTTGTGTTTACCTACCAAATGTTCCTAATTTTGTATGTTAGTCTTAGTGCCCTAAATTTTTAGACTATGTTGTTTACCTAAATAATAAGTTTTATTCTATGTTATGCATGAAGAAAAAAATATTTTTATATTGATTTTTAGTCGTTTTTGAAGTCCAAACAAATTGTCATTATTATAAACATAGGTAAGATAAACGTAACAAAATTATTTTGATTAGGCTTTAGCCTTTTAATTTTTTTTCTACACATTTTTTAATAAAGATTGAAAAAAAAACGAAAAAACCGAAAAAACCGGTTTCATCCGATTTTGTAAACAAGAAACCCGAAAAAACCGGTTTCTTAAAACAACCCGGTTTTTGCATGCCCTAGTTTCGAACATGTAACACCTCGTGATATAGTTAATGTTTTCAATTCACTTAAGTCTAAAAACACAGGTGATTACTGGGGCATTTCCATTAAACTCTTGAGTAATATAATCGAAATCTTGGCCCCCTATCTTGCTGTTACTTTTAATAAATGCGTTGATTTAGGTACGTTTCCTGACCTTATGAAGAGCAGTAAAGTCATCCCTCTGTTTAAATCAGGCAGTAAGAATGATATTGGTAGCTTCAGACCAATTTCTATTTTACCTGCATTCAGCAAATTTTTTGAAAAGTTAATACTCAAACAGTTGCTAAGACATTTTAATATAAACAATCTTCTTCACAACGATCAATATGGCTTTACAAAAGATCGTTCTACTACAGATGCGGGTGTTGCTTTGTTGAAACACATATTTAACGCATGGGAAAACGCGCAAAATGCAATCGGTGTTTTCTGCGATCTCTCGAAAGCTTTTGATTGCGTGCACCACGACACGCTTTTACGGAAACTACGTTATTACGGTGTTCAAAATGAAGCCCTAAATGTAATAAATTCGTATTTACAAAATAGATTCCAATGTGTAGATGTAAACGGCGCGAAATCGTCCGGGCTACCTGTTCAGCTAGGTGTACCTCATGGCTCAATACTGGGACCGTTTTTATTCTTGGTTTATATTAATGAGTTACCATATTATTTGCAGGGTATTTGTGACGTTGTACTTTTTACAGATGATACAGCTCTTATCTTTAAAGTAGATAAGAATAGACACGATTTTGAAGAAGTAAACAGCGCTCTATCAATGGTCACGGATTGGTTCACGACAAATAACCTTGTTCTTAATGCCAAGAAAACTAAAAGTATTAAATTCCTTCCTAATATTAAAAATCTAGGTCCCAACATTATTCTCAGCAATGACGAGCTTAAAACGGTTGACTCAGCTGCGTTTCTGGGTATAACAGTAGATTCAAAATTACAATGGGGTCCTCACATATCAAGCCTAGCGGGGAGGCTTAGTTCGGCCGCATACGCCGCGGCGTATGCGGCCGAACTAAGCCGCCAGAAAAGTTAGACAATATACTGACGTTGATACAGCACGGTTAGTCTATTTTAGTTATTTTCACAGTGTTATGTCCTATGGTATTCTGCTGTGGGGCAAAGCCGCTGATATCCAAAATATATTCGTTCTTCAAAAACGAGCGGTTCGTGCAATTTACCAGCTAAGTGCACGAGTATCTCTGAGAGACTTTTTTAAAGAGATTGGTATTCTCACGGTGGCTTCACAATTCATTTTAGTTAACATTTTATATATTAGACAAAATATCCATTTGTACTGTAAAAACAGTGATATTCACAACATAAACACTCGAAATAAGCATAAACGACGTGATCCCTTTCACCGGCTTCATAACGTTCATAATTCATTCGTAGGGCTTCGTATAACATTTTACAACAAGCTAGCGTCTTCCTTTCTAGACTTGCCATTTAATGTGTTTAAAGCTAAACTGAAATCTAACCTTTGTTCAAAGGCCTACTATTCCATTAACGACTACTTAAACGATAAGAATAGTTGGTCGCTGAGTTGAACTCAAGACAATGTTTATGTTCTTTTTTTCTCCAAATTAGCTTAGTGATATTATATAACCTCACGCATAGATATTTTTTTTTTACTTTACAATTTATTTTATTTTACTTTTTTTTTTTTTATTCATCTGTATGCACGTGTAAGCGGGCACGCCACCGTACGCAAAATACGCGCTTTAGACGTGGAGTTGCGGAAACCAGCCCGCTATACAATACAATACAAGTGGGCACGCCCTTTATGTCTATAGGCTTTATTTATTCTTGAGTATATTTTTTAATATTTTATTTTATTATTGGTGTGTGCTAGCTGACATGTGACATTAATTTGATGTAATGGATTCCTTGTTTATATAAACTTGTTGAACACTATTGTATAGAATCTGGTTCTTCTAACCTAACAGACAGATGTGTTGCTGGGGAGTTTGTTCCGCCACTTCTTCTTCCCAGCTAATACACTAAGAAGTAGCGAAGGGCGGGCGTTTTGGGGGATTGTCTCTTGTAATTTTGACGTTCAAAAAGTGCTGATTATCAGCCTAGTTTGAATAAATGACTTTTGATTTTGTTTTTTTTTTATTTTGAAATCAGCCATACATTTTTACTTATGTGGTTCGTCGCGTGGGGACTTTGAAGACCCCAAATGCACAAAACACCTCAGTACGGCATTCTACTGTCACGCAAACTGAAGTTAGCGGCGACACACGCTATCTATGATCCAATTTAGGAGTTCCAAAAGTCATGGATAGTTTAAAATGTGTAAATTTAACATATTTCTAAAACCTGGGCATTCCACCTAACATAACAAAAAATTATTTTCAGGCAACTTTAGCCCATAGGTATATACTTGTCAAGTACTATGTGTATATAGTTTTCATGAAAATCGGGCTTGAGAGTCCCTTGAGTATTTTTCGCTTATCCTCATAGTGTTGGATTTGGCCATTTGCATCCGCTTGAAAAATTCACCTGTGTACATATAAAATACAACTGAGGACCATTAGGGCCTCTTAATAAACTTTTAAGATCATTGAACTAACCCCAACATACTAATAAATAACTTAATAACTTTACTACAAAAATGTGTCACTGCTGGTACACTTGTTATAACAATCCCCCTTAAAAATAGATTAATCAAACCTTGGATGACCATAGGCTTGTTGCGCTGTATACATAACCGCAACAGTATGCAAAAAAAGCTAAAACTAGATTCTCATAATGAGATACTAAAAATCACCTATAGGAGATACAGGAACTACTGCAACAGCGTCATTAAGAAACAAAAACGTAAATACGATCGCGAACAACTTTATAAGACACACAAAAACTCTAAAAAGCTATGGCAAACAATAAACAATATTACCCAACGAAAACCACCTAAGACACAAAACACAGAATTACTGGAATCAGCCACTACCCCTCTCGAAGCAGTGAATAAAGTAAATGAATACTTCTCAACCGTGGGAAGGCATCTTGCTGACGAAATAATAAACAATCCTGAGAGACAGGCTAACAACGACCCCAGCATACCAACGGACGTTCCAAACCCGCCGGTCTCATCGTTTGTACTGCTCAACTCTGACGCTGAAGAAGTAGCAACCGTAATTACGAGCCTAAAATCTGACAGTGCTACTGGCTGGGACAAAATCCCCGTAAGTTTTTTAAAATCTGCCAAGGTTATTATTTCACCGATAATTTCACACCTTATTAACCTATGTTTTGAACAAGGATGCTTTCCCACGGCCCTGAAACAAGCAGTAATAACACCTGTGCATAAGTATGGTGACAAAACCGATCCGTCTAACTATAGGCCGATATCCGTCCTCCCGTCCCTGTCTAAAATTGTCGAAAGACTAATTAACCAACGATTAACTACGTATTTAACAAAACATAAAATAATTTCACCCTCACAGTTTGGCTTTAGACAGGGAAAGTCTACTGAAGACGCGGTCCTAGCGCTGACCTCTATCGTCACTCAAAAAGTGGACAATCGAGAAAAGTGTCTGGCCGTCTTTTTAGACATCAAAAAAGCCTTCGACACAGTCTCTGTCCCCGCGCTTTTACATAGGCTAGAAGATATTGGTATAAGAGGCGTACCACTTAAACTTTTCACGGAATACCTGAGTGAGCGCAGGTACGTGGTTAAAATAGGATCAGTCACTAGTTCCGAAGAAATAGTGACTTACGGAGTAGGACAAGGTAGTGTGCTCGGGCCGCCGCTGTTTCTCATTTATATAAACAGCCTATGTAACATGAGTATCGAAGGTGCTCACATATTTTCTTATGCTGACGATACAGCAATTGTTTTCTCGGGAGAAACATGGGACAGCGTTGGTCGCATCGCCGAACGTGGTCTGTCTACAATAGCTACCTGGCTCGATCGGAACCTTTTAACTTTGAATATTTCAAAGACAAATTATATCTGCTTTTCCATATTTGACCGTACCCAGCCATCAGATATTCAGATTAAAATCCATACCTGCTCCAGCTACACTAACACCACCTGCTCTTGTTTAAAAATCAATAAAGTATCCAGTACTAAATACCTTGGTGTTATGCTAGATCAAAGGCTATCGTGGCACTTGCACCTAGAACTATTAATGAACAGAGTTAGGAAATTAATTTGGACGTTCAAATCTCTTCGCCACGTGACCACTAAGGATCTTATCCAGCAAATTTATGTCTCCCTGGGTCAGTCTATACTGACGTACTGTTTGCCAATTTGGGGCGGAGCATCAAAAACAAAATTTTTGGAGCTGGAGAGGGCACAGAGAGCTTTACTAAAAGTCATGTACTTTAAACCGATTAGATTCCCCACGGAAAGTTTATACTCAATCTCAAATCTTTTGTCAGTTAGGAAACTCTATGTCCTGCAGATTGCATTAAAAAAACACAAATCTCTTCCCTTCATTAATTCTAAGACACAGTCTAGGAGAAAAAATAAAGTAGCTGCAGATTTACCAGTGAATACTACATTTGCTACAAGGCAATTTATTAAACAATCTTCCCGTATATATAACGCTCTCAATGAACAATGTGCCATCTACTCTATGACATACCACGACTGCAAAAAAACACTAACTGAATGGCTCAAGAGTAAAAGTTACGAAGAAACCGAAAATATCCTACACAAGACCACATAACTAAGAAACACATATAACTTGCACACATACATACCACACCCACATACCATCGCGCTACACATACAACACACTTACACACAAACGTACACACATACACACTCTAAAACATATTCTACACCCAGTGCGCTCCCTTGCTGATATATGATTTTACAAATGTTAATTAGTCTTAAATTAAACTTATTGCTTATTTCTCACACATCTGTAGAATGTCTGTAAACTGGAGGAGCGGAACCACCTAATACAAGCAAATCTTTGCTTAAAAGGTGACTCCAAACCTAACATAGTTAAGTCGTTAAGTGAAGAAATAAACATTTTTATTATTTTTTATTATTATTATTATTGAAAAGATTGGCTTGTGGGACAGGCACCATTAGTGACGCTGTCATCAGTGTTTACTATATTTAGATTGTACATTAAACACTTACCTCCTCCTCTGTGATAAGTATGACGTGCGCCTCAATAGCGTTCGCGTCCACCTCGAGGTGACCGTGGTCCGGCAGTGCGTGAACTCTGACGTTGGCTGTATAATATTTGTTAACCAGCCTCCAAACGCGGTCGAGGGATTTTGAATCTTTCAGATAATCATCCGTCACGTCATTGTCTATCAGTTCTAAAATAAAGCAATTATCTTTATTCATAAATAAAATGTACTAACTTTTATTATATATTTGTGCTTATGTATCGAGAAGCGTAGTAGCTTGCCTGAGTTGAATGAGTTTACAAACCTGAAATGAGCATTGCAGCAGCGGTCTGATTGATGGCGCTGACCAAAATGACAGGTAATGTATCAAATGTTGACATGGTTGTTATTTAGTCTAATTTACGACAGAATTATTATTAAAAACAGAAAAATCAATCACAACAATTCAAACTAAATCAAACCACCCACGATACATTATGATAATAATAACCACAAGTCACAACAGTCAACAATGCATGACAATGACAACGACAGTTGTCGTTAATGACAAGTCTGAACGTCAATAACAAACGTTGAACTGTCAGGCAAGAAAGAGCCACAGAGGCACAGATTGTTATGCTAAAAAAACTATTGGTGGTAACAAGGTTACAACCTTGCTTGCATGCGAAATTGTGGAGTCTATGCGCTGGGACAGGGCCATGTTCAAATAGCTATGACTCTTAAAATAATTCGCGTAGAGTCAATATTTTGTTATATTTCGTAGGTTGACTCACTCCCTGATTAAACATAAAACACACGCAACATTTCGCCGTTAATTTTGCACTTTTAATTTTTTTAATTAGAGCAGAAAATGTAAAAACATTATGTAAGATTTTTTCGTGTAAAATATCGTATTTTTTTTTAGTTTTAGGCCCTTTACGCACCAGGACTTACAGCTTAGTACGTACGGTCGTTATTCCAAGCGCGTACGATGTGGCTACGATTGAGACAATTGAGCCTGGTTCAGTACCTAAGACCCTACTGACTACAAAACTTGCCCTACAGTAATTACTTAGCACCCTAATTATCCTAGCCTTACAGTAATTACCTACCTAGCACCGTACCTAACGCTCTAGCCTACTGTAGCCACAGCACTTTACTATGATGTTGACGTCTCATAAAGAAACATGGAAGCAACCAGCTCTGAGAAGAACTTTTGGTGTACCAATACAGCTCTGAAAAGAACTATAGGTACGAATACAGCTCTGATAAGAGCTCATACGTTTTGACGTTTCCTGCTAAAGAAACACAGTTCTGAGAAGAACTTTTGTTTATACGTTTTGACGATTCTGCAAAGAAATAGTGCAACACCAAGGTTGTCGACGGACGTCCAGCTTCGTTTCGCGCCTTTCTTCGAGACTTCGATTCCCATATTTATTTCGACAAGATAACGCCACGTCGCGCGTGCGAGCACACAGGCGCCCCCGCACGGAATGCATTCCACAACAGGCGCTGTGTTTTGATTGGTTAAAATTGTTTTATTTTTATTGGCTATTTTTTTATAAATTTGTAATTAAAATGAATGTACATGTTTTTATTGGTTAAGTGACATATTGTAAATACTATAAAAGACGCGCCATTTTAGCAAAATATATTCATTCAGTATTCATTTTCTTTACCCTTCTGATATCTCCAAGTCTCCAAAGACTCCAAACTACCATACAAACCACACCAAAAGTTAGTTACATTTTACGTGAGGGAAGCCCTGATACAAGGAGACCTACGGTAACAGACGGAATAGGGGTTTGTGAACGTAGTGCAATGTACACAGAAAATTTTTTTTCTCACTGCAGATCCCTAAGACTAATAGTAGCGATGATGGCTAAAGGTGTCTTGGCCACAGTGAGAGGAGGTATAGGAGATAAATCACACTCGACTCCAGCTGGATGATTAATTTAATACAATAATGAACTTCATTATATACAAAGTGGTAAATACACATTGATACTTACCTATTTACACGTGTGTTGTGTGTTTCGAGCCGATGTATGTAGCGAGCGAAGATCTCAGTAAGTCAGTAGGTACTGCCATTTCTTAGCGCTGACGGTGTGATGGTGTTTCCAGCGCGTGGAACGAATGTGTGTCGCTCTTAACGCTGACGCTGTAATGCTGTTGTTGGCGCGTATTGTATTGTATTCGCACGGTTGAACAGGCCCTTTTTGCGTATTATTCAGAAAAATGTTTTTAGTAATTCGATAGACTCGGCGTTTACCCTTGCAATAAGATCACATTTTCCACGTGTCTTAAACTCTTAGGTTCAAAGCTATTATTTAAGCATTTCATTGAACATACCCTAGATCAGCCGGGGTTAGGAATATACATATTAACGTGTATTTGTCGATAGAAATGAGTATACAAGGTGGAATTTTGGAACCGCACGGAAAGTACCTACTCTAAATACTGGAGATAGTTTACTCAAAGGAAACATTCCTATAATATTAAAAAGAAACAAACATGCTTTCCAAAATTAAAATAAAAAATCGCTTGTCACGCATTGTATCGCATTAGTATTCGGATAGGGCCAAGAATAAGGATCAAATCTCTCTCTATCGGAACATAATAAATTAAATGAAATAAAAACCTTGATTTTATTTGGTCAGAACTCTTAAGGAATTCGTTTCCAGTTACTTTTAATAGCAAGTTGTAGTGAATATTATGAAACGTAGCGTGATTGCGTGAACCTCATTTCTTTGAGTCGTCAGTATTTGCATAGGATTATTGGTAATTTTCAGTTCTTCGTCATTTAGATAAATAAATGACATCAAAGATAATATACATAATTATTAAAAAGGTACTAACATAATTAATCTGATGGACCTTTGAGTAAAATTTTCTTGTCACATTGAACTTGTAGCGGCATCGCCGCCACACTTCGAAGCGACCCGAGTCACAGGTCGGGGATCATCGGCTGTCTCCGTAGCAATGCGCGCGTCGCGGCCCTTTGTTTTCTTGGCCAGTCACGGTCGCTGTCAAAAAAACCTCGCTTTCAAGAATTCAAGGGAAAATTGCTCGCCGCGTCAATACAGATATTTTGACTACATCGCTCAGTTTACTACAGATATACGCTACATCCCTGGTGCTGAAAATGTTGTAGCTGACGCTTTGTCACGTATTGAAGAAGTCGCAACGACGATTGATTACACCGACTTAGCACAGTCTCAAGAGACAGACCCCGAACTTCAGTCGCTGCTACAAAAAGGATCGTCACTAGTACTGAAAAAGATAACTCTGGCTGGCTCAGACATCAATCTCTACTGTGACGTTTCTACTCAACCACCAAGACCCTACGTCACACCTGAACTACGTTATCAAGTTTTTGACGCTCTTCACGGTCTGAGCCACCCTGGACGTACAGCTACCGTGCGAATGGTCACGCAAAGATTTGTGTGGCCAGGGATTCGTAAGGACTGTAGAGAGTGGTGCAGAAGCTGTCTTCAATGCCAGCGCTGTAAAGTTACTCGACACACATCCGCTCCTTTTTCACGTTTCGCTTTAACCTCGTCGAGATTCTTTCACATTCATCTTGACATCATAGGGCCTCTAATACTTTCTTCTGATTACAGATATTGTCTCACCATTGTTGACCGATTCACACGATGGCCTGAGGCGATACCACTCAAAGACATCACAGCCGACACCTGCGCGGCCGCTTTGGTATCCGGGTGGATATCGAGGTTCGGTTGCCCCTCGCAGATCACCACAGATCGCGGTCGGCAGTTCGAGTCCAGCTTGTTTAAAGCCCTGACATCACTACTCGGCGCACGTCACTACCGTACCACAGCCTATCATCCCGCATCAAATGGGATGGTTGAAAGGATGCATCGACAGCTCAAAGCGGGTATCATGTGTCACAACAACACACAATGGACTGAGGTCTTACCTATCGTTCTGCTCGGCATACGCAGTTCCTGGAAAGATGACGTCCAAGCATCCTCAGCCGAGTTGGTTTACGGTGAGCCTCTACCGCTTGCCGGGACAGTTCCTATCGCCATCAGGCAACCACACAGTCGAAGACATCACCAGCTTCGCTACACGCCTAGCAAAACACATGGCTAGCTTATCTCCGAGGCCAACGAAGTGGCATAGGAAATAACACTTTCTACATTCCCAAAGACATGCAGCACTGTACCCATGTCTTCGTGAGGCTAGATTACGTGCGAAAATCATTAGAGCCACCGTATGCAGGTCCCTACAAAGTACTAAAAAGGACAGCTAAGTACTTTGAAGTTGAGATACGAGGCAAGAGCACCAACATATCGCTGGATAGAATGAAGCCAGCTTATGTCACTCAAGAGAGTTACGATGATAACTCGACCACAAACCCAATCAGCGCGCCTCCAAGTGACTCGTCATCACCATCTACCCATGAGCCAGAGACACGCACACGCAGCGGAAGAAGAGTACGCTTCCCTGATTTTTATCGACCGTAGTCACGGTCTGGCCAGGGGGTTACTGTAGCGGCATCGCCGCCACACTTCGAAGCGACCCGAGTCACAGGTCGGGGATCATCGGCTGTCTCCGTAGCAATGCGCGCGTCGCGGCCGTTTGTTTTCTTGGCCTGTCACGGTCGCTGTCAAAAAAACCTCGCTTCTAGAATATACCGTTTTCAGTGACTTATGACTTTTATTTAATTAATATCTACAAACTTATAACTTTAGATTTTATGATTTTGCTTTCATTTCAATTATCATGTTTTTTAGAGAGATTTGATCCTTATGATTGACCCTATCGATTGATGCTATAAAAGTCCAGAGCTAACCTTTAATTAGCAGCAAGTTCAAATAAATTATGTTAATTCACAGGGTTTAAAAGTAATAGTGGGGGTTCCACAAGGGTCCATTTTGGGTCCTTTCCTCGGATTATTCCGATCTGTCACCCCGCTTTGTCCCCTTAGGGGGACAGATCGGAAAAAAAAGTTTGATCTGTCCCCCTGTTAGCAATGAGGGGACAGTTCGAACTTTATTCACTCCTCAACGGTTTCATCTGTCCCCCTATCACTGATAGGGGGACAGATAAAACTTTTTATTCCTGTTTGTCCCCCATAGAATTTAAATTAATTCTTAAAAGTAATGCTACACGTTATAAGCTAACTTTCAAGAATTAAATAAAAGATTAGTGGTTTGGATTATTATAACGACCTGTATTTAAATAAATATTTCTTTTGTTTCTGTATCGATTAGTCACAGTCCCATAAATCACGTAGTAGGTATTCCAGGTATAATAAGTATAATAACAATCAGTCCTCTGATTTGACTTCATATTACAAATAAATGTTATTTTTTACTAACAATATGTTAACTTTTAGATGAGGAAATATTCCTTAAAAGAAAATTTTACGTGTTTAGATAAAATTGCAGCTTCTATTAAGGTAATTAATTCGGTATTATTCAGGAATGAAGTAAATAAATTCAAGTTTTGACGTTTTCATTCCTGTAAGAGTTATCAAACAAAAAAAAGAAATTTTATTTAAAATATAAAATTTTCTTATTAGGAACATTTCTTAAATGTAATATGAAGTCAAATTAGAGGACTGATTGTTATTATACTTATTATACCTGGAATACTTACTACGTGATTTATGGGACTGTGACTGATCGATACAGAAACAAAAGAAATATTTATAAATTATTTAAATACAGGTCGTTATAATAATCCAAACCACTAATCTTTTATTTAATTCTTGAAAGTAAGCTTATAACGTGTAGCATTACTTTTAAGAATTAATTTAAATTCTATGGGGGACAAACAGGAATAAAAAGTTTCATCTGTCCCCCTATCAGTGATAGGGGGACAGATGAAACCGTTGAGGAGTGAATAAAGTTCGAACTGTCCCCTCATTACTAACAGGGGGACAGATCAAACTTTTTTTTACGATCTGTCCCCCTAAGGGGACAAAGCGGGGTGACAGATCGGAATAATCCCTTTCCTCTTACTATCCTACTCTTTTTATTGAAAAGCCAACCTCAAAATATGGTGTTATTTGCTGATGACACTTCCTTAATTTTTAAGATAAAAAATGGGCCCAAAATCTAGAAAATGTTAATAATGGCCTATTTCAGGTCCATAATTGGTTCACTGCAAACAATTTAATAATAAATGATAAAAACACTGAATGCGTAAGATTTTAATTTCCTACCGAATGTTAAAAGTAATAATTGTGATATAATATTGAATAGAGAAACTATAATTTTTCGATAAAACGGTTTTCCTGGGGATAATGCTTGATTCAAGGCTTCTCATTTAACATCTCTTGCGGGGCGGTTATGTTCAGCAGCATAATATGCTGGTAGAAAAAACCGTCAATATACCGATGTAGATACCGCGAGATTGGTCTATTTTAGTTACTTTCATAGTATAATGTCTTACGGCATTTTGTAATGGGGACGGACTGCATACATCGAGTCTATTTTATTCTGCAAAAAAGAGGCATCAGAACTATATATGTATGACCTCCGTAGGCGCGATTCTCTAAAGCCGTCTAAAGGAACTGTTTAAGCACATTAACATCACGACGGTACATTGCACATACATTTATGAAAACACTAGCTTATGCCCGCGGCGTCGCCCGCGTGGAGTTCGATAATTGTCCCACGAGAACATACTATCGGGATAAAAAATATCCTATGTGCTAATCCAGGTTATAAACTACCCGTGTGCCAAATTTCATCCAAATCCATTCAGTAGTTTTTGCGTGAAAGAGTAACAAACATCCATCCATCCATCCATCCTCACAAACTTTCGCATTTATAATATTAGTAGGATAATAAACGTAAGAAAAAATCTGCATCTTTTTAGTACAAGAGGTGACAGACATAATAACAGACAGATCAATTAGCTTCAGATTCGCCAAAGTATATCTTTCATGAGGTTCTGTTTAAGATGCTATAATAAAAATCCACACGGTATTCTTGAACCGAGTTAGACGAAATTTAAAACAGGCATTAAACGCACACTTTGTTAGCAAGCTTATTACAAATTGGACGATTAAATCGCTGATAATAATGCTTGGCTCAATGCCGGTCCTGCTCCACAAGGACAGGTTAGTATAAATAGCTTATTATCGGAGCTGCTGAAGATTGTATAATATCTTTGCATTGTATAAAATCAATTAATTTAGTATACATATAATCGCATAGCCCATATTGTGTGAGTACTATGTACTAGAAAGCTATCATTTTTTTTCCCGATCGTCAACAGTGTTGACGAAAGGGTGTTACCGAGCGGGAATAACCCTCATTTACTGGAAACCTACGTCTTTTATTGACTCGAATGTGCCCTGGTGGTTGGGAGTATGTCATGCTCACTCAAATGTCACGCTGATGGTGGCGGGTGTGTCGGGTTAGTTCCCTTCAAAATAGTTGAGTGGCTGATCCATGCGTCATGTTCGTTAACGGGCGCTGTCAGTTGTGCCTTCTCTTAGCTTATACATCCTTCTCATATAATGTACCATCTCAATATGAATGATGGAACCAAGGTTTTGGAACGAAGTTCCGCGCATTGCGAAAGGGGGCTAGACGGAAAAAATTAAGACCAAAAGTTGTAACGACACTTTTTGCTATAGTTGTAAGCCGTGCGTCGTGCGCGTGTTTCTCTGTCTGTCTCTCTCTCTCTCTCATAAAAAGCAAGCCAGTTAATTTTTTATTAATAATATTATTTATTATTTTTTTTCAATTATTATTATTTATTTATTTTACAATTCCTTCACTAATTAATTTAAAGGAACTTCGTTCCATCCGGATGTCTCTTGACACCTCTCAAATTTTTTTTGTAACAAGATTCTGATTTAAAAGAGTGACCATGGAGATTTTTGCCCATTTTTCTCCATAGAAATCTACGCTTTGAAATGGGCTACTTTTACATTATTATGTCTTGTGACTGGGACTATAGCTTCCTTTTTATTGTTGTTCGACGATACAAAAGTGCCTGAAACTGGCCCACTTGAAATAAATGATTTTGATTTGATTTGAGTACTTACTAGTTCCAAGCTTTGGACCTATACTTTGTAATGTCAAAACCACAAAACAAAATGACGTTGGTTTGTCATCAGTCATCATTCATTCAGCAGGTCAACAATATCATCCTGAAACTGATAATGCCTAATAAAAACAGTTTTGTTCTAATTTAAAGACACAATTATTGTACAAATAGAGTGCATTCCGTTAATCTTGGCAGCCTGAAATGTTTTCCTAAAACATTACATAACTTTGTGGCATTGTTGCTTAAAGTGTTTACAAAATGGATAATATAAAATCATGGACGGCGGAGGATGAGGCAATAATTGCGACGAATACGGACGCTACAGAATGCAAGCGGTGCGCTGTCGAGCTTGGGTACTGGAAGGATGACTACATCCCATACTTTGCGCGGCACGCTGATCGCAAGGCGCCCGAGATTAACCGCGGCTACTACGCGCGAGTCAGGGCTATGGAAATATTTATTCATCAGTTCTTAGAGGTTAGCGGCAGCATCATAAATTGCAGCTGGTATTCAAACATGCACAAGCTTTAACATCTATTGCTGATCATTACTGATTTATTTGTTCTAATGTCAGTCAGTAGTAGAGGTCTTTAGTGCAGGAGTTAGTCCCAGAAAGTGATCATGTTCATGATGTACCTGATACTGGCATTTGACACCTGGCACTTTGTTCATCCACACACAGTGAACACTCGCCATTGGGTGGGCCATCTGCATGGTTGGCATATAATGAAAAAAGAAGATTGTATTGTACTGTCACTAGTATATTTAGTGAGGATGTATGTTAAGTATGACTAATATTTTCAGCGGTGCGGAACCAAATGCCAGATAATAAACTTGGGGTGTGGTTTTGACACATTGTACTGGCGCCTCAAGGACACAACACAAGCTGTGGGCAACTTCATAGAACTGGATTTCCCAGCAGTTACTTCTAAGAAATGTCACATAATTAAGCGGAATAAGCAACTTCTGCAAAAAATTTCAAATGAAGGTATGAAGTTTTTATTCTTGCTGTCTATCATCATCTATTGTTAAGAGCGTTCATACCTTACCGCTTTTCATACAAACTGTCAAGTTGTTGTTCTCCGAAATGACTGAACCGATTTAAATGAAACTTCGTACACATAAGCAGGATACACAGATCTAAAAGTTACTAAAAAACATTTTCGAAAAATAGTATTACAGTTAAATTTAACCAATAAAAATTTTTCTATAGAAACAGAAAATTCCAATTATCTCTTTTTTTTAAACATATTTTGAAAATATTTTTTAGTAACTTTTTAGATCTATGTATCTTGCTTATGCGTTAAAAGTTTCATTTAAATCGGTTCGGCCATTTCGAAAAATAACAACTTGAAAGTTTGTATGAAAAGCGTTAAGGTATGAACGCTCTTAAAAGAAGACTCTAGAACTAAATAATGTATGGATTGTGTAAAGTATGATATGGTTAGAACAGAGGTGATTCAAGGTTAAGATAATGCAAGGGCGAGCATGGCAAGCCGCACCTACGTAACTTATTTTAGTGCATTCAAACAGAAACAGGACTAAATAGTTTGATATCATGCAAATCTTAGTAAATGAGCAGAGGCTGTGCTAGAACCAGCCCATTTGCATGATAAAAACCATATTTGTCCTCATTTTATACCTGTTTGCCGCAAAAACTGAATAGACACAGAAAGATGAATGGATGGGTACTTACAAAATGTTGTTTTCTGTAGATAAAAGAACAAGTCTGGTTAGTCCCTATGTAATCGCTTCTCAGTATGCAGTAAATAGAAGCGCTTCAGCAGACACACTGTGATCGCTTTTAACAATGGTAAAATACTGTATGCGGCTGATAGAAGCAGAACTGTATGAGTGTGACCAATATCGTTCAGTGAAATGCAAATGGTGCTGAATAAATATAGTAAGTCCCCTAAGTAACAAATGAAAAGATTGTTATGCCAGTCGGATAAGTGACGTGAGCGATGAATCGGTTCCAGACGGCGAGGTGATGATCCGGTCGGGCGACCTGCACTCGGACGGGTACCACCTGCTGGGCTGCGACCTGCGCTGCCTGGCCGAGGTGCGGCGCAAGCTGGCGGCGGCGGGCGCGGTGGCGGGCGTGCCGGCGCTGCTGCTGGCCGAGTGCGTGCTCGTGTACCTGCGGCCCGACGCCGCCGAGGCGCTGCTGCGCGACCTGGCCGACAACTTCCCGCGCTGCGCGCTGCTGGTGTACGAGCAGTGCAACCTGGGCGACAAGTTCGGCGAGGTCATGGTGCGCAACCTGTCGGCGCGCGGCTGCGTGCTGGAGCGGCTGCGCCTGGCGCGCTCGCCAGCCGAGCAGGCGGAGCGGCTGAAGGCGCTGGGCTTCGCCGCGGCGCGCGCCTGGGACATGGAGGCCGTGTGGCGCAGCTTCCCCGAGGAGGACCGCGCGCGCGTGGAGGCGCTGGAGATGCTGGACGAGCGCGAGCTGCTGCTGCAGCTCAACACGCACTACGCGCTGTCCGTGGCGACGCGCGGGGACATCTTCGCCGACATGGACCTCAACGCGTAGGCCTGTAGCTTACTCACCTGGGACTCGTATGCGGTCGGCGTAATGCTAGACTGTATATTACCACAGACATCAACAGTCTGTGCTGGACCCCTTGGTGCTTGTTACGCTAAAGAGCAAAATGTATTTCAACACGGACATTCTCTGTATTAGTATACATTATGCTCGTCATTTCCAAAGCAAACTACGTACGGGGCAGAGCAAAGGATTTGGCAGGGTAGTGGAACACATCCAGGAGAACTTGGAAAAAATGAGATTATAAAAGTGTTCTTAACTTATGTCTTGATAAGATATTCATATTTAAGATATGATCACATTTTAAAGATATAAAAATAAACACACAAAAGTAATGATTTAAATTGCTTATTTCGTGTTATAGTGCACCACACTTGCCACATATTAGTGTCATTGGCGTACAGGGCACGCGCTTGCTCAAACTCAACCGCCTCATATATACGTGACACGTAGATGTGACAATGGTGTTCAAAAGGTTAAAATGGGGTTTTTAATTTTGGTGATCATATTTAATTTATATTTACACACTTTTAAATACTTGATTATTGTGGCATGAATCTGTCGATCGCATCACAGAGGAGTAAGAGAGACACGTGGCTGTCTGTACTCGCATGTATTTTGCTCTTTATTCTAAAACAAAATGTGTTTCAACACAGATATTGTCTGTGCTGGTATGTACTATGCTAGTATGCTCTACTACTGCGAGCACAGAGCAACCCGTGTCTGGTAATATATAGATTGGCATTACGCATCCGGTCGTCGTCGATGTTCCGTGTAATATTTCACCGTTTGCGCGATTATAAAATAACAGCGTTGTTGTAAGTAGCAATGGTCGATATCGAATAGAGGACGAATCGGCTATATTAACTAACGACCCATTAAATTGTCAAGCGAGTTGCTGCAACAAGTACCTACTGAAGTACAGAGCATACTTACATGTGTTATAAAGGCGTTGTATATTGCACAGATAACTTGTAAATTACAGACGCTGTATTACTAAAGTGTTGAAAAAAAGACGGTCAGGGCGGGAAAGCGCTTTAAGTATTGTCAATAGAAAAAGGAACCTTTAATTATTAAAATAAGTATAAGAACGTAAGTACAAGCTGAGCCGACACTTTGCAAACATAATGTTTTGTTTTTTGCCAACAAAATGAGATTATACATAGATTTTCGCAAAATCGTTGTTACCTTGTTCATTGAATGTGTTTAAAAGGGCTTGATTTAATTGGTGGAAAAAACTGTTGTACTTTTACGCATGTGTATTTATTCGACTTGTTGGAGAGAATACTTGCCACTACAGTAGTGCTATGATCAAAGAGTATAGTAATATAGATGGAATAGAGAGCCCACTCAAGCGAATTTTTGACACCTACATTGAACGGTGTCGCCACCTGATACCAAATCCGTTGAACTAATCCCAATAGCTATAGGTGCGTACCTACATATACTTATATCTATATCTTTGTTATTGAATAGGTTTTCTATGGGTTTCTGTTTTTATTTCTTTTTTTACACTCAACTTAACCGCACTTTCTGCATCTAAAGCTCCAGAAAGTGCGGTCGAGTTGAGTGTAAAAGAAGACAGAACCGAGAAACCACATAAATTACACAAAATGGGAGAGATCTACAAGCATGCGCACACGCCGATAGTCGCCATTTTGTAAACAATCTGTATGATATTGTTGCAAAACCTAAAAAAAAATATTCGCAATTACAAAATGCTTTTAAAATAAATAAATGGTTGAATCTTGTTTAGAGTTTAAATTCATTATTTTTAACTCAATTTTCATTCAAATCAAAAAGGTATTTAATCACACTGGCGATAATTGGCGTAAGCACCATCTATGTCATTTTAATGTACTAAATCTCAAGTTTATGCGGATTTGGTAAGAGATGGTGCTAGTATCTTTGTGTAAAATTGGACGCCTATGTCAAGTATGGCAGTGTCCTCCCCCTGGCTATGATGAATGCTGATGGGGACATTAGTAATAGAAGTAGGATAAACCATGTATGATGATGTCGCAAGATACCTTTGGCGGATTCTGGGTTTATGAAGATTATTTCGTACAGGTTGTCAGATTTCGGAAAAAGATTTTAAATCCTTTTTGGCAAGTCATTTGAAAAGTCTGTTTTAATATCTATTTAGCAGAGGCGTACCTATGATTAATATAAGAAGGAGGAGAGAGAGATGCAGAGTGCCAGCCTGGGGCTAGTTAGCTAGCAGAACAGCCACGTTTTCAATGTTCGTAAAAGCGGTTTAGACATTTGTCGAGACACATACGAAACCAGCGCCTTTAACACTAATGCGAGCGGAGCGATCGCCTTTCTAGATTCCGATCTGATAGGCCAGCCAACCAGAACCGGGACGTATGGTATTTTTCGGTACTCCTCATAATTTCGATTTGGCCATCCACGCCCATTTAAAACCACCCTGTTATGTTAGTATATAGATACATGAAGAGTTTAGTTTTTGGTGGAAGTTTGTGTGGTGCTTCCACCACACACTTTATCATTACGGGTATCAAACGACGTTTTTCAACACACTAGCGATGGATAAATAAAATTACATCAACTTGTTTATTTGTAAAAAATATTTGATTTGCTCGTTGTTTTTCTTTTGGGTGCCGAGCCTTTGCCTTTCGCAAGAGAGGTACTGAAGTACTGACTCGGAGCCGACTATCTGCCGAAGACTAAAAAAAATAGAAATGAAAATATTTATTTATGGTATAATTCGTTAATTTGTTGACAAAAATAAATACTTTGATGAAATATAACGTTTATTTTTATTTACACTGGTATATCCTTCACAAAATTTTTCGCTAGTAAAAAAATCACACATCTCGTTTCTGGTTAGTATGGTATCTGTTGTGGTGTCCGTTTCGACCGCGCGGCCATGACGTTTTTTTTAAAAAAAAACTATATCAATATTTTGTAATAATTTGTAAAAGTTGATTCCCAAAACCATAAATTTGTCAAAGTTATGGTTAAAAAGTTATAAAGGTTTGAACGTGGCCGCGCCATTGAAACGCGGAGAACCGCGCGGCCACGGAGATCTTTAAAACTACGCGTTGCAGAGACCTGAAATTCAGGTAAACAACAGATTGAATTTGTAGAAAATTTGTAAAAATATAGAAAAAATACCTAGTGTAGGAGGGGTTGTTGCAGGGGTTCCACTCTCGAAGGAAACACGGGTGATTGTTCCAGCTGATATATTTTCCACAGCAGTTACAGGTGACACAGAATTTACAGACTAAGATAAAGCAGATGGTGGTGTTAATTTGGATTTACAATAGGAACAGTTCCCGCGACCAAGACCTTGGGACGAAGGTCGGGGAATGAGGTCCTTCTATCCAAAAACTATTCCTGATGGAATTTAATGAACAACAACTAGCAGGGGTGTCTCCAGTAGCCTTTCCAAGTAGGACGAAACTCCAGAATGCACCGACTGGTCAGCTGAATGTGATCGAAATTTACTGATCCGACGAGGGTCATTAAGTCACGGAGAATCTTAACACCGACTTTCAGAAATGCGCGTCATAGGCACAGCGCCATCTATTAGTAAGCCGTTGAACTTTTAAGGCACGACCTAACCAGTGAACTTCGGTTACATATGAATCTAATAGATGGTAGGAGGTGTACATAATCAATACAAAGTAACGTGTGTTACACTAGGTTTATATTTTAGGAGCTGTAAGACTAAAACCCCATGGCCGCGCCATCGAAACGGTGACAAACACATTATCGCCGATATCTCGCTGAAAAAGCATCGCCGACGTCTGAAGTTTTTTGTAGAAGCCAGATTTGAATTTGTCAGAATTTGTAAAAATACAATGAAAAATCCTAGGTTTATATTTTAGGAGCTATAAGACTAAAACCCCATGGCCACGCCATCGAAACGGTGAAAAACACGTTATCGCCGATATCTCGCTGAAAAAGCATCGCAGAGGTCTATTTTTTTTTGTAAAACCTAGGTTTGAATTTGTCAAACAATGTAAAAATACACAAAAAAAATCCTAGGTTTATATTTTAGATGCTGTAGTACGGATTCGCGTAGAAATTAGTCCTGATTATCTATCGAAGAAAGTAAGTAATAGCGAGTGTTTTTTTTGTAAACAACACCTATTTATATGTAGAAATACCGATAATAGCCAAAAAAACATTTTTTTTCAGAATATCAAACCTTTAACACCTTTTGAAAGTTTCGATAGGGTGACCATGGCTTAGGGTTTACAGAAAAGTCTCGAGTTTTCTTATTTAGTTACCACAGTATTTTCAGCTATCAAGCAATGGAGGGGCATTGCTTGATAGCTGAAAATACTGTGGTTCTGTGTACCATAACAAATAACTTTGCACAACATTCGTAATTCCAGTACACACACACACACACAGTTGTTTGGAGAGCAGGTGCGTTCTATGAACCACTACACAAATATGATGTGAAATAATTATACATGTAACAGAGGGTTGAAAAAAATACGTATATAACTGCGTGGGGTATCGATCTCTGGCTCTTAAAAAAATATATACTTTTTTTCTTAAGTCCATGTTAATGAGATATTTGTTTCCAAAGTCGTTAACGTTGTGTGTCTCCTTAAATTCTGAAGTAAGAGTATTGTAGAACGTAAAAGCTTTTTCATCAAACTTCATTAGTAACATTGTTATTCATAAAAATACTTAATGAAAAACAAATTTTGTTTTGCAGTTGAGTTTAAATTTAAACAATCAGCGTTAAAAATATTGTTATTATATTTGATGGTGCTACGGAACCTTGTGTGTGCGAGTACGACTCGCACTGGTTCGTCTATTTAAAAGTGCCTGTAACTGGCCTACTTGAAATACCTAAATGATTTTGATTTGACCGATTATTCTTTGAAACACCCACTTACGCCGCGCATGATAAGAGTTATCCTTGTGTAACTTGATGTAACTGTGAATCGTAAACATAGCACCTAAATAAAAAAAGTCATTGTTTTGAATCCTTCCTAAGGATTTGAAATTAAAAAAATATGTTATGCCAGAAATAGCCCCAGTAATTAACTCATGTATCCCAACATCAATATATCCTGACAAACGCCAAAAAATAAAATAAAAGATGTATTGTTAAAAATATAATTAATAATATTAGTGTACATAAGTTCTTTTGGATCTGAAAGATACTTAGAAAAATTGTCATTGTCTTTGGGCGATTTAGAATCCTTGAGATATAATATCTAATACAATAAAATATAATAAATTTTCTGTAAACCCTAAGCCATGGTCACCCTATCGAAACTTTCAAAACGTATTAAAGGTTTGATATTCTGAAAAAAAAAAATGTTTTTTTGGCTATTATCGGTATTTCTACATATAAATAGGTGTTGTTTACAAAAAAAAAACACTCGCTATTACTTACTTTCTTCGATAGATAATCAGGACTAATTTCTACGCGAATCCGTACTACAGCATCTAAAATATAAACCTAGGATTTTTTTGTGTATTTTTACATTGTTTGACAAATTCAAATCTAGGTTTTACAAAAAAAATTAGACCTCTGCGATGCTTTTTCAGCGAGATATCGGCGATAACGTGTTTTTCACCGTTTCGATGGCGCGGCCATGGGGTTTTAGTCTTATAGCTCCTAAAATATAAACCTAGGATTTTTCATTGTATTTTTACAAATTCTGACAAATTCAAATCTGGCTTCTACAAAAAACTTCAGACGTCGGCGATGCTTTTTCAGCGAGATATCGGCGATAATGTGTTTGTCACCGTTTCGATGGCGCGGCCATGGGGTTTTAGTCTTACAGCTCCTAAAATATAAACCTAGGTATTTTTTCTATATTTTTACAAATTTTCTACAAATTCAATCTGTTGTTTACCTGTATTTCAGGTCTCTGCAACGCGTAGTTTTAAAGATCTCCGTGGCCGCGCGGTTCTCCGCGTTTCAATGGCGCGGCCACGTTCAAACCTTTATAACTTTTTAACCATAACTTTGACAAATTTATGGTTTTGGGAATCAACTTTTACAAATTATTACAAAATATTGATATAGTTTTTTTTTAAAAAAAAACGTCATGGCCGCGCGGTCGAAACGGACACACCGCTACTGAGGGTACCTACGTGGCGTGCAAAACGCACCGCTCACCGACGCCGCCCCGCTCGCCGCGCTGCGCACCGCTAAGACCAAAGTCGTGACCAGACCGTAACAGCGCTAGTAAAATACTGGTTAGACTGGAAGCCGCCCCAACCTAACAACATAGGAGGCTAGGCGGATGATGATGATGACTTTGTCCTTTTTAAAATACAATTTCCTAAAAGGGAGTTATTAAAAAGAAGTGTTGCCTTTTAGTAAAAGTCACCATCGATTTTAAAATGCTTTCCGTCCAATGGCCGTCTTTTGTTTTCCAAAATACACAAATTAGGTACTTACGTAAATCTAAATGGGTTAACTTACCTGCGCAGCTGCGTATAAAAATCACTAACATGTGCAATTCCTCAGTATTACTAAGAGGGAAAGTGCAATTTTATTCGAGAACGATACAATTATTTTGAAATAGTAAGCAATAATAAAAAACTCCCCACAGAAAAAACCTCTAAAAAACCAAAAATAAAAGTGTCCGTTTCGACCGCGCGGCCATGACGTTTTTTTTAAAAAAAAAACTATCAATATTTTGTAATAATTTGTAAAAGTTGATTCCCAAAACCATAAATTTGTCAAAGTTATGGTTAAAAAGTTATAAAGGTTTGAACGTGGCCGCGCCATTGAAACGCGGAGAACCGCGCGGCCACGGAGATCTTTAAAAATACGCGTTGCAGAGACCTGAAATTCAGGTAAACAACAGATTGAATTTGTATTTTTTTTTTTAATATAGAAAAATTACCTAGGTTTATATTTTAGGAGCTATAAGACTAAAACCCCATGGCCGCGCCATAGAAACGGTGAAAAACACGTTATCGCCGATATCTCGCTGAAAAAGCATCGCAGAAGTCTATTTTTTTTTGGAAAACCTAGATTTGAATTTGTCAAACAATGTAAAAATACACAAAAAAATCCTAGGTTTATATTTTAGATGCTGTAGTACGGATTCGCGTAGAAATTAGTCGTGATTATCTATCGAAGAAAGTAAGTAATAGAGAGTGTTCTTTTTTTTGTAAACAACACCTATTAATATGTAGGACTACCGATAATAGCCAAAAAACATTTTTTTTTCAGAATATCATACCTTCAATACGTTTTGTAAGTTTCGATAGGGTGACCATGGCTTAGTGTTGACAGAAAACACCTATTGTATTGTAGATATTATATCTCAAGGATTCTAAATCGCCCAAAGACAATGATGATTTTTTTAAGTATATTTCAGATCCAACAGAACTTTTAAATTAAATTTTTTAACACAACATCTTTTTTTTTTTTTTGGCGTTTGTCGGGATATATTGATGTTGGGATACATGAGTTAATTACTGGGGCTATTTCTGGCATAACATATTTTTTTAATTTCAAATCCTTAGGAAGGATTCAAAACAATGACTTTTTTTATTTAGGTGCTATGTTTACGATTCACAGTTACATCAAGTTACACAAGGATAACTCTTATCATGCGCGGCGTAAGTGGGTGTTTCAAAGAATAATCGGTCAAATCAAAATAATTTATTTCAAGTAGGCCAGTTACAGGCACTTTTAAATAGTCGAACCAGTGCGAGTCGTACTCGCACACACAAGGTTCCGTAGCACCATCAAATATAATAACAATATTTTTAACGCTGATTGTTTAAATTTACACTCAACCGCAAAACAAAATTTGTTTTTCATAGTATTTTTATGAAAAGCAATGTTACTGATGAAGTTTGATGAAAAAGTTTTTACGTTCTACAAACCTTTTTTTCAGAATCCTACTCTTACTTCAGAAGTTAAGGAGACACACAACGTTAACGACTTTGGAAACAAATATCGCATTTAACATAGACTTAAGAAAAAAAGTATATATTTTTTTAAGCGCCAGAGATTTATACCCGGCACAGTTATATACGTAGTTTTTTCAACCCTCTGTTACATGTATAATTATTTCACATAATATTTGTGTAGTGGTTCATAGAACGCACCTGCTTTCCAAACAACTGTGTGTGTGGTACTGGAATTACGTATGTTGTGCGAAGTTATTTGTTATGGTACTCAGTAACAAAATAAGAAAATTTGAGACTTTTCTGTAAACCCTAAGCCATGGTCACCCTATCGAAACTTTCAAAACGTATTAAAGGTTTGAGATTCTGAAAAAAAAAATGTTTTTTTGCCTTTTATCGGTAGTTCTACATATTAATAGGTGTTGTTTACAAAAAAAAAACACTCGCTATTACTTACTTTCTTCGATAGATAATCACGACTAATTTCTACGCGAATCCGTACTACAGCATCTAAAATATAAACCTAGGATTTTTTTGTGTATTTTTACATTGTTTGACAAATTCAAATCTAGGTTTTCCAAAAAAAATAGACCTCTGCGATGCTTTTTCAGCGAGATATCGGCGATAACGTGTTTTTCACCGTTTCGATGGCGCGGCCATGGGGTTTTAGTCTTACAGCTCCTTAAATATAAACCTAGGTATTTTTTCTATATTTTTTTTTTTTTTTACAAATTCAATCTGTTGTTTACCTGAATTTCAGGTCTCTGCAACGCGTAGTTTTAAAGATCTCCGTGGCCGCGCGGTTCTCCGCGTTTCAATGGCGCGGCCACGTTCAAACCTTTATAACTTTTTAACCATAACTTTGACAAATTTATGGTTTTGGAAATCAACTTTTACAAATTATTACAAAATCTTGATATAGTTTTTTTTTTTAAAAAAACGTCATGGCCGCGTGGTCGACACGGACACAAATAAAATAATCCAAGCGTCTTAGCGTCGGGGTCCGCTTTGTTTTCTGCTTGTACTTAGCGGTCCCCCGACGCTAAGACGCTTGGATTATTTTATTTTTGGTTTTTTGTGTCGGGGGTTTTTTAAATTTAATTTCATGCTTTTTTAAATTTTTAATTTAATTTTTATGCATACTTATATTATTTTATCTAAGCCTTGACTATCCCAATCTTGGGCATAGGCCTCGCCATTGCTTTCACTTTTCTCGGTGTTGCGCGACTTCTCGCCAATAAACGAAACAGCTAAATAAAAAAAAATGGGGTGGGGGTGCAGCCACCCCCCCTGGCGATGCCCATGTTGACAAGTGACAAGAGTTCAAATTTCGAATCGACCAGACCTGTGGAAGTTCTTAATTTCCCTTCAACTAGAAAAGACGTGATCACCATCGAACGGCAGAGATTTTTTCGAAACATAGCTAAGAACACTCTCGATTAAAACACCTTTCAAACGAAACCAATTTTATCAAAATCGGTACATCCGTTTAGGAGCTACGATGCCACAGACAGACACACCGATACACAGACACACAGATACACACGTCAAACTTATAACACCCCTCTTTTTTGGTCGGGGGTTAAAAATAAATGGTAAACATTGTTAAATTAAAATAAAATTTCATCACGTGTCAGTGTACACAGTACTGACGATTTATTATACAGGGTGTAAGGGACAGCGACAGTACTCAGTTCATCATTGTGACCCCCCTGCATAGATATTTTTCATCGGTAATTTTTAATAAAAAAAACTGCTTTTCCATACACTATGGCCGTGTAGGGATTGCACTTTTGTAGGAAACAGCAGTATAGGTCAGTTGAGGATGAAATACAGGTAAACCGGCGTGTATGTTGCGAAACTGTGCAGGTTTTCTTGTTTGTAAGCTCAAGGTTACCAGACGGGTACACCCCAGCGCGTATATAGGTGTTTCACATCAAAAACCTATCACACGCCTTATTTGTTATTGACGGAAAATCTTAAAGGCTTAAGAGTTGTCAAATCAGGTTTTTCAACTCGATATTCTGAAAAAGTGACAAGGTCTATCAACAAGAAAAAAATATCACTCATAAAGGGATTCATGTTTATTATTTTGTCTTCTCAGAATTTTATTTTATTAGCTACATTTTGAATTAAAAAAACCGGGTTGCACTCCGGGAGTGCCGGCAGAAGTGAAAACTTGAATATTAACGTTGTGCATTTTTGATATTTTGGAATGGTTAGGGAATAATTTTGCACGAATTGCTTTAATTATAGATAATTATATATTATTATATTTAGTGTGGTAAAATACAAAATTCACTTATTGCGCTATCGTACAGAAACATGACAATTTATATTACACTAGCTGCTGCTCGCGACTTCGTTCGCGTGGAAATTTTGATGTTTTATTCAGGGATAACAAGTAGCCTATGTCCTTTTAGAAGATATAATCTATCTCCTTGACAAATTTCATAACGATCCAATAAGCCGTTTAGTCGTGAAAAGGTAACAAACAAACAGAGTTAATTTCGCATTTATAAGGGACTAGCTGTCCCGCGCAACTTTGTCTTTGTCACATTTTCCCCGTTTTCGCAACATTTTACATTGCTGCTTCGCTCCTATTGGTCGTAGCGTGATGATATATAGCCTATGTCCTTTCCATGGTTGAAATCTATCTTCTTGCCAAATTTCATTAAGATCCGATCAGCCGTTTAGTCATGAAAAGGTAACAAACAAACAAACAGTGACTTTCGCATTTATAATATTAGTATTAGATGGAGGAAGGAGGTCGACGAAGTGTTACATTGTGTGACAAGGAGTGGGAGGGGTCCTAAGTTTCGTGACGTCACTTTCGTCTCAACAAATGTTATACATTTAAGTGTTAAAATGCCATTAACATTTGAACTATTAAAGAAAAACTTAAAATATTTCCAACTCTATCTGTAAGGATAAAATTGTTTATCTACTTCGGTTTCGTTATATTCGAATTACGAAATTGACAGCGGTTTCATTATGATACCCATAACGACACAAGTTGCATTATGCGAATCGTCATAAATTATTCTAAAACACAAGCAAAGACATTCTGAACATACAGCCTCGTACCTATAATATTACTTCGAATTCGAGACAATGTACCTAAATGATGTTTTTAAAAATGGAACAAGTTTAGAACAAATGTATCGTATACTATTTGGCTGTTGCGGCTACAAGATCTTTGCCTTATACTTATTAGAGACTAAATAAAAAAGAAGTGGACGCGGGAAAAAAAATCTGAGTGAAAATTTATTAAAAATGTCTTCAACATCAAGTGATATGGAAAATACTCCACCAGATATAACAAATAGAGCAGTTGGGGCTTCAAATAATTTACTACCAGAAATCAAGACATGTATATGAGAAATGTTATGAAGACAATAGTCAGTGTGTAGTTAAGTTTCTATTAAAAATACTTTTTTGTCTATATCTGTGTTTCATTCCTTCCTTCGTAGATAAAATCTTGTATGCAACTGTACGTTATTGGTATTTTAATAACTCGTGCCCACCTATTTCTGTACGCGCTACGCTTGTACCGAAAAATGGCACTCGTATTAAAAGACCGTCCATAACGTAACAGTTGCATAAATAGCTATTTTCGGTCTACTAGTTACATTAAATGGAAATAAAACTAATTTCGGAAATGCAGTTTTAATTTAATAATTTATAGATGTAAAATTGCTAGATATGTGACGTCACACTAGGGGTCTCATAAATGTGACCAACTGTGACATGGGCGGGGGAGGGGTGAAAAAAATCTCGAAATTAGTGTGACGTACTTTATGGATGACTCTTAATATCAGTATGGAAGAATGGATTAAAAATTTAACAATTCAGAACTATTACAATCCGTCTTAATTTTACCTCTTTGGAGAAACATTTCTACATTTCTTTTATCAGGGAAGGTACTGAATATTCCCATATGTTTCGAACCAAAAAAGGAGTGAGACAGGGCTGCATCTTATCCCCTGCACTCTTTAACATATATGGAGAGTACATTATTCGGAAGACCATCGAAAATTGGGAGAACGGTTTCCCCATAGGTGGAAAGAGATTATCCAACCTCCGATATGCAGATGACACCGTTCTTCTGGCAGCATCCATGGCAGATATGAGGGAACTGTTTCGAAGACTCGAGTTAGAAAGCGCCAACATAGGTCTCGCAGTGAACAGGACGAAAACTAAATTAATGATAGTGGATCGCTGTATCCCCGTGATAAAAAGGAGAATCGGAATGACAAAAGATGCTATGACCCGTTTAAGCAACATCTGGAAGAAAAGAGGAATTGGTATCAAAACCAAAATCAGAATAATACGAGTGCTGTTAGTCCCTATCTTCAGTATGGAGTAGAGACGTGGACAATCCTGGCCCGAGAAAGGCATAGGATTGATGCTTTCGAGATGTGGTGCTGGAGACGAATGCTGAGAGTACCCTGGACAGAGAAACGCACCAATGCATTCATCTTAGTCCAGCTCCAAATTAAAACTCGCTTGTCTACCATATATGCCAACAACGCATCCTATCATATTTCAGCCACACGGTGCGTAAAGGCGACGAAAGTCTGGAGAAATTGATAGTGGTTGGAAACACCGAAGGCAAGAGATCACGCGGTCGCTCACCAACAAGATGGACCGATCAAGTCAAAGACTCGTCGTCCTCCAAATTCTACACAGTCGTAAGAGACGCGATGGACAGAAACCGATGGAAGCAGATCATCCGCTCCCGATGCAACCCTCAGGCTGACCACGATCCTCAGATATGAGGGACCGACCCAAGAGAGAAGGGAAACCGAAGGTTTTGTTTGTGCATGAGATAATTATCTAGTTTTGGAAACCCAAACTGAATGACAGATGTCATAAAGTTCAAATTCCTTCGTAACAAAAAAAAACTGACGGTCACGTGTCCTGACGCAAGTTTAACATTTTTTACCCTTCACAAAAGTGCACAACGCCGCTAAAGAAGTTTTCACTTCAAAAATGTCTTTCAAACGTCTATTGGCCCGCAAAATCTCGACAGCAAGAAATGCGTTTTAATCGATTCTTCCCCTCATAGATAGGAAATGTAAAAATATGAGAATTATCTTGGTAACTTTTTTTAGTTCGTCTTTTTTATTAATAATTTGTATTATTTTAAATACATATGCAAGCAAAAGCTTGCGCCGAGTACGTGTCAGTGTCATTTTTGTCTGCTGCGGCACCTCTTGAGGTACAGACCACGCGCGCGTAGACAAATAAAATAAAAATATATTTTTTCTCCCTTTTTAGTATTTTTGAATTAAAAACAGTGTAATATTGAATGGTTGTAGATTAAATATATTTTTTACATATTTTGCGCCTTGGTTCAAATTTTATCGTGACTTGTGTTCAGTATTGTGTGGTTGCTAACGTTGTCATAGACTAAGCAATTTATCTGAGCAGAAGAGCCCTACCACCCGATTCACGTAGGTTATTGTACGTTACGGAACATACTATTTTGTCGATGCTCTGATTATTTGGTGATTTCCAGTTGGTAATAGTATCGTTTGCAATTAAAAGGTTATGATTTTAAATAAAAACATGTACGAGAAGTTATTAGTAAAGTAGTAATAAAATAATTTTTTCATCCCACCTATTCGAAAAGGACGACTTGGTTCGCCTTTAAGTGCACCCAAAGGTAGTTTTCTATAAGAAACTTTTAGCGGGCAGTAATGAGTTTTTATTCCTCTTCATTTCAAAAAGTGCGCCGCAAAGATAATTGCGGCGCACTTTTTGAATTTGGAACATCTTAGTGTTCAGCGCCAAAGAAATCGAACACAAATATTGTTTGAATAAAGACTGGCTGGTACGACGGCCCATAGTCGCGCCGCCCCAGGTAAATAACAATAAATTGTCATAATTGCGAAAATGTCTCAAATGTTAATATAAGTTTTTAGTTGTTTTATTATTAGATACTATTTAATTTCAATTTAGTTGTTACTCTATGTTTTATTAAATAATGATATAAAAATAGAATATGAGGCGCCTGTTTTCTCATAGTGGGTGATGAAAAGCAGAGTGTATCACTCAACGCAAAATATATTTTTGGCTCGGGCGACGTACTTTGAATCCCTCGCTACGTTCAGTATTCTCTACTCTAGAATCCCTTACTTCGCTCTGGATTCAAAAAAACGCCCTCGCCGTAAAAATATTATTTTGCTCCCTTATGATACAATCTACTATTTCATCCCATCTATTCGAAAAGGACGACTTGGTTCGCCTTTAAGTGCACCCAAAGGTAGTGTTTTCTATAAGGAACTTTTAGCGGGCAGTAATGAGTTTTTAATCCTCTTCATTTCATTGTATAGATTCAATCTCTTAGTATTATATAATTGCATAGCACATGTGTGAGTACCATGTACTGTAAAGCCACCATTTAATGAGTACCTAAATCTTTCATTGACGCGAAATTACCCTGGTGGTTGAGTGAATGTCATGCTCACTTAAATGTCACGCTGATGGTGGCGGGTGTGTCGGGTCGTTTAGTTCCCTTCAAAATGGTTGAGTTGAATGATGGCTGATACATGCGTCATGTTCGTGAACGGGCGCTGTCAGTTGTGACTGGTCATCTCTTAGCTGCCACGGTTTATTTTAATTACTTTATTTTTTAATTACTGATTTAATCTTTTACTCTGGACGCTCTTAACTTGCCCGTATTTCTACATTGTTCTCACATATTTGTAATTCTTAACATGAATGATGTAACCAAGATTTTGTAACATATTTTGATTTAAAAGAGTGTCCATGGAGTTTCTTGCCCGTTCTTCTCCATAGTGTAACGGTAGGGCTGCGCAGGCCGTTAGCAAATAGGTAGGTAGGAAAAGTAAAACAGCTGGACCAGTTAATACATATATTAAGAGCTAAACTAGGTCGCGGGTAACTGTCACTATGTTCTGTTCCGTTCACTATCACTTGTTAATTAAAAGGGGTACCGTCCCTTGGCAGCACGTGCAGACGTGGGGGCCGGTCGGCGCCGGCTCAGCGGTAGGCCACCGGTAGGCAGGTCAAGGCCTGGGCAGCGCACAGACAGGCAGCGCACAGGCAGCGCACAGACAGGCCGCGCAGGTTAGGCTGCGCAGGCAGCGCACAGACAGGCCGCGCAGGTTAGGCTGCGCAGGCACCGGCTCACGTGGTGGTAGGCCACCGGGCACAGCGCCAAGCCTTAGCGAAAGGCCACGTGCGCAGGGTAGTTGCGCACTGGACACAGCAGTAGGTAGCTTGATAGGTGGAGTGCGTAGGCAGCGTGCAGGAGCAGGTAAGCGTCACAGACCTCAGCCTGAGCGAAGAGCCCTGGAAGCACCGTAGGGTGCGCATGTTAGATGCGTTGCGATGCAGTTGGCAGCAAGCCGCATGCGATGTACCAGCTTCACCCCTTTGTAGGCCAAGGGACGGTGTGGGGAGCATTGTAGCTGAAGGCTCAGTACATCGCAGCGGTTTACAGGTAAAAGTGGGCAAACATAGCAAGCACCATGACAGATGAAAAGTTAGGTTAAGTATGAACATCTAATGTGCATAAAGTATACATGATTACTTACAAATAACACAGTAAGGAGCACTACACACCTCGATGCAGCAGTGATACATTCACAATTACAGTTTCCTGTGCGCTGGACAACTACTAGCCACATGTGGCATAGACACATGCAAAATCAGATATCACTTAGGTGATGAAATCCATATAGGTTATCCAGCGCAGAGAATCAGGCATGACAGGCAGAATTACTTAACTAATGTGGAACTCACCCTAAGTCGGGGCACAAAGAATCTTGAGGTCGATTCAGCTAAGCCAGCGGGATCGAAATGGCAGAGTCATAGCGTCCTGTCAAAAACTAGTGTTGTACCGCGTTTTTAGTGAGGTCCCTAGTTACTTACTAATTATGACATTTTAGGATTACTCGACTAATTTCAGTTGAGACCCTCACAACGCTACAGTACCCCGGCTTCAGAGAGAGGATTTTACCTGTATAAAATCCGCTAGAACTGCTAGTGCTTGGTTAGTTAGTGGTTAGTTAGTTAGTGGTTAGTTAGTTAGTGGTTAGTTAGTTAGTGGTTAGTTAGTTAGTGGTTAGTTAGTTAGTTAGTGATTAGTTAGTGGTTAGTTAGTTAGTGGTTAGTTAGTGGTTAGTTAGTGGTTAGTTAGTTAGTGGTTAGTTAGTTAGTGGTTAGTTAGTTAGTGGTTAGTTAGTTAGTGGTTAGTTAGTTAGTGGTTAGTTAGTTAGTGGTTAGTTAGTGGTTAGTTAGTTAGTGGTTAGTTAGACGGGTTAGTGGATGTTGGTTGTTTTTTTTTTTTTTTTTTGTTTTTTTTTTTTGAACATGACAAGTAGTACGACACAAAATTTAAGGGTAGTTACCATAGAGACCTACTCTGCCAATAATAAGTAACGCCCCTTTAGGGTCTTCAGTATTCTCTATGGCAACGCCATTTTAATTTAGTTAATGCAGTAGATTTATTATTGTTTAGTAGTTATACTTGAACGCGCCTGCACAGTCTGGTTGCGGTCACCTTTTTATCAAGGGCCGTCTTTAAGATGTTCTTATTAGAACACGAGATAACAACACAACAGCTAAGGGTAGTTACCATAGAGACCTACTCTGCCATCAAAAAGTAACACCCCTTGGGGTCCCCAGCATTCTCCATGGCAACGCCGTTTTAACGAATAGATTAAATTTTGATTAGACTATTTTCAATTGAGTAACTCCTCTTAAACGAACTCACGCAACTCTGTAGACAAGAACCTTAGTTACCACACCCTCACAACGCTACAATAGAGATCTACGCTACGGAATGGGCAACTACAGTACTTTCACAAGTTATTATGCCTTGTGACTGGGACTGTAGCTTCGCGTTTTATTTTGTTTTTTATGACTTTCAAAAGTGCCTGTAATGGTCTAATTGAAATAAATGCTTTGACTTTGACTTCAAAAAGTGCGCCGCAAAGAAAATTGCGGCGCACTTTTTGAATTTGTAATATCTTAGTATTCAGCGCCAAAGAAATCGAACGTAAATATTGTTTGAATAAAGACTGGTTGATACGGCCCATAGTCGCGCCGCCACGCCAGCTGAATAACAATAAATTTTCATAATTTCGAAAATGTCTTAAATGTTAATATAAGTTTTTAGTTGTTTTATTATTAGATACCATTTAATTTCAATTTAGTTACTCTATGTTTTATTAAATAACTAGCGACCCGCCCCGGCTTCGCACGGGTACAATGCTGATACTAAATACACTACAGAAAAACTGTGAACGTTGTATATAAAAACATAGCGGCCTGCTCTGGCTTCGCACGGTTATAAAATATATATAGCCAATATCACTCACTGAAAAAATGATTAAAATCGATCCAGTAGTTTTGATTTATTAATTACTGCCCGTGGCCCGCGCGCGTTAAATTTGGTGTAAAACAATTCCCCTTTCCCTATACCATGAAGATTTCCTGCTATCTTTGGAATATCTAAATTCATGCACTACATTTTTACTTTTTACCTATTTATTTTATTTTTACAACAATTAATACATTTCAGAATGTCTTTATATACAACGTTCACAGCTTTCTTGTCATTAGACAATACAAACATCCCGCCCCGGCCGGCCGGTACCGTCGCAAACGCTACGTCCCGCAATTTTTAAATCTGTAATATCTTCGAAAATATTCATTTAAATCATATGCTGTAAAGAACCATATAGATCTATATTAAATCAACAATGTATTTAAGGTATTTCATTGGATAAGGATTAATGCTGTATTGGTAAAAATAAAAAAAATGACAAAAAAATAAAAATTCTGGGATATCCATAAGAGATAGACATATACCATCGCGGAGTTTTCTGTAGACCTTTTCAATGTGTACAATACTTAGTACATTATTTTGATAAATCTCGTAGGGTTCAGCCTGCGTTTGCAATGTAAGCGGAAAAAATGTAATTATTTACGACATCACATTAGAAACCTCAAAAAGAACAGTATTTCTCCACTATTCAATGGATGTTATTATACATATAAACCTTCCTCTTTAAGCACTCTATCTATTAAAAAAAAACCGCATCAAAATCCGTTGCGTAGTTTTAAAGATTTAAGCATACATAGGGACATAGGGACAGAGAAAGCGAACTTTGAATGAACAAAGCAAAGCAATTTCCAATATTCGCGCCTCTTTTTAATTTGTGTTCTATTTTTCGTTTAATTATATTCTATCTCGTGGTGGCCAGTTCGATTTTTGAACAATTAATTTTTTTGTGCAGATAATAATGGTGAATGCGTGAATATTCGTATGCGATTTATGTTCCAAATTCAAATCACATTATTGACCAGCGGGTCATAATGAAAATCAGTACAATATTATTGCCCTGCTAGACCTCAGGTCTTTAATGACTTACTTTAGGTTAGGTTTGCATGACATATAATTTGACATTATCGAGCAGGTGGTGTGAAAATATATTCTTTTAACGGCGTCACTATCGTTCCCTCGACCATTTACCTATATATTAATTGTGTGAGTGATTTGGAAAACCCCATTTGGGTAAGTGTTGCACAATTTTAAACTAGCCAGTGGCTAAGCAAACTGTAACGGTTTATTTCGCTTTGTCTTCAACTTTTAGCAATTCTGTATTTGTGTTCTCGCCTTCTTTATTTCTATTAGACGCTTATTACTTATTAGTTTTTTTCCCTTGGTTTCTACCCCAAAGTTTGTAATTATATTGTTTTATTATTTTCTGTAATTTTGTAAATGTTTAACCGTTACTATGTCCCGGTTATACTTAGATTGTAATAGGGCCTACGGGCGGTACGGGAATCACGAACCTCGATAATTATTAACTCTCAAATGTGATGAAAAACATTGTATGTTTCACGGGCGGTACTAGAGCCTCGATCGTAATTCCGTACTTACCGCTACCGCGCTCCCTTATGATACAATCTATTATTTATTACTACTTACGGCGTCAATTTTGAATATGTCTCGTTTGCTCAAGGTCATTGGCGTTTAAGAATGATGTCGAATTCAACAACGCTATCTAGCTAGTAAGTAGAACTAAATTTCATCAAACATACTTTCGTTGAACAAATTGAATGCGAATAGGCTTTTACCGTGCCGGGATGTCCGACGGAAAAAGATAAAACAAGTAATAAAACCAGAATTGACGTAGATGCTATAATATAGTACTTATAATAAAGCGTCGTTCGGGCGGTCGGCGTTACTCGTGCGGTAGGCAGGCGGTAATGGCACGGCGCAGGTCGGCGTCGCCCTCACAGCGCCTGGCGCACGTCGGCGTCGCCCTCACAGCGCCTGGCGCACGTCGGCGTCGCCCTCACAGCGCCTGGCGCACGTCGGCGTCGCCCTCACAGCGCCTGGCGCACGTCGGCGTCGCCCTCACAGCGCCTGGCGCACGTCGGCGTCGCCCTCACAGCGCCTGGCGCACGTCGGCGTCGCCCTCACAGCGCCTGGCGCACGTCGGCGTCGCCCTCACAGCGTCTGGCGCACGTCGGCGTCGCCCTCACAGCGCCTGGCGCACGTCGGCGTCGCCCTCACAGCGCCTGGCGCACGTCGGCGTCGCCCTCACAGCGCCTGGCGCACGTCGGCGTCGCCCTCACAGCGCCTGGCGCACGTCGGCGTCGCCCTCACAGCGCCTGGCGCACGTCGGCGTCGCCCTCACAGCGCCTGGCGCACGTCGGCGTCGCCCTCACAGCGTCTGGCGCACGTCGGCGTCGCCCTCACAGCGCCTGGCGCACGTCGGCGTCGCCCTCACAGCGCCTGGCGCACGTCGGCGTCGCCCTCACAGCGCCTGGCGCACGTCGGCGTCGCCCTCACAGCGCCTGGCGCACGTCGGCGTCGCCCTCACAGCGCCTGGCGCACGTCGGCGTCGCCCTCACAGCGCCTGGCGCACGTCGGCTCACACGTGCGGCAGGCAGGCGGCGATGGCGCGGCGCAGCGCCTGGCGCACGTCGGCGTCGCCCTCACAGAACACGTGCGTGGCGTGCCGCTCCACGTGCACCAGCGTGTCGTGGCGCGGCAGGTGCACGATGCAGCCGTCCGCGCCGCGCTCCACGCGCGCGTCCGCCACGCCCTCCCGCGCCAGCGCGCGCACCAGCGCCTCCACGTCGGGCGCGGCCCAGTCCAGGCGCGGCGGCGGCGCGCGGCCGGCGCCCGGCGCGCCCGGCGGCGCCACGTCCAGGCTGACGCGCGAGTCGCGCACGCGCAGCGCGGCCGCCAGCGGCGCGGCGCGCAGGCCGGCGCGCACGTCGCGCGGCGCCACGCGCTCGGCCAGCGCCGCCGACAGCGTGGCGCGCGCGCGGCCGCGCCGCACGCCGCAGGCCCGCGCGGCGCCGCGCCGCAGCAGCACGGTGGGCACGTCGGCCGCGATGTGCGGGCGCGGCGCGGCGCCGCCGGCCGGCGCGGCGTACTGCTCGGGCAGCGCCAGCGAGCGCGGCCGCAGCTCGCGCACCAGCTTGTTGGCTTGCGAGTAGTTGAGCGAGGTGTCGATGGGACAGTGGAAGGCCTTCATGGCGAGCGGCTGGAAGGGCGCCAGCGCGTCCAGGTACGGGAAGTCCGGCTCTGTGAAACGGCCGGCGTCGTCGGTTACGACGATTGTAGTTCGGGATACAGACAACACAACATCACGCCTGTAATCCTCTAGGGGTTACACAGAGGTGTATCTAATAGTACACCTACATTTCGCCAGTTATGTTCGGATACCCTGTAATAGGAACTAAGCCTATTGCCATCCACCGGGCACAAATCCAGACTCCGTGGCTGTTACTGACAAATTACTGATAGTAAAACACTTTGCCTGACACGGGCATCGAACCCATTCGCACTTGTGACCACACCGACGAGGCAGTTAGAGTATGTAACTCACCCGTGAATATGATGGCGTGCGCCGGGTTGGAGGCCCACAGCTCCACGAGGTGCACGGCCGCGCCGAAGCGCAGCGACGGGTGGCCGCAGAACACCACGCACGGCTGCAACACGTTAGCGTCACCTGACTACACACTACTGCACACCCACCCTCGGACTGATGCTATACTATTTGTATTAGTCCAGCTAGATTTTATATAACTAGATAGTTATCGCATTGAGACCAAATTGATCATGTCCATAAAGTTTTTAATGCAAACAATACATTGTCTGCAAATGTCGCTTATATTTGTGTGTGAACGATTAAAAGAAAACTTCCCGTCATCCGTGATGTGGTGCAAAAAAATCCGGCCAAGTGCGAGTTGGACTCGCGCACGAAGGGTTCCGTACCATTATTTATAAAAACGATAAAAAACCACGTTTTTGTATGGGAGCCCCCTTTAATATTTATTTTATTCTTTTTTTTAGTATTTGTTGTAACAGAAATACATAATCTGTAGAAATTTCAGCTGGCTAACTATCACGGTTCATGAGATACAGCCTGGAGACAGACGGACGGACGGACAGCGTAGTCTCAGTAATAGGGTCCCGTTTGACCCTTTGTTTCCGCCGTTGCATCCTACATGGGCCCCATTATCCTCTAGTTTAGCGCCTCCGATACAGCGATATGAAGGTCACCTCACCTGGCGGAAGTCGGCGCTGAAGGCGTCGTCGTGCAGCGAGCGCGCGTGCTTGAGCCGGCCGGCGCGGGCCAGCGCCGCGTGCGGGAACGGCTCCTCCGGCAGGTACACGCGAGCCTGCTCGGTACACATATCTAGCGTTAACAGATCTTCCTATGAAGAGGAATCGGTAAGAAACTGCCCCCGACCAAAAAGGTTTGTCTGTCTGTGGCATCGTAGCTTCTAAACGGATGAACCTTTTACTTAGAACAAGCACAAAACAAAGCGGACCCCGACGGTTCTTTAGAAGCTTTTTCTGGTGTGGGGATTTTTAATTATTTAATTTTAAATGTTATTGTGTTTCTACTTAAGTTTGGGAGGACCGAAAACGTTAAAAAGACTAGCAGCTGATGAGGAAAAAGAATGTGAATGTGAGCGTGTGGGTACCTGCTTGCCGACAGAGACCCACTCGGCGAGGATGTTGCTGTAGGCGAGCGAGGAGTCGGCGACCGGCGACACGACGTACAGCGGCACGGACGCCAGCCCCGCCGTGTCCAGGTGCGCCGACAGGCACTCCAGCAGGTCGTACAGCACGCCGGACGGGTACACCGGGCACAGCACCGAGCCGCCGCCGCGCAGCGTGAGCGTGGCGTGCACGCACAGGTCGCCCAGCATGTGGTCCGGGTTGTGCGCCGGCGTCTGCGTCAGCGCCGCCAGCACCAGCAGGTCCGCGCCGCGCAGCGCCGCCTGGTTGATGGGCCGCGGGTGCGTCGTCAGCGTCGACGAGCCGCTCACGTACGCCACCTTCTCGTGCGCCGAGCGCAGCACCCAGTTGGCCGAGCCCAGGCAGAAGCCGGAGCTCACGGCCGTGGCGTCCAGCGCGCCGTACACGTCCACGCGCTCGTCGTAGCCCACCACGCGCACGCGCGCCAGCGCCCGCGCGAGCTGCGCCGGCGCGAACAGGCGGCGCCAGGCGCGAGGCCGCGCGGCGTGCGCCAGCGGGCCCGGCAGCACGTGCAGCAGCTCCTTCCAGCGCCGCGCCGCGCCCGCCGGCTCGCCCGCGCCCGCCACCCACTCGGCCAGCTCCTCGAGGTAGAAGCGCCCGATCTGCAGCGTGGGCTCGGTGGCGTACACCTGCCCCTTGAACCCCGTGTCCTCGGTGATGAAAGGAAGCGCCATCATGCACGTGTAGTTAGAGATGAGGATCACGTCTAGTTGCGAGAAGTCCACGACCTTGTCCAGTGGTGGACAGAATTCTGGGATGCTGTCCACGAAAACACGCCCACAGCATTCTTTTAATTCCTAAAAGAAAACCAACAGACATTACTATAATTTACATGTCTATTAACCAGTTGTTCAGTTATTCAAGTGATTAATTGCATCGAGCAGAGGTGCATCGCATTCCAATACAAATGATGTAGCTAGAAGACATTCAAAAATCAAAAGTCATTTATTCAAACTAGGCTGATACTCAGCACTTTTTAGAATAGAATAGAATAATATTTATTTCTGAGTGAATGGTACATTAGGATCTTAATCTAGACATACACTACCGTTGCCGGTGTAGAAATATTAAAATTAGCATAAAAAGCCAAACTTCTAGGCCACAACAATATAATTATAATAGTTTGTCATCAAAAACGCTAAATAAAGTTATATCCCCATTAATGTAACCATAATATGATTTTAATACAATGTCAAGTTGGAAAGTAGACTGAAAAGTCAAAGTACTACTAGTTACTAATTATATGTATAATGTCAAACGATTAAAATAATACTAACACATGTCCATAGCTATACATACACAATTACACACACTAAGTATTGATAAAATATAATGTCAAAATTTATAATTTAAAATAAATCATTAACCAGTACAAATAACAGATTCTATTAATTTGTCTTCTAAATATTCCTTAATGTTATAGTATCTATTAACAAGCAATAGTTTAAAGAGTATTTTTTTAAACATTGTCAGAGGTAAGTCGTGCAAACTATTTGGTAGATGATTGTAAACAATAATCGACATGCAGTATACATTTTTCTTAAATAATTTCAATTTTATTAGTGGCAGTTGAAGTCTATCTTTATGCCGTGTTCGACTATTTGGCCTGACTGTGCTCGTTTCAAACAGATTATAATGACTCTTAACAAAAATACACATTTCAAAAATATATAGACATGGCAAAGGTAGAATTTTAAGTTTCTGAAACAATGGCTTACAGCTGTCTAAAAAGTGAGCTCCACAAATTGCTCGGATACATTATTTTTGAGCTTTGAAAACTCTATCAAAATCTACTGATTTACCCCATATTATAATACCGTATCTCAGTACTGATGATACATAACCATGGTAAGCCAGCATTGCAGTATCTTGATTAACTGTTTGTTTAAGAGCGTTCTCGCAAAATTCTTAACTCAAAAAACAACGACGACTGACGTTGAGTGCGCCTGTGTGCGTGGTGCACGCTTCTTGATACACACACGTGCAGAGGCAGGGGTGCGTAACACGGTTCACTGCGGTTTACTTATAACGTATTATTATGATAAAGAAATACAAATAGTATAAGAGTAGCCAACAAAAGTAAAATAATTATATCTATCCTAACTTATATTTTAAATGCGACGGTGAGTTCGTTTGTTTGTTATGCTTTTAAACTAAAACAACTAGACAGATTAGGATAAATGTTGGTTTATACAAATTCTAATCCTGGAAAAGGACATAGGATACTTTTTATCCCGATATTCCTTCTTCCTCTTCGGGTGAAACCACGGGGTGCTGCTATTTTAAACTAATATTATATTATGAAGAGAAAATATTTGTTCACCACTAAAAAGCTATATCTTTACCGAGTAACAAGGCTATATTATATCACAATTTTCGCGGACGAAATCACGGGCGAAATGATAGTATTTTATAAAAACGTAACATAGTAATAATTTTATATTACAATTTCCCTCAAGGGCATCGATCTGCTCCTCCTGGAAGCCTCGATAGTGCAGGCCTGGGTGATATCACATCGGGTGATAGGCATCGCAGGCTCCGCATCCACCCTCCGGATGCGGCAGCCATTGAGGCGGAGCTGTACGAGGGATACAGAGCAGCGAAGACCGCCCTCCAAGAGGTTGTCCAGCGGGCCAAAGACCTGGGCCGCGAGGAGATGCTGGAGACTCTCGACAGAGATCCGTGGGGTGCCCTTACAAGATGGTGTGGGACAAACTCCGCACCTGGGCCCCCCGCTGACGCCGAGTCTCCGCCCTCAGCTCGTGGAGGACGTGGTGAGCGCTCTGTTCCCTCTGCGAGGGGAACATCCTTCCCCGCCTATGGCTACGCCGCTTGCGGTGCCAGAACTGGACCACATCGAGGACGATGACGATATTCCGGAAGTGACCGGGGTAGACCTGAGAGTGGCGGTAGGCAGGCTTAAAGCCAAAAATACCGCCCCGGGACCCGATGGCTTGCCTGGCAAAGCCTGGGTCCTGGCCTCGGAGGCTCTCGGGCCCCGACTGGAAGGGCTCTTAAACGCATGCTTGGAGAGAGGCCAGTTCGCTTCGTTGGAAGACGGGGAAGCTGGTCCTCATCCGGAAGCCGGAGCGCCCTGCGGACTCTCCGTCCGCATACCGGCCCATTGTGTTGCTCGACGAGATGGGCAAGCTCTTTGAAAGAGTCATTGCTAACCGCCTCGCCGGGCACCTTGTGGGGATGGGGCCGGATCTTGCGGATCACCAGTTTGGTTTCCGCAGGGGGCGCTCGACGGTGGACGCCATCATGCGCGTGAGGGCTCTCACGACAGGGGATGCGGTGTCCCGGGGTGGGGTCGCCTTCAACATCATGCCGTGGACCTGCATTAGGGAGGCACTCCGGTATCACCGGGTGCTGACCTACCCTCGTCGTGTGGTCGGGGACTACCTGACGGACAGGGCCGTCATCTACCCCGGTCGCAACGGAGAGTGGAACCGGCGAGAGATGTCGTGCGGTGTTACACAGGGATCGGTTCTGGGGCCACCCTTGTGGAACATCGGCTACGACTGGGTGCTGCGCGCTGACCTCCCTAGCGGTGTCAGCGTAGTTTGCTACGCTGACGACACGCTGGTGCTGGCACATGGGAGGTCGCACGAGGCGGCGGCCGAACTTATGACACGCGGGGTTGCGATAGTCGTGGCGAGAATCCGGCAACTGGGTCTCGAGGTGGCATTGCACAAGTCTGAGGCCATGTGCTTTCATGGGCCTCGGAATGCACCACCGCCGTCGGGATTCATACTGACGGTAGGAGGGGTTCCCATCGGCGTCGAGTCGACGCTAAAGTACCTAGGGCTTGTCCTCGACAGCCGGTGGAACTTCGTTGAGCACTTCCGACGTTTGGCCCCAAAACTGGAAAGGGCAGGGGCTGCATTCAAGCGGCTCTTGCCCAACCTGGGGAATCCAAACGCCTCCTGCCGGAAGCTCTATGCGGGGGTCGTGCGGTCCATGGCCCTTTACGGGGCGCCGGTGTGGGCGCGTTCTTTGAGGCGGCGAGCCGCCCATTACCTGAACGCGCCCCAGAAGGTGGTAGCCGTAAGGCTGGTCCGGGGGTACCGCACGATCTTCGGCGAGGCGGCGAGCCTCTTGGCCGGATTTCCGCCATGGGATCTGGAGGCGATAGTGCTCGCGCGCCTGCACGAATGGCGCGCGGAGGCACTACACCGGGGGGAAACTCCGCTGCCGCGGCAAATTGTCGCTCAGCGGACAGACTTCCGGCGCGATCTCATGGCGGCATGGAGACAGCAACTATCGCAACCACGTGCAGGGCACGCCACAATAGTGGCGATAAGTTCCCTCTTTGAGGAGTGGCTAGAGAGGCGCCACGGCGCCCTCACCTTCCACCTGACGCAGGTCCTCACCGGACACGATTGTTTCGGGAGGTTCCTGCACCGAATCGGACGGGAGGAAACGCCCGGGTGTTACCATTGCGAGGATCGGCCGGAGGACACGGTGGAGCACACCGTGTAGCTCTGCCCCGCTTGGGATGAGCACCGCCGTGTCCTGGTAGCGGCGATTGGCGGCGGCGACCTCTCGCGTCCGGCCCTGGTTCAATGCATGGTCCGGAGCGAGAGGGAATGGGATGCCGTCGCCTCCTTCTGCAAAGCAGTCATGCTAGCGAAGGAGGTGGCGGAACGTGAGAGGGAGAGAACCTCACGTCCCAGCCGCCGCGGGAGACGCCCCGGGCGTCGGGGGGCAACCAGTGGCCCCCGGCCACCGTAGGCGCGGGCCTGTGGACGATGAGTAATGGGCCAGCTCACCGTCCGTCCGTCTTATGACGACAGGCCGTGCCGACGGCGCGTTTGTTTTCCACGCGCGCCTCTAGGAAATGTCAGCAAATCGGAAGGGGTCCGAGAGAGCCAATGCCTGCCAGGGCTGCGGGTTGTTCGAAAGAGATACCGCGGCTCTGGAACACAAAGGGCTAAGAAGGAACATGGGTGGGTTTTAGTCAGCCAAGTCTGACGCTCCGCCCAGAGCGGGAGAAGTCATTTGATGATTTCCCATCCGAAATGCAGTGTCAGAGTCCATTGCATAACAAGTCAAGGGGCACTTTATTTCTATGAGGCTGTCTTCACCAAAAAGGCCGTCAGGCGAAGCTCCAAGATAACAATGATCTTTATCAATAAAGATCATTGTTATCTAATAATAATAACAAATAAATTTAATTTTATAAAAAATAAAAAAAAAAAGCTGGCAATACTAAAGTCAAGACGTCTTCCAATTTCATTCCATAGTTTTAATCAATTTAAATTTTTAAACAGTTTATTTTTCTAGTCTGATACCCTATTTTATTTCTACAATCAATTATGTCTGTATCAACACAAAATTACACCAAAAAATCCATGAAATATATTTAAAATACAGAAAATAGAAACTGGACCTAAAACTGACATGTATGTCAAATACATACATGTCATGTGTGAAAATAAGAAATAAAATGAAAAGAAGACGATGTTGACCAGAGCAGCAGCTCGAAGAGCACGAATACCGCCTCCGGACTCGTCGCCCCGCTCCGCCTCGCCGCCGCCGGAACCCAGCCTCAACGTGAGTGCTGTGACACCGGCCGTGGCAGTTGCGTCGAGCGACAGCGACGAGTACTTCTCTCCGCCCACGACGCCACCACCTGTTCGTCGACGGGGAGGACGCCGGCCACCGGACGGCTTAGGACCTCGAGGCCCACCGGCTTCTGATAGGGTCCCAGCTTCCGGCGGAAGTGTGCAGCGCATGCGATGGACGCGACCCATCAACGAAAATGTCATGCGCTCATACTATGGGGCTACAGAGGGAGGAAACAACCTGACCGCGTACCGTGTTCGGATGCTCTCTCTGTTTCAGGTGCTTGAGCCAGCTGTCAACGTGTCGGCGCAACGACTGTCGGATCAGGTGCGGGTCATCCAACGTAATCATATGTTGGATGACACCGTACTTGATCGCTTGCGAATTGAAATGCAGAGTAGTCACGTCATTATCCCTCCGTCGCAGGCTGTGGTTCCACCACAGTCTAGTCAAATTGTCGATCGCGTGGACGAGGTGAGTAATGACATGGCTACTAATGTAAGTACCCAATGCAGTGAGGAAATGAGAAGTGCTTTGGAAGGTGCGATTCGAGAATATCGGTACATGTCGCCTGAACTTAGACCACGCTTACCTCGTTTGCCCATGCATAACAGAAATAGGGCGCTGGTGGCTGTTCTGGATTCGCAGTTGTCAAACTATTTTGATAACTGCGAAGACTTCACTGATGCTCACTCAATCCTGTATTGTGCGGCTGTAGCGGCATGTCGTGTAGCTCATGTCAAATTTTCTGATGACAGAACTACACGACCTAAACCTGCCGTACCAGCATGGCAATGCAGGATTGAGCGACGTATTGGTGGGGCCAGAACACTCATCGGCAAACTAATCTGCTTCAGGGAGGGCAACAATCGCCCTCGAGTGATGCGTTTTGTGAAACGGGCATTTGCGGGTACTGATATTAGTCCTCGAGACTATATGTCCCGTGTCACAGAACGCATCGACTTCCTGAAGCAGAAAGTGTATGCATGGGCAAACCGTATTCGTAGGTATAAGCGGCGGGTGGAACGATACACTCTGAATCGCACATTCCTAAGAGATGAAAGGTGGGTGTATAGGACTTGGGAGCGACCGGACCAAGGTGTGGCTGACACGCGCTTACCGGATGATGACGCCATGTCCTTGTTCTGGCGCAGCATCTGGTCGGTGCCTGTTAGCCACACCGAGGGTGAATGGACTCGGGTGGTCGAGCGAGTATGCGATCCAGTTCCAGAAATGGGGGCTATCACTATCAGCTCCCAAGACGTAGCTCGTGCAGTCCGTCCGTTGCCTAACTGGAAATCCCCAGGGCCGGACGGACTGCACAACTTCTGGATTAAATGGATCCAGAGGTCGCACGCTCGCTTGGCGGCCCTATTCCAGTCAGCTTTAGAATCAGGGTCGCTGCCCGAGTTTTTAACTACTGGAATCACCCACCTGCTCTATAAATCGGGTAGTACTGCGGAGCCCAAAAATTATAGACCTATTACCTGTCTTCCGACATTGTATAAAGTTCTTACATCCATTTTGAGAACTAAAATTTGCAAACACATTGATGACAATTCGATCATGTCCGCTTCTCAAAATGGATGTAGGAACGGGTCCCGCGGTACTAAGGAGCTACTTCTCATTGATATGGCCATTAACCAACAGGTTCGCCGTTCCCGAAGGGATCTGTCGACATGTTGGATAGATTATAAGAAGGCCTATGACTCGGTGCCACATACATGGCTCATGAGGGTGCTAGAGTTATATAAAATAGATGCAACTCTGCGCACCTTCCTGATGTCGTGTATGAGGCAATGGAGGACAGTCCTTAGCTATTCAGGATGTCGGCATATCGAAGGGAATAGCGAACCAATAAGGATAGAGCGAGGTATTTTTCAGGGCGATAGTTTGAGCCCACTTTGGTTTTGCTTAGCCTTGAATCCTCTAAGCACGCTGCTGGAGGATTCAGGTCTGGGCTTTCGGTTGAGGAGAGGTGGTCAGGTTATATCTCACCTTCTTTACATGGATGACCTGAAACTCTTTGCCCCCAACGATTTGCAACTGATGGACCTACTGAAGGTAACAGAAACTTTCAGTAGCGCCATCAGGATGGAATTTGGTGTGGACAAATGTGCGGTCATGCATGTAAGGCGAGGGGGGATTGTGGAATCTGCGGGAACCCAGCTCTCAGATTCCATAAATCTTAGATCCCTCTCAACGACCGAAACCTACAAGTATTTGGGTATGTCGGAAGCGCTGGGCATCAATTCTGTTGATATGAAGCAATCGTTGAAGGAGCGCTTCTTTGGCCGCCTGAGAAAAGTATTTAATAGTCTTTTATCAGGCGGAAATAAGGTGCGTGCCTTCAATGGTTGGGTCATGCCGGTTTTGGTGTACTCTTTCGGCGTACTCAAATGGACTCAAACAGAACTAGACGCCCTGGATAGGAAGGTTCGTACATTGTTGACGGCATATCGAATGCATCACCCACGTTCCTCGGTTATGAGACTGTATATCCCGCGGAGTTGTGGAGGTCGAGGCTTTTTAAACGCCAAGACTCTCCACAATCGCGAGATATGCAGTCTCAGGGAATATTTCCTAGAAGCCGACGTGGGGATGCATCGAGATGTGGTCGCGATGGACAAGGCCCTCACCCCGCTCTCCTTGGCAAAAGAGAACTGGCGCAAACCTGCAGTGCTTGACACTAATGACCGCAGGGAAGTATGGCAGAGTAAGGAGCTTCACGGACGTTACTTCAGTGCCCTGCATGGACCTGATGTAGACCATGCAGCGTCCGTAGCCTGGCTACGTTCCGGGGAACTCTTTGGAGAAACCGAAGGTTTTGTTTGTGCAATTATGGATGAAGTTATGATGACAAATAACTACCGGAAATTTATTGTGAAGGATGGCACGGTTGACATATGTCGGGCATGCCACCGTCCGGGCGAATCGATCCGTCACATTATCTCCGGATGTTCTCGTCTAGCTAACGGAGAATACTTGCATAGACACAACCTTGTAGCCAGGATTATCCATCAGCAACTTGCTCTGAAATACAGCCTTGTGGAATCGGAAGTGCCGTACTATAGGTATGTGCCCGACCCAGTTCTCGAAAATGGCAATATCACACTGTATTGGGATCAATCCATCATCACTGACAGGACTATTGTAGCCAATAAGCCTGATATAGTGGTGGTGGATCGATCAGAGCGGCGCGCAATGATTGTTGACATAACGGTTCCACATGACGAGAACCTCGTGAAAGCCGAGAAAGATAAGCAAATCAAATATCTTGACTTGGCTCGCGAGGTTATCGACATGTGGGATGTTGATTCAGCGATCATTGTGCCGATAGTCGTATCAGCCAATGGCCTAATTGCCAAGAGCCTCGACCAATATCTGATGAGGCTTTCGCTAGGCAGCTGGATCAAGGGCTTGATTCAGAAAGCGGTACTCCTGGACACGGCTCGTATCGTTAGGAGGTTCCTTTCTCTGGAGCCCTGACCGCCGGTGGCTTGGACCCTGTTCCCGATACCGGTGGGCTACTATTTTTATATTTTTAAATGTTTTTGTATATAATTTTGTAAAAATATTTAAAAATGTAATTAATATGTATAAAAATAAATAAAGGAAAAAACAAATAAATAATAATAATAAAAATTATTAATAATAATTTTAATATAGTTATAATTAATAACACCTCAGAGGTCGGGGTTCCAGCAGCTTCATCTGCGCTGACACCCAGCCCACCAGAAGCCTTCCAGCCTCCACGATTGTTTTCGCCGCCGTCACAGGGCAGCTTACCATAATGGTTCGCATGCCCGAGTGGTCCGAACGTAGGGTGCCTGCCCTGACCTGCTCAGCATGGCACCCACCGCACCTGGTGACGGCGGCGACCGCCTCCTCTTGGGTCACAGAGTCGTCCAGGCCCAGCATGCGCAGGTCTGCGCATCTGACGGGCCTGGACACTCGGGCCTCATTCGCATCTAGGGACGCTCTTAGCTTTTCAGCCAGAGCGTCAGTGGACGGGCCACTATTTACACCGGGGATCTCCAGCGCTCGAGCCCCTGTCGCGGGGACTTTAAGCAGGAAGCCCCCGGTGATCCCGAGCTCTGCGAGATACACCGGCGCTTTCGCCTTTGAGAGCATGTCGCGGTAGGACACGCCCCTCTTTTCCGCTTCCGGCTGTAGCGTGATCACTACAGTTGCGGTCTTCGGGGCGCGGAGTCTAGCCGCGACGCTTTGCGCCTTGTGCTGCCACCTACGCTCCTCGTTACGGGCCTTTTTGGCCGCCTTTCACCCCTTCCTCCTTTCCCCGACTACCTGCCACTCTGTTTCGGCCGCGGCAGGCGTGGGGGGTGGTAGCGGTGGCTGCGGCCGGCTTGCTGCTGGCGCAGGCACCGCCACCACCTGAGGAGCCACCTTGCCCATTTTCTGGGCCGCTGCCGGTTTTGGCGGAGCCGAATTTCCGGGGCCCGGCCTAGTCCTGCCAGAACGCTGGCCAGACTGCCCCGGCCCAGAATTGGCAGCCGTAGCAGCCGCATTTGAGACTGCCTTCGGGCCCGGGACCACCCTCGAGCCCGGGGTCGCATTCGGGCCCGAGCCCGCCCCCGGGCCCGCGGTCGCCTTGTTTGCCGCCAGGGAGGGGCGCAGTACAATGCCCTCCAGGACAGAGGTAACTTTACCTTGTATCAACATTTTGAGCAAGCGATGATGATAATCCATCAATGTGCTGATTAATAACAGGGTCCTTTAATCCGCTGTAAACATAAAATATAACTTAAGTAATGACCGCATACACTACTCAGATCAACTAGGTATTTTTTACATTTACCGTAGAACTGCTCTCGCCTTTTGTAGGTATTCTTTTTACTAGCTTTCCTCTTCTTCTTTGGGTAGGAACCGTATGTATTACTCTTATGACCCATTATTTCTAAAAGAAAGATTTCTGTTACCCGTAATTTATTGACGATTAATCTTTATAATTAGATTGTACAAATCTTTTTAATCATAAAACATGACTACAGTGAATCATAAGTACAAAGAATACTAACATTTAAACTGCTGACGACCCCTGGGTTTTCTGTCAAAATTACCTCACGCACACTGAGGCGCGCGGGAGCGCGAGCGACACAGGTCCGTTCTCCACAAGCCCTCAGGCGACACTGACAGTACGAGCGTCGTACATCAACTAATAAGGCATTATTTTAGAATATTGTAATAAATAAATGTGAAGGTAAAAAGTAAAAATAAAAATATTTAGAGGAAAGGTAAAGTCTTATATTATAGTATGGTAAACTTTCTTTTTGTTAATTTTGTCATTACCTTATGTTAAACAATATTTAAAATGCATACATTTTAGATCAGTATTGCTTTTGAATATCGTTTTTTTTTGCGTGGATTCAATTTTTATCTCAATTCTAATCAATCTACGAACTTGAAGACTATATGACCTGTAAATATATATTTTTTTCAGATCTTTTCGTGCTACCAGTTTGACACAAATAGCAGGGAAAATCCTGATGTTTTACGATTGCTTGAAAATGGGTGTCGGGAAATTGCTTTTTCTCGAAATATTTACGTATATAACAAAATTCTAATCAATCTACAAACTAAATCAAAGTTAGATTTATGAGTTGTCATTGAAATATTATGCCATTATCTTTAAATAACAAATATCGAGAACTTGAAAAACTACGTATTTTTGGTCAAACGCTTAAAATATGTGAGCGCGCTCTTAATTCTTTTCAAGACATATGTAAAGCGATCTATTTTTGCAAGAATTTTATCTATATTATGTGGTTTCCAACTGCAATTTTTATCGACCGTTATACCCAAGAATACACAATTATCGACTGTGGTCAAGTGAGAGTCTTTATAGTGAATGTCTAGTTTATTTATGTTTGCATTGTATGTCTGAAATTGTATTATGTTTGTTTTGGTCATATTTATTTGTAGATTATTTTTTTCTAGCCAATCGATTGCATTATCCAGGGCTTGGACGATTTCATTTTCTAAGTTTTTATTATAGTCACTCTTAACGTATTGTAGTGTCATCGGCGAATAGTATGCAATCTTTGCCTATCGCCTCTGGAATGTCGTTGATATAAACTAGAAAGAGTAGTGGGGATACGATTGTTCTAGAATAAGTATTGATTATCTATGGTTGGATTGTCTATGCCTCTCTGAGATAGCGTCTGTACGAGTAAGTCCTGTAAAATTTAATAAAGAGTTTATAAATGATTAACTATTCGTAATCTTTTATTAAAACATGGCGCAGCCGTAAAAACGAATCACTACTCTTTGCAATTATTCTTAAAGTTTATAAGAATGGAGAAATGTGTGAAAGTTTTGCCAAATTTTGACATGCGGTCGAGTAATGCCGGTGATGAGTGGCCATTGTGGAAACAATGTTTTCAAGATTATCTTGTCGGTATTGGTCAAGGTGAAGCCGCAGACCATGTAAAAGTTGCTCTGTTGAGGAACATGATGGGGTTGGAGTCCGCCAGAATTCTTGCAACTCTTCCAGTCTCAAGTGAAAAGACTGTGAAGTATGAATATTTATTAGACGCAATTGATAAATATGTTCGACCTAGAGTCAATGAAGTTTTTGAACGCTTTAAATTTAATGAGAGGAAACAGCAGCAGGACGAAAAGTTTGATAATTTTCTAACGGATTGTAAAAGACTTATAAGTACGTGCAATTATAAGAGCACAGTGGAAACCATCGAGGATCAGCTCCTGCGAGACAAAATTGTTCACGGTATAACTGACAAAAACTTGAAAGAAAATTTACTCAGACAAGAAAATTTGACTTTGAACAAAGCAGCTGATTTATGCAGAAGTGCAGAACAAAGTAAAGAACAGGTGAAGTTAATGAATCCAGTCAGTAGTTATGAAATTGACAGAGTAAAAACAAAAAGTCTTAATAAAAATGCAAGTTATAAAGAAGAGAAGAAGTTTAATTGCAATCGATGTCAAACGACACATGGTCCAAGACAATGTCCAGCATATGGGAAAAAGTGTAGTAAATGTGGCACTTTAAATCATTTTGCAGTGTCATGCAGAGTCAGAAAAGTGCATAATATTCAGGAGAATTGTGGTGATTCTTCGCCAGAGTCATCATTATTCTGCGGAATGATCAATAATGATAACTCCAGTTCAAACTGAATTAGAAGGATTCCAAGGGACAAAAATTAAACCCTTAGGCATGGTAAATTTAAGGTGTAAGTATAAAAATGTTGAATGTTGTGAAAATTTTATGCTTGTTGAAAGCCAAAATATGCTATTAGGTTTACCCGGTTGTATTAAATTAAAGTTGTTAAAAAGGGTGCATAAAGTGTCAGTAGTAAGTGATACAGATGAAAAGAAGTTTAAGTTTATATCTGAAAATTCTGAAGTTTTTAATGGTCATGGTAGTTTTCCCAATAAATGTAATATTCCTACAATTCCTCATGAACCTATCTGTAATCCACCTGTTAAGGTTCCCTTGGCTTTGTCTGAACCCTTGAAGTGTGAGTTAGACAGGTTAGTTAAGCGAGGTGCTATAAAAAAAGTTGAGGAAATTAATTCAGAAGCTTGTATTAATAGAATTGTCATTATTGAAAAACAAAATAAAAAGTTAAGATTGTGTTTGGACCCAACAGATTTAAATAAGTATGTTATTAGGAAACCAAAACATATGTCTAGTGTTGATGAAGTGGCTTCTAGGTTAAAAGATATGGAAGTATTTTCAGTTTTTGATCTGTCAGAAGGGTTTCATCATTGCCCACTTTCAGAGGAAGCTTCATGGAAATGTTGCTTCGCTACACCATTTGGAGTGTACAGATATTTAGTTCTTCCTTATGGTGTAACCAATGCACCTGAAGTTTTCCAAGATCAGATGGAATTTTACTTTGGTTCTATACCTAATGTCTTATGTTGGTTTGATGATATTGTAGTTATGGGGAAAAACGAGTTTGAACATGATAAATCTGTTGCTGAATTGTTGAAAAGAGCAAAAGAGATAGGAGCAGTTTTCAACAAAGATAAATTACAGTACAAGCAAAGAGAAGTTAAGTATATTGGTCAAATATTCAGCAAGGAAGGTATGAGAGTTGATGGTGATAGAGTGGAGTCTCTATTACAGTTAAAGTCACCTAGCTCTAAGGAAGAACTACAAAGATTAATTGGTTCTTTTAATTATGTAAGAAGATATGTTCCTGAGATGGCAGAATTAATGTCACCCTTATGTAAATTATTGAAAAAAGATGTAGAGTTTCAGTGGTTGCCACATCATGAGAAAATGTTAGGTAATCTAAAGTATAAAATTTCTCAAGCACCAGCTTTGACCCCATTTTGTACTGATAAAGATATAATTTTGCAGTGTGATGCTTCTAAAAATGGTATTGGTTGCTGTATGTTTCAAAAAGATGAAAAAAATATTTTAAGATTAGTTGCCTGTGTATCTAGGACTATGAATAGTGCTGAAATTAATTATAGTCAAACTGAGAAGGAACTATTAGCCATTCATTATGGTACACAAAAATTTCATAAGTATGTATATGGTTGTAATTCTGTAAGTGTCCAAACTGACCATAAGCCTTTGTTACCAATTATGTCAAAACAGATCAGTAAGATTGGTTCACCTAGATTAAGACGTTTAAGGTTAAAATATTAAAGTACAGTTTAAATCTTGTTTATGTTCCTGGGAAACTCATACATTTTGCTGATATGCTTTCAAGGAATAGTAGGAAATTAGTTGAAAAAGATGTTGAGATGATGGAAATGGTACATTCAGTTTCATTACATTTACCTATGAGTTCAGAAAGGAAAATTCAATTTCGATTAGCTACTAGTAAAGACAGAATTTTGACAGAAATTACTAAATATTATTTTAATGGATGGCCTGATGAATCTAGGGTTTCCTCGGAATGTAAACCATATTTTAAAATTAAAAATGATATTTATGTTGAGGCAGGATTAGTGTTTGTTGGATCTAAAATAATAGTACCAGAATCTTTGAGATCTTATGTGATAAATTTAGTTCACCAAGGACACCCTGGGATAAATAAAAGTATTAATAGAGCTAGACAGCTATTTTATTGGACTGGTATGTCTGAGAATATCAAAAATTTTATTGTTAAATGTAGATCATGTGAAAAATTTAGACCTAAAAATTATTATGAGCCTATGTTGTGTCATAAGATACCTAAGCAAAGATTTAGTAAAATAGGGACAGATATATTGGAGTTTGCTGGTAATTCATATTTAGTGATAGTAGATTACCTGTCACATTGGCTTGAAATAATTCCTTTGTTAAATAAGAGTTCTAAATCCATAATTAATGCAATGCAAGAAGTATTTACTAGATTTGGTTACCCGGAGACTGTAGTTGCTGATAATAATCCATTTTTGTCATATGAGTGTAAACAGTATTATAGGTCTAAAGATATACAAATTGTAACTAGTAGTCCACATTACCATAGGAGTAATGGATTGGCAGAGAAGTCTGTACATATTGCTAAGACTTTGTTAAAGAAATCAAATGAGGAAAACATTGATTTTAGAGATTCCATTATAATAATACACCCTTAGCTGGCTTACAAGTTTCACCATCACAAATTTTACATAGTAGACGCCTAAGAACTAATTTACCTACTAGCAGTATAGCTTTAGAACCTAAAATAGAGAAAAATGTGGATATTTTGTTGAATATGAGAAAGTCTGTAACTAAAAAATTTCATGATAGGAAAGCTAGAAGGAAGGAACAAACTTTTGAGATAGGGGAACAAATAGTATATAAAACAGATAAGGAAAATATTTGGAAAAAGGGAATAGTATTAAATAAAGCTGAAGAACCTAGATCTTACATAGTAAGCGGTGATTGTAGACCAGTAAGACGAAATACTTATCACATGAGAAAGTCTCAAACTAATGTAAGTTATGGTCCTAGAGACATGTTTATGGATGTAAATGATGATAATAATTGTCAGTTGAGTTTACCTAGTGGTTCACAAAGTGTGTCAGATGTCCCTGATGTGACCAATAATAATAGTTTTAACAATGTTCAGAATAATAGTTCAAGTTTGCATCAGACTAGATCTGGCAGAATTATTAAGCCTAGACAGATTTTAGATTTGTAAATGACCTATGTTGATTAGACTGAATGATGTTTAGCACTTAGTGTTTATTGGGGATTAGTTAATGATAACAAGTATAATTAAGCATAAGGGGGAGGTGTTCTAGAATAAGTATTGATTATCTATGGTTGGATTGTCTATGCCTCTCTGAGATAGCATCTGTACGAGTAAGTCCTGTAAAATTTAATAAAGAGTTTATAAATGATTAACTATTCGTAATCTTTTATTAAAACAACGATACCTCCTTGTGGGGTGCCATGATTATTTTGTTTAAATTCCGACCTAAACGTTTTTTTTTTTATTTTATGATTTATGATAAGTTTTCGTTATTTCTACACATTGTTCTCTTTCAGTAAGATAACTTTTGATCCAGTCGTTGGCTTTACCCCGGATTCCATAATGCTCAAGCTTTGAGAGTAGTGTTGTATGGCTAACAAAATCAAAGGCTTTTGTCATGTCTAGGAACACGCAACTTATCTTAGATTTTTTATTTAAACTTTCAGCTATGTGTTTCATTAGCGTAAAACATGCTAAAGCAGTGGAACTGCCCTTTCTGAAACCGAATTGTTCTTTTTTTAGATCATCGCATGCTGTTAAAAAGTTTTCTATTTTAATGCACATAACTTTCTCAAAGATTTTGGATAGGATTGGGATCAAAGTTATTGGGAAATAATTGCTCATGTCAGTCTTTACCCCTTTCTTATAAAGAGGTTTGACAATTGACCTTTTCAGACGTGTTGGGAATACTCCTTCTGTTAGAGACAAATTTATAATGTATGTTAAAGGAGACACTAAACTCTTTGAACATATTTTTACTACTTTCGTGCTCAGGTCGTCATACCCGGTCGAGTTAGTGTTTCTTAGACTGTGAATTATTTTGTAAACGTCTGATTCATCCACTGGTGTAAGGAAGATGCAATGATTGTTGACATAACGGTTCCACATGACGAGAACCTCGTGAAAGCCGAGAAAGATAAGCAAATCAAATATCTTGACTTGGCTCGCGAGGTTGTCGACATGTGGGATGTTGATTCAGCGATCATTGTGCCGATAGTCGTATCAGCCAATGGCCTAATTGCCAAGAGCCTCGACCAACATCTGATGAGGCTCTCGCTAGGCAGCTGGATCAAGGGCTTGATTCAGAAAGCGGTACTCCTGGACACGGCTCGTATCGTTAGGAGGTTCCTTTCTCTGGAGCCCTGACCGCCGGTGGCTTGGACCCTGTTCCCGATACCGGTGGGCTACTATTTTTATATTTTTAAATGTTTTTGTATATAATTTTGTAAAAATATTTAAAAATGTAATTAATATGTATAAAAATAAATAAAGGAAATAATAATAATAAATAATTATCTTTAAATACAGGTACTTCGTTCATTGCCTGGCAATGGCGAGTCAAGGTCACACTACAAGCCACTTTTCGGTTTAGAATCGCGCGTTTGACGAAAAAATAAATATACGTGATATCTTACTACACCCCCCTCCGCCCTTGTGATATTTCGTGATTTTCGCTAAACCCCTTCCCCCCCTTTCAAGCCTCACGTGATTAATGGACGGTCCCAAAGGAGCGATTAACGTGCCGAGGGACACTAGTGTTGTTCGATGTGCGATGTTGGTAAACAAACCCCTTCAAGTAACGGATCGTTGAGATGTGGCGGCGTGTAGTTGGGCAGCGAGGCGAGGCGCGTGCTGGGCACGGGTGGCAGCGGCAGGAAGTTCAACACGGAGTGCGCCGACAGCCCGCAGTCCAGCATGATCAACAGCTCCTTGAACGACAGCACAAAGCACGGCTTCGCCGCATCGCTGCTCAGGCAGTACTGTCGATGGCGGAGAAGTACTGTTTAAGGACACTATACTATAACACAAACCTTCAAACTAACTTGTTTACCGGCTACTACTTACGAGCTTCATCTTGGCTACGTTATAGTTTGGTGTAACCTATTTATTTAACAACAATTTCATGATTTAATCAGTTCATCGAGTTTGGAATGGAAAGAAGGCTCAGCTTTGAACAACAGTAATTAACAACATATTATAGGCTCTGATTGCTACTGTTTCAAACTAAAAACTAATTTAATAAAAGCTCAACAACACTTGACAACAAACAGAGAATATAAAAAAAACGGTGTGCTTGTCTAATGTCAATGTCAAACAAAGAAAAAGTCGGGGAAACCAAATCTTTTGGCGCGCGGATAAAATGAGAACTAAACTAACTACTAACTTGGTTTTTCAACTCATTTCATAAAACAATATTGTATAGTAATACAATTAAATCCGGGGGCACGACAGTGGCAGTACACAGCAAAGAGCGAATCGAGTGCAGGGCCACTGACAAGTATTGTTCCCAGTGTTCAATCGGTGCATTATGAGTTCCACAAGCTAATTGTACTGCTTTCCATACAGTTGAGTTCAATTTTTCGACCTGACCGTTACATTGTGGATTGTATGCAGTGGGGTTGCTTGTAGCTATCCCTTTAGAGTGTAGGTAATCTCTAAGATCAGTCGACAAGAATTGCGTGCCGCGGTCTGAATGAATGTATGCGGGCATACCAAAGATCATGAATATGCTATTTAGATGCTTGATCACGGTTTTAGCACTCATATCGCTGCACGGGAAGGCGAAAGGAAATCGAGAATACTCGTCTATAACCGTGAGAATGTATTTGTTGTTAGACTTTGATGGGAGGGGCCCTTTGAAATCTACGCTCAAGCGTTCTAATGCTGATGTCGCCTTTATGAGTTTCGGTGAGGGAGTTGAATTGTTGAAATACCTCGGTTTGACCTCAGCGCACAGACGGCAATCCTGCGTCATCTTCCTGACTTCGTCGATTGAGTAGGGTAGATTCTTACTCTTCAGCCAGTGGTACATTCTTGTCACTCCTGGATGACAAAGTGATGTGTGAAGAGATTGGAATTTAGATGAGGTATTCGTTGTGCAAGCACATATGCGCGATAGGGCATCTGCAGCTTTATTGTCCTTCCCGGGTCTGTATACTATGTCATAATTATATGGCGCTAACTCAAGCCGCCACCTTTGGATTTCCTCATTTTTGATTTTACTCGCGTGTTTGGCATTAAGCATAAATGAAACTGATCTTTGATCCGTTATAAGAGTAAAATGTTTCCCAATAAGGAAATGCCTCCACTTTTTTAGCGATTCTACGATGGCGTACGCTTCTTTTTCAACGGCTGAATGGTTGAGTTCACTATGATTTAAGGTTCTTGAGAAGAAGGCAACAGGTCGTGAATCTTGGGTCAGTGTAGCAGCAATCGTGTGTTCGGATGCATCTGTTTCAACGGTGAAGGGCATATTATCATCAATAGCATGAACAGAGGATTTGGCGATTGTGGATTTTAAACCTTCGAAGCAATCTTTAGCTTCTTCACTTAGGGGAAAGGAGTCAGCATGAGCCAGAATATGGATTCTCTCGGAGAAGTTAGGGATCCATTTAGAATAGTGGGCGAACATGCCCAATGTCCTCCTAAGGGACGCTAGATCATTTGGCGGTAGTCGATCACTATCAGGCTTGATGACGTGGTCTTGTATTGTATACCCAAGTAAATTGATGATGCGTTGGCTGAATTTGCTTTTAGTCTTGTTGAGCGTCAAACCGTATTTGTCAGCCGCCCCTAAAAATCGTTCCAAATTTATGTCGTGTTCTTGTTGGGTTTACCACAAACGGTTATATCATCAAGGTAAGCGTATGCACCGGAGAGATTTTCTTTCCTGATGAGCCAATCGACGGTTCTTTGGAAACTGGCCACCCCCGGGGTGGCCAGTTTCAGGGATTGGCGTAACTAACGGGGTGGCACCCCGTTAGTTACGCCAATTGGAATGCGGCGAAATTGATATAAATTACCACAAGCTTCAAAAGCTGTGAAATGTTTTTCGCGCGAGAGGATGGGGACCTGATGATAGGCGCTTTGGAGATCGATGGTACTGAAGACAGCATATTTAGATTACTTTTGTTACCATTTCTTCCATGTTAGGTAGCGGGTATGCGTCCAGCTGAGTGTACCTATTGACGGTTTGGGAGTAGTCAATTACTTAACGTTTTTTATGATTTGCATTTTTAGTGACGAGTACTTGTGCCCTCCAGGGAGAATGACTCTCTTCGATGATGCCGTCTTCTAGCAGTTTCTTTACTTCATCCGCAATGAATGCCTGGTCCTCAGGGCTGTGTCTACGGGATCGAATTGCTATGGGCTTGCAGTTAGGGGACACATTGGCAAAGAGCGGTATAGCAGGTACTGAGGCCTCTGCAACGCTGCATACTTTGAACGCGTCTTTAGGGCCACCAAAGGCGAACTCCAAAGTCGAATGGAGCGCCAGCACATCATGGCCTATGATCAGGTCGGCGCAAAGGTTCTTAACTATCAATAAATTGATCTTTTCGTAACAGTGGTCACCTAAATGCACGTTTTGACAGGTTGAACCGCTGACTTGCGAAGTATGAGATAGAGAAGCCATTGAGACTGTCTGGGTACAAGGGCTTCGCTTCAGACGGCAGAGGTTGGCGAAGTCTTCATTTATGAAGCTAATCGAGCTCCCAGTATCAACCAGAGCTTGAGTTTTGATGCCTTTGATGACAGCAGAAATCATTGCCTTTCGAAGAGAGGCCGGCGAAGCAGCAATGATGGCAGAGCAATGTTCACATTCTTCTGGTGAGGTAATTGATGCACTAGTGTTGGGCTTCGATCGGCATATCTTGCTAAAGTGACCTTTCTTGTTGCAGGATTTACAGACAGTGTCTCTTGCAGGGCAGTTTCTCCTGGCATGCAGTGATCCACCACAGTACCAGCATTTGCGAGCAAATGAGGAGTTAGTGAGATTTGATGTCGTAGCGGCAGTTGTTGTAACAGTCTCGGGAGCAATGTCGTGAATGACGTTGTTTCGCGTTTCAGATGCTAGAGACACGGCATTGATAATGGGGTTGATAAAGGTTTTTGAATTTGTTTCCGCCATTTCTATTGACAGGGCTATATTGTAAGTTTGATCCAGTGATAATGATAAGCTCTCTAGAAGTCTCGAGCGTACTTTGCCGGACGTCATGCCTGCAATAAATGCACCGCGGATGGTGTCATTTTTGTTAGTTTCTGCATCAACGCTGGTGAAATCGCAGTCTTTTGCGAGTTGTTTGAGGGATTGCAAGTATATATCTATAGTCTCACCTACCTGCTGCTTTCTCGTGGTTAGTAAGTGTCTGGCATAGATTATATTATTGGGCTTGATGTATAATTTGTCAAGCGCAGCAATCGCGGAATCATAAGTTTCGTACTCACTAACATGGGCGTAAACCTTAGGCGAGATGTGGTTGATCAAAAGCTGAAGTTTAATTTGAGGCCATTTTGCGGCAGCATCTTTATCCGCAGCAGATAGTTCTGACTGAGCTAAGAAGTTGACGAATGTTTTTTTTCAATGTAGCCATTCTTTTGCAGTTTTACTGGACGGGTCTTCGTCGAACCGTTCTGGTCTTAGATACTTGTCTATTTATGTTTATTAAATTGAAATAATGAGAAAACCTGTAATTAGGTTTTAATAAACATAAAATTGTACATTATTTGATTCAAAGAAAATCTGAATGACAGACATGACAAGCAGGAATAAAATTAGAGGTTGGCAAGGAAGGAGATTGCAACTCTAAGCAAATAGTTCATATCACGTCACTAGAACTAGTACTTCCATAAACTCAGCGAGCTGAAATTTGGTACAGAGTTAGGGTTTAATGGCCACATAAAGAGAAAACTATAAAAACTAGGATAACCGAAGATCTGGAGTACCTGGTGACCCTGATTAGAAAACACAAGAGCCCAACTAAACTATTAGAGATTGACATACCGCCTTTACAAAAAATATTCAACTTGGTGGGCTGCTCCATTTGATGTCAAAAATCGAAGGTCTGAAGTATCAGATAAAGAACCCTCAGCTGGTCTCAGCTGTATTAGAGATATGGTAATGCCCCCCTTCCACCATTGGGGCCAAGTCACACAACATTAACTATAATAATAAAGAAATCGCAGTAAGGAACCATAGACTTGGCACGACTTTGTCTAGATTTCATTACTTTTTTGAGATATACAAGCAGCACCATCGAGACTTGGCTAGTTTTTTAAAAGCTTTTATTTAAAACTTGTTAATTTTAAAAGTTTAAAGCTTTTTTATTTATTTTTATTTTAAAAGCTTTTATTTAACTTGCAATGTATGTATGTTATTATTATTTTTAACTTGCTATGTATGTAATATGTATGTATGTTTGTTACGGTGGAATCTTGGAAGCTAAATTAGAACCACTTTTCAATGTCCGATTGAGCTGAAATTTTGCACACATCTTTGGTTCTAGTGACAATACATTCTTATGACAGACATAACTTAATCCTGCAGCCAGGATCGTCTCCTCACGAGGGAACTCCTCAACGTTTAATAGCACAGACACGACACTTAGCGTACGAGTTCATATTTGATGAATAATCACGATTTGTATCATGAACTTATCCTGCAGCCAGGATCGTCTTCTCACGAGGGGACTCCTCAACAGTCAATGGCACAGACACGAAAATTTGTATGCACGTTCATATTTGATGGATAAACATGAATTCTATCATGATCTCATCCTGCAGCCAGGATAATCTTTTCAAGAGGGAACTCCTCAAAGTTTAATAGCACAGACACGAAACTTTGCGTACGAGTTTTTATTTGATGGATGAACACGAATTCTATCGTGATCTCATCCTGCAGCCAGAATCGACTTCTCACGAGGGAACTCCTCAACGGTTAATAGCACAGACACGAAAATTTGTATGCACGTTCATATTTGATGGATAAACATGAATTCTATCATGATCTCATCCTGCAGCCAGGATCGTCTTCTCACGAGGGAACTCCTCAACGGTTAATAGCATGGAATGAAAAAAGTCTTGAGATTGTGATAATGATGTGTGGTCAGAAACGATTACGGCAAAACTAAAAATGGTAAAATAAAAATATAAGAAAAAAAATCTTTTGAAAAAAAGCTTTTATTTAAATGCTCTAAAAAGGAGAAAATAAAATTTTCTTTTAAAATTTTAACTATCAACTTATAACCTCATTATAAACAATTTATATTATCATAAAAGCTGGTCGCGAGGTTTGCGTAAGTACCTATAAGTATTTAATCAAACTGAAATTAAAAAAAAAAGAAAAAACATAGTGGAATCAATTAAAAAGGTGCTAGTTTATTTACACAAGTAAACCTCGCGACAAGCTTTTGTGATCATATAAATTGTGTATAATGAGGTTATTAGTTGATAGTTAAAATTTTAAAAGAAAATTTTATTTTCTCCTTTTTAGAGCATTTAAATAAAAGCTTTTTTTCAAAAGGTTTTTACAGAATATTTTTGGTGGGTTCATATTTCCAAAAAAATGTAATCTACATTATCTACAACAATACAAGGTGTTGTTTTGCATCCTTGTCAAATTCAAGGAGGTAAATATGCTAATGATACTCGTCCCGAATCAATTATAAAATGGGTAAATTTTTAATATCGGTGAGAACGAACCACCCGTGTTTCAAACCCAGCCCGTCTGATCCTCGCCCTGTAACCGTGCTTTCATAGATACAAACAATCTCAAACGTTAATTCGATAATTTCTTATTCCCTAACCACGTTAAGGGGTTATTCTAAAATACTGACAAACTTAAACAACCTAAAAAAAAAACAGCCTTTAGAATAGAATATAATAGAATAGAATGGTATTTATTTCTGAGTGAATGGTACATTAGGATCTTAATCTACAAAAAAAAAAACAAAAAACTGTAAAACAGTTTCACATACACTACCGTTGCCAGTGTAGAAATATTAAAATTAGCATAAAAAGCCAAAGTGGCCAAGTTCTAGGCCGCAACAATATGTATAATTATAATAGTTTGCCATCAAAAACGCTAAATAAAGATATATCCCCATTAATGTAATTATAATATGATTTTAATACAATGTCAAGTTGGAAAGTAGAGTGAAAAGTCAAAGTTTACTAATTATATAATGTCAAACGATTAAACAAAAAAAAAATACATGTCAATAGGTATGGTGCAAGTAATTTATTTGGGCTTCTGCTTTTCACTCTTTTAGAAATGTATTCATACAATAGGAACATGTGCGAATACCTTTTTATAAACATACGAAATTACGAATCTCAAAAATATATAGGCAAGGAAGTGGAAGAATTTTTAGTGCTTATAATGGCTTACAATGCTCTAAATATTCTGCTCCATACACAGCTCTGACACATTTTTTTTGTGCATTGCTCTGTTCACATCTACTGAATTTCCCCATATCACGAGGCCGTAACGCAGCCGATATATTACTTTCCTCTATGAACGCAGCACTGATGCAACATAGCCATGATAAGCATTGAGTGCTGTTTCTTTACCGGCTATACGTCTCAGTTTTCGAAGAGCAAACACTTTATCTAGTCGAGTGCACACTTTGTTTACATGTTCTTTCCACTTTAGTTTTTCGTCAATAACTATTCCCAAGAATAAGGTTGAAGGTACGGGTTCCAAAATTAAACGATTGTAGTGTATTTGAGGTTGTTTTACCAAAGAATTGTGTTATATTGGAACGAAGTTCCTTATCGCGCGTTGTGAAAGGGGGCTAGACGGAAATAGTTATTTGTGCAACAAGAGAGCAAAGTCGTTTTTTGCTGCGAGTGCTGATTTTGAATCCTGAGCAAGCGAAGGATTCAACGATTGAATTACGAGCGTAGCGAGTGATTCTAAAGCTGAATCCTGAGCGTGGCGAGGGATTCAAAGGCACGAGATGCAAAAAACTTTGCTCTCGTGTAACACACATAACTTTTCACTTCAGCAGCGAGAACACTTTAGGAGATAAAATAATAAACAGGAATAATAATTGATTTAAATAACTATTTATTGTGAATCAAAATAATTAAAATTATAGATGATCACCTCGTCTGTGATAAATCTAAAAAATAAGATACCAACACCGTCTCCGAAAAACTGCTTGCGCCCTTTGTAAGTCTCGTTGAAGACATGGTATGCTTTCAGATATTTCTTGCGAGACTTCTCAGGTAGGAAACTTAATTCTGAATTAATAACTGTCTTGTTGTTTTAACTCTTCCGGTTTTACAATACTGTTCTCGTCGCTAGTTTCACTCATATTTTACGAGTATTTTAAAATTTTTAACTTATTCAACTCTTTACGCCGGCAATTTTTTTTCCCGCTCTTTTATTTAAATTAAGGCGTGTTCGGAAATAGCACCCATGATATTTTATTATTCAAAATATATTACGTAACATTATTGAAACTAGAAATAAATATTTACAGGTTATTTTCGCTTAAATACAAAAATAAGTTAAAAATTCAATAAATTACATTAAAAGACATAATTTTTGCAAAATCTCTTTAGTACGAAATTCCGAACGTGTTCGAATTCAAAAACGGAACTTCGAAAGGGCTGGTCTTTGTCTCTCTCTCTTTCTAATGGGCGGGAAAGAGATAGAGTGTGAATGTTTCGAATCAAGGCTGAATAAGATAATCGGGGCTTTCTGAAAAAAATAATTAAAAAGTTACTTTGTCTCACTCAGTGAGCAAAACGCATTTTGCTCACTGATTTCAGGCAGCAAAACCTACATGTTTGAGCTACTGAAGTGAAAAAAATCTTACGAAAAGTTGTCACGACACTTTTTGCTATAGTAAGCTATTGTAAGCTTTATTTCTTTAAAATAAAGTTGAAATTTCCTTAAATTACGTACAATTGGGGTGTGTATGTGAGTAAGGATAGATATGATTATTATTTTTCACTTCAGTAGCTCAAACATGTAGGTTTTGCTGCCTGAAATCAGTGAGCAAAATGCGATTTTGCTCACTGAGTGAGACAAAGTAACTTTTTAATAATTTTTTTCAGAAAGCCCCGAATATCATATTCAGCCTTGGGTTAATCATACAATTTGAAACATTCACACTCTATCTCTTTCCCGCCCATTAGAAAGAGAGAGAGACAAAGACCAGCCCTTTCGAAGTTCCGTTTTTGAATTCGAACACGTTCGGAATTTCGTACTAACTAAAGAGATTTTGCAAAAATGTCTTTTAATGTAATTTATTGAATTTTTAACTTATTGTTGTATTTAAACGAAAATAAGTATTTACTGCAAATAAAACTGATATTTAACCTGTAAATATTTATTTCTAGTTTCAATAATGTTACGTAATATATTTTGAATAATAAAATATCATGGGTGCTATTTCCGAACACGCCTTAATTTAAATAAAAGAGCGGGAAAAAAAATCGTGGCTGCCGTAAAGAGTTGATTAAGTTAAAAATATTAAAGTAATCGTAAAATATGAGTGAAACTAGCGACGAGAACAGTATTGTAACACCGGAAGAGTTAAAACAACATTAAGTTTCCTACCTGAGAAGTCTCGCTAGAAATATCTGAAAGCATACCATGTCTTCAACGAGACTTACAAAGGGCGCAAGCAGTTTTTCGGAGACGGTGTTGCTATCTTATTTTTTAGATTTATCACAGACGAGGTGATCATCTATAATGTTAATTATTTTGATTCACAATAAATAGTTATTTAAATCTATTATTATTCCTGTTTATTATTTTATCTCCTAAAGTGTTCTCGCTGCTGAAGTGAAAAGTTATGTGTGTTACACGAGAGCAAAGTTTTTTGCATCTCGTGCCTTTGAATCCCTCGCCACGCTCAGGATTCAGCTTTAGAATCACTCGCTACGCTCGCGATTCAATCGTTGAATCCTTCGCTTGCTCAGGATTCAAAATCAGCACTCGCAGCAAAAAACGACTTTGCTCTCTTGTTGCACAAATAACTATTGAGTGACCGAACTACAAAGTACAAATTCGGTTGTGCAGTTAAGTAAGACGTATTGTCTTGTTGTCGATGGTTATGACTGGCCCCAGACATACCAAAACGCCGAGGCTGCACTGTCCGCCGTAATGAAATGTTTGGCCGATAACTTGCTCACTTTAAATGTTGATAAATCGGTATATGTTCCCTTTGCCATTCGATCGAATCTGTGTCCCTCAAATTTCCTTACCCTAAAAGCACATGCTTGCAAATTCTTAACGCAGTGTAGTTGCCACTTCCTTGCCAAATCCAGTTATGTAAGGTATCTAGGAGTACTCATTGATCAGTATCTAAACTGGCACCCCCATATAGAGAAAGTCACGTCCCGCATTCGGAAGCTAATATACGTTTTCAAGAAGCTACGTTACTCTGCTGATAGCGAAACGCTAAAATTAGTATATTTTGCCCTATGCCAGTCTGTCCTAACGTACTGCTTGCCCGCCTGGGGTGGTGCCACCCAAAATGTATTCATCCGCCTTGAGAGAGCCCAGAGAGCTGTCCTTAAGGTAATGCTCTCTCTTCCACGTAGGTACCCCACTGTGCAGCTCTATTCCGAGTGCAAGGTACTCACAGTCAGGCAACTTTATGTTCTCCTGTCGACGCTACGTAAACACTGTGCCCGCCCTTCAAAGGAACCGACTGGCAGGCTTAAGCATATTGTTTTCCCCCCCGAACGCCATAGAACAGCCTTTGCCAAACGCCAATTCTACGTCAATAGCATAAACATGTACAACCGACTAAATAAAAAGATAAAAAAAAAATTGTGCCCTAAATATAAATGCAAAAGCTTACTTAAAGATTATCTCCAGACACAAAATTATGATGACACTGAGGATCTTCTGCTGGGTAATTTACATTGACTATGTACTTTATAAAAATAAGTTTAAATCTAACCATCAGCGAATGTGCACTGGTTACACCGCATTCTTTCTCACTACATACATCCTACACCTACTCACCACACACGCACACTCACATCCTACTCTTACTCACTACACTCACACACAAACTCAGACCCTACATTTACTCACCTGACCATCCGGTTAAACGTTTCTCATTTTGTTTTTTTCTTAACATAGATTTATCTACTGTTTTCTTTTACGCCATTTGCTAATTGTTTGTAACGTCCCGTTCTACTATGCTATGGCTTTGTTTGCTACGGAGAATCACTGACTCCTAAGACACAGGCACATACACCTAGTTTAGGAGTCAGAGCATTAACATTATTCTTACCTAATTATAAGCCTTTTATGCTCTTAGACTGTTGATCCCGTATCGTGTTGGCTTTTGGTGAAATAAAGAAAGAATTATTATTGCTTCGAATTAAGGATTAATCTTCCTTAAATTAAATATTTTATTTTTCGCACACTAACTTAAATCTAAAATGTATTGATATTATGTACGTGAAAGGAACTTCGTTCCATCCGGGTGTCCCTTGACACCTCCCAAGTTTTTGGAACGAAGTTCCTTATCGCGCGTTGTGAAAGGGGGCTAGACGGAAAAAATTCTTACGAAAAGTTGTCACGACACTTTTTGCTATAGTAAGCTATTGTAAGCTTTATTTCTTTAAAATAAAGTTGAAATTTCCTTAAATTACGTACAATTGGGGTGTGTATGTGAGTAAGGATAGATATGATTATTTTTTTACGTTTAGTATCAGTTGCTAAAAAGTGTTTTATTTTGGCTTATGTTTAACATAACACCAGATAAAGTAAATATAACCTTAAAAAACATTTTTATACTGCCTAAAATAGTAAATGATCACCAGAAATAGTAAATGATCCAAATGATGAATAGTAAAACCTGAAAATCACAGCTCCGAACTAAGGTGTAGTCGACGGAGCCCCGCTACGCGGGGCTCCTATTTCTCTCTGCAGGGTTTAAAGTAACCTAACACAGCTTCGAACCTAACCTGTCCGAGTCGGGGTGCCCAATATCCCGAGCTCGCTTTGCTCGCACTTGCTTCCTAAGTTCTTCTTGCCACAAAATTTGTTGTTTAGTATTTTTTTTTGGGTAACGTAGCTTAGGATCTCAAAGTATTTTTTGGTGCTCATTATATTTAATCCCTTTTATTTTATCTATGGCAAGTTATTTTAAATAATAAAAACAAATGGCGGGAAAAAAAGGGGTAATAGCGCCAATGTCTATGGAATGGCGGGCGTTTTTGACCTGAGCGGTTTTACATTGTTTTGTAATAAGGATTGCAATTATTATTGTTGAGAATACAACGAAGAAGAACGAAGAATTGAAAAAGTAATACTGCGCTTTATTTCGCCTCTATAGTTCTGATTCTTATAATTGTATGTTTGAAATTGAATTAACTTTGTTTTCTCAACGTTTACACGTAAATTATTAAATTCCAGCCATTTCATTGCTTTTATTATTTCATTGTTAGTGTCAGTTTTTAGGTCAATCCTATTTGAAGTTTAATTGTGAGAGTAGTGTCATCAGCAAATAGTGTACAATTATGTTTTAGGTTCTTGCAAAGGTCATTAATATATATGATAAATAATGGTGGCCCTAATACGCTTCCCTGAGGAACAACACAACAATTTATTTTTAACTCTGAACTGTACGATTTTTTTGTTTAATATTCCAGTTTTGATACTACTGTCCTATGCTGGCGACTTGACCAATAACTTTTAAGCTAGTCATGCGCCTTGCCTCTTATGCCATATTTCTCCATTTTGCAAAGAACAAAATCAAATGCTTTGCTCATATCTAAAAATACTGATGATACAGACATTTTGTTATTGAGGGCTTCAGATATCAGTTTAACCAAAGTAAAACATGCAAGTGAAGTTGAGCTATTCTTCCTAAAACCAAATTGGTTCTCAGTTAGTATGCTGTTTTTATTTAAAAAGTTGATTATTAAGTAAGTACATTGCCTTTTCAAAAATCTTTGATAGATTTGATTTGAGGATAGGGATCAATGTAATTGGTCTATAATTGGACATATCCGAGCGGTTTTTAATAATTATTTATAATTAACTAGGTACCGTAATTTTGATTGATCATTTATGTCTTATGTGACATTCTATTGAATTTTGACGAGGATGCAAAACAACAACTTGTATAGGACTTTGTGGTACCGGTGAAGGTCGAACACGTGCTTCTGTTTGTGTTACGAATTTTTTCGATTTGAGTGCGTTTTATTAGTGTGAACTTCAATCGAGACTGATCTTTGTGCTTGTGTCATATCATAAGGTTTGGTTTTAATTAACATAATAAATATTAATTAAATTACACTTTAACATCTATTCTTAATGTGGCCTTGGACGACCGAGCGTGGCTGCAAGCCACCCTACCAATTCGTTTTGGTGGCCTCGGCGTCCGCAAAATTTCTAGTATAAGTTTACCGGCGTTCCTGTCTTCTGTCCACAGCACTGAAAAGCTAACCAGGAAGATTTTAACTCTCTCCCTGGTTGATTCGGAAGTGCCGTGCTTGACGGACGCAGAGGACGCCTGGAAAGTGGCTTGCCCGGACACGGATCGGCCCGAGAACCCATTCTCCCAGAGTCAGTGGGATGAGCCGCTCTGCAGGTTGGTACGGAATAACCTTATTAATACGTCTACCAATACTGCTGAGCGTGCCCGCCTGCTGGCTGTGGGTGAGTGGGAGTCGGGTCTCTGGCTTCAGGCACTACCGTCACCTAACATAGGCACTATGCTAGGTGACACAACATTCCGGCTCGCTACATGTCTGCGATTGGGCGCTCCTAGCGGGGCTCCACATCGCTGTCGATGTGGTGAAGCAGTCGACGGCCTCGAACACCATGGCCTTTCCTACAGTAAGAGCGCAGGTCGGATAGCGCGGCACGCTAGCAATAATGATCTCATTCGTCGTGCTCTTGCCACCGCCGGGGTGCCAGCTGTCTTAGAACCCAATGGCTTGGCACGTGTCGATGGGAAGAGACCAGATGGTATGCCCATAATGCCATGGAAGTTGGGTAGGCCTTTGGTGTGGGATGCGACTTGCGTCGACACTCTTGCGCCATCCCATCTTCCTAGCACAGTGAGCTGCGCTGGTGCGGCTGCTGCAGGTGCTGAAAACCTTAAACGGCGCAAATACAATAATTTAATTGGTAATTATGTATTTGAGCCGTTTGGGGTTGAAACACTAGGGCCATGGGGCCCGAGTGCCCATCTTGTGTTTCGGGATATCGCCAAGCGGTTGGTCGATGCTTCACGGGACCAGAGGGCTGACCTCTTTTTTGGTCAAAGAATCAGCATTGCCATCCAACGTGGCAATGCGGCCAGCCTTCTGGGCACTTTTCCTGTCGACAGCGATGTCGACGAATTTTTTGACGCCCTGTAATTTTGATAGTTGTACATATTTTATTTTTATTTTATATTTATTTGTAGTCTGTAAATAATGTACATATGTAATATTAATAAAAATACGTTAATTTGGTACAAAATAACCGCAAAAAAAAAAAAAACATAATTTATTGTATTTTAAAGATTTTACCCAATATCCATAATGGATACCAAAAAACCCCCTGACCCTGATCCCTTTGAATATACCTCGATTTTGTCCGTTAACCTCCCCGACGAAAGTGTACTTGATGTCAAAATGGATACTGAATCCTCTAGTAGGAAAAGAATGGCTTCTTCCTCCCCGATCACAGTCACCAATCCCCCGAAAATATTAAAAAAAGAATACGGTAGGCAAACCTGGTGTAGGTTAAGGGATAATCCACCCTACGTTGTACATGTCTCTTTTAAAGATGGTCAAACGTCAGGCACTGTTCTGCACCCAATTAAATTTGGCATATTTTTAAAACAAAACAACTACAATAATATTGTCCTAGGTAGCATGAAACGTCTCGGAAGGAACAAGCTCTCGCTCGAGTTTAGGTCTCACCAGGATGCTAACAGCTTCCTGATTAGTCGCATCTTAGAAAAAAACCAAAATGTGGCTTCTATTCCCCAATTCAACATCACACCTATGGGTCTCGTAAGAGACATACCAACAGAATGGTCAGAAGAAGAAGTCATAGAAAATATCAAGGTTCCCGACGGTTGCGGCCCAGTCATAAAGGCAAGGAGAATGAGCCGAAAGGTGACTTCTCTCCGTGTAACGGAGTGGAAACCCATCCAAACAGTAGTTCTCACTTTTGATGGTCAAACATTACGAAACGGGTATATTGTGCTTACTCAGCCCTCCCAGTTGAGAGGTACATGTACCCTACAGTACAGTGTTTCAACTGCTGCCGCTATGGACACACACGAACCCTATGCCGCTCCTCTCCTAAATGCTTCAAATGCGCTCAAGATCATCCAGGTGATGGATGCCATGTCACTCCTGACAATGCTTTTTGGATATCTTGTAAAGGCAACCATTATGCAACCGATAAGGCTTGTCCTGAACTGGGTAGGCAGAAGGGCATTAAGGCCCTGATGGCTGAAAAGTCAGTCTCATATGCGGAAGCTAGTCAAGTCCTCCCTCCAGTTTCTAGATCTAATGCTGAGGTATCAAGAGCCACACAAAAAACAAAACCAATGCCTAGTACATCTCCTACTTTCCGTTCTTCTCCCCAAGCTACAACCTCATACCGTAAAACCGTGTTTTTAAAACCCAAGTCACATGCCCCTCTGTCACCAAGCTATGATAAGCAGGCTCATCAAGCTCTTATCCAAGAATATTCCTATTCCCCCTCCCAAAATGGCTGTGCTTACCCTAGAGAGGGTGCAAAAGAAAGTGCTAGAGAGGTGTGAAAACATTTTGAATATCATATCCAGTATGCTAATGACATTATTAGCAAATCCTGCACACTCCGTACCTGACCACGTTGCCCAAAAATTGTCTTCAATAGGGATGATGACTGGGTAAAGAAAACGAAATTCTATTTTGTCCGTCAATCAGGTAATACAAAAATATTAGATACGTATTTTTTGTTTTATCAAGTTAACAAAAAAATACGTAGTTAAAACGCATTAAAGTTGGAGAGTGGGGGCTCACTACGTCACAACTAGGTATAAAATGTACTGAGCCGTGACGTCATGCGCCATTTCAACTCAAAATATCTCCGTAATTTTACGATTACGTGAAAAAAGAAAAAATACGTGTCAAATACTTTTTAATAATCTACCCGATAGACAAATAAAAAAAATGAGTCACCATCCCTATTGTTAACTATATTCGCAATGTTCCATCCCCAGACATTCCTTCAATGGAACACGAGGAGTATTTCACCCAGGAAACCTGACCTACTCTTCTCAATTAATAAATACAAACCATCAGTCTTCAGCATCTCTGAGACATGGCTACATTCTGATAGCAACTTCAGAATTCCATGTTTCGGCGGTCTTCGTCATGACAGACCAGATGGATATGGAGGATGCGCTTTGTTCATCAATAACAAAGTGCCATTCTCCCCTATTCCTCTACTCTTTGTAGGTGACAACATCAATGTTGTTGCTGTTAAGGTTGAGGATATAATTTGTTTTAGTTTTTATGTTGCTCATGCACACATTGATGACCTTGTTTTGATAAAAAACCTACTATCCAGAGCCAACGGCCCATTACTTGTGATGGGTGACTTCAACTGCCACCATTATAGATGGGGATCAGAAGTCTGTGACAACTTTGGTGTGGGACTAGTGGATATATTAGATGAGCTTAATCTATGTGTAATTAATGACGGCAGTTCCACACGTAGGTCTGCACCAGGACAGAATCCCAGCTGTGTTGATTTGACATTTAGCTCATCTAATATAGCCAGCCTGTTTAATTGGAGACGCTTGAGTATGACCTATGGCAGCGACCACTATCCTGTCATGGTGGAAATTCCCTCCAAATCTCCCAATTTCAAAACCCCTTATTGAAATACTAATTAAACTCTGTTGATTGGGAACTTTACTCAAAAATTTTAGACTTACGTGTCTCCTCTCTCCCATCTATTAATGCGGAAAATGCTCAAGAATGTTTTTCGACATTTTCCAATACAATATCCTGTACAGCAGATGACTGTTTCCCCTTAAAAAAACCGCCTTCAGACAAAATTCCGTCCCCGCCATGGTGGGATAGGGATTGCACTGCCGTGATCAGAGCTAGGAATGAGGCCGAAATGAATTTCAACGCCGACATAAACCTGGAAAACATCATTGCTTTTCAACATACATTAGCTAAGTCCAGGAAATTTCTTAAGAAGAAGAAGAGAGAAGGTTGGCGGAAATACTGTGACTCGCTGAGTCCATCCACTCCAGCGTCAGTTGTATGGCGTAGACTGAAGTCTTTCAGGAGGAGTCAGGGGCCGTCCACTGGGACCATACTGACTGAGGAACTGAGCAATCAGTTTTTCTCAAGGCTGGCCCCAGTTTATGTTCCTAGTGTAGAGGAATGTGTCTCTACAGAACCCCAGCTGACATCAGACGATCCTCTCGACTCGCCTTTTACCTTTCAGGAACTTAAGTCAGTACTAAATTATGTTAAGGATTCTGCCCCTGGAGTGGATGGGTTCCCCTATTCATTCACCTCCAAAGCTGGCGACAAGACTCTCCAATATTTCCTGGAATTGGTCAATTATTGTTTTACTTCCGGGTATATTCCTCCTGATTGGAAGGTTCAAATCGTTATCCCAATACTAAAGCCAGGTAAAGATCCCAGTGAGCACACTTCTTACAGACCAATTGCCTTATCGTCCGTACTCATTAAACTTCTAGAACATTTGATTAAAAACCGCCTAGAGTGGTTTATTGAAAACAGGAAACTGCTCCCAACAACTCAATTCGGTTTTAGGAAAGGCTTGGGTACTGCTGATAGTGTGGGTACCCTCACATCAGAGATCCGGCTGGCCCTTAGCAGAAGTGAGTCAGTGGTAGCCGTTTTCCTAGATATTTCTGCTGCCTATGATTCTGTCCTCCTCCCAGTTCTCAGGCAGAAAATGCAACAGCTGAGAATTCCGGCTAGGATTTGTCAAATTATTTGCAATGTTTTTACAGATCGTAGCGTCCAACTCCGATCTCCCGGGGGGAACTCGGAACCGAGATGGGTTTGGCGAGGTTTACCCCAGGGTTCTGTACTTAGCCCTATTTTGTACAACATTTATGCATTCGATCTCTCTTCTTGCCTACATTTTAACTGTAAAATTCTCCAGTATGCGGACGATATTGCTTTATTGGTCTGTGGTAGTTCCATTGAGGATACCGCACAGTCCATGAACGTATCTTTGGCCTCATTAAACTGGTGGCTCCTTGACCACGGGTTAACTTTAAGCGCTCCAAAGAGTACAGCAGTTGTCTTTACCCGTAAACGACTGACCCCACGCGTCGAGATCAATATTGAAGGTCAAACTATTCCAGTAAGGGAGAAGGCCAGGTTTCTGGGTGTTACCCTGGACTCCAAATTGTCGGGGTGGAGCACATTAACAATTCCGTTAAGAAGTGTGAGCGCTCTGTTTCTGTTCTCAAGGCTTTAGCAGGTGTCTGGTGGGGTGCTCACCCATACACCTTAAAACTGATATACAATGCCCTGGTCAGAAGCGTCTTGGACTATTGCAGCTACCTTATCGTGCCATGCAACAAAGGTGCCCTGCATAGATTAGATACTGTTCAGGCCAAATGTTTGAGAATCGTTATTGGTGCGATGAAGTCTTCCCCTATAAATGCTCTACAAGTAGAATGTGGAGAACCCCCTCTTAACCTCAGAAGACAATACCTAGCAGATCGCTTCCTATCAAAAGTTTTCTCTCCTTTCATCCCATCCCTTACGGGGAGTAAGGGATGGGATGAAAGGGAGAAAACTTTTGGAAAAAATCTACCTGTCTCTTCACGCCTCTTCCTATTGGAATAATAAATGCATTCCATTGATGAATAGGTACAGGGAGCCTAAACAAGTCTCTTCACCTATTTGTCAATACCCTACTTTTCCGGTCTTCTCTTCCGCATATGAGGTGGTCCAGTTCAGGCCAAGGGTCATTTTGGGACTGGGCATCTCCAAATTCCCAAGATGTAAAAGGCGAATTTCACCGAGCCATTAAAAGATACTGGGAAGGGTGGAACCTATTCTTTTCAGACGCGTCTAAGCAATCTCCATCAGGATGTACAGGGGTTGCAACGTATTTCCAAAATTCAAAAATTACTCTTTTATGTAAATGCCCACCAGAGGCATCTGTATTCACAGGGGAATGCGTTGGTATCTTAGAAGCTCTGCTTTTTATTCAAGCCCACAATATTCCCTTCCGCCTGACGCAGGTCCTCACCGGACACGGTTGTTTCGGGAGGTTCCTGCACCGAATCGGGCGGGAGGGAACGCCCGGGTGTTACCATTGCGAGGCTCGGCCGGAGGACACGGTAGAGCACACCGTGGAGCTCTGCCCCGCTTGGGCTGAGCACCGCCGTGTCCTCGTAGCGGCGATTGGCGGCGGCGACCTCTCGCGTCCGGCCCTGGTTCAATCCATGGTCCGGAGCGAGAGGGAATGGGATGCCGTCGCCTCCTTCTGCGAAGCAGTCATGCTAGCGAAGGAGGTGGCGGAACGTGAGAGGGAGAGAACCTCACGTCCCAGCCACCGCGGGAGACGCCCCGGGCGTCGGGGGGAACCAGTGGCCCCCGGCCACCGTAGGCGCGAGCCAGTGGACGGTGAGTAATGGGCTAGCTCACCGTCCGTCCGTCTCATGACGACAGGCCGTGTCGACGGCGATCGACGAGATTGTTTGGGTTCCTGGCCATTCAGGTATCGTAGGTAATGAGTGCGCTGACTCTCTGGCTAAGTTTGCCACCAGTAACCCTGTTGACCGGAAGCACTACACTGTTCATGGCTACGACTTGCGTTCGGACTCCAAACGTAAGTTGTTTAGTTCATGGTCGGCAGTGTGGAAGGAAAGTTCCAAACAGAAGGGAGCCTACTATGCCAGTATACAAGCCGACATTCAACGGAAACCTTGGTTTTTTAAAACTTTGAAAAGAGAACCGTTTCTTCCTAGTGCAGACTTAGACTCGGTTTTTATTCCAGTCCAGTGTTCCTTCATAAGATTCACGTTCGTGACAATTCTCTGTGTGAGTGTGGTCTCGATGAGGGAACCCTGGATCATATCTTTTTTTCATGTCCCTTAAATTCTTTCATTCCCTCTTGACCTTTTTTTCTCCCAGACTAATACAAATCTTAGCAGGTTTTTTAAATACAAATGATATTAAAATGTAGTGGTACTTTCTGTAAATATTTATTGTAATCTGTGATGTAATAATTCTTATTTTATATATAGTGCTTACTTATATTTATTTAAAAAAAAAAAAGCATATTCTATGTTAACTAACCAAAAATCGTATTGTCCTTTCAGCTACTAACACCTTAGATCTACCACAAAGTGCAAAATTCGACGGCTCACCTCACCGCGCTGCCGTCACCACTTGCCATGACACTGGCAAAATAGTCGGCATCGGCTCAGTTGCCAAAGAAGGAAAAAAAAACAACTTGTAAGTATAATAAAGAGGAAAGATTTGTATTTTTGTATGTAACGAATAAACTTAAGAGGGCTATTACATTTTTTCTTGTATTTGAGTGTTGTTAAGGTTTTTACTAATGTATGTACACAATTTGAAACTTTCTTGCAAAAAATTAATAAAAATTAATAAAATTAAAAATTGCAAGAAAGTTTGATTAAATTATTCCTCTAAATAAATATTTCAATTTATCTATTTACAAATTCGAACATAAATTATTACCACTACGGTGTTCTTAATTTGCAATGTTGTAAGCTTATACCTAACAATACGAATAGACATACACAATGCCTGCATGCAAAATTGAAAGGCTCAGGCACGAAATGTCTCTTTAGCAAAATGTCTACCTACTTCTTCGTGAATTCTGGTGAAGGCACGACTATTGGGGAATGTGAAATGTCATAGAATTTCGTTTCCCAGAAAATGTTTCACATAATATTTAGTCCCTGTATTTTTATTTCGAATATTTTTGTTTCAACTACTATTTACTTGAATGAAACATATTTTACAGAAACACAATTAAAATAATTTTACAATCTCATTTTTTTATTTGACAAACTTATCAAACAGCAGAATTAGTTTTCATCAAATACTGTTTGTTCGATCTATGTTTTCATGGTATTTTATTTCAACGAAATTATAAACCTTAAGTAAATTAAAATATTGGTTTTATAAGTCAATATATGTTGTACTACAAAAGTTAGTGACAGAAACGAATGGCTGTAAAACAGACTCCACGTAGTCTTGTTTGCCCTACCCCTAGAGTGTAATTTAAGCCCGCGTAGGCGCGGTTTTTAAAGCTCGCCGCCGCGGCTGAGGCTGGCCGGCTTGCCGGCCAGCAAGCTGAAGCTGCGGTGGTGAGCGTTAATACCATCTGCGACGATAAACTCACGTGGGACCGCCGGAGCTCCGCAATGCCGCCGCCGGAGCCGTGACGGGGGGCCTACTCTCTAAGTCCGTCAACGAAAGTACGGGTCCGTCCATATCTAGCTTTATACTTTGAAATGAACCCTACTCTCAAATATTTTCAGATTCATGAGTTTTAAAAACACATCGGGAGTAAAGACAACTGTCCAATCGTATTGTCATTCATTTGTAGTTCGGGCGCCTAACCAATCTTATGTCCGTAAATGATAAGGAGTAGGAAACGACCGACCGTAACTTCGGCCGAAATTACGAATTTTGTGCTTAGAGAGTAGACCCCCAGAAACCATGCCATGCCATGCAGCAGGTAGGCAGTAGGTAGGTAGTAGGTAAATTCTTGTGAAGCAGGAAAACAATCTTGTTATTCTCACTAATGGTGTCCATGCCTATTGCATGCTACGTGCTTGCTTGCATGCTGCAAGTTGCATGCTTGCTTGCATGCTGCATGCAACAGGCATGGACACCATTAGTGAGAATAACAAGATTGTTTTCCTGCTTCACAAGAATTTACCTACTACCTACCTACTGCCTACCTGCTGCCTACCTGCTGCCTACCTGCTGCCTACCTGCTGCCTACCTGCTGCCTACCTACTGCCTACCTACTGCCTACCTACTGCCTACCTACTGCCTACCTACTGCCTACCTACTGCCTACCTACTGCCTACCTACTGCCTACCTACTGCCTACCTACTGCCTACCTACTGCCTACCTACTGCGCACCTACTGTCTCTGAATCTGTTTTTTTATTCACATCTGCCCCCCCCCGCCCATTTTGGGGAGTCTAACCATATTGGCCTGGGGCGCCAAATATTAAAATACGCCGCTGACGGGCAGTGATTTCAATGTATTAATTATAAAAAAAACTTCACGTATGTGTATGATCCTCCGTAAAGTCGGATGTACGGATCCGATAAACTAAAGCATTAAGTAACTGGGAAGCACAATGTGTTTGCTGTTCTCGCTTGGGAGTAGAATAGTCACTCACGTACTCTTAGCGGTAATGCTCTCTTTCTCTTGGAAGTGAGATAATTAATTCAATAAAATTTAAATCTCTAAAATTAAATATAGGTATCATCCGGCACAGCGCAGGAATTTGAGAACCGGATGCATGCCCTTGGCACCGCATGCATGCTCCGAGCTGGCACCGACGGGGCTCCGGACCTGCAGGCGCGTGTCGGTGTCCTTCTGTGTGGGCAGTCGGCACTGCTGCGAACAAACATCAACTTAGCCTATTGTTGTCTACTGCTGGACAGTCAATCGATTGTGAAACTCAGTCACTCATAAACTAAACGATTTTGCGTACGTGCTAATACTTTTCGGCTCTGTTTAAAAACACTACCGAACCTGCGATTAATGAGGCCATCTTCTGGGCTATTTTAATTTAATTAAACGTAACATCGGTATGAAAAAATAAGAAGATGGCCATGTTTAGTAATATGACCATCTCCATCAACTTGCCCATCTTTCCATCGTTAGCAAGAAGCGTCGCCACAGTAAAGTTACTCGAGTGTGTAACTACCGTTGACGTAATCGCTAGACTGGCGTTGCTTGCCAAGGTTTTGCTGTTAGGGTTATGTTGTTGTTTATTACATTTTCGCATCAGAGCAATTACTCTGAGCGTAATTACATATCATTTCTTGGAATAAGAAATCTATAATTTATTTTAGTAATCACAAATATTTACGAGTAGGTACGTAGAAAAGTAAGCGTCATGTTGTACGTACTTTGAATAAATTTGCATACGGAAGGTAGTGAGTTAGTGACACTGCGAGCAATAACTACAGGTTGACGGTGTACGCGTGTCAGTCAGTCAGTGGGTCCCGGCTAGTCTCCTGCGCCATCCGTGTCAGTCGGTCAGCTGCGCCCGACTGAAGGACGCCTGTCGCACAGCTCCCCAAGCCAGCGCTGCTCGCACTCGGCGCACTCCGACCCCGACAGCGCCCGCAGTGCCCAGCCAGCTGCCGAGAGAGCCACCCGCGCGCAGCATGGCCACCGCTAAGTTCACGCGCCAGCAGGTCGCGGCGCGCAACCAGCGCCAGAACGCCGCCATCATCATCGACAATGTGGTGTACGACGTGTCCGAGTTCCTGGAAGACCACCCGGGCGGCGCCGAGGTGCTGCTGGACAACGCTGGCAAGGACGCCTCGCAGTGCTTCCACGACGTCGGCCACAGCGATATCGCGCTCGAGTGGCGCCAGCAGTTCGTAGCGGGCGAGGTCGTGGACGAGGACCGCTGGGAAGTGCGTGCGCGAGCGGCGGCGCCGGCACCCGACGCCGAGCCGCTGACGCTGGGCGCGCTGCTGAGCGTGTGGGGCCCGCCGCTGGCGCTGGCCGGCCTGGCCGCGCTGCTCTACAGCTTGCTGTTGCCGTAGCCTGCACCCGCTCACCGTGCACCGGTGCGCAGTGCTTATGCGTACTGATTCACCCGACCGAACACGTGCCACTTTGGTACATTAGCTGTGAACATACTGGTTAAGGTTTGGTTTGTGGTTTTTTTGGGACCAAAAAAGTGTTGTTGCAGTTCCATAAAGTAATTTGAAGTGTAATCACATCGGCTGACGAGAGGCGCGCGACGAACCGGCACGTGAGGTGTGGGTGTGTGGCGACATGTTCGAGGGCGAGTCAGCGGCCGGTGGACTCCTGGAGACTCGACATGAGTGCTTCAGTGCTGTGGTGCTGTCACGCAGTCGGTCGGTCTTTGTTTATTAGTGCAAGTGGAGCAAAGAACATTGTAATTAACGATATCTGAATAGTTTACGGAATAAAGGTTGTGTTTTTTTATTTAAATACACACGTGGAGTTATTTCAATAATGTATACGATGAGGTGTTATGCAACCTTCTCAATACTAGTTCATTACGCAGTTAGACTTGTTAAAAGTTCTTAAACACGAGAATAGAGACGTAGGTACTGTGCATGTGCACAGTATGCAGTGTGTTTCTGTTGTAAGCTATTTGTGTGTATAAAGTGTGAACTTTATACCGTGAGGTGGTGTGGTGTTGTGGGACAGGCGGGGAGGAGGTGCTGTGTGGTCGCCTGTCGATGCCGCTGCGCTCAAGGTGAGCAGCTCCTCTCACGTGCACTAATAAGTAGGTACATACTCAGCCAGTACAAACACCACCACCTACCAGCCTGCCACACTCTCACAACCTTCAATATAATCATTGAAGTTTAACATAAGTACCCACTTCAATATTCCTAATTAATTACTTATTTATAATGAATACAATGTCGCTCAAAACAATGCCATCTATTGTTAAACAGACGATGACAAGTTTAATTTATGTGGGTCATTAGAGAATTAGAAATGGAATGAGGTGAGGCCTCACCAGCTCTTTTATATTTGTAAAGGTTAAACTCTAACCTACTGCAAATACATTAATTTCTGTTAGATCATATCCAAAACACTGAAATATGTATTAAGGTACTTTACTATATTAGACTTAACTAAGGGTATGATTTTATCAATAACCTAATAAATGCATTTTCATTGACCTAATAAATAATATTTGTTCCCAAAATAGTAGATCTGTCACCTAAATTGAATCATCAAATAATATCAAAACGCTTAGGTACCTAAATATTAATTAAGAATTACTTGGAAATAATATCAATCATCAAGTAATTTTATTAGGTTTCAAAATAATAGAAGTGTCACGAAAACTGAATCTTCAAACAATGTAAAAATGTTTACATAAAAACTCCAAACCACAGGTCCAAACTAAGGCGTTGTCGACGTAGCCCCGCTACGCTGGCTCCTATTTCTGTCTGCAGGGTTTACTTACAGTAACCTAATTACACGAAGGGGGGATGTCGGGGTCCGCCATTCCCTTCGAACCTAACTTGTCCGAGTCGGTGTGCCCAATGTCTCGTATTAGGCATTTCTTCATAGAAATAAGGAACTGATCTATTTATTTGGTGACAGATCTACTATTCTGAGCACAAAGCTATTATTTATGTAATAAAACTATTATTATAAGATCGAAGTTTATATTTATCTCATGTACTACAATTTTATTGGTAATCCATTTCTTATTTTACACATAATTAAACATTTATTTGATAATTCATACCTGGGAACACTTTTTGTTTATCTGAGAACGAAAATATTTCGTGGCGATAGATCTATTTATTAGGTGATACAACTTTGTTGACAAATATAAATTTTGGTGACAAGAAATATAGTTCCCCTTAACTAATAATAGGGGGACGACACTTTTCATATTTCAGAACCTTGACTGAAAGTAAGACATCTTTTGAGTACCATCGAGATTGTCGGTTACCAGACCAGCAGCAGCCAGTTTGAGGCCCTAGTCGGCAAGCTTCGTAGCCTGTACACCTTTAAAAAAGCGAGTTACTGCTCGCGAACTTAGAAATCGAACCGGTCCTGCCTGACAAGGTGGACTGCTCCCCGCAACCCTGCCCGCACTCGTGCCCTCTCGCCGCTTCCTACAAAGTAAGTTATGATTAATCTCACTTAGCCAAGTGCCGTATGTAGTCAATCGTATCGACACAAATAGCTTTGTGTTACTCGTTGCTCTCCTTGGTCACAAGGAGCGCCTGTAGATAGGTTTGATTTGCAAGGCAGATGTGGATGGAAGTCTCAGAGGATACAGGAGTTGTAAGGAAAGGGACACTGTAGTCTCCCTCTGTAGGGGACAGAGGGAGACTACGTATTCTACAATTACATTTTTGAATTTTACTCGGAGTAAATGATGCCGTGAAGTCTGACAGGGGAGAATGGAAGAAAGAAACGTGTTGCGCACATCACAAGAGAATGTGACTCAAGCAAGAAGATAACTGTGAACCAAAAGAAACGTGTTGCGCGCATCGGACTCGGATTATATATTTATTACTTATTACTTTTTGATTTTTTCCACGTTTTTGTTGGCACCACACTATTGTTTGGAGAGTAAAGGGTTTACTATGAACCGCTGCACAAAAGAATTGTGAATTCATGTAAAATAAATAAATAGGATGGCTTCATGCATGTAATTGGGGGTTTAAAAAAAATTCTACGTATAAAACAGTGCAGCAGCGTGGGGTATCTAGTGACAGCTTTAAAAAATGATAAAACGCTTCTAAAGCCATAAAAATTGTGTCCCATTGAATTTTTATAGTAGCACGCAAATGTTGTAGAACGTAAAAAGAACTTTCAACTAAAATTGGTTTGAATCAAATTTGATATTTTTTAGTCTTTGAGAAATGGGACTTTTCGTAAAACTGCAGCAGTAACATGGTTTTTCAGTAACATACTAGATATAACACAATCCGAGCCTTCAGGGAGGGGATGCTGCTTTTCGCTGGCGACGCCCATGGCCATGTGAAGCGGACGAATGAGGAAAATGTCGAGAGGAACACATGAGATTTTAAAAGAGTAACCATGGAGTTTCTTGGCGGCTCTTCTCCATAGGAAACGACCAACCCGAACTGAGCACCTTTTTGTCGTCGTTTTACAAGTAGGTACCCATGTAGGCCTATGTGAAATAAAAATATTTTGATTTCGATTTTGATTTAGGAAACTTTCGAGTATTCAAAAGTTTCCAAAATCAGAATCAAAATCACATTCATACAAATGTGTGTGGGTATAAGAGTAGACGAAGACCAAAGAAACGATGGATGGAATGTGTGAAGGATGATATGGCAAGAAATGAGGTGTTTGATGAGATGACAACTAATAGAGAAGTCAAGTAGGATAACGGCAGGACAATGACGATGGCACTCACTCACTAAATGTTCGTCTTCGTCAGACAGATTTTAATTGGGTGGATGTCTGTTTGGTAGGGTTGCATATGGCAGAGTTGTACTCATATTTCTATGGTTGTACTCGTATATCTGCCGAATTTATTTTTTTATTCTAAATATTGTCCACTATCCTCAATGGTCATTGGGGGCTATTTATATTCATGGGGCCCTGGGCTGCTCATATATAGATCCGCCCCTGTGAGCCTTTTTAATGCGAAAACTTTATTTGTGTCTGCTTTTCAGTTACAGTGTCTGTCTAAGGTTATACCTAGGAACTTTTGTAAGGACTTCTTGAATTTGTATTAAAAAAAAAAAAACTTTTTATTTCAGATAACTTGATCCATAGTACAATAAAATTAACATTGAAATCACACCAAAAAAAATTAAAATAAGTTAACATTAAAATAAAAATTAAAATCAAAATATGAATTAAAATAGCATAAAAATTAAAATAAGATACAATACACAATTAAAATTACCCTCTTAACCAATCAAAATAGGATAGAAATTAAAATAAGATTTAAAAAAAAATACATAATACAAACAATTCAAATTACCCTCTTAATAAAGGACCTCCATATTGGAGAAGAGATCCTATCTGCAACAGTCTTCAGAATTCCGTTGCAGCTGCCACGCATTCTGCAGATCAAGGATACAGTTTTCTTTCGAATGACGGCATGAAAGCCATCAGTTCGATACTGCGCAAACATCCCCGATGCACTACAGAAGCGTGGCAGCCCCAACATCATCCTGAAGATATTGTTGTACTGGACGCGCAGGACATCCAACGATCTTTTGGTGTGACTGACCCACAGATTTCCCGTATAAAAGCTTTGACAATATGCTTTGAACAACGTTATTTTTACTTGTTCAGAGCAGCGGGAGAATCTGCGGACCAGCATGTTACCTCTGACCGCTAAAGCCCTGCGCTCCCTCTCAATATCCAGATCATCTTCAAGACCGTCGGTAATTAAATGACCCAGGTATTTAAATTTGGAGACACGATTTACGCACAAGCCATTAAGGGTAATATTATGAGAATACCTGGGGCAACCACCGGTGGCCCTAAACACCATATATTCCGATTTTTGTACATTGTATACAAGGCCATGTGCCACAGCATAGGCCTCACACATCCTTAACAACTCTCCAAGACCTCTCACCGTCGGGCTCAGCAGAACCATGTCGTCCGCGTAGCTAATGTTGTTGACGGAGACGCCATCTATCGAACAACCGACACGCTTACTACTGAGCCCGACGATGAGGTCATCGTCGGGCATCCGGCATTTTAATGTTGTTTTTTTTTTTAACAAAACATCATGGTTTTCAGGCTACAATGTCCCATAGATAAAAAGGGTATAAATAGACCCTTAACGAAGCCGAAAGGCGCTTGTTCTCCCTGTCATTGCGATATTTTTTTTTGTTCTGGATCATACCTGGGAACCTTCTATCTACTTACTGAGATATTCGTCAAAGTTTCAACTATGTCACAAGTTTTTTTTTAATACTAGTTTTTAATTTAAAGACTGTACTTTAAATACCTCCATGACCCGTTTACTATTCAATGCATCCATCAGCACAATGTTTTGATTGCGTTACATTGAGTTTTAGCGTAAAATGAGATTTTAGATTTTAGCGGTATTCCCGCTATGTCGATTCCCATACTTCGACTCGTGATTTGTCTTGATTTTTATTTATTTTGTGTGATACCAGCTTGGTGGTGCTTCCTGTTGGCTAGGTTCAATACAGGTGAAGACATCGAAGAAGTGAATTCCTATTGTAACTACTTGCTTACGGTCGATTTAAGTAAAATAGGATTTGCTTTGCTCTGATCATTACCATAGATAAACCGACAAGCTGATGGGCGCTGCTATTTAGGTTCTGGCAAAACTGCTCTATTGGTAAGTTTTACTTTTATACATACTAATTGTAGTTTGATACGGTTAAAGATGAATGAACGCTTGAGAATACAAAATGCTCTACAAACAATAATGAGCACAGTAATACCTAGTAACAGTACCTAGGCACTGTGGCGGCACTGTATCTGAGAGTTCTGAGATGCAGTGAGTACCTACTAGATTATTGCTTATTTAGTATTGATTTCTAGAATTGCCGAGTCAGCATGAGAGATGATTGTGGACTTGTGGTTATCAGGTGATGGCGGGGTGGCGTGCGGTGCGCGGCGCGCGAGGCGGAGGGGGCGCGGGGCGAGGGGCGGCGTGCGCGCCGGCCCAGCGGCAGAGCGGCAGTACTCCGCCCCGCTCCGACTAGGCCGCGCGCGACAACATGACCGGGCGACAGTTCACTCGGGAGGAGGTCTCCAAGAAGACCAACAAAACTGAGACTGTTTTCATCATCGACAATGTCGTGTATGACGTCACCAAGTTCCTAGACGAGCATCCCGGCGGGCACGAGGTGCTAGTGAACGTGGCCGGTAAGGACGCCTCCGAGGACTTCGACGACGTAGGCCACTCGCTCGATGCCAAAGAGCTCATGCAGAAGTACGTGGTGGGCGAGGTGGTGGAGGCGGAGCGCGTGCACGTGCAGAAGCGCCCCATCTCGTGGGAAGACAGCAACAAGCAGGACACCGAGACCAGCTTCACCAGCACCTGGAAGTTCCCCGTGCTGCTGGGCATCGTGGTCACCCTGCTGTACACGTACCTGTTCGGGTAGCCGCGCCGGCGCCGCAAGTGTGTGGACGAGAGTCAAGTGCAACCGTTACAGACTGCTGTGAGATGTATGTTAAAAGGTTTTGTGTATAATTTATATATTGTGATATTTAATTAAAGTCATTTTATAACGTTTACTATTGTTTTATCAGTCCACTGTACAGCCACGGGCGCGGTGCGAACCGGTCGCACTCACCTGTCTGTCCGCCATGTATTGCTCACGCACCACAACTCGACTCGTCAACTCGTGTGCTCAAAACACAGATCCGAATGATTGCTTCACCGCTACCGACACCTGCTATACATGTTATGTAATATTCTTGTTTCCGCGTCACACTCACACTGTTCACTGATGGGTTTATTTAAGGTCCCGTAGCTAAATGGCTAAAACGGAACCCTTATCGATTCTTCCTGTCTGTCTTTCTGTCTGTCCGCCTATCCGTCCGTATATCATAGCCATTTTATTCCGCGACTGTGGGCCCCACATTTGAAATTTGGAGAGGTCTTCTACGAACCGCTATACAAAAGTTATTTATTTATTCAGGGAAAACAAACAATTTGTACAACGACTGTAACTTAAATAATGTTACAGTAAATATACACAACATCAAGTTAATGGTTTTAGAGATATTTTCTTCTAAAAACATAAAACTGTGTGGGCCCTCTAATTTCTAAAGTCAGAGGAGCAAAATTTTGAAAAAATGTTGGTTTTGGGAACGTAAATAAAAACTTTCGATGAAAATTGGTTTAAATAAAATTTGATATTTTGTTTTTGAGGTTGAGTGTAAATTCACATATGAATAAGCATTATGAATATTGTTATTGTATTGTTTGGTACTACGAAACCCTGTGTGTGCGATCCGTCTCACACTTGGCCGGCTTTTTTATGATAATGTATGATTACGTTTTTTGTTAAGTAACAAAAAGCCTGCCTGACTTGCATGAGGTTTGGAATTAGGGCCCGATGTCGACCGAGTGATTTTTTGCTTGATGTCATTAGTTTCTAAAAAATATGTTAAGTTATAGGTATGGTGCTTATGAAGTAAAGTTATAGGTATGGTGCTTATGAAGTAAAGTTATAGGTATGGTGCTTATGAAGTAAAGACTTGAGAAACCTAGGTTCAAACAACACCCTATTGACGTGAGACGTGATTTAAACATAACGCCCCTCATGTCGTTATGGCCTGCTGGGTCTTCTTACCTACAGTGCTCAGGACAGTGGCTGCTGGGTCTTCTTACCTACAGTGCTCAGGACAGTGGCTGCTGGGTCTTCTTACCTACAGTGCTCAGGACAGTGCTCTGGGGTATTGTTTTACTGCAAAATGTATGTATTGACTGATTATTTTGCAGTGTGGTAGTGCAGATTATCTTTGCTAAGTTCTGAATGAATCCTGTGAACTGGCTAGGATGGATTACTTACTACGGTTCATCACTAGTGCACAACCGTCGGACCCTCTGGTCGATGACTTCTCTATCCTAGCGTCACTTGCAGGACTGCGAGTTCGCAGCATAAGGCGAAACCGACACAGCTCGTAACGATTTCCCTAGGCATGTAGGCATGTAATATTTCGGCATAGACAGATCACGCGGGGCGGCATATATACATTTGGCTGTGAAACATAATGCTCATGCGCAATAGTTATCTACTTGAATGAAAGAATCGTGGCCAGTGCTAACGATTTGTTTACCAGCAGTAAGGTATCGGCGTGCTTATCTACTGGGAGGATATTATAATCGTTTGAAATGTGCTTTAATGAATGTAAGATAAAAAATGATAGCGTCTAGCTATATATATCTAAGGTCACTCTCACACACCGACGCCGACGCCACCAATTATTATTTTAAAACAAAGACTAATTCATTTTAATTCTATTTAAGTTATATTTTGAGAGGCTTCAATCCCATTGTATAATATGTCTGTCACAACAATTTATTTCCCACAGAGTAATAACATTAACATAAAATACTTCTCAACAGTTCTTCAGTATACTTAGATAACAGATTGGTTGTTAACCTTTGCCCCTCCGTCAGAGTTGCAAACAGATCGTTCATGGCCATGGGGCGCTGTAGGAACACTCATTTAAAAATAATCAGCGACAAAAATCTTATATGTATACAGTACTGAAAGCAAAGCAATCAGAACCAACCCGTTCATATCTGTGTTGTAGAGGCCCGACGATGTGCTCTCCTCGCTCCTCGCTCGCTGACTCCTCCACATCTACTATGGAATATAATATTTTTATAGACCACTCCTGCCAATGTTAGGACTAATGACATGCTACTCTTTACTGGAGTTTTCCGAGACTTTTATCTACAAAACTAATAATAGCTAAAATACATCTACAGCAGCGGTGGCCCAGTGGTAGCAGCCCCGACTTACGAGCAGTAAGTCGTAGGTTCGAACCCAGGCAGGCGCATTACTTTGTGTAATTTATTTTATCACCGCTGCTCTCAAAACGGTGAAGCTTTTATAATTCCGATAACTTTTAAAGTACACAAGATTATATTATCTCAGAAATAAAAAGAATTACAAAAATATTTGTATTTTTTTATATAAAAACTTTACAGTCGATATATTTCTTTTATGGAATGGCTGAAAAAAAACTTTATAAACAAAAACATCCCTTCTCATATTGCGCGAGGTGTTCCCAAATAGTTTATGTGTGAATTATCCCTTTAGTATGCATTTTTCAACACACTTGCTCATAAAGTGGCTCTATGGTCACCGCAATTAGGCACAGAATGACACCCATAATCAAACTGTGAATTTTTCATTGCTATAACTCACTAGGTAAAAAAGTTTTTATTCAAAAATCTTTTTTTAACCTTTTTAACTTTTGTTCTATTGAACAATAGTAGATTATGCACCAAGGGATAAAGTAGTGTCTTATGTAGCGGGCGCCGTATTGAATCCCGAGCAAAACGAAGGATCCTAGCGTTAACTCCCGAGCGGAGCGAGGGAGTTTAGAGTTAACTCCCGAGCAAAGCGAGGGAGTTAAGACAAGAATCCTGAGTGCAGCGTGGGAATCAAGGTCGCCCAAGACGAAGGCACCTTTATCCCCGAGGTGAATACTCTACTTTTCACACCACCTACGAGAGAATAAAAGCAGTAGTACTAGAATCAAGTATTCCGGAGTCAAATCACTATCGTCACTCAACATTTTTGTGAGAATTTGCAATATTTTAAGTAATTTGTTGTATAACAATGAACAAAGCAAAGCAATTTCCAGTATTCGCGCCTCTTTTTAATTTGTGTTTTATTTTTCTTTTAATTATATTCTATCTCGTGGTGGCCAGTTCGATTTTTGAACAATTAATTTTTTTGTGCAGATAATAATGGTGAATGCGTGAATATTCGTATGCGATTTATGTTCCACATTCAAATCACATTATTGACCAGCGGGTCATAATGAAATTCAGTACAATATTATTGCCCTGCTAGACCTCAGGTCGTTAATGACTTACTTTAGGTTAGGTTTGCATGACATATAATTTGACATTATCGAGCAGGTGGTGTGAATAGTATATTGTGTATTAAGGGCGGTAAGTAAGGAATTACGATCGAGGCTCTAGTAGAAGCCCGAAGTCGAAGACTGAGGGCTTTCTGAGTCGAGGTTCGTAATTCCCGTACCGCCCGTGAAACATAATGTTTTTCATCACATTTGCGAGTTAATAATTATGAATATACATAAGTCAGCACATATTATTACGAAATACGTGAACTGATTTGCGGATGGCGGGCTGTTTGCCCACACCACAGATTATACAAATGTTTTGTTCAGAAACGTTAAAGGCAAATACTTACCTAGGTATACAGCCATGACGGAGTATAAAAAAAAAAAATATTCGACGTTTTGATACAAAAAACTATCGATTATTTAGATTTTAGAACATTAGTTGAGTAATTAAATAACATGTAGCGAGATTGAATGAAATTCCTGTTTAAATAACATTTTAAGACAATTTTTCAATTGCGTGTAAACTCCTTGCTTGAACTTGCATGACCTGTGTACTGTCATGCTGTGCTGTAAATTAAAAAAAAAATACTTACCGCCCTAGGGTTTTATATGGGGCATTACAGCCAAGTTAACCTGTATGTTATGACACTGTTTACGTGCAAGTGTGATGAAATAGTATATTGTGTATTAAGGGCGGTAAGTAAGGAATTACGATCGAGGCTCTAGTAGAAGCCCGAAGTCGAAGACTGAGGGCTTTCTGAGTCGAGGTTCGTAATTCCCGTACCGCCCGTGAAACATACAATGTTTTTCATCACACTTGCGAGTTAATAATTATGAATATACACAAGTCAGCACACATATTATTACGAAATACGTGAACTGATTTGCGGATGACGGGCTGTTTGCCCACACCACAGATTATACAAATGTTTTGTTCAGAAACTTTAAAGGCAAAATACTTACCTAGGTATATACAGCCATGACGGAGTGTAAAAAAATAAAAATTTCGACGTTTGGATACAAAAAACTATCGATTATTTAGATTTTAGAACATTAGTTGAGTAGTTAAATAACATGTAGCGAGATGGAATGAAATTCCTGTTTAGATAACATTTTAAGACAATTTTTCAATTGCGTGTAAACTCCTTGCTTGATGAACTTGCATGACCTGTGTGCTGTCAAGCGGTGCTGTAAATTAAAAAAAAATTACTTACCGCCCTAGGGTTTTATATGGGGCATTACAGCCAAGTTCACCTGTATGTTATGACACTGTTTACGTGCAAGGGTGATGAAAATTAAAAAAAAAAATACTTACCGCCCTAGGGTTTTATATGGGGCATTACAGCCAAGTTAACCTGTATGTTATGACACTGTTTACGTGCAAGTGTGATGAAATAGTATATTGTGTATTAAGGGCGGTAAGTAAGGAATTACGATCGAGGCTCTAGTAGAAGCCCGAAGTCGAAGACTGAGGGCTTTCTGAGTCGAGGTTCGTAATTCCCGTACCGCCCGTGAAACATACAATGTTTTTCATCACATTTGCGAGTTAATAATCATGAATATACACAAGTCAGCACATATTATTACGAAATACGTGAACTGATTTGCGGATGGCGGGCTGTTTGCCCACACCACAGATTATACAAATGTTATGTTCAGAAACGTTAAAGGCAAATACTTACCTAGGTATACAGTCATGACGGAGTATAAAAAAAAAACGACGTTTTGATACAAAAAACTATCGATTATTTAGATTTTAGAACATTAGTTGAGTAATTAAATAACATGTAGCGAGATTGAATGAAATTCCTGTTTAGATAACATTTTAAGACAATTTTTCAATTGTGTGTAAACTCCTTGCTTGAACTTGCATGACCTGTGTGCTGTCATGCTGTGCTGTAAATTAAAAAAAAATTACTTACCGCCCTAGGGTTTTATATGGGGCATTACAGCCAAGTTAACCTGTATGTAATGACACTGTTTACGTGCAAGTGTGATGAAAAATGTATTAATGTTCCTATTGCTTGCTCATTTCATGCAACTTCTTATTTAAATAGATAATTTTAACTCGTACGTGTTTAATAAATAAAACTTTCACTCAAATATAACTTTTGTTTTCTCTGTAATAAAAGAAAACTTTAAATTCCCCATTTTGTACGTGACAGAATAAGCGCAAACCCTATACCCGGAAAATAAAAAAAAGTCTGTGGCTGGTCGCAATGCACGCGCATAGAAAAACTGATTAATTTTCCCCGCCATAGCGAATCATTTTTCACAACTAGTTTTCACTGTTGAAATTATTGTTATTTATTAATTAAAATGTCTACAAGTAGGTACTATAGTTACGAAGTAAATGATTTATGTTGTACACCGCTCGATATAAACCCGATATGTGAAGCCCTTAACGTTATGGAAAGTTTACTACCTGAAAACTCCAAGGAAAAATATCTATATCTGACAAATGCTTGCACTGACTGGACAGGTCCACTCAAATCTGTGTGGTACTTTCTTTAAAAGACCATCTCAGACACTAATCTGCATAGTCCTCATGTAAATTGAGCAATGTCTGGACTTTAAAAGAGCAACAAGTTAACAGAGAACCTCTGAGTTTGTTTCGGCTGTTTCTTCTCAGAGTAGTCAGGTACGAAACACCGCCCCCATCTAGTTTTAAAAAAAAATGACGTGTATAAGTGTTTGTAAGAACCTATTTGCAAAATAAACATCATTTATCATTTATTATCTACTAAATAAAATTAGTTTTTACTGTTATTTTATTCACAAGTGTGTTGAAAAACGTCGTATGATACACGTGTGTATTGATGATTACCGTCCTCGGCTCTCTTAAGACCCTCACCTAACGGCTCGGGTCTCAATGGCGTCTCAATATATATATATATATATCCCCGAAGGGTTAGGCAGAGGTACCCATTAGTACACCCACATTTCACCACTTTTTGTTAAAGTTAGAACGTTACTAATGCATAATAAACTATAAGTTCAAAGAAAGTTTATGTATACGATAGTGTTTATGATAGTGTTTCTTTGAAGTTATAGTCTTTTAGACCAGCTATTGATTAATAGAGGTCAATATGCATGACGGCAACAAAATATAAGAATGGCGGAAGTTAGGCAGGCCACGCTTCGAACAAAAATCCAACTCCTTTGCTATAAAACGTTTTTTATTTCAATACTCTGATCTCTATAGGTTAGAAAAATTGAAATTTTAGAAGTGTGGTACTAAAGAGAGTGAGAGTGTGGTAAATCCGCCCCTAAGACGACCCACTGACCAAGTTTTGAATGCCAGTGTATTTTTCTGACTACATGTAATCGAACACTAAAAATCTAAATATTTTATTTTACATAGGCCTACATGGGCACTTATAAAACGTCGACAAAAGGTGCTCGGTTCGGGTTGGTCGTTTCCTATGGAGAAGAACCGGCAAGAAACTCCATGGTAGCAACCATTTAAAATCATTTGGTTTTACAATATTTGAAGTTACAGCGTTAGTACTTAAGTATGGGAGGACATCATAGGCCCGACAATAAGTCGTTGCTTACTACAAAAGGAAGAACAAGTTCTACGAATTTACAAAGCCTACAATGTCCACACATTCACATAAAATAGGTAAATAAAAAAATTCTATACAAAAGTAAAAATAAAACAATATTTGAACACTAAATTAAACAATTGACACTGATGTCAATTGTATCAGTGCTGTAACTATTCTGAACAATGAACGAAAGGTGCAATGATTTGAAAACTATTATAAAACATCTGAATAAAAAGAGTGGAAAAAATAATATTGGGAATAGTTAGAGACATCCACACATTTGTGTCGGTTACTCAGCGCAGTGGTACTTATACTCGTAGCTCAGATACTTATAGTCACGATGTTGACGTGGACCGTCATAAGTGTTAGTTGCTTGGGTCAACAAACATTGCCATTGGCTGAGGCTGCAAGACTGAGTCGTAAACTTTCTGTAGTGTCTATTGAGATAATCAACAGTAATCTCTGGTCTAATGTGCACAATGCGTACTCATCGTGATGGCTAGATTTTTTTACGAACAACAACAAAGTTTAAGATTGGGACATTCGACCGCACGTTCATTAGGAATTTGACCTTGAACTGGCCTAGCGTAGGTAGTACGGACGAAGTTCCAATAGAATAAGAGGCCAGCTTGTACTGGGTTGTTTATCGCCGATGTACGGCTCTTTATTACGTACGAACACGGAAGCATAAGCCGAGATGTTGATCTAAAGGTTGTCGCTATTCCTCAAATTAAGACAAGATGGGGTCACGTCATCTTCCAAATATTGAGAATTGTGTTAGCTGCAAATAGTACAGCTACTTAATCAAGACGCCATTAAGTAGTGGCCATCAATAATAACCAAATTGACCAGTAAATAACGTTACATTCGGAGGGTCCTGCTTGTTGCTAAGACATTTTTCGATGTTTAGTCACAATTTTTTTTTTTTTTTTTTTTAAAACGTTGCCCCACACTAGGAATTTCTCCTGTATCGTGGGTGCGTTTACAAACATTTAAACTGACATACACAAACAGCCAGACCCGGAACAACTATCTGTAGGCCATACAAATATTTGTTCCGTGCGGGGATCGAACCCGCGACACGCAGCGCAGCAGTCGATCGCTCAACCACTGCGCCAACCGTGCCGTCAATTATAACCTAATCTAGAGAAAGCTCACCAATTGTATTTTGTATGTACCTACTTAGGTATTACTAAACTGAGCAACGAACATGTGGGACTCGAGATGGTGTCGCAGTCGCAGTAACTAAGCTAGGGCACCCCGACCAAATGGGTTAGGCTAGGTTAGAATTGAGACAAAACGCGCACGAGCCGAGCGAGCCAAGCGAACCCTCACCATTAAAAAAAAGGTAAATGTTTATAACTACCGGATCGTTTATTTATTTCCCAGTAAAATATAATCAGAAATAGTTGATAAACAAGTAAAATTTTGTTGATAGTGTACTTGATTGATACAGAGTAAAACTCAAGGTGATCTCCTGATACTTGATATCTATTTAGGTAGGTATATAATGGTATAAAATTGTTTTCGCAACGCCTTGCTTCGAGATGTTTCATTAATTAGTAGATTTATGATAAACTAGCTGTCCCGCGCAACTTCGTCTGTATCACATTTTCCCCGCTTTCGCAACATTTTTCATTACTGCTCCGCTCCTATTGATCGTAGCGTGATGATATACAGCCTATGTCCTTCCTCGGGTTGAAATCTATCTTCTTGCCAAATTTAATTATGATCCGATCAGCCGTTTAGTCGTGAAAAGGTAACAAACAAACTTACTTTCGCATTTATAATATTAGTTAGGATTATTTATAACAGCTTATAAAATGTTTTAAATGTTTAAGTGTTCATGTTGTTATATGAAATAAAATGATTATTATTTTATATTTCATTACATAATATTAATTAAATATTACAAGTTACCATCATCATCACCCACATCACATCACCTGCCCTTATCCCATTTATTTGGGGTGTGCGCAGCAAATATTCTTCTTCCTTGCTTCTCTATTATCATCTCAGCAGTCACCTCCTTTGGTCTTGCTTTACTCTTATAGCCATCTAAATTCATACTAAACGTTTTCCTCACATGTTCCTTATTCCTCCGCAACACATGTACATACCACGATAACCGATTACAAAACTATTCAGCCACCCGGTGCCAGTTTCAGACTTCCTCTTATATGTATACTCTAGATAAAAATATATCTAGATAAAAATAACCTAGATAAAAATATATTTATCTACTTCGGTTTCGTTATATTCGAATTACAAAATTGACAGCGGTTTCATTATGATACCCATAACGTACGTACCCATATTGGACTTCCTGCCCTGTCAGAGATTTCACTCTCGTTACCAGATGTTACAAATGTCAACAATATGGTCATGCAGCCAAATCATGCAGAAAGGTCAACTCTACTTGCGGTCACTGCGGAGAAGCAGGTCACTCGTTTTCCGACTGCGAGAAAAAAACGCTCTCACCTACATGTGCCACTTGCTCGCGCTTTAAAAAGCCCAATAACCACAAAACGGGACACGCTGAGTGCCCTGCTAGAAAAATAGCAGAATACAGGTATATCAACTCGATCGTCTATGGGGGCGCGTAAAGCGTCATACTTTAAGTCAGACTTCCGCGTTGATACGCCTGTCGATGACACAATAATAACAGACGACTGTGCTGACCTAAGTGCGGTATTTAATAAATTACCGCTGGAGTTAAAAAGCATTCTGTACACAGGCTCATTCAAGGCAAGGCTCAAGGCATTTCTGTTGGAAAAATGTCTCTACACAATAGACGAATTGTAATATGCCTAGGACTGACAAATAATTTTTTGACTAAGGTGTTATAATTTGTTTTCAACTTTTTTATCGTTGTGTATTTTTGTTTTCGTTTTAAATTGCTATTCATTCATTGACATTGTTATTTTAAAATTAATATTCATTTATTGACATTGTTATTTTAAATTATGTGTGCATTTTACATTCTTTTAATTTAATTTATTTAATTTCTTGTAATCTACACTAATTGAATTTAATGTATTATAATTTATTGTTTTGTGTATCCATTACTGTTTCATGCAGATTATATTCGAACGCAATGTAGATTGTTACTGAATAAATAAATAAAACCTACTCATAAATTTTTTGCTGTCTACGCACATTAGTCGGTAGCTGTAATAATCGAAAACAAACAAGAGTGCCTCGACTGTGTTTTTTTTATCCATGGACTTTAACCGAGTTTATGTTTCTGCTGACGCTTATTTTTCCCTGTTATTATTATGTGTTTTAGTGTTTATGATAATTAGGTTTACTATATCAAATGATTCTAATTAGATCACTTTAAGATGTAAAATATTGTTTTAAAATCTGTTGTTCTATAAATAGTATATTGTTAGAGCTCCTTCTGCCTGTGATACAGGATTATCCTAGTACAGGCATCGAACATCGTGAGACATTGTTTAATTAAGACTATTTTTAGTATTTGTCCCATTTTTGGTTCTGAATAAAGATTTATTTATTTATTTATTTTTTAACGACATCGGGTTGCGTCATAAATTCTAAAACACAAGCAAAAACATTAATATTACTTCGAAATCGAGACAATGTAAATAATGCTTTTAAAAATGGAACAAGTTTAGAACAAAAGTATCGTATACTATGTATTTGGCTGTTGCGGCTACAAGATCTTTGCCTTATACCTAAAAAGGCTAAATAAAAAAAAAGGGTGGACGAAAGAAAAAAATGTAGTTAAGTTTCTATTAAAAATACTCATTTGTCAATATGATCTGTGTTTTATTCCTTCCTTCGTAGATAAAATCTTGTATGCAACTGTACGTTATTGGTCTTTTAATAACTCGTGCCCACCTATTTCGGTACGCGCTACGCTTGTGCCGAAAAATGGCACTCGTATTAAAGGACCGTCCATAACGTAACAGTTGCATAAATAGCTATACAAGTTATATCTTTATTAATTACACGATTGCGATTGTAATGGAAATGTATTGATGCACACGCCTCATCACGCCTTTACAATAAACCACGGGAACGAGTATGTTCCTACCGAGTACCGATGATCTCTTTAAAGGCGTTACGTTACGGAAACAGTGAGTAAAAATTAAAAAAAAACCTCCGCCACAAAAAACCTCTCAAAAACCAAAAAATAATAATCCAAGCGTCGTTGCGTCGGGTTGGAGGTTTTTTGTGATGGGGGTATTTTAAATTAAATTTTTATTTCATGCTTTACTGTCCTACTCCTTCCACTTTTCACGTTGTTACGCCTCTTCTCGTTAACTAACGTAAACAAGTAAATTTATAAATTAAAAAAAAGACACTTAGCTATTACTACTACGTATAGAGAAGACAACGCGTTGCATGATTTTGCGCCACGCTGTGCGGTGAGCTGTACTGCCTGTACTGCAACTATCCAGTGAGTATCCAACGCCCGCAGAGACATGTCGTGTTTGGCTCGCATAAATAACAACATCAAAATGCCTGGTTGTATACTTAAAGACTGCCGTAAACACTCTAGAACATCAAAAAAAGTGATGGTATAACATATCATCAATATCATCAAAGTAGACATTTAAACGTTTAAAACTCTGATTTAAAATGCTCACGAGAATCGGGTTGCCGGGCGCCGCCGCGCCGCCGCCATTTTGCAATACAACATACGACTTGCAGTTACACTACGTTGAACGAAACGCGTAAGCGCCATGAAATTCTTGGCGCTTATGACGTTTTGGTCGCGAGAAAACTATTCCCTCTATGCGATCTAGCACTGCATGTTGTAATAGTTTGGTTAGACGACATAACTATTGTTTTAGCGCTGCAGCGAACTTTAGTTCTAACTCTTACCAAAATGAATCAAATATTTGGTTCGGCGTGTCTGTTCTATACGCTAGTAATATAGTTCAATGAAGAAAGATAGTTTATGGGGAGGTGGGGGGTGCAGCCGCCCCCGCCCCGGCAATGCCCGTGGTGACAAGTGACAAGATTTCAATTCGACTAGGCCTGTGGAAGTTGTTTATTATCCCTTTATCAAATAGAAAAGAGGTAATGATCTTCAAACGGCTGAGCAAATTTTCTCGAAACATAGCTAAGAACACTCTCGATTAAAATACCTTCTAGATCGTCCAGATGAGCGAGTAACTTAGCATTTTAGCAAGATGAAGCAATGTGGGCTTGAACCTGCTTGACTATCCATCAGCAACTTGCTCTGAAATACAGCCTTGTGGAATCGAAAGTGCCATACTTTAAGTATGTGCCCGTCCCAGTTCTCGAAAATTACAATAACACACTGTATTGGGATCAATCCATCATCACTGACAGGACTATTAGCCTGATATAGTGGTGGTGGATCGATCGGAGCGGCGCGCAATGATTGTTGACATAACGGTCCCGCATGACGAGAACCTCGTGAAAGCCGAGAGAGATAAGCAAATCAAGTATCTTGACTTGGCTCACGAGGTTGTCGACATGTGGGATGTTGACTCAGCGATCATTGTGCCGATAGTCGTATCAGCCAATGGCCTAATTGCCAAAAGCTTCGATCAATATCTGATGTGATGCTCTCGTCAGGCAGCTGGATCAAGGGCTTGATTCAGAAAGCGGTACTGGAGCCCTTACGCTGCGACCCTCAGCCATCGAGCCGCGTATTTACCACTGCATAGTAGCTATTATAACGTATACTTGATTTATGTAACATATGTGATTATTTTCCCTTTTTATTTTTAATTCCGTAATGTCCATCCAAAGGTTGTCTGGAAGATATCGCTATTAAGCGACAAGACCGCCGTTGTAACCATAACATTGTAAAATTTGTAAACCCGTTATGTTTGATTTTTGGTGTACAATAAAGTATTATTCTATTCTATTCTATGTTTATAGTTAGTTCAATTTACTACTAGTTTAATCAATTATGAATGAACAGACTGCAGACCTAAAATGTGGAACAAAACCGACGATTACCTCTTCTTACAACGTGTACGCAGATCAATATAATTTCAGCAGATATGATTGAGGACTTTGTACCGCTGTGTCGCGGGTGAAGTCCACAGTGAGTGCTGGCGACCGGTCCAAAGTCCGGAGTCCGCAGTGACATGAATGTTTGTTACAATCATTACGTGTGTTTACGATTAGCTGCCACTGTTGCCGTACTCACACCAGTCGCACAGTTAGATTGTCGTGTTGATTGCGTCAAAGATAACATTGTTTCTTAACAATGCTTAGCTAACATGTAGGTATGTACGTTGTACGTACTTGTATGTATTTGTATTTACTCACTTCTCGCCGTCTGGTCGGCAGTGGACGAGAAGTGTGCGACTGGCAACTCGTTCTTTAACGAACATTGAGAATAATAAAAATATTTCTAATTGAGTTTCCAAATAACAGAGAACAGTTAGTATTACGCTTCAGCAAAAAGTTATTTTCATAGCAATAAAAAACACCTAAAAACTCAGCGTCAACAATCTAATCTGTTAGTTGTTAGCGCTTTTATTATTTCACAAGTATTCATTTAGGTTTCGCCAAGTACATACTAGTATTCTGTGGTATTAGTGAGAACAGTTACCTAATATTGACATGAAATATGTATTATAGTCATCATTATTGCCGGGTTAACCAGCCTCGATGATCTAGTGGTTGAAGGCGCGCCTGCTGAGCATTAGGACCAGCACGCGTAGCATGACCACAGTAGAAACGTGTTTTGTCTACGGAAGTATCGACATAATAACAGATGGACAATGACAATGTGTCAGTTTGTCGATTCTTCCGTCGACATAGCCCGTTTCTACGGCGGTCATGCTACGCGTGCTAGAAGGGTTCTATTCCCAGGTCGGGCAGCGTATTGTCAAACTGTATATTACCACAGACTTGCTTTAATGAATGAAGAGCATACACGCATACCAGCACAGACAATGTCTGTGACTCTGCGTTGAATTACATTTTGCTTTATTGGAGCAAAATACATTCAAGTACAGACAGCCACATGTCTTTCTTACTCCTCTGTGATGGGTAAGTAATATATGATATAATTACAAAATCTCTAACATTCACAAGATATAACAACTGAAACTATAATTTTATTCGATATCATGATCACTTAATATAATAAACAATTGATATAATTTTAATGTAATAAATTTTTTTAAGCATCATATACATTGGATATAAAATCCTTTGATATATCACTCAAAAGACATAAAACCTATTTAGTCTAATATGATAAAAAGCCTAGTAAAAAACACAAAGCAAGCATGCAGCATGCAAGCAAGCATGCAGCATGCAAGCAAGCATGCAACATGCAGCAGGCATGGTTTCTGTCACGGCTCCGGCGCTGCGGGGCTCCGGCGGTCCCATGCGAGCTTATCGTCGCAGATGTGTTTCACGCTCGCCACCATGGCTTCGGCTTGCTGGCCGGCGTCGCCGGCCAGCCTCAGCCGCGGCGGCGGGTGTTAAAACCACCTGCTCCTCAGCTCGCGGGACGCCTCGCCCCTCCACGCCTAAGCGATTTTAAATAACACTAGGGGTAGGGCAGACAAGACTACGTGGAGTTAGTTTTGCAGCGATTCGTTTCTGTCACGCCGCTCCCGTAGCACGCTCGCTTCACTCGTTCGCCTTAGCGCCATAATTGTCACTGTTCTAACCACACCTAACCCAAACGATTCACCAACATAAAGAGAACCTGGCACTCCACTCCACTACCGCCTTGACCTTCTAAGCTAATATAACCCATCCGAGTCGGATTGCTTTGAATCGGGGTGTTAACCATAAAGATGGTGACAATATTATATATCTTAAACGATAAGCCTAACGATTTTCGATTAAATAAACGTTATACCCAATAACGTTATACGAAATAAGTTTTAGAGTATATAAATGTTATAATCTAAAGAAATTATATCAACAGTTGGTATAACGCACGTTTATTATATCTTGTGAACGTTATTAAAATGAAAATATACCAAAAAACTTTATATGATATGAGACGCACCCCTCTGTGATGCCACGAAAAAACAATTTTATACAAATAGGAAATGATCACCAAAATAAAAAACCCCAGTTTAATGTGAAATTATAACCAAAAAATGTACATTATGCTATCTTATTAAAGTGTAGTGGCATGTAGCCCACTCATGTACTACACACCCTGCGAACTCAACTACTTAAGACGTTGCAGTTTGTGAGTTCGAGACATTTCAAATACGTTACCACACACAGCCGGTCATAACCGCTAACCGCGTCAATATATTATTATATAACTTCGTTATTTGCGTTAATTTATATTAACCTAATCTTAGTCATTGTTTACCGTGTTTAGTTATAGTACCTCGCTTCATTAAACTCAATTGTGTTACACTAGATGATCATTTCATTTCATATAATATAAAACCTATAACACACCCAAACAAAAGTTCAATAAAAGCAAACTCTAAACTAAGGCTTTGTCGGCGTAGCCCTACTACGCGACTTTGATTTCTGTCTGCAGGGTTCAAAGTAACCTAACACATTATAGACCTATATCCAAGTTGTGCATTACAGCTAAAGTATTTGAGAGGATTGTCTATAACCAGTTATATCTCGCCCTTGCTAGCTCATTCGGCTCCTTTCAGCATGTATTTTTAAGAGGACCGTCTACCACTTCTAATTCAATTTTATTTAATGATTTCATTACGGATGCTATGGATAATGGCAAGCAGGTCGATGTGGTTTACACAGATTATAGCAAGGCATTTGATCGGATCGACCACGGTATTCTGATAAAGAAGCTAAGCTACATGAGCATACGTGGGGACCTCTTAAGGTGGTTCTCTTCATTCTTTGATAACAGGTGACAAGCAGTAGTTCTTAATAATTATATGTCTAGTTGGGTAAAAGTGCCCAGCGGAGTGCCTCAGGGTTCATTGCTCGGTCCTTTATTGTTTGTGGTCTGTGTAAACGACATCGATCAATGCCTCCATTCCTCCAAGTTATTATGCTTTGCCGACGACATGAAAATTTTTGCCACTATCTCAACGCTCGAAGACAAACTAGCACTTCAGGCTGAATTGTATCGGCTTGAAGAATATTGCCGGGCCAATAAACTTGATCTCAACCCTTCTAAGTGTTCGGTGATCAGTTACTCTAGAAAACGTGCAGTCCTAGCCACTACTTATACTCTGGGTGGCCACTGGCCAGATCTTGCCAAGGTGTAATACTATTCGTGACTTGGGCGTTCATCAAAACAGTAAGATACGTGTACATACATTCGAATTAGAGGCAGAACAGTTATATTGTGCGTGCAAGCAAACTATTCAATGATATATGCAAGGAATTTGATTTAGATCCATTCACAATTAGTGTGAGTTCGGTCAAAAGGTGCTTGAGCCTCAATTTTTTCAAGTAGCGGTAGGATATATTGTATGCTTTTGTTTTTATTATTCTCTCGATATTTTTTATTTTTATCATATAATTTCAAACCAAGTATGTATAGTGCTTTTAACTTTAATTAAAGCGGTATGTTTTTTGTTTCTGTGCTCACACCATAAATTTGTATTTTATGTCTATACGTGAGGATTTGTCATTTGCTCTCTGGTGACTATTGTTCCCTTTCTTGTTTGTTATTAGCTGTAAGTCCTTCATGTTCTAAATAAAAAAAAAAACACAAAGGGGATAGCGGGGTCTAGTTCGCTCATTTCACTCGAATTCAAACGCAAAAGTATTTATTTCAATTAGAAAATAACAGGCACTTTTGAAAGTCAAAAAAACATAAAACAACACAACGCCACAGTCCCAGTCACAAGGCATAATAACTTGTGAAATTACTGTAGTTATCCATATCAAAGCGTAGATCTCTATGGAGAAGAATGGGCAAGAAACTTCGAGGATACTCTTTTAAATAAAAAATGTTACAAAATCTTGGTTACATCATTCATGTTGAGAATTGCAAATATGTGAGAACGATGTAGAAGTACGTGCAAGTTAAGAGCGTCCACAGTAAAAAATTAAATCAATAATTCTAAAATAAAGTAATTCAAATATACCGTGGCAGCCTAGAGATGACCAGTCACAACTGACAGCGCCTGTTCACGAACATGACGCAGCCATCATTCATCTCAATCATACTGAAGGAAACTAAATGACCCGACACTCGCCATGTTGGTGGCGAGTGTCGGGTCATTTAGTTTCCTTCAGTATGATTTGATGGCGAGACGTTTGAGTAAGCATGACATTCGCTCAACCGCCAGGGCAAATTCGCGTCAATGAAAGATGTAGGTACTCAGTTAATCGTGGCTTTACAGTACACTGTACTCACACATGTGCTATGCAATTATATAATACTAAGAGATTGGATCTATACAATGCAAAGACATTTTTTACAATCTTCTGCAGCTTTCACTCACAGTAACTTCACATAGTAATTTGATTGCCCCTCTGGTTGTGAAACAAGACGAGAATTGAGCATTTTTATCATCAATGTAATCCCCCAACTTATAATATGCTTGCCTACATAGTGTTCGTTTTATGCAAGTTTTAAATAATCAATTAAATTAAATTTCAATAATTATTAATCACGGGAGATATCTCATAAGTGACAGTGTATTAACAACAAAGTATAAAAGGGCATCAACAAAACAACTACCAACGCTGTCAGCTTGTAATGTGTCCAAGAACCTGGGGGCGTGCGCACGTTGAGCGTTGCCATAAAAAAACGCAAGATAAAGATTCTATTCTATGACTGAAACCACCAGTTCATCATCAGGGGACAAGGTACAGAACAATTGTTATTGCAAATAATATTTTAGAATTTTGAGTACCTCCAGTACAGTAAACATCAGCTGAGTTATGTACAGAGGATATTATGCAAAGCAGTAGAAAACGCATAGTATAAGTAAAGTTGGTGAGCGAGAGCGGTATGAGCAGCGCTGTGCTTGCGAGTGGCTAATGGTTCGTGTCTATGAGCGCGCGACCTGTGACCCCGCGACCCCGCGACCCTCATCATTTACAGCAGAGACAATTACTCTCCGTAATGACGCTATCGCTATACGTTATAGTATCTGCCTACTACAGACACTCTATACTCACACTTATCATCTATATTCATACTTTTATTGGTTTTACATTAGCATTTTACGAATCGTTTAGTTTTTATAAATATTTTCTTAGTATTCTTTGTTGTGACATAACTTGTCAGTTGTCATTTACTTTTATTTTTAATTGTTACCAGCCAAATTCTTTATGAAGTTTTCATTTAGATTATATATTACTAAAAAATATTATCATCAATTCGTTAGTTCAATTGTTGTATTTTATAGCGAATGTTTGCTGTGTAAAGATATTCTGAGTTATATTTATAAAAATATTATTTGCAGGGTTTTTGACCATTGTTACTGGCTGTTTTTAATACTGGCAGGTTGCGTCTTACTAACGCAGCAGTTTTGAATCTGGAAATAAATTTCAAGAAAGAAACGGAGGACCAGGGTGTAAAAGGGATTTCTGACGGATACCCTGGGTCAGTCGAGTCAAGAGCTCAGTCAAGTCTTCAGTAACGCCAATCTAAAGCAGGTTTGGCAGATGAACATCAACGGCTGAGTTGTCGATGCCGTTGCATAGAGCGCTGCGCATCATTTTACATAGTGCTTCTCTATCCTGTGTTTCTGGAGGAGCGTTCTTCGTCTGGTGCTGCCGTGGCTGCTGCTAGCTACAGTGAGGAAGCTGCTCTACGAGCTGACGAGCCTGGCACTGGGGCTCGGTACGTGTCTGCTGGTGGGTCCTGCCCAGCCCTGCATCAAGTTCGTCGTGGTCAAGCTCGTCTTGATCATCGCTTTCTACATCTGGATGTTTGTCTTCAGTTATTATCACGCTCTGAGACTTGCGGAGGCATTCAAAACGTTCCCGGCTAACCTGCCCTCTACTTTTTTAATAATTTATTGTATTTTTTTATGTCATCATTTATTAAATTCATTTTCCCCTTCTAACTTTTTAGGGTTCCGTAGCCGAATGGCAAAAAACGGAACCCTTATAGATTCGTCATGTCTGTCTGTCTGTCTGTCCGTCCGTATCACAGCCACTTTATTCCGAAACTATTAGGACTACACTGCTGAAACTTGGTAGGTAGATGTATTCTGTGAACCGCATTATGGTTTTTCTACAAAATTAAAAAAAAATATAGATAAGGATATCCCCCCATACATGAAATTGAAACTAAAAAAAAAAACTATCAAACCTATACGTGTGAGGTGTCTATAGATAGGTCTTTAAAAATGACATTGAGGTTAATGAAACCATTTTTTTTCAAAATCAATTGTTTGAAAGATAGACACTTCCAAAGTGGTAAAACGAGTGTCCCCCCCCCCCTCTTTATTTCTAAAGTAACAGGAGAAAAAATCTGAAAAAAATATGGGGATGTAGACCGTAAAAAAAACTTTCAACGAAAATTGGTTTGAATAAGATTTGATATGTAGTTTTTGAGATATGGGACTTTTTCACCAAACTGCAGCAGTAACTTTGTTTTTCATTAACTTACTATGAAAAACAAATTTAGTTTTGCGGTTGAGTGGAGGTTTACTAATGAATGACCGTTCAAAACATTGTCATTGATAAATAAGATAAAACCTTTTGAAATAACGGTTTTAATCAGCTAAATAGATGTGACATAATGACAGATAAAATAACAACATTATTTTTAATACTATAGAAACTCCATGGAGTTTCTATCACTTGTTTCTACTGATTCTCTTGTCTCATTAAGTATCTCATGCGTTTTGAATGATCTCACTATCTTGACCCAATGGTGCTAGATGTCGGTTTGAGACAGTTGATTCTCGACCGTCTGCTAAACGAACATAAGAATAATCTGGATTTACATGGAGTAACGTCACCTCCTCAACGAGTGGTTGATATTTATTAGTGCGGTTGAATTTTCGCATTAGCACATGTTCCGATTCTGTCAACCAAGTGGGTATAGAAACTCCATTCGTAGATCGCCGGGTATGCGTAAACATTCGTTCATGAGGTGTGCAATGTGTGGCTGTGCACAGCAAGGACCGTATGGAATGTAAAGCTTGAGGAAGAACTTGTTCCCAATTTTCAATTGCCAGTTTGCGTGAACGTAGAGCCAATTGTATTGATTTCCAGAGAGTCCCGTTGAAACGTTCTACTTGACCATTCCCTCTTGGATTATATGGAGTGGTTCTACTTGAAGCAATCCCTCTTTGATTCAAGAAATTCTTTACTTCCGCAGATACGAATGAAGTTCCTCGATCTGAATGAAGGTAAGATGGCATCCCGAATAGCATAAATATCTCGTTTAGATGTTTTATAACCGTTGCAGAACTCATATCGGCACATGGGAACGCAAATGGGAAACGTGAGTATTCATCGATCACAGTTAATATGTACTTATTTCTTGTATTGGAAGGTACAGGACCTTTAAAATCAATACTTAATCTCTCCATAGGTGAAGTAGCTTTTATTAAGATTGGATCTGGCAAGGCAGATCTGTAGAATTTTGGTTTTATTTCAGAACAAATCCGACACGAATTAGTCATATTTTTAATTTCTTCAGTAGAATAAGGCAAATTTTTCGATTTTACCCAGTGGTTCATACGCACTATTCCTGGGTGGCACAGGGCTTCATGTAATGAAATTAGTTTCTCATTCCGTAGTGGTACCGATGCACATACTCGTGAAAGTGCGTCAGCAACATTAATCTGTTTTCCTGGGCGGTACACAATGTCATACTTGAACGGTGCCAAGTCCAATCGCCACCGCTGTATTTTCTCATTCTTTATTTTACTCGTCAGTTTATTATCAAACATGAAAGATACAGATCGCTGGTCAGTAATGAGACGAAAAGGTTTTCCAATAAGAAAATGACGCCATTTCCTTAACCATTCCACTATAGCGTAAGCTTCTTTTTCTATAGCTGAGTGGTTAAGTTCACTATTATTTAGCATTCTGGATAAAAATGCAACCGGTTGATCAGATTGAGACAAAGTTGCTGCAATGGAATGATTAGATGCATCCGTTTCTACGGTGAACGGTGCATTATTGTCGATAGCGTGAATAGTAGATTTAACAATATCACATTTCAGTGTTTCAAAACTTTGTACTAGTTCATCGTTTAGTGGAAATAATTGTGTATGAGCGAGAGCATGAATTCTTTCAGAGAAATTTGGAATCCATTTACTGTAATGCGCAAACATTCCTATTGCCCTTCTTAATGACGGCAAATCACATGGTGGTGGCAAACTCAGTAATGGCCGTAAGCGTTCCCCATCTGGCTTAATTACGTGGTTCTTGATATTGTATCCCAGAATATTAATAGAATCTTGGGAAAACTTACTCTTGTCTTTGTTGAGCGTAAGGCCATATTTTTGAGCGGCCTTCAAAAAATTCTGAAGATTTTCATCATGTTCCGCCTGGTTTTGTCCACATACTGTTACGTCATCTAGGTATGCAAACGTTCCTTTAAGCTCTTCTTTACGAATGACCCAGTCAATGGTTCTTTGAAAACTTGAAACTCCATTTGTGACACCGAATGGAATACGCCGAAATTGGTAGAGATTTCCTGAAGCTTCAAATGCAGTGAATTGGCGCTCCTTCGGCAGAATTGGTACTTGATGATATGCGCTTTGCAAATCTATAGCGCTAAATACACTATATTTTGATATCTGTGACACCAATTCCTCCATGTTTGGAAGTGGGTATGCATCTAAATGTGTATATCTATTTATTGTTCGAGAATAATCTATAACTAAACGTTTTTTATGATTAGTATTACTCGTAATAAGAACTTGCGCTCTCCAGGGTGACGTACTCTCCTCAATAATTCCCTCGGCCAAAAGTTTTCTAACTTCATCGTCGATAAACTTCTTATCATCCTCACTGTATCTTCGAGATTTTATAGCAATAGGCTTGCATTCAGGAGAAACGTTCGAAAACAAGGGTACAGCTGGTACAGAGGCTGCAGCAACACTGCATACTTTAATTGGATCTTTAGGTCCTCCAAAAGAGAACTCTAGTGAAGAATGCTTCTCTAGTATATCATGACCAATAATAAGATCAGCGCACAGGTTCTTTACAATTAGTAAATTCAGACCCTCGTAATTATGATCTGCAATTTTAGCTGATACACAGGTTTGTCCCGCTACTTGAGATGTCAATGAAGTTGAAGCCATTGAAATTGTTTGATTACAAGGTCTCTTCTTTAAACGACACAATTTAAAGAAGTCTTCGTTCATGAAACTAATAGAACTGCCTGTGTCAATTAATGCTTGAGCTCGAATTCCCTGAATGTAGGCTGTTACAGTTGCTTTCTTAAGGGAATCCGGTGACGCTGCTACAATACATGCTGAGCTGTTGGTATTAGTATCTCGTTTATCTAAACCTGCAACAGTATGAAGTTTCTTGCTTCGGCATACATTAGCATAGTGCCCTTTCCTATCACAAATCTGGCAGTTCGCATCGACAGCAGGGCAATCCTTCCTAGGATGCACTCGCCCTCCACAGAAGAAACACTTTCGCTTAATAGAAGCTGTTATTGGGTCCTTGTTCCCTTCCAAGCCTTGAACAGCACTCAAATTTGAAACATTATAGCTCAGTGAACTCAATTCAGCCATTTCTAGCGATATTGCCTGATTGTAGGCTTGGTCGAGTGTTAACGATAGATTTTCAAGTAATCTTTGTCTAATTTTGTTTGACTTGATACCAGAAATAAATGCATCTCTTATACTATCATTTTTATTTGTTTCCGCATCAACTTTTTCAAATCCGCAGTCCTTTGCCATTAATTTTAGAGCTTGAATATAGATGTCAATGTTTTCTTCACTCTGTTGCTTTCTCGTTGCCATCATATGTCTAGCATAAATTATACTTTTTGGCTTTATAAATATATTATTCAGTGTACTCAATGCTGCTTCGTAAGTCGTACACTCACTGATAAATGAGTAAATTCTAGCGGATACATGATTAATGAGTAAATCTAAAGTAGTTTTACCATCTTTTAAATCTTTTCCGCAGAATGACAGGAAACTTTCAAATGTCCTCTTCCAGTACTCCCAATCCCTCGGCGCAGAGCTATCCGATGGATCAATGTCCAATTTTTCGGGACGTAAGAAGCTATCCATCATTATTAGAATATTTAGCTGATTAAATTGATAAATAAGATAAAACCTTTTGAAATAACGGTTTTAATCAGCTAAATAGATGTGTCATAATGACAGATAAAATAACAACATTATTTTTAATACTATAGAAACTCCATGGAGTTTCTATATCACTACAGTCATTATATTGTTTGGGGCTATGGAACCCTGTGTGCGAGTAAGACTCGGACTTGGCCCGTTTTTTTTTATGTATACAAGTCTGCTTATTTTCTATCTATAGGAATAAGCAAGTTTGTTACAACGTGGCAATTGCTCTTTTCTTAAAATTCTCGAAGCTTGTTCTTTAATGAGATATTCTGACGAGTTTAGTAATATTTATTTCACAGAGGAAGGTAGGTACTGCGTAGGAGGAAACGACCGCGTCGGGAATCTTTCGTAATTTGAAGTGGCTTAATTGGCATTCAGAACACGCAATGTGTCAGAAGGCCAGGAGCGTGCGCGAGCGGTTGTACCGGTGCAGTTGTATACAGTGGCGGCGAGTGCGGCCGGATGTCTCCAGTGTGCTAGCCCGGTGAGCCCCGGCTAGTGACGAACTGATGACCTTAAAAAGGTAGCTGGGGCAGGCTGGATGTGGAAGGCGAAGGAGAGGGTGTTGTGGCTGTGTAAAGCGGTGGACTGCGACCGGCTTAGGTGGGTGATTGACACCGGGGTGGCGTGGAGTATGAGTACGCACGTGGTCGCACCGCTGCGCTGTGTTTGTAATGGTTTACCTGGTTGGCGTCGCCAACTCGCCATTCGTTTCTGTATTGCGTGAGATCTGTCTCAGAGCTGTTGGTATAAAGCGTGTCATCACGGTGTACATTCATAATAATATGTACACATCTTACCGTATTATTTCTGGCATGTGTGACAAATTATTATCTTTTGCACAAAACGACTTGTAGCCTTTTTCCTTCTCGTGTTTCGTATTACTTCGCTTTTATTATAATTTTAAGTAAGTACGTATGTTCATATGTGTGTACATATGTGTTATAAATAAACCGGCCAAGTGCGCGTCGTACTTGCACACACAGGGTTCCCTAGCACCAAACAGTATAAAAACAATATTTTTTATCGCGCTTTCATAATATTTAAATTTACAATCAACAGAAAAACTAAATTTGTTTTTATAGTATGCAAATAAAAACAAAGTTACTGCTGCAGTTTAATGAAAAAGTCCCATATTTATGTAAAATTAAATATCAATTTTATTTCAAACCAATTTTCATTGACCAAAAACCCAATAACCTATTTTGACATAGGGCTCTTGTACACGATGCCGCCGCCGCGCCGACATCGCGCCGCCACTGCGCCTCTATGCTGTGTATACGTTCGCGACCGCAACGCCCCCGCGCCGCCGCCGCACCGCTACCGCGTCCACGCCGCTTGATTTTACCATACCACTATGCAGTTGTTAGTAATACATTGCTTGCTGCAAAGAGCATACGCGTAGCACTCGCACGGATATGTTCAACTTAACGAGGACGGCATCTATTAACGGGTGTGGTGAATTACTGGAACATCTGCCATTAGGTCCAGTAGAAATAGTTCCTACAATAGCCAATGATATACGTGATAAATATAAAGAGTATTTTAATAACGAACATGGAAGTGTCCCATCGCAAAATAATAATTGCTAAGATGGAAAACTTGCTAAACAAATTTTATAAAAATAACACTTACCTTTTTTATTTTTCTCTGTATCGGGGAGATCCCTAAAGTTCTCATTCATTATATGACAGATCTCAAAGCAAGCTTTTAAACTTTTACGCTTATCATTATATATTTCTAAACTTTTGTCCCATAACACTTCTCTGTCCTCCACTAAAGAAATGAACGCTTCGTTATCAAAACTATCCATGATAGGTAAAAATTAAGTGCAGTCATGCACATATTTTGGCGGCCGGTAATGGAATACGCACAATCAAACAGTGGCGAATGGCGGCGCGGTGGCGGTGAGGCGGCGGTGCGGTGGCGTCGCGGATGCGGTGCGGTCGCGAACGTATGACATAGCATAGAGGCGCGGTGGCGGCGTGGTGTCAGCGCGGCGGCGGCGGCGGATGTGTAGCAATTTATATAAAACGGGTCGATTTGAACAACTTTTCTTTTCAAGCCGTTTAAAAATAGGTTATAGGGGAAAAAGTTTGTATGGGATGATGAATGATTGATGCCGGGAAATTCCCTCGTGTCCACGGCCACACTACACTATAAACTTTTCCTTGTGTTCGCCAGCTGGCGGTAAACTTATAATGTAGGTTTTTAGTATGTACTAGAGGCATTGCTAGTAGTACCAATATATTTAAGTAACCATTTTCCTATTATCTATCTAGATATCTTATGCTTATCTTCTTATGGTATCACCGCAACGATGACGCCGACGGTACACGAGGAACAGGCAATCGTTGTAACTCGTTACTTTACGATTGTGCTACATTCTGGTGAGCGAGCAGGTACCTGCCAGCCAGGACCAGTACATCACTGCTCAGTGTCTGTCAGTGACTACTTCTTGGGATAGGTACCTACTCGACTGGTTCCAAGTCCGCCCGTCCCCCTGACTGCGAAGTAACAGGTGCCGCACTCGACGCCAGAAATCGCATAGTATCGCGCATTATCGTACGTTATCGTACGTTATCGCGCGACTCAGCACCTGAAGGTTATCGATATCGACTGCCTTCTAGAAATAACTTCCATTGAGGTGGAGTCGTTGAACTGTCAGCCTTAAAAGGCAGGTAAATATCATAATACGATGATTTTTAGTAAGTACATTGTACATACTATGAGCTGATAAGAGAATACGTTTAGCGCGACACTGTACGCTATAATCATTGTAAAAGGTTATTTATCTAAATAATTACTTACGACTGTCTATACGTTCGTGTATTTACGAATAATATCTAAAAATACTATGACGACATCCATAATGTCGACATCCATAATGTCGACATCCATAGTGAGCTCAAGTTAGGGTTATCATAATTGTCCTGCCCTAAACCCAATTTATTTGTTCTGCGCAGCATGTCTTCTTCTTCCATACTCTGCGCTATTATTCGTGATTTCATCAGGCACCTCCTTTCTTGCCGTATGATCCTTCACACATTCCATCCATCGTATCTTTGGTCTTCCTCTTATCCCTATCCACATTCATGCTCAAAACTATTCTCGAGCCGACGACGCTAGGGTCAAAGTGTGAATACTCGCAACCACCAGGTACTATTCACGCAGGCGAAGGCCGCACGCCAGCAGTACTGAACCTGTTTAAAGTGGCTTATTCTATTGTACGATCTAAAATGAACTCCGAACAACACACACATTCGGCCAGCTCATGGTCAAAGTCAAGTCGACAAGCGGCCCACTGACCCCCCTGGCGTCAGCTGCGCAGCAAGTATGTAAGAGATGAGCAATATGAGCGCGCGATCGTTGGGGTTCAGGGAGTACATAGTTAGGTACGAGGTACATATATGCGTCAGCTTGTAAACATAGCAACTAGTTCAATTGGTGATACACTAGTCAGTATTTTTTTTGCCATGAATGATCTGATATTTTATCACGAGGTGCTTATATTCTGCTGAGCACATAATATTATTACGAGTATGCCTTCCAAATAAATAACTTAAGTAAGTTATTGCTAAGTCACCCAGGCTTGTTGTTTTAAAATGCGGACGCGAAGATTGCCGACTAAACATGACTCCACAAGTCCACAGTCTCAATTGAAACTTACACAAATCATACACACTAGCAACTGTCACTACTTAGATATTAATTAAATAAATTATAATCTAAAAGATTTAAAATCGCTTCACAGTCGTGATTAGTGAAATATTTGTATCATTTAGGTAGATAAGGACTTGTTATGTTCAGAATGATAAAGCATTATGTAGATAATTAATAAATGTCGCAGTTATTCATTTAGTCAGTACGAGTAGGTACCGATTGTTATTGTATACAGGCATTTACCTATTACATAGGTAGGTACTTCTAAATTGCCGATCGGCTTTTCATATAGTTGATATTATACTTGTTGGCAAAACAAGGCCACCTTGTTTGTTGTTGTATTTGTTATGTAGTAATTATATTCTAACGTTTCACATGACTCCTGTGATCCGAAACTATACAAGAGCAATATTGTTAAATAGCCGGGTATAAATTTTATTGTTGGTGCGGAATAACGAATATCCTATCGAAAAATAAGTGATACAGACAAGTGTCCGCGGGACGCGTTGGACAATTAGTGTCCGGTTGGCCAGTGCGTACTCTTCAATTACACTACCATCTTAAGTAACTAACTAAAAAATACGAAAATAACAATGAATAATAAATACGCGCAACTCATCATCATTTTTATTGCCTACTTAATCAATAGGGGTGCGGACTGGGTAAAGAAAACGACATTCTATTTTGTCCGTCAGACATGTAATACAAAAATATTAGACACGTATTTTTTGTTTTATCAAAATATCAAAAAAATACTTAGTTAAAACTCATTAAAGTTGGAGAGTGGGGGCTTACTACGTCACAAGTAGGTATAAAACTTACCTACATGTGACGTCATGCGCCATTTCAACTCAATATATCTCCGTAATTTTATGATGATGAAAAGAAAAACTACGTGTCTAATATGTTTGTATTACCTGTCCAATACTTTTCAATAAACTACCCGACGGACAAAGAAAAAAAAAATGGATTATCCCCTATTGAGACAATTCTATATTCAGAAGTTCCTTTTCAGTGGAAATAATGACCCATAGCTACGGAGTGCGGCAGGTTTGAAGGCATGAAGCGGTCTGATCACATCGCAATATCGCATACCTACCTTTGTCTACTGGTCTACACCTACACTCATCCGTAAAATAAATAAAATTATAATTGAAATACGTCCATCGTTGACGGACGCTCGCAGTGAGGGTTGATGTGATGACAACATAACTTGATATCATGATACGTGTGCGTCTGTGCGTGGTGGAAGTGTGGACAATACAATAGGACGCGGACGTGTAACGTAAGGCGCCTGCGCCGGCGCACGAGCAACACCACACTGCTCGTTAAACTGATTGATAACACAGTTTTGTAATTACTACGGCAAAACTGGGATGAATGTTGATTTCACTGAGGAAGGCTATGTTATGCACTTTGACGACTGGAAACGAAAATACTTAATAGGATATAAAAAAATTCGAACTCATATACTAATTTTAATTTGCCTTGTCCAAGGATAATTAGTTATGCGCTCTTCCTCTCTCGACTTCTTTCAAATTAGCTGTGCCCGACTATTTGTTTCTGTTATTTTATATTGTATCACCTTGTGTCATTATGGATTGCATAAAACAATTTGGTTTGAAAAAAAAAAAACAATTAAAGTAATCATTGCAGTTGGATTTATCAAATCATCGCACTCTAGCTGCGCTGTACGCTCCAGTTCTGCTGCTATTGTTCAGCAGACGGCGTAAGGCGCGAGAAATGTACGAGTAGGTATGTGTTCACAAATGTTTGATGAAGTAAAGGCTTAGGTGATGGGAAACATAAATTCCTGAACTGTAACGTAAATCAATACAATAAACACTCTATTCAGCACAATTTTAGTCTCGGGATCCTAACGAAACGTTTGCCTTTATGTATCAGATAATTCGTTGTCGAGGTTACGATTGATTTCTAACTGGCAAGTAATTGACTCAAGGAAACAAGTGTCTGTCGATGATGGTGTCTATTGGCAAGTAGGTAACTTATGAAATTTAAGAACATCGTATATCAGGTACGGTCTAGCTACGTTTAATTAAAATAGTAAGACTTTAATATGAAATTTTATTTACTACTTGCTCATTAAAGCCCGTCACAGACGTAGCTATAATATATATTAATATACCGAGATATATATTAGAGTCTAACAAGCTACCACACACGGGACCTATACTATAATATATACAGGGTGTTTGGTGCATCGTTTGCCAAATCGAATAGGCCGAAAGGAGAGGTCATTGGCTATCTCTTCACGCCCTATAACTCATTAAGGAATGAGTTATAGGGCGTGAAGAGATGTGGCTTTTGTGACTATCAAAGCAAAAATACGTTTACGCACAACTACAGTCGAGATAAGACGAAGATGCCGCGCGTGCATTCGTAACAGTGGCGGACAACTCGAACAAGATTTGTGATTTCGGTTTTTTCTTTAAAGTGAAACTTTTATTACATCGTCTCAAACTTTTTCGTCTGTGTGTTGCATGTCGCGTGACGGTCGGCCGCGGAGTAGGGATACAGTAAAAGGCACTCCCAAAATTTTTAAGAGTTTGAAAAAAAGTTTCACTTTTACCGTGGTTTCATAAAACCACAATCCTTTTTTTTTATTTCAAATTCTTGAAACGTTGGTTCCTGTTTAAGAAAGAGATAGGATACTACGCACTAGTGACATAACAGTATCTATCTACTTACTTGAGGCATGTTATTTATGCTAAAACTACTGTTCTTACTGTTATTTCGAATATCAGACTAGTGTCTCGATTAAACATTTAGTTAAAAATTAAAAGATATTAAACGTTTTTTTTTAGGCATATTGCATACCGTTGGAAAGGGGACAGACTAGAAAACTTTTTAAATCATAAATCTTTATTTGCATTAAACATGGTATACAGTGGTGTTAAATACAATTGTAATAGTTCAAACATGTTCAGCTGAGATAAAACAAAGCATACAAAATTTTAAGCAAAAAGCTACAGCATCAACATTTCTTATCCATAAATTCTTTTAGACTATAAAAATTACATTCATTTATCCACTTGTGCAATTTAATTTTAAATAATCTAAAATTCAATTCCTTGAGGTGTCTAGGTATCTTGTTATAAATACGAACGCACATGGCTAGGCAGTTTTTGTTATATTTCGCAAGTCTTGGCAAATCATTTAATATTAACATAAATGGATCTCGTCTGTTCCGAGGATTTACATCGTTAGCGGTCTTAAATAGTTCTTTATTCCTAACCACGAACACACAATATCATAAATATACAGAGATGGCAACGGTAGCAAACCAAACTTTTTAAACATTGGTCGACACGAGTCATCAGGTCGAAGTCCACATATTGCTCTGATGCACTTTTTTTGAGCCATAAATGCTCTATCCAGATCAGTGCTATTACCCCACATTATAAGACCATAGCGCAGTAGTGATTCTATATACGCATGGTATGACATAATAGCAGTTTTTATGTTGGTTACATTTTTTACTTTTTTCAGTGCGTATACAAATTTATTAATTCTAGTGCTCACATTATCTACGTGTTTTTTCCAGTTTATATCCTTATCTATTACTACGCCTAAAAACCTTGTATGTGTTACCTCTTTAATTTTATTTACATTAAGTTTGATATTGTTTTTATTATTATTCGATTGATTAAATTGAATGTAAACGGATTTATCTAAATTTATTTTCAAATGGTTCATGTCAAGCCAATGCAGCAATGCATCGATTGTATTATTAATGTCGAACTCATGATCTGCAATGGTATTTGTCTTTTTATCAGATGTCACTATAATAGATATATCGTCGGCAAATAATATGCATTTATGTTTGGTTATTTTTATAATGTCATTTATGTATATGAGAAACAATATTGGGCCCAGAACGCTACCTTGTGGAACGCCATATTTATTATGTCTATATTCCGATGAGTAGGGTATCATATCTTTATTTTTGTTAATTTTATTGATAATGACTCGTTGCTGTCTGTTACTTAAATAGGACGATATCCAATGAAGAGCAGGTCCCCTAATTCCGATAGTCTCTAACTTATCTAGTAATATGTCGTGTGATACTAGATCGAATGCTTTCGATAAATCAAAGAAGAGGCCAGTAGTTAAATGATTATTATTAATATTTGAAAGTATTTCATTCATAAGAGAGAAAATGGCTAAAGGTATTCGAAGATCCCGATCGCTTTTAGTTTTTTTTTTTATAGCCGTTTAAAGTTGAGTTTTAAGTTCATTTTTCTTTTACAAAAAATTTACGTGCTATTAAAAATGAAAGTAATTGTACCTAGCAAGTAATTTTGTATTTGATAGAATCATACAACAGTAGACATCAAAATTAAATCAAAATTTTAAGCTTAAACATTATTTTTTATTTGACCTAAAATGTTGAATTTTGGAATTTTCAAAATTTAAATCAAAAAGTTCTTATAAAAAAACCGGTGTGGCAAGGAATGAGTGAAAGGGCGTGAAGAGGTAGCAAATGACCTCTCCTTTCGGCCTATTCGATTTGGCAAACGATGCACCAAACACCCTGTATATATTTTGCCCTCACTCGGTCTGCGGTCGTCCTAGTAAGCGCCCGGTTTTAAAGCTTATTTTCTATACAGGATGTTCAAATTTTGAAATAACACTATTATTATAATATCATCAATCTAGGTACAAATATGAATTCGACAAGAGCACTACTTTTAGATCTAATTGAAAGTTTCTGAGAGGATGATTCCGATGCTGAATTTGATATGCATGTTGCCTAGTCTGGAACGGAGAAGAGAACCAACGGGATGGGGTCGCATTTAAAACAAAAGAGAACTCGTGGCGAATTTAATTTGTAACATGATTTATCATCGAATAAATTTGCACAGTATTTTAGAAGTTCAAGATCGGCATTTATCGAGCAATAGGTGGGTAGGCGTCGTTGAGGTGAAGCGGGCGGGGGAGTAATGCTCGTGCGCATCGAGCACGGACATCGGGCAGGCGTGCGATGAACAAATAGAACATCCTGTATCCTCAAAATATATATTAATATGTCAAAATATACCGAGCTATATTTGTCGACGTATTTTGGTGACGTCATAGAAATATATATTATAGCTGTGTGTGCGGTCACTAGCAAATTTATATGGAAAATATATCGTAATATACCTTGCTATGATTCATATTAATATATATTATAGCTACGTCTGTGACGGCCTTAAAGAGTTTAGTTGTATGTCAAGTGTACCAAACGTCAAGATAGAATGACAGAAGCGTAATAATTTTCAGTTGTTAACCTATACTATTAACAAAGTAAAAGGTAAAGTTTGTAACTTTGTATGTCAATAATATTTTAAATGTCGTTTATAACCGGTTTATTTTCGTTTATAGTATCAGTTATAGTTATATTATACTAGCTGTTGCCCGCGACTTCGTCCGCGCGGATATTTTGAGGTGTATGTCAGAGACTGGGCTCGATTCTTGTGTCGGGCAAAGTGTTATTGGGTTATTCCATCAGGAATTTATGAGTAGCAGCCACGGAGTCTGGATTTAATGTCGGCCCCGGTTGATAGCAATAGGCTCCCCCCTATTACCTTGGACTTACGTAACTGGCGAAATGTGGATGTAAGATTAAGCACACCTGTGTGTAACTCCGCGGGAATCACAGGCGTGATGTTATGTTATGTGTGAGAACTGACGGTCTGATCTAAATGTAATGATGTGGGCGACGAGTGTGATGACCACAAAAGGCGTCCTTTTGGGCGCTGTCATTATGGGCGGCAGTGGTCACAAAACTAAATAGCTTTGAAACGACACTATGGCTTAAAAACCTTAACATCTTTTTTCAAAGTGAACAATCAGACGCTTTGTTGGCCGCTATTTATTGTAATACTGTTTTGTATACAAAAAGAAAACGCGTGTCCATTATTCCAAATAATAACTTGCCATTTCAAGTTATGTCTTGCAAGCTGCGGTTTCACGCTTCCTCTAATGCATGCTTGTGTGATTTATTGCACTCGTCCCATACTATTAACTTGCACTGCTGCAAAAGCACACCCCGGCCGCTTTTTTTGGTGATGTTGCATGTTGGGGTTTCTTCGCTTGCAAGATTCAGCAGCAGATGATGCCAGATGCAAGATTCAGCAGAAAACGGAATGCGCATTCCGGTAATCAAAGTTGCAGCAATGCCCGAGGAAGCCACAACCAGAGCTATATTGCGGTCCTTGCGGAGTTGGGCACAAATGCAATGTGACGGCACAGTTAGTGCAGTGGCCGAGCGATTGACTGCTGCGCTGCGTGTCACCATTTCGATTCCCGCCCGGAAGAAATTTAAAACATCGTTGCTTTATTCAAAAAATATTTTTGTTGTTATTTTAAACTTTTTAGAGATTTCTGTATTTTGTCTTTTAAATGGTTAAAAAACTATTTTGTAATGATTTTAAAATCATAAAGCATTTAAATGAAACAAAATACCCCCCAAAGAAAAACAAAGTAGCTCCCTTAAATATTTAGAGTTTCAAAGTTTTAGGTGTAATGAAATTCGGTCAAATATTTTCTGAATTTGTGATAGGTACATTTTAGACCCATACATTGGGGCTTTGTTGTTACGGCTTCACAACTAATTATAAAGCTAACACGCCACGCGCCTACCGCTGCTGTGGTCTGTCAAAGATCTACGAATGACAGTAGTGACGAAAGGCGTGCTCAATCCCGAGGCACTAGGTCACTCGTCGGCACTCCGTAGACCGAATCCTGGCAGCGTGTGGCCCTTACTTAGCCACGTGTCCCTCTGTAAGACAACAACCGTTCCGTTCACCGTCTACGACGTAGCTGTCGCGTAGGCTCTGTTGAAATATAAAATTCAGACTAAAGGCGGATTCTTTAGAGGGAAAGTGTGAAGGTAGTTTAAAGATCTCTTAGCTACAAGCAAGTAGTTGGAGTTGTTTTATACGAGAGCTTTGAGGTCTCCGGGGTGCGAAGTGTGGGGTGAGGGTTGAGGGGAGTTAATCGTGTGCCGCTGTTTAGAGCGTTTCCGTGTTCCGGTGATAAATGGGGCCCCGTCTAGTCATTCACGCCGCACACTCAACGATACACAAACAACATTTCATAAATGGATTAAAAATCACTAAGCTATTTGGTAGGTACATACAAGGTTCACTCACATTTCGAACAAATATTATTATTTTATATAAAATAAGTACTAATGAATGAATGAATGAATTTTATTTCAGACACAAAAGATCCATAGAGTGTTAGTAACTTAATATTAAAATACTTATTATCTAATGTTAGTACCAATTACCCTCTGCACAAAATGTTTAACAATCGGAGAGCTAAGGCTCTCCGCTACTGTTCTCAGGATGCTGTTGCGACTCTCTCTCACTCTCCTGAGTAGCGAAGCAGTTTTCTTTCGCACAACCGCGTGAAAACCGTCAGTATGAGCTTGCGCAAACATCTCCGACGCACTGCAGTAGCGAGGCAGTCTCAACAACATCCTGAAGGCATTGTTATACTGGACGCGCAGGACATCTAGCGATCTTTTGGTGTAATTGACCCATAAATTGCCCGTGTACAGACTCTGGTAGTAAGCCTTGAAAAGAGTGATTTTAACTAGGTCGGTACACCGAGCAAATCTACGAGCCAACATGTTGCACCGGACCGCTAGTGCCCTGCGCTCTCTCTCTGTATCTACATTGTCTTTAAGGTCGTCGGACAAAAAATGACCCAAGTATTTAAAAGTGGACACTCGTTTAATAACTGACCCGTTCATAAGAAGCTCGGGTCCCTCTTCACGGCATTTTCAGCCGACCCCAAAGACCATGTATTCGCACATTTCGCACTTCTTAATATTATAAATTAAACCATGCGTGGCAGCGTAGGCTTCACAAGTTTTAAGAAGTTCCCCGATTGCCCCTGCAGAAGGACCCAGCAGCAGCATATCATCCGCATAGCTGATGTTGTTTATACTAACTCCACCAACACTGCATCCGACACGCATGCTGCTGAGTCCCGCTATGAGGTCATCTACGTAGAGGTTGAAAAGCCGGGGAGAAGTCAAACCTCCTTGTCTCACCCCACAATTCAACCTGTACGGCTCAGAGAGCGTACCGTCCCATTTCACATGATTAGTCTGATTGCCATACCAATACCCACATATTAGCCCACATATTTCCGCTGGTATACCCCTGCTAGCCATCTTTCCCCAGAGCACTAATGCACTTATTGTAAACTAAAGAAATATAAAGGAATGGTCGAAGTTAGTGTTACAAGAAGCCAAATCTTTTTAATTCCTAAAGATAATTTTAAAGACCGATACATCAGCCGCTGTCAAAAATTATAATTAACAGGTTCGTTGTATTGAGGCGAGGTGTAGTCCGACAACAGTGGATGTGCGGCTGTTAAATGGACGACGATACAGACGGCAGCAGGCAGGTCGCGGTCAGGGGGCGCCACACTGGAGAGAAGACTGTTAGATGACACACATTCCAAGTACATCCAGCATAATAATGTTATAAGTACCGCAGATACTTTCATAGGCATTCAGTAAAAAGCTTTTATTTCAAATTACAAACAGACCATTTTATTTATACGTTTTAAACTAACATGGTCACTAACACTATCAACAACACTTGTCTTGTAACGGGATATTTACCATGATTATTATTTGTTTTGGGTTTCAGATATTTCAGCGCTGTTGCAAACGCCATGATGATCGATCACAGATGAACTGAAGTTATTGCGGGTGGATGAGGAGACAAATCGCTCTAACCCTCTTTCTTGTTCGTTTTTTGCGCTCCGTACCACTACCACTGTCACTCACAATTCGATTCTGTTCCCGACACACGAAACTCATAGTGGCCACTCGCGTACTTTTTACGACACTTTATCGGTTTTTACTTAGTAGAACCATTGGAATCTAGGCTCTTGACAGTTGAAACCCATCCTCCCGGTTGCAGTTCTTATATTTAGTAATTTAAATAGCTTCTCTTACCAGTCTGGGTATAGTGGCGTTCTGTCGACATGACCTGAGGGTTATGTAACTCAATCTAGTTGTTCAACCCTGATTCAAGGAGATGTTGAACTATGGTCGATTTTTGGGTGTCATTATTTTTCACCGCCTTGATGTGTTCCGCTATTCGACAAGCTACCGTACGTTTTGTCTGACTGATATACGACTTGCCGCAACTGCAATCTACTTTATAAATAAAAATAAAGTGTAGAGGAAAAAAAAAAGCGATAAGACCAAAATGATACCGGCGAGTGCTGATGTGCTGAGACAGGATACCGCCGTAGCGTTACGTCACGCTAAACCTCCATCATCAATTATCAATGCCGATGAATTTTCCGCACTACGTGACCTCCGCTAGGATGGGGATGTATTTGTACTTGAAGCGGACAAAGGTAATGCTACTGTGGTCATGAACGTTTTTGAATACGATGCTGAGATCCGCAACTTATTGAGTGATGTGAACACCTACAATCTAGTGAACTACAACCCTACGGCACGAACGAATCGCAGTACCTACACGTAAAATAATACAGGAGTATCAACATTATAATCACAGATGATACAGCTAAGTATTTGCTCCGTCGCGTCCTAGGAATATACAGCCGCCTAAATTATATGGCTTAGTAAAATATTCCGCTACGGCCCATAGTCAGTCAGATTGACTCGCCCACATACTACCTAGCTAGTGTTCTTCAACCATTAGTAAGACGTTCAACAGCTTATGTGAAAGAGTCTCGACATTTTATTGACATCTCATCATGCAATCCATCAAACAACAAACTAATGACGTAATGATCAGTTTCGATGTTAAGTCCTTTTTCACAAATGTACTAGAGGCGGACTGCATGGAAGTAGTTAAGTTAAATTTGCAAGAAAACAACATCCCTGTAGAATACGTGAAATTACTACATTACTGTTTATCTTCAAGTTATTTCATATACCAAGGTCAATATTACCTGCAGATCGATGGTGTAGCTATGAGCAGTCTAGTGGCTCCAGTAGTAGCCAACATTTGGATGGAGCATTTTGAAGAGTTAGCCATCTACACCTATAAAACTGTGGAAGAGGTATGTTGATTACGTCTTTGGTATCATTGAAGGCATCTCCAACAGGAGGTAGAAGTATGCTTGGCACACCTTAACATCATACATGGTAAAATAAAATTCACGTACGAGATGGAAAATGAGAGGACAATTCCATTCTTAGACGTGAAAATAGAGGTTCGTGCCTACTGACGGGTCTATAGGTCACTCAGTTTATCGGAAATTGACTCACACGGATCGTTATCTACACGCTGATTCTCACCACCATCCCAGATCCCACTCACCAACCGTGTATATGATTTATGCGACGAGGAACATCTACGTGCTGTACTGGTGTCAGTACAGCAGGTAAAAAGAGAGAAGTACATAAGAAACGTTATGTACAGGAGGTCCTACAGAGAAACGGATATACTGGGAAGACCACACAAGTCAAACGAAAAACTATTCGTAAGCACCGGAAATGCGAGGTTGAGAGGCAGCTAGCATTGTTGTCGTACGTGAGGGCAGTGACAGATAAGGTTGCCAACTTTCTTCGTAAAAATACGCCATAAAGACTGTCTTCACTCCTTTCAAGAAAGATTCACACATTCTGCGTTCGCCGAAGGACAACTTTCCGTTGGAAGAGCCCGTGTTTATAAAGTAGATTGCAATTGCGGCAAGTCATATATCGGTCAGACAAAACGTACGGTAGCTTGTCAAACATCAAGGCGGTGAAAAACAATGACACCCAAAAATCGGCCATAGCTCAACATCTCCTTGAATCAGGATCGAACCACTGGATTGAGTAACATAACCCTCAGGTCATCTCGTCAGAACGCCACTATATACCTAGACTGGTAAGAGAAGCTATTGAAATGACTAAATATAAGAACTTCAACCGGGAGGATGGGTTTCAACTGTCAAGAGCCTGGATTCCAGCGGTTCTACTGTGTAAAAACAAAGTGCCGTAAAAAGTTCGCGAGTGGACACAGTGAGTTTCGTGTGTCGGGAACAGAATCGAGTTGTGAGTGACAGTGGTAGTGGTACGGAGCGCAAAAAACGAACACGGAAGAGGGTAGACCGATTTGTCTGCACATAAATACCCACCTGCAATAACTTCAGTATATCCGTGATCATGGTGTTTGCAACAGCGCCGAAATATCGGGAACTCAAAAGAAATAATAAACATGGTAAATATTCCGTTACAAGTGTTGTTGATAATTTTATTTATTTCTTTAAATGTGATTGAAAGGGTCTCGTTAGTTCGCGTGCGTTGTACGCAGTGCGCCGCCTTCTGTATCCAGAATTCCTGTTGCAATTGAGGTATGCTACTCATTACAATAATCATAAAAGATGGCCGGTTTCGATCAGCCCCAGTCTGCCCCGGGCGGCCCTTGTCGGGACATTTGTCACGAATTTAATTAACGAACAGATTAATAACCTCGCGGGCTGGAAGATTTCCCCGTAGCCGAAGGCTTCAGGTAGGGCCACATTTATTTCTTAAAACTGAATTATGCGATGCATTAATTATAAATACAATCCCTTGATCTCCCGTCTGATATCATTGTGTAAGCTAAGTACAAAATATTTATTGTTATACTTATCTGGTCTCGTTTTCGTATAGTTAGTTTATCACACCCCACAGTTACCACCAAATAGTCCACTAGGCCAGCGGCTAAACGGGGCGTAGCACATCTCGGGGGTTATTGCTGTGTCGACTTATTTTTTACCAGCTTTTTATTAGCTTCACCTGTATTTTTGTTTGTAACCGACTCCTTTGGGCGCGATTTTGACCCACTTTAAACGGCCAGATCTCGTTCAAACTTTGTAGATTTATCGAGGACGGATGACAATACATTAATTTGATAAAATTATTCCATTTTTCAAATTGCCAAAAAAGTTTTTTTTTGTAACCGACTCCTTTGGGCGCAATTTTGACCCACTTTAAACGGCCAGATTTCGTTCAAACTTTGTAGATTTATCGAGGACCGATGACAATACATTAATTTGATAAAATTATCTGGGGGCACGGTAGTGCCTCCGCCAAGACGAGCTAAGCAGAGCGCAAGGGCACTACCTACCTTTTCTCGAAGTGTTTCGTCGTTTTTTTGAAACCTCATTGAGTTGGTTTCCGATGTACCAGATAGTTCATATTCTCAGGATATGATGTCAATAATAGACTAATTAAACATACAAAGTCTCAATTGAATAGCTCTAATACTTTAGATATCTAAAATACACCGATTTCGTCACTGACACACTCACTGACACACTGATGATCATCAAAATGTTTGGCTACTTCGTGGAGTGCTAGAAAGCTGAAATTTGGTATGTAATCTAAGTTTAGTATACAACCAACAAAAAAATTCATGAACTTATAACTTTCGCCCCCCATCCCCCTCATCCCAATGGGGGGGGGTGGAAGTTTGTATGAGACTTCAAAATGTTAGGGTACTTCCTGAAGTGCTAGAAAGCCGAAATTTGGTATGCAAAAAAGAAGAAAAAAATAAACATTAAAAAGACTGCCTAGCAACTTACAAAAAGAACTGAAATCCTACCAAAAAAAAATGTTGCCAAGACGACCACATAAGGTTTGCCCTGTGAAGAAGATATCAGATCTCATGTAGAGCCAAGCTTCTGAATCTACCCGGCCTAACTCTACCGACCATAGGCTATGTAGATTCAGAAGCTTGGCTTTCCATTTTTCAATTTTCAAAATAAGTTTTTCGTTAATTTATATAATTTTCATCTATAGTCGATAAGGCAGGAATTGATGTTAATTTTAAATTTCAACCATTATCTCAAACGATTTATCTAATATTAGGAAATTTTCGAATACCAAAGAGAATTTATAAAAAACAAGCAGTTATATATAAACCAAACTAAAAAGTATAAAATAAATAATAGTTTAAAAAAACTAAAAAAACACGCTTTTTAAAATTTTAAATTTAATTTTATTTCAATACAAAAAAATACAAAATACAAAAATGTTTATTTCTTCTCAAACATTGTGTCTTACATAAACTGAGGCAGCCCCGGTAAGTTACAATAGTACTTGTGTTGGGGCTGTCTCGCTCTTCCCTTAAATGGTTTCTTAACAATGATGAAAGTGAAGTTAAAGAATGGAATAAAAATAAAATTAAAAAGAAATGAAATGAAATCAAGTCAAAATGATAGTTAATTAAGCAGCTCTCAATGTGTGAGGGGCGCACGTATTTGTATATGCGTGGGTGTGTATTTATGAGTGCATAGGTGTGTATTTTGTGCGTGCGTGTGTGTTTGTGTGTGTGTGTGTGTGTTTGTTTGTGCGTGCATGTGTGTATGTATAATTATCCAGCATGTTAGCCTATCCTGATCAAAATGTTTTCTGTTTCTTCATATGTTAGAGATCTTAACCAATCACCTATTGTTCTTTTACAATCGTATAACCGTATGGGATATATTTCACACTTAATTTTCAGTTTATTATAGATGTAAGTAGATTGTGTAATATATTGACGTTTAGCAAAAGCTGAGCGAACCCCTGGAGTGTAGGCCACAATATCTCTGCGCCTTCTGCTCTGCGTAGCTGGGTCAAAAGGAAGACATTTATGCAGGGTTAGGGTCACATTTAGAACATAAAGTTTTCTAACTGATAGTAAGTTGCTGACTTTATAAAGGTCTGTTGTGGGGAACCTAAATGGTTTAAAATACATCACCTTGATAAGTGATCGCTGAGCTCTTTCCAGATCGAGGAATTTCATTTTGGAAGCTCCACCCCATATTGAAATGCAGTAAGTTATTACGGATTGCGCCAGAGCTATATAGATCTTGTTTATAAGTTGGGCCGACATAACATGACGTAAAGTTTTAAAGACCCAAATGAGCTTCCTGATCCTTTTCATAAGGATATCAATGTGAGGGTGCCACGACAGTCTTTGGTCAACAAGTATACCTAAATATTTTAAGGATCTGACTTGCTGTATATTCTGGCAGCCACAGTTACCACTGTAGAGGGGATAATTTGGACAAACATGAATAGTGATGCCAAAGTCAGTTCCAGGTTGTGATCTTTGGCTTGGGGAAAAACAAATAAAATTAGTTTTTTTTGGTATTAAGAGTTAAAAGGTTTGCTCTAAGCCAACCAGCTATCTTATTAAGACCCTGTTCAGCGACAGTTTTCACAAGGTTCCACGAGTTTCCCGAAAAAACAACCGCAGTGTCGTCTGCATATGAGAAAGTTTTCCCTCCATTGATCTGCATATTGCAAAGGCTGTTAATATAAATTAGAAACATTGTCGGACCCAAAACGCTCCCCTGTGGAACTCCGTAATAGACATCCCCCTCAACACTACACAAGTTACCAATCTTAACCATTTGCTGTCTACCTGTGAGATAGCTCTCAAAAAGGGAGAGAGCCGTACCTCTTATGCCTATGTTTTCTAACCTGCGCAGAAGGATTGGGACGGAAACGGTGTCAAAAGCTTTTTTCAGATCTAAGAAGACTGTTAAGCATTTATGACCCATATCCACCCTATCAACAATTTCAGATGTCAAAGCCGAAATAGCGTCTTGAGTTGAACGTCCTCGTCTAAACCCATATTGTGAGTTTGATAGAATATTGAATTTCTGTAAATAGTTGATTAGTCTCTTGTTGATTTTTTTTTCCAAAATTTTTGAAATTGCTGGCTGAACTGATACGATAGTTGTTTACATCGTTTACGTCCCCGCCCTTGTGCACAGGAGTGACCACTGATCGCTTTAAATCTTTCGGGAAAATACCAGTTTTGAAACATAAGTTAGCCAGCTGGCTTATGAGTGGAACCACAAAATCCCTGGACTGTTTTAAATATTTTGTAGGGATACCTTCCCAACCTGGAGCACTCCCAGAATCAAGACTCATTAGAATACAGTCTACTTCCTGCGGGTCAGTCTCTAACAATACAAACGAGGGAGCCCTAGAATCACTACAGCAGCTTGTCACAACTGGCATGCCAGTTTGACCTACGATCTTTTCTGCTAAGGATTTACCTATAGTGATAAAGAACATGTTTAATCTATTTAGTGAGTTTAGAGGGTGTGTGGTAATATTTAGGAGATGAGTATTTGAAGTTTTACGGGGTTTAAACTGTGTGATTTCATTAATTGTAGACCAAAGATGTCTCGGACTTTTAGCTGATTCTTCTATTTGTTTTTTATAATATTGTCTGTTTGTCTTTTTTTATCAAATTAGAGCAATCTTTTTAAACTTATATTATTTTATCTAAGCCTTGACTGTCCCAATCTTGGGCATAGGTCTCCCCCATTGCTTACACTTTTCTTAGTGCTGCGCGACTTCTCACCAATAAACGAAAACAACAAAATTAAAAAAAAAAGTTTTTGGGGGGAGGGGGGGTGCAGCCACCCCCATTGCGTTGCCCATGTTGACAAGTGACAAGATTTCTTCGAATCGACCAGACCTGTGGAAGTTGTTAATTTCCCTTCAACTAGAAAAGAGGTGATTACCATCAAACGGCTGAGTAGATTCGAAACATAGCTAAGAACACTCTCGATTAAAACACCTTTCAAACGATACCAATTTTATCAAAATCGGTTCATCCGTTTAGGAGCTACGATGCCACAGACAGACACACAGATACACAGATACACAGACACACAGATACACACGTCAAACTTATAACACCCCTCTTTTTTGGTCGGGGGTTAAAAATAGAAAAAGCGTGGGGTGCATTTTTTACTTTACTGCCCTAGGCGTGTAATGTACTATATAACTATTGACACCATGCACCCAACGCTTTTTTTCTTAATTTAAATTTATTTTCTATTTTTTAGTTCGGTTTTCTATAAAAAGCGTGTTTTTTTAAACTATTATTTTTTATATAATACCTTACAACTTACAAGATTATTATTCTTACATTGTACTTCTGAGACAGGCTTGGTTTACTCGTAGAACTCAAGATGTCCCTGTTTGACCCGTTCAATTGTTAAATCGTTTTTATGACACAACAAAAGCTCATAAAAATTACTTTGAAAAGCATTGTTGACAAGAAACTGTAGGTACTACTAAAGTAGGCAGAACAGTAGAAAGAACAACATTTTAAATAGGGTCCGGGTTGTGGTGATGTGTGCTACTTTGACCTGAATGCAGATCTCCTCGATAAACTTGACCGTCTTCTAAATAACTGCATTCCATTCGTTTTCAACTTGCGTAAATACGATCATGTCTCTGAGCAGCGGTCACTTCTCAAGTGGTTGCCCATACGTCAGCGTAGGGAGCAAAGGGCGCTAACCACCTTGTTTTCTTTTCTTTTTAATCCCCCTTCCCTTAGTTACCTGGCTTCCCACTTTCAATGCTTGTGTTCCAACCACAACAGGAGTCTGCGCTCTTCGCAAAACCGTTTTCTTCAATGTCCCTCTCACCGCACAGACTTCATTCACCGATCATTCTTCGTCTAATCTATTTCTCTGTGGAACGCGCTTCTCCAGGAAATCAGGATGGTAACAAATCGTCTATCTTTTAAAATAAAAGTTCGCGAGCACATTCGGAAGAAGCTAGCAGTATCGTCACAACGTTGATATTTTCCTCATTGTTTGTCCTTTTATTTTATAATTTATATTTTGATATATATTTATAGTATTTTGTTATAAATTTATAGTATTTTATATATCTTTTTAGTATGTCTTATTTTTTTTATTTTTTTTTACAGTTAGACACCTACCACTGTTTGTCTCTGCATTACCCAAAGGTTGACTGGTAGAAAATGCCTATGGCATTAAGTCTGTCTCTGTAAATTGTACTTGAAGTGTTAAATAAATAATAAATAGCAATCGCATGCGGGCAAGCGGGATAGTAGATGCACCATGTATTAGGCTACATACGCACTAAGCGGTTAGCCGGAGTGTGGTCAGCCGTCCGGTGGACCGCAGGATGCGGTTGCGCTTGCGGTTAGCCGGGTGGCGGCTAGCCGCAACCGCAACACGGAACGTGCGGTTGAGAAACCGTCGTGGTTTGTGGTTGGATCAACTCATTTCCAAGATGGACGTCGAAGAAGTCGCAGCTATTTACTACATATACTCGCGTTATATAAAGAAAAAGAAACACAGAAAAAGGTACTGGGTGCATCCTTATTCGCAAACACGAGATGAGAGCAAGCATTTTGAATTATTTTTCGAAGAGCTCAAAAAGTATGGATATCTCCATACTTTTTGAGCTCTTCGAAAAATAATTATCGTTTGAAGAACTTTTAAGCATTTTAAAAACCAATGTAGCAAAGAAAGAAACACTTTTTCGCAATTATTGCATTAAGCCGGAATTAAAGTTAACAACAGTGCTAGAATCATCCGCGTAGTGTGTATAACAACCATGCGGCTGGCCGCCGGTCGGGCCGCAGCGCTCAGAACGACCGGAGCGGTTGGCCCGCAGCCGCATCGCAGTGCGTATAAAAACTACTTTCTCGTACAAATTTTTGATTCCGGTCAGCCGGACGGCTGACCGCATTGCGGCTAACCGCTTAGTGCGTATGTAGCCTTAGATTGAATATCTACAGATTTACATTATTACAGTGGTTTATGGTTAGTACACAGGAACATATTATGGTTCCAAGGTTAGCAATTTATCATTCCAATACCATACGTGTTTATGTGTGGGTAGCATACTAGCAGTATCCCCTATGCTAGTCAGCGACATGAGCACGTGGGCCGACATGGGCCACTCCGCGTGACACAGTGGCCCACTCCTCGTCCCGCACTACTGGCTCGTCGCCTGGCTCCGGCTACGAGCCCTCAGCTACAACAGTGCTGTCCTCTACGAGCGCGCCTGCACGAGTTCACACACGCGGCGGGAGTAGCGTGCACTCTGCGATAGTAGTTCGCACTATAATCTACAGATGGCATCTTATGTTCTGTTTGTTCATAACAAGGGAACATAACATATTGTGTGAAAAAGAACGTTTTCTAATTCAATAGGTATCAATTTTGTCAAAGTCTAGTTTAGTTTTAAGTACTCTTCCTACTTTCCTTTTACTGAGAAGCACATAAAAGTGTATCGTATCGTTTGTTTAAAGTTTTTTTTTTTCTAATTTTTTATTTATTATTTCCTTTATTCATTTCACGTCTTTTGGCGGTTCCCAGCAGTAGGACCAATCTACTGAGTAAAGCCCCTATATCGCGCACCTTGCGTGTACTTAATGACGTAGCAGACAGCATAGATCTTTTTACTTGTTCTCTGAGTGAGTTCACAAAAATCACGATGCACAGAATATGTTACGGTAAATAATGAAACTGTATTTATGGCCACACTATTGAATTAGGACATTCATGTAATGATAGTGATGACGAGTTAATAAATAAATAAATAAATCTTATTTTATATATTTTTATATATTTCTTAAAAAACAAAACATTTAAAAATATAAAAACAGATTTCCGCCGATACCAGGAGCAGGGTCCAAGCTACCAGCGGTTAGGGCTGCAGAGACAGGAACCTCCTCAAAATCCTGGCCGTATCAAGCCTTCTGAATCTGGCTCTTGATCCAACTGCTAAGTGAGAGCTTCGACAGATGTTCGTCGAGGCTCTTGGCCATCAGGCCATTGGCCGTTACGACAATCGGCACAATGATATTATTAAGAAAGTATTACAAAAACCTAACATTTAGGCACAGTAGTATTTTTTTCATACAATGGTATAAATAGTACTTATAAGTAAACTATAACTAAAACATTCTCGCAAGTGATGTTAGTTCATTTCAGATGTTTGGTAACGACCTGCCCGATCTAGGTTTATTAAAACCTGTGTTTCGGGCCATCACATCAAAATCAACGGGTTCAATGCCTAGCTAGGATAATGATTGATTTTTTCATAAATCTTCTGATGCAGTTTCAGTTTTCATCAAAGTCGGTATTCGTCATAGTTTTCGATTTGACCATCCACGCCACTTGAATAATTCATACATGATGTACTGACTGGTCGTGTAGACTGCTCACGGCGCGACACTGGCTCGCACTCGTCCCCAGGGCGCGCGTCTAGCCCCCGCTGTGCGTGGCTCGCCCCACGGCGCGTGTCTCGCCCATGCTACACGCAGCGCATGTACCTACTGTACTCAACAATATCATTGAACACAGAGTACAAGCGGTAAATGTATAGTTTCCAATACTACGTGCAGCAATAGTTGAAATCCAGCCGGCTCTATAACTCGAGTGTATAACGTGAGGTCGACACACGGAAGCGCGATTAACGCTTCGACCGCATGAGCCACAATCACGCGGCGCTCGGCCCTGTCACAAATGTTTTCGTGTGTTGACACAGAGCAACACACGGATGTCGGGGCAGTTACATAACAGGCGTCATGGTTGCTCGCAATGAAAAAGGCTGAAAGTCAACCTAAAAGGCAATGGAGGCTATGCTTGGAGTTCTCTGCGCGATCGAATATGAAACAACACAAATGAAGACCTACAGGACAATCAAAGTAACCGATAATCCGAATTGACCTGAAGAATTCCAATTTGCAGTGGGCACTTGCTCGCAAATAGATGGCCGACTCTGATGGTACAGAAAGTTTCCAAAGTGGTGACAACTTACGGGACGGCTCCGCGCTGAACGACCTCCCATAGGGTGGACCGACGACCTACTGAAGGCTGCGAGAATCTGCTGACGGCGAGGAGCACAGGACCGGTGGCCATGGCGACGCCTGGGGCCAGCCATGTCTTGCAGTGGTCGTCCTAAGTCGATACTCTCTAGTTTTGCAGGTCCTCATTATGAAATTTCGTAATTGCTTCTTTTAAAACATGTGTAAGTTCTGTCGGTTCCTTCAATAAATAGTGTTGCATGTACCTGGGCCGATCAATATTTTACCGAATAAGTTGAGTAAGCAGAGGTTAATAGTTACATTATAAGCTGCCGTTACCATGGCTACCGCGATTGCTAACGGTGGCAGACAACAAATGGATACGACTAAATATGAGTTTGACAAAACGCATATTTTGAGGAGAAAAAAAGTGACAGAATCGTTGGGAAAAGTACTTCGAAAGAATACGTTGAAAAAAACACTTTTTAGTAAAATAAATAAAACCAACTTCAAAAACACAAAAAAGTTAAAAATAACACAGAAGTCACCGACTTCTGAAGCTAAAGAGCTTCAGAAGTCGGTGACTTCTGTTTCATTAATTTAGTTTTTTGGTTACCGACTTCTGAAGCTAAAGTATTTTTTTTTTAGTTCGACCTATTTTTAATAAACCAAAAAAACATTGATTAGGTGTGATTGGCCCATTTTGTTGTCATTAGTTTTTCGATGATGAAGATGGTATCGGTGATGCGCCTCGTGATGCGCTGATTGGTCTTATTGATAACCATTGCGAAGTAACCCGACGTTACAGCTCGCACTTAATGAGGCGCCAACACCACCCCGCACCTCCCTCTCTGTAATGAGAGCAGATTGCCGCCCGAGGAGGCTGCCTATCCAGGGCTGCGGGTTGTTCGAAAGAGATACCGGAACACAAAGGGCGAAGAAGGAACATGGGTGGGTTTTAGTCAGTACAAGTCTGACACTCCCTCCCGCTCCGCCCAGAGCGGGAGAAGTCATTTGATGATTTCCCATCCGAAAAAAAAAAAAAAAAAGGAGGCTGCCTATGATACAACAAACACTTGAGGCTACTTAGTACACTATGGAACGAGCGTCTTGTAACATGGAGATGGCCCAGATTTAGTCAGTCTCACACTTATCTATTGACTAAACGATAGAGGAAAAACTAGAACTGGAAGAATATAATGCGAAAACATAAGAATACCGTCAAATAAGGTTGGCGAACAAGTTCGATTGCACACCGCGCAAGCTATTCCTGTAGTTCGCGAATAGGTACCAAAATAGGTTGAGTTAAAAGATCAAAACCTAAACGGGCCCTAAAAATGTTCAAATGCCAGAGCCAACTCAGGTCACAGGAAGAGGTATCTAGTATCTATGTCAGACAAGATCAGTTGGGAAATGTTTTACCCTGAACAGAACACAAACAAATTCATTAAAAATGACTAAATAGTGTCCCCGGTACAGTCGGGGTTTATCAGGGAAGATCAATTTGAGCGTAGATTCGCGAAGATATGATGTATGTTATTAGAGCAAGTAGTAGTACCGAGTAGTGAGGGTCACTGGCGGGCTCCGGCGCTGGTTGCCAGCAGGCGGGACGGAAAGTTTCCAGCAGTGCGCTGAATAAAGATCACATTACTTAAATATTAAATATTTTATTTGAAAACAAACTTATTCTGTTTATGTATACATATAGTTTTATGTTTCACATACATATATATCTCCGTATCATACAATCTCTCCATCTCTACTTAGATCAATTTTATTGTAAAACTTTGTATCTATTTCATATTTACAATTTATTCTATACAAAAACATTGTTTTTATGTTCGTAATTTACAATTGCCTATCAGTTATATTAGGTACTTATGACTAAACGTTTTCAAAAACGTCAGAACAATATCTTTATATTTACTATTACATATTTATGTTACATAGTAGGTCAGCGGCGACCATGCTAGAATGTTCTTTTATAATTCCTACAAACAACTGTGTATCTTTGTGAGTGTGTATAACTATATTATATACTCAAGCTTTTGTTCCACTAAACAAATAGTTCATTACTGTGATTATTAAACTAATCACAAAGTTTTTGAGCTTGTTTTAAATTAGATTGTTGATTTGCGAAGGGAATCATGCTGCAGCCATCGTTACTTTTTGGATATTTTGCTACGTCATGTATCCTCTAACTCATTATCTACTGACAGTTTTCATGAAATGATATCAAACGTTAGAACACTTTGTGATCGCCCCCGTCCCACCTCAACGAGTAGTCTATGTTAGAAAGTATTGGATTATCACTATGTAGTATGTTACATCCGACTCACACGTCTGTGGCGCGTGCCTGCTTGCACGAGCTCATCCAGTGAGCGCGATGTACAAATAGTTCATAAAATAAAATGGTTGTAAGCTAGGTTCAGGCAGCCCCCTCACTAACGGCGCCATCCACCATGGCTCAGTGACGTTGCGTGACACACCTGTTCCACCGCCCGCGATCAGTGAGAAGCGAATAGCGACTGAAAACAAGTTCACTGTTCGAATATTGTGCGGCAACGCGGCCACGCTCTTTTACTGATACGATACATTGTTTGGTTCTTGTGCAAGAAATAGTCAATAGCTAGTAGCTTCCTCGTGGCCGCGCGGCGCGGCTGATGGCTCGGTATTATCCCGTATATATTGTGTGCCTTCAGAACCTAATGCCCGTTTTCACTAACGTCACGTCGCGTTGTCGAAACGAGCTAATGCCTAACGTAAGCACATCAAGCCACCACTCCTGAGTTAATATTCATCTTACAGTATGCAACTCGTAAGATTCTAAATCTACATTTTGACTTTTTTTTTTGTCGCTATAAGATTGGTGCTAAGCCATTCGGAAGAGCTGCCTAGTATTACGCAACGGCAAATCAGTATTATTATTTTAATTAGCCTGCTGAAGTTTTTTTCTGTGGTATAAAGTAACTGCCTAATGTTTACGCATTATGTTCAGGATTCATCTAGTGTTAGTGAACACGGGCATACATAAGCTTAACAAAAATAAATCATTACGTACACAAATCATTGCTGACGACTCACAATAACACCCGTATCTATTAACCAGTCGGAGTGTTACTTGAGTAGTACTTAAATACAGTTAAAATGTTGTAGTTTAGTAATTGCTTGAAATTCGAACTAAAAATATTGCATAAAATCGTTGCATAAGTAATAACAAAATCTCAAGTAATAACTTTAACCGGGCTGTAGATACAAGTGTTAAAGTTTTTAGTAGTGGCTCAATTGCTAATATAAAGTATAGGAAATAATTACAGGTAATACACAAAAATATACTCATTCAACAGATTTGAGTACGATCATACACACAGCATCCCAAATCTTCGACAGACTAGATTGTCATAAAATTACAACATTCAACAAGATCTGATGTAAGACATTGTAGTTCTTGAGTGAATTAGTACTTGTATTTACTCAAATGCTTAATTAACTAATTATGGTACAGTTTAGGTGTGAGATGAATGGAAAATGGAGATGTGTTGCTATAGACAGACGTGACGAGAGTCGAGACGGTACAGACACATCAATATATTGGTAAAGGTGAATTAATTATACTTATCTTTTTAACTTATGCTGAGATTAATAGACGTTACTTAGCGTTTGTGTTGGCTGATCACTAATCCTGTCGCTGTCATGCAACAGTCTAAGTATAAATGCAAGACAGACACGGGAACATAGTTAGATGAACTAAGACGTGCGAAGTAAACTTTATTAATCTCGGCCTTGGAATCAGACCTGAATTCCTGGCACGAACGCATGACCTAACCATAACGTACAAAACGTGAAAAAAAAAAAGAAAATTAGATTTGAAATTTGAAAATAATCCGTTGTCGGACTAGACTTTATTTGTATCTATCATATCAGTCTCTGGGTGATACTTATTGTGCATGTCGTTAAAATTTAAACTAAGATGCTGCATAACAGTTGTCAATTCAATTAAAAAATCTTTCGTATTTACGTTATGTTTACGTCACGTGATCGTGTTAGTGATTCAGCTCCCGTTCCATACGAAGGAGCATTGGTTGCTTCACTTACATGTCATGACACTGGTGTGAACACCCTCATACTAAGCGTTACGATGCGAACAAATACTTAGATGCGTGGCAAACATGCGACACGCGTGTGTTGCGTATTCGTCGCGTATTCGCTCGTATAGACACTCTTATGTTTCATTTGTACCGAAGTGGAGCACCACCGCACTCAAGGGAATGGAATGAATGAATCTAACGACACGGGATGTCATATAAATTGTTATCTCTCTAACGACAGTATTATTTAAATATACATTATCTTCACATCATTAAAACAATAAATATATTTACAATATTCAGTAGCAACAAACGCTATATTATTATTATGTTAAGAGTTCAATTTATGAATATTTCTCCCATCCACGTGTGTCTGCGTCTCTATGCCAACCGCATGGCAATAATCTTAATATTTCGACGTCGGACTCGACAGAGAGTGAACTTAATCACACTGGTTCCCTACGCTTTATCCGCTTCTCATAAAAATCTTACCGATATTTAATTCTATTTGTTTAGTTAGCTAGTCGAAAACTAAGTTTCCGCGTGTGAATGTCTCGCGTTTGGTTCGGTCGGGATATGCTCGGCCGCACTACACTGCACTGCGCGTCTATCAGCTGGCGAGCAGCGCGTGGCGCAGACGCGCGTGCAGCGCCGCGCACGCCAGCAGCGCCGCCAACACGCGCCGGCAGTCCGACAGCCCCGCGCTGCCCGTCTGCATCGCTGCCGGCCGCTCGCCTGCAACACACACCACACGGTCAGCACTCACTCACTTACAGCCAGACTGGATTCTACTACACTATGCAGAACAAGCCAGAAGGCGCTTATGGTCATAATTTCAGGACATAATCAGTACAATATGACGTCCCCACGGCTGGGACATACTCGCAGCCCTTCTCCTTGAGAGAGAGAGTGTCGTAATCCACCATGTGGAGCTAGTGTGGGCTGGACATGCCGTATTCTCTCCATGTTTTTCTTCACCGTCATGAGAGCGGTGCGTCATAAGTGGAGATGAAATAAATTATTCTCTATCCACTCACTATTTAGTGAAAAATTTCTGTGGACTCAGTTTGCGCCTTGTGGTTTGTCCTGTATGTGGAGCTGGTTAGTATGCGAGTGTGACTCACCGTTGAGCACGTGCACGCGCACGGACGCCACCTCGGCGTTGGAGGGCGAGCAGGAGTAGCGGCCCGAGTCGGCCGGCGCCGCGTCCTGCACCAGCAGGTACGAGGTCGTGGCCGCGCCCTTCTCCGTCACCACGGACACGCCGCCGCGCGACGAGTCGTACGATATCACCTGCTTCACAACGCACGCACACACATTGTTATATCTACTCTCACACATCACACTTTACATTACGTTCCTAATAGTTCACCCACATATCGGCACTTGTATTTAAGACCCATTTATTAGATAGAGGCGATCCTATTGCCATCAGAAAGATAAAAATCCAGACTTCAGGCTCTCAATGAGAAATTCCTGATGGGAAAGCTCTATATAACTTTGCCCGAGCCGGGAATCGAACCCATCGCACTAAAAATAAAAACTGTCGGCGACAACGATATCAATAGTTAACACTATCAGCTGTGTTGATGTGTTATTGTGTGTGTGTCTGTGACCTACAAGTTTCTGTGTATGTCATTATTAAACTCACAATTTAATATGTAATTGCTTTTTATTCTACAACGGAGTGTAGTACATACGGCGACCAATCAAGCTTTACTAATCCAGTTTATGCGGCTCTCTCATTATACGGAAAATCTGCACAAAGCGAGACCATGTTATACTGGAAATGTCTAACTACTTGTGTCACGGGCGTAGCCAGGGGGAGGGTTTAGGGGGTTCAAACCCCCCCCCCCCCCCGAAATGTTAAGATTAATATTAATAATATTAAAATAATGAGAGGCGAGTGGCATAACTTAGTACTAATTATTACATTAATAATTATATGTAATTTGGATCGCCGCCAGCGGCTGTCGATACTCCGATCGCATTAACCTTGTTCTCTTGCGGATGTCCTTATCTCTGATTAGAGCACGCTAGGAACTCCAAGCATAGCCCTCTCCATTGCTCTTTGGGTGACTTTTGAAATTTTTAAGCCTTCTGATAAGACCCGTTGTAAGCGACCACGTTTCGGTCCCGTATGTAATCACTGGCAACACACACTGGTCATAGACGTTCATCTTGAGACACTGCGGTAAGTTTGACGAGAAGATACCACGCAATTTCCCGAACGCTGCCCAGCCGAGTCGGATTCGATGATTGACCTCTTTCTTGAAGTTAGACCTACCCAACTGGACCGTTTGTCCCTGGTAGACATAATCGTCTACTACTTCGAGTGTAGTCGCCGATCGTGATTACCATCGTAACTCTTAATAGATTCGAGCTGGACTTTTACGGAGTCACTGTTCAATGCATCTCAAATAAAGGTAATATCATTATCGTACGATCAGGTTTACTTTCGTCACAGGAGATCACCTGTGTATCAAAATCTCGACCGATTTAGACCTATCGACCGAAGGGCGGGCGTTTTGGGGGACTGTCTCTTGTAATTTTGACGTTCAAAAAGTGCTGATTATCAGCCTAGTTTGAATAAATGACTTTTGATTTTGATTTTTGATTTTATAGCGAGTTTCGGAGAAGGGTGGGGGAACCGGCAAATTTCGCCTACTATACCGGGACGTCACAAACCAGACGCATTTTTTTTATTTGTAGCTGGCAAAACGCAATATATCAACTCTTTAATTATACGCACTGGGAGCGGTACACATTTGATCTAATATGTTATGTAGTGCAAGATCAACGACTCAGCATACGGAGCTAATCGGTGTGACGCACTCTATTATGAGCAGCGAGTAGTTGTGCCAGTAACTTGGCGCGAGTGTTAATGTGTCGTGAAGTAATAACGCGCGGTGCAGCGGTGTCGCCATGTTGTCCGCGCGACATATATGTTGCATTAATAAGCGTCAACTTGTACACGGCGCGACACGGCACGTAGTTAGTGTTAAGTGGGTGATCGACGTGCGAACTTAAAGTACGCGGTTTTTAAGATCGCGAACTTACTCGGCTCGACGTCGGTGACACACGAGAAGCTGGCTCACACTGTATTACGATGTCATCGACGGAAGAAGCTTTGTGTTATTTAGGAATTGTATCTTATTACGTTTTAAAAACAAATAAAAAAAGAAAAAAAAAGAGAAAAGTTTGGATAAAAAACTATATTTTTGTCTTTGTATTCGTTGCTTTTAATTTTCCAAAGACAAGGATTATTACGGAATCCTTCTATAAACTCTGTTAGTAGATCATGAGAATATATACGGAAATCACTCATTTTAAAATTTCTACAACACAGATGATTAGCTAAACCAACAAAAAATACGTGGAAAAATGGCGGCTCGCGGCTCGCAGTGCTGCCACACGTACGAGCCAAGACGAGCTACGAGTAAGATTTCAAACCGGTTGGATCGCCGGCGAACTTGCTCGGCAATTTTAAAGTACGCGTGCTTAAGGTGACACACACGCGAAAAAGGTCGACGAGCCGCAAGTCCGCGTACTTACTCGCACGTCTATCCCCCACTTTAGTGTAATTAGAGGCGCCGCGACCCGACTGAGTTTATTCAAATCTATAACACACGCTTGTGCCAGCGGCGCGCGTTTCACACATTATCTGTAATGAAGCGATCTGTATCGACAATACATTAAATTCATTGATACAACATACTATGAGAACAACTACAGAACTACTACTACTACAATAGTTCGAAGGAGGCAATGCACACAAATGTACTAAACAGCAGATTTTATTTCGTGATTTGAGATTTATTGTAAAGTTGTTCATAATAATGAGTACAATCACGGGTTACTATATAGTAAACTAATGACCAGTCACCCTACATATTATATAAAATGATAATAATCTTATTACGCATCAATACTCGTTTATTAGTGGATGGATTAATTTGAAAATTATTTATTTATTATATTTGTTATCTTAAAATTGGTTGCGGACACCCATTTTAATGTTATCGAAAATATAATTTGTAGTGAACATTAATCGTGATGATGAGGGTTACAAGCCACAAGAATGAGTTAGTTCTTATCGTACATGACGTGTTGTGCCAGCAAGTGTGTGGTCATCTATTAGGTTCGCTTTAGTATTTGATCAAGTTACTTGAAATTTTAAATGCTAGCTTTCACTTATTTCTAGTAATACCTACATATCTACCTGGTTCTTCTAACCTAACAGACAGATGTGTTGCTGGGGAGTTTGTTCCGCCACTTCTTCTCAGCTAAGACACTAGGAAGTGGCGAAGGGCGGGCGTTTTGGGGGACTGTCTCTTGTAATTTTGACGTTCAAAAAGGGCTGATTCTCAGCCTAATTTGAATAAATGACTTTTGATTTTGAATTATCACCAGTTAAAATACTTTTTCGTAAAAAAAAACAAAGCGGCTCGGTTTATTATTGAAGCATCTCATTACTAGTCTCCAACGAAATTTTTCGTTTGATTAATAATTTCCCAGTTGTTAATAATATGTAGATGTATGTGTGTGAGTTGTGTGCTGGCGCGTGTCGCCGCCGAGCCTGTACGGTTACGTCCAACAGCAACCGGTAATGTGATTAACTGTGTAGGTCTAAGTTGACTCCACTTATCGTCCCATAAGGTTTCGGCGCAGTATGAAATTGCTTCAATTATATATTTTTTTAAACTTTGACATTCTGTAACTTTGGCCACCCCCATGGGTGCGCTTTCATTTGGATGATCAGTGCATATTAAGAAACTACTAGAAATGAATTTCATTTGGTCAAATATAACTAAACGCTTAACACTTTTGCTCACAAGATAAATCACTGTAAATATTTTATCAGCCATTTTATTTTATAACTAGCTGTCCCCGGCATGCGTTGCAATGCACTTTTTACCTACCCTATCTACCTATCATACCCTACCCTATCTACCTATCATACCCTACCCTACCCTACATACCCTACCTACCCCACTCTACCCTACCGTACCCTACCCTACCTACCTGCCTACCTACTCTACCCTACCCTACCTTACCCAACTCTACCCTAACTACCTAATCTACCCTACCTACCCTACCTACCTACCCTACCCTACCTTTCTCACCTTTTAAACCTTCCCTGGACTACGGCAAACATTTTAAAACCAAAATCAGCGAAATCGGCCCAGTCGTTCTCGAGTTTTAGCGAGACTAACGAACAGCAATCGGTTTATATATATTTATATATATATAGATTTTCTATGATTTTAAACCCACCCCAGTGTGCTACGCGGCTACGACGTAGCCGAGTGCTACGAACTCTTGTAGAACGCTGCGAGTAGCGAAGTTCGTAGCGTTTTGTACAAAATCTTGAGTTACTTCGATAGTCTTGTTCTAGTTTGTCTATGTTTACGAGATGACTGCCACATAAGTACTTGCACATGTATATTTACTATTTATATCGAAATTGTTTGGTGGAACAATTTCAATCATTTACATATTATAACATAATATGTACATTTTCCCAAAGATGTTTAAACAAAGTTGGATTGTTACAGTAGGATGGCTTGATGGCCACCTGACCCACCAGCCGCATATCCTCGTAACTTTAGCTTGAATATCATAGTTACATAATACATAGACATCATCAAGTGATAGTGACTGCGACCACTTCGGCCCCATTCACGACCTCAGGCGATGCAACCCAAGTCAAGTAACACGCGCGCCCGTCACTTGTTACCTCTGCGTGAGTAACGTCGCGTCGTAAGGACTCGTGGCATGCTATGAGCCATGATATTCATTGGTTTCCTGCGCAGTCAGTGTTGCGACGCGCGTGTCACCAGAGGGTGGGCACGGGGGAGGTCACGATCAAGCGGACAGTATCATCGCCTCTCCCGACCCCACGGTGTTACTATTCTAACATTTATACTTACTACAAAAAATCCATGTGTATAATTACTTTGCGTCCGCTCACCTCGTCCTCGTGGTACCAGAATATGTAGGCGGGCGGCTCCGGCGAGAACTGGATGAGGCACGTGAGGTTGATGGTGGAGCCCATGTCCACGTGCAGGTCCGGCCCGCCCAGGATGCGCGCCGACGGCACTGCAACAACACCACGCACCACTATGTACACACATATTTGTATAAGACCTCGTGGAAGATGGGGCGGGCTGGTTGATATCGATAACCAGCGGTCGCGAGCCTGTGGACGGTGAGTGATGGGCTAGCTCATAGTCCGTTCATCTTATGACGACAGGCCGTGTCGACGGCGCGTTCGTGTTTCACGCGCGCCTCAAGGAGATGTCAGCAAACCGGAAAGGGTCCGAGAGGGCCGATGCATGCCAGGGCTGCGGGACTGTTCGAAAGACATACCGTGGCCCAGGAACACAAAAGGCTAAGAAGGAACATGGATGGGTTTTAGCCAGTCCAAGTCTGACACTACCTTCCACTCCGCCAAGAGCGGAAGAGGACATTCGATTATTTGCCATCCCTAAAAAAAGACCAGTGGTCCACATTGGCCCTGTATCGACAGAACTGGAAGTCAAGGGGAGCAGTAGAATGATGTAGGCTAACAGTAACCGTGGAGTTTCATGCCGGTGTTTCCAGCGACCAACCCGAACTGTGCACCTAGCTTCTGACTTTTGATAGCACATCACAACCGGACTGCCGGTTTTCGCTTTAGAATATAGCTGGGGTCTGAATATTTACGTTTGAAGCTGCGTGGCTAATGATGATCAATGTGTCACCATCTAAGCAGGCGTGTAACTTATACAGCTGCAGGGTATCTATCGCAACACTTCGCAGAACGCGACGCTAGCAGTACCCAAACTTTCATGCCTAATGAACTTCAGCAGTGTCATCGAGACTGGAGATATACATATAGAGAGGGGGCGCGGGTTAATGTTCGGCGAGCGGGGCGGCGTTGGTTAATGTTCCTGTAACGTCGTAAGGATATTATTATTACATCGGGACGTGAGCTCTGCGCTAAATGTCAATCGTTATGTAAATGTGTGAGTGTTTTTATCGTGGCGCCTGTACCGATGTGCGCCGTGTACCCCGTGTCACAGTGTCGGCGCTAAACGTGAACACGCTCGCAGCTCTCCGAAGTGATTGGATTTGATATTCGTCTCCAGATACGAAACGAAAATATTGTCGATATTTTTCGCAGACAGAAAGATTTATTTATCGTGTTTTGCAATTCCGCTGTGGAGGCAAACGTCACGTGTCGCTGTAGCTATCGACATCGTCGGGTTATGTTGTTTGGTTTTAAATGGATATGTAGGTAATGTGCTGCAGCTTCATGCATTTGATGTATGTGCCGCGGGGGGCTCGCCCACGACGGTTTAATTCAGGAGAGTTGAGTATACATTATGCAGGGGTGTGTGAGGGGGTGATGAGGGGGGGGGCGGCGAGGAGAGGATAGAGTGACACATTTTCAGTTCGCTGTCCTCATTACAGGCGGCTGAATGCACTTAGTTTCAAGAGCACGCTCCGCTGCCTAACCCTAAATGAACGCGCAGATGTACTTAGCGGAGGTTATTGTCATCTACGTGAGCCACGCAGCAGCTGCGCCGGTGACCCCAGGCTACTTTTATCCTGCTCATGCTCTGTAATACGTCGCTACATCGCTTGAAGAGAGATTGTTTTGATACACGTACATCTGTACCTATACGCATAAGCTAAGACGAATACTAAGCCGTCAGAATGGAATTTCCGTAAAGCTGATTACCAATCTTGATACAAGGTATTGTTTTGCATCCTCGTCAAAATTCAGGAGGTTGTCAGACAAGAAATAAATAATCAATTTAAATTACGGTACCTAGTTGATTATTAATAAACCCTGATTTTTTTGTTGTTTATGTTTGTCAGTATTTCAGAATAACCCCCTTAACATGGTTTAGTAAATTATCGAATGAACGTTTGAGATTGTTTGTATTTGTGAAAGCGCGGTTATAGGGCTAGAATCACACGGCCCGTGTTTAAAACACGGGTGGTTCACACTTACCGATTTCCGTAAATAAGAAAAAAAAAATACATACTCATTACAAGCTTTTTATTAGCTTCACCTGTATTTTTGTTTGTAACCGACTCCTTTGGGCGCGATTTTGACCCACTTTAAACGGCCAGATCTCGTTCAAACTTTGTAGATATATCGAGGACGGATGACAATACATTAATTTCATAAAAGGATTCCATTTTTCAATTTGCAAAAAAAGTTTTTTTCTTATAACCGACTCCTTTGGGCGCGATTTTGACCCACTTTAAACAGCCAGATTTCGTTCAAACTTTGTATATTTATCGAGGACCGATGACAATACATGAATTTGATAAAATTATCTGGGGGCACGGTAGTGCCTCCGCCAAGACAAGCCAAGCGAAGCGCAAGGGCACTACCTACCTTTTCTCGAAGTGTTTCGTCGTTTTTTTAAACCTCATTGAGTTGGTTTCCGATGTACCAGATAGTTCATATTCTCAGGATATGATGTCAATAATAGACTTATTAAACATACAAAGTCTCAATTGAATAGCTTTAATACTTTATATTTGATTGATATCTAAAATACACCGATTTCGTCACTGACACACTCACTGACAAGTGTGTCAGCCAAACATTTTGATGATCATCAAAATGTTTGGCTACTTCGTGAAGTGCTAGAAAGCTGAAATTTGGTATGTAATCTAAGTTTAGTATACAACCAACAAAAAAATTCATGAACTTATAACTTTCGCCCCCCATCCCCCCCATCCCAATGGGGGGGTGGAAGTTTGTATGAGACTTCAAAATGTTAGGGTACTTCTTGAAGTGCTAAAAAGCCGAAATTTGGTATGTAATCTAAGTTTAGTATACAACCAACAAAAAAATTCATGAACTTATAACTTTCGCCCCCCATCCCCCCCATCCCAATGGGGGGGTGGAAGTTTGTATGAGACTTCAAAATGTTAGGGTACTTCCTGAAGTGCTAGAAAGCCGAAATTTGGTATGCAAAAAAGAAGAAAAAAATAAACATTAAAAAGACTGCCTAGCAACTTACAAAAAGAACTGAAATCCTACCAAAAAAAAATGTTGCCAAGACGACCACATAAGGTTTGCCCTGTGAAAAAGATATCAGATCTCATGTAGAGCCAAGCTTCTGAATCTACACGGCCTAACTCTACCGACCCTAACCTCACAAATTCTACATATCAGTAAAAATGTATGGCTTGGCTGTTTCGTTACTTACTTCAGAAACTAAATATTCGCATCAACTCTACGACGGTGAACGGTGAGTAATGGGCTAGCTCACCGTCCGTCCGTCTCATGACGACAGGCCGTGCCGACGGCGCGTACGTGTTCCACGCGCGCCTTAAGGAGATGTCAGCAAACCGGAAGGGTCCGAGAGGGCTCGATGCCGGCCAGGGCACAGGGACTGAGAGAAAGAGATACCGTGGCTCCGGAACACAAAGTGCGAAGAAGGAACATGGCTGGGTTTTAGTCAGTACAAGTCTGACACTCCCTCCCGCTCCGCCCAGAGCGGGAGAAGTCATTTGATGATTTCCCATCCGTAAAAAAAAAGGTCGGTAGAGTTAGGCCGTGTAGATTTAGAAGCTTGGCTCTACACGAGATCTGATATCTTTTTCACAGGGCAAACCTTATGTGGTCGTCTTGGCAACATTTTACATGAAATGTTTTTGGTGGGATTCCATTTTTCAATTTGCAAAATAAGATTTTTGTCTATAGTCGCAGGCAGGAATTGATGTTAATTTTAAATTTCAAACATTATCTTAAACGATTTATCTAATATTAGGAAATTTTCGAATATCAAAGAGAATTTTTAGTTCAACAGAGCAAATTATAGTTAAAAAAAGAAGCCGTTATAAATAAACCAAACTAAAAAGTATAAAATAAATAATAGTTTAAACAAACTAAAAAACACGCTTTTTATAGAAAACCGAACTAAAACGTAGAAAAAAAATTTAAATTAAGAAAAAAAGCGTGGGGTGCATGGTGTCAACAGTTATATAGTTCATCACACACAGTAAAGTAAAAAATGCACCCCTCGCTTTTTTCTTAATTTAAATTTATTTTCTAATTTTTAGTTTGGTTTTCTATAAAAAAAGTGTTTTTTAGTTTTTTTAAACTATTATTTCTTATCACTGATTCGGAACGAGAATCATTAGCATAGTAACCTCCTTGAATTTGACGAGGATGCAAAACAACACATTGTATACTGAATTATAAATATTTTATAAAATAGGATGATGTATTTTTACAAGCAGACGTTGATGAAGCTGTAAATTTTTCATACAAAAAGTTCTATGAAACTTTGAATAAAAAAAAAACAACAACATAATACGAAGTATTTGCGTGTTTAACACCCGTCATAATTAAAACATTAAAAAACACATATTTTCATTAAAAAAATACAGTGTCACTTATCCGGCTGATTAGCTAAAGAGCTAATCAATCTGACATATGTACAATGAATATATCCGACGAAAGGAGGCGGATATGGTTTCTTCTTTTTTCTTTCTTCACTTACTTCGAATATGATGGATGGATGGATTTGCTAAATGCTTTAGTTAAGTTTTTTTGCCGTGTGACCCCGTTCTATCTGCAGTATAATAAAATCTGTAGATACTTCCCCTATTTGTATCGGTCTTTCTGTCGCGGGAATGAGAGGCATCAACACGTTACAACTGAGAAGTAAGTGTGCGCTGCTGATGCACTACTACACTCTAGCTCGTTGTTCACTGTTTGCTCCGGGCCGGCTGCGGCGGTCGCGAGCTCGGTTCGCAGCTGCGTCTGCGCGTACCCAAACTGCTCGATACGCGTCCAAACGCCCTGATTGTTCCGGATCTTGATATATTTACGAGGAGCAGTAAACCTATACTTCATTATTGCATAAACTTATTTAGTTAATGTTGTTGTTGGTGCAAACTATAAGTGCAGCAAGTATCTATATAAAAAAATAAGTATATAAGACGCTAGTTTACTGACGACATTACATTGAGCAGTTAACGAATAAATGAGTAGTTTACGAGCGCGGTCTACATCAAGTGTGCGTTGTTCAGCGGACGGGTCGACGTTCACCCATCCGCCCGGCTGTGAGTACGCAAGTAACATACAAGTGCACGATGGCACTACGGCTACCCGGGAAGTGTTTGCGAAGCAGTAATGACAAAATTTAATGACGTCAGTTGTTTACTCGCAACTTTCACGGCGACACCAACTCGAACAAATTGAGAAATATGGCGGCTAGTGACGTCACGAAGGTTCGGGGTTATACCACACACACACTTTCTATGCAGAGGTGATGTTAGTGACTATCTTATATAAGTCTCAAACTAGCTAAGTGCGTGTCGGACAACACACTGACAAGCGTGTCAAAATTTGTTTATTTTTTTATTTTATGGCTTGATGAGATGAGAAAATGAAAATCAATTTTTGAACCACATTTCAGAGGCAGGAGATTGTGGCTAAATAATAACAGCCGCACGAGTTGATCATCAAGGTTAACCCCCGCTTCCCTAAGCTGTCATTTGTAAATCTTTGACAGTCGTTACATGGTGGCAGTTGCCCGAAAGTCAGACAACCAGTCTTAGCGGGGGAATCGTATTGCCCAGTACTAACTGGGTTGAAGAGGTCACATACGCAGTAGCTCTTTATAAAATATTGGTATTCAGCTGCAGCCGGCTAGACTGGAAGCCGACCTCAACATAGTTGGGAACAGGCTCGGCAGGCGATGAGTTCAGGGAGCAGACAATCAAAGGGAACACCCAAATACTCCGAAATATTTTATTCCGAATTTCAATAATCCGAGTGCCAAAAGTGCGAATTTCATAATACCTAAGAATTTTAATGTCTATTATTAAAAATCACGAAATTTATTTTACCGAAAGTCGTAAATGCGATTTGTTAGTTTTCCGATTTTTATACGTTCGAAGAATCAAATGCTCGAAGGATTCTCGGTCCGAAAAACGACATTCCGATTTTCAATACTTCGAATAAACTAAAAGTCAACATGTTGTGCTACAAAATTTAGTGACAGAAACGAATCGCTGCAAAATCGACTTCACGCAGTCTTGTCTGCCCTACCCCTAGAGTGTAATTTAAGCCCGCGTAGGCGCGGAGGGGTGGAGCGGCCCGCGAGCTGAGGAGCAGGTGGTTTGAAGGCCCGCCGCCGCGGATGAGGCTGGCCGGCCCTGCCGGCCAGCATGCCGAAGCTGCGGTGGTAAGCGTTACAACCATCTGCAACGATAAGCTCGCGTGGGGCCGCCCAAACTCCGCAGCGCCGGAGCCGTGGCAGAAATAATGCTTGCTGCATGTTGCATGCCTGCTTGCATGTTGCATGCCTGCTTGCATGTTGCATGCCTGCTTGCATGTTGCATGCCTGCTTGCATGTTGCATGCCTGCTTGCATGTTGCATGCCTACTTGCATGTTGCACGCCTGCTTGCAGGCTGCATGCTTGCTTGCAGGCTGCATGCTTGCTTGCATGCTGCAAATCCCCTGTATTATTGATGAATCACTTCGGTTAGGTTAATTGTGACCAGGGAAACAAAATATTTTTATTCGAAACAAAATATTTTTATTCAAAACTAAACAATCATAGTTTAAAAGAGAACAACGGTATTTTAATAATCGGAATTAGTATTTTTGATGTTTCGAATTATCATTAATAACAAAAAGTCCGACGACTTTTTGTTATTCGATCTATTAAAACTCGGTATTTTGAGAATAGTAATTATAAACGTAAGGAATATTGAAATTTAGGAATTATAAAAATAGGAGAAATGATAAGTCGGAGTTGTTATATTAGGAATTTTGAGCCTTTCGGAATTATGACTATCGGCTATTTGAAATTCGAACTTGTCACTATCGGAATAAAGTTTTTCGTATTTATGTAGTGTACCCGACAATCAAAGTATTCGGAAAAATATCGTACCGCATAAAATCGTGAGTGTTCCGTTTTGCCATTTGATTATAACGAAATTAAACTAGGCTTTTGAAGACACTTTACTGAATGTTGCATATTTTTCTTAGCTGACACCCAATATAACGTGTGACCGCTCTGGGCATGGTTTCTCGCAATCACGTATAGTTTCTGTTGAAATGTCATGTATAGTTCAGCATCCACGTACTGGCATTCTAGGTGAGGGCTACGGTGACGTGCGGCACCACGCATACACATGCAGAGCACAGGCGCGGGGCAGCCTACTCGCGCGACACATTACAGTGGAACGAGCAAATTAATGTCCCACTCGCGAACACTGATGTGAATACATTAATATTATGTAGAGGATATGAGCGCCATTATGAATATGCACATAATGATAGCGCTTATGTAGCTTCCTAAAATAAAATGTATCATAATTGAATTGGAAATGGCCGCTGGTCATGAGCCGGTGGCCGCTACGGGCCATTTCAGTTAATTCCGTACTTTATGACGTCATTTTTCGCGGCGGTTCAAGACGACTCGTAGTTTGGGGATGGGGGGGGGGGGGTGAGGGTGAAGTGTTCACTTACGCGGCAACACAAAGAGCAGGAGCATTCGGAGCCACTTTGTGTTAGTGAATTGGTTTAATGAGGCCTCGTCCGCGACGGTACAGGAACTTATCGCGATATCTCGTGTACCTGAGCGCGGCGGACCATCGCGTTGGCTCACGGCGACTACGGTTCATTATGATTTTAGCCAATAGGGGTTTGTTTTGAACGATATTATAATAATTCTCGTATGAATTCATTGGGTAACCACTTTGCGCTTCAACCAACCCTACACACTAGAAGATGATCGGCCACGTAACCCATCCGGCAGCGCTGCGATGCGGCGTCAAGCGCACGGTGCCAAAGAATGAATCAACCCTTCGTCGCAGAGCACTTTGTTTGGCAGGTTTTGCTCGCTCCGCTCCGCTAATTGGTTTAATCGCTCGCTCTTTGTTGCACTAAGCTGTGCCACGAGAACTATTACTTAGCCCGGGTGTTATGGAAGCTGATCTGGTTAACTGATGTAATCTTTGCGGAACGTTATCGACAGAGTCTGTTCAGGGCTTTGTCTCAGATTTTTAGATCAACAGTATAATGAACTAACTTTCTTATAGTGTACTTTCTGTGGTAGAGTTTTGTTTATAGAAATAAATTATCTAGTTTAGGAAACAAAGCTGAATTAGAATCTCCTTTCGGAGAAGATTGTTGTGAACCCATTTTAATTGCTCATTTGTTTTAAATAAGCGTTTGTAAACCAGACAGAAACATATATGCTTACTTACTCTAAGATATTAATTATAGTTTTTCTTTACACGCAACGACAATCAATGTTCATTGAATAATTCGCATGAGCGCACCGAGTTACCGAACAACAAAAATGAAATCATAAAAGAAAAAACGGTAAGTGAACACAAACGTGGAAGTGGAGCTCCCGGAGCGCCGGTAGCGTCAAGCGGTGCGGGTAGGGTAACTGGTTCCATATTTGAAAACTCGAGACAGTAAGCCACATATTTGACATTTTCAAAAAAGTTCGACCATTTTGTTTATTCATCTTTCTTTTTTCGGAAGACATTAAACTTTTTTTATTACCTTGAAACCGTGTTATCAAAGTTAAAAAGTCAAACCATTTATTTCAATTGAACGTCAAAGTTTAATAGGATATCTAACTCTAGAATTGAATCTAGTTATGATTGCATCAGCTTATGACAAATGACATAGCCACATAAAGTCCGGTCAGTGGGCCAAACATCCGGACATGACTGGACGGATCGTACCCGCTAGTGCGGCGGCATCTGGAGTGCTATCAATAGCCGCGAGCAAGTCGCTGAGGATTGTATCGCGTCGGAACGCAACATTACCTGTGGCCGGCGGCTGGCACGTCACTATCGCACAGCCACAGCCACGCCACAGCTGCGCACATGTCGAGTGTTATGCCGGCCACACACCTTACGATATACTGGTGCAAGTCTAGACTTGTGCAAAAAAAAGAAATTAGAGAGTGAGCACAGACGGCATAACATTGAACATTAGTTGTCTGTGAATTCGAACTTCTTGTGTGCGTCCGCAAATTATATAGAGTAGGGTCACAAACGTAACTACGTTTAATTTTCGTTTGTTGCCGAAGTTACGTTTCGGAGAAAGAGAGTAGACCTCCTGAGTATTTGACATGAATTTCAATTTAATATCTCTACGCGCTCATGAGGAAAGGGGTAGTAAGTTTAAAATTATTAAAAATATTTTTATTGTATGATGTAACTAAAAAAATACGGTTTTCGCAATTTTTCCTTTATCTGTGCTATAAGACGTTGCTTCGTACTAAATTTCAAGATTCTGAGTTCACGGGAAGTACCTTGTAGGTTTTGATTCCCTTGCGAGGTGCGAAAATTTGCGGAAATTTGCGGCATAAACGGCTGTATCTTTTGATTGCGTTGGCTTAGAAGTTTGATTTTTTCACAGCTCCAAGGGACGGAGGATTTGAGTATTTGATATAAATTCCAGCTTGAAACCACGCGTTTCTGACAAAAAGGGTCTTGACAGACAGACAGACGGACGGCCAACAAAGTGATCCTGTAAGGGTTCCCTTTTTTCCTTTCGAGGTACGGAACCCTAAAAACACACAAGACGTTAAAACCGAACTATATGGTGTAAAGAGTGGTTAATACAAAGTCTATACAATAATTTCTCTCTTTGTTATATAAATTATTTAGCTAACTAAACATCCTTTCACAGTAGGTAAGCATTACTTAACCTACTGGAATTGATAACACTGATCTGAAAGAAACTCGACGAATCCCGACCATCTGGCAACCCTACCGCAGGACGTGCATACAATGAGCTGGCTGAGACACGACTGAAGTTTAACGCGCGAAAATGCCACACACGCTTCGGTAAACTTGCGCAAATGCAAATTAGCACGCAAATGCAAGTTCGGAATCGAAAATTGGTCAAGTCTAAAAACTTGCGCAATTATCTAAACTTGCGCAATTATCTAAACTTGCGCAATTATATTCCAACACACGTAACTATATACTGGTGCAAGTCTGGACTAGCACCAGTATATCGTTAGGTGTGTGGCCGGCATAACATTAGTGAAGCATGACGCCTGTTCGACACTATTCACTGTACTGCTGGTGGCGTCACGGGATGTCTGACCCAAATCACTGTTTCCTTCTTATTCATGTAGTGTTTATGCATAAAACAACACACATACTGTACGTCTGTGCAGCCGGCTAATGCTAGCGAGTGAGGCCGCGTCTTCGTCATCACTTCCACGTAGTAACTAAGACGCAGCCTCAGCCAACACAACGACACACGACACAAAGTAGCTATTTACTAGGAACTTTAAATATACCTTGTTTATGTACTGCGCTAACAAGTCCCCTAACTTTTATGAATAGCTCTTCCCATGCGTTTAACTAAATAAATAAGCGCAAAAATTGCCACAGTTGGCGAATGTGTGTGCGTGAAGTCGTGCGTAAACCTCGTAAAGTGAGCACCGCGGCAGTAGGAAGCCGACGCCCGCTGGAAAATGTGTGAGCTTTCATAACAACCTAAAATTTTTGACGAGTTCGCCCCCGCGGGCCCGCGCCACACTCCGCGTGCGTGTTATTGTTATAAACAATCCAGGTGTCGCCGCGCGCGAGTTCTGCGCCTTATATCAACTTTATTCGCACGTTTCGCACGCTCGTATTACAGGGTTACCGCCGATTCACACGACTTTACGTTACTCACGAGTTTACGCAGGTAAGTATCAAATGCGAAGCAAACCTTATGTGAGGAAAAGTACAGTCAAAATTGAATTTAAGGCGCATGATTAACAATGCTTATTCAAGCGTGGTCTAAAGTGTCTAAACAATAGAAGCATAAACCATAGAAAATCTCTCACAAGCCTGACAATAGTGGTTCACATGAGACGCTGCGACGCTCGTCTGTTATAGGCGTGAGAGGATATTAAGACGTGCGGATGAGAGCGTTGCCGCGAACCGGCGTCACGTGACACGAGCTGGAGAGGGATGGGAAGGTACACTAAGTATTTGGTACACAATTTTATAACTGGCTTTTTGTTGACGTTCAAATACAAAAAGTTTTTATGACATCATTTTGGCACATAATTTAAACCATCCATAGAAAAGCAGAAAATATGCACTAGAAGTAACAATGAATGTTTACTTTTCCATGAGAAGAGCTTCTCCATGAGAAGCTCTTCTCATGGAAAAGTCCCCCCCCGCGGCTGCGGCATCACGCACTACACTCATACAAATCTCGGCGACGCACTCCAGATTAGCTCGTTCACAACACCACCCATCCTACTGCACTAAGTACACCACTCCGGCGCGGCGCGGCTTGCTAATGAAACATATTGTTTATTGCGACATTTCCGTATCATCGGTAATGTGCTTCGTCATGAAATGAAACTTTGTGTAGAAACGATGATCCAGCTGAATTGCACAAAACACTGGTATACTGTGGTGTGATGGAAACCAACTCAAGACGGAGTCCTCATTCAAATCAAGCTTTAGCTGTGGGAAGGGGTCAAGTTCATTATCCTGTGTGTACCCACACCCACTGCTCTCGCCTACGTTACCCGCGTACGAGCAGGGAGCACTCAGTTCCTCGCGGCGGCTTCATTACCGCGAGTTCAAAGCAGGCAGACGCGCGCGGTGCCATTGTGACGCCTGACGCGCGACTAGCACCCGGGGCTGCGGTGACAACTGTGGCTGCGGAACAGAAGGTCCACTAATAACACTCTAGAACAAGCACGAATAAAATTGTAGGTGTTGAAAAGAAACTTGCGTCTTCATATCGCAATAAAATCAATCAATAAAATTGATCTAGACTACTCAATTTTTCTTATAGAGAATAGAGATAGAACACAAACGTACGTGCGGAGACTGTATCGCGCGTCGGCAAGCCCGTGAGTTCTGTCTGTGTGATGTTCCCCGCGCGACGTGTCTGCCACTGCTCCGCGCTCTTAACATTCGAATGAGTAACGTCAGCACTTCAGCAGAATCATTTCCTAGGTGAACCATAAATTTAACAAGCCCCGACAGCCTGTTGAATATTTAAAGCGAAATCCTAAAGTTTTCAAATCTCGGATCCTTCCGACGGGAAATTAAAAAATATTTTTTTTGTGAAAGTATGAAAGTGCAATCATTTACCGACGATGAGAAGTAACGATAAACTGTAGCGGATATAATCCGACGCCAATAAATCAGCAAACAAAACGCTCCCAACATCGGTGAGTCGACGTAGAACGAGAAAAAACCCGCGAATGTATCATCTATCATATTTTTAAAGTCGCCTGTCGAGTGTCGGGAGGAAATCGCTCCTCGGCGAGGGAGTTATTGAATTTCCAATTTTTCACGAGAAATTTTATTTTATTTGTGCGGGTAGTCCGGCGCCGCCGCGACCGCCCGACCGACACTCGTGTAAACAAAATGTAAGCTTCAAAAACAAAACGGCATCGATCACTGAACAGACAGACAAAGTTTCAGTTTAATTGAAACCATTCGTTCCGGCAAAAGTTCATGGAAATAATTTCTCTACGGATTAAATACAATTGAAAAGTTTAGTTGAGCGTGTCGTGTCCGTAGTAATATCATTGGAACAATAATCGGCGCCGATAGCTAGCGAGCGCGACCAAGTACTGAATAGCTAATTACTATCAGCATTCATGGGAAAAGTATAAGTTAGTATCGAATGTATAGTTTGCCTGCGTGAGCTGCGCTTTTAATACTCGTATGTATACATACACACAAAGCTATGAATGCTTTGCCCCATTATTCACAAGTTCCACAATGTAGACTTGTATCTTTTACAGTATCGCCAACATGGGACAAAATTTCTTACAAGTGTAACTTCACTTCACTAGGTAAGTATTATACGAGTATAATAGGCACATAAAGCTAGATCCACTAGAGCAATGCAGTTAGTATAGTCAATTAAAACAGTTCTCTAACATCCAGAGATGGACGCTTGGGTTTGTGGCAGACACGAGCTGAGTGTTTTCAGTTATTTCATCTTTAAGTTTGACAGGCGTCATTTGACTGCACTACTTGTAGAGCTGGTCAAATGTTTTGAGATTTACAAGTTTTAATGTAAACGCGAAATCTGCTTGAAGAATTAACTATAGTCGTTTTTAATGTATGTTATTTTAACACCTTAGTTTTCTTAAGTGTTATCAATTGAACGGACATTATAATGGATTCTGGCTATTTTGGATTGAATTATTCGTAGAAAATGGCAGATTACTTTAGGGATTACTTCATGAGTTTTATTTATATACTTAAACACAACATTTTTATAATGTCTTTATATAATAAAGTACTGGTATGATCGCAATTTTCAAATAGCAAAAATTTTAACGGCCCTAGCCGTTGAAGTTTACATCGCTTATCGTTCATAAACAGTATATTATAACACTGTCAGTCGCTCTCACTTCGCCACAGGACCAAGTCAATGTGTCGCGTTTCGCGAATCGCGACTCAAACCTGCGGCAGCACAGTTATACAAATAAACCCTTTGGGGGTTACAGGCATAACGCTATGTGATTACTTTAACAGCTCAACGCTGATGCCCGCAACCACAAGAGGGAGGCAGCAGTCTGTGTCACACGAACAACAAGTTACACTTTAATCGTTGAAGCTTTCTCCTCTACTTTCAACGTGCTGACGGCTCAGTTCACTATTTATTTAATCTTAATTTATGAATTCAACAACAAATTTGTGGAGAGCACATTCTTGGCAGCGTTATTATTGATCAGCTTACATTTTCAAGTTAAATGAAAAAGGTAAAGCTTATCAATCTTTCAGAGAGCTACGAGTAAGTTTGTCAGACGCAATAAACCTTAGCGTTATATGAAGCTTTTGATTGATTCATCTTAGAAGAACTTTCACATACTAAGTTTTAAGGTACGTATTAAAATGTGCTTCAGTTTGAGCGGTGGCTGTTTGAATGAAGGTTGCTTCTGCAGTCGTATATGTCAATAAGGGGTTTGAGTGAAATTTTCAAAGCGCAGTTTATTGAGTGGCTTCCTTGGCGCGGCGGCGCCCGCGGGACGTCACGTCGTGTAATAAATATGTGCAGCGTCCAGCCGGCTACGCCCGGCTCCGTCCGGCAGTACACAGAACGCATCTAGGTCAATATTCAGCACAAATCCATTCCTCACCTCTTTTAATAATCCATTCCTCACCTCTTTTAATATCGCAGTAATATAGCAGATAGGTAAACGACCTATCTCGTTTACCTATCATAAGTTCGAAAAATGTTTGACCGAATTTCATTTCACCTAAAACTTGTCAACTATTTGTTTCGTTTTTTTTTTACTTCATTGAAGTCACGCCTGTCACTGTATCAGTTGACTTATTATCAATTCGATTTTTTTCGTTACTCCGACGTCTCATTTGGTCGAAAAACTTTTTACCAAAGCCACTTAGCCGAAATAACATTTGTTCGAAGTATTATGTTACCGAACATTCATTATACCACTGTTTCAAGCAGGCATGCAGAGTGCAAGCAGGCATGCAGAGTGCAAGCAGGCATGCAGAGTGCAAGCAGGCATGCAACGTGCAAGCAAACATGGAACATGCAGCAAGCTTTATTTCTGTCACGCCACCTATGCGCGCCTACGCGGGCTTAAATTACACTCTAGGGGTAGAGCAGACAAGACTACGTGAAGTCGGTTTTGCGGCGATTCGTTTCTGTCACTAAAGTTTGTAGCACAACATATTGACTTTTTATGACACTATTTTAATTTAATATTGAAAATGCTTCCAAGTAACCGGCTATATATTTGTGACCAAATAATATTCCGTAAAATGTTGTTTCTGTGGTGTGGTCTGTTGGTGTGTGTCAACAGAAAAAAGTTCACCGAAGACCGAAGCCTCTATGGCTTCGGTCAATAGCAAAAAGTTATTTTGTAAATCGCCGAAATAAGGTTCGGTAAAATATGACACATGATACTTCGATGATCTAACTCGAACAAACAAAATTCGAAAAAGTGATCGATTCCCATATAGGTCGCATTCCAAACTAGGTACTTACCTACTACATTCCCCATAGCCACTTAATACTAAATTATATTATTATTATCTTCCTGTAAAGAGCTGCAGGTTACAGGATCCACGGAATATTTAATAAAGTTGCCCATTTTGAAAAGGTATTAACTTTTACACACGCGTATGTAGTAGGTACTTATCTTAAGAGGAAAACATGTCAAAGTTATGTATTCTTTATAATAACGCTTTGATTTGTTGTTTACGCTGTTACTATAATAACAAGGTAGGTAGTTATATTACGCTTTTCATTATCAGCGATTTTTAGTAGAAAGTTGATTTTTGAGAGGTCCTCTATCAAGAGCCGTTTCTACAAATGTTATGATATTTAAATCTAGTTTATGATTAACCAAGTGCTTACCTTCAATTTCTAGCCACTTATAGAGATAGTCTGAGCTGTGCAATTATTAGTCGACGATCGCTATGGTACTCAGCTGCATCCGGTTAGACTGGGAGCCGACCCCAAGAGAGTTTGGGAAAAGGCTAGGCAGTTTATTTTTTATTAATCTTAATATTTAAAATACAAGTTTTTTTTTACAGTTTTTACTCGCCAAACTTTACAGTTTGATGGCGAGAAGCGCTCGTTTATCATACATAACTTACTTGACTTAAAATTAAAATACCTAGTGTCAAACAATAACGCATTTGTGCCAGTAGAAATAATTATTATCTATCTAAGAAAAAAGGTTTTACTCTCAGGAAAACACGCCAATTATCCGACACTTGGAATGTAAACATAATACATAACCTACCACCAACTTAATACACTACATCTCTCTCTCGTTTCGTTAAATTATTTCTCGACAACGGCAGACCGACACCGATGTACTACAGACAATGAATTCCAAACCAGAGTGACCAGCTGGAACTGGCCACTCCGGCCTAGAACTGACTGCCTATCACAGCTCGACGACGTGTCCGCGTTCTCCAGAAATAAATTCTTTAGTTTTGATTTTAACACACCATTGCTTATTAAGTTACAGTTTTTTCTTAGTAATTCTATTTTATCGAATACTTTTGGCACCATATATTTAGACGTTCTTTTTCCGAAATAGTTTTTTTTTTTTTTGGTTGTATTAGTGTTCTCTCTCTCACACTCCTTGTGTTGTACTTATTTTTACAAAATACTTTGAAGTTATCACTATATATAATGTTCTAACCCTATCAAATAGTCAACTTTCAAATCTACTGGCAAGATTTAACAAATAGAGAATAATGTGTCGTACTCCTTGTTACACTTTATCTTAACCTGTTTGCTAACTAGGAACTTGATCAGTCTTATCTGTAAATTCTTTATTTCTTGTACCTAAATATAGTTTTAAAAGTACGTCCATAACTGATTAGTGAGTCAGCGAGTGCATAATAAACAATCAATAGTGTTTGTTTATTCACTACACTTTTCAGCTGATAGAACTTCCCAAGTACAGATCTCAGTCTGTTACAAATGTCAGTTACTTGCGTTTTGATTTGATGATGATTTGAGATGATGATGATAGCGCTATTGTAGCAGTGTTTGTACAATCTCCTCGCTTTTCGGAATCCTAGGGTACTCATTACTACATACTGGCGCTTCTACGCGTGCCACTTTGAGCTTTACTTCTTTATGATAAAGATATAAATAGCTTGGCATGTGAGCGGGCGACAAACGCGCTCGTTCTGCAAATTCCTCGTTATTAAATCTCGTGACCGTAAAAACAAGGTGAAGTAGGTTTTCTTTACGCCCCCCGCGCCCCCGCCCGCTCGCCCCACCCGCTCCCTCGCTCCCCCGCACCCCCGCGCTAGCCCGCTGTCACAGTTAACACGTCGCCGTCTCTTTGTTCCTGTTTGCATGCAGGTGTGTTTTTAAAACTTAAATAGAAAATAACGTTCTGTCTATCATAATCTAGAATTAGAGAATAGCTTGGCTGCTTTACCAGCTCCGTACTAGTTAGTGGTGTCGAGATCCCATGATTATGTTTGGCGCAAACTTGCATCTTCCCCAGGCCTATCTATATAGTTGGAATTTCTAAATGTTTACATTATACTCCCGAGGTGAACGTCAATTATCTTAATTATACATTGAGGTTAAATGCAAAATTAATTATTTACCTAAATTCTTGTTTTGGAGTTAGTTATAATAGCAGTGCCCTTTTCAGATTAAATCGAAAGGTTCATCCGGCGACGATATTATTGCTATCGCGAGTAAAACTCTAAAATGATGGTAATTCAAAAACTCAGAAAAGCTTACCTAGCTGTGGGTGAAGTCGGGTGCTTTAATTTTACATGTTTCTTAAGATCCTAGCCAAATGGAAAAAAAAAACCACACTAGGTAATAGATAAATGGCAAATCTTGCTAACGCTGATAGTGTCCACTAACTCGAATTGACATGTTTAGGCGGCCGCTAAAAGTCGCGTGTCTTCCTACGCATTAAACATCCGACGTGCAGTCTCGTACCGCATCCCGAGCATTGTCTCAGTGTGGCCAGAGCTCGGAGCTCTGAGGTGTCCTTCGCCTTCTGCACGTACTGTGCTATGTTCCCAGTCTGCGGTGGGATGCAGGTTCTCGCAATGGCGTCACTTTTAGCTTGTCCTTTGTGCCCCTCACTTTAGCAGCAACACTCGTACCCGAGCGGTACAAATATAGTTTTCCATCGAATACAACTCGGTTTCTTTGCTTTCGGCAGTTTGCATGGCTTCGTGCGGTACTATTGGTGGAAACTATTCTCCTTTCCTTATGTATACTAATAAGAATTGATTATTACGGCATATTGTGTATGTTTTAATGTGAAAACGACTAACATTTTTTGGTGGTATGTACCAGTTGTTCTTATTCCTATTCAGCCCTTATTCGGCTAAATCCCGTTTGGTTGATCATCCATTACATACCGAGTTTCCTCCGTGCCTCGGAAAGCACGTTAAGCAATTGGTCCCGGCTGTCATTTGTCGATCTTTGACAGTTGTTACAGGTAGTCAGCGGCTGAAAGTCTGACAGCTAGTTTACCGGGGCATCGCATTACCAAGTACTAACTAGGTTGTGGAGTTCAAATAGGCAGTCACTCCATGCAAAATACTAGTATTTGGCTAGGCGGATGATGTTTAATATTTATAATGTGTTTAATATATAAAGGGGGTGACGAACTAACTCATGAACGAATGAAATTAGGTGACTAATTACTTTAAGTATAGCTTAGTAATGTGCAATCATGACTTGCGCGCACGTCGCTAAGACGCTTATAACTCGGGCCACTTTACTTGTTTTTACTCAGAGGATCATCATGGCTTTGCTGAGGAGTGTCGACGAGCTCAGTAAAAGCGCTGCTTTTGTTTGAACAGTTAGTTACTGCTCATAATTGGGGCGATTGAATGATTACTCTGTTTGCTATCCGTTTATGGAACAAGCTGTGTTTAGGCAGTTCGCACCGTTCAGTTGGGATGGCACCTGAGCCAAAACACAACGCACTAACTTTCAAAACAACAGCATTTATACGAAAATCTGGAGCAGTGCAACGCTAGTATCGCGAAAATGTCCGTTTGGGAGCCTGAGCGGTGTAGGGGCGGGACGAGCCGGAGCACGGAGCAAGGATCCGAGGACGCGCCGACTGCGGAAATCCAATAAACCGTGGCACCACGTGCACTCAACGCGTTCGCTTGCTCGCGCCTTTTACTGCAACTAACACGTCCTCCCGACCTCCCGACCTCCCGGCCCTCGTAAAATATCTGCATGTGAGTTTTATCTAGGTTAGGTCGCGTGGAAATTGTCCTTTTTCCTTGTCGCGCCGCCGCGCGCCGCCGCCATACACACATATACGTCACTCTGTAGCAATCTAAGACAGGGTCAAAGGGTGATTTATATCGGGTTTGGAGGGATTTCTATTTCGTCTCTCTGGATGTAAACACGCTGAGTATGATGAATGTTGTTTATATTTTGTTTTTGTTACGAAAAAGATACAGTTTATAAATATTGTATTTTTGTGAAAACTACCTCGAGGAATTTTCTAACCTATCTGCAAAAGACAAATACCGTCCGTGTCATGAAATAATTATATAGAACAAGAAATTGGCTAAAACCAATTCTTTTGATTTTTTTCGAATAAGTACCTTCTTTACTGATTCGGTAACTTGAGCTATCATTATTCAGCATCATTTTCATTATTTTGTTATGATTCCACTTCTGGAGACATATATACTTATTGTCTTTTACTGATGTTTATAAAGCGTTGGGTTACTTATAATAGAGTCCGTTGCTATAAATGCGGGTCACATAGTTTGGTGTTTTAGGTCATAATGTGAATACCCTGAACCCTGGTATGCAATGAACAATACCTACAACATCTATTTTTATTTTCGTTAAAACCATTTTATAAAATACTGTAACAGGTAACTGAATAGTCAAATTTCTAGCTAACGTAATGTACAGTTAAGTGTTATGTTCTCTTTTAATCAGTTGTTTATAATTTTTATTACAACAAAAACTGTATGGAAATGTAATGTTCGATACTGACAATTGCAACTAACATATCGCCCCTGTAGGCCCGCAGCGATATTGAAACTAATAATGACTGCAACGGAAATGAATTTCCAATATTAATACGTTTCATATTAATATACGTTTAATTCAGCGCTTTGTGTCGGTCGTGAATATTTTCCCCTTTGGTGGCGCGAACGGGCTCAATGAAGAGGTATTCCAACTACGTGTGGCTGTGAACTGGCGCACAAAGAGACAATGCGTGGCCCACTGTGTACAGTGTCACACATGGCCACAGGCCCAGTGGCCGGCCACCGTGCCACGCTGCGCGTATTGTCCGCCACACAATACGCGTGGCGTGTATTTAGTTTGGCGTCACACTGTTGTGTAAGTTGTGTGACTTGCACGTCGACGTGTAACCTTTCTATGATTGCTAACGTAAGCTCACATGAGTATTGTAGAAATGGAGTAGGGTACGTAAGGTGGGCTAGCACACACAGATGAAGTAGTTGCGGTACCTACCGCAAGAACGTGTTCAACATACACCCCTGGATAAACTTAGTAACTTATAATTTAGGCCCTTGACTACGAAAATTGTCAGCCCGTCGAAATATTTGCCTACATACAAAGTTTTTTTACTACAACAGTTGATAAATTGCAGTTATTTTTAGTGTAAAATAATATTGGTTACATTAAGTAATAAGTTCGTATTTTTTTTAAGTTCATAAAATCGCTCTCGAAACTCTCTTAAACTGAAACTGGATTACTCAAGTAAACCAGGCGTTAAAAAGTTGTCTCCAGTTTTCATCTAAATCGGTGTCGACACTCTTTTGAGTATTTTTAGCCATTCCTAATAGTTTCAGAGCGGAGATTAGCCATCAGCGTGGAAGATATTATAGTGCACAAGTGTGTGCGCAGACACAGTTACACCCTTGGTTCCTTGTTACTCTCATTGTCCGATGAGTCGGCAATACGACACGACCGGAGAGAGATCAGGAGTAGGACCAACGGGTTAACGTGCCTTCCTTGGAACGGAGGTATCATACCAACCTCCTATAAGAATCCTAAGTAAATGCTGACCACATAATTTAGATTTACGAAAAATATAAAACTACTTATAGGTGTTCAGCTGCCAGGCCCTGTAAGGAGTGAATCGGCCGAGCGCACCGCTCTGACATTTCCACGTTTTTCTGAACTAAGATTTAATCTCGCGTCAGACATGCCGCGATGGCGGCGCCCGAATCGGGACGTTTTTTGTGCAATAAAAACGCGGTTCGCTTTACGAACGGACATTAATGTGGATTTAACTGCAGTTCGCGGCTCGTGGTCCGCTACGTGCGACTGGGGGTGACGCAGCATCGTCCCAGGCTTTACGAGAAACTTCCTCAACTTAACTACTGATGTTTAGTTTTTTTTTTTATTCAATGGCACACGTAACAGTTACATTATGAGAACTTGCAACATACTTGCTTGAATATCCTCATAAACACGGTAAAAAAAGAAGATAGAAAACTCGGTAGGGAATCGACGCGAATAATGTTTGGAAATTAGAACAGGGCTTGGGTTCTTATTGTGGCTACTTAGTTACTTATTACTTAAAGAGATCCTAAATTATTAATCCCACTTCCTACTTAATATTACAAATACAAAAGAGTGTAGAATGTAGAATTTTGAGGATCTATGGATGTCTGGAAGTTTATTACTCCTTCACGAAGAAACTACTGAATGGATTTCGATGAAATTTATCCCGGTTGTACGATTCCGTGGGAACAATTACCGAACAAAACGCAGGCAAAACCGGCTTAAGCTAGTAATATATAGGAATTCGACAAGCAAGTCCTATTAGAATTGTCTGAAGCCCAAATAACTCTGTTTCCGCAGATTGATAAAAGCCGTTTGCAAAAACCACCCGTCGTGATCTGGAGGCTGGTCGTGCGTGACTCGTACATGCGTACGGCTCAACAGTCGAGGAGGAGGCACATAAACGCGCGCCACACAAGAATTCATCAAAATTAGCTTCGCGAACTAAAGGAAAGTTTCGTAAAACACACAAACTTCTCTACTATTTAGTAATGTAGAGCAGCGAGCAAATCATATAACACTATCAGTCAACCTATTTCACGGGTCGCTTGTCAAAGTGAAACTCCCGAGTTGGGACGCGCCTGTGTCGCACTCGCGCCAGCAACTCGGGTCAGCAACTCGTGCCAGCAACTGGTGCCAGCAGCTCGCGCTGGTAGCACGCGCCTCGCACGACTTTGTTACAATCGAAGAAAGTAACAAACGTTAACAATCATTACCGAGCTAAGTGGGGTATACAACAGTAGCTATAATAGGTAGCTTAATATCGGCTGCCAGCAGCACAGTGTGCCAGTACGTCGGCAGCCCCCGAGCTCCCGACTATGCTGACTGGCGGTACATTAGGCGCGCTCGCTAGCTCAAACACACTCCGATTAGCAAACACTTCGGCCGCGCCGAACATCGCGTGCTTCCAAATATACACTGAATGTTGCACATGCACTTGCACACACACTTTACAATCTGATTGCCTTCATGCAGCTGTATTTTGATCCTAATAGCCAATAGAGGATAGTAAGCAGAATATCACACAATAAAAAAAAGTAATATATTTATTTCCCGCTATTCTATTTAGTAATGTGACAGATATCGCATATGATTTACCTTTCTCAATATCCGACTTTTACACTTTTTGTCGTTTAAAATTACTTTTAGTAATAAAGTTACCGAATACCGTACCGTACTTTCACAAAAATATTGCGCCCTAAATCTGAATTGGTATTTTTTTTAATGGGCCTACCCATTTACGCTCAGCCAGTGACACTCACGCCACTAAGACAACGTAAAGACGAATCTAACGACGTATAATTTATCTAAATATGTTCATCCGTTTAGTGGTTACGAGGTCACAATGAAACAAAGACATTTAAATATTTACGAGCGATAGACGGGACAAGACGAAGAAAATCGTAATCCGATAATTATTACTGCTAAGTAAAAAATCATACGGTGTTGTGTCATACGCCCGCTTGTTAGGTAGGTAGCATTTGTGCGTCACAATAGAAAATGTTCGGGATCAAAATTTTTGTATGAAAATATTCCCAATGTCCGCTCGATAACTCTTTTAAATCTCTTTGCAATGAAACGTCCATACATACCTAAGTGCGAATAATATTACCCTCTTTCTGGGTCAGTCGAGAGCTCGTTCGTACGAGCTCTCTTAAGAAGAAGAACTATAAATGGACCGCGGGTAAGATCAGGACTCCTACAGATCAGAAAGAACATCATCCAATCAGATCATATTTTATTGATGTAGCGATACTCTTATAAACGGTTCTCTCAGAATTAGCTTTTATAAATAGAACGATCGACTAATTAAAGATTATTGATTCTCGTTGAGACTTCGTTTGTCTCTGTTACAATTCTTAGTTCATTCATTAATATTAACGCTAGTTCAATAATATATTCTAATCATGATACAAGCAAGAGGGTTGGCAATGAAGTCATTCATCAATGGACTTCAGGATACATTACCCCTAGACATTCTAATATCCTCCGAACATTAGGTGATCGACTGGTATCTTCATTAAGAACTAAAACTAAGATCTCGTTAATCGGATTACTCTCGGATCATTTACTGAGACCCAAGGTTAGTTTGATTTTAAATAAATCTAGATCAGATTCCAATTATATTGAAAAGTAATGGGTGTTTAGTTTAATGATGTCAACGGAAAAGTCCGCCTTTCCTTGTTTAGTAGTGCTTCGAGACTATTGTTTTACTATACATAAATATTGCTGAAAACGAAAGCAATTTACAATACAATTTTCAATTTTATACCCTAACTATTTAATTTATGGATTTAATATTATTTGCATGCCCTTTTGACGGTAGAATATGGAGGACTATAGTAAATAATAACACATCTATGTACAAATTACCCATGTTTGCAAAGAAATAAATGATTTTATTTGATTTGATTTTAAAGCTTGTAAGATTTAACGGAAGCATCGTCAATGTGCTATGTTGGTGAAGTAGTCCTCTTACAGCAGAAGTCTGCAACATGTTAGCATTACATACAAGCATGGGCGTCAATTTTTCAATAGCTGTGGCGCAAGGCGCAGTCACAATTCACTTAATTTTTTTTTATTCAGTGCGACCTCTGCAGTGAGTGACCGCTGTTGATGCGCCGGCTGATTTAGTTGTAAAACTCTCGGAAGTGTCTGTTTCCGGTAAAAAACTGGGGAGAAGTGAGAAAGCCGATGTGATGAGTGATTATTATTTAGATTAGAATACGGCGAGTCTGTTGAAGATTTTGTTTTAATTTTCAAAGTTGTGTCACTTTTGTTTTGAATTGTGCTGTTGTTTGTTTTGACCTCGCAACTGCAAGTCACCTTCACTTCACAAATCTGCGAGCGTTCTGAGGCCCAAGCGGGATGCGGGCTGCGGGATGCGGGATGCGGGTTGACGGCTTGAAGTAATTCTCTCGACGTAATCCCGGAGTGGAACCAGATATAAATTCACTGGGAGTCTTGTTAATAACTTGTGTGTAAGCCTGACCACCGGCAGCGGCCGGTGGCCGGATAATGGTCGTTATTAGAGTTTTATTTCAGCCACTAGTGGTCGCCGAGCTCAGCCGGTCGCTGCGATACTGCGACACAGCTATAAGGGACGAGAATTACGTATTTATTCCCATCCAGAATTCGGGCTACATTCCCCAGTCGTCCCTTTATGCGCGGAACGACATTCCGGCCGCTCCAAACTAGCCGAGAGGCTTAGTAAAAAATGAATGTGAGAAAGTAGACGAGTAATTGAAATCGGCCGAGGGGACGCCAACTTCCTCGTGACGGTAAGTCGTACGACACGCCAGCCCCGGCATCGGCAGCCCGCTGCCTAATAACTTTAGGGACAAAGAAGCCTGAAGGGCACAGGTCAACATCAGAATAGGTTTGGACTTCAAGCGTAATGTTTTTAACGATCCTTGTTCTATGTTGGTACCCATTACAATAAATTCCTGTCCTGTTCCTTAGATTAGTTATCTTCAAAACCACGTCGTCTTTTGTTTGAGTGCTTCCTTTGTCTGGCTCCCTTATTAATCCTAAAATGTAACGTCTTTTGTAAGCCCATACCTACAGGATACATAATCGCACAGTGCGAAACGAACTAAATGTTGCAGAGTAAAATAAAGTTCGAAACTGTTTTACTTGAGAGTGGTTTGCGTTAGTCGTGTGAGTTAAACGCGCATTACGCGATGACGACAACCTTGATGACCGCAGCCAGACCCGCGAGTCCCGGCTCCCGGGCCCGGGTGACTGCGCTCGGAGTCTCGGACACGAGGGTGCGCGTAATCCCGCCCTCACATTATTGAGCATCGCCGCTGATCCCGCATTTATCCGCGGGATTTGATAACGCTCACCTCACTAGTACGCAAACGTGAGTTATTTACATAATATTATAGTGAGGGAAAATATTTCGGAATATTGATGGGAATATTTCTTTGTTTATCTATTTTCATTTCAAATAGAAATGAGGGAAATAATTGAGAATGGTTTCAGGCATATAGGAAGATGTAAATCAAATTATACTCTATGAAAGATATTGGTAGGTAGACGGAGTGTTTATAAATAAAAATCTATATCGTAGGACTGATATAAATCACAAATCAACGTGCCTCGTGTGGACTAAACGAATCCATGTAATATAATACGATTGGTAGGTTCCGCTGCACCCCCCGCCACCCTAATTCACTTGTCAACGCGCAGGTAGGATTTTAGGTAAGCATTTTAGATCCCAGCAGAATCGGCCGGACACTAATAATAATAAACGTCTCAGTTCTTTATTCAATTTAGTCTTCCAAGGTTTGAAAGTTCGCGTAAATATTCCGATATTTAAAGTGCTGTTATCTAGAGGTAGTCCGTTTCTTATTTATTTGAGAATTGTTTTGAGTGGTTTTGCTCTGTGTCCTGGTAATTCATATCTGCCGGGAGGGGGGCCTCCTGGCAGACAAGAGTTATGTGGTCGTCTCAACATAGATCGGTCGGCAATGGCCAATATTGTTTGTGATATAACTGTCGCGAGTTGTGCAAAGCCAGGCGGCCGGCGGCACCTTGTTGTGACACTGTTTTAACAGATTTGCTGGATTACTTAGCTTAGAAGATTACTTTTCAATGTTGTCGCTCGCTGGACATTTGTAAGTGTCTCTCTAAGTAAAAGGTTTTTGTCACTGTAGCATTGAATTTTTCAGCTTATGACAGATTTTATAAAGTTTAATCTTTCGGTTTTTTCTTTCTAGCTTAATTTTTGTTATTAAGCGAAAAAGTTCCGTCAAAAATACTGACAATTAAACCGTAACAGGAATAAGATTTAGAGTTGATTTGTGCAGTGATCTAGGTAGGTATACAAGGTGTTGTTTTGCATCCTCGTCAAATTCAAGGAGGTAACTATGCCAATGATTGTCTTCCTGAATCCATAATAAAATAGGTAGGTAATTTTTATTTTTATTCGTATTTACGGAAATCGGTAAGTGTGAACCACCCTTGTTTTAAACGCAGATCCTCGCCTTATAACAGTGCTAAAACACATACAAACAATCTCAAACGTTTATTCGATAGTTTCTTATTCCCTAAACCACGTTAAGGGGGTTGTTCTGAAATACTGACAGATCTAAACAACCAAAAAATTCAGCGTTTATTAAAAATTAACTAGGTACCGTAATTTTAATTGATTATTTATGTATTTTGTGACAACCTCCAGAATTTTGACGAGGATGCAAAACAACACCTTGTATAAAAAACAAAAACTCAGCTTCAACTCGAGCTGCAGCCTATAAATTAAATATTATATAAGAAATTATTTACCAACACAAGATAAATCCCTTTTATTTGACCATCATCAGCTCAAAAGGGTTTGGTTTGGTATAGGTACAAAATATTGATATTCACCTTGAATTTAAGGTGAATTTGTACACTAAGAAGGATCGATACCCCAATAATAAAAACTTGAACTTGATGATCACTGTGTGACTTGATTGGCTTTCATGTATTTTCTAGTATCATCTCGGAATTCTACTGGTAAACCAACAACAAGTATACAAATCAAATCAAATCAAATCAAATTATTTATTTGCATAATACAGGTAGGTACAGAAAGATGTTACAATTAGGTATAAAGTGCACTGTATCATTACCTAATTAGATGTGCAAATATATAGGCGGTCTAGTTTTTCAAATTAAATTACAATAGGCACAACACAACAGGCAGGAATTTTTCGATCGAAAGCATACAAGTACAAGGTGTTATGTTTTCGGATTTTAGCTGATTCGATTCCCGAGTGTGGCAAGTGATTTTTCGAAAGTATTTGAATGATATCTTAATTCAAATAGTTTTTTTTTTTAATAAAGGAATTTTTCCTTTGAGTAAAATTTGCAGGTGGTATTGAAAAATTTCACCTTGTATAATGTGTTGCCAAAATATGTTTTACAAAGGTTTACTGCGAAGATAACACAAATGTTCTTATCATGTCGTGAAAGTAGATACAGGGTAGTTGTGATCCAATAAGCGACCGTTACAAATCTGCGTCAGGAACGTTCGCGAGTGAGCATGGCACCCTCTGCTGCAACTGACAGAGACTAATGAAGTTTTTAGCGCGAGTTAGTCGCCAAAGTTGGGACCTAAGATTAGAGGTTTCTCGTTATAAGAGAGATGACTCGCATAAGTGTTTGAATTTGGTTCCAAGAAACATTTTCACATACTATTTTTAATTTTAGTTATGGCTGGTTGGCGAAAGCAATTATTGTATCTTTGTAGTTTAAAATTTATTCGTAAATAATTCTTTCGCAAAAATTTTGTGTTCTAAGAAATCGGAAAGTTTTGGAGGTACACCATACATGAAAAATATTTTTTTTTCATAATATTATTAATCAACAAACCAATTTTTGCATAGCTGAAAAGGTATTTATTGCGAAATATGGTCAAATGTTGAGTATTCCTTGACAGGGTGCTCTCAACTCTTCGTCAATCGTCCTGTCTCGACATAAAAAAAGAAGGAGGTTCCATGTTCGACTGTATGTTTTTTTTTTTTGTGTTCACTGATTTCTCTGCCAATTGTGGACCAATTTTCTAAATATTTAAGCCTATACTCCTGGGGATTCTAACTTGGTGACAATGGGACCACCATTGCCACCAAGTCAGAATTTGATAATATTTAAAAATCTTTATTACACAAGAAAGTGGTTACAAAATTGTGTGAAGTCCCTAACTCCTGTGCTAGGTGATAGACCTGTGTTACAAGAGCCAGTTGATGATGGGATCCCAGGGAAATTAAGGGCAACCCTTAAATTTTGAGGGCATTTTTTGAAACAGTATACTTCCCATGTGGTCCCATGGTCATAAGGTGAGGATCTGATGATGGGAACCTGGACAAATCGAGTGAACTCTCCAAATTTGAAAAGCACAATAGAGGTGATTTTATTTATTTCTAGTTACCATGTAAAATTGATACTTGAGAAGTATTAGTATGTGATAAAATAAAAAGAAACAATAGAAAAAAACGACTACCGAAAGTCGTTACTTATTTAACATTTTAGTGTTATGTGGAAGTATGGTATTTTTTTTGCTTGGTTTTTATTGTAGTAAGAGTTGAAAATCCTAATTCACATAAATAGGTCGTTACAAATGGCAAAATTATTGTAATAGCATGCTTAGAAAGCAGAGTAGAAATTAATTTTCTCGGCAAGAAACTTCAAGTGAAAACAATCAAAGCTTGCACTTTTTTGTCTGGATCAGCTGCCGAATCAGAATCAGAATTAGAATCTTTATTTGTTGAAGATTCTTTGGAAACATTTCATTATTCGTTCGCGTTCGATTTTCGCTGAGAGCAGTTGTGTTGCATGCGATCGCGCGCGTACCACAGTGTAAAGTGCTAACGCATCAAAACAACGCCGTCAAGTCGGCTGCATCGCAATGACCTAGTTATTGCGTAATGCTGACGGCTGACGGCTAAAAACATTGTTAAGGCGAAGTTAATACTCGTTTTAATTTTACAATGAATTCGAAAAAGGATGCACTATGTGAGAGCACCAGAGTGAGCTTAAAAACAGAGACGGAACATCTGTTATACAAGTTTTATTGTGAAGAAAAAAATGAGCGACTAAAGCTCCAGCAGAACCTAAATGACTTGAAAAGTCAAATAGAAAGCCTCCAGCAACAGCTGAAACTTCAAGCGGAAAACCCAACGAAATCAGCAACAACTGCCATTGAGACTTCTTCACCGCCTGTTGAATATGCAACGGACGAAGAAGAACTTGCCCGAGAAACAGGGTGGATACGGCAAAAGAGCAGGAAGAAAAGGAAATTGAACACCTCTCCTGCCCAACCCACTCAAAATGAACACGAAAGAGACGTAAATGAAATTAATGAAAAGAACATCAAAACTCCTATGCCACCACCTATTGTTGTAGATGGTATCCAGAATTACCAAAAATTCTTTGATTTTCTATGTGAGAATCAATCAGCTGACGCGTTCAGCATCAGAATGATGCATGGAGATACAGTTAAAGTAAACGCCAAAAACGAAGAATCGTACAGAGCAATTTCAAAAGCCCTTTCAGATAACGCCTGCCTTTGGCACTCGTATGAAAACAAGCAAGAGAGGCCAATTAGAGTTATGGCAAAAAAATTGCATTCTACATGCATCCCAAAAAGAATAGTCGAAGACTTGCGTAGCAAAGGCTTCAAGATACTAGAAGCAGTCAACAAACTGAGTTGGAAAACCAAAGAACCACTCAATATGTTCATGCTGACATTTTCAAATGATGAGGAAACAAACAAAATATTCAACATCAAACAGATATTAGGATGTAATGTGGAGATACAACCATTAAAATCCACAAAACTAGTACCTCAGTGCAAAAGATGTCAGGCGTACGGCCATACGCAAAAGTACTGCTCCAAAGAACCAAGGTGCGTAAAATGCACAGGTAAACATCTCACCAAGGATTGTAGAAAACCAAAAGAAGAGAAGCCAAAATGCGTCCACTGCGGAGCCCCACATCCAGCTAACTACAGGGGATGTATTGTAGCCAAAGAAATACAGCAGATACGACTGAAAAAAACGAAAAGGAGTCATATGAACCCTCAACAAAGTGCACCTGCCGGAAGAGGTGAAGACCCTAGCCAGTTAAAGTTAAAACCAAGTCAAAGCGCGATGCAAACCACCAGTAAAAACGTCTCATACGCTCAAGTAACTACTAGAGGCACAGCGAAAACGCCTCTGGCTGATACGAACAGCGACAAAAAATTGGATGAAATCTTGAAGTTCATGTCGTCGTTCGACGAGAGATTAAGAAAAATTGAATATAGCAACAAAAATGCTACTTCTAAACTAAAAAAATGAATACTACACTTAAACTTATGGCGTGGAACTCAAATGGGTTACAAAAACATCTGAATGAGTTACAAGTAGTATTAGAAATAGAAAAAATTGATGTGTGCCTAATATCAGAAACGCACTTCACAAAGCAATGTCATATTAAGCTTAAAGGATACAAAGTATACCATGCGCTACACCCTGACAATACTGCAAGAGGCGGAAGTGCCGTTATTATTAAAGAAAACCTGAAGCACTATGAAGTGTTTAAATGCGAAGAGAAAGATATCCAAGCGGTAGCAATTTGTCTACAAACCAAAAAATACCCCATAACAGTTTGTGCCATCTACTTTCCACCTCGGTACATGATAAAAAAATACCACTATGTGAGTTTTCTAGCCCGCCTTGGCAATAGATTTATCTTAGGAGGTGACTTCAATGCTAAAAACACTTATTGGGGTTCCAGACTAACAACTACTAAAGGCAAAGAATTACTGAGTGCCATAAAAGAACTAAAATGTGACGTCATATCTACTGGAAAGCCCACCTATTGGCCAACAGATCCAAATAAAATACCGGACTTAATCGATTTCTTCGTAACCAAGAATCTTTCAACTAGTTATATAAAAACAGAACAAAGCTATGATTTGAACTCAGATCACTCTGCAATTTATTTAGAAATTAGCGAGAGTATTTTATACAAAGATAACAATCTCACTCTTGTTAATAAATTTACGGATTGGGAGAGTTTCAAGGCCAGATTGAATGATCATATAGACCTTAAGGTTCCATTAAAAACCCCCGAACATCTAAACAACGAAGTTGAAAAATTCATAATGCAAATCCAGCAAGCAGCGTGGGACAATACACCTCACTTCAGCAAAAGGACGAAGGGAAATACGTACCCCTTCAGAATCAAACAGCTCATTATGGAGAAAAGGAAACAGAGAAAAACGTGGCATCAATCTAGGTGTCCTGATGACAAACGAAAACTAAATAAACTTACAAAAAAACTAAGAAGATTAATCCAGGACTACAAAGACGACTCAACCAAAACCTACCTTCAGAAATTAAGTAATGACCATAGGGCAGATTACTCCCTTTGGAAAGCTACTAAGCATCTAAAGAGGCCGATAGCCCAAATTCCTCCCATCAAGTGTGAAAACGGGCAATGGGCACTTACAAATGAGCAAAAAGCTATGAGGTTTGCAGAGCACCTAGAAAATATCTTTCAACCAAACGAGGGAGAAATCATCGAAGACAGCACCCTGCTTAATATAGTGATGCCAGATAATAACGATGCTATAAGACTAGTAACACCGAGAGAAGTTGCACGAGAAATAAAACAGAAAATAAGCCCACGAAAATCACCAGGTTACGATTTGATAACAGGGGAAATACTTCATAACCTACCGAAAAAGGGTTTGGTTAAGTTAACAACTCTTATTAATGCCGCACTGAGGCTTAAATATGTACCAGACTTATGGAAAGTTGCTGAAGTGATAATGATAGCAAAGCCCGGGAAACCGGCTCATGAAACAACGTCATATAGACCGATCTCCCTGCTACCAATTATGTCAAAGCTGTTTGAAAAGCTGATACTCAAACGGCTTAAACCAATAATAGATAATATGAACATTATACCAGAGCACCAGTTCGGTTTTCGAGAAAAACACTCAACGATCGATCAAGTGCACAGAATAACAAACGTAATAGAAAACGCGTTAGAAAACAAGAAAGTTTGTTCTACTGTTTTCCTAGACGTAGCTCAAGCGTTTGACAAAGTATGGCATGAAGGTCTTATACATAAATTAAAAAGCTTGCTACCGAAACAGTTTGCAGATATATTAGAATCCTACATTCTAAACAGGGTCTTTAGAATAAGACAAGAAGACGCTTATTCAGAACTTAAGCAAATAAAAGCTGGGGTACCGCAAGGAAGTGTGTTAGGTCCGGTCCTGTACCTACTATACACTTGCGATATTCCTGAATCACAACACAATACCATTGGGACTTTTGCTGATGATACCGCCATAATGGCCGTTGGAAACAGCCACGAAGAAGCAGTAGAAAAGGTTCAAATGGCTGTTAATCAAGTTTATGACTGGACCAAAAAATGGAGGATAAAATTAAATGAATCCAAATCTGTACACATAGACTTTACTAACAAAAAGCAACAACATTTTCCAGTTTATATTAACCACAAAGAAATCCCTTACGAGAATACAGCGAAATATCTTGGTATGACCCTTGACGCAAAGCTACGCTGGAAAGCCCACGTCAAGAAGAAAAAAGATGAACTCGAACTACGGTTCAAAAGAATGTATTGGCTGCTTGGAAGAAACTCCAATCTGTCCGTGCAAAACAAATTGTTGCTATACAGACAAGTCCTGATGCCAGTTTGGACTTATGGTATTCAGCTGTGGGGCTGCACCAAACAGACCAATTTATTAATAATCCAACGATTCCAGAACAAAGTACTACGGGAAATTGTAAATGCACCCTGGTATATACGAAATGATGACCTCCATCGGGACCTAAAAGTTGAGTTCATCGAAAAGGTGATACAAAAATCTGCAGAAGCTCACGAACAGCGACTTCATCAGCATGTGAACGTCGAGGCGATCCAGCTTCTCGACCACACAAACATAGTGAGAAGACTAAAAAGAACAAAACCGTTCGAGTTAGTGTTTAGTGTTTGTGAAAGTGAATAGTGTAATGTAGCATAAGTGTTACCAAATAAACACAAGAACGAAGTGTATTCGCCTTAATAGAGACAATAAGAAAAGTGCCATTGGACACATTCTTAGTAAAGACAATATAGCAGTTTAGGTTTTAATTAAATTACTTATTAGTCTATATACAAGGCTAGATTGTAATAATGATTAGGGTTTATCTTTTTGATGAACACTAGGATAAGTGAAAAAAAAAAAAAAAAAAATAATTTTCATTATTACCCTCGGTAGCGAGACCTTATTTTTCCGCGGCACACAAACTTATGGCTACGGTACACCAGTGTGCCGCGGCAAAGACTTTGCGGAACATTGAGATATACAATCGCTCCATGTAAAATACTGGTATTAAGCTGCAACCGCTTAGACTGGAAGCCGACCCCAACATAGTTGCGAGAAGTCTAAGCAGATGATGTAGGTTAAAATTTCGGTTAATTTTTTAAGTGACTGCCTCCGACATTTGCCCAGGATGATGCAAGATATGCGACAGGGAGTTGAAAGCACTATTGTTAACCATGGTTCGAACTGTTAATTATCTTGATAATTTTAACTTGAAAACAATCTCGAATTCTCGATATTGACCAAAATCATAAAACAAACAAACTTGACTTGCCACTTCATAATAAATATCAAACATGGGACCCCAAATAATTGGGAATGCGAATTTCAATTGAGAGCGAACCAAAAATTCGTATAGAAGTAGAAAAAAAGAAGTCGTAGATCACATGACAAAACCAAACATACGATAGGTATAATGTTCAATTTGAAGATTTTAAGTGCAATATTACAATTCCGGAGCTCGAATGTGGTCAACTTGTTGCAAACGGATACCAAACCATGTAGACTATAATAATCAAATATTATAATGTTTTTGATGGATGACCATAATCAAGAAAGTCGTCCTGTAGAAATAGACAGGCTTGTGTGCTGTTGCACGACTTTACAATCTTGATGTCGTAATAAGAAATTGGGAATTAATTAAGTATTTTGGCCGCCATAATTGAGCCCTGTGGCACCCCATAATTATCAAGTTCATATTCAAAGACAATATTTATCTTGATAATTACGAAAGCTGTTGTTAACTGATAGTTGCACTTTGCAGCGCAATAGTAGAATAAGGGGGTCTTTGAAATCTGGAAATAAGGGGAGGTATTTAATTTATAAGTCACATTTCCTGTCAGTAGTGTCACCCATAAGTCCAGCAAAGCATGGCGAAGAAGTCATAGGGGGCAGCGCCTCTGCGGCCCGGCGGCACGCACTGGGACTGAGTTATCGCGGCATTCGTTGGGCTGAGATACTCCCCGCACCCTGCACCCTGCCCTCGCACCCTCACACAGCTGTTCATATTGAGGAGCACACCATATTAACGATATCTTCAAAACATCACCTATTCCCTGATCGACTTATGAATACCTCAATACTCAGATACAGGTAAGTTATATTTCATGCCAACGCTTTGTCTTACTTGCATACATTTGTAAGTAGGACAACGACGACTACGACGCATGATCCTAATTTGTGTACAGACATGCAAATCCTATGCATAACATGTAAATGGTAGTTTAGAAGTGATCAGAACGCTTCACAAGATTTATCATTGCGGAGCGTCGCGTTCCTAGAGACGCACTAGCTCCACAAAGTTATTAATGTTGCCAGAACATCCGTTATAAAAATAACTGGAATCCAGCTTTAATTAAAACTTCGTGCCGCTAGGATTTTATTTAACATACCATTTTTACTTAATTTCCCAACAGAGAAATAATAGTTAGGACGATCATTACCAGACGTGAACTTTAATCTGTGGAACATTTCACATACACTTGAGTATTGTGTTGCCGGCGGCGCGGCGGCGCGGCGGTGATACTCAATAGTTAATGTTGGGTACACACAGTCACGCAAATGTTCCGCTTTGTTGTTTCTTCATCGGTATGCACATAACATAACATCTGGGAAAATAAGACATACGAGCACGAGCCTGGTGAGCCATACTTATTTTTTTACTGTATGAACTCATGTATGTACTTCTTCTGACATGTAAGAGTAAAGCCAGCACACACCGGTGCGCAGTGACGCATTGTAGGCGCTCCACTGCAGCAGGGCAGTAAACCTGCGCTTGTATAATCAGCTTTAATACTTGATGCCGCAGAAGTTTCTTTACGACCCGTGTGCCCATTGTCTGAGAACGTTATTATTTCATTTACGGCACTTTTATTTCAGCGCTGGGACTCTAGGAGTGCACTCTATGTTTGTACAAGTACGCGGTGAGGTATGAGGCCATCATATATTTTCTTGTTTGCATCTTAATTCAATTTTTTACAATATTTTTTTATCAATGGCAATCGTTTCTCACAAACTTACACAAAATATGTGGGTTTACTATTTACCTCTGTGTAAAATAGACAGACGGGCTTCTAAATCTTAAAATGTCTATTCATTCGCTATTTCAGCTAAGCCTGCATTACTCTTGTGAGATATAGCGCAGAGTAACATGCCAAGAGAGTTGTATTACTGCATGTATCAGTAAATCGGCGCAGATATACGGCCTCTCGCAAGTGATAGCTGAAGTTATGCTCTAGCGAAGCAGCTACCAAAGTAGGTAGTGCTTGACTTTTTCGGAGGCCTATGTGGTAGCCAACACGTAAGTACGGTCTGTATTTCGATGGCTGCATTTCTATGAAGAGTAATATTTCACAAACATATAGTGCAGACATCTGCGAGGTGCTCGGACCGCAGCACAAATATGACGAGGCGACGCATTGTGCTGCCTCACATCGCTGCTATTGACTGAGTCACCGCGCTCACAGTCGGCCACGCTCGGGCGCGCTCGGGCGCGCTCGGCAGGACTTGTATTGTAACACAAAGCCGATGTAATGTATGTGCACTTCTTTCTCTCCTCCATCTTGTATAATTATGTTTGTTTTGCTCGCGCTAGCGGGCGCCGCGCGCCGGGCGTGCATTAGCGTCGTTCCGTGCGGTATTCATCACGCAGACGCGGCCATAGATTAAAGAATTACTCGCCGCCGTTGGCTATGGATCCTACTTTAAGTAGCAACATTAAGTGCAGCTTCCAACGAACATGTTTTAAGACCCAAAAACTTGGCATTCTGTTTCATGTCGTCAAATTCTTTGGTTGGAAACTGTTGTTGAATACAATAATCTTCTCTTTCGATGTCGTATGGTCTTCTATAAAAGCACAATACGACTACCGGACGGACATGTTGTGTTGTGTGCCGCGTCGCGCGTTCGCGGTGATGAGTTTAATTCGTCCCATTATTTAGTCCCATGTCATCATCATCATTAGCCCATAATGTTCCCACTGCTGGGACTCAGGCCTCCTCTTCTATGAGAGGGAGTGGGCTATAATCCACCACGCGGGCCCAGTGCGGGTTGGTAGATGTCACATGTCTTCGAACTTTTGGTTCTAGGACATGCCGGTTTCCTCACGATGTTTTCCTTCACCGTTTTTGAGAGCAGCGATGATGAAATAGATTACACAAAGTAATGCGCCTGCCTGGGTTCGTCTTACTGCTCGTAAGTCGGGGTGGCTACCACTGGGCCACCGCTGCCCTCCCCAGTCCCATGTAATAGGGGGCATATCTATTGCCACTTTTAAAAATCCTGATCGGGTTGTCTAACTATAGAACTTTTGTTAGGGTGTGCTAAAGGTTCTATATATTTTGAAATGAAATGATCATTTAGTATAACACAATGAGTTTAATAATGCGAGTGACTATAACTAAACACGGTATACATATAAACAATTACTATGATCTGGTATTTATTATAAATTGACGCGAGTGACGCGGTTAGCGGTTATGACCGGCTGTGTGTGGTAACGTTTTGAACTGTCCCGAACTCACAGACTGCAACGTCTTAAGTAGTTGAGTTCGCAGGGTGTGTGCATGTGTGCACATACCACTACATAACCAAAGATCTAATGCACAGAGTAGCGCTTTCGAGCTTTACAGTTTAGACCAGTATGGCCGAGGCAGTGGATCTTGTTCATTTTTAGGGTCCCGTAATTCAAAGGAAAAAACAGAACCCTTATAAGACCACTTTCTTATCCGTCTGTCTTTTTCTCGGGAACGCGTGGAGGTATCGAGTTGAAATTAAAACCACTACGTACTTAAGTCCCTTGAAGCTGTGAAAAAAGGTTACTTCTAAGTTAACGTAAAAAAATACCGTCGTTTATGCCGCGAAAAAAACGTATATTTGGAAAGTCTCAAGGTAATCAAAATTTATAGAGTACTTTCCGATAACCTAGAACTATGAAATTTGGCAAGTAACATCGTCATAAATTACAAGTACAGGGAAAAGTCTACAAACTATACATTTGTTATAAAATAATAAAATTATTGTAACGCCCTCCTAAGTCTACCCCAGGAATTAAAAGAAAACAATTTGATTTATAACGTTACATTATAATAGTGTTTACAAAATATAAATTTGTACGGAACCCTCGAAAGGCCAGTGCGACTCGCACATGTCCCGTTTTTTTTTCATGTCATTATTTCTGAACCGTACATCGATAAGGTAAGCTTCGTGGTTTCTGGCGTGTGCAGTCAGCCTCTGCATGTTCACGGGCGGTGCGCCGCGGCGTCCACGGGCGGTAGGAGTGACCGGGCGCTACATTAACTTGAGGTCACCGCAAAAACCGGATAACGACGACACAAGTCATCAGAAGCCATACGAAAACTTCCCCGGCTTATAACGGAGTCGGTTCTACTTGCGAACTAGCGAAACTTTGTTTTTGTCGAGGCGCGCGGCGAGGGCGGCGGTCATCGTGTTTGTTACTTGATGAGCCGCTACATTCCTTGAGGATATCATACAATCGTGTCAAATGCACTGAATATTAAAGCTTTCAATTTCCATTGATGAACTTGCATATGGATTGTTGGTTAATGAAAAGAGTTTTATACATATTTTATGTGCAATGCACATTAACCTTTCAATCGTTTTCAGTGAAAATCTAAAATGTCTCCGTCAAGTTTGCCTGTTTATGTAGTTTTGGTTCAGGCTCAGTACGGTAATATAAAAATTAACATCGGTGATCTCGTTGTTATTTTTTTCAGTTTTTGAAATATCAAAGGGAGGCTGCTCGCAGGGCTCCTATCTGAAACTTATGAAAGATGATGGCATTCTCTCATCGCGCCCGACCGGACTCTCCTTCCACAGTGGATTGTGTGTATTTCTATTGCGCATTATAAGCCAGAGGTACTGCTGCGCTGCACTTGATATCACATTTACACTTACATTACATTTTGCATTTATTATTAGCGTCCATTAGCGCCCAAGAGTTGTTGAAACACGAACACGCGCACATTCACAATATTAGGTTCTGCATCGCATCAAATGTTCCAGAATTAGTTCACGCATTAGCGCATCAGTTCAATATCAAACGTTTTAACATAATTATGAGTACAACGCGAACATTTGGGATCGTTAATGCGACAATTAGGTACAGTATGCGTACCCTTGACTGCTTATGATGTGCGCGAACAGACACCGGGAGCTGAGCGAGCGCGGTAACAAGGTGAGCCAGCGCACAGAGCGCAGCGAGCACTCGGAGCGACTAATCGTTGGGCGCGACTCTGTCTGCGGGTGGTTTACAGCGTGTCGATAACGTTGTACAGCGTGTTTTAACGGCGCGTATCACTGCACGCACTAAGAATTGAATGTTATGTGCCTACCTACCGGCCTGGTTTATGGTGTCACCCGGCGAAAATGTGTACAATTGTATAAAGACACAGCGTGTCTGCGTGAGTGTGAGATTTACGAGGCTTAGTTATTTTTTAAGCTCACGAGTGTTGTGAAACGTTTTTACGACCATAACAGTAGGTTTGCCTCGCATATATTTTTAGTTAAACAGCCTGTTCATGACTTGTTTATCAAAAACCGTATAACACGAGTACACACAAGTAGGCAGGATGAGTAGGTAGAGTTGAGATGTAACACAGCGGCTAGTTAGTGATCGTAGTGATGTAGTGGAGCTTCTACATATAATTGTGTGTATCTAGCGCTGGCGTGGGTGGCACGTCGCCAATCAGCGAGATTGCTCAATTATATCACGGAGTCGGCTAATTGATATTCCTGCTCAGATTCCAGCACTCTAATTGTAATAATATACCGACACACATACACGTGTCGATAATGCACGGTTCATTGTGTTTCCACCCTTGTTCTGTGCACGTTAGCGTCGTTATTTGTGAGTCGAGCACCCAGGGCTGCTGGTTCTGTTTCGTATGAAATTAACAAATAACAAAACATTTCTTAGAAATTGGACGGCCGAGTGCACCGGACCAGCACATTGATTTATTCTTCATGCAGCTAGTTTTGATGTCGAGGTCAAATTTTCAAAATGGAGATAAGGATTTTGTTATGATTTCAATCATCTTTACCAATAAGACTCTGTAAGCCTACAGAGTTGGCTTACAGAGTCTTATCGGTCAGGATGATTGAAAATTAGAACAAATTAGAATGATTGCTATTGGCTACTAGGGATTCATTAATCCCTAGTAGCTTATAGCAATCATTCTAGGCAACTGAAATATGAGGATTGAACTTCGGTCAGTTTTCAGTAACCGCCCTCGCGGCTAATAATGTGGCTCTCTGTTGATCTACAGTCAGAGTGTGTGGACGTCCGGGGGCAAGTAACATATCACAGGGAAGCGATGCCTTTCTGTGCACGCCCTTATTGATGGCCACGACTCACGAGCCACAGCCGCGCCCTCTGACGCGGCACTATTATGAGTTCATAGCAGTTGATGTCGTCGGGCCTGGAGCGACCTACTACCAACCATTAAGTTAAGACGGATTTCCATCAATCCGATGATAAAATATTACTTCATCGTGATTTGTGCGTATGACAAATCTACGAACATTATTGCAAAAGTATGGTCTAGCGGTCATGGTCGTTATAGCTAAATTTAATGCTGACTATGGTGGTGGGTTCGATTGCCAAGCTTATGTATTTTTTTATATTTGTTTATCGGGAATTTTTAGGAGTTCTTGATTAGTACCCGGTTGATAGCAATAATAAACACTTCAGCGTTCGCGGCATACGTTCTCGTGATTGTTTCCGAGAATGTGTCGGACAAATATCTGAGGCGAATATTATATACGCGGATAGGCATTTAATGTGGTTTGGGTAGTTGTAGCAGAACTGTCTCAGTTCTCACTGCCTCACATGAAAACACACATGAACACTCATGGGTGTTTGCAAAGCACACTTATAGTTTGAACTTTAAAATATTATAAAATTTTATTTTTACATAATAATATGTAATACGTGTATACCCCATATTTCAGGCTGAGCATTCCTAAGGTCTGAGGCCGAAATACAGATATATGCAATAACATTATAAGCTACCCCGCGATAAATAAAGTGACTCATTTAAAAACGAAAGCTAGTCGAAACACCGCTTCTAGGGAAGGTTTATTCCCCGTATTCCAATTCACTCAGTAACTTTACCTCAAAGCCAACTCTATAAACATTTATCACGTTCTTAAATCATTTAATATCACAAACGTGTACGAAATACCAAATAAAAAGCAATAAATAGCTCAGCCAGCTTGCGCTGAGCACTTGGATCCGCTCGTCACCTACAGATTGACATTAAAACTTGAATTAAAAGTAAATTGAGTAACTGGGCATCAGCGACCGGCGCTACTTGTCGACTTCATTCTGTTCTCAAATATATTTTATTTCTTAAATGATTTCAGTAATAAGTATTAATTTCGATCTTTTCTGTTCAGTGTTCTAGAAAGTTTTATTAAGTTGGTTGAGTTTGATACGTATTTTTTTACGATCAAACCATTGCAGCCTGTCCGCCAGATTCAACTTAATACGGAATTATCATCATCATCATTTCAGCCGGAGGAAGTCCTCTGCTGAACATAGGCCTCCCCCAAGTCATCATTGACCGGTCCCGTGCGACTCGCGGCAGGGGATCCCCGCAACCTTCACCAGGTCATCGGCCCACCTAGTGGGAGGCCTTCCAACGCATCGTCTTCCGGTTCGCGGTCGCCATTCCACAACTTGGCCCCATCGGCTATCCGTTCTGCGAGCAATGTGCTAATACGCTCGGTTTTAAAGCGGTGGAGGTCACTTTTCACTTTCACTATTGTACTGCCGGTATTTCCACGCCAATTGACTAATCGTTACATACTTACTTACATGATTAATTTTCGGTGAAATAACAGGACACCGGTTAACCTAAATATCGGCGAGTTTTTGTTTGCATTTATCTCATATACAAATGATAACCACTTGACTATCATTATTTAGAATCCCGGAGGTGTTTACTTTTGAAACAAATATAATTGTGTAAGCCCAATTTTATTTAGAAGAACATTAGCCGCGAGCGTGCCTACAAGTAAAAGCTTGTCATTATTTCTCTTTCCGTCTCGAGATGAGACAGGACGGATATCATAACTGTGCCACTTGAGACAACACCTAGTGTTTTATTAAAATATTGCTAAATAAATATGATGGCGTGGTAACCGCGAGCTCAGGGTCAGTAAGTGGAGATTAGCGGCGGATCTCTGAGATTGGGCGACATAAGCCGGATGTTCAAAAAATTGTTAGGTATTTAGTTTTAATTTAATAGTTCTCAATACAACAAATATACGTGGGATGCGTACAGTGAATATTACAAAACATAAATACGAGTATACGTATCTATCTACTGAAAAGTAGTAAATAGTATTTGTTTGAAAAAAACAATAAAAATATTTTTCCTTAAACTTAGTAAAGTAAATTTGATATATCTAACAGAATTAAATATTAGTTCTTTTCAATTTATTATGTAAGAAGTTGATAGCCCTGGTGAGCCAAAAATAACTAATGTTATTTGAACAATACGCTAGTGGTTTTGTGATATCATCGCTTGATTCGCTCGAGACACTCGAGCACATGTTTAGTGAACGAGCGACGTAATGCGTCTCCACCGCAGAGCATTGTCTATCCAAGAAGACGTTGTGTTCATTGTGTTCTGTACACCTGTGTGTGGGGGAGGGGGGGCACTACGCCCCTAATAAGATTACAGATTTAATGCGGGTCGCAAGGGTCGGCCGATCTGTGACCCCGACTCTCGCGGGGAAAAATGTAGCAGAGGTTAACATAATTACGACCCTTAAATATTCAGCTCAGGTACCCAGCCTACCACGCACAGCACAATATGGCTGTATAAGATACCTAGAACTAATACAGTCTCTGCCTACTTCTTGTTTAGATTCGAAGCGAATTGGTTTTAAAACGGTTACTTCAATTATGTTTATAACTTGCACCTTTTGGTGCAATTGTGTCAGGACTTCTGACACATTTACCGCGCGCTGGTATGCTGGCAAGTATTCATCGCTCGCGCGTGCGTTGCCGCGCGTTCGACGCTCGCGCGACATTCCTCGCGGGCAACAAATCGCGATAACGTCGCGCGATCCACTCTATCTAGATCACGCGATATAAAGTGACCTAATTATTGCCTTCATACACTAAAACTTAAGCTCAAAATTGAGGGGACTTTAATTAGCCAACGATATCGGCTATGTATTTTATGAATAATACATCGATGAACCACGTGTGTATTGTATAATTATCTATTTTATTTGTTCTATGTTTTCGTTTTTTTTTTTTTTAATTTTACTTCAAACTAAGGATCACATAAGTAAGTAAATTACAATGTGAACACTAAAAGTAGTACAAACGTACCTTCGTTACCTACATTTTCCTTCCGAATGGTGCTCGTTACTGTAAAGTTACTCGAATAAAAAATATAAGTGTGCCCCGCCACTTCGCCCGCCTTGCCGCGCCAACCTTTGAAGTTTATTACCATTTTGAATTGATTAATTCCATGGAACTTTTGTATGGGCGAGCCAAGAATAAAGTTGAAGAAAAATATGAATTTCCCCCGCGATTCAGTCACTCAGTAGATTTATGTATTTGTGCGACTGTGCGCGCAGGGGCGGGTGGGGTTTGTGCGCGGGGAGGGGGTTGTTGTCGGTGTTGACTGAACTAGTAACAGGAGAGCTTATCTCAGTAGGGAAGCAAATGGTTTTCCTTTATGTTCAATAGAGCTGTGATATTTTCTTAGTTTTAGTGAAATGTTCAATTATTGACGATGTTTAACGAATCCACACACGTGCTCATGTCTCAGATAATGAGCAGTAATCAAGCCAGCCACAGGAAATGAGGAAAACCACCTAATCATACTCCGAGAGTGGAATTTTCCGAAATGTTTTAAGTTTCTCTCTGAAAGCCTAGAAACTCTCCGAAACTCTCCGAAGTAACTTTATTTTATTTTGATAAGTTATTGAAAGAAAAATTATGGACTTGACTGGATATGAATATATTTATACTAAAAGACAGCAGAAAATATCTCCTTAATTAAAATATTTGTAGACTTTTGCACACGTAGGTACCTACTACATACAACAGAGACAATTCCCGACACTATTTATAGTGTGGTGTCACTTGCGTCCTCGAACCTGTGTGCTGTGTGGAGGACGGAGCGCTCTCGATAAATTCGTTCTCGCAGCGATCGCACTCTACGGCGCGGCGGCGACGGGAAATAAATTGCTTATTATTGCACTGAATCTTAACGCCACAATATTGGACGTGTAAAAGTGCTCGGTAATAACGTTTGGCCCATGTGCCTGGCCCGTGCGCGCCACGCCACCCCGCCGTCCCACCGACTCTTAAAACCGAGATGATGGCATTCAATTAACACGATTGGATTTAACAATTGGTTTCAGATCCGTGACATCGCAACACGGACTCGAACCTGTGACCACCGATGAGAGCGCACTGTTGAGGTTTGGTTGTTATAGAGCGCTTTTGAGGTTCATGTTACTAACAGCTGTTGTAACTCTCCCAATAATGCAGAAGTGGTTATAGTATTTTTGCCATTTCATAGTAGATGTTTCGTCCGTCGTATGATTTAGATTGTTAGCTGTACTTTCTCTTCTTTGCCGTCTGGATGATTCCTTTGTGATTAAATGAGTTTCGACCAGAACTCTGCAACCTCAATAGTGTCGGCAGTGGCATCGTTAAGTTAGATATGTAAAACATAACACAAAGACATCGAGTTAGTATCCACAGTTAGTGTTAGTTCACATCACGCAACAGTCTGTTAGTATCCATGACACACAGCACGTCAGCGGGACAAGCAGCCACCACGCGCCGGCAACCAGATGTTATAAGTTACAACCACACCTGCCACATATAAATCAACATTATGAAAACACCCACACGTGTGAAGAACAAGCTATTAATAAAACACGAACAAGAGGTCCAGAGACCCTTGTAGCTTCGGAAAAACATTTATGTTTCAGTTCGCCATTGAGCTGGGTGGTTCAATCTTACAAAACGATATTTATATTTAAAATATCGGAGATGGCGAGTCTCGAATGAATAATCCTAAATTTTACTGAATATTTACGCAAAGACGGGAGGCACGCTTCGAAATGTTAATTATCTATTAAAGTTAGGCTAATGATGCCCCATTTAGTAAATTGCAGAGGAAACTATTAATATTCTGTTTGAAATGATGTCGCGCACGATAGCAACAAATCCGTCTCGTTTACTGTGAAGTAACGCAGCCTGCTGCAGCAGCAGTGATACATCAGTGGCTCGTAGTACAACGTTAGATGTTTTTCCGGCGCTAATGAAGATACACAACACACATGCGGGTTAGTGCACACACGACACGCGACACGCGACTCGCGACACGACGCGCAGTCGGCGCGCTACACACCTGCGTCCGAGAACATCCGCTGGTAGATCTCGTCGCAATCTGTCGGACAACAATCACGTTAATATATTTCATCACAACCATAGATACCTATCGCTCTGTCGGTAATTGATTCCCGTTGAGTCAACTTCTAAGCGAACAATTTGCTGATTACTGTTTCCAATTTGTATTTTGTGTTATATTAATTTTACATTAGTTATCTGTATTGATTTAGACATCAAAGCAAAACGTTCCGATGCGTAATGATAGCTCCGCGCCGCGGATCTGTTTGTTATCAAGACGTCAATTAAAACGTGTTGTTATTGTAGCGCTGATTGACTTGACGCAAGTTCTCCATTTCATTAAACATCACAAGATTCGAGAGTTTACTTCAAACTTAAAAGATAAATACTCGCGTTACATCGGAGTGAACTTTAATTTACATTTAAGCAACGTTGAACGGTTCCATTTAAGTAATAAACATTGGAAACAATATCAATAGTAGATCTATGTGTGACCAAAGGCGGCGCGTGTAGTGGCGCGCTAGTGAGCTGGCGAGTGTCCAGCGCCAGTATCTAGTGGAGCGTGAGTGCACGCCAGTGGCTGCTGCTGGTCTAAGTAACCGCGAGCTGACGCGCTCATTTGAAACGGATCACACAGTGTGGTGTGCGCGCCTTTTTGTTTGTTTGTTTCGAATTTTCGTGTGTTTACAGCTTTAGGGGCGGTGCACTGATCATTTACGTGTACACCATGTTTGTATTTAGTTTATTGTGCGAACCGCGATCTCCGGCTGCCACAGGGTGTGCCCAGTGGGTGACAGATTTGGGGAACAGACACAGCTCGGGAATGGTAGCGTGCAGAGATTTGCGCTCGCCTCTCAACAAGAAGTGCGGCGTAAGAATCGACAGACCCCTTCGCCCACCCCAGGACGGAAGAAATTCATGACATTTCAACAGGCAAAACAATAATATTATAAAGCTTTAATAGATGCATGGGTGGCATCTGTACCAGCTCCGCGAGCACCTCTACGAGGTAGGTCTCTGGTCGAGGTGCTCGCGGGGTTGACGCATTCACTAAGCGTGCCGCGTAGATTTGCGACGCCCGCGCTCCTAAAACCGCTTCTTTCAAACGACAGGCGTGATTTATATTTTTTCGACCTGTACGTGCTGAGGTTTTTTATTTATTTTAATATATACATACATACGACTTACTTGTTATTATTTACCTATACATATGTATTGTCTAAATTACACTAATTTAACTTGAATCAATTGGTCTAGACAAGTTTCATACTCACACGCACAAATCACCGCGCTAACACCTCTAAATCGTAGGCTACGCTGAATATAAAGCAGCAGAACACCGGTTTCAGTCATACTGCGCGGTGCCCTGTCAACCTCTCGGTCCCGACGCACTAGGTTGTAAGCGGGCTGACGATATGAGCTAAATAATAGTCCTACATTTACTACATTTTAAAGACGTTTCACGTAACAAAAACTTTAATAAGCGAGAAATAAGCTAACTAGCAAATATAATGATGTAAGCTGGGTGCGTCTCATATCATATAAAGTTATTTGGCATATTTTCATTTTAATAACGTTCATAAGATATAATAAACGTGAGTTATACCAACTGTTGATATAATTTCTTTAGATATAACATTTATATACTCTAAAACTTATTTCGTATAACGTTATTGGATATAACGTTTATTTAATCGAAAATCGTTAGGCCTATCGTTTAAAATATATAATATTGACACCATCGTTATGGTTAACACCCCGATTCATAGCAATCCTACTCGGATGGGTTAGTCAAGGCGGGAGTGGAGCGGAGTGCCAGGTTCCCTCTATGTTGGTGAGCGTTTGGGTTAGGTCTGGTTAGAACAGTGACCATTATGTCACCTGTGACCTGTTGTTCCAGTCGCTCGGCAAAGTCGAGCAGATGCAGTCTCGCCGGAGGGATGGTGGCCAGAAGTGTGTTCAAGACATCATCACGTTGTTGAAGAGCACCGACCCAGACAACGTGCCCGCTTTTGTGGCGAAGGAGCTTCATAAGTTGCCCCCAGTCACGTTTGACCACGTCGATGTCACCAGGTTGCTGAAGGACATTACAACTCTCAAGGCAAGCCTGGCTGAGGTAAAGTCCACATTGGAGGTGTCGAATAACGAATCTCGAAGTTCGAATAACCATTGGTGAACTACGTGCCGAAGTAGAGTTGTTGCGCAACTCTGTTAAGGTAAATAGGTCGCCTGATGCCTACAACGTGAGCACACGATGCGGACCGAGAAACGCTAGCGTCGGCAGTTTTGAGTCGGCGAGCTCCACTGCGTCACCCGCTGCTCATATTGCAGCCGTTGCAACTTGCACCGTTGCGGACTCAAGGCCGGCCGAGGTAGTGACTCGTGTAGGTACGTCGACCCCGAAACGTGCCTACGCTGCTATTGTCGCCACGCAAAAACCTGTGTCACAGACCAGGAAGGGGGATAAGAAGAGCTGCTGTGAACCTGCCAACAGGGCTCCGAAACCGCTTGGCCCAGCTTCAGGAACGTGTGACAAGGATGGCTTCGTGAAGGTGGAGAGGAAGAAGAGGAAGAAGCCTTCTAGTCGGAACCAGTGCGGGACCGTGCCGGCAGGACCCAATATGATGCTGCGTCCGGCAATACCCACGACGCAGCTCTATGTGTCCCGCCTACATCACACCACGAAGGCTGAGGAGATCGTGGAGTATGTACGAGTAAAGACCAGCTGGACCTTGAGGGTCGAGAAGTTGGAGTCGCGCCACAACACGAATCTCAAATCGTTCGTGGTGCGAGTTCCGACTCATCATGTCGAGACCTTCCTCAAGGAGGAGTTTTGGCCGAAGGGTGTCATGTATCGGCGTTTCCGCGGAAGGCTACGCGACACCTCGCAGCGCAACACGACGCCGTCACTTTGTGTACAATAGTTTAAAGATTTAGTTTTATAAAGTACCTACAAAGTCAAAGTCAAAGTCAAAGCATTTATTTCAATTAGACCATTACAGGCACTTTTGAAAGTCAACAAAACAAAATAAAACGCGAAGCTACAGTCCCAGTCACAAGGCATAATAACTTGTGAAAGTACTGTAGTTGCCCATTCCGTAGCGTAGATCTCTATGGAGAAGAACGGGCAAGAAACTCCATGGACACTCTTTTAAATCAAAATATGTTACAAAATCTTGGTTACATCATTCATGTTAAGAATTACAAATATGTGAGAACAATGTAGAAATACGGGCAAGTTAAGAGCGTCCAGAGTAAAAGATTAAATCAGTAATAAAAAAATAAAGTAATTAAAATAAACCGTGGCAGCTAAGAGATGACCAGTCACAACTGACAGCGCCCGTTCACGAACATGACGCATGTATCAGCCATCATTCAACTCAACCATTTTGAAGGGAACTAAACGACCCGACACACCCGCCACCATCATCGTGACATTTAAGTGAGCATGACATTCACTCAACCACCAGGGTAATTTCGCGTCAATGAAAGATTTAGGTACTCATTAAATAGTGGCTTTACAGTACATGGTACTCACACATGTGCTATGAAATTATATAATACTAAGAGATTGAATCTATACAATGCAAATATATTTTTACAATCTTCTGCAGCTTTCACAATAACTTCACTTTCTAGTTCTGATGATTCCAAATGCCCCTATGGTTGTGGAGCAGGACCAGCATTGAGCCAAGCATTTTTATCATCAATATAATCCCCCAACTTATAATATGCTTGCCTACATAGCGTGCGTTTTATGCAAGATTTAAATTTCGTTTCATTCAGTTGTAGAATGTGGGGAGGTATTTTATTGTAACATTTTAAACAGTACCCCATGAAAGATGAGTCTACTTTAGCTAACCTCAAACCTGGCTGAACTAGTTGGTCTCTGTTTCTAGTATTATAGTGGTGCCGGTCACCTCTTTTACTAAATAAATGCAGATTTTTTCTAACGTACATGATGTTTTCATAGATGTACTACTATAGATGTATTACTACTTATGTATTAGTTTATTGTTAGTCTCTTATGCTTATATATATATATATGTATTATGTTCTATGGGCCTAGTTGCCTGAAATAAAGGATCGTATTGTATTGTTGTATTATGGCGCTAAGGCGAACAAGAGAAGCGAGCGTGCTGCAGGAGCGGCGTGACAGAAACGAATCGCTTCAAAACCAACTCCACGTAGTCTTGTCTGCCCTATCCCTAGAGTGTTATTTAAAATCGCGCAGGCGCGGAGGGGCGAGGCGGCCCGCGAGCTTAGGAGCAGGTGGTTTTAACAGGCGCCGCCGCGGCTGAGGCTGCAAGCCGAAGCCACGGTGGTGAGCGTAAAACCCATCTGCGACGATAAGCTCGCATGGGACCGCCGGAGCCCCGCAGCGCCGGAGCCGTGACAGAAACCATGCCTGCTGCATGTTGCATGCTTGCAGCATACTTGCTTGCATGCTGCATGCTTGCTTACATGCTGCATGCTTGCTTGCATGCTGCATGCTTGCTTTGTGTTTTTTACTAGGCGTTTTATCATATTAGACTAAATAGGTTTTATGTCTTTTGAGTGGTATATCAAACGATTTTATATCTAATGTATGTTATGCTTATAAAAATTAGTTACTTTAAAATTATATCAATCATATCAATTACTTTATATTTTATTATTTTTATGTGACATTTACTGATTTGACATGCATATTTACTTTTTTATTATTATTGTGACATTTATTGATATTCGTGATTTTTAAAATTAATTTCGTAAATTATTATTTATTACATTTAATTATTGTGAATGTGAGGACCATGCAGGTCACATTATTTTTCTCCCACCACTATCTGGCAGTTTGAGTACTTTAAGCGACCTACCCAAATGTCCTTTCTTTGGTATTGTTCGTCGTTTCGTTGAGCTCCTTGAGTTATAAGTCGAGCTACACGATAACTGACAAATGCTTGCACTGACTGGACAGGTCCACTCAAATCTGTGTGGATCTTTCTTCAAAAGACCATTTCAGATACTAATCTGCATAGTCCTCATGTAAATTGAGCAATGTCTGGACTTTAAAAGAGTAAAGTTAACAGGGAACCTCTGAGTTTGTTTCTGCTGTTTCTTCTCAGAGTAGCCAGGTACGAAACACCGGCCCCAGCTAGCTTAAAAAAAATATGACGTGTAAAAGTGTTTGTAAAAACCTACTTGCAAAATAAACATCATTTATCATTTATTTATCATTAATCGTTTATTATACTAACTGATCATTATATCGAATAAAATTATAGATTCAGTTGTTGTATCTTGTGAATGTTAGAAATTTTGTAATTATGTCATATATTACTTACCCATGTAAGCTACATGTAATTAACAAACCAATAAAAAATGAGTTTTGTGTGGAGGAGCTCGTGGCTAAATAATAACAGCCGCCCGGGTCGATCTTTAAGGTTAAGCCGTGCTTGCCGAGGTTGGTCCGTGGATGGGTGACCATTATTACATACCGAGTTTCCTCCGTGCCTCGGAAAGCACGTTAAACCGTTGGTTCCGGCTGTCATTTGTAGATCTTTGACAGTTGTTACGAGTAACTTAGTCAGAAGCCAAAAAGTCTGACATCCAGTCTTATTAAGGGGTATCATATTACCCAGTTACTGGGTTGTGGAGGTCAGATAGGCAGTCGCTTCATTTAAAATACTGGTACTCAGCTGCATCCGGTTAGACTGGAAGCCGACCCCAAGATAGTTTGGGAAAAGGCTAGGCAGATGAAAAAATGTGTTATTTATTTTTTGTCATTTTATATAAACCGCATCAAAAGCACCATGGCAAGTAAGCTCCTTAGCCCTGGGCGCCTCACACAAATTACATTTAAAAGGTGAGGAGAGTGTGCGACTTGCGAGGCGATTGTCATTCAGTGAGTGACAGAACGTGTCGCCGACGTGTGACGTGCTCATGGCGACAGATTCTATCCGTGTGATGTTTTATTCCTGTATAAAGGGACTTTACAGGACAATTAAAGAAAAATATTAGAATTGAAGGATTCATGGAAATCCAATACCGGAACTGATTTCCTAGAATCTTGAAAACACTACTGCAAAACGAGTTTCGGCTACACAAAGTGGGAAAATTGAGTGACGTATATTGGATTTTCCCGGAGTGAATACTAACTGTAGTCTGTAGTTATTATATTTAGTCCGTAAAGAATATTGAGCTTAGTTTGTAGCGAAGTCGCGGACGGCCATACAGCATCCCGCTTTTATCTACGGATTTACAACAAATTGGTGTTTTGGGCGCGCGAGCTACCCGATTAATTCAAAGCACGCCTATTCGCTCCAATAAATATGTTAAAATGTTCCGTGACAATGGCTCGGTGCCGATTTCGCATCGCATTTTCGAGTCGCCGGCGTTTGTTCAAATTGTTCGCGCCGCCCCCCCACCCCCCGCGTCCCTGTCGACGCAACGCAAACTGTGTCCACGCGACTAATCCGACGGCTCCGACGTTACACAAGACGACGATAAAGCATTCACGCCACCGCCCGAGATCCACCGCACGCCGGAACACGGCATGCTGTGACCCAGCCAGAGGTATCATAATTTTATGTAAATCTCAGATAGTGGAGCGCGCTGCTGAATTGTGGGAGGAATATATTCCAGCGAGGGCTTATATTTAGATCCTTACCTTTATAATTATAATGGTACAAGGAACAGGGTGTTTCTCATCCTCATTAGAAAAGGGAAGATTATCAGACCAGACGGGTATTGTGTTTGGTGAGCTACTGTTCAAGTTATATCCTAATTTCGAGGATACTCGTAAGTCTGTTTACGTGACGCAGGATTTTGCGTTGCGTCACGATGGTACGTAGGTAGGTTCTGTGTCGCGGTGTAGATGTCATCACAGGTGTTCAAGAGGTGTTAGTTTAGGTCGTACTCACCGACGACATGCAGCGTGACGAAGAAGGAGCGCACGGGCTGCGTGGAGACCTGGCACTCGTAGACGCCGGCGTCGCGTTGCTGCGCCCACTTGATGTGCAGCGTCCAGTCGTCCGTCTGCGCCGAGTGCGTCGCCTGGAAGCGCTGGTCCGACGTGTACGTGTAGCCGCCCACCGTCAGGATGTGCAGGTCGCGGTGCCGGATCCATGACACCTGCACACAAACAGAAGAAGATGTTTACAAGTGTCAACAATGCTTCGTGGCAGGCCTAGATTGATACATATGGCGTTTGATAATGTTTGTCGACGTGCATGTTAGTCTTCCATCACTTTACGTTCAGAGCCTCGAGGAAATGTCTTCATTAATGGTGAGATCATATTTAACAACAAAAATACTCTAATAAATAAACGCCACTTCAGTGAAAGGCAGAACTTATTGCTCACTTATCTTGAAACTTTACGCAATACAAAGCCGGAGATCATTCAAGAAATTCAATTTAAAGTGCCCCGCCGTGATTGTTGCGATTTCCTTGAGTAAAGTCGGCACGTCTCGCGACTCTGCCTATACTTATATTTTGTAAACATTCATCAAAGCTAACAAAAGTGTTTCGGCAATATGGCGGCATTTATCACGCGCAAACGTCGAGAAACCGAGCCCGATCACTCAGCGAAGGCGTTATTGAATGTGAGTTCAAAGAGGCCACGTGGTACGCGTGCGGGCGGGGGGGAACAGAACGTTTGAAGTATTTTTTGGCATTAATATTCGTCGGCGGTTGTTTTAGGCGCGGCGGCCATTGGCATGCAAATCAGCCGTCTCTATGAAAATTGCGAACGGCTCTTTATTACTCATTCCTTTTATTTACTGTTGGCATGTAGAGCGCCGGTTTCAGCTCTTTAATTATCTCGGCTGCGTTAAAACTCCACGTTTTTTTACTTAATTTACCCGTTGAAATTCCTAGTACATTTAGGAGGGGCCCGTCTGATTATGCGCGGCGTTTTTTCTTATTTGCGTGTCTGAGTAAACCGGCTTATCTCGACGTTAAGAGCTTTTGAAATACTGGGCTCATGACGTCACGGTCCCTCGAAGCCCGGAGCCTGCCCTCTGCCTGCTGCTTATTAAACGAAAATAACTACAATAGGCGCTCCTTAGAAATTAACTCAATTTAAACTTTAATTTGTAACTCTATATCTTAGTGGCAGTTATAATTCGAGGTTAAGTGTTCGAAAAATAATTCGTTTCATTATTATTTATTTTCATAAAAGGTCGGTACAGAGCGAAACGTTATGTGAGTACTAGACAGTTCTGAAAACAAACACGGCTACAAAAAAGCCAGATTACTTTTCTAGCTTAGAGTTGTTGTTTTCGTCATATAATTCTAGAAATATAAAGTAATCTAAACAAGTCTATGTTCATCAGAGTTCTCCAAGTATTTCTGCAAACGATGTGGCATTCCATCCACTCAAGTTTTTGTTCTCATGACGGTACAGAGGCGCCACACTTTTTGTACGTTACTTTATTTTTCTAATAGAATGCTGAATATTGTTGTGACGACATTCAGGCACAGGATTAAGCCACTTTTTATACGTCTACTGCTAGATTAGAAATTTGCTAGACACATTAATTAGGTTGACGTTACACAGCTTGATTGTCGATAAGGTGATCATGAAAAATGTTAGTAAGTTTGACGTATTTAGTTTTTGGATACGGGTAGGTAATTTTACCTAGGCAGACTTAGGCAGAGAAATCTTTGGAGAGTCCAGCTATGCCAACTCTAGGGGTATTTTGAGACTTGATATAAAAAATTAAACGGATTTGATATACGCGGTAACTTTTATTTAACGGAAAACAATGGTTAATCTCTATTCAATAAAAAAACTTGAGAGGTGCCAAGGGACACCCGGATGGAACGAAGTTATTTAATTTAATTAAATAAAAAATAAGTTAAAAAACCTTTTAAAAAAAGCTGTTATTATTTACAAAAAACCTGTATACACTCAACAAAAATAATCGTCGCGACACCACACTGTTCAATGCGAAATAGAAATGAAAATATCTGGCTTGCTTTCTATAAGAGAGAGAGAGACAGACAGAGGAACATGCGACGCCGCACAGCTTACAATAGCTTACTATAGCAAAAAGTGTCGTGACAACTTTTCGTAAGAATTTTTTCCGTCTAGCCCCCTTTCACAACGCGCGATAAGGAACTTCGTTCCAATAACCTATATACCTAGGTATATAGCCACACAACGACCATCATCATCATCATCATCATATCAGCCCGGAATCCCCCACTGCTGGGTTTAGGCCTCCCCCTTTTTTTCTGCCACACTTCCCGGTTGTGTGCATATGGAAACCAGAAAGAGTTTAATGTGATAAAGTAAAATAGTAAACTATTTGTAGAAGACACACGGCAATACTCTCCAATTTCAAAAGGGCCACTGCCACGATAGGCCAAATTATGACCTGTTGGTCTGTCTACCCTAGCTATAGCATTACGACAGCATGAGCCATGAGATGATATAATGTACAAATGAGACAACTGGCAAGTATATTCAACTTTTTTATATGTTTCTCCAGTGATAATGTTCGTACGTCGGATGACGATTAATTCCCTAGTCTTAGTATTTAGTGTAAATACTTCTACTGCCTTATTTTGTGTTTAATTTCGTGTAAAGTATTATTAGTCACAATTTAAGTGAACACTCGTTATTTAAATAACAGTCGTTTGTATTTTTTTGTTCTGTGATTTGTTCTGCGCTTGTTTTTCTTTAATCAACCTTATTGAATGTCGCGAGATATGACGTAGAGCCCGCGGCGCGACACACGTGTTGTGATACAAGAGACTACATTATCTACGCATGTAGTACATTATTCATTTAGAGCGATACTACGAGGTATTTACAATGTTGATAAGAGTTTATTTGCTGGAAGGGGTCACCTTATTTGTTTCTTTCGACAAGCAATCGGCGTTTGTGTTTGATTATCACATCCATATTCTAAAAGCCTTTCTAAATCCATTTTTGAACTAAGGCGCCTGTTGCCATGACAACAGTTGGAAGCATCTACCAATCGTATCATAGAATTTCTTTGCCGGAATTGGCGAATCTTCGAACAAGGTACCTCCTCTAGCTATCTATCTTTGTTAAACCCATACTTGCATTCTGCTTCAATCAATGCTAAAGATGTTATAAGTCACTTTAATCATAAAAGATGTTTAAATAATTAATTTTACGGTACTTCAAATTTGATAGATGAAAAGTAGGCGTTTATATGTCAATTTATAAACAAACAAGGCGAAACCTGACTAAGTATACCAGCGCAAGTGTCCGACGGCAGGCCGATTTCTGGCCCAAGCCGAAGTAGATTCATCTACTTTAGCCTCAACCTTCGGCCGAAGCCTAAGCCAAATGTTTAGTAACCCTCGGAATTTCATTTCAAAATTGGCTAATACTGAACAAATGCCGAATGTTTGGCCGAACGTGGCGGAATTCGAATCGAATGCCGGAGCTTTGGTCGGCCACCGATAGTCTATAGACTATAATATTTATGAACATAACCATAGTAGCTATAGGAGTATGAAAGAAACAGTTGTCGTTCTGCAATTGCTATGAATAAAAGGCCCGAAATTATATAAGTTGAGATACTTCTAAACTTAACTTGTTGAAGGACAATAACACATACCCTTAGACCTACCAACGACATTGATGTGACTGCTGACTTAAACTTGAAATTAATAATATTCACAAGATAATAGATTAGCATTCACTTCTGAACTCATTGCGTGTGATGAGTTGACAAGATGTGTGTTGTGTCGCAATCAGCTGCAGTCTGCTAACTTTAAAACTCATTAAAGTTATGAGACGTGTAAGTGGCGCCGCCTGGTGGCCGCTACAAGAGTTTAGGGTAGGTAATAATTAGTGACCGACGACTGGTAGCTTAGCTAGTCTGATGCCTCACATACTTACATGCGTGGTGGTCGTACCTATCACCCATACATATTTATGGACAGTTTCAGCGAATCTATAGGGTTTCGTTATCAAGAGAAATCCGCTTCGACCGTTATATTGAAAGCGTACGCCAGTTATATTCCCGTACTGAAGCTGATATTGTTTCTAAAAATAGTTTAATTTAAAATTTAAAAAACCCCCGATACAAACAACCTCAAGCGACAAGATTTCGAAATTTCGAATTGTCTAAACCTGTGGAACCAACCAACTAGAAAAGAGGTGATGTTCTTAAAACTTTAAAACGGCTGAGCAAATTTTCTCGTTACGTAGTTAAGAACACACTCGATTAAAACACCTTTCAAACGAAACCAATTTATCAAAATAGGTTCATCCGTTTAGGAGCTACGATGCCACAAATAGATACACAAGTCAAACTTATAACACCCCTCTTTTTCCGTCGGGGGTTAAAAATCAATCTTGGTTTTGTTTGACCTGTGATTCAACTCTAAATCTCTGTTTGTCCTGAGATATCAAACATATTGTGCAGTTTGAAATGTTAAAGTATTTTCCTCACAGTTAAACCAACCATTATGATATTTTCATATCGCTAGAGTAACATACCAATGCAATAACTTCGTATTTCTCAGCTGGACTGGGATAAAATTCCTGACACTGACGCATTGCCGGCGCGTTTCACGAATACCAACAGTTAAGAATACCGGCCGCTAATTAATTCGTCAGCTTTAATGAATAAACAATACGCCGTCAGACACAACCGTCTGCGGAATCCATTCATTTTCCACCGTCGACGAAAAGGGTCAGACAAGATTGTTTTAAAACGTAAACTGCACAGCAATCTTGGGCAACCATGGGCAGCTGTAAGAAAACGTGGGCAACTGTGGGCAACCGTGAGCCTGTATCTGAAGTACGGTCACCATTACGTTTGACCGTACTTTTAGGGAGCTCAATATAGTCGGAATGAAAGGATTGAGACGAGACAATATCAAGGACTTTGAAGTCGCGCTTCAAAACGACACGGTGAGACTGATCGGATGTATAAAAGTGCCTTCTGACTTTTTACATAAAATGTGTAGTACACATAAAAGGACACGATCATACAACCGGTGTGCGGTGGTCAGTGTCCGGTGTCTGCAACCGGTCTTTCAACCGAACTTTATTGTGTTAGGATTCGTATTGCAATGCGTCACTATCTGAACATTCTACATCACATGCTGTAGTGTGAGTCTACATGCTTATTAAGTGTCAGTTCCACTGCTGATCCACTGCTGTGTATAATTAATCTCGTATCGAATAGCTATTAAACTAAATGCCTTTTTTTATTAAAAAGAAAACGAATTGAATGAACATAATGTTATCATAATCGATGGAATCACGTCGCCATTAGATATGCAAGGGGTCGCGACGTGGCGCTTGCGAACGAAAGAACAACATAATAGGCTTCTTTATTTTATGGTAATTGCCTAAACCGCTATAGGACTGATATTAGGAAGAGCAACTGCCATGTATGTGGTTCTGGGTTCGAGGCACAGTTACATATTCTGTAAGTGTAAGTGGATTTAACTGTGATCTAAATTGTAGGAGCTGATGTTTGGAAGTATGGCTGACATTCGGCAAAGGACCTAATACTATAACTTAAGTACCCATAATAAAAGACAACCTGTTACTAACAGCTTCGCACGCGTGGAGATCGGACTATTATTACTCGTGATAAAAAAGTATCCTACGTTGTAACAAGTTATGGTCTACCTATGTGCCCTATTTTTATTAAAATCCGTTCTGCCATTAAGACGAAATTGATAACAATCAACCAGACAAAGAGTTACTTGAGCACTAAAGTCGTGTGGATTACCAATATTTAAGGATAGAACATCTGTACCATTCGGCTTCTGTTCAATAAAGGTAGGTATCAACTTGTACATACTCTCTGTACGTGTGAAGCCCGTGTGTAGTGAGCACGGCATGTCTCATGATATCCTCACTTACCGATATACTGCTAGGTCCTGCCGACCTGAACGCAAACGTTTGTTTGCAGATCGCTCGCGGCTGGATTATTAGGTTACTCTCCTTGGAGGATCCGCAGAACTTAACCGAGACATGTACGTATTATTAAACGATGAAGAAACTAGGTTTATCTTGTCGTGGATTTGTCTAAGTTGATGGATGAGGCTGTATTGTGTTGTATTTGGGCAATGGACGGTTATTTGATCACGCTCAATACATGTATCCCAGAGAAGTAAACTTTATTCCATCTGAACGAGAAAGTTGCAAAACTAGTATTAGGAAGAAATGCTTAGAATTAATCCTTTAAGGCCCCTTTCATGGCCTTGAACGATGCGTTTGCAACGCGACAAGCGCACGCTCACGTATCACTTGTTCTATACTCTTAAGTACCCATTCTCTTAAGTCCCTTCGCACCGCGCTGGTCCCTTCGCGCGTCGCCCTGGCTCGTGACACTACAACCAATTTCTTAATACTTAACACCGAAGACGCGTTAGATGTTTGATTTGAACTCCACATCGGAAGGAAGGACGCACAGTTTTATTCAAATTCTGTCGACGTCATAGGCGGGCGCGCGGCGGCGGCGGGCCGGTAGCACTGGTTGTTACCACCGAACAGAGTAGATACACTCGCAGAAGACCCGCTTTGCATCGAACAAGACTTTATTGGCAGGCTTTATTGGTAAATAAAGCCTGCAAAAAAAATTACAGTCTTCGAAATCATTTACGATTTTTCATAAGACTAAGAAAAATCTAAATTGTGGTTTTTAAATAATCGTTTAATATGTACCAATTGTAGAAATTTAATTAAAAAAAGTGATCAACTTGTAATTTTATAGGTAAAAATAAAAAAACAGTCACGACAAACTGTTAATAGTTTGATCATGTGACTCCGTTAGGAATGAATGTTCTGCTTCACGCGCGCGGCTCCCACTCCGGTGATCAGCTTATCCTATGTATCCTGAAGGTTTACCTTTGTGGAGTTTGTTCCGCCACTTCTTCTTCCCAGCTAAAACACTAGGAAGTGGCGAAGGGCGGGCGTTTTGGGGGACTGTCTCTTGTAATTTTGACGTTCAAAAAGTGCTGATTATCAGCCTAGTTTGAATAAATGACTTTTGATTTTGATTTGATTTGATTTGTCAAGTTGGTTCTTCTTTACTTTACATGACTTTTGAAAATTTTAACTATATTGTTTGTTTTGTATCTCGCAAATACAAGCTGTTGTTTTGCAATCTTGTCAAATTTAAGGAGGTAACTATGCTAATGATTCTCGACCCGAATCAATAATGAAATGGGGAGGATTAAAAAAAAAATATTTACCGAAGTCTATAAGTGTGAACCACCCGTTTATAAACACGGCCCGTCTGATCGTCGCCCTATAACCGCGCTTTCACACATACAAATCTCAAACGTTTATTTGATAATTTTTATCCCCTAAACCATGTTAAGGGGGTTATTCTGAAATAACTGAACTTAAACAACAACAAAAGGTAGTGTTTATTGATAATTAACTAGGTATTATTTAAATTGATCATTTACGTCTTTTGTGACAACCTCCTGAATTTTGACGAGGGTGCAAAACAACACTTTGTATAATTAAAACAGAAGTCAAAGACATACACTGTCTTATCATATTGGTGATTTTATCTAAGCCAAGGGAACTCATGGGATAAAGGCGTCAGTAGTGAATGTAAGAATTGTAAGTATGTGCGATTAAAGCATATCAAAAGCTCTTCAAGGTAAATATTTGTGCCTTGCAGAGCTTTTGCACGTTTTCATTCCGTACGTTATGAAAAATAAAGAATCTTGTGAGTTATGCAGCCAAAGCAATAAAAGCGCGACTCGCGAGTCAACACTATACAGCCGGACATAACACAATCATACGTTCCTTGCTCGCTGTCGGCTCCCCGCGGACGACCGCGATGCTCCCCGTACAGAGCTGACTGCTGAGCACACACGGCAGCGCGACACTCTCCCGTGAATACTAACGCGGCTAGATGAGCAGACATAGCGCGTGTGTGCCCTGAGTCCGTGAGGATGTTTGCTCTCAGCCGCTTGTTATTCACGCCGGAGAGCACGCCACTTGATAAAGCATTCTATGTATAGTCTCCGACGTTTGTATGTCTAACTCTGCTTTTCTCTTCCTTGACATCGTTCAAAAGATAAAATATAACTTGGACTGTGCGCTAAATCGTTAACAAACCATTTCGTGTTTCTACAATGTGTTTCAACTGAATTGAATGGGTAATTATAAATCTAGCCGCAAAACTTTAATTTGGCCACAGAACCCTATATACCTCTAATTTTAAATGTAAGCCACGGGAAAATAAGATGGTTTCTAATAAACCAATCCGTCTTTTTTCCAACGCCAACTAAATATTTCAATTAAAGAGCAACAATTATTTTTACTTGTCTCCTTGATTTATACATCACCATCTAATTACTTGCTCAGCCACGGATTTTACAGCTCTCCAACATTTTTCGTTTTAAAGCTTCAACTTATGTTCCTTTAAAAATGTATTTCAGGCATCAACTTGAAAACTTAATTAATATAACTTAGCATATAAAATAATACATCGTATTCTTTTAACATGAAAATAGCAACCGCTACTGACTGCTACCACCAATTAGAGAGTGCTATTCGATTCATGCGGGAAGGATCCTTTCGTATAGTCAGAAAAATAATAGTCCACTAGATTGTTGATCTTTTATTTAGTTAAAATAAACACTAACACTCCTCAACATCGCAACAAAGTATTGCGGCAAGGAGAACATAGGATGCGAGAGCGAGAGAATCGAGCTCGGAACTTGCGGCACCCCGACTCGGACAGGTTAGGTTCGAAGGGAATTCGTGTAAGGTTACTACCTTGCAGACAGCGACTAAGCGTATCACAAAATATTGGTGTTTACCATTAACTTAGAACTTTAGGTGAATTTAATTTAAACACGAAAATGAGTCTAATCTACCCGAAAAAAAAACTACGATTGGCTTGTTTCTTATATTTAGTGGCTTTAGTTAATTAATTATTTGATGAATATTTTAGATACATTTTATTATCAATAAATTATAGGACGAGTTATGAATTAGTCGTACTTAACTAGTTTTTAAACGTACTAAGTTATAAAATTGGAAGTCAATAGAATTACTTTATAGGCGCCATTTATAGTTATTTTAGAAGCTTACTGCTTGAATACATATCACAAATATAGATGCTATGAAATAAAAACCATACTGAGATGTATTTACAGTAGCTGACATCGATGTTATATGTTGGCTTAGTTAGTAATTTAGAGAGCAAGTTTTTAGACGACAAAAATGCTATTAAATAGAAGTCGGTTTAATTACCAGCCAATTGAAATAAGTTCTTCGATAATAAAATTAATTTGGGACTGTTTGTCACTATCTTGGCCATCAGCTCGAGTGAGACGTTGTGTTCAAGTATTCTGACAAGTGCGATCATTGAAACTGTCCGGTTGTGATCGTTATATGTTACATTTTATAAATAAAACTTTTATTCCATATGAACAACAATAAAATAGGACTGTCAATACGAAACAACAGCTAATTATGTGAGAATTTAGTTTGTATTTTCACCTTTATTTACTGCCGCAAAATAGTTTATATTGTATAGTAAATAGTCAAATATAGTAGTGTAGCTGACAGTTCGACAAAATATGTGGAATATAATACTGCTCAGTATCAAATAAGGATAGTTATTGTTGTAACCATTACATACTACTACATTCTATTGTCCTCATCATTTGGTCGTCGTCAGTAAGAGTTTAGAATAATTAAACTCAAAAAGGAAGGTGACACTACCCCACAACCTAACTTGTAAGAGAAATAAATAATAGTGGTGTGAGCCGTGAACCTCTGTCGTTACCTCTGAGTTCTGACATAAAAAGCCTCCGAGTGACATAAAGATAAGTTTGACATTACAGGTGACAACTATTGATAGGTTCGAAAGTTTATCGGATATTTAACGTGTACGTACTGCGCTGCGTGACAGCGTGACAGGCATCACAGCTGAAACTGTACGGGGAATAAATATAAACACGAGTCTAGATATTACAAGACATCATTATCATCACGTGCGTAGCCTTTATTCTTGACTTTGTTGGTGTCGACACATAAAACAGTTTACTTTTCTGAATTAAATATTGAGTTAAACCTAAAATCAACGTGAACTGATAACATTTATCTAATACAGCACATCAGTCACGTACATCAGTAAAACATAAAACTGTGAGCTTTAGCGGTAACGTTTTACGACAGTAACGTCACGTGATGTGTGAACTATGAAATAAATTTATTTTACAGTGTTGTGCATCTCTCGTGGACCGAATGCCTCGCCTGCGGTCGTTATTACATAGTGCGAAGTAGTTAACGTTAAGTTACGTTAAATGGATTTATTTTTTTACTTATGCAGTGATGTGTTAAGAGAACTCCCAATAAATTTGTTTTTATTTGAACAAACTTCGGCTAATTGGTGAGTGTGTCGAACTACACCAACTACATATGATTTAATGTCGAAGAGCCGTTCTTCAGAACTGTAATTTTTAGGACACTCATTCAGATGTTTTTATTTTTTCGTAGTATATTGTCGTAAGTAGCCTTCTGCTAAACCATCTTTGTATTTCAAAACACGGGAACTACAAGGCAAGGTAAGTAAACAAGGAATGTACTAAAACAAGCCGCTATATTATATTACAGCCTCCAAAACATTAAGATCATCTTATAAGTTAACCTTTGGTCTTCACCCAACAGCCCCGCATACTTGCTACTTCGCAAAACGTTGATAGCCTTGTAAATTGAGTGGCACATGACAAACTAAATTACTTGCTCGCCAGAGTGGGGTAACCAGCTCCCCCCCCCCCTCCCCGTACTCCACACTGCCTCGCACCGGACACCACACACCGCTTTCATTTAGTTTACATGCCTGTAATTCCTGGCTTCATAAAGGGCCAACTATTTGCATGACATTCCCGCCAGTGATTACGTATCCTGAGAGGCTCGACACAATAAAGGTTGACGAATTATGCGTGACGCCATTAATAGAGGTTAACTGGGTGTTAGCGTCGCCCGGACCCACACAGTCCTCGCTCAAGTGCGGACGAGCGACAAACTGGTGATAATGGAGAAGTCAAGTTTCATTCAGAGAATGTTGTTGTTCTCTATATACATATAATGACCATGACTCTGTTGATTTTGTCTTACAGATAATATAGTTTTTAATTCAAACACTATTTCTAAGTTCAAAGGCGTCGCAAAGTTCAGTCGTCCAACATTCAATAACAAAAATAATGAACTCACCAAATTTTATTTACATTTAGTTGTGAAAGCTACACTTCAGTGAGAGATCTTGACGAAGTGAGAGTCTCACCACTCTGTGCATTTACAATTCTATTTTAAATCTCAAGTTAACAAAAGCGCAGATAATGTTGTATCAGGCGGTCGCAGTAAGTGTTGTATTTATATTCAGGCGTACGCCGCCGCCGCCCCGCACTCGTCACGCAGCCGCACCGTCGCCGCCACGCCCGCGGCAGCACAACGCCGGCGAGACTCGTTTTTAATAACATAAATATAGTCAACTGTTGCCACAAACGTCACACAGTTAAATGATTCCGATTTAGAAATAAGTTATAAAGAACACAAAGTTGTGCTCGTTCACTTGTGAAATTTAAATGAACTCGCTATGATTGCGGAGGCGACTATTTGCTTTCTATATCTATGACTTAGACCTTCATTCGGTTGGATATAACTATATTTTGAATCCAATCGAGAAAGTTTGAGCCGAAACATACACAACGAGTCTAACCCTTAAAAGATTACAAGTTGTGAATTGATATGTCCGCGGCGCTGACGGAGCTCGTCAACTGATAACAGTAGGCTCGGCCGATAGGACTCACTCCGGCGATCCGACACGATCCCAGGCATTACGCTCACCCTTTGCATATCTACGATCAGTAGAACACTTTCAATTTATCCGCTCAGTTTGTACCGCGGTCTGTTACGGCCACAGCGATCATGTAGCGCGCGATATCAAGTATTCCAACATTTCTGGACACATAAAAGTGTCGTGTTTGCCTTAATTTGCTTCTGATAAGAACTTCTTCACTACAAATTGTAGTACTTGTTCTACGACACAATTTGGTTTCATGGCAAGGGCTTTTTGAACTGAAATCTGCTGAAAATATAATTTTATTATTTCGTTGTGCTCAAGTAAGTTTCCCCTAAAGTTACTACCAATACCAATTCTAAAGCATGATTGATCCTTTTATAAATATACTTGTAACTTACTGTTGAGCTCGGTTAGCAACAACGAAAAAACTCTATTCTTCGCAGAAATAGACAATGTGTTACTTCACAATGTCTATCGTATAGATCTATCGTCGTTGGCTAGAGCTTACAAGTGTAAAATGTTTTTACTTTCACATTACGTGTTATCAATTTTAACTGATACGTATCACACATGTGGGACATGTGGGGTGTGATCTCAGCGATCATTGTGCCGATAGTCGTATCAGCCAAATGCTTAACTGTTGAGAGCATTGACCAATTCTTGAGGCTTTCGTTAGGCAGCTGGATGTAGGGCTAGATTCAGAAAGCGATACTTCTGGACATGGCTCGTATTGTTATGAGGTTCGTTTCTCTGGAGTCCTGACCCTTAGCTTGGAGCCTAGTCCCTATACCGGTGGCTATCTTTTTTTATGTTTTTAAAACATATTTTTTTAATTATTATTTTAAAGCACATTTGGATTCATTTAAAAATGTAATAAGTAAGTAATGAAACTTTGAATGTACATAAAATCTCTTAGTTTGATATATTTGGCCATCTTTTTTTGAAATCACATGAAAGTACGGATTGTCTATACTTACTCGTAGCGTGGAACCACGAACACGAAGACACAGATAGATCCTTATAAGATTCTGTTTTGGACCCACTTCACGGAGCTTTTACGTGACATTTAAAATTGGCTCAAGTATAAATAAATTACAGTCGTTTTCCCTTCCTACACAAAGTCTTCTAATTTCTGTTTAAATATCGTATTTTTTGTTCCAATGAGACTTTATTTTCCTTTTATTAAAAATATCTGCAAATTGTCACTCAGAAACCTCTTTGGGAAAATTGCGAGCTTGAGGTTTTGTCCCTCAATGAGAAAAAACCCGAAACAAAGGGTAGTAGTCGCGGGGGTGTGCGAGACGTGCGGGCGGGGGTGGGAGGAGCGTGCTTCGAGGTAATCGACTTACTTCCGCTTCCGTTATGCCCGTCTGATGGCCGCGGTATTAGAAGTTTACTTTTGAACCGACCGAGCTGATATCTTCATACATCACTTTGTGTTGCTTTGTTCTTGTAATCTGTTTGTTTAACATGTCATGTATGTTCCGTTTCGAGTCATAGGGATCCATTTAAAGAAGCGGTTATTACTCTCTTCAACTGTGCGTTATGATATTTTTGTCACACATTAAATATCTAGGTGATGTTTATAGATAGCAAAAATAATGAGTTTATTTATCTAATATAAGCATTTAGTAGCAAATAGAAATAACATGAAATACCTAAATAGAAGTTATGAATGGAATCATCCCGCCTGACCTCAGTAAACAGTGTCAATGTATCGAGACGAATGTTTGCGGAGCTCATTGCGCATGCAAAATGTTCTGTAAACACATCACTGAATAGTTTACAACCTCGTTTGCATGTTACACGCGCTAAGATGGCCGCTTTCAAGCTACGACTCTGTTACGGCTTGGCTACGCCGCTACGCCGTAGTACCACTACGCCGTAGCACTGCTACGATGTTGTTATGTCGTAGGTATTTATGAGTGAGCAATTAATCCGGAGGTCGTAAAGTAGTCGAATGGTGTCCTCTGGATGGAAGACGTCTTGTAATCTACTAGGATGGTCATTCCGCATTTATGGGATGGGGTCAAAATTGTTTGTCTTGTGCTTGGTGTTCCTTGAATGTGGGTTGCGAAAAGTGAAATTGGTATAGTACATTTGATACAAGTAGAATTCGCTGTTATGGAGCCGAGAACCACGTGATTCAAACGACGAATTTTAAAATTTTCAATCCACTTACGAAGAAATAATGTTCAAAACGAAAAGTATTTTTGTCATGAATGAATTAATTTAATTTGCTTTTGTCCCTGTGCTTTGCTTGCGCAGGTTGACGGAGTAACAAAAGGAATTAAGCCGCAAATAAGCCTCAAATTACAAAATATAGAAAATACAAATATATTTAAATTTAGGATATAAATAAATGTTTATTTGTAAAAGCAAATTATTTTATTAATATTAATGTTTATTTATGATATTCCGTTAAAAAACACAATTTTAACATTCATAAAATATTAAGGCCTTAAAAACATGCGCTTCAATGCTAATATAAAAAATAAAAAACTATCTTCGCCGACTATAGGAATTGAACAATTGGTTATTGTTATCTGTGAAAATGAAACACTAGTAGAAATAACATCACGTATGTAACCCCCGAAGGGATAGGCAGAGGTGTACCTAGTACATCCACATTGCGCCAGATATGTTTTAGCCCCATGACGACGACGAGAAGATCAGGCGATAAAAAGGCCCATGTAGAAGGGGGCGAACCTATTGCTAGCAACCGAGCACAAATACAGACTCCGTAGCAGCTACAGAGAAATTTGATGGAGAAACCCAATAACACTTTACCCGACCCGGGAATCGAACCGAGGAGCCCATGATCAGCAGCCGCGCTTGCGAACACTACACCAACGAGGCAGTAGGTTACTGACACAAATAACAGAAACCTACTAGTGTCAAATACATTGCATTATTAACCTAATACTAGTGTAACAAGAGCCAGTTTTGAGGAATTCAAATTCAAATTCAATTTTGAACCTTGGCAATGGAATCCTAAAATTAACAATTTTTGTCTCTTATCTGAACATTTTCTCGGCACGTTTTAATCCCAAGTCAAAAAAAAATGCTTGTGAGTGCAGCACGCGATTAGTTTCCTACAATAATGCGCTAGTGGAGAGTCAGCAGCCTCATAACGAAAGAGGTATCTCTGGAGATGTCAGAACATCCTTTGTAAACGTTCTAACTGGTTCAGTAGTAAGACGAGAGGGTCTACCCTCTGAGGTTAGCTGGGACGGGAGGACAGCACGGAATGTGTTAGGAATTAGTATTAAATCTGGGACGTACTAGTAGTTTCAAATTTATTAGTTACCAACTTGCACAGTGTTATATACAGTGATTAATTCAAGTGCCCTACAACTATCGAGCGATATAATTTAAGACATATTTTCGTATAGAGTGGTCAGTTCTCAGAAATTGAATCTTTTGCTTTGAAACGATTTCGATTACCTACAATTTGGTGTCCTAACTGATATAGATTAATTCGTTATTGTTTGTGGCATTTGGATTAGTGCTGTAAAGCGTAAATGGATGCTGACAGCAGCTAAAAGGTAAATCCAAATAAAGCCAAAAGGATTAAAATAAATGGAAATACTGTCATAATTCGGACAAAATTTCTTTTGTTATGAGCCCGAAAATTAATAAGCAACATTTTACTTAAAATGAAAAAAAAAAAACTAATCAAATGGTTAAACTCACGTTTAATAATTGCGTTTTTGGACAACAAAACACTTGGGATACAGCCTCAGTACAAAACAGTATGTAATGACGCAATTCTAATCTCGATGAGGACAGTCTGTTCATCCCAACAACGCCGTTGCCTCTCCGTCCAATCCCAGCGTCGTCTCATTATGTCGTACTATGCGTCATGATTCAGCCCGAATCCTGAAGCTTCTGCAATAAATTAAATGAGAGGCTCGCAATTGTCATGCAAATAGTAGGCGATACACCGAGAGGTGGGAGCAGAGGGGGGGATGGCAGGCACAATAGTAGGGTTCTTTCAGTCCTGGACTGTTGTAGACTGATAGAAATCACAGATATTTGTTTTTTAATCCAACTGCGGCAAAGCTAAAAGTACGAACATTGCTAATCAAATTGGTCAGGCGCTGATGAAATTCCTCTTGGGTGACAACGCGGAGGTTATCTAGATACGTCTCATCCGGATGCAAATATTTGTCATAGAGTTATTCAGTAAAAAAACTCCTAGAAAAGTTGGTCCAAAAATGCATAGTTTCGGAGATATCATCAATCATAATTAAATTAGGTCAAAACTTGTCACCAGTTTGACGAATCTTTACTTTTACGAGGTTGCCAAACTTCGCAGTAGTGTATTAAAATAGTAGTAGTTTCATTGATAAATTTTATTTTATTCAAGCCAATAATTCCTATTTAAAGCTAAGAAAATGCGAAAAAACTAAAAAAAGTATGATTAAAACATAATTCATGTGCCAGATGATTCTTTGATAAATGGTCTCAATCATATCCTAGAGTTATGGGATATAAAAAAAAAACAGGTTGTATACAGGGTGTAACGGAAAGGGTATATACATACTTAAGGGTGTGCTACAGACCATCAAACTGAACATGTTTCTCACCATAAAACATGTTTTTCAGCAAAAAAAATATCTGCTGCCCCATAGAAAATTACAATACCTATTCGACCCAAATGTATAGGCAGCTGATATTTTTTTTTGCCCCAAAATTTTTTTTTAGCTTGAGAAACATGTTCAGTTTGATGGTCTGTAGCACAACCTTAAGGATGTATATACCCTTTCCGTTACACCCTGTATAGTTTTTTCAATTGAACCAGCATTATAATACCACTCGAAATGCTATACCGTTTACCTAACCTTAGTACAAATACAACGTGTAAGCGGAACCTTATCGAACCCGTCAAACAAGCATTCTGTACATCAAACTGAGTAACCCTACATTAAAAAAATAATGTTTGGAAACACCTTTTTTTTGGGCTATAAGTTACGTTGTACGGTAAAACTCAATGTGACGCAATTACAACATTGTGCTGATTGATGCATTGAGTAGTTAACGGTTCATGGAGATATTTAAAGTAAAGTTATAAACTTAAATACTAGTATTTAAAAACAAAACTTGTGAAAAACTACTTAAACTACTTTGACCTTCAATATCTCTGTAACTAGAAGGTTCCCAGGTACGGTCTAGAACAAAAAATTATCGCAATAACGAGGGGAACAAGTTTTTTTCGGCTCTGGTAAGGGTCTATTTACACCCCTTATACAGTATGTTAGTTTAAACGAGGGACATATTCAAACCCATAATAGTACATGCTAACATGATACTAATAAAAATATAAACAAAAAAAAAACACTGATAAATAACAGACAGAACCATACCAAAATTTTCGCAAATATCACGTAACGTGTATACACCCTTGCGCTAGCGACTTAATACTATCGCAGAACATGTGAGCGGGTCAATGACTCTTAGATATAATCCATTTTCCCTTCATACTTTAAACTTACCTGGCTTAGGACAGTCCAAAATATCTAGGCACTAAACAAAACATTAAAAATTCTTCTATAAACATTATAGGTTTTTTTACATATTTGGGACGAGAATCGAATACTGAATACCCTCCCTCAATATGTCCCTCGTTTAACCTAAAAACCAAACAAACATTTTTGAAGACCCACAAAATTAACAGAAACGGTGCAAATGCAGTGCGAGATTCATTAAACTATAATGAACTAGTGTCGGAACAATCCTGGAATGCCGCGGGACAGCGGGATTGAAGCGACGCAAGTCACTTGCAGGAACGAACCCGTCTGGCGCTGAGAGTAGCGACCGCAACGCGCTTGATTGCGACTCGTAGCGTCTGTGCTACGCCGTAGTGTCTCTGCTACGCCGCAGCCACGTAGCCGCTACGAAATTCGTGACGTAATGAAATTGATGTATCCTTGTGAAATAATTTGAAATGCTTAGCTTTGTCTTGTGAAGCACTGTTGCATACGTCTGTGTCCTAGATTCTTACAGTGTATTTAAATGAGTTCTTGCTCGGGTGATTCTGCAGCGAAAACATACCTAAGTTAAAGAAAAAAATACTAGCATTAATTGAGTCATAATTATTAAAGTGCTTGGTTACGTGATGGCACTTTCAAACAAGCACACTGGCAATTACAGCCTTATAAATTAAATAAAAGACAGCCGCATTTAAATAAGGGCAGAGTCGAAATTAGTACGTAAAAGATAAAAGTTAATAGTCCATTAGTTAAACGAAACATATTGTAATCGTCTTCGATATAATTACGAGCAGACTTATTTATTATTCAACTTTTCATTAAGTTTAAGAATACGCTGAAACATTAATTATGTTTCAAAGAGATAGATGCGATACGATTACATACCATTTGTTCTTTGTAAATTAAATAAAAGTTAACTTCAACGTATTTTGTTAATCACACACAGAACGGTAAATGACTGTTTTATTTTTCAGTGAAATAAAACAAACAATACATTAGCATTGAATCACTACTTGATACTTTTGGTTCAATGATTAAAAAAATCGTATGTACTAACGAGTTGCACAAGTGGGTCGCATCCCCATCCCAAGCAGGCAGTCCAGCACTTCACTTAGTACAATTTTTTTCATGAACACTGCTCTCAATATGATGAAGGCAGACATCCAGTACCTACAAATATACATAACCATGTAATATCCGCCAAACTAACCCACACTGAGCCAGGGTGGTAGATTGTGCCCCACTACCTCTCGCAGACCAGCAGTGGGAACGATATTTGCCGATTATGCTATACGAGTTGAAAGACACCAAAACAATCCAACCATAAATTAATTAAAAATACTGTTATTATGCCAGCTTAAGACGAGCATTATTCTACCCAGCGTGCTATTAATAACCCTGGAAGGTGAATGTTGATGCTGCACTTATCTGAAAAGTGAAGTATTGAACGTCCGCGCTGCACACACTAACAACAAGTACTCGTCAAACAGAGAAAGTACATCAAGTACATGGTTGTGAACGGAACATTTATCTTGTTTTGTTAACATTGACTTTAATCAACGTGGAACTGATGTACAAATCTGGGATAATAGTGCACGTCAATAACACGTAACTTCTAGGTTGAGCTGCATGATTAGATACTGACAAATGCATGCACTGACTTGACAGGTCTACTCAAACCGGTGTAGTTAATCTAAAAGATCATCTCATACACTAATCTGTATGGCCATTAAATGGCTTGACCAAGATTATGTGTACATTCAAAATACTTTGTGAATTGTAAGGGTGATTCACAGGAAATCCGGATAGGATACACCAACCCATCTGTCAAACATGGTTACCTATCATAATTTCGAAAATGTTTGACCGAATTTCATTTCACCTAAAACTTGGCGTTTCGTTTTTTTTACTTCATCGATGTCACGTCTGCCACAGACTGTATCAGTTGACCTATTATCAAATTCGATTTTTTTACACTTATTCGAATTAACATTTGTTCGAAGTATTACATGCAAGCAGACATGCAGCATGCAGCAAGCATTGTTTCTGTTACGGCTCCGGTACTACGGGGTTTGGGCGGCCCTACGCGAGCTTATCGTTACAGATGATTTCAAGGCTCACCACCGCCAGCCTCAGCCGCGGCGGCGGGCCTTCAAACCATCTGCTTCTTAGCTCACGGGCCACCCCACCCCGCCGCACCTACGCGGACTTAAATTATGGTCTAGAGGTAGGGCAGACAAGACTGCGTGAAGTCGGTTTTGCAGCGATTCGTTTGTCACAAAATTTTGTAGCACAACATATTGCCTACTTATGGTAATATTGTAATTTAATATTGAAAGCGCTACCAAGTAACCGGCTATATATTTGTGACCAAATAAAATTCCGTAAAATGTTGTTTTGGTGTGGTGAAAATATGGCAAATAAATCATTTGGCAAATGAAAAAAGTTCAAAAGAGGCTTCGGCCAATAGCAAAAAGTTATTTTACAGAACCTTATTTTGCCGATTTGCAAATCGGCAAAATAAGATTCTGTAAAATAATAAATATGACAAATGATACTTCGATGATCTAAAAAATGACAAATAATGCATATAGCAAAAGATATGTCGGTCAATAGTTTTTGGTAAAATAAAATTCGAACAAATAAAACACTTCGGAAAAGTGATCGGTTACCGTCATACATATCTTATTTTTGTTTTCAGTAAAAGTTATTATTGCAACAAAATACAAATACTCGTAACCATCATTTCTCAATAATTTACTGTTTCAACAGAGACATTTCGTCAATATTTTACACTACTTCACTTAACAGTTGTCTCTACCCTTACACATATTAATGACATTTCGGCAAGGTCAAGCTTTAAAGTACAGTGTGCACCGCGGGAGGTACCCCGGCGGAGGCGGTCGCGCGGCGGGGTCAATGACTGCTGCACAGCAATGTCCTTCCCCGGCACACGCACTATCTAACCTCACGCTTTCAAGAGAGCCTACATAGTGTAGAAAATACAGTAAGCACGTTGTGTGAAGTACTGAGATATTTATGAGGAACTTGTGATTACATAAGAAGTCAATCACTGGAATGGTTCCACTTATAAATAATTCAATGTGAAAAAGTAATTAGAAGACTACTTGAATAGGACGCATTAAAAGATTTTTATACACAAACACGCACTGTTTGTGACCGACTAGTTTTGAATAAAGGAGTTTGCCGCCTGCATCGGACTACGGAGAATGTTTTGCCTTCGGAAAATGTGGTGCCGATACGCTAAATGCATGTCGTGCAACGGTTGGTCAGTGACGGAACGGTATAGTGCGCATAGTCTTAAAGTACTTTTTAATACAAAGAATATAGGGTTATGTTCATAAGTTTCGTATAGAGTTTTCAATTTTAATTTTTGAATCAAGATGGTTTTAACAAATAATGTAATGATAACCGAGCGTCACATTTCGTCTAGCACACGACCTTAGGCTCACGAACCTCATCTAATGAAGTAGTTAGTGCGGTTCAAGTTCGCGCTGTTCACTACTCAGTTGCTCAGACGCCGTACCCATACGCCACATTTAATTGCGATATATAGGCGCCTCGTTAAATTTAATGCAAAGCTTATCATTGCCATATTGTCATATTTTAACCTTGTGATGCGAGTGTGACATATATTGTGGCGCTCATCAATTTTCGGGTGAGTTTAATTGTTTTTTAAATAGTTAAACGTATTTTATTGTGACTCGTCATCATAATTTACATTATTCAATCTGGAACGTTTAACTTGTATTGTATCTCGATATGCTGATATTAGTAGATTGCTTCCGAGCGAAGAAAGGGTTTAAATAATATTGAGCGCACTTTGTAACATTTAATGACATCTCGTAGGTGTCCGGATATCAAAGTAATGAGACAACTGATAGCTTGTTACTCCTTTGTGTTTCAGGTCGTTCGCGCGACTGGCTCGCTTGATGAAGCAAAACCTTTTGGTATCAGCTATGATTTCTTCAACTGAACTGTCGCCTTCAATTTCTCGTTATATTCAAGTCACAGACTCTGGAATTACCTACTCACTGAAGATATTATTGTTTCTTTAAGGGGATTTTTATGAACAATGAAATGAAATATTCTGACACTCCCCTTAGATATCGTTACGTCATGTTTGGCAGGCATACATAGTTCGTCGTTTCATTGTCATAAATCCCACATATCACCAAAGTTGTCGAAAGCAATCAAATATCCGCCATTTGTCCGAACAGTCATAATTGTTGTCTCTGTCACCCCACGCTCGGTAACCACCGCTACGACGATGACGCCTACGTAAGCGCTGTGCTACGCGGATGACGTCACTGGCTGCTAGCTACGAAGATACTGCTACGAACAACCGCGGTCGCTAAGGAACAGTGAGTCTTAAGTGGGTGATAGACGTGCGAACTTTAAGTACGCGGTTTTTAAGATCGCGAACTTACTCGGCTCGACGTCGGTGACACACGAGAAGCTGGCTCACACTGTATTACCATGTCATTGACGGAAGAAGCTTTGTGTTATTTAGGAATTGTATCTTATAACGTTTTAAAAACAAGTAAAAAAAGAAAGAAAAAACGAAAAGTTTGGATAAAAAACTATATTTTTGTCTTTGTATTCGTTGCTTTTAATTTTCCAAAGACAAGGATTATTACGGAATCCTTCTAATAAACTCTGTTAGTAGATCATGAGAATATATACGGAAATCACTCATTTTAAAATTTCTACAACACAGATGATTAGCTAAACCAACAAAAAATACGTGGAAAAATGGCGGCTCGCGGCTCGCAGTGCTGCCACACGTACGAGCCAAGACGAGCTACGAGTAAGATTTCAAACCGGTTGGATCGCCGGCGAACTTGCGCGGCAATTTTTAAGTACGCGTGCTTTAGGTGACACACACGCGAAAAAAGGTCGACGAGCCACAAGTCCGCGTACTTACTCGCACGTCTATCACCCACTTTAAACCTACTCAATATGAATCCGAGTCGTACTCGACCGCAAGGACTATCTGCTTCAGACTCTAGCATAAATAGATCTGTTATAAGCAGCTCGTCGATACCTGCAACCAACGTTATAATGAGATTTAATCCCAAACGTATTCAACTAGATGATGACGCTTGCAATATATTCGATATGTTTAAAGATGAGATTAAGGATTTGCTCTCAAATTGGATGAAACAGCAAGATGAGAAACTGGACAAACTCGATAAGGGTCTTTCAAAACTAGCAAATCTTGAAAAAGTATTGGCCGAAATAAAAACTGGATTACAACTTTCAAACAATGAAATTGAAAAATCGTTAAGAGAACTGTCAGCACAAATAAAGGACCTAGATAAAAAGATCGATATCCTAGACCATGAACGGATTAATACACGTGCAAAAATCGAGGAGCTGGAAGAGAAAAGTGAGGGGTTAGAAAGAATCATTGGAAAGACATGTATTGAAATAAGAGGCGTCCGAAGAAGAAGAAGGAGAAAAAGGAAGACCTACTTAACATGATTTCCAGCCTGATGAAAAGTATTGGTAGTGATGGCTCTCCTAAGGAAATTAAAGACTTATACAGATTGCCATCTAAGGCGAACGCAACAACATCAGCCGTGGTTACTGAATTTACCAATACCTTTGCCAAAGACAAGTTCCTAAGAGAAGCAAAGCAATATAATATTTCGCAACCTGATAGACAAATCAAAACAAAACACCTTGGTTTAGAAGGGCCTGAAATGTCAGTGTTCGTGTCGGACCATTTGACTCCAAATGCGAAAAGACTCCTGTTTCTTGCTCGTGACTTCGCCAGATCGGAGAACTTTCAATATTGCTGGATTGCGAATGGCTGAATTCTCCTGCGTTAAAACGAAGGCAATAAATATACTGTTGTCAGAAGCAAAAACACCTTTCAGCAACTGCGGGAAACCTACAAAGCTAGCAACTAATGTCAAATATAGTATAGCTGTTCTTATAATTATAATACTCTGTAAAATGTAACAACACGGGCTTGCCCTTACGGTTAAGTTCAACACGATTTCTCAAAAACCTTTTTCATACACACAACACTATAACTCACTTACTAACACATACTATATATTAATCACTTATATATTATATTTATTATATTATTTATTTATTTATTTTTATATTATTTAGGGAGCAGCGGTGGCCCAGTGGTAGCAGCCCCGATTTACGAGCAGTAAGTCGTAGGTTCGAACCCAGGCAGGCGCATTACTTTGTGTATTTTATTTCTTCACCGCTGCTCTCAAAAACGGTGAAGGAAAACATCGTGAGGAAACCGGCATGTCCTAGAACTAAAAATTCGAAGACATGTGACATCTACCAACCCGCACTGGGCCCGCGTGGTGGATTACAGCCCATTCCCTCTCATAGAGAGGAGGCCTGCGTCCCAGCAGTGGGAACAATATAGGCTGATGATGATGATGATGATTATATTTACGGCACGGTTGGCGCAGTGGCTGAGCGATCGACTGCTGCGCTGCGTGTCGCGGGTTCCATCCCCGCACGGAACAAATATTTGTATGGCCTACAGATAGTTGTTCCGGGACTGGCTGTTTGTGTATGTGAGCTTTAATGTTTGTAAACGCACCCACGATACAGGAGAAATTCCTAGTGTGGGGGCAACGTTTTTAAAAAAGATGAAAAAAAAAGTAACAAGTTTCAAGTAACAGGTTTCCGGGAATTGGTGAACATAAATACATAACACTTGTGTGTGTTACTTATAACGTGTCGGAGCATCTGCGGTAGTCACACTTTTAATGACGAAATGGGAATGAAAGTAATGAGCCAAGTGCCCTTAATGTATACTTTTGTTAAGTTTGGATTTCGTAGATGTTATAATGATTATTAACTTTAGATAATCGTATAGAAGCCTTGGGTGATTGTTGTGGCACTAGGGAACCATAATGCGGTGTCAAATAATTGTTTCTATGACGACCTAAGAAAATATTACACTATACACGTTCAGCATTGTTACACGGGGAACTGGCATAGAACTGACACTATACAAGGTGTTGTTTTGCATCCTCGTCAAATTCAAGGAGGTAACTATGCTAATGATTGTCGTCCCAAATCAATAATAAAATAGGAAGGTAATTTTTTTTTTTTTCTAATTTACGGTAATCGGTAAGTGTGAACCACCCGTGTTTGAAAGGCGGCTCGCCTGGTTCTTGCCTTATAACATCGCTTACATACATACAAACAATCTCAAATGTTTAATTAATATTTTTTTATTCCCTAAACCACGTTAAGGGGGTTATTCTGAAATATTGACAAAATTAAACAACCAAAAAAATCTGCGTTTATTAATAATTAACTAGGTACCGTAATTTTAATTGATTATTTATGTGTTTTGTGACCATCTCCTGAAAGACGAGGATGCAAAACAACACCTTGTATGTGTTCTCATGAACCTAGATAACGTTTGATTTCTGACCCCCGGCACATCCCGCGACACCGTACTACTCGTAGTAACACGTCGGTAATTCCCTTTTAATTAGTGACCCTCGTCGACACCCCCCCGTCCCTCCGCCCAGATGCGAAGACACAGTGGTACAACTTTTAACTGGCTGTTACCCTCCCCCCTCACCCGAACTTAAGCTACTACTGACCAGGGAGGAGGTGGTACAGGGGGGGGTGTAGTGGTCAGCGGGACATTAATCTCCATCCCTTTGTTGTGGACGCTTTTTAATCGTGAGTGATATTTGGTTGACAAGGAAACGTTGTTCTGATGAGATTGCTGGCGACGTTATGCTAATCTAGAGGTTGTGGCTTTAGAACTTGGAGGTCATTGTTGTTTGTGAGTATGACCCGTTTACAAACATAACATCACGCTTGTAATCCTCGAAGTGATAGGCAGAGGTGTACACACTAGTAAACCTCCATTTCGACAGTTTGACCTGTTCTCAAATATAGGTTTTAGTGTTGCATGTGTTAATGTCTAGATTTAATTAGCCCCTAAAGCACGGACAAAACATAAATCTAGAATTAAATAAGTAGCCATAGACATATAACAGGTTAGATCGATATAATCTTTTGCCGAGAACTGAAAAGCCTGTTCCTTAATGAGTCAATACGAGTAGGATATATACCGTCTTAACAATGGTTTCAATGGTAGGAAGTAGTAAACGTGAATGGATGTCAGTAGGTCAGTGAGAGAGCTGTTACGACTACCACTTGATGCTATAGTTTACTACTTGCTATTAATATAAGGGAGCAACACAAGGACAACTTACACTCCCACATTGTTTTTATTGTTTTCCCATCTTATTGACAATATAATGACAGGGGCAACAGCAGAAATATAAGATTTTACCACTTGAAAATTCAACAGTGCACTTTGATTTAGGCATTTGTATAAGTGCCGCCTAGTGTTAGTGAAAACGGATATATAATTTATGTAACTTTTATGATATCAGGGAGTGTGCTGAACAGGTTTAATTGAAGGTCAAATATTTATATCCGTATAAAATAGCTCGCGATTACTAGCTGAATAAACAAAGACCAGGAAAATTTTGCCATTTTCAGGGAAATTACAATATAAATATAGGGGTAGCAATATGAAGAGATAAAGAGAAACACAAAGGCCGGTAACACCACGAGACGAGCCATTTCCCTTTTTAATCGAAGCTTTAATATTTACGAGCCTGAAATATTTAACGCTCATTTTCGGAATACGTTCTTAATCGCTGGCCGTCGGAGCCCGAAACAATTATTGTTAAACAGGTACAGGGACTGCCTCTTTCTAGTGGTCGCAAGTGCGTCTGCTGGGCAAGAGGTCCTTGTTCGATTCCCAAGTCGGGTCAATTGTTATTGGATTTTTCCATCAGCAATTTGTCAGCAACGGCCAGGACGGTGTCTGGATTTGTGCTCACTTGACGACAACAGTGTCAACCTCTATTACATGGAACTTAAACATAACTGGCGAAACGTGGGACTACTATCAGGTACACGTGTTCCTAACCCTCCCGAGTTATAATGTGTTATGGTTGATTGTGTCATTTGTAGATCTTTGACAGTCGTTACGAGCAGTCAGAAGCCAAAAAGTCTGACATCCAGTCCTACCAAGGGGTGTCGTATTACCCAGTTACTGGGTTGTGGAGGTCAGATAGGCAGGCGCTTCATGTAAAATACTGGTACTCAGCTGCATCCGGTTAGACTGGAAGCCGACCCCAAGTTAGGTTGGGAAAAGGCTAGGCAGATGATGAATGTGTTATGGTTGATGCTTTCCATATCCATTGCCATGGTGATAGGAGAAGGGAGGATGTTATCGTTGGTAACTAGGCAACAGTCCAAACCTGAAGGTTATACTATTCATTAACTAAACAAGTCTAACATGGAATAAGTGTCGTTTACCAAAAGCAGTTACATATAAGATCAGTCTCGGGGACAACTAATCGTCATGTAGTTTGATGTTACATGTTCAGGTCAATCTGTGAGTGTTTGAGCAAGTTGCTCGGAATTGTACAAGTTGAGCACGCGTGCGCTCGTTAGCACCACCTGGGCAATACTGACAACTGACGCTTGACGGAACTTCGCGGAGGACAAGCAAGCGTAATGAGGATGTGGCCGTGTGAGCTGCTGGGTGAATCACAATTAATTTACAAGTTATCTGCAGCACGTTCCTAATGCAATTTATTGTTGGGTTCGTGATGCCTTGAAGGTTAGGGGTACGTAAAGAATAATCAGCATTTAGAGTTCCCTCTGGGACACAGCTCTCCCGATGGCGTGACCATTACATTCACCACACGGACCTTGCTTGTGCAGGTTGGTGAATATCTTTGATATTCGGTATATTGTTTTGTGAACAGTGATAAAGGAATAATTAACACAAAGTAATGTGCCTTACTGTGCACAGTAAATAAATTATAATATGTTTATTGAAAAGTAAGTTAACATAATCAAAAGATACCTAGTTTAAAAAGAAGCAAGACCCATTTCGTACCGTGGTCAACAAAGTCAGGTTACTGTACTGGCGTACCTACAGCAGTTAGGCTTACAACACAAGAAATACACGCCCGACAAACAAAATAAATATTAATGTTTATTATATTTCCAAAATAATTGGGAGCCCGAAGGTAACGTTACTTTCAACTAATTGCACGTTATTATTAATAATAATTTCCCGCACGTGAATGTCACAGTCGAAAATTGTAAAGTTTTTGCGAACTTTCCTGTTGAAAGGCTTCAGTTACGGCCGCACGTGTTTCGGAAACCTTGTGCATTAAATTTTTCAGGAACCTCACCTTTGTTTTTGGAAATGTTTAGGAACCAATCACAAACTAGTTAATAACGCGTTGCTTAATCGCGCCGTAATACTAGTACTGTTACATTTGGGTTAGGCAATGGTGTTTTGCGTTTGTGACTAGTTACGTTTGAGCAGCGTCCTAGACAATTATTTATTACTGTTGATGAAAAGGATGCCCTAATTAATATATGTCAGAACAATTTTAAAACTCAAAAGTTATTCTATATTTTCTGTTTATATGTCATATTAATTTATGTTCAGAGAGCTGTTATTATATTTTTCAACACACTTGCTCATAAAGTGTCTTTATGGTCACCGCAATTAGGCACACAATGACACCCATAATCAAACTGTGACTTTTTTATTGCTATAACTCACTAGTGAGTTATAGATTTTTTTTTTAAATTTTATTGGTTGAAGTGCTTTGTTCTTAAAAAAGTTTTTATTCGAAAAAATAAAAGTTTTTAAAAAAGATCGTGCTCAATCTATTGCTTACTCATTTCATGCAACTTCTTATTTAAATAGATAATTTTAACTCGTTCGCGTTTAATAAATAAAACTTTCACTCAAATATAACTTTTGTTTTCTCTGTAATAAAAGAAAACTTTAAATTCCCCATTTTGTACGTGGCAGAATAAGCGCAAACCCTATGGGCGGAAAATTAAAAAAAATCCTCATCCCTTTAGTTTGTGGCTGATCGCAATGAGCGCGCATAGGAAAACTGATTAATTTTTCCCACTATAGCGAATCATTTTTCAAAACTCGTTTTCACTGTTGAAATTATAGTTATTTATTAATTAAAATGTCTACAAGTAACTAGTACCTAGTAACGAAGAAAATGATTTATGTTGTACACCGCCCGATATAAACCCGATATGTGAAGCCCTTAACGTTATGGAAAGTTTAATATCTGAAAACTCCAAGGAAAAATATCTTAACAATAAAACTCATTTTATTTATAAAATGAGTTTTATTGTTATTTTATTCACAAGTGTGTTGAAAAACGTCGTATGATACACGTGTGTATTGGTGATTACCGTCCTTGGCTCTCTTAAGACCCTCACCTAACGGCTCGGGTCTCAATGGCGTCCAGTGGTAATCACCAACATTACACACTAGTACCATAATGTACTATTATTTAAAAAAAAAACGTCTTTACGGGAACAAAGGTTAATATGATTTCTAGACTTATATTCAAATTGAGATGTTGTAAGTGTTGAAAGAGTGCGTGCGCCTTCAGCGTAACTTTCATGATTCTCTTTCTAAGATTTTCTCAAATCACCCTCTATTCTATTCTATTACAAGTATATTGTAGCCGCAAAAAATATAGTCTTTATGAAATGAAATATTGTTTTAAACGACTTTAACTCGTAATTTAGCTGTCGTGTTATAAATAGGAATACTTCATCGTACTTTTGTAAATCTACTTTGTCCAGTTTAATATTTCTTCTACCTGTATAGCTGGTTTTCCTAAGTGCCCATTTACGCAGGCGCGGCGCGTGGAGCGGGGCGGTGCGCGGCGCGTTCCGCTTTAAATTCAAACATAAGTGCCCATTTACGCAGGCGCGGCGCGTGGAGCGGGGCGGTGCGCGGCGCGTTCCGCTTTAAATTCAAACATAAGGCGATGTATGAGAGCGTTTACGGAGAAGCGGTCTGACGCCCGTTTGCTTGAGATATAGGCGGCCGACGCGGCGTTATGTCAAACAGACAATACAAGCAAACGGCAGTGCCCGGGTTCGATTCCCATACGGATCGAATTTACAACGTCGTAGTTTTATCCGAAAATAATCATTTTGTTTTTATTTTAAATTTTGTAGTGATTTTTTTTCGTAAATTGTTCAGTTTTTACTAGCTTTTATTTAACTTGCAATGTATGTATGTATGTTTGTTTGGGTAGAATCTTGGAAGCTAAATTAGAACCACTTCCCGATGTCGGATTGAGCTGAAATTTTGCACACACCTTTGGTTGTAAGAACAAAATATTAATATGACAGACATAACTTAATCCTGCAGCCTGGATCGTCTCCTCACGAGAGAACTCCTCAACGGTTAATAGCACAGACATGAAACTTTGCATACAAGTTTATATTTGATGGATAATCACGATTTGTATAATGAACTCATCCTGCAGCCAGGATCGTTTTCTCACGAGGGCACTCCTCAACGGTTAATAGCACAAACATGAAACTTTGTATAGATACGTGTTCCATTTTGTTGATGTTAGGTTTGGTACGTTGGAATGAAAGATACCGTTGGGTATACTTAATTTATTATCACAGGACACAGGTTACATTTTATGTTTAGACAGAGCGTAGTGTCACAGACGGGTTGAGACCAAGTTATGGCCTCCGGAAGGATGTGTACCATAGATAATCACTAGAGCTTGACGCTTACTAACATACTAATTAGTGATGTCACAACATCCCCCTTCTTGAGTTCAAATTAGACCCTTGACAATAATTGACACTACGTACAACTTTACTTAATTACTTATTTAATCTAGACATCTATTTACCATCTTATATTCTATGGTTACATTTACATACACACTCCTGTCTGTCACCTTCCTCTCTCCCTCTTGACGAGCTGGGTCGCATGGAACTTGACTTGACGAGTCGACTGACATGACTAATGGAATCTTGGGATTATTATGAGCTAAAACTGGTGAGCTAGTTATCTCATCTTTCAGTTTTCTCAGACATTGACATTGATTTTCATCCCAAGTCCAGACTGTATCTCTTTGACACTTATTTGGTGTGGGCATGTTGACAATTGCTTTGACCTTTTCTTGGTCTGCCCCAGCACCATCTTTACTGAAGACATAACATTACATTTTGACTGATTAACTGACCTGAACTTTTCACTATAATGAAAACTGACATTACAACTCTTTGTTGTTTTTGTGACCTTTACAATAACTTGCATTGCCTCCATGCGTTGCAGATGACAGACTGGAGGTAGACATCCAAGACCCTGGAAGACATAATTAAATTGTGTAAGCATTTGTTTACAATTCCTGTTTTGACACTGGAAAGACATATTTTTTATTATACCTAACTTTTAACAAGTTGGAAGACAATGGACAGTTGGACAATCTAAATTTACTACTATTAACATTATAGTTTCGACGACGTAATTGTTATCTAAACAAATTACAATTTATTTAGGTTCACTTAACCTAAAATCGGAATGGATTTTTCACCAAATCCTTTGACATTTATCCAACGTTTGACAAGTGACATTTAACATTGTTTTGACATGACATTGACATTTGCACCTGAATCTATGATGCATTTCATTTGTTTATTTCATAATGACAATTTTATTTCCCATGACTGATGCTTTAAATGATTACTTTCTAAAGAGTTGACAATGTTTACTTTTTTATCTGAGTTTATACCTAATGATCCTTTGTTTGACTGCGAATACTGACTGCTGATTTTATGACGATGATACTGTGTGTTATTGTGAAATCCCTCAGACTTGTGACCATTCCCATCATTGAGATGTGAATATGGACACTGACATTTATTATTTTGACTATTTGAGTGGATTCTCGACTGGTTCTTCGACCTATGACTACAATCATCATTGAGATGTTGCTGACAACTCTCGGACATATCCCTGCTTTCAAACACAGAGATATTTGACTGGTACTTTGACCTATGACTATAATCATTTGAGATGTTGCTTCCAACTCTCTGACATATCACTGCTTTCAACACAGAGATATTCGACTGGTACTTTGACCTATGACTATAATCATTTGAGATGTTGCTTCCAACTCTCTGACATATCACTGCTTTCAACACAGAGATATTCGACTGGTACTTTGACCTATGACTATAATCAATATTGAGATGTTGCTGACAACTCTCAGACATATCCCTGCTTTTATCACAGAGATATTTGACTGGTACTCTGACCTATGACTGATGATTGACTTTCATCGTTGAGATGTTGCTTACAACTCTCGGACATATCACTGCTTTACTCTGACCTATGACTGATGATTGACACACACAATATAAATGGGGTATTAGACTTGATTTATTTAGACCTTGACTCGGATCACTCAGATACTATGTGACTGCTATTATTACATTATTGGGATATGACGTTGACTGTTTGCGATACTACTGTGATCACTTTATTACCATGTTATGTATGGTGATCACTTTATGACATGACTTTGACGGTGATAGACTTTGTATTGATCCTGTGATAACTTGACTCGACTGTGATAGACTTAGTATTGATCCTGTGATAACTTGGTCTCAATACGTCTACACATATATGACTTGACTTTGACTGTGACTAACTTTGTGACGGTGACTGCTCGCTATGTGACACTGACTGACTGTGCGCTTGTGTGTTCTGACTGTTTGTTGGTAGACTACTATGTGGATCATAGTGATTTGACTGACTATTTTGACTTTGACTCGACATTAACTGACTGTGCAACATTCCAACAAAATATTCTTGACTACAGTTAACTGAATCACACAATTGCAACTGACTGACTTTTATATTTTTGACTTTATTTAGCAAAATGACCAAAAAGTTTACATGACCTGCATTGAACGCCTTCAGCTGGGCACTTGTATCGGTGAGACCGCCCACAGCGACTGCATGTCCTCGAGTCGCCGCTCGACGCTGAAGCTGACCTGCGACCGCCTGAAGACTTGCGGCTGCTCGAAGCTGACCTGCGACTCGAAGCTCGCTGTCGATCGTCTCGTCGACCACGGCTCCTCCGACTGAGATGCCTGACGTTTTCGCTAGCGACACCGCTCGCTTGGACAATTTTATCAGCATCCTGCTGCGCGACTATGAGTGTGCTCGCTATCTCATGCATCCTCTTGTAGGTTAGGTCATGTTCTTGAAGAAATCTTTGACGCACATGTGATAAATCCATGTGTAGGTTAGCCATGAAAATATCGTCACATAACGGCTAACAAATGCAGTTCAATCTGCTGTGACCATCTTCTCCACGCCTCCGCATTGTCATTTGCTGGATCAGACGAGATTGGAGTTGACTTTGTTGAGTTGCGTGCTCTTGACCGCCATTTTTTTCTTCACAATTTCGGCACTTTTACGACTCATTATTTTTCTTCTTGAATTCTGACACCATATTATGTTGGATGGTTGGAATGAAAGATACCGTTGGGTATACTTAATTTATTATCACAGGACACAGGTTACATTTTATGTTTAGACAGAGCGTAGTGTCACAGACGGGTTGAGACCAAGTTATGGCCTCCGGAAGGATGTGTACCATAGATAATCACTAGAGCTTGACGCTTACTAACATACTAATTAGTGATGTCACAACAGTTGAATAAACATAATTCCTGTCGTTTCCACGACCAGGATTTTTTCTCAAAAGTCCTCAACGGTTAATAGCACGGATATGAAAAAAGTGTTGCGATAATGATGTGACAGAAACGATTACAGCAAATAAGTTTAAAACAAACTTTTATAATGATGCACCGAAAAGAAGATATCTAATCTTGGAGTAAATGGAAACGATAAAAGATAGTTTTTATAGCATTTACCATTCACGCGACCAGCTTATACGAAAACTATTCTTTATCGTTTATGTAATGTTTAATTTAAGTAATGTTACAACAAAAAAAAACACAAAAAATATATTCTTAATGCCTGTGATTTGATCCTGCAACTTCTGATTTTCAGTCCAATCGCAGTGCCACCAGGCCATTTACTACGTTCTATTCTAATACATGATAATTATGACGATTGTCAGTTTTCAAACAGTTGATGAATATGGTCCCGTTGGGCTGCAAGCGGTTGACGCGGCGTTATGTCACTCGGACAATACAAGCATACGGCAGTGCCCGGGTTCGATTCCCATATAAAACAAATTTACAATGTCGTAGTTTTATCCAAAAATAATCATTTTGTTTTTATCTTATTTTTATTTGTGTTTTTTTTCGTAAATTTTGTTCGATTTTTATTTGTTATTCATGATTATCTAACTGTTTTTTGAATGGTTCAAAAACTAAAAGTATATATTTTTAAACTAGATATTTTATAATGATTTGAAAACCCTACATAATGCATTAAAATAAAACAGTGTCCTAGTTTTAAAAAGTAATATTTAACATGATAAAAAAAAAAAAAACACAAAAAGAAAATCCTTACTTGCTAGGATTTGATCCTGCACCTTCTGATTCACAGTTCGGTCACAGTACCGTTAGACTATATACTTCATTGACACTTGAGCCGAAATAGACATTCTATTCTAATGCATGATATGAAAATTGACAGTTTTCAAACAGTTGAAGAATATGGTCCCACGTTGGGCTACAAGCGTGCGACGCGGCGTCCGCCGCGGCGTTATGTCAAACGCTCAAATACAAGAAAATGGTTCCACGTTGGGCTGCAAGCGGTCCACGCGGCGGTATGTCACACGGACAAGTTTCCAGCATACGGCAGTGCCCGGGTTCGATTCCCATCCGGAACAAATTTATAATGTCTTAGTTTTATTCAAAAAAAAAAAAAAAGTTTTTTTTTTTTTTTGAGCGTTTGTATATCTGACCTCCACAACCCAGTTAGTACTGGGTAATACGATACCCCTTGGTAGGACTGGTTGTCAGACTTTCGGGCCACTGAAATTATTAACTAGTGATTGCTGATGATAAAAACGTAAAGTACGAACGAAACTTTTTTTCGAGAATTTAGCTAATATGGCAACATTCATCGTCAATCAAAACAAAAAATACCATATTTGTCATAAATATTGTCACTTCTCTGTCTTGATCAATTAAAATCGTAATGTTTGGTTTTGTTGTGAATAGTTTTAAATATTATTTATTTACCCGTCTTATTTGTTTCGTGGTGAAGTAGACAACACGAGAATGTTAAGGTGTGCAGAGATGATGGCGACTAAAACAATGCCAAAGATTACAGTTGTGGCTAGCATGTGTGGGGAACATCGTAATACGATGTTCCCATACTATGGGGAATATGGTAATGCCGATGCTGATAGAATGCCCGCGACGCCGGGCTCTCTCTTATTTGAAGAAGTTCTAATAAGTTCACAATGATATGCTGCTTAAAATAAATGTTTTATTCAACTTCGTAGTTCATGTTTTATTTTTGCCTAGTCCATGGCGCAATTATACTTGGTCGTTGCCCGAATTCGATTGCCTTTGGAATTCATCAAACGACCAAGTGTAAATGAACGCGGCCGAGTACGCGAACACACTCGTCCAACTACATTTTTTTTCCACTATTGTAAGCTTCTATGTATTCCATTGCGATGACTAGTGTAATTACGCCATAGAAGAATCACCGCTATATGGCGGTGATTCTTCTAGGCTAGGCAGACGCCTAGCCTTTTCCCAGCTATGTTGGTGTAGTGGTATGTAACCCACACGGTCGATTTTCAGTCTATGCAGATGCAGCTGAATACCAGTATTTTACATGGAGCGACTGCCTATCTGATCATTAAAGAGTAAGCGACCCAAAATCATTAAATATCGTGATGAGTTGTGCAAATGCTCCGCAGCATGGATAACAAGACAGGCCTGAAATTTTACGTAATTAGGTTACATTGGATTGTAAATTAAGATGAAATTATCATTCATCTTATAATAACAATTATAAATTGTCCAATTTACGATAAAAAATAAACACCATTTTTTTTTTAAATTAAAAATAATATGATTAATATTGGATAAAACTACGACATCATAAATTTGTTCCGTATGGGAATCGAACCCAGGCACTGCCGTATGCTTGTATTGTCCGAGTGACATAACGCCGCGTCAACCGCTTGCAGCCCAACGTGGGACCACTTCTTTCAAGTATTTGAGCGTTTGACATAACGCCGCGGCGGACGCGGCGTCGCACGCTTGTAGCCCAACGTGGGACCATTTTCTTCAATTGTTTGAAAACTGACAACCGTCAATTATCATGTATTAGAATAGAACGTCTATTTTACACAAGTGTCAGTGAAGTAATTGGCCTTGTGGTATTGCGGCCGGACTGTAAATAAGATGATGCCGGATCAAATCACAGATGTTTAAATAATTGTTTTGGTATTTTTTCTTTTTGTTCTTTTTTTTTATGCTGTAAAATATTACTTTTTGTAACTAGGTGTACTGTTTTATTTATATGCATCTGTATGATTTTCAAATCATTATAAAATATGTAGTTTAATAATATATACTTTTAGTTTGTGAACCATTCAAAGAACCGTTAGGTAATCGTGAATAACAAATAAAAAAAGAACCAAATTTACGGAAAAAAAAAACACTAAGAAAATTAAAATAAATACAAAATGAGTGTTTTGGATAAAAGTACGACATTGTCAATTTGTTTCGTATGGGAATCGAACCTGGGCACTGCTTTAGGCTTGTATTGTCAGTGTGACATAACAAATCAAATGGTCCGTTGGGCTTCAAGCGTTCGACGCGTCTCCGTAAACGGCAAAAACGCCAGACGCGCCGCGCGACGCCTATTGCAACGCCCCGCGCCACGCGCCGCGCCTGCGTAAATGAGCCCTAAATGTCCTTTGAAACAGCAATAACATTTTTGTAACGCACGAAAACAATATCATACATGGAAGTATCGTTAGTTCAGCAACTTGGAAGTTCAGCAGCGGTAGAAACTGTGGGTTTATGCAGTGTATACAAAAAAGACAATCCAACTGAACAATTTTGTCCTTGGGACCACAATTCGAAATCCCGAAAAAAAAACAGCTGTACAGTACATAATTTCAATACTTACTCGACCAAAAACGTAAGGGATGTTTCAGCAGAGTTTTTTTTTGTTTTTTTTTTTTTTATTTTTTTTTGTTGATTTTGTTCAGTTTGATGGTCTATGTCACACCCTGTGACCCTGTACTTCTTGTTCGCAGAACATCCGCAACTCTACACCTTGTTTTCATTCAGGAATATTTCTACAAATAAGGTTATTTGTTGTATAGGTAACTCCTTAATTTCATAAAAGTGCTTAAATCAGTAGCAGGCCACTGATATTTAAGCTTTTATTACAAACATATGACCATCTGAAAAATAACGGTTACCCAATCTATTAATGTACTAGCACATACAGGAATTATTTACAACAACAAAAAAAACGATGAAACAAAACGAACCAACCGCAAAGTTCTTTGACCTTAGACGCAGATTTGTCAAGTTTAGCCTGCAATAGATACTTATACGCCAGCACGTGTGCGGGGACATTTGTCTCAAGTACGTAGTGACGCGCCGCGGCGCCGTGATCCCGGCCCGTCCCGCGGGATCCGGTTCTCACCTCACTACTTCTTACTTCGATAACTATACCTCTCTGGAGGTAAAGACATTTTTTCTCACACACAGTGATGGGAGAAATCTTTTCTGAAGGAAAGTCGAGCACTATTTTTGAGAGAAGGACTATAAAAGTGTTGAATAAGAAATATTAATACGAATAGGTTTAGATTTCTAGAAATTCCTATTTATGTGCCTGATGGATCGCTGCTATACGACAGGATTCTATTACTCTCACACGTAGAATATTTACTAGGTATGCCTTTAATAGTCTTTACTTCAGCTTTTATATCAAACACACTTTAATAATTCATAGTTTGCGTTTCTATTGTGGCTTACAAGCGCGATCGAACAAAACAATCAAATCAGCATCAACTATCTGTAAACAAACGAGTATCGATTCGAACCCCTTACGTATGAGAAGAAGAATACAAGAAATATAGCAGTCACTGCACCATCCAAGTCATACAAGTGGGTATCATTTATAAGTATATCCTTTTTTTTGCATACCATAGATCAGAGTGAATAGGAAGAATCCGGTAGCTGCACACGCCGCATATAGTCGCGTGTGCCACCCTCTGGGACTGATCGCGAGGTTGTCATACTCACACATACTCCATCCCTGGGAACTTTATCTAACGCCCTTTTGTCTTATATAAAAAATTATTCCGCATTATGCGAATTGGAAATAACTTGGTCGTACATACTCGTAGCTCCTCGCTTCAATAAATATATTTCACAAGTTGTTTCAGTATTGGGGCCGTCGTACGAGAATATGTTCATATTGCTTTCCTTTAGAAATATTTTAGTATTGCAAACTAATATCGGAAAATGGTATGCCTGATCCACAGAAATAATACTAAAATAGCTTGAGTTTTATTACTTAACAGGTACGGCAGTACTAAACAGTTCGAAATATACCAAAAATGTTCAAACATGTCTCAAGGTTGACGCTACAAAACACTGCGACTAATAAACATAAACTAGCGCTTACTTGCTTTTATTCTCGGAACACTAAAACATTTCAATTTGTAGTTTGCTCATAAAAAGCCGAATTTCTTGCGTAATGCTAAAGACGCAAAGAGTAATGTTTTTCTTGTTTTTTTACCAAACTTTAAGTGTAACGTTGAACTCAGCCAGTTTTTAAGACTGGAAGTATTTTAGTTTCAGCTGTTCGTGTAAAATTTCTGAACTTATTTCCGTTTTAGCAGAGTAGTAAAACTATAATGACTAAGTATTCGCGTTTGCTACTTTGCCAAAAAGAGTGTCAATACCCTTTGGAACAGGAAACTTAAAAGTTCATTTTATTAACTTTACCCTAGTACTGAACCCGCAACTTCGCCTCGGTGACCGTTCTTAAATCCGCGAGTAGTATTTCAAAAGTTTGGTTACTAACCGCACAGCCAATCAAACTATATGACAGTAATAACAGCTAGTAGTCAGGTTAATTCCAGGGTAGTTAGTGTGCGTCTAGACGCTCGCAATCGTGACGTAACCATGTAACGGGCGAGGTCACACGGTCATACAGATAGGCACACACATCGCCCGGTGGGACAGCTCCTGAAACGTTACCTAACATAACACTCCTGTAATATTTCTAATTATCTTTATTCAATAGGCAGGCGTTACGCAACTGAACGGCTTAAAGTCTACATTTAATTTAACTTTTGCTAATATCGTAAAATCTACGACTGTCTACGAAACTTTAAAGAGAATTATTAGACCTATATTTTGTTTTGCTGTAAGAGGGTGGAAAAAGGAGGTATTCCATCCTCCCCAGACAAAACTTGCGCATACTAAACTCCACATAAAAAGTATTTCACATTGCGCACAGTCGGAAAAAGGCATTGATTATTGAATGACACAGAATATAATTTATACAGAATCGATAATCCTTGAATAAGTGCAAGGTTAGTACTTTTTGTCAAGTATTAACCGTTTAAACAATATAATTATGTGATTGTGATACTAATAAACAATATTTTTCATTTCTATCGCCGTTTTTTACTCAACAGTCAAGGCTCCTCTTTAAATGTGAGCAATATGCGGAGTTCAGTGTGCGCAATTTTAAGATGGACATCGAAGCAACTTATTCAATTATGTTCTGTAAATTTGACCGTCGGCATAACTTTCAAATGATTGCAATTACATTTCCATTCATTAATCAAGATACAGGTACCAAATAATTATGAGCCTACCTTTCGTAAGAGCTCCGTAAAGTCACGAGGTGTAACGAGGTCATGAGATAACATCATCAGAACAATACAAAGTGAGTAATGTCCCCGGGGGACAACCCCGTACTGTGGGGGGAGAGAGGACACGCTGATTACTCGCGAGGGAACTTATTAATTAGCTGCCTCGCGATATCAATCATGTTTTGTGCTCTTTTTAGAACAGTTGAGCTGAGGCTTATGTGGTAATTACTTGGTAAATCGAAATGATGGGATGGAGGATTCTTAGTTGCCCGGAGTCTGGATTCTTGCCCGGTTGATGGAAATTAGCTCGCCCCTTATAGGGGTACAGGGGTACATGTGACTTAAATTAGCTGGAAAAATGTGAGTACCTCTAACTTACCTTCGGGATTACAAGTATGATATTTTGGAACTTAATAAAGACACGATACCTAAAATTTATATAGTATGTACAGCATCTATAATAATGCCAGTAATTTCGAGACCCACATAGTAATGGGCGAGCTTATTGGCAACAACAACACTCATTCATTTACTGTAAACATTTTAAAGCGTAAAATACTACCCTAGCATAGTACATAAGACACTGTTTACTATCACTACACCAGCGCCCACAATGATCTCTGTTCCAAATTGTGTCAGTTTGATCCGCGAAACAAACCCTTAAAACATAAAGGCTCTTACGTTGTTTTCCTACTGTCTCTGCTTAACTTTGTTCACCGGTAACTCCAAAAACTGGGAAGGTAAAACAGCCTAAGCGACTGATTTTTTTCAAAGCTTGGAGACGGAGCTTAAATAAATAGGCTTTCGATACTCAACGGAACATATTGTGCATATTATGTGACGTGGTATAGTTTGTCAGCGTCGGCGCCGGGTACAGACGGTATTATATTATGTATCCTTTCACTCCGGGACGCGTGAAATATTGATGATGTGCGATTTGTTTCAGACTTATGATATTATTTTCCGTTTTTCGTGAGCACTGAGTGCTTTAACCCTCTTCCTGTAAACATAAAAGCTCTTTGTAAAACAGAATTTTATTTAAGATATTTATTCAGCTTCTTTATATTTTTTTTCCTGAGATATTAAGTTCAACGTCCGTTTTGCTTAAATCTTATCTTATCTTCTATCCAAATAGTTTTCTCATTGTACCAACTTTTGATAGACTGATAATTCTCAATGTTACTTTCAAACCATATAAGATTTTTTTGGGTTATAATCATTAAGTTAGAATGGATACCTCATCAGAGCTATGTTTACCTGCTAAACCCACACCATTAGTTTTAACTACAGTTCCACGCCTCTTTTTCTCCTTACAGATCCGCCCTTAATCATTCTCTCATACCATCTGCGTAATTGCCGTTCCGATGGTGTGCAGTGCCCATCGCTAGCTCGATTATACCTTATAATCGCACGGTGCGCGAGTATCATTTGTCAGCCACAAAAACTGCCGGCGGTGCCCGCCACTACTTTCACCTATGTAGGCTAACGCATGGATTAATGATACTTCCAGCTCATGAGCCAAGATGATATCCGTCTTCATTTGTGATCGTGGGTGGGTTAACCTGGATTTTTATAAGCTATAGATATAGAGCTGAATCGATATTTGTGTTATTTATTCATTCATTTATTTATTTTTTTAGTCAGACAAATAGAATATCCATAAATCATAATAACTTTACCAAAAAATAGAAATATTAAATAAGATAAATAATAAATCAAAATTTGTACATAAAGCAAATCCAAATAATAATTAACAAAACAAGGACTTTAATTTATACTAAAAATCAAAATAAGGAAATTAATTTTAAATACGATCTGAAATCCAAATTTGATTCTTAATTACTGTGTTCTATTTCTAGGAATGATTGGGTTAATGCATAATTGCCTAGTAGGTACATGTTTTGTCGAATGTACTACAAGTTATTATTGTAGGTGTCGTCTTGAACTTTTTACTAGAGCTCCATTGAATACAAGCACTGGTATTATGAAGAAACGTTTATAAACATATTTTAACCACGTTGTGCTATAGGTCCGAACGTGAATATTTATCTTCGTTTTTTAAAAGTAACGAAGGTGAATGTTCTCAGCTGAGTACAGTACAATATCTTATGTAAATACTCCGCAGGTCATCGCAGCGCCCGTGGCTCGTGGTTCGTGGCTCGTGGCTCCATTGTTGTACACCACATAATGCTAACATTCCAACCTTTTCCTTTTTTCTTTTGAACTCTACTCAACTTTGACTGCGGGAGTCGGATTCCTATTGTTACTACACTAAAAAGGATTTGCTTTTTACTAGTTATCAAAGCGATGGTTGTGTTGCACGAAGCTATCACCATCTTGTAATGCGAGTCGTATATAATAAACAATTAGGTTCATATTCTAGAAGCTAAATGAATTATTAATACATTAAATAACGAGAGGTAACAGTGTGAAGCAGTAACTGCAAGCGACTGTGTATGTGTAGTCCCTGTGCGGTCATTACAAGGCATTTCTGTCTCTTCGGCTCACTGTGTGTTATCTCACCACAGAGCTATATTTATCAGCACGTATGAAATATATCACAGCTGTAAGCAAAAGAGCACATACACAGTTTATATGAGATGTGACTACTCGCAGCCTCCCTAATCTAACCTTAACATGTAATACATCTCAAATTTCTGGGTCCTTGCGACCCCAGATAGGTTATCTGTGTATCTGTGTGTGTCGCGTGGAGGTCAACGGATCGCTTTTTGTACGCTCGTCGCCCGCGTCAACAAGATTAATTGGTCGTGATATCGCGGCCCGGCACATGTGCGCGCGGCCGACTGTACTGTGTACACTATACAGGGTGCGACAACACGCGCAGATACACGTCTCAGCAAATTGTTCGCGAAACTAAGTCGAGTGAAACGCCATGAATATTTGAAGCGGTTCATGAATATAAATAAAGCGATTCGTTTATGTTTTTTCCGAGTCGTAACTCATAAAACTACTGGCCTGATATCAAAATGAATAACTGAAGGATTAATTAGTGAGTAAAGGCTGATTTAGATAGGGTAAGTAACTGATTCCAAACTCGACACAAGTCAGTGCTGACTCGATATTTACGTAGTATAACTTGATTTGGAGTCAGTATAGCGCTGTCGCGTCAATGCTTTTTTTTTTTTTTTGCGGATGGGAAATCATCAAATGACTTCTCCCGCTCTGGGCGGAGCGGGAGGGAGTGTCAGACTTGTACTGACTAAAACCCACCCATGTTCCTTCTTCGCCCTTTGTGTTCCAGGGCCGCGGTATCTCTTTCGAACAACCCGCAGCCCTGGCAGGCATCGGCCCTTTCGGACCCCTTCTGGTTTGCTGACATCTCCTTGAGGCGCGCGTGGAACACGTACGCGCCGTCGACACGGCCTGTCGTCATGAGACGGACGGACGGTGAGCTAGCCCATTACTCACCGTCCACAGGCTCGCGCCTACGGTGGCCGGGGGCCACTGGTTGCCCCCCGACGCCCGGGGCGTCTCCCGCGGCGATTGGGACGTGAGGTTCTCTCCCTCTCACGTTCCGCCACCTCCTTCGCTAGCATGACTGCTTCGCAGAAGGAGGCGACGGCATCCCATTCCCTCTCGCTCCGGACCATGGATTGAACCAGGGCCGGACGCGAGAGGTCACCGCCGCCAATCGCCGCTACGAGGACACGGCGGTGCTCAGCCCAAGCGGGGCAGAGCTCCACGGTGTGCTCCACCGTGTCCTCCGGCCGATCCTCGCAATGGTAACACCCGGGCGTTTCCTCCCGCCCGATTCGGTGCAGGAACCTCCCGAAACAACCGTGTCCGGTGAGGACCTGCGTCAGGCGGAAGGTGAGGGCGCCGTGGCGCCTCTCTAGCCACTCCTCAAAGAGGGGACTTATCGCCACTATTGTGGCGTGCCCTGCACGTGGTTGCGACAGTCGCTGTCTCCATGTCGCCATGAGATCGTGCCGGAGGTCTGTCCGCTGAGCGACAATTTGCCGCAGCAGCGGAGTTTCCCCCCGGCGTAGTGCCTCCGCGCGCCGTCGCGTCAATGCTGACTTCAATATTCCAGCTTGAATATTTTTTAAGTCACTTGTTATATGGTGACGTTAAATCTCAACTGATTTAACAACAAAGCAGAGACTTTTTGTTTTTTTTTACGGATGGGAAATCATCAAATGACTTCTCCCGCTCTGGGCGGAGCGGGAGGGAGTGTCAGACTTGACTGACTAAAACCCACCCATGTTCCTTCTTCGCCCTTTGTGTTCCAGGGCCGCGGTATCTCTTTCGAACAACCCGCAGCCACACCAGTTTCTTTTCTGTCTTATATTTATTTTCGTATCCAAACACGTTTCTTTTTAGATATCTCTTTTTTTTACATTTCTGTCAACTCATTCAACAGCAAAATGGAAATATTTGTTAGCAAAATGGAAATATTTGTTAGCAAATAATTAAACAGTAGTTTATTCTTTCCCACTGACTAACGTAACGTGTGTCAGCACTGACGCTCCTGTACTGACCCGTTTACTTACCCTGTCTAAATCACGCTGCTACGGTTGCTACGGCGTAGCGTGCGTAGCTCTTGTGTTGTTCGTAGCGGCGTAGCAATAAAAGTGCGGTTATATACAACCACAGTCATTCTAATGGAAGTTGTATATATAAAGGCATACGGCGTTATGTTAGATCAATTAACGCTTGTTAATGTATTTAGTTACGCTGTGAGGTTCACTCGTATGTAATAATTGACAACGTATTGTATGACAGCTACTGTTGCCTGGTATTAATTTAAATACTTGAGTTCAGCGAACAAACCATTATATTGCTTAATTGTTTTGATGTTTTATAACAAGCAAGATTATGTCTTTAGTATTAAACTAATGGTCTTATAATTGGGCAGAAATAGATAAAACTCATGGCAACAGCATTACGTCTTAAATTTCAGATAGGTCCATGAATGTTAACCTTTTTTACTAAACTAGAGCCGTCCTAATCTACTGAACCCCCTCCCTCCCCACACAACCCTGCGGTCCCCTCACAAAAAGATAAGGTATCTCGGCATCGCGCCGAAAGTTGTGTCTTTTCATCACATCGAGCGCTTTTCTCGTTAAATGGCGGACTTAGATCTAAACGCACACAGTACTGGGTAACATTGCTTACTCATATATTAACAGATGCTAAGAGAAATAATGTCGGTATTTTCTTTTAAGCTATCAATAGTCATCGTATGCAATATGTGAGAAGGGCTGGAGAATAATGTACTGTGTCAATTGTTGAGATAGTTTAATTTATTGCTGCGTCATTGGCTACAACACGATACCCTTCGGTAAGACTATAGCACAACACCACTGAACACAAGTTAATGAACGTTGATGAACGGCTGAAACACTCGGACAAAACATTTGGCTTGTGAAATTTTGAAGTAGCAATGGTGGGTTGCAGCTAAAACGAACAGTCACCAAAAAAGCTGAGCGTAACGAGCATGCTTCGGTTACCAAGTCCTAACAATTGATGGCACGCTGACATCCGCAGCGATACGTCCACGAACTCAAAGGAGCCGCCGCCGATGTGAACCGATGAGGAAAATTGACGAAATTGTGCGACCACGCTTACTGTGCGGCACTCGACTGGAAAAGTGTTGGTAAGTACGTGTGTGTGTGTGTCTTTATTAATAGAAAATATGGTTTTTAAAATACTTGTCGTGTGTTTTTGTGAAACAGTTCGTAGTTAACTAAGTTCACGTACAGTATTTTGAATGATAAATCAAAGTGAAATCAAAATCAAAATTGCAATATTAAGCTTGATGTTACTTTATTAACTAATAATGTGATGGTTGTTGAGTTCTGTTCCAATACTATTAATACTAAAGTTGTCAAGACTTGCGCATAAAGTAATAGAGTATTTCTATTTCTTCATTCAGAGTAAGTCGGAGTTTCACTTTATTTACACTTCGTACAGCGTCCTGCTAAAGGCATTTTTAAAGTAATATTTCAGACGAAGACTTAAATATTGCGAGCAGCTCTATACCGTCTCTTCTAAGTGAAATGTATTACTTTACGTTCAGAAATAACATTTCACTCTCATTTAATAGCCATCATCAATCATATGAATTAAAAGTTACCACCAATGGTCAAGTCACCGTACACTATCAACTATTCACGCAGTTGTCACTCCTAAATGAAGCGGTTAGTGTCCATTATCGCGTGACAGGACTTAATACAACGTATCTGTTTGTGTCTAAGGTAAGCTCTGGGAAGGATTATACAATCACTCAATCGAAGTGACGCACAGTGCGAGAAGGAACTCTAGAAAAGTAAAGATAGGGTTGAGATTGCATTGTGTTCTTGTGGCTTGCTAATTATGATTAAAATATGAGTAGATCTGTGTGGGGGCGGCGGTAATGGACCGAGCTGCTGACGGATTAATCACTGAGGTGTGGAGATATTACTCGTGGCTTACTTCTGATAAAATTCGCAGCCCTTACAATATAGTATAACCGGACAAGGAAGTAGGGAAAGCTTTCTCAATTACGTATATTGTTGAGCTCTTGTATGTCATCGCGATTTCAATAAGTACTAGTTTTACCTCAAACATGAAAATATCACTTCATCTAATTATTTAGTAATTGAACACGTAGGTATCTAATATGCGCATATATTTATTTTCATAAACACGAATAAAGAGCTAAGATATCAGTCAGTAGTTGCCGGTAGGGGGCTCCGGCGCCAAGTCTCAGCGGCTAACCCTCGCTCGAAGCATTTAATCCGCCTCCTTTCGCGGCCAAGTAATGAAAGAGCGACAAACACCAACAGAGATGCTCGAGGGATGGGGATAAGGAAACCGTCACACAATGACAAGCAGAAGTACCGAGACCTACCGTACGGCGAACAGTCACCGGTGAAAATGTGCTCAATGGTGGAAACGACTAAAGGGTGTAAAACACCTCTTAACGAAGCCGAAAGGCACTGGTTCTCCCTGTCATTGCAATCATTTTTTTGTTCTACACTATACCTGGGAACCTTCTAGTTACGGAGATATTAGGGGTCAAAATTCCAACTTTTTCACAAGTATTTTTTTAAATACATGTTTTTAATGTACGATTTTTACTTTCAACACTACCACGACCCCCGTACTATTCAATCCGTCCATCAGCAGAATGTTTTGAGTGCGTTACATTGAGTTCTACGACAAAACATGATTTTACACCCCCCAAAAAAAAGTCGTTTCCCAGCAATAATTTTTGCGTAAAGTTACTTAGTTTCATGTACAGAATGCTTGGTTGACGGCTTCGTGATGAGGTGATTTACACCGTGTATAGCTGAATGAAGAATTGTATTCATTATTCTGGCGATGGACAGGTAATCTAAGTTTGAGATTATAAATACAACGTTTCAAACTAATATAACAGAAAAAAAAACTCAACGGATGGATACTGCACCATTTAGGTACTATAGAAGTGTTTTATGAAAACCAATAATTGCTACTTAATGTTGTGTAATTAGCAGAGACCGGAATAGGCAGAGTATATTTGCCTAAACTTCAAGGAGGTAAGTACAGGTGGATACTACCTCGCATAAAATAACGGAATTATTTATATGTTGCGATTATTGAAATATCGATAGCTTTTAAAGTTAAATTAGAGAGAGTTTTTTTAATCCACTGAGAATTTTTCGCGATTCACGCCCACATTAAAAAGTCACCCCGAATATTGTTCTTGTTACTAAAATAGACAATAGTTGATAGATTACTATAATAAATAAGCAAAATTATAATTTCAGTCATCTTGTAATTGTATCACTTCTATTAATTTACATATTTACATTATTTACAAACTACAAATATATCTAAAATAATAATAAAATCACTTCTTGAAGAATAGACAATTATTGCCAATTTTAATAATGAAAATCCGTTTCTCAGTATTCAGTGCCTCCAATATTTCTCGTTAAGCTGTCTTGGATTAGGAGAAAAAAATCCGATAGTATCGCGAGTTATTCAGAGTGTTCCTTCTGCACTACGTACGCCACAGTATGCGGTCGCAAGTCGTTATTTCGGCGACAATGAAGCGTCCCGCCTGCTTGTGATGTCGTCAGGAAAAACGAAACTTTTTAACTTGTTTGGTGGCCGCCCCCAACTTCCGCTTTGTTTACCACCGACAGAAAGTAATGCTGTTATTTACAATGTACCGGCTTAATTTGATGCCACGTCCGTTTTGGTTAATAAGTTTTTGTTTACATTTCGCAATAATTGGTTTTACTTTAAACTGGAATTGTCCATTTCCATGATAAATCAGTCGTGATAATTTCGATAATTTGTTGCATTTAAGCTGTTTCACTTAAAAAAAAACATCTACTTCTACATAAAAACTATAACTACTTAATAATACTTTGCAAAGACAGTGTTATTTGAACACTTTCCAAAGAAATGTCTCAACAGTTTTGTTAAACGCATTTGCTACACTATATATAATTGAAATGTTTAAACATAAATCTCAGCTCTAGATAAATAATTATAAAGCCATCACTAACTAATAACAACGCGGCTCTGCTCGCTGATCCGTATGCTAGTCCTCGTAAACATGATTACCTTCTCTCAACGAAATTACGGAGGTGTTCGCACGAAGTTAGTTGCAGTTATAATATCACCCGGTAGAGCCGGGTCACCGGTCCGGGTGGACTTGAGACACGGATTTCTTTCCTAATTGCATCACGCGGAAAGACTCACGCAATATAAAATGGAGCCAACACAGAAATGCTATTTTAATTTAACACTTGAACAAAAACGGATGACGATCATTTTTTGACGATCCTTAGCACTGCTGGTTACTTAGAACTTTTTGAAATCATTGTAGTCACAACTCAATTGCGTTAATTTTATGTTAGTTTTCTTTGTTTTTGCCGTATTTTTGTGTCAATCTATGTCTACACTAGCGAGAGATAAGTACTGTTCTCTAACCTTCAGCACCTCTTCGTGGAGTTCGTAGTGCCACCTAAATGTCCCCGGGATTAGTGTTGCGACATCTAGGTACATGTTTAGTCCCGGGCAGCCCCGCCCCGGGTCCCAGGGCTCGGCGAGTAAGTCAGAGTGACGTGACCAGCTCGGTCGTAGCCCGCTTTAATTTGGTCTCGTTTGCCCGCGCCATCATATGCATATAAATGGCATGTTAAAATGCACATAATATTATTAAATATACTAGAGTATCAAGTTTTCAAGATATTTCGTTCATTGAGGTTATATTTAAGTAGGTATTCCTAAGCTAAAGTTTGTATACTCTATTTATATTTAGTGCAACAAAGCCATTTCTGTGTTCCAGTTTGTAAGATGAATCAGTATAAATACAGGCAAGAAAGTTTTGTAGATTTATGTTCCATGCTCTCAGTGCATTACATTGGCGTTGATTCGATAGTTCATTTCTTCCTTAGTTCATGAGCACCGAGCAAAACAAGGAAAGACAAACGATGTTGTATAGTGTTCAGCGGAAACAGTCGGTTGGCATGTTAACTAGCGGTCAGCCCACCATCCCCACAACTCAGGCCGAGCGCGCATATTCCGACTTAATGAAGAATTCCGCACAAGACGGAGCGCTGGCGATTAGAGCGCGTTTTTGCGCGCGTGACAAATGGCGGGCGTTCGTTACTTATCGCTTAATTATAGCCTCGCATGCAGGAAGTATCGCTTTTTGTGGAGCACTCCGTTGTGCGGATGTACTGCGGTCTGTTCGCGGGTAATCGTACGCTTTCCTGTTTAAAACGGACTGATAATTGAGTGTAGGCTTGCGATGTTTCAGCTTTCTAGTTTCAGACAAATGGGTAAGCCAAACCCACTCGTGGGTTTTGTAAAACTGACTGAGCAATAGCGTTAAATTAATTGGCAAATCCTTCCATCCTCATTTGTGAAGCGTTGCAATTATGATTTTATCTGAGCCATATAGAGTAACGGTAAATGAATGATATATTTTTTTAATCCAGGTCGATATTATTATTTCTCTACGATGGTACTTGCATTTATAGTTATTAAAATAAATACATGATGAATTCACATGTGTAACAAGTACGCAATTATCAAATTGCCTCAACATTACGGGGACACAGCCTAGTTCTCATTGTATATAGGTACGTGACGTAACGCAGACAGAAGTTATTTATATTAGTTCAGCCGTAAATAGGAGACGGGTTGGGAATATATTCAAATAACGAGATAGGCTGGTTGTTTGTCAAAGGTAACCTAATAGGAGCGCGATGAGGGGAGGTTATATTTGGCACTAGCTGTGCCCACTACTCCACCTCCGTCAACATTTTCTCATTTTCTGGTCTTCTCAGGAAAAACATGCTCTGCAGATTACGGGCTGAGGGAGTCCTATGGCCAGCAGTGGGCCCTGGCTTTTGTAAAGTATAAAAAAAACTTGTATTTTTACGAATTTTGGAGAGCCTAAACTGATTTTGTCTAGTCAGAATAAGGGGACTGGGGACTATGTCACAGGACATTTTTTAATCAGCTTTCTTTCAACTCTATCTCATTCGCAGCTCACCCAGATGTTGCGTACAATTGTGTAGCAAATAAATAAGTTTACATCATTCATGAGTTACATGAATCCGTGGGCACCGGCGGCTTCGTCATAAAAACTTTGTGTTCATGCCTATTGTCGCTAGGGAAAAAATGTACAGAATGACCGCTTGATGAGAGAAGAGACTTATATCTACGAATAAATTTATTTGCAGTTGCTACAATTATGTAAAAAAAAAGGACAGACAGAATTAAATGGGCTCGAGTCATGTGCATAGGAAGCTTAACATTATATCTAGAAGACCTCTTTAGCACCCAAGGAGGGTGTTCTTCGGTACTAAAGGTTCATATTATCGAGCTATCGATGAATCACATCTGTAGATGGTGATGACTATATCGAGTGGATCTTCTGGACCATGCAGTGTGCCGTGATTACCCTCTAGAGCTCGCTTAGGTTATCTATTGTGTAGGCTGACATTCTCCGGCCAGGCTCGGGAAACTTCGGTTGTGCTCGAGCTCACTCGGCTCACGCACGGGGACGTATTTATTGTAAGGGCTGGAACACCTTTTCGTGCGATGATGACAAGTGTAGATAGACGAGGGCTAGACGTACTTGAGTTAAACTATGTCAAATAATGTAAGCAACTTACAATTATATACGTAGCTTCAAAATCCATGAAAAGGAATAAAATAGGTAAAGAATACGTACATAAGAAGTAATCCTGATGTCTGTCGATTGCAATTATATATTTCAGTTCCAGAAATAAATAAAATAAATTAAGATCAATAATTATAACAAAATATTTTGTGTTTTCTCTCTTTTTTGCTCCGGGCACATGAATCTATTCGTTTAACAATAAGTAATAATCTGTAACTGGGCTACGTCTTAAGTACACATTCATGTGTACTTAGGACATGACTAGACATCATCTAGTATATAGGTCACGTGGTTAGTCCCTATGTGAACGTAACGACCACGACAATACCAAAATCATGAGGCTCAGATAGTAGTTGAACGAACATATCCTAAGACAGGCATCACATCAACATCGTAACGTAACCATCTACAGTCAAACATCGTAACGTAACAACTACAGACCCGAAAGATCACTAAAACCTTCTTACGTGTACGTATCCGTAAGATATTCGGTAATTTGTCGTCCGCAGTCGATGGCAGGTGAACACTCGTGGAATACGACGTCAGGCGACGTTCCTATGAGGACGTGCCGGCGAGTACAACGAACTATTACTAGCAACCAGCCTAGGACGGCACGTGCATACACGTCCTTATGAGCGCTGTGTCATCAATAATGTATTGAGCTTATTTAGTTTGTGTTCTGAAGAAAGGTTGAGAATTGTCTCAGACTTGTTTGTGCAATAATCTAGCACTTACCTAACTGTGAAGTCTAGTTAACTGTTAATCAGCATGATAAACAGATCTTATCAGCCTTTATTAATACCAGTCAGGTCCCAAAGCCCCACCGGCATACTCACTGGGAGTAGGCCGTTATCGAAAACTCGGGCCCAGCGCCGATTGGTGGATAACATATCTAGGATATTTTCCGTTCTGAGACATGCTATGTTTTCTCATAAGGTCTTACTTCACTGTTTTCAGAGCGGCTTAACTAACACACACGGGGCTAATTGGCTTAACTGATTTAAGACTTCTAGGAAAAGTACCTTAATTATTTAGTTACATCTAAAAGTAAGTTTTAAGAACATGTTGCTTGATTAAGAACTCAGCGCACACGTTCTTAGAACCTAAAAGTATTTACTTGTTAGATCATGTTTGGAATGTGCTAATATACAAGAAGAATAATAAGCATGCGTAATTTATTTTAGTGTTAGGTTAGGCTGCATAACTAACGTTGGGGAAATAGGTACGCCTCCTATCACTATAACTGGCTTAAATATAACAGGCGATGAGTAAAATGTGCGTCTACCACACTGTACTACAAAAAAAGAAAAATAAATAAATGTGTGTGTACCACTGTGTGTGGGTTACCTCTGCCCAATCCTTTGCAGAAAAACCAACGCGTTGTTAAGTTATTTATGTAACTAGGGCTGAAGGACCAGGATTCTATTGTCCGTGTTTATTTGTCCTTCGAACTTTATTACTATATTCTCGTTATTTACTCGTATATTGTTATATTACTATTTGAGTGGACGATCGTTACACTAATGTGCGGTCATGAGTTATAAATAGAAAGTGATTAGTTGGAACCGTCGCGTAACGAGAGCCGCAGTAAATAGGTTAGTTTGTGGCACGGTGGAGTGAATGACAGGCACGCGACCGGTTCATATTTATGCGTTCGTGAGTGAGCGACGCAACTGTTGCATTCACTCACTTATCTTAATGGTCAACTATGTCGCACGTTCCATTTCTTATTTCTCACTAAATCAGTTAAAAGTGTAATAAAAATTCTGGAATGTTGTTTTTTGCCATTTATTATGATGGAATAGTGATAATTTTAATTAATGTATTTACTGGTAACCCAGCAAATACGGTCGGCTGAGGTTTATTCCCAGGAAAATTTAATGATAAAAGTATTTGGGTTTTCAGTAAATCGCTTTTATTAGCAGCCCTTGAAATATAATACAGTGAGTGAGTAGTTTTACCCATTCATTTATTACATAACCCAGTTTTTTCTTTGAAAATAATAACAACATAATATCTCACGTCTTTATTACCAAAACTAGGGCTTACTTTCGCCATATTTACAAAACTAAGTTAACAACTTTATCTTATTTAAGACTATCTCAATCGTAGCTCACAATAACTGAGAACACACAAAACTGAGATAAGTCCATGTGTACACACCACAGGCTCTGTGTACTTGTAAGTGGGTTTGTAGTGATATGTATGCGTGGTTGATTGTGTCTCACAACTAACGTGAGTGGAGAGACGCATCACTAATCTTGGTTAAAGTAAAGAAGGCAAGCAAGTAAATAACTGGTAAATATTACGTGAATGTGTGGATGTGACCGTAATTATCGTCACTAAATAGACTTTAGCCGATCAGAAAGAACTAATGCAATAAAAACGAAAAGATGAAATTTGCCTCGTTTTGGTTCTGACGACACTGCGTCGCACTATTCGTTGTCATGACCATAAAGAGCCGATAACTGTGGTCACAACCTTAGTGGCTAATGGAAGTAGTTTTCACAACTGAAAATAGTTCAAAAGGACGTGCATAAATTAATGGAGTCGTAATTCCCATTTTGAATTAAAAAGGTAAACGGAAAGGAATATTCTTATTTCCACCTTTGCCACTGGCACTTGTCTAAGCGTTTTTCTAATTATCTTGTCCGTTCAAACAAAAATACATTCTAGAATATTGAATATGAGACGTTTTTATTATATTACATAATCCAATTACAGTAATGGTTCGAAACTAAACCAGTGCATGTTTATTTATTTATTTGGTTTACCAACAATTGTGTACACTGTACATTTACAATTTCATTTTACCTGCATTTATAAGTGTAACAATTAATTACAGGCTAACACCATATATGCACTTTGTGGAATTTGTGGTTAACAACATTGTTATCACACAATAAAGTTTGCTTTAACTTAAAATTCTGAAACTAAGTTAAAAATACTGCAGCTTAAAAGTTTTTTTATAAACGTTAAATTAAAATCAAACAATATCAGATATTAACATTTTAAAACAGCACACAACATTTACAATTAAAAGCATTGAATTAAATCAAAACAATTGACACAACATTTGTAAATTCAATTAAGTATATCAGACACAGACACAACTCATCATTAAAACATTGAATTATAGCTTGGATTGGAAGACAAAATATGTCAATTTTGAAATTCTTCCAAATTTATTAATATTGAGGCATTATTTGAACATCAACCCTTTCTGTATGGATGTTGCTTAGCCAAAATAAAGTTTTTTTTTTAATTGATTAATTCATACTAGAGTAGCGCTCTCTTCATACTAGAGTGCATGTTGCATGATAAATGAGAAAATTCGATTACTTGACCATCATGTAGCGAAACGTGGCCAGCAACCTCACATAATAACTGTGCCTAGCCCCAGTAGGTGCACGCAAAAAGTGAATTAGTCACATGTGACGCGTGCGAGTGTTCGGCGTGCGCGCGGCGAGTCAGCCGCGTGTTAGCGGCGTGTCGGCGGCGTAGCGGTCATTTGCGTGAAAGTGTCGGAGTGCCCGCTGACACGTCATCGCCATTAATCACGTATGTGAGTGCTAGGCGTATGTTTGGCACTAGACTGCGGCAGTTTGAGGACCAGAAAACCACCGGAGCATTTTTGCAAACACTGCTGCAAACCTGTCATATAACACATGACAGTGAATAATTTCTTAAAATGTAATTACTTTAGGAATGTATTTTTGTAATTTACCGATCCATCAATTATAACAGAGAGTTAGAATAAGAATAGAATCATAGACAAAGTTGTAAGTAATTACGTTTGTTTAGGAAGATAAACATAATTGGAGAACATGATTTCATTATTTATTGGTATAATGATGTCTTCAACAAGTACTGTAAAATGAAGAACTAGCAAAACTTCTTGTGTACGGAGCCATTCTAAACATTAGCTTAGTTTGTAAAGTTTTTTGTATAAGTTTGAAAAGTCAAAGTGTTGTATTATACATAAGCACTTACAAACACACAAGAAAAGTAGAACATTATTATAGTTTACGACTAGGCTTACGTCACACGCATAGCCAACTGTGTTAAGTACAATAGTGTCAATGACACTGGAGGAATATATAGTCGACTGTAATATTTTGGCAAAAAGTGACATTTATAAACCTATAAGCATGTTAGATAAATACAAACGGAATGGACACACATTCTACAAAAGAGCACGAGAAGTAGTTTAACGTAAACATCTATGAGAGGTTGAAGTCGTGTAAACAGCTGCAATGAAGGTTCCTTTTTAAACTCATTTTGTATAAAAGTGAGAGAATTAAGATAAAAGAGCTATTATTAGCTCAAACACATCAATGACGTCAACATGCGAAACATAAATATATTGTTTTTGATAATAACTGTGTGTCTGACACCACAGTGACTGCAACAATCAACGCAAACATTAGCGCTGTATTGAATGGCAAAGCGATCACGTTTCTAGACGTTTGCTTAGCGCGGGAGTCGGGGTCGTGAGCAGTACCAGTAAATAACAAGTGAAGGTGGAGGGCTGGCTCACAATGTCACCACCCGGCCCTTCACAGGGATGTCTCTGAAAACGATACGTTTGTCGACTAGTAGGACACTAGGGGTGATGTTTAGGGCTTTACAAGTTATTGAACTTACGTAATAGGTAGGAGACTTCATTCACTAAAACCAAATCTATTCAAAACTCAAAGCATTAGACCATTACAGGCACTATTGAAAGCCAAAAAATAAAATAAAACGCGAAGTTACAGTCCCAGTCACAAGGCATAATAACTTGTGAAAGTACTGTAGTTGCCCATTCCGTAGCGTGGAGAAGAATGGGCAAGACACTCCATGGACACTCTTTTAAACCAAAATATGTCACAAAATCTTGGTTACATCATTTATGTTAAGAATTACAAATATGTGAGAACGATGTAGAAATACGGGCAAGTTAAGAGCGTCCAGAGTAAAAGATTAAATCATTAATTAAAATAAAGTAAATAAAATAAACCGTGGCACCTAAGAGATGACCAGTCACAACTGACAGCGCCCGTTCTACTTTAAGATAAACATAGGGTCTGTTTCATAATATCTGGAGAGACACTCTCTAAAAGTAATTTCTCAAATGATAAAAGTAATTTCTGAATATGTCTGGGATGGAAACCTAAACTTATCTGAAAGTGGTAAATAGGTTTTATGTGTTACCTATCTAGAATAATTCAGCATAAATCTAAACCAACATAAATAATGAAGCTGCTAAGCTATTTCTCAAATTAAGCTAGCATAAAAATATTGTTCCTGCCGAAAAGTAACAATATAACAATGAAATACGTGGGCAAAGTCACAAGCATAGGAAATACCTAATAAATATGTATGTGTGTAGATGTGTTTAAAGGTCATATTCCTTTATACGAGTACCTATTTCTATGATGGCTGAGCTGGACATAATGGGCAACTTAAAATGTACTGCAAAATAAGTATTCAGATTGTGTTTAATGTATCGGTTGAATATGTTGGACACGATATTAATATGTTGCGAGCCTGGTGGAGACAGCAGCTGTCGATCTCTAGGTGACTAATGTTTTTTGGAGTACTGCGGTATGAAATAAGTTCGTGCAATAAGATTGTTTTTCACGTTGTTCATAATCATATATTTCTACTGAGCTTTCAAGGAATTTTTCCCAGAAAGGTGTCCAGTTTTCTGAACTCAATATTAATTTGAATCTTTTACTAACATAATAACGTCTGTTTTCCACAAAAGGTAAGGCAAAAGTGTATGTAACACACATTTTGCCAGTTACAATTACATCGTAACTTTATACAAATATTTTGATTATTAAGTAGCTGTTTCATCAACATTGGATAAGTTCATTGACCGTCTCCTGCATACCACAATCAACCCATAACATTCACACTGTTGGAGTATTGACCTCCCCGGGCTTGGACCGTTATTTTGCACATGTCATAAAAATCTGTTATATTATATATCCGTAGCTGGTGCCTGCCTGACCAGGCACACCCTGTAACTAATCTGCGCTGAATGATATGGCAAATCATCTTCTTAGCTTATTTACCTTCCCGAAGCGGGTGAGACAACCATAGGTAATATGACCATTACTTTTGCTTTTTGCTCGTGATTGTGACCCCTCCCTCTATGACTGTGACGTCAAAACTATTTACATCCCGTTTGTCTTGTAGCAGCTGATTATCAACTATATCGGTATAGTATTTTATTATGTTCCTCTAGGAGTATACAGTGAGCAAGTTGAAGGTTACAGGAATTCTGTTTGTCTTGTAGCAGCTGATTATCAACTAGCATTGCATTATCTTTATTTAATCAAAATAAACTCATATTACCGATTTAATGTAACGGGCTACAACATTTTTAATTATTAACTATAAGTATGCATATACATGTAGTACGTTGAATGCATTCTAGGAAATTGTAATAAATAAATAACTAGGTATTCATAGATGAAAGTAATAAAAGTATAAATAACACAGGCATTCATGAATTACTGATTAGGTCAAGCTTTCAGTTTAAATATAGCGCACTTTATGCAAATACAGTGTTTAATGGAAATGTGAAAAATTAAACATAACGTAGCGGAAGCGCAAAGTAAACACGAACTACTGCAATAAATACTGAAACAAAAACAAGCAATAGTTTTGCATAAAGACGCGGAAGTGAGTCGTCGAAGCTAAACTTCGCCGTACAGGCGTACAGTCGTGCACTGCAGGTTGTGTTCGGGGCCTCAGAGCGCGGTCGTGGCGCCCCGTTTAGTTTCTTCCGCGTGCGTACTGTTGCGTCGCGCGTCGCGGTGTCGCGTGGCGTGCTCTAAGTAACTCATTCATTTGTTTCCTCTTCAGCCGCTGTTCCTTTAACCCCTAATATTATGTGTATTCCTTTAACCCCTAATATAATGTGCTAGCCTATGCCCGCGGCTTCGCACGCGTGGAGTTCAGTAATTGTCCCAATGGATTGTACTACCCGGATAAAAAAAAATCTATATGTTAATCTAGATGATACACCTATCCACGTTTTAGGAAGGGTGTTATTTGTAATCAAATAGTCAGCTAATAGATTTTTAATGCATTGAATGAGTGTCATTTTTTAATACATGGGTATTAAAAAAATTGTTAGGGTATATTGTTGTACAATTTTTGTGCTCCTTCAAATGTAATTTTTTTTTGCTAAACTTCTATCTCATCAAAACCAAATTAAAAAACTAGGTCGGCGAGTGCTACGTTGGGTTACTTTTTCACTTTTGTAAACGATAAATTAGTCTGTATACTTTTGTTGAGTGCCTTACGAATGAAAATACATGTATTGTAAATATAGAACTGTCTAATGTTCATTATTTTTGTTTTTTCATAAGGTTAGTGGCTACGATGTCGTAGCAGGCGTAGCAATCGGCTACGTCGTAGCAAATGTGCAATTCATGGTTAAAGTGAGCGTGGAAAGTGTTTGTGTATCATACCGAGTTTCTATTTATACGGGTAATTGAAATATTATAACCATGGGCTTGAAATACAAATGCACTTTTGTAACATGTGTATACGAGCGTATTTTCAAAAAAAAAAAACTCGTCATAGATAAAACGCAAACTCTGTAAATCACAGATAACATTCACACCGTACTATCTATCGCAGCACACAAAACAACCACTTGAAGCTACGTTATATAAAATAGTGTAATTTTTCAGTCGCCAAACCTGACCGCTCGATTTAAACTAGAAACACACGGCGAGGCACCACGCTGCCACACGTAGGTACACAAGCACTAAACACCAAATAAAATAAATCAACAGCGGACACCACGCTAAACTATCTGTCACAGTAGTAATGTATTGCCGCGAAACTATCGCGAGCGAACGTCGCAGCGGGTAACAATTTGAATTGATGTAGTTTAAACTGGTGCTATTCTTCACGCGGTGGAAACACACGCGCGCGCATCCTGTGCTTACGCGTTCAACGTTAAGCTACAATATAAAGTGAATGACTCGGTAGTGGATGGTATTCATAAACAATAAATAAACGTTTGAGCAAACGTGTGCGTACTGTGTAGTGTTCAACCATGTGTCATCGCCCCGTTATATGGAACACACACGCGACGAAAACAACGTAACTCGAAGTAACAATTTTCAATTTATATGCGGCTGGAAATTGTGCGATTTCTCACGTGTGTTTTGTTGAGTTAAGAAATGCAATTTGAGCGGGAATGTGTGGAATGTCGTGTTTATAAGAGAAGTCGCTTCCTCTTCAGGTGAGTACACACCACACGAAGAAACAAACATTAATTGAAATAACACTGTGATGTTACTACTTTCAGATGAAGAGGGAACACAAAAGCATGTTTACCAATTGCAGTTATGTTTTTGCTTAATAGTTATGTCCACCTTGATGTGTCGTCGTCTGTCGTCGTACCTCTTCGTTTCAAAGCTTTCCTCGATTTAAGGTTTTCTTTTAGAATTTGTGGAAATGAAACAGGTGGTTTATCTTACTACTATACCTATAATGTAGCACTCGGGGTGGGGGTCATAATAGTAGAAGAAGATATGTAAATAGTTAAATACCCAATTTGTCCCTACTCACTCTTGGCCGGCTATCCGACACGACCAGGGAGAGATCAAGCTCAACGTGTTTTAAAGGCGGGGGGGAATGTCATATCACATTCAAATATCACGAAGTCCCGGGAAATGAAGTACTGATCCCAGCTCAAGTGCTGCATACAGAACCAGCCAGCCCGCGTCACTCTCGGGGTACATTCCATCGCGTCAGCGGCGCGCAGCCGGGCGGCCACGCCGTTTGTCCTGTGATCCTGTCCCTCCGACAGGTGACGTCACTACCCATCCGTATTCTCGTGGTAGCCGGCGTCTTATCTCACTACTGATACTTACTTGTGTTAGAGTGGCAGGGTAAATTTGTAAGCATTCTCATTTCTAACATATTTTATTCATTTTGTGATTTACTATGTTGAATAAAGTGAAAGTTGACGAATGAGCATAAACATGATCAGTCTAAGTTCCAAAGGCCACAGAGAAAGGGACACAAACCTGAACAAGAGGAGCTTATTCCACCTCGCAGGATCAGAGCGGGTTTGTGGATGACACGTGACTTCCATTTTTTTATTCTAGGTAATGCCGATTTGCTCGCGATGATTTGCTTCACTATTACCTTGTTAGTTTCGAACCCACGAAACCACCCACGTAACTCAGGCACCACAAGAGATCTATTATTCATAAGTATAACAGTTCATTTATAGATACGAGAGAACCATCAGCTATAGGACTAATAAATCATTCTAGACCCTTCTTACTAATTTTGATCATAGATAATTATCTCGCTAGATACAAAACTTTAATCACAACAGCTCTCTCAAATGTAAATATTAAGTGTTTTCTTTAGGTCGGGTATCAAAAGCGCGATGTGTTTGCGCAACGTCCGCCGCGGCACAAATACAGGCTCCCGCATGCAAACCGAGCCGTGTGCTGTGTGTGTGCCGTGTGCCGGGCGAAGCCGAGTGGCCGGGAGCTGCGACCGAATGCGAGCAAGAATCCCATTTGTTTGTCAATAGGGATGCGGTGATGTCGATGATAGCACGATTTTTTCTGTGTTTTCAGTTGCTTATTTTCCTTTCAACTATTGTTGTTAATAGGGGTGCGGACTGGATAAAGAACACGACATTCTATTTTGTCCGTCAGACAGGTAATACAAAAATATTAGACACGTATTTTTTGTTTAATCAAAATATCAAAAAATTACTTAGTTAAAACTCATTAAAGCTGGAGAATGGGGCTCACTACATCACAAGTAGGTATAAAACTTACCTACATGTGACGTCATGCGCCATTTCAACTCAATATATCTCCGTAATTTTATGACCGCGTGAAAAAAGAAAAAATACGTGTCCAATACTTTTCAATAAACTACCCGACGGACAAAGAAAAAAAAATGTGAACATCCCCCTATTGCTTTCCATACCATTGTTGTGACTAGTATACAATAAAATACCTACATCACTGACAAAGCCTGACAGAAATGTACCTATATAATATATCAAACAACCAATTAGCTAATCATGGGCATTAATATTGTATTACATTAGGGAATTCACCAAATTCCTATTGCGCGCAAATTATTCTCTGAAATGCCAATTTATATCTATTAGAACATCAAATAGAAACTAACTCTATATTGTTCGTAACAACTATCAATAAACGGTCTATTTGATACCTGATTAGTAACCGAATACCGGAAGGTAATGTCATTTAATATGCTTAATAGTTAGTATTAATAATCCTTGCACATCATTGGTCATCTCTAATGGTATTATAACAATACGCGATGAGCCAGCGATACGAACTACCTACGATTGTGCTGGCAATGCAGCAGCAGGTTGTCTTCAGGATGTCCCATTCAATACGGATACAAACCCTATTGTATCTGCGACAACTAACGACCATGTTTGGGTGATATCATATGATTTGTGTTAAACATAGACTAACTGGAACCAGATATTTAACTCGATATCAATTCAAAAACTTATTTTATCGTTAATTTGAAACTGAAGCTTGCGCAAAATCTTAATATACAATAACTTTACGAAAGTTCTAGAAGTACGATCTACGTTTTATTTACGTCTATATCAATAAGACAAGTTTTGCATCTTTATCCTTAACTGCAAAACAAAAAATCTTTCTTGTGTATAATATAACGATGGTGAAATATCTTTTTTGTGATACAGTTTGGTTTTTATGATGATAAACCAACAACATCGATATCGATACGTAGGTCGGTAGATAGCGCACGGGCAGCTCTAGCGGCAAATCGACGACGCGACGACGTTTGTGCGAACAAGTATGCAGGCGATGCGACGCGGCTCAGATTCCCGCACCCATTACCGTGAATACAATTGGGCAACAATAGAGTATCTTGACGTGCATTGCGCGCTATCCCCCTCCCCCCTGCCGCCGACCGCATCCGCCCGGGAATGGAAAGCGAAGTGTTTGTTATGCTAATAGTTCGTTAGTCCGGTTGTACTGTCACTCGGAGCTTATCCGGCGAAGATCTCTGATTGATGCGTCTTGCAGACGTACGGTGACACAGCAAATGGAACCTGACTAATATAGTATTCATTTTAAATCTCGATATTAAGTGGTGGTGGTTGTGCAGGCAAGGGATGCGACCATCATGCTGCAGAGAGTTACTTTTGATTGAGAAGTTAAAGTAGAAGAGACCCTAAGTTGTGCTTTGGTGTCTGACTCAGAGCATATAAATGTGCTGTTTCGGCGAAAATGCACCAGAATTTGCTTTTCAAGGATTAAAAATGACGAGCGCCGTATATTGTCGGCTCATGAACGAAAATCACAAAAGTAGTAGATGCAAAAAGTCCATGACCCAAAAACACACGCTGTAAAATGTAAGGGGCGACACTGTGGCTGCTAATTAGGGATTTCAGCCGTTGCTCAATGTAAAGCCGACTCAACTCTTATTTTCGCCTCTGAACTTATTCCAGAGATGCCCAATTTTCTTTCAGAGATTGGGAGCATCATGTGTTCGACATTGGCTGCAGATATCTGGATTGTGTGGCTTGATCCGTGTCCGTTCCGAGGTCAGATTTATTCATATCTAATTAGTGTTTCGTCCCGTAAGTTTACCGTCCAATCTGCCACTAATGATCGCGCGTAGCGTGCTCAAAAGATCGATGTTTATCTGACTCCGACTCTTAATTGAATGTACCATTATATTGGTTATCAGAAAAAAAACCCTCAATGAAGCGGTCACAATGGATCAATAATTTCTTTCCAATAAAATGGTCACTCTGGCACATATCTTTGATTTGTGTCGTACATCTACGGAGATGTTCCGTCATGGGGATTGGTACACTGTATAGCCTGGTCCCGAGGGAGCCGAGTGTGTGTTCTACTACATGTTATGTTGTTCGGAGGTTCGCGTTTTTTGTGTTCGTCGCTTGTCGTTAGAAATACTTTTACTTACACCCGCGGGCGCTACACGAGTCAAGGAGACGCTCGTACAATGTTTGTGACTATAATGTTCTGTTCTTAAAAACACTTGTTAAAATAAGACGTAACGGTAAATTTGAGTTCAGCGATTAATTCACGGATTTATAAATCGTTTGTATATTGATGTGGTTTATTATTTTCAGAATGTGATTTCTTGAATCGATCATCTAATCTGGAAACAATAACAACAAATTCGTCAATTGTTGAATGCTTCATTGAATCATCTTTTCAAAATCTGTTGAAACCGCTAAACACGGCATTATGAACACATTTTTATTGCTGTTAGCAATTGTGACTGTCATCGGACAGTGTTTTCTTACTTACAGTACAAAGAATAGATAAACAAATTACAAGAAAGCATAATCCTTTCACAAACATCATTAGCCATGTTCTGGAGACAAAGCCGTGTTCATTCGTGCTTAAGTCGACACATGCAAGCTCGCCGCCCGGCGTCGCGTGGCCCGCGCTCTAATCCCGGCAGGTGGCGCCATTATCGTGTCGTCCGGTTTAGTGTGTCACACCTGTAATGGTGTTTGATTACGGCACTGTCAGATTGTTGATGATTTTTAAGTCTGCTCCTGTCTGTTTGTAGTAATATTTATTCAGAGGTGCTCTTTATTTTAGAGCAGAATAACGGAAGGAACTCGGGAAAGATCTGAGTTACGTACGACTCCTGAATATACATGAAATTAATAAAGGCGACGCTTGCATTGAGCCGCGACAGCAGATGTCGTCGTCAATGGCCTTACGTGGCGAGAGTGCCCGGAGCCTGCCCGCGCCACTGTGTGAAAGTAAACAGTAAACCAAATCCACCCTTTTTGTGAAATAAAACGTGGGGCCCCTGTCTACATGACACCTAGCCCCTTCCCCCGGCAGCTCTTCGCCGCAGAACCCTCCCGCGCGCCGCAGGCACAAGCCACTCGCCAAATACACTCGAGCATTTCAAAGCGAATCCCTGATTTCGCACCTTGGATTTCCTACCTCGAGATGTATTTAAAAAAATAAAATGTCTGTTCGAAAAACGAAATTTAAACTGTCGTTTTGGATGCCATGCGCAAACAAAATTGAAAATTGTGGCGGCAAATAAAATAGAAAACTCTCCTGCGATTCGACGACAAATTGGATAACAGGATAACCTGCTTCGCATAGTTTTACATTTTTAGTGAACGCAGTTCCTACGTACGGACGTGCGCATTAGCGTCAGACAGTGCGAGCTGGCCACTTCACTCAGCTGAGCTCTATAAAGAGATTCGGCTTTTAAAAGTTATCATAAAAACCTAAAAAGCGAATATCCTTATTCGGCTTTAAAAGGATTCAGGTCATATTTGTTTGTTTAGTGCGAGCAAACTCGAATGAAAAGTGTGCGTTCGTTTTGCGAAATTCTTGTGTGCTTTACTATTAAATATTTTATAAAAGAGCATCCAACTACTATTGTATTTATCAGCCGTAATATTTTAAAGACGGGGCTGCACACATGACATGTAATAGGATTCTTTACGCAGCAAAGAATTTTCTTTGTGCGGTGGGAACAGAACTTGTGCTAGTACCGCGCGATGTGTGAGACGTAACTAAAGCCTGTGCGAGCTGGCCGATCCTCTGCACGGTGATCACTCGGTCATATTATACAACAACATAACATATGTTGCGTTTGATCTCACATAATCCAAGCTTACATTAGCTAACATTTTTTCGTGAATTCTTGAATGTCTAAACAGTACTACGCTAGTAATAAAAGTTTAGGTGGTCGTATTATATTTCTATTTTTATAAAAAAAATATCACACCACCAGCTTGTAAATTGATAAAAAATTTCATTTCAATTGATCGGTTTTATATTTTCCAGGAAATAAAGTTAGTTTTATAAAGCCGAACTCTATTGAATACATGCGAGTATTACGAACTAGGTATACTATTTCAGGTCAGTCTTCCATTTCTTTGAAATTAATCATTACCTTATTTTACACGTTAGACCCGATTTACATTTTTCTCACCTATTCAGCCTTTACACGTGCCAAGCATGGCTAATTCGAGTAGTTTAATGAATTTGAAAGACCGATGCAGCTGATAAATAGCTGCAATTTGGGTCTCATTGAGTCTATTGGTCCCCTTGTCCATACAGTTCACACTCGGAGATAAACGACACGACTCAAAGAGATAATATTCCTATTAACATACGTAACTGGGTGATTCGCCCGGCGGCCATGTTGCCTCGTGAGTAGCTGTTGTTAACACTCTGCTCGTATATTATTTACAAAACATTTTTTCAACAGTTGTTCTGGGGTTAGTGTTTTTATTTCACGGTACTATTGCCGAATTGGGTTTCTATGATTGAGTTTTGGGCCAAGATTTCGATGACTAGATAAAAACAAAGCACATTTCTATTTTCAACTTCTCCACAATATTTCGGTCCAGACTCGTCCAGTTCTCGGGGATCACGAACAACCTAGTAACCAGTTGTTTCCCATCGTCGCCAGCAAAGAGCTTGTGACAGTAGATTGGAATTACTCCCTCATTCTGTTTCGGGTCGGTAGCTCCATTTGAAAAATTTGTGGAATATATAAAGGAATTCACTTAAGGAATAGTTGTGCTTCTGTGCTGGGATGGTGCTATTTCGATCTAAACGACGACGTTTGCGAGTACAGTCGGAAGACGATATAAGTGCACATGTAGGGAATTACCGAACAAGAGATTCTATTCTTTTGCCAACAAAAAAGAAAATTACCTTCTCATTTTATTATTGAATTGGGTCGAGAATCATTAGCATAGTTATCTCCTTGAATTTGAAAAGGATGCAAAACAACATCTTGTATTAATAATAATATTTTGTCGGGCATGCCACCGTCCGGGACATGGAACATCTCAGGAGTCTTTCGCTGGGCAGCTGGATCATGGATTAAGAAAGAAAGGATTGTGTGGTTTTATGAAACCACGGTAATAGTGAAACTTTTTTTCACACTATAGACTTTTTTTTTTTTTTTTTAACTAACAATTTTTGGAATAATATTCCATTAAGGGTATAAAACGCGGAGTAGGTTCTTAAAGTTTCACTTTAATAACAAAGTTTATTGGCACAAAGAAAAAGGTTTTACCTTTCCATTTGAAACCCTGACTCCCGTGCTAGGTGAGACTTGTGTTACATGAGTCAGGGGTATATGACAAACAAGACGGAACAATAAACAAAATACATATTTTAATTTCACAAAGACAGCTACAAAGACATAGATCATCCACTTTTTCTCTATCTATAGTGTGAAACAGACAAACTCAACGTCTAACGAACCAGTACGTATGTCTCAGTTAGTGTAAGTACCTTCGGCAGCCATCACATCAGCACTATGCCGCTGTACCTGAGCGCCGCGATATAAATGTGTTACATAAATCAATGCGCGACGCTCGCTGATAGCAAAGGGTCGCAAATGGAAATCGTCCGCTTAAGCCTTTGCTACATGTTGCGGTGACAACGTCGCCACCCTTCTCCTACAACCCCACACACCTTCGCACCTTAGAGAGACACTACCTGGCACATCTTTGTGCCAGGTAGTGACCATCTTTGTGCCAAAGAGTAGGAATCATTTATTAGTCTTGTACAAAACGATAGGTGGCAACATACTGAAATGTTGATATTCAGCCAATTAGAGGTATCTGAAGTACGGTGTAGCACACTACACACCCGTAAATACGTGACACAATAGCTTTCATTTTTAGATCTGGCCTTTTCGTTGGTATATATAGAAGTTTTCTACTGTTGTTCAATCAAGAAGTGTTCTTTCTGAATTGATTGATATTACCTATACTAAATGGCAAAAAAGTAGTATCTCGAAGGTTAAAAGAAAAATCAACACATTTTTCAGAATGTTTTGTCTGAATACCTTGATTTGCCTCTTTATTTTAAGCGTCATCGTTAACCTACTTCAAATTACGTCTTTTTCCTTTGATCTATGAAGAAAACTAAATGACGCGAGAAAAATAAGCTTGAAATGGCTGTTATTAACACAATACTTGTACTTTGTACTATTTTATTTCGATCAATGGCGTCCGATATTGAGAAAAGTAAAATAGTCTCTATCAAAAGATGAAAATCAATTTGAACACATTGAGAGAAATTGAACAATTTCATAATTTGGTTGAGTACGTCTGATGTTTACGAATGAATTTTTTCTGCGAAAGCAATTTTAATATGAAAGGTTGAATGTAATTTCAATCAGGCGGTAATGGCTCCAATTTTATTTTCTTTTAAATTTATTAATAAATAAGGCTGTCGTAAAAAATAATTGCTGCCTTCCGCAGTTTCATTCATTTAAATTACCTACGTTAATTTTTAATTTCAGTGAAAAAATACTTTTATGGTGCAACAACATTTAAACCAATGATCATTTTATAACTTCTAACTATTGGAAATATCGGAACATTGCAAGTACTTTAGCTATCTTAGCCCGCAAACTCAGCTAATGTTGTTTGCCAACATCCACTCAGACCATTTAGCTAATCCAACTTGGCAAGAGCCGCACAAACGCTGGTTAACTGCTTTTATATCAATATTGTAATGATTTACCAAGTCATCATAATTCTTTTGCCCTTATCCCAATAACTTTGGGGTCGGCGCAGCATGTCTTCTTCTTACATACTTCTCTATTACTTGTCTCCTCATGATATACCTCCTTTCTTGCCATATCTGCACACAGTCCATCAATCGTTACTTTGTAATTATTTGTCAAATAAATGTCATAAAATCATGTTCTTTGGAGCCTCATAAATGATAGTAAGTAGTTTAAATCAATGACGAATATTTATACCTCCGTGTCTCAATATGCTATACTAATTATGAGATTTAAAGTACTTGAACGCGCTTTAGATGTCTTGATGGCGTTCAGTTTCTATGGTTAAATTCGTCCTTAGATGTCTGTATTTGCTGTAGGTAACCAACGAGCGCAGCATTAGTGGTCGCATCTCAGGTGTAGTGGACACGGAAATGGATTCCCGGCGCGGTTGCCGCTGTCCGCCACAGTGTCCGCACTGAAGCCCGGACACTGTATCTCGGACAGCATTCGGTATTACACAATCATTTGAGTAGTCTAAATAACTTAGTTCAATAAACGTTAGTAATGTGGGCGTTTTCGAGTGTCTGTACTGTTTCCGTGGTACGAAGTGTGTTTATTTGTCGGAGATGGCTATTAAATTTTATAAGCTAAATAAGCTGATCTACTATTGTAATTCGACTACAGAAGATCAATATGGTAATAAGCTTAACATGATTAAGTTTATCGTTTTCTATATCTATTAAATTTCATGTAGGGAATTTATAGATCAAATTTTTGACCAATAACGAACTATACGTTTAAGTAGGATTTGGATCCTTACTTTTAGGAAATATACCGTGCGTGGGCCGTGGGCAGAAAACATTACCATATAAGAACATACGCAAGCAGTTCTAACAACAAACCCTTTACACCGTCGTATTCGAATTAGCATCCGCAAGTGTATGGTATATGCGGGCTATATCTCAGGTGGACGCTGCTAATGAAATTCCGCCGCCACCCGTGCGCCGCCCTTGTCTGCCTTGTCCGGCACTGTCCGAAACTGTCCGGTATCCGACAGTATTACGTGTGAGTATTACGGACCATTCTCGCCATTTATTGGCCAAACGTGGCTTTAGATAGATGTTAATGTGTCCTTCAAAATTGTGCTTGAAACTGACGTTTATAAAATAAGTATTTATTTGAAAGAAGGTAGGTACTGAAGGTTTTAGAAGAATTACTGATTCTGAACTTACATTGTCTTTATGAGGCATTAGGCAACCCCTTCTTGACATTGGTGCCAGTATTGAGATGTGTGAAGTCTAAGTTAAATATAAATATCTCGCACAAATAAACCGGAATAAATTCTCTAAATGATGGGGAAAACCGAATCAAAACCCGTTTGCGTAATTTAGTCGATGACGCAGTCACAGACATAGACATAAACGAAGTTGAAATTGTTTTATAATATTTATCATTCTATGCTATGATAATGAAACTCATGGAAGGCGATTGCGCCTTCCATGAGTCACATGGTCGTTGTGTGCGTGTGTTGTTCATGATCGTGCACGATCGTAATCAACGCGATAATCATACATCTCCATACAAATAGGTGACGCAGTATGGAATGAAGTTTACTCCGACATATGCTTCGCGGCAGCCATATTGTTGCAAGAACATAGCTTACACAGTGTAGCGGGACTGTGAAGGAAGTTGACACAAACTTCGGAAACATACTTCACTTTGTTTCGCTTTCATTTGCAAATTGGCAATCGAGTAACTTGGATTGTTATCTCGATTGGATTTTGTCATTGGAAATACGAAAAGCTTTCGAATAACAAAGTTTTTTTATTGTGGCATAACAATAACTTCTTAGATAGATTTTGCATTGGCTTAAACACAGTTCAGTGTAGTTTAGAAAATAACTATGCTTATGTTAAAGTAGTTGTATTGGCAACACTAATAGTAGAATGTCACAATAGGCTATACCTTTCATTCTCTCTACTCCAGTTACGAGAAAAAAAGATCAAGTCATCCCTAAGTTTGAATGATCATATAAAATGAAAAATAAAGCCCTATATACTTCAGTTGACTGTTTTATTCATCTAATTTATATCTAACTTAATCGATTCATACTGTGATTGGTATTTCGAGTTTCTAATCATTTAGTGAATTCAAAATTGAAATTAACAGAATAATTTAGCACCGATAACAAAACAACAGCAAATGGATTTACCAATGCAACTAAATAATATCTTAGTATTAATATTAAATGAAAGCAATTAGTGCGAGTGGCTGAGCGTCTCGCCGATACATTAAGTCGTTCTGATCCGAGTCTAGAACGACGCCGGTTATTGTGTCATCTTCAGTGGGCTATAGTTTACGGATCTCGATATTAAACCGCTGCCTGTAGGATTGTCAGTGTATCCTACATCCCGTACGAGATGTCGTGGGTTGACCACGAGATACACGCTCAAACGAATGCGCAAACATAACAATGTTAGCTAGTAAGGAAACAACAAACGAAAAGAGTTGTTGAAGCAAAGGTTGCTGCAAGCATGTCAAATTGCGTCGCAATGTCCTATGGTCGTGGGGTGATAGAGCTGGTGGCTGAAAGGTCGGTTCGTGCTAAAAAAGTAGGTGAATGGCTCGCCTGGGAGTTGTAGTGTTGACGCGTTTGGATACACCTGCGTGGACATTTGTGTCAATCGTAAGGGATGTGAAGGTCACGATGATATATATATTTAGGAACCAAACGGAGCCATATCTCGGAGTATGTTCAAATTTTCTATGGCAATGTTAGATCATCAAAGCTATCAGTAGGAAAGTTTAGCTTTTCAAATACAAGACAGCTAATGTACTCGTATCGTGGAACGGATTTCTAAATCCCAGACACAAAACATCGCGGAAATGGCGAACGAATACAAAATGCTGTAATAACAGTATCAGAACGGACTCACTTCTCTGTGGCGGACGATAACAACTTTCAATAGGAACATTATAATTCTATGGGATTGGTAACGATTTGGTGTGCGCGTCAAACTTTCGCCACAGAATATTTAGATAGCAGTATGTCTAGAGAGGGTAGCTTCAATCGCTAAAAACAAAGGTTGCAGAACGGTGTGTCACCAACTCGGTAGATTTTAGTAGATCATCACTATTTTTTTTAGTTTCTGCTTGAAATTACATGCATTCTGTGAGCGTAATTTCCAACTAAGTCTGATGAATATTAACGAGTTGTTTCTTTACCCACGTTATTATTTTAAAATACGGCATGTTTCTACTTTCAATATAAAGTCTCTTCAATGAATTGGAGGACCTAATTAAGAACCTTAAGACTGTGTCGGCTTATCAACCTGAACGTTGCCCTACCCATCCAAGTAAGTAATCACTATACGACTGTTCTATTTGTGTACTCACTAAGAAGGAGGAGTAAGTTGTTCATCACAATATGTTTCGGCCTTTCCCCTTTTTATTTCTAATCTTAAGTATAGGTAACCCCAGCATTAGGCACGGGATGCGCCTCTCAGCGCTTATTACCGGCATTAAGGAGTTCTACGTCAGATGATAATCACCCTCCCCCCTATTTACACCCCCTTATTGCCCATTTACACCCCCATACTTTTTGGCTATTGTTTTTGTTTCGCGTTCATCTAATTACCGTTATCAGGCTAGCACTTTAAAAGAGTTGGGGTCGGCTGCCAGTTTCCTCCGTTGTGGATTTGTTTCTTTTAGCAGTAGATAGTCTTCTAAACTTTGATCTTAATCAACCCGGGGTGTAATAATAACAGATAATAAATTTTAACTATTTTACAAATCCTCCAAGCTCTCGCAAGGGATGAGAGTATCTTTACTCAAGTTTGAAACGTCTTTCAATGCATTAAAAAGTATTGACTGCAACCATTTGGTGCCGCCAGCTATAATACAGATCCAACACAAATATGTTACTGTTTTAAAAAGCGATAGCATTAAAAGCTATCCTGTTTGTTTTCGCTTCATATTGCTTTCCCTCAATCAACAGTCAGCGTTCATGGAAGCTGTAATTCTGCTGGAATTTAATTCCGTTTGTTGAACAGCGGTACAACACAATACAAACATAATGATACAAAACGTCCACTGTGCAAGAACATCAGCAGTTTCATTAGGAAAAGGTGATGATTCATACCAGTGCCCTAGAGCTAGCATGTCGAATACAAATGAAGTAAAGTGGTGCGCTTTAGACACTTTAATTACCACGAATTTTATTGGTTACCTGTGTGGCCATTTTGTGTTTGTGGTCTTTAACGATGTCGTACCACGTACGGTGTAACTTTTAGCGAATTCCATTGTATAGCTTGATTCTATTGATATTCTTCTATTACACTGCACTTTTCAGTTTTACAGAGCCGCAGCTTTTCAAGTGGTTATTACTATTTACAATTTCTAATTAGAGTGACGAATGCCAGGGAGAACGAAAAAAACTTGTCGCGCCGACCCAATTAACATGGGACAAGAGATGGGTAACCGGTGAGTTGTAAGAAGTTGGTTTTCTGTACACTATGTGTATACATTATGCAGTGTTCAGTGTTCAGGTAATACGCGGGCGGGCCATCGAACTTTATCACGTAAAACTCTTTGAGAGATTGGACTTTGTATATATTTTCAGTGAATTGAGTAGGTACCCACGTTTTTCATCTTGATTTATTTTAGACTGTTGTTTTATGTTTAAGTTTATCTATACCTTTAGTCGAATTATACATCAGTGTAACGTCAATACCCCGGGGTTTCAAGTAGTGTTACAGTCAGATTAACAGCGGTTAGCTAATTGGTTGTCAGTATTTATACGCGGCTCGTAGCGCCACGTTCCCAGAATAGTAATAATACAAGGTCACTGGTAACTGGATGTATTCCTTGCAGGAAGTTATAGTAGTGTTAAAATGCAACAAATTAAGCCACTAAATGTTCTACCGAAATTTAGTAGCTTTTGAGATAGTTTGATTTTTATTTTTGTATGAAAAATCCCAGGTTAAATCATTTGAAGCCAATTTAAAAGTGATTTACGGCGCGACTGTACTGAAATTTAAACTATTATCATAGTTGATGCAATAGCAGACCTTAGTTAATAGTTAAAAGTTACAAAAATGCCTACAACTTTGCCAAAGATCAATAATAATTATGACATGCATGCCTTCCCGTATAAATAAAAAATGATTTAAGATATATCTAGATAGACAAGGATATTTTACTAGTCATTTTTACATCAGGCGTACTATTATTTTTTTGCAATAGACAACATTTTATAAGAAGTAATAGCAAAATTAACCACAAAAATAGGGTTTTGATTACGGATCAGCCAAAGTGCTGCTATGGCATCAAATATGATAATAGTCTTTTCAGTATAGTCGCGCTGTAAATCATTTTTAAATTGGCTTCAAATGATTTAATCTAGGATTTTTCGTATAAAATTAAAAATCAACTCAAAAACCAAAAATTATGAAAAATGGGCCAGGTTGGTAAGCTACGTTAATCTCCGTCTCATAGAGAAAAGGCCGGTGTCCCAGCAGAATGAACATTTCAGGCTGATGTGGCTAAGCGGTATCGACACTACATATAATGGAGATGAGGTCAAGTGACCAGCTAGCAAACCTCAGTTAAAATCTAGATCGGTATGAGTTTATTCAATCGTCAGTCTCCGCCGTCAATATTCAGTGAGCACCATTAGGTGTTTACTTAGCGTCCTCTCTCTCGGCAATCAATGCAAATCGTGTTCGGAAACAATGGCGAGATCTATCCGTCCGCACAAAGCGCTTGTCAACCAGGCGGCGCAGCCACGCGGTGGACACGTGCAGAAGTAGGTTAACAAAGAAATACTGACTCAGTGTTGGTAGAGCACCTGAAACAAACCCAAACTGGTCCACTCGTTATTGTCTTTCATTGCATACACTAAAACATGGAGCGACCTATCTAACCTTCAAGACCCAGTTGGTAATAAGTAAGTTTGGTAAGGGTAGTTGTCAGACTTTTGGTCTTCTGACTGCCCATAGCAACTGACAAAGGTCAAGAAATGACAGCCGGGACCTACGCTTCATTGCATGCTTGCACGGAAGCATTCACATGGCAAGGTGGCTCAAAATATAGGGAGCCTATACCAAAGAGTGATGCAATGTTTTTTTAGAAAATACGTTAACATTAATTATGTATTCGATTCCCCAGTGGGTACGTTGAATGCTGTGTGTGTGCCTAAGGTCAGATGTGTTAGTAGTGCTTGCAACTGCTGTGCGTGTTTGATGTTGTGTATCAAGGAGTATGCAAGGGTCCTAGCAGAAGCTGTCTTTATGTAGTTTCTGTCTACTTTCTCGGGTTAAAGGCGCGATTTTATGTATGGGTGATCCAGCATGTTTTTTTTTATCACTATCTCTATAATATAGCCCTCACTAATAAAAAAAATGGTCAGTTATCCTTCTGCACTTTCACACCGCCTGGTTATAGCGAAAAACATCCGTATCCCAGATACCATCAATTACTTCAACAGTCTCCGAGGACAAAGCTTTTGTTCCGCGCCTCTGAAATAGTTCAATGTTCAGCGAGGACTATCTCAGTCTTACTTCATCTTTTTTAGCGCACTCGATAGAAATCTAAAGTGATTATTAGTTTCCGGGCGACGGAAATTTTAAGTAATCGGGTTCGTTCGGAGGAGGGAGATTCCGAGGAGACTGTCTTTTGTTTTAGATTGTAAGTACTTATAAATAACGAGGTCTTAGGTATCGCTGAGGCGGTTATGATTCTGAGAAAGAACGGGTTCCAACTCTTAAGGATTTTAACAGACCTAATACCTAATTATAAATCTAACAATCTCACTATCAAGCAAATTATTTATGTATTACTATCTTGCGGAAGTTTCTTTGTTCTTATGATGAGCTCAGCAACAGCCATGTCGGATGTCACATAGATAACGTTTGCGTCAATAACATTAGTTACGCGGACGATATGGAGTTGCTGAGTCCATCTGTTGGTGGGCTACGGAAGCTATTAGGTATGTGTGACGCCTACGCTGAGAGTCACGGCTTAAAGTACAACGAGAAAGAGTGATTATATGCTTATCAGAGGGAAGATTATACAACCTGAACATATAACGCCAGTTTAGGTATCTAGGGCTTGTTGTGACCGAAACTATATTCATTAAAACTAACTATATTCATTTAAAATTGTTATTTACTTTGTTTCAATTTAAGATAAAATTATTTGTTTCAATTAAATTTAATCTATAGTTTATTATAGTAAATACATTCTTAAGTTTACTAATATATTTCGTTAGTGAATTTTACCACTCTCCATTGTTTATGTGCGAACTGGCTGTGTCCCAAGCTCCAGCTAAGACGTTAGAAGCTGGCACGCTGCGGGCTCAGTAAATATAAGTTTTCCATTGATTTGTTCTTTTAGTTCGCTTCTTAGTCGCAGTTTTTCAATAAAACCTCCATCTGAATGTGGGTCACATATACGTTAGGCAAACAGCTCACGACTAATAATTATCTGCGAGCATGAAACATTCAGAGGAAAACTGATGTTATTTTGTAAACCTTAGCAACAAAAAAGCAGTTCATACATAAACAAAAAAAAGTACCTAGTTTTGGAGTCAACAGTATTAGTAAAAAAGCATAAAATTACTTTGAATTTAAAGCAAAAACATGTTATGTCGCAAAATATGTTGGCAGGTATAAAAAAAATATAGTTAAAGCCTAAGCAAACAATTTGATCCCTAAAACTGAAGTTTTATCCTAAAACAGTTCACTTAATCGTTTTCACGAACCCTAAACGATCAACATTATCGATAGAACGTACAACAAAAGGGTAATCTTTCCATAATAATAAAATAACATGTTTTTAGTAAAGATAAAGAGGGCGAGTAAAAATAAACGCAGTTACTTTACCTTGTTGCCGAGCCTTTTGTGTCGATATAAATAGTTGGCGGCCTTTCACGTTGGTTACCAATATGTTTGCCAATATTTGTGATACCTACCTTTGATCCACAAGTTTGCGTTCAACTGGGTTAGAGGACCAATAACAGTGGATCTGCATCTTAAAAGTTTTTCTTGCGGAGGATTTCATTTTATGTAAGTAGAGTTTTTATTACGTAAACTTAGTGAAACTTTTGTGAGAAGTTTCCAAGAATGTTCGTTATAGAAATATTATTATTGCATGCGTTTTAACCTTATAACTTGCTTCTTTGTAACCGGCTCATGTGATAGCTTACCTGAAACAATTACAAAAAAAATATATAATAATGAATAATGTGTTAACGGGGGGTATGATTGTTCGTACGACGAGAGACTTTTTTAATTCAGTGTCCCCGAGCCGCTTGTAAGTGCCATTTTCCTTATTGCTTCTTTATGACTCAGGGGGGCCATTATCGGAACTAATTTTATTATCTATGTCTTGCTACCAAAAGAAAAACGGGAGCAAATATTTTATAAAAGGTATGTAAACTAGGCCCAGTTTACATAGATAACCAATGACGATTGATCCCACTCTTTAACCATGAGTCTAGGTCTCGTGCAGGACCTCAACCACTCAGATGAAAATCTTGTTAGCGGCGCGTAGCCTACCTAATATGGTGCCTAATGATGGTATCGGTGGTGGCCTGGCAGCGAGTACGCGCTGTGAGGCGTGTGAGACGTGCGCTGTCCGTGCACACGGCCGTGCACGTGTGCACGAGAGCGAGCCCCCCTCCGCCCTCCCACAATGCACCGCTACGACGTCTCACTGTGCACCGATACGCCGCCCCTCGATAAACACCCACAGTGACCCCTACTAGATACTTTTTAATTCATTCACCCCCTTTGGACCGCATCCAAGTGCTGTTCAACCTTTTAATGTCAGAATTCTTGATTTCCACGCTCTAATCGTTAGTTAAAATGGGTCACTCGTACGTAAGCAGAATGAAAAATGGAAATACATAACAGAGTCGCTGCAGCGAGCGATACTTCACACTAATTGAATGGCGCCGTTACTTATTTGTGAGCTTCGATCCGCTTGACGGCGGATTTCATAATAAAAGCGAGTGGCCCGATCACTAAGTCGCCTGCTCACCGAGTCGCTAGTCCGGACTCTTTTAAATTCAACATTTGCATTAGAACGGCGAGTTTTAATGCAGAAATATTCCAGAGAGTGGAACGCGCACAAAGGACAAATTGATTCGTTTCCGATTCGTGCTCGGCGCGCGATGAAACACTCGCCAGCACGGAGCGACCCGTGTCGCCGACACAGTCGCAGTGGCCCTACCAGTGGAAACACTGGAACTACCAACTTTGCAAATTAGTCATTGGTTGGGTATTACAACTTGTTTTTGTGTCATTTTAGTTGTCGGAAGAACTCTCAGGAACCGCAATGTAGCGTTTGGTTTGCTTTCTGTCAAAATTATCATAAAAACGTGTTTACTATCTTTCAATTCATAATCAATACCAAACTACCAAAACTGATAATCCGCCCGACATCGCTCCTCGTTATCACATACCACGCGGTTGAGTCAATTATATCGGGTCGGCCATCGCTGCACGTCGCTACGACTTCCCACCAGCATGGCCCACGCCCCCACACACATGGCCACTCGATAAAAGTCCTGCCTCACTCCACACGCTAATTGGCAGGACGTGGCCACGCGACGAGTTCGAAAAGATTTAATTAATGCCTCTAAACGCTTTCTGAAGTTACGGGCGGGTGACATTCTTTTGGGGCTGAAAGTCACTTAATAGCGTTATGAAAACCAAATCTTTATCAACCATGGATTGCCAAAGTTTTTGGGTCCGCTGATTGACTAATTATATCTTTGACAGTCGTCACGGGTACTCAGTCAAAAGTCTGAAATTCTGACAATCATTTTTTACCTGGAGTGCAGGTCACTTAAGCACTCGCTCCATGGAAAACACTGGCATTCACTTGCATCTGGTTATAATTACAATAGACTATACGCTGACCTCAACATAGTTAGGAAAACTTTAACTAATTGTTCGAAGTTTACTGTCTATCTGTTACTAAAGTGTGAGTGAGTTTTAAAAGGACAAATAGTAGCTTGTGAGTATTCTCGTAGAATTTTTGAATGTAATTTGATCTTGTCGATGGCGCTGCGAGGAGTCAGCACATGTCTGCAGATCGAAGGCGTGATAATGTGAGAGGAAAGTTAAGAGAATACGTGATTCAATAAGAAACATACAGGAAGTGTCCCGATAGTTCGCATAAACGTATTTTTATGGAAAATACTCCTGAAATTGAATCAAAAGTAGACTTGAGTGGTTTGTAAGATCATTGCGCTGATCACAGCTTCTTGCTGTATTTAATACCATTTCGAAACTGTTTCCGAAAACCTAAAATGAATGGACAAAATTATGGTTTAATTAAGAGTAGTATAATGTTCCCACTGCTGGGACACAGGCCTCCTCTCTATGAGAGAGAGTGGGCTGTAATCCACCACGCGGGCCCAGTGTGGGTTGGTAGATGTCACATGTCTTCGAATTTTTAGTTCTAGGACAAGCCGGTTTCCTCACGATGTTTTCCTTCAGCGTTTTTGAGAGCAGCGGTGATAAAATAAATTACACAAAGTAATGCGCCTGCCGGGGTTCGAACCCGCGGCTTAATTACAAGCATTAAGCCGCGGGTTTGTAGTCGGGGCTGCCACCACTGGGCCATCGCTGCTCTCCATATTTACAAACTACAAATAGACATAAAATCATAATTAAATATGTACAAGTATCAAAATTACAGGGCGTCGAAAAATTCGTCTATATTGTTGTCAACAAGAAAAGTGCCCAGAATGCTGGCGATTTTACTAGGTTGGATGGTAATAATGATAATTTGGGCAAAAAAAAGGCCAGCCCTCTAGTCACGTGAAGATGCGACCAACCGCTAGGCGATATACCGAAACTCGGGCCCCATGGCCCTAGGGTTTCAACCCCGAACGGCCCAAAAACATAATTAAGTGACAATTAAGTTAAAACCCGCTGCCCACCGAACCTTTCAGTAACTGCAGCAGCCGTCCCAGCGCAGCTCACCGTGCTAGGAAGATAGGATGGCGCAAGGGTGTCGACGCAAGTCGCATCCCACAACAAAGGCCTACCCAACTTCCATGCCATTATGATCATAATATCCATTAAACAATATCAAATAATTATAGGTTTAGATATTTACGGTCAACAAATAACTGCATCCAACAGACAGCCGCAGTTCCCCGAACATGCACCACATTCATCATTTACCAGCTAAATTCAGCATCCAGCCCGAAAATCTAGAAATAGATTCCAATAATTGTAAGTATAATCTAATTCCAGTACATTTGCACCCCGCGGGGTGATGTGTGTGTGTGTGTGTGACACGTTAAGTGGTGCTATTATTGTCACGGCGTACATTTGCGTGAAACATGGATCGTTTGTCATGCGCTGTGTCTCGATATCGCTCGTTCCCGTGATGGATCACCGCAGATATGGGCCGTGGGCCGCACGGGGCGCAGCCGCTTGGGACCTAGCCGCTCGGGCCCCAGCCGCTTGGGGGCCACATAAATAAGGTAGCCGTAAAAAAGACGATGTACCGGAATAGGTACTAAATAAATAACTCTGTCATGTCAGTAGGTAATGGTCGACCGCTGCTTTACCGCATGATGAGCGAGCGGCGGAATGTCGGCACAGAGACCTTGGCAATGGGGATGCCGGTGTCGGTTATCATTATACCGATTTAAAATTTGCATTTAAACCAAACTATATAAGAAAGGGTACTATAAAATAATTGATTATTTAGATGACAAAAAGGCCTGGGATTGAACTGCTCGCTCTGCTAAGCGTTATCTAATTATTATTCAATATTGACAAAAAAATATGATATATCCTATTATATATTTCCTTTTTTAATTAATTATTTCCTTTTTTTATTTATTAATTAATTATAATTTTGACATTTATCCTATTTTCAAATAATAATTTAATTCATTGTAAAACATGAAACATATGCTCACACACACATGCTTTATAACAAACTTTGATTCCTGAGTTTGTTTCGCCATTTCTTCTCAGGGTAGTCAGATACGAAATGTCGACCCCATCTAGCTTGTGTTTAAAATGTGATGACGTGTAAAAGTGGATGTAGGAAACATCCTATTTACTGAATAAACAATTTCATTTCATTTCATTTCGTGGACGAGAAAAGTAACTATGGAGTTTCAAATCATTACTAAACTACCATTGCAAATAGGTCCATTCTATGTAGGTACCCACCTACATCGAATAAATTCTAATAGGGACGGTGACTCATTTTTTTTATTTGTCTATCGGGTAGATTATTGAAAAGTATTTGACACGTATTTTTTCTTTTTTCACGTAATCGTAAAATTACGGAGATATTTTGAGTTGAAATGGCGCATGACGTCACTGCTCAGTACATTTTATACCTAGTTGTGACGTAGTGAGCCCCCGCTCTCCAACTTTAATGCGTTTTAACTAAGTATTTTTTTGCTAACTTGATAAAACAAAAAATACGTATCTAATATTTTTGTATTACCTGATTGACGGACAAAGTAGAATTTCGTTTTCTTTACCCAGTCATCATCCCTATTCCTTGGTAAGGTTTGACGTTCAAAAGTCGGCGATCGTGAACAAAATTGTTTAGGGACCTAAATAGTACCTCCCTTTTTTAAGCCGATGAAAAGTCAACGACATTTTGAATGCATGCAATGCAAAGGCTTATCAACGCTTAGGTATGATCTATCAATATGCAATTTCAGATTGAATCATGTTCATACATTCCTAACATTTTCATAGGTACGCGAAATTTTTTCTAGATTTTGAATATATTAAACGTCAGTAACATGCTACTTGAGCTGAGAGCATTGAACTCGAGCTGTCGTTCGCACTTATACTTTACATTTTCAATTTCAAATTATGTATCTCACAGAACGCAGAGTTTGAAAATAAAAATTCAAACAGAATGAGTATATTGGTTTTTGAGATTGCTTGCCTCAACAGTGTATGTACGTACATACACATATACTTACAATGTCTGTGTGTTCTTCTTTGCCTCTGCGGAATTGAAGAGAAACATCGTCAATGCTTGTTTCTTTAAAGAAAAAGAAAGATGCTGCATTTATTGGCACACTGCTCAGGATAAAAAAAAAGAATCAAGTTAAGTAAATGAAAACAAACCAGCCAGGCGTGGAAATGTTATTTTTTTGGTCATTGCTTTATTGACAGTATGTACTCGTATACCTGCCAAAATCGAGCTCTGTAAAAATCCTCGGCACGTGACAGGTTGTGTTCTGATAGGACATTATTTCTGTAATAGGTGTTCCGACCAGGATTCATTACTGTCTTGTTTTACGATAGGTTTTGATTGATTTTTATTACTTTTTTACTTACTCTTTTATTACTTACTTCAATTATGGTGTTGGAAATGGTGCTAATTGGGGCAAGAAAGTCGTGATTTTAAAATTTATTAAATATTTATTTATTTTTATTTATTTAAGTTAACTTTCATGAATATTTTATTTTCTTTGGTTATGTGGTTGGAATACCTATATGCCCATTTCGGATCGGACAGGGTTTTTTTTGACATATTTTATAGCGCTATTCATTTTCGGAGTTTTTTTTTTCTTAATTCTAGTTTGCTCTATGTGGTTAGTTCTCTTTCATCCAACTTATTATAATACCTCTCTGAATGGATTGAGACTGCGGTCTGTCTACTCTACACACACAGATGCTATCATCTCCCTGCCACAACACCCAGCCATATCTAACATCACTATTGAATAAACACTAGGTCGCGCAGATAACTTGCGTGTCGTACACTACACCTATTCCAACAGTGTGACCGACGCGTCTGCCTGACGACGTCCACCACACCTCACACATTCCTGCGAGCTCGTCTTGTACACGCGAGTATAAAACACACGGTTATACACACTTGCGGTCAAACCACATCTGTAAGTAAAGCCAGCGTGCAGTACACGCTGTGCTGCGTGAACGCCAGTGGCTCATACATAAAATTGGACCACTAAACCGTTATTGGCTTTCAGCTTCACGTTAATCAGACAACCAAGTGTTAGCTCCAATGTTTGATCAACTGCGCCAACCTTCAGCTGCTAGAAAGGGTTCGTGTGTATGAATAAAGAACGTCTGCCTTGTTAAGTTAAAAGCTGTATAGTTATACTAAAACTCAAGTTATCTTTGTAGTTTCTTATAATACGAATAGAAAGTAGAAAGGTTTGCTTAAACAAAAAAAAATTGTAAAGGTATCTTGTAAATATTTATTTTACCAAAAATGCTTTATCTCTACGCTAGGTACCAGTTTCAAAAACCGAACTTGACTGATATAGCGACACAAAAATATCTCGCAAATATTTGTTCCACACGACCAATATTTCCCGCACCAACATTGTGACAGCCCCCTTCCCCATTCTGCGCCAACGCCAATAATAGTCGGACATTAGTCGTTTTAATTACACGTGTACGGAGTTCATCTGCTCTCGTTATTTCCCCCGGGATACGTTAAAGGATTAATGTGCCGGATCAAATTGTGAAGGGTTATCATCTTATATAAATCGACGTACTTTGAGTTTACGTAAAGATTGGTTGTGTAAGAAACTGTTTGAGTTGCGTGTAAGTAGGGGCTTGCGGTGGTTACGTATCTGACTGGCTGGTGGTCAGCACTCTATAGACTGATGTCTGTAGTTTACGAACTGAGTTAAACTTACATAATATGTTTTTGTTTGCACAGAAATCTTACTCCTATAAGTTCAAAGAATTTTCCCAGAAATTATGCAAATAAAATAAATAATAATGAAATCTTTTCCTGTCCCATAAACCATATGATTAATTTTCAAGGCGATTGTTTAGCTATCGTGTCTGGTTCGCAGACAATAAAAGTGTTCGTTTCTAAAAGTAACGCAGGTGAATGTGTCTACCCTCATGGGTAACAGGCGTCAGTTTATGTATGCTAATGTACCAGAGGTTTACAAATACTAAAACATTTTAAATACACGTTTATGTGTCATAATAACACAAGTCGAGCACGTTACTCTACCACACAGGTACTATCCAAAGTACTTAATTTATGATAAACTTCGAGATTTGCATTGTGACTTGTTCCCTACCTGTGAACAATAACATTAGCCCACAATCCTACATATTTAACTACCTTTGAGGTTGAAGTAGTGTTATCCCTGCATATGCCTGCATTATGCTCGTAATCTGCTAATGCCTTCTTTGAATATCCCTCATAAGCCTTTAATGGAGTAACATGCGGCTGTTGTGGCTTCTCCATTGTTTATTATGTTACATCCGTTTACTACCATTACCTGTATATTGGAGGGTTTGGCTTTAAAACAAGAAAGTTATAGCACTTACGGGTAAATGATAAGTACCTTATTAATTGAAAATTAATAGTAAAGAACATTATTTACAACTCTCTAAACATTTCAAAGCGACAGTTTACTGAAATGAAAACCAGTTACAAATTCTGTTGTAATTCACTTTATTTATAGTTTAAATCAGCTTGCAATTTAAATTATAAACTAAATCTGAAAATTAAGTTAGCTCAAACATAAATACTTGAGCGGATTCAGTCTCCGTTGACAATTTTACACATTGCTAGACATTTATTTAGTCAGAGAGCTAGTGTGTTGTGAAATTGGGCAACAAGTCTGTTTGACTGCGGGGAGCGATAACGGCCCACAGATGTGGGCGAGTCGCGAGCCGCGTGAAGTCTGAACACAACTGTGCTCAGGGCTGTACTCGTATGTGCACACAATGTTATCGAATAGCGTTTGATTCAAGAGTTAGTATTAATGCTGCGTTGACTAATTCAATATTCAATCGAATGCAAGTCTAAATAAGAAATTCAATCCGCGGATAATAAACGTTCAGTGTCCTGTAGTTCATTCAGCATCAAAACCGTATTTGCTACTGCATTGCGTGTTTTTACCCTCATCATCTGTACAAACATGCACTGAATCAGCAGTACACAATAAACATGCGATAAAGGCGCTGCATTCTGCTTTAAAAACCAATTCCGATCGTTGATGCTAAAAGTATTCGTATAAATTGTGTGGTGTGTGCGGAACCCCTCAGGACGAAGTGAAGTGGTTTCACGCGGATATTCCTAGGCGTTACCGGCGTAAGCTGGCCCGACGCAGAGCCTCCAGAATATCAATATATCGTTCACAAAAATATTCCAGTATTTGCAAAAGCAGTTGGAAGTTTAGCTCTTAAATAAAAGTGGCTTATTTGTTTCTTGTGTATGTTCGTCGAGGGACTGATCATTTGTTCGCTTTTGTCCTTTATATTTCTTAGAGGTCTCCGGAGATTAATGCCCACGTGAGATATAGGCATTTGCAATAGTTTAAATCTAAACGCATTTGTTTTTGAATAGTAATGGTAGAGTCGGATCGTATTCTACTTTATATTTCACTTTTTCTTGACAAAGCTTTGCATTTTAAATTCAAATAGCGAAATCCCATACATAATCTGATTCTTTTCTCTGGCAGTAAAAGATCGTAATTTTGCTCCCGCAGCACAAATTTAATTTGGCAATCATCAAAGTGATTCACAAATTACGAGTTCCGTAGGTAAGAGAGCAGTTATTAAGAAGACATTTTATAAGAAAATTTCACGGCGAACGACATGACTCCCTTCACTCGTAAAATTATGATGATGAATAACTGAGTCATCCATTTTACGTAATAGCTGCTTTATCTTTATTATTTAGTCTGTAATTATATAATATTTGCTAAAGGAAAGTCATTTTTCGACAGCACGGTTGGCTCAGTGGTTGAGCTATTGACTGCTGCGCTGCATGTCCATGTGTGGGTTCGATCCCCGCACGAAACAAATATTTGTATGGCCTACAGATAGCTGTTCCGGTCTCGCTGTTTATGTGTGTGATTCCTAGTTATTAAAAAAATGCACTGTATGGGATCGGACTGATCACATGACAAAGTTCAACAAGATTTCGGAATATTTGAAACCGGTTCTAAACCTGTAACAGTGTCTAGGTACTTTTATTATATAATGGGAAGAATAAATTAAGCACAATGAGTGAAAATCGTAACAGCTGGGACACAGGCGTCCACTGCGCGATAGAAGACGGCCATAGTTGATCACGGTAGTTCTAGGACAAGCCGGTTTCCTCACAATGTTCACCTTCACTGTTTTGATAGCAGTGCTGATGCACTTAATAACATCTAATAAAGGGCTGCTCGGGTTCGAAGTCACGACCTCGCAACACCAATAAACCACTATACTAGGCCTAAACTTATCTTAATGGCTGATCTATATCTATTAAATATCTTCTTCAAATACAAAAGAAGAAGACTTAGGTAGGTACTATAATATTCACGCGTTATTTCTTTGATACATATTCAATCAATCAACTCACAAGTTCTGTAGATATTGTAATATCAATTGGATTCGTATCGAATACACTCAGCACTAGATTTAGTTTATTCGCTGAAAAAGTTACGCTACTGTAATATATTGGAGAGCAAAGAAAATATTATGTTAGGATTGGATAACTCCGTTAGACGCGAGATGTATGTGCGATGCGTGATCGAGTTCAACATTTAAATGTTAAGATGAAATGGATTGAATTGAAGAATGAAAGTTTCTTGAGTAAATAATAGCGTCAATCAATACGAGGTGTCAAATAGTAAAATGCTTTCGGTTGTTTAAAAATTATCCTTATGAGGCTATTCGGATCCTCGCCTTGGGTTCGTACCAACATATAGCTCGTATATGCAACGCTAGTTATATCTAGTTTCCAGCTCCTGGCCGTAAAAGTGAACCGAGAGAAAAGTGTAATTTAATAATGCTCTCAGCCGCAGGCAGTGCAGCGAGAGAAACACCGAACAAAACATACATGTGACAGAGTTGTTCTGTCTTATCGACACCAACGATCGTCTTAGCTGGTCGTCAAGGTAGCAGCGGGGAATATGTTTTTATAATTTAAACTTATTTTCCGTAGCTACTCAATTAAAATGACTGCTCATCGGTCTTACTGATAAAATAAGTGTGGAAAATGTGGTGTGTGCCTATTTATACAATATTAAGCACGTTCACAATATCAGATATCGTGGTACTCGCATAACTGAATATTGAGCGCGACGCGGCCTGCCTCGCCGTGTTCCGCCAACAATTAATTGTTCCGCCGTCACCCCCAGACGACCATAAAAACTACACAGAAGTTACAAAGTAAAATGTAAAGTTCCGCAACGGCGTCGCACCTAAGGAAAATTTCTTTAAAAATGTGACTTGATACTTCACAATTTCCTACATCAAAACTTTTCGTGTTCAGCCATTAAAAGTATTCGGTGAATTTGGGCATCGACAACAAGGAGCCGGCGTGAGGCTGGGCGGAGGCTGGCGGGCTGGCGGCTGGAGCCGAGACTTAGGCACTGATATAGGTTACAAGGCGAGTGCATGTATGCAGGGAACCAGGTCGACACAGACTCTGCGGCCGTATCGATTGGCGGCGCGCGCACCCCCCTCCCTACCCGCGCAGTGCCCCGCGCGCGACACCCTCGCACGGCGACACTTCCACCGCTAGGTGCGCGCTGCGCTCAGCCCGCCAAGCTGCTATCAAACGCGCAATGAATAGCGTAAAACACAATTCAGATTTGTAGAGGTCCGATCATGTCGAATAGGGCGGGTGATGTAAAGTGATTGTGTGCGGACGTCGAGGCGGGACGGCGGTGTAAGATGAAATAAAATTAAGTTCGGATGTAAGGCCGGCGCTCGATTTGCATCGGAATCGAATGTTTCTAGTGTCGATTACTGTCGAGTGGCCCCGTCCGACTAGAGCGGGGTGTCTGAGTGCTGACGGCGATAGCGACGGAACTTATGTCCGATTGATTCTGAACTTCATTTGATTTTAACATTCAATTTAAGGATGTGTTTGTTGTTCGCGTTTGCTTTATTCAAGTTCCATATTGTGCTCGTAAACAACAAGCAGTAAGTGTGCTACACATATTTTGTTCTTGTTCGTAATAGACGTAGCGCAGTAAGACGAACGCTTACGAATGCATAGCTGTTCTCAAGTTCAGGAATAAAACATTTTCTTCAGCTTATCCTTAGTAAAGCCGAGCAACTTCCTATTTTACTTAAACACATAAAAATAAATTCGCCGTAAGTACACGTTATTGTTAACGAATTCCTCGTTTTCCAGCGCCGTGGAAATGAATTTCAGTGCATTTTCGATAAATGGAGCCATGCGGCGCGTGGAGGGAAGAAGTATGGCGAACAAAATGCTGTTTCATTCGCTCCCCGAGGAGTTTATTGATGAAACAGTTCATGTGAACTTGTGCAATATACCTGTGAGGTTCTTTTGGATGCAGAGCCAATCTATTAATAGTCAAAAAAAATAGAAGTAATATTTTTGGCATCAGGTGAATATTTTACAGTTCAATTGGATAATGGCAGAAAGAGGTAGTGAATAAGTATAAAGTACGTCATAACAAAATTTTAATATGACGTCATTACATACATATACACAATACAGGTTCAAAAAAGATAAAGACACCTCTTGCCAATAGTTCAAAATGCCTCACAAATAGTACCCTGACATGGTGCACACCAAACAATAATGGCCTACAGACGCACAAACACACAGACACAGCAGCATGCGTGGTCAGCCATTAGCCGAGCCGCTTCATCGTGTAGTCCGCTTGTGCCGCCAATTGTATGACTGGACCAAAGCAAACTACACGGTACCTACTGACCCGCATGGAAGACTTGGCCCGGGAGAATTGAGATATCTTGGTTTTGTTGATCCAAAGCTTTAAACAATAGAGCATCGCTAACTCGAAGACGGTTTTCATAGTTGATTTGATTTGCTGAATAAATGACTACATGAGTGTAGAAATGAACATTCTACCACACACGACCACGCCGATTTTCAGTATTGCCACAAGTATTGTGTCAGATGAGAAAGTTATTCAAGGTTAAAGCTTAGCTTAGTTCGTCATGTTGGCAAAAATACTCACTCTATTAGATAGACAAATGACAGACTTCAAAATCTCAATGCTCACTATAATTCTTTCCTAAAGAATATCACGACGTCGCATTTGCAGCAATTTTCACACGTTCACAAAGAGTACGAATGCAATTATGTCAATGAAACACATACGTGGGTCCCCCGAGTGTTGGGGGTCACGGGGCCCCGCGTTTCGGCCCTGTGAGACCCCGCCGGGCTCGTCCGGGTGACCGGGCGATAATTGTACCGGACTCGGATATTAATATTGTGCATTTGCTCCCAGCGTATGCGAGCTAATCGAGTCACTCGAATGCCAATGTTTCCATGTATCGCTGGTAACGAGGCGAGGATCTGATTCTAAATTTTTAAATTCTCAAGTGGTGGTGAATTCTTGGCATCATCATATCACAGAATGATTTGGACAAACAATGACTATTTTTCATTGTGTGGATTCACCCTTAGAAGGTCGTGTTATTTCCAAGCCTCATTCAGTTTTGGTCAAACTGATGATGTATTGGAGTAGATACTCCAGTACATCATGTTAGGTGTTCGTTGTACGTAGCCGCGAAGTGTGACCTTAGCAGTTTGTCGGAACCTTTACCCCTGTGAAACCTGACCCGTTTCATCTGATTCGCGCCACCGCTCCGTTACGCCCTCTCGGGGTATTTTTGGTCTGAAATTCAGTATTTCTCGTTTATTGAAATAACACCGATGATTACTAATTGCGTTTGTCTGAGCTCGAGCAGCTGTCACGACTCATTCAATTAACCAATCAACGCTGTTTGATTTTTCATTTTGATTTCAAAATTTCCAGCAGTCTGAAATGACAATATTTGAACTTGAAATATTAATTTACAAATTGTAATTATAGTTGATAGTGAACTTGTTTGTCTAAGACATTCAAAATAGTTATTAATGAAACATCACGAAACAGAGCATTCACCTTTAATTTTATTTAGAGTTGAGACATCTAACACGTAGTAGGTACTGTTGATACAACTCGTCTCCTCAGCGACATTCTTCCCCTCAACTCATAAATCGGCTCACATTTGTCGCTTGTTTTAAACGCCCATTTAGATTAATTTTCCCGCATTAAGATTACCTTCCATTGCGCGCTCGCGTCGTAAACGTTTGTCGTGCGACATTAGCGGCGCGGCGATGTTCCCGTCACTCGTGATGGCGCGCGCTCTGCTTGAATATCTTTCCACCCCATAAAGCGTTGTAACGCCACAAATTGAATTGCTCCGCGTTGTTCGCCGCGCGATTATGACGTCACGCGCACGTGCAAGTGACGTCACATTACACGAGTGCCACTGTGCCACAGCGACACAGTGACGTGTGCGCAAACGCTCAGTTTATTAAACCAGTGCATCTCGCGTCAATTCACGAAGTACGCGCAATTATAAATGGCAAACGCGACGTAACGTCAGCGCAGCGAACGCTTCGCAAATATTAGATTCTAGTCGTACGTATTGGAAATTGTAGAGGGAATTTCACACTTCAGTTACGATGCCGGAAAACTCACTCCAAACCCGAGAAGCCATTTTAAAGCAAAACTTTCCCGCGAGAGTACTCGGGACCTCGGAACTGTACAAGTCATTTGTCAAAAAATAATAAACGTCACATTGTCTCGGATTTATAATTTGTTGAGTCGATACAAATTGCAATTTCGTCAGTCGGCCGGCAGTCGGAGCCCAGAACTTGGAACAACTTATTGGTTCGCACAAACTTATGTTTGGTGGGTCGGTGGGCCGTTCACACCGCGCTCTACTCGACCCACTACTCGACTCTTCGAAAACCTACTTGATAAGTTTTAATTAAATAAGTTCTCGAATGGCGGCGGGATTCTTGCGAATTCAATTTATGCATGCAGTTTCACCAAATAAAAACTGAAAGTGGATTAATTAGGCAAATAAAGTTGACGGTGAAGTTGAACTGAAAGCTTTCTAGTACGTGCGGGGAATGTCAGTAGATTAACTGAACTTACATAATGTCGACTCAATCGTAATTTAGTTTTTACATCCAGTGTTTTGGTTTGGTTACATTTAATATATTTTGTCGAACGGCGATGTAAGTCAGCATTTGGTCGAGTGACTGGCTCGAGTACTGGACCGCGCTCGAGTTACTCTCCGCTGAAATATGACGGCCCGCCCAAGAATTCCTTCGACGGAGCAAATACAAAATTAAATTTGTAAATGGAGGCTCGCTGCTAGGTTACCATGCGAATTTTGGGTGTTTCGTCATTTCCTATTTCATTACAAATCCATTGTGTTTCTTGGCACATAATTACTTAGGGAAAATCGTTTGATACCCTTTTGATATTTAATTTATTTACCAACTTCTTTTTTAACGAAACAGTTTGCCATTGTTATGACTGACAGGTTTTATAATACCCAAGCATGAACCATTTTATAATGTAAATATGATGGTAACCAGTAAACCATACTTCCTTTGTACAATAAAGTACAACCCTTATCTTATTCTCCCGCCAGCCCTGCATGCCTGCAAGGTTGCGTCTCTCGACGCATCTGTTGACTCAAGCAATTAACAGCCGCTGAGCAAGAAGCTAAGAAACCCGCTTTATTCGCTCACTCCACTAACGCAATTAAACGCTTTGTAGCGCTCCACATCGCTGTACAGCGTATTTTGTTACGTGGTACCTACATGTTTGTGTTGCGTATAGGTACGAAAGCGAATAATAGAGCAATAGGTATATAATGATATTTACACTTGATAAAATATTGAGTTACTTTCAATTATTTTTTTCGGTTGATTTGCGCCCATTTTGTGATGTTCCCAGTGGCAGGGTAATATATTTTATGTCGGATTTGAATAAATGATTTGCCTATTATGAATAACAATTTCACTGATGAATGCATTGTGATTGTGAACATCACAATTTTAGTGTAGAATAAAAATGAAGATAGACTTAGAGAATATATTGCACAACAACAATAGGAAGTCAATCTGTTACAATTGAATGCACACAATGCCTGATAATTGCACAGTTTGATCGGCGAGCGGTTCCACTCGCAACGCGCAAAATAAATTAAGCCGCGCGGGCGTCCGACGTGGGGTAGCTCGGCTAAACTCGGCGATATTCGGGCTTCAGTCGGTGCTCAACTGAGTTAAGTTTCATTGCTCATTTGGCGAATTGAGGGCTGGTTTACGACACCAGCCCGAATAGCCGCGCACCTCTTATGCCTAATCTTTATGTTCGAATAAAACGAAACACTAAACGTGGCTGGGTACCTACAGGGGGCGTAGGGGGTGTAAGGGGGGGAGGGGGCGCAGGTAAGTAGCTGTATAGGCAATACATCAGCGATGCGATCGGAATTAGTTCTCGTATTACACTCGGCGATAAGATTCATTTGATTGTTTACTACATCCGCCATTTTATTTGTCACGTAGCCTTTTTTTAAAGGAATGTCGAATATGTACACTTCTGCGTCTGAACTATGTAAATGATATGAAGGGAAAAAAGTAAGATCAATCGATGTTGCCGACGGCGTCGGCGCCTGAGAGATTATGGTTGAGATAATCTTGTTCGCTTAAATTTTGATGATTGACCTTAATCATAATATTTTGCTAAAAGCTATGCAATGTTATTATTAAGTTCGAATTTCTAGCTATTTCAGATATTTTAACATTTGCCTCAAATTGATTATTAAAACATTATTTACTTCGTTATTATAGGTAAACCACAGTTTATAGAGTACTTAGTTGTTAGTTGTAAACTGTGGTAGTCTCATGACCTTTGAAAATTCGAATAAAAGTATGATCAGTTTTCAAAGTTTATCTTGGCTTGTATACACGTATTTCAGTTTCATTTGAGCTATTTTAATAAACGAATAAAGCTAGAATGTACAACAGTAGTGATAGCGATAGTTTTACTTTTACGGTAATTTTTATTAACCATAAATGGTAACTAAAGTTCAATGTGACTCACTGAATTAATGTTTGAACTGAATGTTTATAATACCCGCATGTAGGTAATACAAATGTAATATTTTTTGGTGATTAATTTAGAACTAAAATGTTAATGTAGAGTAGCGTATGGGTGATTAAAGGAGTACATAAACTTCATATTATCAAAAGCATATATAAGCACCAAATATTTATTTGTTAAAAAAGAACAAAATGTTTGTTTTAAAAGTACCAGCTACTTATGTTTCATATTATTATTATTCAAATATACAGGTAGAAAAAAATTGATTGTTTTGTAGTTTAGTAAAAGTTGATGTCTTTCAAGCCTTCAAGTCCACAGAGCAACAAACAAACCGACAGTATTCTGCCTACCCCGTGGCCACATTCCTGCGGCAACAAGTCACATCCGAGCCGAGTCCCCCATGAACAATAAACTTGTCTTTGTCTGCGTTAATTAAATCAGACCGCCGTGCAGACTTGCAGAGGTTATAGTCGAGTGTGGGATTGTTTCATGCTGGTGGTGAAGCTTGTTGTTTGTCTTGATTTGAGATAAGCACGTGACATGCACCGACATTGTATTGGGCCCACGTGGTGGATAATGGCCTGTGTCCCAACAATGGGAACATTATAGGCTGAGTATGATGTGGTCTTACAAAAAAGATACTACCATCTCCTACCCCTGATTGTGCTATTATTCTTTCTTAAAAACGAGTCTGAATATGTCTCGGAAAATAATAGCAAAATGACACACGTATAAACGAAAAGTCTTTGTAAATACTCAGAATGAGATATTTGTCAAATTAAAACGCAAAGTCGTCGATCATATGTTACACTGTGTTCCTACGCGCGCTGGCCAGACATTCGTGTTCATTAAGTGGAGCAGCCGAGCGCGCACATACGCTTTCATTCACTTCTCATTTTACATCCATGTTACTGCCCTGTGATGTCGCCAAGTTTCGGTTACATAACCTACGAGGTTAAGCTGTAATGACCGTAGTTGATCCATAGATGGGTATATTTCTTGAGTTTATATTAATCTCTAGTGTCTCTTCTAGTTTACTAAAAGGTTTTTATAACACATTTGCTCGTAAAGGGTCTCTTATTGCACCAAGTTCAGTATCGTAATGTATCTCATTACGCACTAGTGCGGTAATGTAATGTAAAACGCACGGCTTATCAAAATGCTCCGTCTAAAACGAACGGTACTTTTTTAAATCTTAGCAAAGAGTTTTTATATCAGAAAAGTGGTCAACATTTTATGAATAAAATTAACATGGGACATAAAAATTAAATATAATAAATAAACATTTAATTCTTTAATTTAATCAATTTTGACCATAAATTACAACCATTTATCGGTAACAAAACACAAAAATATTAATTTACTTTATTAGTAATACTGGCTGTTTTTGTGCCTTTGCCTTAAAAAAAGCGTAAAAATTATTCCGCGCGCTTTCTCTTTACGCTGTATTGTTTTTGTTTGAAAATGTCATCCGAATTTTATTTATTTCCTCGCAAATGTGTTATAAAACGTCGTATGACATACGTGCGCTTTGATAATTACAGCCTCTGCTTTCTTGTAGCCCTCGCCTACGGCTCGGGCTAGCAATATCGCCTCGGCTGTAATTTTCAACTTACCGCACTTATATCATAATGTACTATTAAAGATGTGGTTCTGTCAAAATGTAGCACGGTGCTTGCTACGCTGTAGCAGTCTGCCGGCTACGCCGTAGCCCACAGACAGCTACGACGTTAGCTCGCTCGTAGACTCGTAGTGGATTTTATCGTGCGTTCAAAAAACTTTTTTGTAACCGACTTCCAAAAGGAGGAGGTTCTCAATTCGACTGTTTGTATTTTTTTTTATATTTTCATCGATTTCTTCGCTAATTTTGGATTTTCAAAATTCTTTTTTTTTATTCGAAAGCCTTTACTCCTGATGTGGTCCCATTATCACCAAGTCAGGATGTGATGATGATCTTAGGTAAATCGAGAGCAAACCTCAAATTTTATAGGCACACGCCATGTTTTTCATATACTTTCTAACGCAATTTAGATATTTGTGCCTGCTAATCATCATCTCATGTTGCTAAGGTGATGATGGAAGTTATAAGTCAGGATCTTAGAATGGGATCTCAGGGGAATTCAAGGCTACCATCAAATTTTATGGGCATTATTAGAAACCCATGTGGTCCCATGGTCATCAAGTCAGGATTTGATGATCAGATCCTGGAGAAATCGAGGGAGCTCTCCAAATTTTATAGACACACATAGGCATCATGCCTCGTAATCATCTCATGTTGTTGGTCTAATGATGAAAGGTATTTAAGTCAGTGGTCGCGTTTAAATTGGTAATGATTTGATGCTGATCTACGCAGATATACAATGGAAATCTTTAATACATTAATAATAGACGGCAAATGTGTCGTGACTGCTGCAATCGCTTAGATGTTTATTATTTACACAATATCATAACATAACATCACGCCTGTATGCTCTGAGGGGTACGCAGAGGTGTACAGTACACCCACATTTCGATATGGTAGTTATAGGTATGTTAAGTTCCATTTTATTGGGGATAAGCCTATTACCACGAAATGTTAACTGTTAACAATGTAAAACGGTAAGTAAGTCGGTGGCATCAAAACTTAAACTATAAAATAGAAGCCACCGACTTCTGAAGATAAAGAATTTTTTTACGTTTTTGAAGTCGGTTTTTTTTTTGCAAAAAGTTTTTTAAATTATGTATGGAGATTATAAACACATACTGTTTAAAATCAGTAAGGGTTCGATCAAACAGGTACGGACACATTGCGGGTTTGCCGGATAAGTGTCCGCAGCGGATCCGCTATTCAGTTTAACCGAACCGTAAGTCCAAGCTTTCTTGGACTCTAATACCAGACTCTAATACTCTGTGCTCCATTGTATCTCCCCTGTCAAGTAAATTGGTCCAAGTGTAAGTTAAGTTTGTCTCGTTACGGTTATAATGTGTTCGGATAAGTTGGACAAGCAGGGGTTGCAGCCGGATGTTGGCGTACACGCGTAACCATAACTATAAGTTTTTGTAACTACCGGCATGAGTCACAGAGTAAGTAAGATATGGTCAAACCTAATAAACACAAAGAGGGTCTTAGAAGTCTGTACTATATTATAATGACTTAATAATGGAATTTAAAGATGCCTTCGTCCAGCAGAAGGACAGCCGGGTTTACTTGAAAAAAAGGGTTTATAAATATTTGAATGTAAAATAACTTCAGTTTTCACTATCACATACAATGGTGAGCGTTATCGAATTTTCTTTCATTGAAGGTATTTTATGAAACCTGTTTGAATGTTAAAACGGTATTCCAATAAGTTTCGATGAAGTTTCAAATGCGGCATAAGAATAACTTTTAGAGCATTCCTGAGCAGCACTTACTCACACCATTCGAAGTACTCATGAATAAACATCGTAAACTACAGTTTACCGTTCATACTCAAAGTGTGGCTTTACGCGCGATAAACTTTTACACGTAATCATAACAACAAACTTTATAAACAAATAAATATAAACGTTAGTTGCAGTAAGAGACCGTTTCCTTTTATTAATAATTGCAGAGTTACGAGCTGGTGCTGCGGTCCGAGGAGCAGGGGTCCAGGGGTACGCTTGGTAGGGGGTGCAGTCATTAGATTCAACGCGATAAGTAAAAGCATTGCGCATTGAATAGGGTTGTACAGTAAATGTAGGTAGAATATTGTGGCTATATGTAAAGAAATTAAGGCGTCTAACAAAATATATTTACAAGGCAGGTGCGCGTAGCAACACCGGCAGTTGACACTCCAGATAGACGTAATAACGTCAGTGTAAGCATTTATATGTAGTGTAGTGTATTTTAGTATGGACGTGTCTGAAATAAAGATAAATTATTAAATTATTATTATTTATTGGTGATGTTTTGAAGGTCAGATGCGTAGTACTCGCTCTCAGTAGTATTTCGTACTTTCTGCCTACTCACATGAGAAAAATGCGTTAGTTTGCATGCATGTATTTTTACAATATATCCGTCCGACTCTACAGTTACTGTGATAGTCAGTCCTCTCGGGGATTACTGTAACAGAGTGAACATCAAGTATTCCCTCAAGCCCGTACGTTGATATGACGTATGCCTAACAGGGTAACAGGGGGAGGCTGCGATGCATCAGATAAATCTGTCTACACGACAAGGCGGCTCACGTGTCGCCGCTATATATCCGATCGGGAAAATAACGTTGTGTATCGGAGCCGGATTTGACAACGTTGCCCAGAGACGGCTAGGCAGTATGTTGAACGGAAGTTTTTACTTTGTTTGGCAGTCTTGGCATATTTTGTTTATTTAAATTTGTAGAGCACGGCGGGACCAACCATACAAAACGACCAGTGGGCCACATTAATCTTGAATCTAGAGAATTGAAACACATGTGGAGTGGTTAGCTCAGTTGTGGGATGCTGCAGGCTAACAACAACAATTAATATTGAAGTACTAAAGGAGACGGGCGAGGCTACATGTATTTTGGGACCCATTCTTATTGAGTATATATTATTGTGACAATGATTATAAGCATATACGTGTTTTTCAAAAAAATACCTTTCACTCCCAACTTGAAAATATTTGACACTGTAAATAACAAACGCTGCTAATGAAATAAAATTTCAGCCATGAAATTTTCGCTACAATATTGTGCACTAGCTCTGGGATTACATTTTGTCTCTAAGGACGACCAAATACAACTAGGAAATTGCTTGCGACAGCGACGTTCGAACTTCTCAACTTTCTTACAGAAAAAAACACAATACCTCAGTATGGTAACTGGTGATATAGTCAACTTTATACTGCTTCACAACTTTTGATGATTCCTATAAAATTAAAACTTTCACATGCAACTCATTTGCTGTCATGTAAACAAATAGACTTTATGATTTTATTTGGTGCAAACGAAATTCCAACTTGTACGAGTATGTATAGCGGGCTGGCGTCCGGAAGTCCACGTCCAAAGTATAAATATGCAAAAAGAAGCGCAAAGGGTACTATTAAAATTTTTATAAAATCTCACCTTATTGTGATACCAAAGACATTTTTGACCGTATAGGTATTGAACTCGCGACACGCAGCGCAGCAGTCAATCGCTTAGCCCCTGATGATGTACTTAATTAATACGTGGTAGCCGTCTTCGTGTCGCTGTCTCTTCCACCCCGAGTACTTCAAATACCTACATATGACAACATCAACCAAGCCGAGTCTACTGGCAAGAGCCATCTGGTTGATGTCAGGTACATGTTGTGTAACATGTCAAACTTCGGCAATCATGCCATTTTGCTTCCACTGAGACATGGGATCACATGTTTTTGTATGACATTTGTGATAGTTTCTCAACATTAACTTGAGTGTTTTATGAATTACGAAGTTGGCTATGCTTAAAGTAGTGTAACAAAAGTTGAGGCACGAAATTGTCTGTACAATTTATTATGCATCCGTTTAGGGAGTGCCTCGAACCTGCCCCTACGTCCCTAAGGGCTAGTGACAGTTGCCGGCTGCGGGGGGGACTTTGTTCTCCTAGCAATGAAGCTAGACGGGGGATACTAACTTAATTTAGTCTATGGAGGATAAAATTGCTGAATTTTTATAAATAGATTTCATATTTTAGGAATTCAGGGAAAATAATTGAAATATAATTCAATACTTTTGAATTTTGCGGTGGATGTACACCTTGAAAGTATTTCTGTATTATACAAGAAGCCTTCTTAACAACATTTTAAAGTAAAATAAAAGAATAGTAAACTACGTGGCTATTTTCGCCAAAACGTCCGTCACAACAAAAAGGAGAAGAATCAAACTAAATAACGTTGCATTAGACGTGAACACTGAACTATTGTTCAGTGTTCACGTCTAATGCAACGTTTGAGCTATTGCTCAAATGAATATGAGTAAAGGCGTGACCTGACTAGCGCGGTGCATCAGATCAACAATCGCCGTCAATTCGGTGCGCGGCATCCGTCGCCCCGAGCTTGACCCACTCAGGGCTGACAGTTGCATACGGCAAGTTGCTGCCAAAAGGGCCAAATTGGTAAAGATCTTTTGTCCCACATACATACATACACTCACGCCGTTTATGGTGATAGCCAGAACTACAGAACGTCACCTGACACGATTCTTACGAACCCCTTTTGCTTTGACCACGTACATACATGTAGTCATACACCCACACGAATATGACCTGATCACCATCTGTTATTCTCTCACTATATTATTTAATCAAAATACATACAGCAAAAAATACCGTAAAATACGGTGGTATTTATGTCACAGCTTACAACTTCACATCGACCAAAAGTATTTCATACGTCTAGTACCTATTCAGAGAGCCGGAAAGTGGAGCCGTCACTTCAAGACGATCTACTTTCCAGCTAGCCAACTAAACCTCAAGCGCGACAGCCCTGCTACAACGCTGTAAAGCGACGTAAAGCGCAGGAAGCGAGCCGCTGAATGCGACTCAACCGTCGCGGAAAAAGTATATTCGACGTGAGGGAAGCGCTCCTAATGTATCCACCTCTCTTAATAATATCATATTTTTGTGATAAATGTGTGGAGATAAAAGTAGAATTCATAGTGAGGTTTAGGCTCAGATTCACCTCATATCATTAAATGCATTCCGTCTCTTCCAAAATTGATGTAGGAACGGGTCTCGTGGTACTTAGGAGCTGCTCCTCATTGATATGGCCATGAACCAACGGGTTCGCCATTCTCGAAGGGGTCTGTCGGCATGTTGGATAGATTATAAGAAGGTCTCTGGCTCTGCGCCACATACATGGCTCATGAGGGTGTTACAGTTGATTAAAGATGATGCAACTCTGCGCACCTTCCTGATGTCGTGTATGGGGCAATGTAGGACGGTCCTTCTCTATCCAGGAGAGGTGGTCGGATTATATCTCACCTTCTTTACATGGATGACCTGAAACTCTTTTCCCCATCAATTTGCAACTGATAGAGCTACTGAAGGTAACTGAAACTTTCAGTAGCGGCATCAAAATTGAATTTGGTGTGGCCAAATTAGCGGTCATCCATGTAAAACGAGGGGAGTTTGTGGAATCTGTGGGAACCCAGCTCTCAGATTCCATAAATCTTAGATCCCTCTCAGCAACCGAAACCTACAAGTATTTGGGTAAGTCGGAAGCGCTGGGCATCAATGTTGCTGACATGAAGCAGTCGTTGAAGGAGCGCTTCTTTGGCCGCCTGAGAAACATATTTAATTGTCTTTTATCAGACGGAAATAAGGTGCGTGCCTTCAAAGGGTTGGGTCATGCATTTGATGTACTCGGGGATCTCTTCAGAGAAACCGAAGGTTTTGTAGTTATGATGACAAAAAACTGCCGGAGATTTATTGTGAAGGACGGCACGGTTGACATATGTTGGGCAGCCACGTCTGGGCGAATCAATCCGTCACATTGCCTCCGGGTGTTCACGTCTGGCTAACGGAGAATACTTGCATAGACACAACCTTGTAGCCAGGAAAACCCATCAGCAACTTGCTCTAAAATACAGCCTTGTGGAATCGGAAGTGCCGTACTGGGTCGGGCACATACTTATGTATGTGTCCAACCCAGTTCTCGAAAATGGCAATATCACACTGTACTGGGGTCAATCCATCATGACTGACAGGACTATTGTAGCCAATAAGCCTGATAAAGTCTTGGTGGATCGATCAGAGTGACGCGTATTTATTGTTGACACGGTTCCGCATGACGAGAACCTTCAAACATTTCGGAAGTTAATTTAATAACCCTTATAGAATTGGATCTATCATGACACTTTTATTAAATTATGAAAATGCAATCAAATGATTCCTGTACATCTCAAAGCGAGTAAAAAAATCTACATTTTACATATGCGTCGTTTCTATTTACAAAGCATAGATACACCAGCACATATGTGTTATAAAAGTAAACAACAAAGTTGAGCAAAACGAGTAAATTTAGTGGCTAATAGATATTGATGAGCCCCGCGATGATTCATCGAAGGGCTCGCGCGGGGCTGAAGGCTGCTCAGCGCTCACACTTCGCTGCTCCTACATAATATATGTTATGGCACATCAGTCTATTACCTGGAACGTGTGTTCTCAACCAAAGGTCAAGGATTTACACCAGTAGTGTACCGGAGTTAGACTTGAAAGCGTGCGTTTACGATGCGAAAATGGTCACCACCTTTTTAAGTGGGAGTCAATAAAATTTACTTTGGGACTGAAACTAGCAACAGTACCTAAGAGACGGATATTCTGGTGTGGATAAGTAATGAATGGCATTTACACATTTTGGCACAGGATTTATCAAACATTTGATAACCCTTTTTGTGGTCTGAGGAAAACTGTCATTGCTCATAAAAAGATCACCATTCACCATGTCATACTACTGATAATATTATCAGCACACTGCATATAATGTCAGCAGGAACGCTGTGAGCTTAAACTAATAGATTATTTAAATCTGCCATAACTTACAGCGATCAATTCAAATTGATGGCTGCAGGGAATCAATGTTCCAGCCATAAAGAGCGCTTATATGGAGCATCGACACGGAGTAGAGTCGGGGCATTTACATATATTACAGGATTCAGTCGGTGACCTTGTAATGGCATCCGCAATTAATATAAAAAAGCCCTTCGCCCTTCTAATGTGGAATGAATTGCTTCTGCCGGAGTCCGAAACGCCCTTTCTACCCGCCCTCAAAAAACTACTTGTTATCTAAACCTACCTTAGTTTCCACGTAATAAAGTGTACATTCCTATGATACAGCCGCAAGTGTAGAGTTGTCTCATACAGTGCTTTGACTTTTCACTCCATTTCACAAACGTTTTTATTATTGTAATGTTGGATCCTCGTTTTCCGTTAGTCACATTGCGGGAATAAGTTTAGTTTTATATGTTATGTAGCGGGGCCCGTTTTTATGGGACGTACGCAATGATGGCGGCGCTTATGGTATCGTGTGAGATAATCGTGGGGTCGGACTGCGAACTACTGATAACGTACAAATGGCTTAAGAAATTGTTGAAGAAGGGGGTTTAAAAATCATGGATTATAACAATTTATTTCATAAACATTCACGAGGTATCAGATTATGGTTGTTGTTATAATAGGGGTGCGTTTTGTTAGCCATTATGAATGTTAAACAAAACTGTGGTTCAAACTATAAATGGGTTTTGTTGGCTGAATGATACTATCACCACGCCCAAATCATTCAGTTTGCGTTTGAACGGTTATTTTCACTCATGCATAAAGTTTTATAATAAGATATGACTAACGAACATGAGAACGACTTTTTATGATCCGAAGATACGTCAACCAATCTTTTCGCTTTTGTAAATACTCGGCTTTCTTAAACATAAGTGATTCCTTAGTGTTCAAACAAATAAAACTGAAACGACGATTAGTAAGTAAAATAATATACCTAACACACTGTAATGTCAGAGGAATGTATGGCCAATTAAATTCGTGACGGTTGTAATGTGCGACACCCGGCCTGCCTGCCCGGGCGACGGCGACGGGCCGGGTAATGAAGGGTTAACACGAACCCTGCCGATGAGTGTGGTGTGACACGGAACAAAGTGGTACCCGCCAGGGATAGGTTGGACGATGATAGGTGACTGAAGTTACACTGAAGTTATTAGTCGCCGTAATGTTATTAGTTTAAGTGGTCGATAGTGTAGAGGTTTTGGAGCAAACTGATCATGATCATAGGGTATGAAACGAAAGTGAGAATCAAAATCAAAAGTCATTTATTCAAACTAGGCTGATAATCAGCACTTTTTGAACGTCAAAATTACAAGAAACAGTCTCCCAAAACGCCCACCCTTCGCCACTTCCTAGTGTTTTAGCTGGGAAGAAGAAGTGGCGGAACAAACTCCCGAGCAACACATCTGTCTGTTAGGTTAGAAGAACCAGATTCTATACAATAGTGTTCAAGTTTATATAAACAAGGAATCTATTATATCAAATTAATGTCACATGTCAGCTAGCACACACCAATAATAAAATGAAATATTAAAAAATATACTCATGAATAAGTAAAGCCTCCAGACAAAAGGGCGTGCCCGCTTACACGTGCATACTGACAAATAAGATAAAATAAAATAAAATAAAGATAAAGTAAAAAAAAAATCTATGCTTGAGGTTTAGGAATATTACTAAGCTAATTTGGAGAAAGAAAGAACATAAACATTGTCTTGAGTTCAACCCAGCGACCAACTATTCTTATCGTTTAAGTAGTCGTTAATGGAATAGTAGGCCTTTGAACAAAGGTTAGATTTCACTTTAGCTTTAAACACATTAAATGGCAAGTCTAGAAAGGAAGATGGTAGCTTGTTGTAAAATGTTATACCAAGCCCTACGAATGAATTATGAACCTTATGAAGCCGGTGAAAGGGAGTACGTAGTTTATGCTTATTTCGAGTGTATAAGTTGTGAATATCTACAAGGTGTTGTTTTGCATCCTCGTCAAAATTCAGGGGGTGGTCACAAAAGACATAAATAATCAATTAAAATTACGGTACCTAGTTATTTATTAATAAACGTAGATTTATTTGGTTGTTTAAGTTTGTCAGTATTCCAGAATAACCCCTTTAACGTGGTTTAGAGAATAAGAAATCATCGAATAAACGTTTGAGACTGTTTGTATGTGTGAAAGCGCGGTTATAGAGCGAGGATAAGACGGGCCGCGATTAAAAAACGGGTGTTTCTCACTTACCGATTTTCGTAAATAAGAAAATAAGATAAAATTACCTACCCATTTTATTATTGAGTCGGGACGAGAATCATGAGCACAGTAACCTCCTTGAATTTGACGAGGATGTAAAACAACACCTTGTATAATATTTAATGCTAAGTATATATCATATATATATAAGTATATCATATATATTATATAAGTATATATTTATGTATATATATATTGAGGTTGGAACTTTGCTATTTAGTTTAGCCAGCCTGCGTAAACATTTCAATGTAGTTTTGTTACAAAATTTTAGCATTCACATCAGCTGAGACCATCAGATTGCTTTTCATCACTTGTAAATGACGGCGAGAGACCAACAATGAACAGCACTTACTCCTACATATTTAACCACAACGAACACTGCCATCTTGATGTTTCGATACAATTTCAGCAGATAAGTTCACAATTGACTGGCTCGTTGGTCTAGTGGTTGGTGCTGAGCTCCATTTCCAGGTCGGGCCAAGGGTTATTAGTTTTATCCATCAGGATTTCTCCGTGTCCGGCTGATGGCAATAGGCAAGCCTATGGCACTATTACATGGGACTTAAACATAAGTGGCGAAATGTGGGTGTACTGTTTGGTATACATCTCCCTTGCCTGGGAGGAGCCTTCCTGATAATACCATTAACCTTTCTCATATTTTTTCATTAAAATATATTTCCTTCTAAATATATGAGAAGTAATAACATCAAATCAGCCGTTAGGTTATCTCGGCGACTCGCTTTTATGATACATCTCCATCAGCCACCACTCAAGGTCGTCCAAGGTCAGAATAACATGCGATACTGTCATCTGTAGCGAGAGGAAACATGTTTAAGTATAGGGATGGTCACATTATGAGAGAAGATGCAGAAGCACCACAATAAGCTGAGCAGTATGGCCGAGATCTATAAACGTTACAGTTAGTTCGCGCTTTTGACTGAGAAATATTCCGACATTACGATATCTCATGTTACTTGTAGTTTGATAGTGACAGGATTAACATTAACCCACAGTACGTGGTACGAACGATTGTAGTTCTCAGGTTTTGACTCGTTGTTGTTTAATAATACACTTAAAATAGTAAGCTTGAGGATGAAGTTATTGGAACTCTAAAAACTCGTAGTTACTGCTTGTTTAATTATTGTTAAATTCTTCATAAAGTCGCACTACTGCTCCAGGATTACTACTTACTGACTTACTGATTAGAACTATGTCTTTTCTGTTCGCATGCATGAATGTCGGCCCGCCACACCACGTCGCATGTACGCAAGCACTGCTCCGCCATCGCCATCTATTACCGCTCACACATTACCATCGATCCGGAAATTATTGCCGAACAAAAAACAAACAACTCGACTTTCGGCGGCACGTAAACACTGCGCTCTATCACCCGCCCCACATCCCATCTCCATATCAACTGACAAACTAAAATCAATCTTGCCGCCACGCAATAAAATTGATATTGGATCGACGCCGAGGGGCACGTTTGTCTCTGTGGACGGCACACAGATTTATATTTAAGGGGAGCTACTTCAGTGGCTGTATTTACATAAGTTTGTTTATGAAATTTTTGTGTTCTCTGTCAGTCGACGTGACTGCCACTTAACTGGTTATCATCTGTTTATTCAAGCGAATGGAAGGCAAACTGTGTGGTGCAGGTGCGACCAGTGCTAAATGTTTCCATCTGTGGGGCTGTGCCGAGCAGGCAGAGCACTGGGGTTAGGAATGTGCCTAAGACACATTCGGTTCGATAGATCGCGAGGATGTCGTCTACGTGCTTCGAAAAGCTTTTTTCTCTCCATTGGCTTCAGTAATCGACGCGAATGATAAGTAGCCTATAGTACAGCTCTGTTATACTGCGGGATCACAGGTCGCACGCATCTGTTTCACTTACAACATCTCGTACAAAGTTGTGTATATTCAAGCCGTACGTTCTGCAATTTAAAACTATGATTAAACAGCACGGCACGGCTTGCCGGAAGCTCGTTAAAAGTTTTGCACAACGCAACGCTCGACTGCCGTTTAAAAGTTTCACCTGCCGGACAGATCGTCCGGCCGGCCCGGACAGCCGGGCGGACGGACGGCCGGCCGAATCTCGGCAGAACGCGGCTACGCGATACGCATACGCTCAACGTTTGAGATGTTATGTAAATGTGCGCCCTAATGGAATGAGCGGCGCAATTTGTGCCGATTCAGTTAAGTGGGACATTTGTTTTTAAGGTCGCCCCGGAAACGGGTCACACTGACCCGTTTCCGGGGCGATCGGGCGAACTTTCGATAATGGGTTTAAAATTAAGGTGTTCTGCATTCAGTTAATGTACCTAATGTATTCATATTAGGTACGGTACCTGTGTTTATTTAGTCATTATCAACTTCCTTTATTGATTTTCTACTTCGCCTCTTTCCTTTTCCGCCATTAATTACTGTCCTCAATCTTGTCCAGGTCTTCACGACAAGCTTAATTAAACAAGTTTAATCTATTGCTTAAATTAACTATGGAAAACTTTTACGAACATCCTTCTTAACTTCGAATTCGCTGACATTTAAGGCCGGAATTAGCCAGCAATTTGAGCCCACAACATAAGTCTACAAAGCTTAACACAGCCTTAAACTACATCCCAACAAAAAGTCCGAGGGATTGCTCTATTAATAAAGATTATCACGCAAAGCCGTCTAAATAAGGCCGGCGTAAAAACTAACGCCGGCGAGCGACCGCGCGGGCAGAGAGCGCGGGTGGCCGTAGAGTGCGGTCGGGTCAGAGCCTGCGGCCGTAATTTTTTTGAGGCCGCAATCGCACAACACTACAGTGCACTCGTACTCGTAGGAGCTGTAATGGTACTTTTTACGGGTTGTTTTTATTCTCTTATTATTTGGGGTCGAGTTGTGGGCTGTGTGTCAACGTGCGGTGCGGGTTGAATAAGGGGTTAATCTCGCTGAATTTATGTTTGGCTTGTGCGGCCAGTTTCGGGTAGGAATAATAGACTTTAGGCAATATTTTAAAACACTTTAAAATAAAAATGCTGTAGGCCTTTAAGCGTATTTTGCTTAATTTTGGGTACAATAATTCAATATTTAATCATACTTAGGGATTATAAACTTTTACGTCTGTGCCATTACATTACAACAGAGAAATTATATTACAAAACTTTTTACGAGTGGATCACAATGGCGTCCAATCGTAGTCGATTTCAATAAAGTATAGGACGTCAATACTTTCTCTTGCTCAAATAACGTTTGTGTCCAAACACGGCGGTGAATCACAGAGAAACTACCGAACAAATACAAAACGTATTACGAAAGGGATACATTTCGCATAGAAAAGTTTTCTCCATATCAATTCAATAAGTAGCCGCGCAGTTGTTTTGTAGAGGAGTTCTATAACAAGAGTTCCTTTACAAGATATTCTTTGGGAAGGACACAGTGTTTGTAGATGGAATATGAGTAGTCTATTCTTTGTACACTGAAGATAATTTGGATAAAGTTTCGTTCTATGTTAATGTAAAGTTATAATACACTTACACAGTCACCTAAACCACAGAGCCTAAAAACTAAGGTCTTCAATCAGTGCGTCCTACCTGTAATTACTGACGGGGCCGAAACGTGGACACTCACGGTATGGTTGGTCCATAAACTCAAGGTCGCTCTAAGCTATGGAGCGGGCCATGCTTGGAGTCTCTCTGAGGGATCGTCTCTCGAGATGATCCGACAGAGAACGAGAGTAGTCGACATAGCCCACAGAATAAGTAAGCTAAAGTGGCAATGGGCCGGCCATATTAGCCGTGAACCATGACCGTTGGGGTAGGTGTCCACCTTACGCTTGCCGATTCGCGGTCTCCTTGAGAGGAGACGGCGAATCGGCAAGCGTAAGGTGGGATGCCCTCAGGCTCAGTGGAGCGACGATCTTCGCAGGATAGATGGTAGCAACTGGATGAGAGTTGCCGAGAATCGAATTAAGTGGCGAGCGATTGAAGAGGCCTTATGTCCAGCATTGGACTGCTGTAGGCTGAAGATGATGATGTTGACTGTCACTTACGGTATTTCTTCCGTGATTATCAATTAATGGTAGCTCACAATCATCTCGTTAAGGTATCAGGATTGGCATTTGGTGGTTATATAGAGTGTAACGGAAAAGGTACATATACATCCTTAAGGGTGTGCTACAGACCATCAAACTGAACATGTTTCTCAGCAGATATTTTTTTTTTGCTGAAAAACATGTTTTATGATGAGAAACATGTTCAGTTTGATGGTCTGTAGCACACCCTTAAGTATGTATATACCCTTTCCGTTACACCAAAATCAAAATCAAAATCAAAAGTCATTTATTCAAACTAGGCTGATAATCAGCACTTTTTGAACGTCAAAATTACAAGAGACAGTCCCCCAAAACGCCCGCCCTTCGCCACTTCCTAGTGTTTTAGCTGGGAAGAAGAAGTGGCGGAACAAACTCCCCAGCAACACATCTGTCTGTTAGGTTAGAAGAACCAGATTCTATACAAAAGTGTTCAAGTTTATATAAACAAGGAATCCATTATATCAAATTAATGTCACATGTCAGCTAGCACACACCAATAATAAAATAAAATATTAAAAAATATACTCAAGAATAAATAAAGCCTCCAGACATAAAGGGCGTGCCCGCTTACACGTGCATACAGACGAATAAAATAAAAATAAAGATAAAGTAAAATAAAATAAAAAAAATTAAATAAAATATAAAGTAAAAAAACTACGCGTGATGTTATATAATACCATAAGCTAATTAGAGAAAGAAAGAACATAAACATTGTCTTGAGTTCAACCCAGCGACCAACTATTCTTATCGTTTAAGTAGTCGTTAATGGAATAGTAGGCTTTTGAACAAAGGTTAGATTTCACTTTAGCTTTAAACACATTAAATGGCAAGTCTAAAAAGGAAGATGGTAGCTTGTTGTAAAATGTTATACCAAGCCCTACGAATGAATTATGAACCTTATGAAGCCGGTGAAAGGGAGCACGTAGTTTATGCTTATTTCGAGTGTTTATGTTGTGAATATCACTGTTTTTACAGTACAAATGGATATTTTGTCTAATATATAAAATGTTAGCTAAAATAAATTGTGAAGCCACCGTGAGAATACCAATCTCTTTAAAAAAATCTCTCAGAGATACTCGTGCACCCAGCTGGTAAATTGCACGAACCGCTCGTTTTTGAAGAACGAATATATTTTGGATATCAGCGGCTTTGCCCCACAGCAGAATACCATAGGTCATAACACTGTGAAAGTAACTAAAATAGACTAACCGTGCTGTATCAACGTCAGTATATTGTCTAACTTTTCTGACGGCGTATGCGGCCGAACTAAGTCTCCCCGCTAGGCTTGATATGTGAGGACCCCATTGTAATTTTGAATCTATTGTTATACCCAGAAACACAGCTGAGTCAACCGCCCTGTATATGTACCTGCAGTGACAGATGTATTTTTAAATAGTTATCACGCTTTACCAGTACCGGTACTAATCAGACCGAACTTATAACGACAAATAATAATGTTCTGAAGTAACTGTCAGTGTCTGGACACTGTTACTTCAGAACATTATTGGTCTGTGTTCAGTGTCCGTCATTTATACGTAGCAGAGTAGCAGTACGGAACTTAAACGTTTAGAACTGCGCCTATGTTCACGCTTAAACATTAAACATTAACCATTATTTTTCTTTTGCTTCCCTCAGTATACATATAATATTATAGCAAACATTGGGTCCTAGTGCCATAACGGGTGACATACGGCAAGTGGCCCTGTGTTATGATAGTATATAGTATATAGTGAATATTAAGATGTACATGAATCACTTCCAAGATGCTGGTTGTTTATGTAAGATTTTGTTTTGAGTGTTTTCAATTCGGAGTCTTTGAGATAAAATTTTGTGCTTATAAGCTTGTTATCAATTTTATTTATTATTTTTCGTATATGCTTTGAATAGATATCAATTACTCAAGAAAAATTAATAACTAACATTTTATTTTCAAAAAGTAATTTGTTTTATACAAACCACTCACATATAATAAAAAAAACATCAAAAACCCCCGACCCAAAAAAACTGTGTGTGTGTTTGTGTGTGTTTTTTAGAGTTTTTTAGTTTTTTAAATTTATTATTTAATTTTTATTTCAGATTTTTTTAACTTTTTTTTTTAATCTCGACTGTCTGAATGCTTCCCCCAGTCCTTCTATTTTTCTCAGTGTTGCGCCTCATTTCGCCAATTAACGAACACAAGGAAAGGCAAATTTAAAAAAAAGACAGCTGTCGGCCGCTTCTTCCCGTCCTGGCGGTGCCCATGGTGACAAGTGACAAGAATTCAAATTTGGAATCGACCAGACCTGTAGAAGTTGTCTAAATCACTTCATCAACTAGAAAAGAGGTGATGATCTTCGAACGGCTGAACCGATTTTCATGAAACATAGCTAAGAAAATTTTCAATTAAGACACCTTTCAAACGAAACCAACTTTATCAAAATCGGTTCCTCCGTTCAGGAGCTAAGATGCCACAGATAGACAGATACACACGTCAAACTTATTATATCCCTCTTTTTTGGTTGGGGGTTAAAAATATTATAAGATTGGTTATTTGCTCTAAGTTGTGAAGTCGAGTCAACGATAATTTCAATAAGGCTGACCGCAGACTTGACTCACGACAGTTTTAAGACAGACTTGTCCCACATAGACAAGTCTGCACGTCGCTAGACTGTTTTGTTTATTTCTTTTGTATAAACTCAAACAAAAATAGTATACTTCAATAAAATTATAGTGTTTTATGGAAAAAGCAAAAAAAAAATGACAAATAAACTTCGCCGTAATGAAATTATACCTACATATCAACAGCGTTGGCGGTTTAGTTACTCAAGAAAAGCATTATTTAAATTTTCTCTGGACTGAAATGTGTATAATTCTGAAGTGCTAAACATTGACTTAGACCTAATGGAATACTTACGAAAAAGTAAATAAACAAAATGTTAATGTTACGTTTCCTTCCAGTTCGACATTTCCTCGCTTCCCAATCAGACTGATCGAATGGCACTTGGTTTATCAAAATCAGCTTAGCATTTTACGAAAAAACTTGAGCGTCACATACATAAAACATGAATTCATAAGCCTGAATTCCGTTTCTATCTGAGAAATACGAGAAAAATATAGCGTTCTCTATAATAATAGAGTTGGATGGGCATTTGAAGGCAATCTTCGGCTATTCTTAGTGCCAATGTCGATTGCCAAAGCTATTCCGATCTGTTCCGAGTCATTCAAATGCAGATCAGCGGGCTTCTACCGGGATAGGCTCCTAGTCCTCATATCTCGAGACGTCAGCTACAATAGCATCAACGTTGATTGATACCGATTGATTCGGCCGTCCATCAGTTCTTACGATTGAACAAAAACATTGGATTGCTCCTCGATCATTTATCGCTAGAAGCGAACGCATTGACGGCTCGTCAATCACGGGGACCGACAATAAATTGATTGTACGTATCACGCGGCACACATAAATATTTAGCCGGCGGTGATTGCAGTTTTGTATCGAGCGTATGTACTAGTGCCGCACGCCCTCTTCGCGACTTCAGGCGACACGCGCGCGGTTCAATTCCGTTGCCATGCAAGTCGCGTCGATCGCAGTGACTAGTGGAGCCGATTTCTTAAAAAAAAGTCACACGAATGTACGGTTAAATTGAGTGAAGCAGCTGATTTCGTAATAAGTCGCTGTCACATCGCGCGTATCCCTTGTGCGAGTAGGTCGTGGCCGAGCAGTCGGGCCGTGGTGCCGGTTGGTATGCGGGCCGATTGGCTCGTGAATGCGCTGTACGGAGGCGGCTGAATGCATGATTGCGGAGGGTATCGGTCCTTACTTCGGATTCCTTTATCTACCGTGATAGACGATTGTGAATATGACTATTGCAGACATGTAGAGTATTGTCTTGGTTATGTTAGAGCATTGCTGAAGTACCAGCGGAATACTGACTGCATGCCATAAAACTTTTATCTATCATCGATAGGTTGAAGTAAAAGATCTGAAGACTACTAACGTCTATCAAGAGTATCGTACACACATCCACTTTTATCTGTCAAGGAAACGAATATCAACTGCCATATTAAAACTGTCCATAAAAAGTAGAAGATATTGCCACCAAGATGTCGCAAAATAAAAGAATCGAATGCTAAAGTTTGTGACAATCTTAGAAGTTTATTTCAATACAAATATTGTGTTGAACGTTTTATAGCTAGTGACTTCAAAACATACAAGCATTATACAAGCGTCTTCAATCTAACAAATTATTATTTCGAGCGGCATGTCTATTGAAACATTCTTGACCCAGTTTACTTAGTATTCATAGTGAGGAAAGTAACTTAACTAAGTAAGAGGCTTCTCTCCACTTTATATAATTAACATTCAAAATAAAATTACTAATTTCCTAAAGGGAATTAAGACGTCTTTAAGGTTAATTAATTATTTCCAAATTCGCAATTTGTTTTACAATTAATTAACTTGGAAAAGATGCTTCATGTTACGTTATTAATGCTCAGAAGTTATTGGCTTCTTATCTTTAAAAGTACTAACTTTTTGATTGTAAATGTAACCTGAATGTTATAAAATTAACAATAACAAAAAACTTAAATCTACGACAGTTGACGATTACAGCATTCGTACAATATTGTCATTGTACTTTTAAATCGACTTAATCGAGTTTCGCAGTAAGTTATATATGAATTCACGTCTTCTGAAAATTCGAAATAATTAACTAATAATAATTAAGTTTTTTTTAAGCATGTTTCAATGATACTTTCTACATAAAAACACAAAACAATAAATATACTATATGAAGACGAAATTAAATACATTTAAAACCTGTCCTTTTAAATTTGATTGGTTTGTATAGACGATCAGAGGGAAATATTTTTGTTGACATGAACTGAAAAAATGGAAAAAGTGAAATTGTTTCTACAAACAAAAACTGTTATCGTTAACAAGTTCAAATTCTTATTTTATGGAATGGTCACTATTGTTCCACGAAATGACAACTACACAGCCGGATAGCTTTTTATCGAAACGTCGACCCAATATTTAATACAGTTTGAGTCTAAAATTGAATGAAAGTAGAAGCTCGTTACTGTCGAGTTTCAAATGCAAAATAAAATCAACAGCAAATCATGTTACGTCTTGATCATTGCTTTGTTCTGATAACGCAATTTATTTTGAAGTTCAGATGTATCTGGAGAACAGAACTAGTAACAAGAATATTCCTTTAAGCCATACGTCATTTTATCAAATATTGACGAATAAAACACGTTTTTTGGGGTTTTTTTAAAGTGACATACCTATTTTAAGTTTTTCTCTTGAACATTAGGTACTGTTTTGTAAATATGTGCTTACCTGAAACAATAAAATACAAGTACATTAATAACAGAAATCACAGAATAAAGGTGCACTTCAACGCAAACATATTTTACGACAGAAAAAAACACTAGTCTAAACGAAAATGATTGTGCACATCAAAACAATAGCTCTAGTAATCGGTTGAGTGACGCTGCAGACGACACGGAGAGGTCGTGGGTTCAAACACACCTTCATTTAACTATTTCTACAGCAGGTGGTGATGAACTGATGAACGTCCACGAGTTCGAACCTAAGTTGGCATTTATTTAAAAGAGAATTGAGCAAATAAAAAAACAACTGGACGTCAATCACAAGTTTTTCAGGACACACTCACTCACTCACTCTTAACAAGTTGCTTTCGCCGTGTTTTTCTATTAAAGAATGTCAAATTGTCTAGGCTCTTTTTAACAATAAGTTCACCACACATTTCTAATTTGTAATACTTAGTTACCTACCACGCAAATAAACTTATTAAGCTGGGTATTTAGACAGACTTTATAACTTACGTTGAGAAATTAGTGATGATTTCTCATAAAAGGAGATTAATAATGTAATTTCGGCTCATTCGGCTCATAAATCATAAAGTTAGTGTCGAAATAGTATTAATCATATTTTTGCTTGGCAAAGTTAACTAAGTCCTATTAATAATGGTTACCTTTTAATCAGAATTCATCTTGATCTATTAACAGGTATTACAAGTTTGTGTTAGTAACTGATAGACATTAGAACATAACAGGTAAATCGTACTAGACATTTACACATACACCTCTGTACTACAGACTACAGGCTACAAAAAAAAAAACTCAAAGACTTTGAATATAACGTTTGTTTCAGCAAAAAAGTTAGGTATTTTTTTATACATCTTTCTTACTTTTTTTATCCATATTTTATTTTTGATGTATTCAAACAAAATCCTGTTGGGTCCGAACTAGCGCACAAAGGGAGATGAAACAAGGTTTATCCATATAATTTGCATACACACACTATTGTGTTTTTATCTTTACAAAAATACATAACGGGTTTGAGCAGAGTCTGTTACAGTTAGTAAAACCTACATATCGTGTTATTTTGCCGCGTTAGCTCTGCGTGTATACTGTATGTGTTAATGTTACAGCGGTTATTTGTTGACGTGATGTTGACAGTAACGAGTACATGCTGTTATTTTTCTATAAAAATAGCATTTATTCACCACGAGTCACGTTTTGGACTTTTGTTTGACAACGAAAAATGTAAATGCCAAGATTATTTGATTATATCAACAAGAGAATTACAAACAAATGTTATGCCATACGAATAACCGTTATTTTTTAAAGAAACTATATGATACTGAATCTTAGAATATTTAACTTTATTATTTGTTTATCGACCATTACAGACAAACCCAATTCGATAAATGCTTTTTAATTAATCTTAACCAAATGAATATTAATATCTATATCTAATAACAAACAATGCATTTCTTGTGAATTCAAGAAAATAAGATTTGAAGCTTAATTCTTGCACTTCATTTCACAACACAAAAATTTGAAATACAAACTCTCAGTAAACGCATTCCTATTACACCCGCACATATTCCGCGTCTCATTGAGTCCGGTGCTTTCAAGGCGTCTCGGGCGCCATGATGCAGTGACGTCACGCGCAGCTTTACAGCTGACAGACCCCAGGGACGCCTTTGAAGCACTCCCTCTTATTTACTGAGTACTGTAGGCTTTGTGTTATAGGCGGCATAAATGTACGCACTGCTGTAGGCTTCGGGAAACTAGTGTGGAAGTATAACTATACTTTGGCATGAGAATTAAAAATTGATATGTGTCTCAAAAAAATATAATCTTGATGACGCGATGATCTTTTTAACCACCTAGAAATATCTAGTCTATGTTTTCAAAACGATATATTTATCTTTCTATTTTATTCACACTCGCTTTAAATAGACACCCAATAATTCATGATTACAATTAAAACATTCATTTCGATTAATACCTGAATTAAATGGTTCATTCGTTCGTTTTATTTGAATGTTTCACTTTCAGAACAATACCTCTGCAAAGTTTTTACAATATAATGTAAGAAGGTGTCTGTAAGTAGGAGACTCATAATCATTGAGGATCTTTCTTTTCTGTGACGCTTTCTGCTTTAAAGAACGGCAAAAGACAACACTAAAGATTTAATAAACTAGCGGCAAAAAAACTAAAAATGATTCATTTCTATTAGTAGGTAAGTAAGTTATTAATAGGAAGTTCCTCCTCGCTTTTACTTTGAGACAAAATTAGTTCACTTAGTTACTTTATGTAAACTGGACCCGGCTTTAGATTTAATTTTATCATAGTCTTATTATGTTTCTAGATTTCCTCTGGTAACCTCTCTACAGGTAATACAAGGCTCTTAAACCTTGGTAACATAAGAACTTGGCACATTCAGACCATTCCCGATATAGGACTAGTCTTTGTTCCTATACCGAAAAGTATACCCTACTAATGCTTGATCTGAAACCATCATGAGGGTACGAACATGTCTAGAACTGAAAATTCAAATGCATGTGTACACCGAACGTTTGCCGGAGTAGCTTTGATGGATTATGGCACACTGCCTCACACAGGGAGGGAGATCAGTGTCCCAGCAATAGAAACATTATACGCTTATGATGCTAATCACTACTACTATTACCTCACGTTTCAGACCATACAGATTCCTCACCATATCTTTTATTACAATTAGTGAAAGATTTTAATGACTTTATCAAATCTCAACCAAAACATAACGAAGCTAAAGTTAAATTTTAAACACCAGTAATATTTGACTTGACTCGTCGACGTGTCGACACGAGGCACGCCGGCTGCCACGAATTATTCACGGCCTATAAGAAAGGCTCCTTCAGCTTGCGACTTTATTTATTTAGATTTGTATGCAGCACCAACTTGCGGATATTATGCTAATTCCTTGTAATGCAGCGGCAAATACTGACACTTGTTAATACACGAGTTTTGGAGCATTATTGTGATGAACAAACAAACGGGAAGGTGTTGATGTTATAATGTTCACACGCGAGGAGGATATGTGTGTTAACACAGCCGTGTTATAAAGCAAAGTGTGAAGTATGTATGTTAAGAGTAAATAAAGAGAAACATCGAGCTTGAGTTGTTTTGAAGACAAATTAATTATTTGAATGTGTACCCACCAGCTTGTGAGACATATAACATCCTTTAACCACATTCTCTAACATGTAATGCAGGGCTGCGCAAACACAAAAGAATAATACGATTACACGTCTGAAGCGCGGCCCCTTAAGTAATGGACGCCAAATTAGCCCAATAGCAACAATTATGTGAAGCCCTCCGCCCCTAATCACGTTTGTGTGAGCACACCGAGCACACTGCCCGACCAAATCGTCTTCTATTAGATTTGCCTATAATAAGATTTCACTAAAGGTTTTAACTTCGACTTCGCTTTTGGAGAGGCTTTTTATGATGAGGATTATCGAGGTCCCTTAGGCTCCGAAAATTTAATAATGGGAAAAGTTTGGGGAGCGGCGACACGTGGAGTCAGCCTATCGTTCATGAAGCGACAATGAATTTGTATGTACCCGGAAGTGATATTTAAATTCATTTCAGCTAAGCATTTTCCTGCGGGATAAACTGATAATCCCCCCTGTCGCGATCGAGGACCGTAATAGGCAAACGCGCCGTAACAGGATGATGGAGACTTAGTGAAAAAATTTGGCTTCCGACCAAGATTTCGTTCCGCCGATCCGTTCGCATAACGGCCCCTTTATTTCAGTGTGCCGTCGAACCTCTTTGTATATCTCGTAGAGACAGTTCCCACAAAAGGTCGTCAATATAGTGGAACCCTTTGCGGACTATAAAGTACAGCGGCGCTTACAAGGGGCGGCGACATTCCTCGCTAAAGTGTAAGAAATACGGCGGGTCTACTTGACGGGCGACAATCAGGCTTGTTACGGCGCTCGCATCAAATATTCGGAGACGAATCGAGTTGCACGCCACCTGACTGTACATTGCTTTTTAGATTCGCTACTCCAGAATTCTGGGCTCGAGAGAGCAATGAATAGTGACGCGGCGGTGTGTGCTCGTACGGCGCGGAGCAGCGGAGGAGCGGAGGCGCGGGGTGGCCGAAGTGGGTACGGGCGCCAGGCGTCGTCGCTCGCTCGCCGCTGAATATTTCATGCTCACCCGATGTAGCGTCGTCGATATTTAATGCTGTAGGTGTTCGGACGTCTGCAACTACTCCGAAATTACATTGACATATCGTCGGAACTTTTCCTCATTTATTTATGCTAAGCGACGACATTTGTAAGTGCTGGAAAATGTTAGGAAACCAACTGAGAAAGAAAATGCAGTGCTTCTAAAGTAGCGTAGAATTAGAGCTGTATTTGTAGAGACTTTTATAAGGAATAAAAGTTGTTTTATACAAATTCTGGAATAGAAACAAAAACATTGGGAGCTCAGGTGATTCCAGAGACAACTCGTTTATTCTGCAGCAAGTTATATGACGGCAAGGGTCTGCCTAATGGTGCTCATGGACGAAGGGCGAGTAACTTATTCTCACCTGTGCCCTGTTTAATCTGCTCGTGTTTGTTCCGTAGGGATCACCTGTTATCTCGAGTAGGCGAGAAAGACTAAGTAATATGAATAGGATAAATCATTCAGCCTTAGTACGTCATGTCACTGGCGTATACTAGGAAATATTTCTGTGTTCCTCCTCCTTCCTTGAAATGTTTTTGACTACTGTTATTTTAAGGTTTGTTATATACGGTTATAATTCTGCCAGGAAGAATCGTACATTACACTATTTTAATAATTTAGAAACTTTTCTTGTGGTGTGTCCACGTGTGAAACAACAACACTTCTATAACTGTATTATTGCGTTATGGTGCCATATACCAAACAAATCTCAGTCTGTCATTATTGCTACAGCTCCGCTTCAACTAAGCAACTTACCTTAATGTACAGATCTATAACAAATTGTTACACATAATATTTCTCACCCGAAAACTGCACCAAATTCAAATTTTGCAATTTCACTTCGACACCCACTCGCATATTTCAATTCGGTTACTTGGGTCGTCGGGTCCAGGGCGATGTGTATATTGAGCCACATCTGAAGTTATACCAGACAGCAGGCGCCCTCTGGCGGATCACAGTGTGTATATCTGGATAATGGACGCCCCGGGAATGTACCGAGATCTGTGGGATCCGAGCTGTGGGCTATTCATGGAAATTATGTGGGTTGTTGGGAGGATTCAGTGTAAGGGAGAGTAAGATTTAGGTAAATTGTTAAAATGCTTCATAAGAAACGAAGAGAAAGTAAATTGGGATATTATTTGTGTTTGTAATCTTTTCTTGAAGTATGTACACCACCGACTACCTCTTCCTTGTATCGCTGTCAGTGATAAATCCGCCACAGATATTTTGGATTAAAATAAAGTATAGCCCTCTTCTACCATCGGACATCTAGACGTACTGCAAGTTACCATACCTACCTTATTGCTATTCCACCAATTCGCACTAAGCGTTTTCAAACGTCTTTCTTAATGCACACAGCAAATGAGTGGAACTGTCTGCCTGCGTCTGTGTTTCCGGACGCTTACAATCCTAATCTATTCAAAGTTAGAGTGAATAGGCTTCTTCTGGGTAAGCTCGTACCATCATCGACTTTGTCTCTGTCATATCTGACCTAGACTAGAGTCAAGAGAAAACCCATCGAAAAAAAAAAAACTATCTATCTTCTGCTGTCCTAATGGTGTCAAGATCATATCACATAAGAGCAGTGATTCGATCGAACGCCCAATGTTGAACAATAATTCTTTATCAATTCAACCTTATGTTTACTTGACTTAGCATTGTAACACATTGTTCCTACCTCTGGAGGCAGTCACGTGGAAGGGCACAACACGCTCACGCGAGGGTAGTTTCTTCGGCGCGGGCGGTCAAGCTTTTTTTTTGACACTTTAAAAGTTGAAGTGACACGAATACGTGGCAAATAGTTTTGAGGTCGTTTTTTATTTTCTAAAAAATATATTATTAGGTTACGGTATTGGACTTTAAAAGTTAGGCTTATTTCCACCCCTTCCCATTCCCATCTCAAATGTTACTGTAGCTCTCATGAACAATATTTCATACCTACGTGACCACAACGACAACAAGTAATTCACAAGACGCAATAATTATCGTGGGGTACCCTATAAGGTAGTTAAGTTAAACATGTTCGCTTACAACTTGCGCCATACAGGAGCAACCTTACGGGGCGGCATCCAAAGCCCTAACACGTACATTTACATAAAGGGATCGAGCCACAGATAGTGACTTATTGTGACGAGTGGACTGGCGGATCTAACGTCACACCTTTTTTACAATAGGCAAAAAGTTACAAAGTTGAAGAGTGTTGATAATTCGAGGTTCTATCTGTAGATTATTTAGAACATTTTGTACATAATTTTTTGTGCACAGATCTCCAAAGCAGTGGCGGGTCTAGAATTCTCGATGAGAGAGCTAGAAATATTCACACAAGCACAGGCTAATAAATCTGTCTAGCCTTTTCTGAACTATGATGTCGTCGGCTTTCAGTCTAACCAGACGCAACTGAGTACCAGTTTTTTTTCATGGAGCGACTGCTTATCTGACCTTCACTTCTTTACTTCGATACCTCTTAGAATGACTGACCATGACAAAATCCAAGTCGAAAAACAAACATTGCTAGCATATAGCTCAGTAATAACGAGTTACATTTACCAACGCCCGAAAGGAGCATGTTATGCGATCTTCACCGTCTATGGACCATAAAATACTTGTCTCGATCCCGAATCGATCGAACCCTGGACACAGCTGGCGCTCTCCGTCAATGAGCCATTTAGGTCATCGACAAAACAATTCGCAATAACACTCTCATTTTTATCGCTACAATTAATATTGAATACAGAATAAAGAGCATACTCGTAGTGCTTCGATAATTGTATCGTTTAAATAAATATTACACGCTTTATGTAACCAAATCAATTTATTTATTTTACTAGTTAAATATTGAATACTGTTTACTAATATTTATCTATTAGTAGTTGTCCGCGTCATTTGATCCGTCAATAGTGTCGGGCAGATGTTTGATTGCGGTGGGATCAGCAGGGGTGTCGGTTTGGGTGACGGACGTGAATTGATGTACAGTTTTGCGATTAGCGCTCGGTTTTATTTCGATTGGGGATTGATTACCAAATATAATTTATAATTAAACTGATGTATTTGTTGCATTACGCTAATAACTATCACATAACCTAATCAGCTCATTATGTTCCCAATGTTAAAATAAAGGTCCACTGTGCTGTGGACTTTTATTTTAACCTCTGCGAAAGGCGGAGGATCGTACATTGAGTGATTACTAGAACAGCTAACGATGTCAAGACCATTATTGTTAGTACAGATTGCAACGCATCGTAAACCAAAGCAAAAGTACCGTTACGCTGGGAAAGCGCGGGTTGCTAAGGACACAGTAGGGTGCTTTAAAGCACCCTACTTGGTGTTTTCTGCGATCTCTCAAAAGCTTTTGATTGCGTTCACCACGATACGCTTTTACGGAAACTACGTTATTACGGTGTTCAAAACGAAGCCCTAAATGTAATAGATTCGTATTTACAAAATAGATTCCAATGTGTAGATGTTAACGGCGCGAAATCGTCCGAGCTACCTGTTCAGCTAGGTGTACCTCAAGGCTCAATACTGGGACCGTTTTTATTCATATTCATATTCATTTATTTTGCATTCCATATTGTGAAAAAGATGTTACAAAGGGCTTAAAGCTAGGTACATAAATATGGACCCTGTAAGGGCACAGCAAAGTAGGAGACTGGGAGAGGGCTTTAATCTTATTAATTAGTAGGTATACAAAAGTAACAATAAATAAAAAAAAAAAAATAAAAAAAATAGAAGATAAATAAAAAAAACGAAATTTTGTTAGTCATATTAATTTAAAATTTGTCATTTAGGTATTCATTAATAGTATAATAGCATTTATATAATAAAAAATGTTGTAATTTATTTATGAATGAATTAAATTTTTGCTCATTTTTAATAATTTCGGGTAATTTATTATAAATTTTCATTGACAACTTCTTCAAAATTCTTGGTTTATATTAATGACTTACCATATTATTTGAAGGGTATTTGTGACGTTGTACTATTTGCAGATGATACCTCTCTTATCTTTAAAGTAGATAGGAATAGACACGATTTTGAAGAAGTAAACAGCGCTCTATCAAAAGTCACGGATTGGTTCACAACAAATAACCTTGTTCTTAATGCCAAGAAAACTAAAAGTATTAAATTCGCCTTACCTAATGTTAAAAATCTAGGTCCCAACATTATTCTCGGCAATGACGAGCTTAAAACGGTTGACTCAGCTGTGTTTCTGGGTATAACAATAGATTCAAAATTACAATGGGGTCCTCACATATCAAGCCTAGCGGGGAGACTTAGTTCGGCCGCATACGCCGTCAGAAAAGTTAGACAATATACTGACGTTGATACAGCACGGTTAGTCTATTTTAGTTACTTTCATAGTGTTATGACCTATGGTATTCTGCTGTGGGGCAAAGCCGCTGATATCCAAAATATATTCGTTCTTCAAAAACGAGCGGTTCGTGCAATTTACCAGCTGGGTGCACGAGTATCTCTGAGAGATTTTTTTAAAGAGATTGGTATTCTCACGGTGGCTTCACAATTTATTTTAGCTAACATTTTATATATTAGACAAAATATCCATTTGTACTGTAAAAACAGTGATATTCACAACATAAACACTCGAAATAAGCATAAACTACGTGCTCCCTTTCACCGGCTTCATAAGGTTCATAATTCATTCGTAGGGCTTGGTATAACATTTTACAACAAGCTACCATCTTCCTTTTTGTGTTTAAAGCTAAAGTGAAATCTAACCTTTGTTCAAAGGCCTACTATTCCATTAACGACTACTTAAACGATAAGAATAGTTGGTCCCTGGGTTGAACTCAAGACAATGTTTATGTTCTTTCTTTCTCTAATTAGCTTATGGTATTATATAACCTCACGCGTAGTTTTTTTTTTTTTTTTTTAACTTTATATTTTATTTAATTTTTTTTTATTTTATTTTACTTTATCTTTATTATTATTTATCTTTATTTTTATTTTATTCGTCTGTATACACGTGTAAGCGGGCACGCCCTTTATGTCTGGAGGCTTTATTTATTCTTGAGTATATTTTTTAATATTTTATTTTATTATTGGTGTGTGCTAGCTGACATGTGACATTAATTTGATATAATGGATTCCTTGTTTATATAAACTTGAACACTTTTGTATAGAATCTGGTTCTTCTAACCTAACAGACAGATGTGTTGCTGGGGAGTTTGTTCCGCCACTTCTTCTTCCCAGCTAAAACACTAGGAAGTGGCGAAGGGCGGGCGTTTTGGGGGACTGTCTCTTGTAATTTTGACGTTCAAAAAGTGCTGATTATCAGCCTAGTTTGAATAAATGACTTTTGATTTTGATTTTTGATTTTGCTGCTGAAAAAAAAAGAACCGCAGTCAAATTTTCCTGTTTCAATTTGTCCAAAACGCGCAATAAACGAGAGACATGCTCGACAAATGACAAAAAAATGGTTAGGTCGGAATGTGACATTAAGAAAGTCTAGCTAAAAGATTGATGAGACTATTTCTTTGGATAGTAATACGTTAATTGTGGCAATTAATCTAAATTAGCATAAAGAAAGTTGGTTATTTATTTGATATCAACAAATATATCATTCGTGACTGCCAATAATAATAAACATGATCTGACAGCAGATTACTAAATAAACTAATGCTACGAAATCAGAAAGCACTAAATCTAATTATAAAACACCAATTAAACATTAATTAATCAGTTAATAAGCGTCGGACAGTCGACCTAATTAACATGATGGCGCTACCAAAGAGGTTTAACGTTTACTTATTAACTAATAGCCTCAATCACCGCTCAGCCGATGTGTTAGCCGACAATCATTTCATTCATTTAATACTAATTTCATTCATTTAAATCCCACGAATTATATTCGGGTTCAATATCGAATTACTTACGGGTGTTGAATTTCGATTTACATTCGGATCTGGAATTTTAATTAAGTTAATCAGGTAGTACGGAGCTCTATGGATCTTTATCGCGTTCGAGTCGAATTGTTTTTATTGATATCTCGATTAGATGAGTCGTTTAGCCACCTCGGTAAGATTGTGGGGTCGGAAATAGAATTTCAAATGCGGCTATAATTTAAGGTGGGAATTACCACGGATTGAATTCAGAGTGAGTTCAATCTTAAACCCGTTCGGAGAAATTACTGTTTGATCTGGTAAGTTTGGGAAATACTTGCCATGGTAAGAAATTGAAAAATCACTGATGATTTATACTGATTTGTTTGCGACTTAAAAAACCTATAAGCTTAATTACCCTCATTATACCAATAAATTATTGGCATCAAGGCCTAGTTTGTCTTCGAACACGCCTACAACAGTAATTATTGGTCCAATAAATCAATGAAGTAGTACAGTAGTCTGCTAACTTCGGCACTTAGTGCTTAAAACTTCGCCACTAAACACTTTACGCCGGTGAGTACGTACACGTGCCCGCACCGGCCGCTCGTCTGTGTGGTTCTGGCTCAAACACGAGCTGTTTATTAGCTTGTATAGTGTGCAAGTTTGACGGACTGCAGGTAGGAATGCTGTAGGTTTGCGATTAGTTTGTAGAACGAAAACCTTTTCCCATGGGGGTAGGCAGAAACTACAGGACGCCACCTGCTACGGTTCTTACATAGTTCTTTTGCTTCATCCACATTCGTACATGTGGTCATACATGCGGTAGCGAGTACTACGCACCTGACCTGTCTGAAGAACAACACTTTGTAAATCAACACAAGAATGATATAAAAGATTTTTAAGTGGCTGTCTACGAATGCGATTGGTTGAACGAATTATGAAACATTCAGATCACTCGAGATACCTCCAGGCGCGCACACTGTTATGACAGTGTGTTGTGGTTCTGCGAAATAATTAGTGCTTTTAGTGTGCGGTCTTATGTTTGTTCGAATCGGTTGCTGATTGAATTTATAATGAGTAAAGACAAGTTGTAATTGTTTTGGTTCTACGAGTTTTGCTTTTTTAGCTTATATTAAGATAATAAATGAAATGATTGGTTACATAAAACTATAAGGTTTTTTTTATCCAATAGGTGACTGAAGACAGAGTAAAAAAGTTGGCCCCTAAGGTCCCTGATCATTTCCCATGAGTATCGCTAGCAAACCATAAAGTCGTTCAAAGGTACGTGTTTACGACTTTAATCGCATCAACACATAAAAACTTGACCTCAATTAATAAATATTCGAATTAAACTCATTGAGAAACCTTGCCCCTATTCCTTTCCACTCCGTCAGCGCTTCACACATGGTCTTAAGTGCGTCCTTGAGCGCTGGCTGAAGACCGGGGCAGTGGTGCTAACCGGGGCACTCAAGTGAGGGGTGCAACTGAGTCAAGGTCACCGAAGTGACGCTTGGCTGCACCGGGGAGGTGGGGGGCGGAAGCACAGCGATGTACCGGAAGCGCGGGGGGAGTAATGGTTATGTGTGGCAGAACTTGTGTGAGTGGACTAGAGTTGTGTTGGTTTTTTTTTTGTAGCGCAGAAGTTATGGTTTAGCCATGTACAGAGCTGCTACACAGTTATTGCTGAACACAGTTATTGTCCAAAAAGTAGACGGTAATATTCGCCCAGTTATGAAAAAGAACGAAAGCTCAGTTTTAACAGAAGGCAGTAACTTAGGGATTACGTTCAAGTATTTTAGAGATAGTTACTGATTTTCTAATACAAGCCCAAAAATCATATCCCGTGAGGATTCCCGTGCTCAGTCAGCACGGTGCCGCTCTAGTGAGTGCGAGTGGAGCAATTACCGGTTCATTCGGCATCGACTGCGGGACTGCACTCAAAGTAGTCGGGGTCGGGAGTTATTCGACTGGTTATCGGGACACGTTTAATCGGTAAAGTTGTCGAAGTTATTCACTCGGTAATTCATGGTAAGTGCGAGATTGGAAGTAATAAAATGTTATAAGTTTTTGAATTACGTGCTTATAACGGGTTACGATTATTTTTAGTGATATTGCAATTTTGCCTTTGATTTTGACTTATAAGTTGCTACAGCGAATAAGTTGTTAATCTTAATAATTATCGACGAAAGCAATTGTAAATCTTAATTTAATCAATTTCAGAGTTGCATTGGGCTAGGATCAAATTCGTTTTACCGCACCTATAAAAATGCACAACGCAAAATTAGCAAACCGTAAAATAAACCGTAAACCTAGCTCCATTGCACACCGGTAAAATTATTTTATTTCTCCGCCATCAATAATAAAACACAGACAGAAAACTAAAATAAACAGTTCTCCGTTGCCAAAATATTGCAATACTGAGTGTACCGGGACCCAAACCGACTCCCGGTACCGAACTACAACTTTATAATTCAGCGAGCGCAGTGTGTGTCCGAGCGCTGCAGCGCTTTGTCCGGACTCAGTCTAGCGGGTGACAGTGCTGCAGCGCCATACGGGTCAGGATCCATTTACTCGTAGTTTCGGATCAAAGGCTCAGTCCTTGTTGACAAAGGACCAAATTAGATTCATATTTATTAACTTTAGTGCTAAGCTTGTTGTTCATATTGACCGGTTTAGAATAAATAGACATTGACAAGGATAATGGTTTTAATTAAAATGTCAAAACTTAAATTTCTAGGTTTTACCAAGATTTATACATAACGCTTTAGAAATCTAAACTGTTAAAGTTACTTCGTAATGAAAAATGAGATGGGATAGAGAATAGAACGCTTTAGTTATGGAAAATTTATGGAGCGTTTATGAATATGAAAATAGGTCGTTTGCTGCGATAGTAACTCTATAACTATCTCTAGTGCTAATGGTTTAAAACGCTGTTGTCCTAGTGCTGACCCAGGGTTGTAATGCTTACAGATAAAGTAAAATATTTATCATTTACTCAAAATCCAAATTCTTAAAAAAAAAACTTATGAATTTAAACCTATCATACAAACTAATTAAAACATAATAAAACGGCGCGTAGCTCCTTACTACGAAATATGCTACGATAGCGTAGCAGTGCTACGCCGTAGCACATAATTACTTTGAACACTACCTAGTTTATCACCACGGATCTTCAGTTATCTGCACCTATCAATCCCAGTGAATCTCCGTTCAGCATCCGTCAGTGTTCCGACTATATATCAGGATGTTATCTGGTAGATAAATGATGTTTTTATATCAGCTGTAGCCGCCACAGTATCAGGCCGCGTAGTCTTATGCTCTTAATACCACCATCAATTTGCTGATGTTAGGTTTGAGGTCAGGGTTGGTACGAGGAGGAAATCAACAGTCATGAAAACTAGATAGGGTTTACACTAGCAATATAAATAGTGTATAAACTGCAAGTGAACCTGTATCAGTGAGATGACAGCGTGTTTATAATTTTAAAAACTCAGGGAAATTAATTTTGAAGCACTTTCAATACCAATTTTACAATTGAGTGAAAAATCAATAACAGGACAAAAACGTAGAGTGTTAATTTGTTTAACAATTATTTTCGCTGGCGGTACAATCTATAAACCCATAAACAATATCAGCTAGACAGTTTTTGAACAATACTCTATTAATATTTATACATCTCCAAAACCTTAACTTACAATGACGCAATAAACAACCCAATTACGTCGGTACTTCACGAGGTGTCTACTAAAGTAGCAGAACACGGCTCAGTAGGTGATAGTCGATTAAACAACAGATTTAGTTCAAGTGCTGTAAACAAGGCCCCTGTACCCCGGGCCCCACGCCCAGGGCCCCACGCTCCGGGCCCCCGGCAGCGATCGAGGTACGAAACACATCGGTGTTACATACACTCACATTTCGTTCATGTTAATGAGTTTATTCTCTTGTATATTTAGGGAAACTTGCGTGATAAGTGTCTAGGGTAATGTTTCAGACACACTAAGTATAGGATTATAATTCCAATATTAGAGACCTGAATACACACGATAAGTTTCAATTTAATTTCGAAATAAAGGGTTTTGCTTGTCCAGACTTTAATAACGAACAGAATTAGCTATAAAATTCATGAAATAACTATAATATTTTAGAGCTAATTTTTGACCCTTAGTCGATTAATTGCACTAGTACTGTGTTAATTGTTGGTTTGTCTTGTCATCAGGGAGCTGACGAAAGTAAAGAAAATTTATCTGCATCAATGTCCCTGGATACGGGAAAAAGCCCTTAATACTATATATTGCAAAGTCTAGAACAATTAATAAAACATGCTCTAATACTCTTTGACAAGAAATAGTCCTTTTATCGTAATGGTCCTAATAAACTAAAACGTTGTAACATTGATTTATCGAGTATATTTCCCGGCTATATTTGCGTTGGTGTCAGCCCTAGTGTCACGACACCGCCGACACCCCGACACTACGACACTGTGTGCTCGATATGTTCGCGATCGCAGCCATTCGTCTTACCTCTGTCGTTGTATTTATCATTGGACCACGATTCGTGTTGACGTCGTCGCATTGATTTTTAGCATTTTCCTTGTAGAGGGAAAATGTTTGAGTTATTCTTCTTACCGTGTAGTTGACGTTGAAAGGGTTACGAAGATTATGTGACATGACAGTGGACATATGTACTCTTCTTAGAGTCAGGTACAATATTGCCCTCATCTAGTTTTTTTTTTAAAAAGACGCCGTGTAAAAGTATTCGTAAAAACCTATTTGCAAAACAAAAATTTGAATTATGTTTTAATTTTGTAATTTTTTTGTTCAGTTCGTTCGTTTAGTTTTCGGAAATATAAACATTTAAGTATTAAAAGACAGATCTTATATCCCGAAACAAACACCGTTAAGAATTTCAGTTTGGTTTTACCAGCAATTTATAATACATTTTAATAAAATCATTTGGCTACCTCGTTAGTGTAAGGAATGCAGAACCGGTTCCGTAGTAAATCCCGGGTAATCCCGGTTCTTACTACTCCGACCGGTACCGGTTTCTGAATATCCTTGCCCAGTGGTTGCAAGTGCTACTTGCTGAGCACGAGGATTGATTTCAAGGTCGGCAAAGTGTTATTGACTTTTATTTCCACCTCACACTTCCCAGTAGCAGCCCAAACTCGTACTTGTGCCCGATTGATGACAAACTCGCCCCCAAATTACATAAAACATAAACATTATATGACGAAATGGTAGCACTATATGTCCACTGCTTCCTTTATCCTGCAGGTAAACAGTGTGATATTATGTTAGGCTGTTTAACCTAAGGAGGACAGTGACAACAAAACTGTGTATAAGTTTTTGAATCCTATAATCGTACTTTCTCCTCGCACGGCATTACCCTCACAAGTAGCTAGTTATCGGTAACTGTATTATAATGTAACTGTGTTCGCGCTGTCTAATGGGAATTGAGTGTTTAATATGTTTACAGAGTCCCTGAGGCCGCGAGCGCTGACTCAAACGCTTCTGATGTATAATTAATTACTTATATTGCTGCGAGTGTTTAGAATTTATCGCTTTGTACAGAAAATTGAATAGTTACAAACATATAATATAATAATAGTTATATACTGAAATTTCGCTTTAAAATAATATTACCTAAATGTTATTTTAAAGCGAAGTTTCAGTAACTAGCGTACATTTGTGCTATAAAATAACGTATTTCAATGCAAATAAAAATACGTGTTTAGGACTATGTATTTTCTCGGTATTTATAATTTCTATGAATTTGCAATACTGTACAATGACTGTTTTACAATTTTAACGTAAAATGTTATTTTTTGTCTTTCTATCTGGTATTCAGAAATCTCCAAAATTAAAGCTAGCATTTTGTGAAAAAAGTAAACGTAATGTGATATTAAAATGTTATTTCTTTACAACATAAATCTTCGAATCGTAAAATTTCAGATCCAGTTAAAATTTAATCTAAACTTCCCTAATATCATGGCGCCTCATTTCGGAGGCATCGCGTATAAAATCAACACGAAACAAAAGACAAACGGCGGGTACCCCCGCCTCGTATGATCATTACGGAGGAAGTTGCGAACAAGTCGCGATGACGAGTAATTACCGAGTACTCGGGGCCTCAACAAATAGGGGCGCAATGCATCACTCCGCGCCCCTAATTGAATATGTTATGTGTATAGGGCTGCTGCTGCTTAGGAATTAGTCAACGGCCAATGAGGTCCTTCGGTCCGCGATGTTATATCGATGAGATCAAATTAATACCGCCTTATTCCTTTGCAGGAATATATTTTAACCTAATTCTCTGCGCCTGAATGTACTATACAAAGTAAATATCAAAATATATGCTATACTTTTTTTTACATAATAATCATTACCCTTTCCATTATTAATTTACAAATTAAATGATAGAAATGAGTTTCACTTCTTACCATTATAACATTTATTCCTTTAGCAAAGTTTTTCACCCAACAAAACTTTGCGGAAGTGTCCCATGAAAAAGGTAGTTAATTAATAGTTAAATGGGTGTATGTTGGCAACCCTAAGAGACACTGTTGCGGGCTTATTGTAGAGGAAGCATTAAAACTAGTTTGGGAAGTAATAACGCGCCGTGAGTGGAGCAAGTTGCGAACTTTGTGACGTCTGTGTTGTTGCCGCTTGTTGATAGGCGCCGCCGGCTGAATACTGATGACTTAGCGGGGTTACACGTGGTTGTCACAAATATACGTGTAAGTTGCTTCTAGATTACTCATTGAACCCTTGATCCTTTTTGTTTTTTTTTTCGGATGGGGAATCATCAAATGACTCCTCCCGCTCTGGGTGGAGCGGAAGGGAGTGTCAGACTTGTACTGACTAAAACCCATCCATGTTCTTCTTAGCCCTTTGTGTTCCAGGGCCACCTTTAATCCTTAATTATAAATATTGCAAGGGTTAGCGAGCCCTGGATTTTTGTTTTTAACTGACACGCATTTTATAATAATAATGGAAAAGAAAGTTGAACCACGATTTTTATGATTTACAACCATTTTATAGAGACTATGTATTCGTCTGATATGAGAGGGGTTATGTATATCTGAGCCGGTGGCTATATATCCTAATCCAGCATACGCAAATTTAATATTTAATCGAAGAAAATAAAGCATTCAAAAACAATTTCCTAAATAAATCTGCTACGAATTTCGTAATTTGGATTGAGATAATAGTCCGGTCAAAATAGACATTTCAATTAACAAAAACTTGGATCAAGCTGAATTTTTTATTTGTTGCTAATTGTTATAGACCTTGAGTACACCAGTAGAAATTAAGTGTCAAAAGTTATCATCGATCCCATGTGTGCAAAAAAGTTATTCGAGGTCAAAGTATAAAATTAAAAAAAAAACAACCTTTTCCCATCAAGATAGACTTTGATTTTGATCGATTGTTGATATGTTTACTTCGTAACTCTCTCTTTGTAGATCTTAGGAGTAAAGTTGAGATCATTTGTAGATAATTTTATGATCTACAATTTTGTGCTTTATTTTTGATAAAACTACTACTGTTTTCGAGAAAATTCCAAAAATCTAAAATTTTGATTTAATTTCTACTGGTGTACTCAAGGTCTCTTTCAAAATTCAGCTTGATCCGAGTTTTTATTATTTGATCAATATTTAATGTCTATTTTGACCGGGTTATAACCCGTTACAATTACAAAAGTACGATAAAGAACGTTTTATTTTATGAAACAGTTTCAAAGTGTTGATTAAATTATTTATGAGCGCCGTCCGCTGCAAGTTAAGGTTCTTTATTACATCGAGCTGAAGTTTTGCATATCTACTGATGAATTAGTGCTTTTGCAAGATGAATAACAAACTCGTGCTGAGTGCTAATGTGCTCAATCATTGTGAGAGGTACGAAAATATTTGATGGTCTCTTTTAATAACGCATCTATTGTTGAACGGTCTTTTTACTTTTCACTATACAATATGTAGAAAAAAAACCTGCCCGGTCCGAAAGGGGCATATAGGTATACCAATGGTACTACCAAATATAATTAGAAACATAAAATATTCATGAAACTAAACATTTTAATGAAATTTAAAAACCCTATTTTTTTGCCCAAATTATTACTATTTCCCTAAAATCTAACAAACTTTTAAAACGTGACAACACCATCTTCGACATTAGTATGTTCGATCGTCAGTTGTTTGTTTATGACATCACTAAAGCGACCGGAGCGTTTTCCTATGTGCCATGTTAGTTTACTCATTTTAATACATTTTATTTCAACATGAATGATGTAACCAAGATTTTGTAACATATTTTGATATAAAAGAGTGTCCATGGAGTTTCTTGCCCATTCTTCTCCATAGAGATCTACGCTTCGGAGTGGGCAACTACAGTACTTTCACAAGTTATTATGCCTTGTGACTGGGACTGTAGCTTAACTTTTTTTTTTTACTTTTAATCCAAAAAGAACTACATAAATAGAATAGAAGGACGGGCGTTTTGGGGGACTGTCTCTTGTAATTTTGACTTCAAAAAAGTGCTGATTATCAGCCTAGTTTGAATAAATGACTTTTGATTTTGATTTAGAATCTAATCTCGATACCTAGTAATACCCTCGAGGATCGGACAGGGTTTTTTTTACATATTGTATAATATTAGGCACATGCTGACTATCCAATAATATAAAGACATAAAGTTTGTATGCTTCTTGGATGCAACAAGAAATCTTTGGAACTACTCATTATCCTCGAGTGTCATAGGCTATATTTAAAAAGTTCCTGTAGGATAATTTCCAACCATATCAGGAGCGAAACCGCGGGTAGAAGTTAATGTTAAAAAAAAGGGATAAAAACATCTATTAATGACTTTCTTAGTCAGGCTTTATCCGCTATGAAGTGAAGGCTTTACTGTTCCATTTTATGTGGATGACGAGGCGAATTTTATTCATGTCATTCGCCGTGTGAAATGGCGTAAAAACAATCTACTTTCTACGTATTTTTGCACCGAAAGCAGTAACGATAAGATCTGTCGTTCTCTTACGCGGCGATAACAAACTAGCAACAATATTTCAATCAGGCTCATCTCGCAAAGTGGACAAACACATCCATTCTGGAGCTCTCTGAGCCTCGAGAAATATCATAAATATTTGAGCACAAACACGGCGGTACATCGCCATAGATCAAAGGGCTGCGTGCCAATACATCGCCGGTACCGCTGACCTTTTGTCTCGCTTATTCATATATTTATGAATGAAGAGCTTCCTCGAGCAAAGTCGAGCTGCGTGAATTGTCGCTGTAACTCGGGGGGAGGATGACCATGTTTGATGGAACAGATTCTGAAATCTTCTCGCCATCAAACGTAAAAGAAGTGGCGAGTTTGGTCTTTTTAAGTAACAGTCTCCAGTCGTTTTTTTTTTTAATTTATATACAGAGGATATTGTAATTTCATTAAATAAACAAATTAAAAAAAACATTACGTTTCAGAACGAAGGGATTGGAAAATAAAAACTGATTATTTTGGGTGGGTTGTTTATATATAGAGCTTATCATAATTATCATAATTATAAAAGAGAGGAGTTTAATTAATGTGCCAATTAAATAATGAATGGTTAATTATTTGGTATAACGTTTCTGGGGCACATAGAATGAGTCGTTTATATTAAAAGATTAGTTTTTTGTTTGCTATAAATTAAATTAAGCATTGAATTTAATTAAAACAATTTCTTTTTATTCAGGTCATAACATGAGGTAATAATTATTTATTACCGCATCATAATCAGATTTGTGATACGCATCAGTTTCCGAAGTAGTGGCGTGAATCAAAACACTCAACAACCCCACCTGTCCCGCTCCGTCGAGCCGAAGAGGAAGTAGCCGGCGAAGACAATGTCACAGAATAGAAAGGTACAGAAGACCAGCTACCTTTACCTTTCTAGCCAGCAGCATACATTAATTGGGTGTCCATTCCATATTTAAATCCTCGCTCTCAATTGATGTTAATCCGAAACAAATGTCAACTTTTATTCAATTGCTGTTAATTATTTTTTTTCCAAGTGCACTCGCGACTGATATTAATTTGCGATCGAGATTTTAGGTCTCGTACGCATAAAAATTCTATGTGTGAGTGCACCAGTTTTCACTCGTTGTAATGAGTTGGCCTTCTGCGCCTATCTACTCTGGTGCAGTATACGCGACTGGCAGGAGACTGTGTGATTCCTCGGTAAATGAGTCACGGGCTAATTAGTCGGCCGCCATTAAATCGTCGTGAGCCGTATGAGCAGTTATTGTGCAGTTGTGTTTTGTTACTATTGTATGTCTGATGAGTTCGGGAAACAATTTATTTTGCCGTTTGATAGAGTTTCTATGATGTAGGGTCTCTTTTGCTAAGATATTTCATGAAATGTTATTTGAGAAATTAAGGTTGGTAACAACTATCGCTTCAAGTAAAGTATTAGGCTCTCCATATAAAAATGCTAGGCTGATATCAGCTTATGAGTGCTGGTTGTCAGATGTGGCCAGTATTTTACATGGAGCGATTACCCAGCTAACCACCACATATTTTACTACATTTTACATTTACATTGTCGTTAGCGTGTGTAGCAGCGCAGGAGATAAACTTTAATTAAATGTCGGCGAGTGTGATGAGCTGCGGTTAATCAATGCGTCGGTATCACTGTGGCCTGCCGCCTGACTGGATCCAGTTGAGTACCAGTGTTTTAAACGGAGAGTCTGCATATCTGATCCCCATAAGCCACACGATACCCCGGAAAGACTGTTGGTCAGACTTTCAGTCCGTTTGCTCTGAATTCATTGTATCGAGGCAAAACTAACGGTAAAAGCAAGTCAATGAAGTTGTTATGTTAGCATTGCTTCCGACATAACAATTCGCTTGCAATCCACTTGTTCAACAGTACAATTTTCAATCAGTAAATACTTATTATTTACTCCTCAGTTTATTCCAGGCACGAAAGATTTGTCCAATTTTAAGTCTGTTTTGCCGACGGATTCTCTCAGATTCTGCTGTCCCAAAGGATGCATTTACCGCTGGCGTCAGTTCTTCAACTTTCATGAATTTCTCTCCCAAATGCATTTAAATAATACACGTGCTCGACCAGCTCGAGTTTTACCTTGTGCCCGTAAACCAGACAGTTAGTATGTATCCCAGCGCGCTATATATTTTTATTGCTTGCCCCGTATGCGAGACAAAGTAAACTCAAGCTCAACTAGAATTCAACGCTTGACCACGGACAGAATTAAGTTTGTGGGATACTATATCCCGGCTACTTTGCTGTAATCCCAGCGCTGGGCAACCCCACGCGGGCAGCGCACTAACTCCGGCTGAGCTCACCTAGATTAGAAAACAAGCCGGCTAGTAAACAAGCTTCCGTTATGGCAGCTCTGAGAAAACTCTACACTTCAAGTAGTTTCAACGAAATAAAATAGACTAACAAAATCTTGTTGGAAGGCTTTCATGCTTAAGTAACGTGCTTGTGACGTCATACTGCGCCAATCTCCGCTGAAAAGTTGATGTGCAGCCAGGTTGAAGTTTTAGCTATGACGGAGTTTATGGAAAAACTGCAAAACGTTCGTCTTGCAATTTCATTCGTATATTTTTTTTATCTCCATCACAGATTTTATCAGTGAATCTATTAAAAAGATGAGCATAATCGACAAATAAAAAACTGCATTTAAATATACCCTTTACGCAGATCTCTTAAATATACTTTATATTCAAGAATTGCGTGTTTTGCTTTCTTTTATGCTCTTTGACAAGAAAATAGTTTCCCTTGATGGCATAATACGTACTATTCTCAAGTTTCCTTTAGACATAAAAGAGCCCATATCGGTCCGAGTATTGTCCCGTATCGGGCCGCGTAAGTCCGACATAGGCCCATCTACGACTATAAAGTAATCTCTTTCCTTGTTGACCCTCGCAATAGAGGTCAACGACTGATAAAGATGGGGCTCCTTCCGCCGGATATGACGTCACTCACTTGTAGATATTGTTGCAAATTACACTAGGAATTGACCTTAGTTCCTGGGAGACTTAGATATTGAAAATCTTTAGCCACATTAAATGTATTTCAGTATGTGTAAAGTTTGGTTGTTGTAATGTAAATCACAAGAAAAAACGTAAGATTTACGTTAACTTCTTGAAGTAAGGACAGGGACCTAGACACGTAGGAAACATTATCAAAAATAGAGCAGATATTGCTGTTTATTTAAAAAAAAATCCTTCAAAGAACCAGCCATCACTGAAGACACTTAACGAATGATGTCTATCACCGATTCTTCGAGTATACAAGGTGTTGTTTTGCATCCTCGTCAAATTCAAGGATAATTAGGCTACTGATTGTCGTCCCAAATCAATAATAAAATGGGTTGGTATTTTTTTTTTTCTTGTTAACGGAAATCGGTAAGTGTGAACCACCCGTGTTTTAAACGCGGACCGTCTGGTTCTCGCCCTATAACCTCGCTTACACACATACAAACAATCTCAAACGTTTATTCGATAATTTCTCATTCCCTAAACCACGTTAAGGGGGGTATTCTGAAACATTGACAAACATAAACAACCAAAAAAATCAGCGTTTATTTATAATTAACTAGGTACCGTAATTTTAATTGATAATTATTTAAGTCTTTTGTGACACCTCCTGAAATTTGACGTGAATGCAAAACAACATCTTATAGAATTAGAGCCACTTGATTGGTTGAATCGAGTTTAAATAGAAACCATATAGTTTGTGTACCGTTCTGTCTACACCTAGGTATTTACGAATACGACGGTCGGTATAGTATTAAATAATTATGCATCTATTTGATTACATTTCAATTATATAACGGACGTTTAATCAAGTTAACAACATAAATATAATTTGTTCAATAAGAGATATATCAGCTTAATTAATTAAATTCAGCAGGATATTTTATATCAATATTACAGCTATGGTACAGTTATAAAATTAATTTTCTACCGCTTGCAACTGTAAGTATCAACGTATCATGGAATCTACCGCCAGCGCCGCACTCAGAGGCGTTGCCTGATGTAGATGAGAATATCTTATCCAAAAGTGTGCGGCACACAGGCATTTTTCCACTGATTCACTATCCAAATCACAGTGATCTTTCATGTCCTTACAACAAGGTTCGGTTTAGATTATAACTTGTGTTGCTGTCAGAGGTAAAATAAAATATCTGTGGAAGTACTATTCAGAGAGTATTAAAAGTGTGACTATGAGTGTTCGCTCGAAACACAGATTTCGATTTTCTTAGGGTTATCAAAGAATCATATTATTTGGATACCTTCCGACTGTCTCAGAGAAGAGCTCTTCTTTTGAAAATGTGTTCCGACTTATAATTTTACTTAAAATATTTTCACACGTTCTAATAACTTGATAAAATGACCGTCTATGCGTGCGGCGGTGAACGTTATTTTATTTAACCCTTCGTCCGTCGCTGTCGGGGACTGATGTGTTTCAATGGATAATGGTTCGTAAATCCTCCGCCAAAGCTTAATTAAATCATTACGCCCCATTTCCCGGGGAGGATGAGCAGGGATGTGAGTGGTTTTAGCGTACAGCGTCAGGGGATATTGTTTTAAAATATGATGTGTAAATATTTTTGGGTGAAGTTGGTTTTGATCATCTTTCAAGCTGCTCTTTGTGTGTAAATTGCGTTTCGTTGTAAAATCGTGTACAAAGAGGAGTTATCTTTCAAAGGTCTGCACTTTTAAGCGGTTTTAGGGTCTCTCTTTTTGACATCGGACTCTGCGTGAAAAGGTTTTTAGGCACACATAAGGTAATGCAGCGATACAAGGCATACCTACCAAAGAATCATAATAAAATTGTTCCTTTACTTTGGAAAGATACAGTAAAATCGATTGGAGAGCGAACTCGGACAACGTACTGATATCTGTCAAAGTTCGTAGTTTCGGTGCTCGGTGAAATTGTACTTAACAATATCTTTTCCCGCATTACACAGCGGCAGAAATCGTGTACCATCGCATTTCCCTTTAAACGCAAAACATCAAACCCGTCACTTTCCATTCAGCACAAACAAACAAAACATCAATCAAACAATTGTTGAACAAATAAATACAGAACAAGAAACACGGTAACATTATCACGGACGTAAAGCAATCAGTAATTAAAAGTTGGAAGATTCATCCCATTCTATCAACATCATAATGGGGCGCCGGGAACCTATTAAAAACATAAAGTTTCACTAATTAAGTTGCTACGTGAAGGGGGTGACAGGAGGTGAAAGGGGTTGAAGGGGGTGTAAACTCGTAAGCTGAATTGTATCAACATTAATTCATATTCCGTAATTCGTTTTATTGTTATAATTGAACTGGATTCTGTGATAAACACTCTTTGATTGAGTTTCGAAATGTTGGCTTTACCGCTGCTGAGGCTGGGGAGATTATTCTGATTTTATGCTAGATGGGGATGGGTTTAATAGTATATACTAATACCTATATCAGCCTTTAATTAACTATAGACTATCTTACAGGCTTATTATATTATATTACAATCGTATTGGTAAGTTATAGCCTTTCAAGGAAGTCATTGCCGAGAATCTGATACAAAATAAAAAGATAATTGCATCTAAATTCCTAACCTTATTCGAAACAATAATTTAACACAATTATTCTTATTCATTTTCCTTGTATATCTTCTAATTATTTATTTATCAAAGCAATATAAGGTACAAAGTAAGCAAATTAATCGAATTAACTTTTGAAGTTTCAAAGAATAGAGTATTTCCCAGAAAACCGAGAAGGTTTTGTCAATGTATAAGTCGTATAATACCCCTTCACCTAGTCCCTTTAATATATAATGATAATTTTCGATATTGCGTCTGGCTTTGTATTCGAAAGTATTAAAAGGTAGCTTTTGAAGTGTCATCATCTTCCTGCCCTTTTCCCATTTTATTTGGGGTCGGCGCAACACGTCTCTTTTCTCCATACTCCTCTGTCATTCGTCATGTTATCATTTACTCTTTTTTCCTTCATATCATTTTTCACACATTCCATCCATCTTTTCTTTGGTCTTCCTCTCCCTCTCCATCCATCCACATTTATATTCATCACTCTTTTAGTCACATGAGTTCCATCCCTCCTCATCACATGTCCATACCAAGACAGACGACTCCCTTTCATCTTTTCTGTAATAGGCGCCACTTTCAAACTTCCTCTTATATGCTAATTTCTAACTTTATCCATTTTAGTCACTCCACACATAACATAAGAAGTGTATTCTACTAATAAATGGTGTCTCAAGAACACTGTTCTTTTCATCAGTCTGCACAACTTGAGTAAAACAACATTGTAAAGGCTGAGGTACGGCGCGTTCGTGTTCCACGTGCGCCTCAAGGAGATGTCAGCAAATCGGAAGGGGCCCGAGAGGGCCTATGCCTGCCTGGGCTGCGGGACTGTTCGAAAGAGATACCGTGGCCCTGGAACAGAAAGGGCTAAGTAGAAATATGGGTGGGTTTAACTCAGTACATGTCTGACACTACCTTCCGCCCCGCATCCGTAAAAAAAAGGCTGAGCTTGAAAGTTAGCTACACAGCAAAGTTGATAGAGGAGCTTGCAGCAAAATATTCAAGTAGCACTATTACGGTGCTGTCTAATTCTAACTTCAAGAGGAATGAGGAAGAATAAGTCTCGCAACTTTGCTATATAAATCAGCAAGCAATATGTTATAATGCTTGAAACAGCAAACTCGTTCTAGAAAACACGTCTCGATATAGTTTTCGTTTACAATTTAAAACGAAAATCATAAATCTTTCCACCAATCCCACTGCAGTTATAGTGGCAATAACACCATTAGTTCGGCGATAGCACCGCCGGCCACCACCACCATGTTCCGTGCTACTCCCCATCGACACAAGGTCAGCTAGTGTGATGTCCCCCATAGCCCCATTTGCCAGAATTCGCGATAATATGCTCGTTACACGGATGGCTCGAACTAAACAGACAGGCACAGAAAGTCAGCTCCGTAGAACCTGCGAAAACATACTCTTACTACAAGAGCCATCAGATCGAATTTTCGGTATAGTGACCAATCACAGCAGGGATATTGTGAACAAGTGAGTGCGCAAATTTAGAAGATATTTCTAATGAAAAAAACCCTATAAACCCTGCCTGACCCGGGAATTTAAAAGAGGACCAGCTCGATGTAGTGACGCGTACGTTATCATCATCATAATTATCTGCCCAGAATCCCCCACTGCTTGGTATAGGCTTCCCCTTGTTTCCGCCACACTTCCCAGTTACGTGTGTCCCTCATCCAGTTGTTTCCCGCGAATTGGACGCGTACGTACGGAAATCAAATACATGCCAGTTGAGAATGCGTTTGCACTCGTTCTTATTTTTTCGTGTGGTCAGTGCCTAACCGGTTGTCAGAGTTTGTATGACACCCATGGGCCTCTGACTTAGCTTAACACTCGTTGTATGGAGCGGACCTTCTTTAAATATAACTATTCTATGTCCCGGAAATAGCGATGGACAGTGTCGGGAGGCACGACATGTCGCGTGATCGACACTAACATAGATTGGCATGTGTGTTGTTGCTAAATTGATTTCTAAAAAGTTTTGATTGTTTTGCAGTAGGGATTGTTTGTTGCGAGTTAATCTGTTTTTATTGTACTATCAAACTCAAGAGTTAAATTGAGTAAATGATTTTGTTTGTGTGTTTATTCTTATAAGTAGGTTGTTAGTTTTCTATGAAAACTTTGATTCCGTTGTGTGATTCTTGCCTGCGCGAAGGGCGATTCGTAACGTCTTGTTTGCCAATGTTTTAGTTTAGTCTAAGTTTATGTTGTAAGAAGTATATAGCTTGCCTAGTATTACATAATTGACTCGATATCGTCGTAATATTTTAACCCACAATAACGGTGTCAGCCTCAGGCCTCAACAATACCAACAAACACCAGCTTCCTTTATTAAAAACAATATTATTGGGTCCTGTGTACAGTACATAACTTATTTGCAAACTAGCCCTTCCTCTGTAAACAGATACGGCAAACCAAACTCTAAGTAAATAGCCGTAAAGTCCTGTTTACACTGGGGATTTAAATTGGGAAAGTTACGCCATGTAACCGCGGTGCAAACTAACAAAGGGGTACAGATAACATTTTATGGTAGTTTTAGCTTTGACTTCTGAAAGCTGATTTAGGAATTAGGGAAGGGAATTGCTGGTAATCTTGGATTTATAACCTTTTCTGTGGTCCTAAAGTGTACGAAAACATCCTTGGGAATACGTCAGTTAAAGGTTAATGGTTCTTTACGTATGAGCTTTTCAGTGAAACTACAATAGTCTAATGTGTGTGATTTGATTGATTTAGGATAAGGCTCGTCGAGTACTCTCAGACAAACTAATACAACGACACTAAATCTAGGAACCATGAGAGTCACTTGCACTTAACTAATTACTGCTAAATGATGAGTATACGTTTTCTATCTGTTAACTACTACAGGCATGGGGGAGGACTTTGGCCACGCCAGGACACCACTCAGGCTGATAAAGAACAAAAACTTATACAAACTTGAGAAAAAGCGTAACATGGCGTTGATTGGCGAGTCAGACCGTGAGTTAAAATCCTTAATTCCTAACATAAGCAAGTTGGCGTCGGTTTCAAAAGAGCAAGTCTTTGCTACAGTGAATATATATACACATGTAGTGAATCCCAAAGTTTAAGACTGAGCCAAAGAGAGTGTAGTTTTGTTTTAGTAATTTCCGCGGCGAGCAGCTGTTGTGTGCTTCGTCTTTTTGAAACAGCGTTTCTTTAAAGAAAACTAAAAAATATGAACGGTTTAATGTTCATGTAGTGTTTGTTAGTTGCTTTTATTTTCTTATGTATTTCACGAGTAATTTACGTACTTCTGAGCATACAAGTGATAAGTAGTTTTTGCACTTTGCTGATGGTTCTTGGCCCTACGAGCTATCCTTCAATTTTGTGTGACTAATGATGTAAAACTACGGCCGCCAATCTAACCACAAATTACAAAATCGCATCTGTCAGTTACACGTATTTTTAATATTGTGGATGATAGGCGTGACGTTCTGTAACTTAAGAAAAGAAATTTGTCATATACATCACGTCAGACAACGGACGACTCATATCAATAGCTCAAAAGCTCGTTTGACAAGCAACGAACAAAACACAACTTGCCTATTTGAAAGCATGAGAGTTCAGACAGGATGGCAGAACAGCACAAGATCTACGTGAAACACATTATTCTTTTTAAAACGTGCGCCCAAACGTGCACCGGAAACGACGAAACCGACTTTTTATTGTTCTGCTTAAACTTTGAAAAGGTCGCAATGTTTTGTTGAAAAAATACAAGCCAACAACTGTGGTTGTAAAAAAGAAAATTATCGTGGTAACCCGATCCTTTGTTTGTGTAAACGTTTATGAGTTCCAGCCGTTTTCAGCGAGTTTTCAGACGGCTACGATTCGTCTTCGTTAATGTTTCAAGGTTAGGCTTGTGCGCTGTGATTTAGTGGCTATGCGGGGAAAGTATGTGAGCTTTGTTCAGTTCAATAAGAGAAAGACATGTTTGTTTATTTTGACTTAGGCTAGGATACTTATTCTGTAACAAGATTCAAAAGTTTAGTTTAATCTGACACACTACGAACTTCTATAGAAGGGTTTTCCAGAGCTACGTAACATATCAAATCAGATTCAGTTCAAGGAAAGCTTTCAATTCACCTTCTCAACTGATCAGACTTGACCCACTTCTCAGTTCAGTTGTCAGCTAAAACGGGGTATCTTTGTGATTTTTCACATTCGTACTGGGTGAAGGGTACGGGGCATTACTGAGGGGTGAGAGGGATGCAGGGGGTGGGTCAGTACAATGCGCTCGTTAGCTGTTGCCCCCTTTGTCTCGTCTCCACCAAGTCTTTTTGTGGCGACACTTACAGGGAAACCTCGTTACTGACAGAATTGAGGCGCAGTGGCGAGTTTGAGGAACCGTATGAGATGTTGGTGAGCTGTAAATGGAAGTGATATCACAATCACGATTAAAATATTTAACGTATGAAGCCTTCCTAACGTTCAAATTAAATCAAATCAAATCAAATTTATTCGTAAATGTGTGTTTCAGTACAATAAGATGTTATACAGAAATGGTTAGTTCGCTACATTTTACCCGAGAGCATACAAACCGTTAAGTTGAACACTTCAAAATATTAGCTCCAGAAAGATGAAAAGTAAATCCTGAAAATGTAATTGCCCGTAGAGTCAAAAAAAGTGCTTTGAAAAATTCAGAATTCAAAAAGCATTCTCTTTGATTGTCATTATCATTAACATTATACGCTATTTTTCTTTAGACGAACAATATTGAATGTTATAGATTATGTAGCGATAGTTCAGCAGTTCGTAGCGTCAGCGTCTACACAGTAGGTAGTTGAGATGATCAGCCACGGAACAGTTATCTTGTCCAATAGCCGGGAGGAATCCAATTAACTACTACCTACAATTAGTGGGCACGTCGCGCAATATTCATGTTTTTGTTTAATTTGCATAACGTTAACACTATCCCACTACAGGTAGACGTTTCATTGCTCACTGAACATTAAAAAGACAGAAAGATTATTCTAGATTCTAGAAGTGTCTTCTACGCAAACAAAGTGATGTTTATAAAAGATCAAAGTTGCTTTCATTTAAATTCTGACAAGAACCTCGATAATATTTGTAAATGTCACTAAACCCGAGTTCGTCGTGACTTTCCCAGGATTCTGAGAAGCTGAGAATTTTCAAGATTTTCTAATCACTAAAGCAAAACTAACACAACTTACTTTTTTTTATGAAAACCCTTTGTTTTTTTAAGATTAACAAGATTACTTGTATTATAGCGTTCTTTGAACTAAATTTTTGGATAAATTAGTTTTCTTTCTACTCAATTTGCTAGTGTTAACATTCACGAGCTTTATAAAATTAAAAGTTTATCAGCTCACCTAAATCTATACAAACAAGAAACATAAGGTTCTGCTTTTATAAATTACCTGAATGCTAATTACCGACCGTAATTGATTAAATCTAACACTTACTATAATATACACTAGTTTATTTAATATAAATCCCAGGGTTACTGACAAAGTAAATTCTAAAGATATGTCGTTTATATTGCTTAAAATATTAAGTTAAGATGTGGGCGATTACTGACAGTAAGGTTGGCTGCACGCGTGCGACTCGTCGCTTCCTGGGCGTGTCACTGTCTGTCGCCTGTCGCTGGTCGCATTAGATTAATGTCGCGGCGCCGCTTCGGGTTAGTACACAGTACACACGTGTCTTACCTGGCGTTGTGTAAGTGATTGTCAAGATATACAAAATTGTCTTTCCAGTTGCTTTGTAGGATATAGGTAACAGTAATATGTACATATACATGCAATCAAGGTTTTTTCTTATGAGACATGAAGTGGTATTTTACAATAAAAACAATTCCGTGTTGAATGTTATGGTCTATGGTCTCGATCTAAAGGGCATAGAAACAAGATTCTTAAAAATATGCACCACCCTCAGTGTTAAAGGCTATATTTATTTAGGAATAGGAACACAGATAATAAATATTAGGTATAAGTAACCGAAAATAATCGGCATCCTGAATGTCGGGTCCTAGGTGTGTGGGGGGCGGCAGTGCGGTGGGGGGGGGCGGTGGGCGGACGCGTACAAATGACGATATTATTTTAGTTAATTAGCGAGCCTGGCCGCCGTGTCATGTATTAGTTACCGAGAATAACGTAATACACTTTACTAAGAATCACAGTGTGAGCAGGGCTGCAGGGCGTTACAAAAACCCAAAGGGAGGGGTTTTGTTATGAATTACTTCCGACGGAAAACAAAAACAACACTTTTATAAAAATAATATTTAAAAATGTAAATGGTCTAGTAAAGTTTGTAAACTGTGTAAAAGTTTGGTAACTGTTGTATAGCTGATAGATTTTCTTCAAACGAGATTAATTATTGACACACATTATACATCACATACACTACTACCGTATGAATGGCTTTGCGGAGCGATGAAAAATGCGTCACTTTCTAAATATTTTTGTATGGACAGTACAAAGATATTAAGTGTAGAGCTTTAGACAAGCCAAAATAAGATTGATAAAACGTTAACGTTCTCCAAATATCAACTTTTTCCATAACTCGCACACAATATCACGACTTGTTGGAGAAGTTCTGCAATTAGTAAGTAGGTACATAATACACACATCAAAAGTGTCTAGGGATCAAGCATTTTTATGCGGATTTCTTGAGATTGAGATGTGGCTTTGTAATAAATTTATGATTTTATAAATTTATATGGATCCTTTTTGGTGCATTTCATAATTTGAATCAGGAACTGTGAATCAAATTCGAGTAAAAGATGAAAATCAGCTGTCAATATTTTCCCTATAAAAACATACAACGCATTGAAGACATTATTAGTGCTACTGTTTCCCTACTACTGATTAAAACCAACGTTATTATGGAGCGGCGACGTCATTTAAGCAGGGACGAAATGCTCAGAGCCGTGGGAATGATAGAAGCTGGTTCCCGGCAACGTACTGTGGCTTTAGCTCTGAATACAAGTCAGAGTGTTATCAGTCGACTTTGGACACGTTACCGAAGCACTGGTACCGTGGCTGAGCGCCATGGAGGACGGTATCGCTGCACCACACGGAGACAAGACCGATACATTCAAATCTTAACTCGAAGAGCTCCAACAATAACCGCCATGATGTTAGCCGTGAGGCTTCATCACTCTTTAGGGAACTTAATTAGCGACCAAACAGTCAGAAACCGCTTGCATGAAGTGAACCTTCATTCCCGAAGACCGTTACGGGTACCACCTATAGCAATGCACAATCGTAGGATTCGATATCAATGGGCTCTTGAACACAGAAATTGGGCAGAAGAACAATGGCGTTTCGTGTGCTTTTCTGATGAGTCTCGTTTTGGTATGAGACCGGATACAAGACTTATACGACACTGGAGAACCCCTGGACGCCAACAGCGATTAAAATCCTGCCAGGAAGTCCATCCTTATAGTGGTGGAACCATCATGGTATGGGCGGGGGTATTTGGATCGGCGGAAGAACTGAGTTGATTTGGATCAGAGGCAACCTCAACGCTCAAATTTATGCTGAGACGATTGTATCAGACGTCATCGTTCCTCTACAAGTGCAAATCGGTCCCTTATTTCAGTTAATGCATGATAATGCACGACCGCACACCGCAAAAGTTGTAAGACAGACTCTCGCCGCAGCTAACATCAATGTCCTGCCCTGGCCTGCTCAGTCGCCAGACTTGAACCCGATTGAGCATGCATGGGATATGCTACAGAGAAGAGCTCTGCCGAATATGGAGGGTATCCAGTCGCAAGAAGACCTTTTTTTGTTGTTGCAACGAACATGGGCGGCCATTCCACAGCGTGATTTGGATGAACTCATTTTGAGTATGCCAAACCGATGTTCTTGTGTTGTTAGTGTTCGCGGTAGAAACACGGATTATTAATTGTTTAAGTTACCCAATAAAATTTTAAAGAAAACTGTTATTTCAGTCTTTTTTTCGAACTTTAATGTTAGTGGTTCAAATGTCAAAAATCCCTTTATTAGAAAATGGCAAATTTCTTTATTAATGCAAAGGTGACTTGGTTTATCGTTACTGTGACAAACGAAAACACTTTATTTGATGAATCCTTAAAGAAAATTTTAATTAATATCAATTAGGAGAAAAGTTATTGCAAAAATATATGTTGATCCCTAGACACTTTTGATGTGTGTATATGACTGTCTGGAGCTGCGGCCACAACTAGTAGATATTATAGAATGTCTATAGAAACATTTAGCCACTAATTGCACTAGCAATTTTTAAGAATGTGTTTGTGGTTTAAAGAAATCCCCGGTAAAAAGCACAGCGAAACATTCTCGGTGTGTGAACTAATGTTAGAGCTGACGCGATCAATCTTAGCTAGTGACAGACGACACGCTGGCCGCGCACACTACACTAAACCACGCGGCTTATAGGCAGGGAGCTAGTGCGTCAATTGTGTTTACCATCGAATTTTAGTGTTTCAATGTTTACTTCGTTAAAATGAATTGCCAGTATATTTTATGTCTAGGTATTTGGATAAACAGATTGCTATGAGATCTGACCTCCAAATAATTCGTCAACGTGCCGCTTTAAGCAACCATTTTCGATATTGACATTGTTCACAATAAATTATTTTCGTGTCAGTGAAGTTACCCGTACTTACTACTTAAATAATTTAATTGTGTAAATAAATTAATAGTTTTATTGTGTTAATACTAATTGGTACAGCCTATTCAAAATAATATATCTGAATCAAGAAAAGAAGTAGGTATCTTTTAGGGATTCAGTAGTTACGAAACAGAAGTGTGAATGTTTGTTCAGAAAAAGTTTTGCATTCTTCTGTTTTATGCATTTAAAAATAAACTACAAACAATAGAAGTAAATAGGAAAATAAAACGGAGTGAACAGTTTCAGTTGAGTGCGATTTAAAAAGTAAATTGAACGGAACGGTTAACTGGGAGTATTAACCGGTTCGGTATGACTTGAAGCGGTTCAAACTGCATAGTAGCCTTGCAATCTCCGAGTTGTTGCATCAAGTGCTATCGGAAATGCGTTGTTATACTGCAAAAATTATATTTTAACACAGTTTTATAATACCGTTACATTAATACAGGAAAATATGACAATAAGAATATGAATGGTTCTCTCTTCAATATTGTAGGTAACTGTGGCAAAAAATAATATTACTTAAAATACTCTAACTCTGCAATCTGAGTCCGAAATAGAGTAGATGAGTACTCCCCATTGATATACAAATACCCTGTTCTATATCAATGGTCCCGCGCAATTCCCTCAAGCATCGTTAGAAGGCTCTAAAATTTCCTGCTTGGACAGCCGGCGGGCGGCGGGCTACCTGTCTTATAACGTACTTACTATTAACCTTCCCCTAACTCGAGGGCGGAAAACTACGTTAAAATTACTTCTGAAAAACGAAGTCGTTGTGTTAAGTTTCTTCAGACAGGCACAATTCGATGCGGAGTATTGATTTAAATAAGGCCATCTGGATAAAGTTACCAAAAGATGCGAAGTTAACCTTCAAATCACATGTCATTTCCCATCGAATGGCTTCAGCCACACCTGGGCTGCCTTCACTGAAAGGTCGCCCTACAACTATACGTCGACTTCGAGAAATTCAGCGTGTATTTAGTAGGTATATCAATATTCAAGGCTGTACCTCCATATTTAGGATAACCCTACTATTCATAACATAATACCCAGCCGTGAGCCGACACGACGCACCGACGACACAGATTTTATAAATGAGCTACGAGGGCGGAATACGCGCGCAAATGGCGATAGTCGTTACCAAAGTTACGTAAACACGCGTTACGTTTAATTATATAATTAAATTATTACAAGGAGCGTTCGCAGCGAGCATAAATTCGCGTAGAACTGCCTGAATTGTTAATATTGTATTTAAGACCGCCATTACGCTAAATATTTATGGTGCCAGATTTCCGCTGCGATCACTGTCGATGTGTGTCATTAATTTGTGTGTTCACGCGTGAGTGTGAGTAACAAAATGGAATACCCGATTCCTCAACCAAACGCATTTCCAAACAAAATCGATTGGATCGAAACATATCATCTATATCACAGTGCCTTGATCATTCAGGTTCTTACGAGACGACAATCAATGATTAAAAATTACGGCGCAAAACCTTCAGCGGGAACTGTATGAAACTCGAATCAGTTGCAGCAAGTGGCACTACAATTTACCATTACACCGCTCAGAGCATATTTACTCGGATCGGACGCAGTATACAACCGCCCTTGCCGTCATTATTGCGCACATTAACACTCCATTCGCCCACTACTCTGTGGCCAATAATATGATTATTGCTTAGTTGCGTGCGTATGTGTGTGTGTGTGTGTGCGAATATAATGTGTGTATCAGCTGGTGTTTCCCACGCTGTCGCGCGACGGCTGTGAAATTAATTACGGCATGTAAGTAACCAGGTAACTCGTCATTACGATACCTTTGAATCTTTGAACATGTTTTGAATTTTCGTCGCGACTCGCGTGTGATTACGCGTCGAAGATTTTCAGGTGTTGGTAGGTAGGTATACATGGTATGTGATACATACATGTTTAATTAGTACTAATTATGTTGATGTTATTGGTGAATTGGTAACGTGTCTCTAACTATGTACCTTATGTATGACGATGACAACACATTACATTTTTTTTTATTTCGTGTTTCATCAAAATAATGTTGTCACTAATATTCTTTTTTTCTTTCTTTTACTTCTCACAAGGCTCAGAATACTCGAGATGCTCTTGAGTTGCGCAATATTTGTTCGAAAGCAGTTAATGTATCCCAAATCTACACGATCTCTTAGACCACCGCTTAACAATACGCTGGGCGGCACGACGCGGATGCACGGGTTAATTTGGGATGGTTTCATGAAGAACTATTAATACCAGACAATCGTCCACACGACTGTAATTGCGAGAACAAGGTATTTCTGTCTATAGGAAATACAATTACTGAATTAAGCAACAGCGGTGCCCTGAAGAATTGATTTCCAGTACCTAGTAATTTATAAATAACCGATTCGGTGACACAGTGACGACAGCCGTTGGGAAATGATCTGATAAGTTGAACGAAAACAGAAATGAGATGTCGTCATATTTATTTACATGAGCTTTACTGATGAGTCGTAAATATATATGTGATGCCTAATTTTTTTTCAAGCAAGTTGACACCCTAAGACCATTTGTTTGTTGTCATAGCCAATGGTCAATTTTCATTGTCAAATGGCTATCGTTGCACGAAAGCGTACATTATCAATGAAGTTGTGGGGACTACCAAGTTAAGAGAATTCATAATATCTTAAATGGTTACCTCCGAAAGAACTAAGCGGCTTCTAGTAACTACTAAACCACATCAATGTTACACAAATTACAAAATTACTTATCGGAATTTACGAGTAAACCCAGTTTGTAGGCAGCTTAGTTTCTAAAACCTATCTAATCTACGCAGTCTCCGTGAGTTAGGACATAAAGGTGACATTCCACGGCGTCATAATACCCTGGAATGTCACCCGCTGAGGCTTTCACGCGACTATGTACGTAACGTAGGCAGCTTTAAAGCGCGGCTTTGTCTCTTAAGCACGTAATCTCGTGTGGATGGCTCTCAAGTGTTCAAGTACTAAAAGAATTGCCTAAATCCCTTTATACTGTTTTGGTGGGATTGGATAATGCGAAGGAGATCGCTTTGAATACTATCTTTGATGTTAAAATATAACTTTATTATTTTTTGGTGGTTTACAATTCTTTTTCCCTTTGAGTACTTAGGGGACACTCATATATCTCGTTTTAATCATGATTATGGCAACCCACGAATAATGCTTCTAACATAGCAACAACGCCGTGAATTATTCTTAGCGATCAGCAAGTTATGTAACCAATAATTTCTTTATAAAAGACATAATTTGAATGCCACCACCTGAACTTTGTCCTCAGTTAATTAGTTCGGGAACTACGTCAAAACAACCGGCGTCGGTGACCAGTTCATAACCGAGGTGGTTCACCCGCCAACCGTTCTGTAACATTCATTAACACTGAGTACTTTCTGAATAGAACGTTATCAATGAGAACTTTTCAACAATTCATTACTATTTAAATGTATTAAGTTTGTCGAAAGCAAAATAATTATTTACTTTTGGAAACAGATTGGTATTATTATATTATTTTGCTTTATGTATGTATATGTAACATTTTCATATTCCCACAGAGTTTTGATTTGGGAAACCCTTAGAAGTCCCACATTCAGCTGGGTTTGTATTCACATCGGAAACAAAGGGACGCGTGAAATAAATTCCGTCGTTTATCCAAGTACATGGGAGCGCGACAATTTATAACTTTTATAACATTTAAACGGTAGTCCCGTAAACAGTGAATAAGAGACAGAAGGTACAATCCCGCAGTTATTTTAATACGGAAAAAAATGTACAAACTCAAACTCAAGGCATTTATTTCGATTAGTCCATTACAGGCACTTTTGAAAGTCAAAAAAGGAAAAACGCAAAACCAGAGTCCCCATCACAAGGCATAATAACTTGTGAAAGTACTGTAGTTGTTCGTAACTGATTATGTTCTTGGTTCAAAACTTACTGGCATACTAGCACAAACATCTTGTCATTTTCTCTGGTCAGCCTCTAACTCATCCATGCATTTCTTTGTGGGCTTATTGCGATTCTTTGCAGTTATACCAAATGGGTGAAAATGATTTAAGTGTAGATTCACTTTCGGATAAGTTAAATTTGGTACTCCTTTTCTTCTCCTAAAATTATTTGTCCAAAAATCATTATCCATAACACGTTTGCTATAAACTTCAATACCCATAATGTTCGAAATCCCGAAATTTCGTTTAATATAATTATCTTTAGTTCTAAAAGTATTCTGTCATAATATCGAGTACTATAATAATTGAATCTCATAATTTTACATGGCCTAAAGTCATATGTCCTAAGTATTGTGTTAAATAATGTGTATTATTCCGAATGTTCATTTATAACATTTTTTTTAGTCCTAAAATATTTGCTAAAAATTAGGTTTTAGTGACAGAAGCGAATCGCTGTAAATCTGACTCCACGCAGTCTTGTCTGCTCTACCCCTAGAGTGTAATTTAAAATCGCGTAGGCGCGGAGGGGCCAGGCGGCCCGCGAGTTGAGGAGCAGGTGGTTGTAACACACGCCGCCGCGGCTGAGGCTGGCCGGCTTGCCGGCCAGCAAGCCGAAGCTGCGGTGGTGAGCGTTAAACCCATCTGCGACGATAAACTCGCGTGGGACCGCCGGAGCCCTGAAGCGCCGGAGCCGTGACAGAAACCATGCCTGCTGCATGTTGCATGCTTGCTTGCATGCTGTATGCTGCGTGCTTGCTTGCATGCTGAATGCTGCGTGCTTGCTTGCATGCTGCAAGCTGCGTGCTCGCGTGCATGCTGCATGCTGCGTGCTTGCTTGCATGCTGCATGCTTGCTGCAATAATGCGTCTGGTTCGTGATTGTGTTCCACCATTCCTTTGTTTAACAGCGTGTGTACACCATTTTCCTCTGAAGTAATCACTCGCACATTACACTTATATTTTTTTATTTTTTTGTACTTTTCACACACCCAGTAATATTTTTTGTTGTAAAATCAATTTTTGTCGTAAGTAAAGCCATTACAATTTAATTTTATGCCACCCTTGTTGGTCTTTAAAGGTTCACATTGGTGCATTTTCAATAATTTATTTTTGATACGTGTATATTATAAAACAAAAACGTATTTATCCTGCTACTAAACAGAACTACATAACAAGTTAGTGAAGTATCTCAAAACAAGTCGGTAGAAGGAAAAATATTGCCCGCTTGTATCTACGTAAGGGCTGAGAGAAGTTCATATCAAAAGCTTTGTTATAAAAATTTGTTTTAAGAATATTATTATTATAAATAAACATTATGTAATTTGAATTTAGGACTTATGACTTTTATTGAAAACGGTTTTATGTCTTTTCTATATTATTGATTGTAATATTTATGACAAACGGATTTAGGACATATTATATTGAGGGATTTAAATTTTATGGCATGTGATATTATGTTATATTAAATTCGGGTAAGTTATCATTCGGACAAATGATGATTAGGACAAAAAAAGTTATGGCACTTTAAATTATGGATAAAAAAGTTAGGTGACACAATAGAGAACCGTTAAATTTGTTACAATTGTTTTACAAATTTAATAAAATAAATCATTTTCAGACTTTCCTGTATCATCGGGCGTTGAATCAAGTGAACCTTTTGAATATACCTTCATAAATAAAGGTGTGAGTGGACATGTGACAAATAGCGTCCATAGCTGTACAGGTAGAAGGTAATTATGTCGTAAATGGATACAAGGGTTTGGTCGCGATCGCCGTGTAGCCGACGGTTTATTAATCGGCGCGTTAAGACCGTGTCACATGTCGGCCATGTTTGGTGCTGTTCGGCAATGTTCGGTAATGCTCGGCAATGCTCGGTAATGCGCGATTATGTGGTGTTTCGGTGCATGTATGTGGCTGGTGTTTGGTTTTAATTAACTGAGGGGTCTTGTTTGATTAGTAACATGAATGGATTGGTCACCCATGAACGCATGTGAATAATTTTCCTTTCGGTACTAAAACAAAAATAACATCGCAAAAGTTTGGGCATAGGCGTGTCTCCCAAATATATGTGTGTGTGTGACACACACCTGAGGGCCACTGGTTATAGTTATATGTGTTGGTGGTGAACCTATTGCCACTAACTGGTCACAAATCACAAAGTGTTTTGCAAAAAGTAAAAAATTAAACACTGATCACTTAAGTTCCATTAAAGCCAACAATTTTTTAAGAAAAAATCTGTATACTTAGGAAAAGTTACCTAGGGAATCAAAGGTCCCTTGTTGGGCTTGTAACCTCCATTTCAGCCAGTAATTAAACAAAGCCTTTAATTATCGTGAACGATTACAATAATAAAACGTTAATAGGCGCAAGTTTAGATAAAACAGTGTACCGACTGATAATATTCGGCTATTCACTGAGTTATTTACACTTTCAGGTGTAATTTCACTTGGTAATTACTGTATAATTGAAAATTGTGAGATTTTAAACAAGTGCGCTTTTTCTGTTTTTCACTTTGGACTAGAAGAAGGATTTTTAGGTGATTTTGCGGTTCTAGTTTCGGTTTTTAGTACTCGGTTTACGGAGGGATCTTGTATAGTTAGATTTGTTAAGTCGGTGCTGATTTGCAATAACAGACTTCGTTAAATAAACATGTCCTTAGCAATATAATGCTCGCAAGTGAGTTTTACACTATGATGTGTATAACGAAGGTAGCAGATCTGAAAGAGCGATAGGTACTGTACTATAGCAACAGTTAAATAAAGCCCCAGTCATGGTACAATCATCCAATGTAGCGCAGTAGAGAGCCACGGTTAAGCTTCCCTTGGTTAAAACTGAACACGTACGCCCTGACCATACATATTTCACACATCTAACATCCACACTCTCAGCTGCTCGGTTCGGCAAAGGGAGAGAATCACCACTTGCCACCACATTACGAAGCTGTGGCCGCCATTTTAGGCGTGTGCGCAAATTTAGTGATGTGAAAATGCGGTGCGGGATTGGCGGGGATAAGGCCGGGATGCGGGACGGGCGCAGGACGGCGCGGAACGGGCTCGGGAAGGGCCCATTGCTCGATTTATGGATCCCGGGCTACTTGCGATTCAAGTGGCATACACCGCCTTTATAAAGATATAGGTCGCATTGTACTTAATGTTTTTGCCCGTATTTATGCTGTTAGCCGCTCGAATCGGAATCAGTTTAGAGCTTTGCGCGGCTTACTGCCGCTGACTCTTTTGTGTTGGCCATCGTTATGATAAAATGTGGACGTAAGTGGCTCTTAAAGACGTTGTTGCTACACAACGCAATTTGTGTGGTTTATCTGGTTCTTTGAAAATGATGTAAAGTGGTTTTGGTTTATTTCCTTGGGAATTTTTCCTTTTTTTATGAGGATTAAGATTATGAATAATAGGCATTTTATTCTAATGAAACTTTGTTGTCCAAGACAGTAACTTTATATACACACATCAAAAGTGTCTAGGGATCAAGCATTTTTATGCGGATTTCTTGAGATTGAGATGTGGCTTTGTAATAAATTTATGATTTTATAAATTTATATGGATCCTTTTTGGTGCATTTCATAATTTGAATCAGGAACTGTGAATCAAATTCGAGTAAAAGATGAAAATCAGCTGTCAATATTTTCCCTATAAAAACATACAACGCATTGAAGACATTATTAGTGCTACTGTTTCCCTACTACTGATTAAAACCAACGTTATTATGGAGCGGCGACGTCATTTAAGCAGGGAAGAAATGCTCAGAGCCGTGGGAATGATAGAAGCTGGTTCCCGGCAACGTACTGTGGCTTTAGCTCTGAATACAAGTCAGAGTGTTATCAGTCGACTTTGGACACGTTACCGAAGCACTGGTACCGTGGCTGAGCGCCATGGAGGACGGTATCGCTGCACCACACGGAGACAAGACCGATACATTCAAATCTTAACTCGAAGAGCTCCAACAATAACCGCCATGATGTTAGCCGTGAGGCTTCATCACTCTTCAGGGAACTTAATTAGCGACCAAACAGTCAGAAACCGCTTGCATGAAGTGAACCTTCATTCCCGAAGACCGCTACGGGTACCACCTATAGCAATGCACAATCGTAGGATTCGATATCAATGGGCTCTTGAACACAGAAATTGGGCAGAAGAACAATGGCGTTTCGTGTGCTTTTCTGATGAGTCTCGTTTTGGTATGAGACCGGATACAAGACGTATACGACACTGGAGAACCCCTGGACGCCAACAGCGATTAAAATCCTGCCAGGAAGTCCATCCTTATAGTGGTGGAACCATCATGGTATGGGCGGGTATTTGGATCGGCGGAAGAACTGAGTTGATTTGGATCAGAGGCAACCTCAACGCTCAAATTTATGCTGAGACGATTGTATCAGACGTCATCGTTCCTCTACAAGTGCAAATCGGTCCCTTATTTCAGTTAATGCATGATAATGCACGACCGCACACCGCAAGAGTTGTAAGACAGACTCTCGCCGCAGCTAACATCAATGTCCTGCCCTGGCCTGCTCAGTCGCCAGACTTGAACCCGATTGAGCATCCATGGGATATGCTACAGAGAAGAGCTCTGCCGAATATGGAGGGTATCCAGTCGCAAGAAGACCTTTTTTTGTTGTTGCAACGAACATGGGCGGCCATTCCACAGCGTGATTTGGATGAACTCATTTTGAGTATGCCAAACCGATGTTCTTGTGTTGTTAGTGTTCGCGGTAGAAACACGGATTATTAATTGTTTAAGTTACCGAATAAATTTTTAAAGAAAACTGTTATTTCAGTCTTTTTTTCGAACTTTAATGTTAGTGGTTCAAATGTCAAAAATCCCTTTATTAGAAAATGGCAAATTTCTTTATTAATGCAAAGGTGACTTGGTTTATCGTTACTGTGACAAACGAAAACACTTTATTTGATGAATCCTTAAAGAAAATTTTAATTAATATCAATCAGGAGAAAAGTTATTGCAAAAATATATGTTGATCCCTAGACACTTTTGATGTGTGTATTTTGATTTAAAACGAAATCAACCAACAATTCTTCGTAATTAAGTGATTCACATTCTCAAAAAAAAAAAACACAATTAAAAACACATTACGCCCCAAAAGACCGTAATTATCTCCCCTTTAAAAGCCGAATAAACAAAGCTCGACAAACAGACGTAACCGAATCACTGCGCAAGCTCTTTGGCGCCAACTCGATAAACAATTAAAACCACGCACGACTCAGAACTATTCTCCATTAACAATTAAATTAGGAAATATCCCGGATCAGCACAATCTCATCGTGAGGCTACATTGATGGGGCTCGGTCAGTGGTCGAAGTTAAATAAAAGTGACCGGGAAAATTACGGAACTCAGTGCTTGTAATGCTGACCGCAAATTAATATTAGTTACAACACAAATAAGCCTGGTTTTGCTTATTAGTCAAAGTCAAACAGGAAGTGTTTATAGCTTAAAAGTAAGTATAATATCGTCTATTTTAACTTTCATCATCAGCCTATAATGTTCCCACTGCTGGGGCACAGGCCTCCTCTCTATGAGAGGGTTTGGGCTGTAATCCACCACGCGGGCCCAGTGCAGGTTGGTAGATGTCACAAGTCTTCGAATTTTTAGTTCTAGGACGTTTTTGAGGGCAGCGGTGATGAAATAAATTACACAAAGTAATGCGTCTGCCTGGGTTCGAACCCACTACGGCTTACTGCTCGTAAGTCAGGGCTGCCACCACTGGGCCACTGCTGCTCTCTTTTTTAACTTTGTTTTCTTTAAATTCTGACACTTATCTCTGAATTTCCATTTGCTTGATCAAGTTATAAGCCCAACCGTCGAGCTAAACCACAAATACATTAAATCGTTTGGCAGAACAAAGCGTCGTGGTGGCAAGCTCAGTAAAAAGGTGAAACAGCGAAATTATACGAAACATTTCCGTGCGTTGCGACTATAAAACGCGGCAAGTCCCCCCCCCCCCGCCGCACGGTCACCGCCATGCATCACTCGTCATGCACGGAAGAGACATGACCGAGGAAACTGACCCTCCCTTTGTGTGTAAAAGTATCATGGGGATCACGTCTTATGTGGTGTGCCAAGATTTTTAATGGAGTACGTAATTTTCTCCGTTGAGTTATCAAGCCACTAAGTTACATTTAAACACTGTTAAATTAGGGTTTGTTGTAAAAACAGCAGACTTTTAATTTCGAAACAATTTGTTTAAACTCACAAAAAATGTTTAAGTACTAACAATTTCTCTAAGTGAAATATCTGCTTTTGAAATAACCCTAGACAGATCTAGTCAAAGATAATGAATAAATTCTTTCATTAAATAGCTATCAAAATAAATTAAATGGAGCTCAGCATGACATCGTCGAGGTAAGTAGCCCAGGCGGCCCCTTAGAACGATGTCCTCGACATGCAAGTGAAATCTAGATAAGTCCAAACAATGAATATATTAAAACGAAACAAATTGCATTTTAAAAAGGCGCGTTACACGAAACGTTTCCGTGTGTCGTAGCAATAAAACGGGGCGCGCTTCCCAGGGCCCGGGATCCCGGGATCGTACATCACTAGCTGACGAGTGAGGAAAGCCGCTCTTTATTTATAACGCGAGTAAATACTGGCCGACTAACTCGCCTGTCTTCTGCTGTATGTGAACACACTTTGTACTTTAATTTATGAAAATAAACAAGAAATAAATCAGGATTACAGCACTTAAAACCGTTTTACTGAGCGCAATTACTGTGGTGTAGTGGGCAACTAGGGATTACTACAGACCAAGAAAAATAAAAGGTTGTTTCCAAGGCAAAATGATATTTTTCAAGCGACCTACTTTTTAATGGAGCTATTGTCGTAGCAACGAAATCTTTAGTATTTTTATAATAGAGATATGGAAGTTGGCTTTACCAATAAACTACCAAAAACTTAAAAAAACATGACCAACATAAACCATTTTAAATCGCAACTTAAGAAATTCTTGATTTAAAAGGCTTACTACTCTATCAATGAGTTTTTAGATGATAGAAGCATAAAATAAAAAAATGTCCGATCCACTTGTTATTCTATCTTGTTTACGACGTTACTTGTTTGAAACAGTTTTATTTAGTTTGCTTTGTAATTTTTTTTTAACTTAATTTGTACGCCTTGCAAGGCAAAGCATAGTGGTACAACACCAATTTTATACCATGTACCATATTACCTATGTTCAACAAATAAAATACTTTGACTTTGACTTTTATTTTCACCTCGGATATTAATTTATTATCCAGGAGGGTCTGATGCTTCACAACCCTAGTGCCTCCACAACCCTAGTGCCACTCTAATAATAATGCAAAATATTTCAGCGAGTTTAAAAAAACGAAGGACATAAACAATATACACGAGTTATGGGTTCACGTCCTGTAAAACTACATAGGTGAGTGAATTTTAATAGAATTTCCACTCCTTGCAGAAAGGGTTGAGTGATTAATACACGTGTTCCACGCGACTGCTCGTGTAAACATGAACAAACTACGAACAAATATTCCAGGATATTGATTAACCAACGATATTTAGGGGAATATTTGAGGCTCGTAGTGATATAAATAGATGCTTAGTTAATTACTTACAAATTAATGTAGGCACGCTTAAGGGAAACATCTTCGGTGTATTCAGAACCAAAATATAGGCTTGAAGTGCGAATTTTCAGTTGTGAATTAAGCTTTCCGCAAAAGAAAGCGATATCGTGTAGGTCTGTAGGTATCTGATACCTACATATATCTCGTTCAGAAATTAGCCACAGTTCAGACATGGAAGATAATTTTTTCTTAACATGTTATTTTTATTCGGTGTCAAGACTTCTATTTGGAATAGTTTTAGATGATATGCAAAAGTTAAAATGTTGGTACTTTTTCAAACATAAGTATATGTGTGAAATAAAACATACATCGTTTATTTTCATACTATGTCTTGTCATGTTCGAATGAAAGACACTCATAAAAAACATACCTACAACTGTCAAATACCAGTAAATCAAGGCGCAACGATATTTCTTACAATATTGACGGGTACTTTGACTGACAGTTTAGAAGTGCGTCAGACTCAGTTGTCACTAATAGTGGCGCGGACTGGCAGGGCTCCAACAGAGAAGTGCTGCTAATCGTGCGTGAGAGAAACAAGGCGCTCGCACATGTGTTTATATTGGTGTCACCTTGTTTCGCAGACAGAAATTTGACAGAATTTCGTTTCCCAGAAAATGTTTCACATAATATTTAGTCCCCATATTTTTATTTCGAATATTTTTGTTTCGACTACTATTTACTTGAATGAAAAATATTTTACAGAAACACAATTCAAAGAATTTTACAATCACATTTTTTTATTTGACCAACTCATCAAACAGCAGAATTATTTTTCAACGAATATTGTTTGTTCGATGTATGTTTCCATGGTATTTTATTTCAACGAAATTATTAACCTTAAATTAAAATATTGTCTTTGAAAGTCAATATGTTGTACTACTACGGAGAAATGTTTCAGAATCCTAAAGTTAGTGACAGCAACGAATGACTGCAAAACGGACTCCACGTAGTCTTGTTTGCCCTACCCCTAGAGTGTAATTTAAGCCCGCGTAGGCGCGGAGGGATGAGGCGGCCCGCGAGTTGAGGAGCAGGTGGATTCTAAAGATCGCCGCCGCGGCTGAGGCTGGCCGGCTTGCCGGCCAGCAAGCCGAAGCTGCGGTGGTGAGCGTTAATACCATCTGCGACGATAAACTTGCGTGGGGCCGCCGGAGCCCCGCAGCGCCGGAGCCGTGACAGAAACCTTGCCTGTTGCATGTTACATGCTTGCATGCATGCTGCAAGTTGCATGCTTGCTTGCATGCATGCTGCAAGTTGCATGCTTGCTGCATGCAACAGGCATGTACACCATTAGTGAGAATAACAAGATTGTTTTCCTGCTTGACAATAATTTACCCGCATTATTTTTGTGAACCCGGTGTTGTAATTTTGTAGGAGGGTATGCATTTTTCAAAGGTTTGAATTTTAGAAACTGTCAGTCGATTAAAATGTTATTCTTCTTGATAAGTTTTATGTGAAACAAACAATATGTGGATAAATAATATTTGATTTGTTATTCTATGATATGAATATTCTAACATTAAACTTTATTTGAAACAAAAATCGATGATTTAAATTTTTTCAAAGTAAGTATTCTGCGTATTGATTATTCTATGAAATGATAATATGAGAAACAATTTATGTGAAACAAAATTCGATTAAACAATTAGCGATGAAACAACGCACAACCGTTTATATTGTTTGTGATAGTGTTGGTTGTAATAATAATAATAATAATAATATCATTTATTTCAGGCAACTAGGGCCCATAAAACACAATACATATATAAGTATAAAAAACAATAACTATAAACTAATAAATACTTTATACAAAAATAACAACTACTGCACATGAAGTGACGGCGTCGTATTACGGTAATTACAACTAATTCTCACCGGTTGTGCTAACCGGTGAGAATTAGTTGGTATTGAAGGGAAAACAAGTGGGCGACCCGTGAGTTGTTAGCGCCGCCGATGGAGACCGAAGACTAGGTATTGCAAAAAAAATCTAATGATTTCTATGGCACCATGTCAAAAATGAAGAATGTCATTTTGTAATCGTAGATGTAGTTGTGGTCACACCATGCGTGGTGGTGGACATCGACAATATCAAAGGTCCTAATAATAATTGCGGTGTCTATCGTTAAGACAGAGTTGAAGCGAAAAGACCGCCCATTCTTTCTTCCTTTATAATACAAAATAGTGATAATGATACAAAGTATTTCTATCTTTTTGAAAAGTAGAATAATACTAGCTCTCCTGCGCAACTTCGTCTGCGTCACATTTTCCCCGTTTTCGCAACAGTTTTCATTGCTGCTACGCTCCTATCAGTCGTAGCCTGATGATATATAGCCTATAGCCTTCCTCGATAAATGGGTTAACACTGAAAGAATTTTTCAAATCGAACCCGTAGTTCTTGAGATAAGAGCGTTCAGGCAAACAAACAAACAAACTTCAGCTTTATAATATTAATAATATTAAGTATAGATTTATATACTTTCTACTCCCGAAATGTCGAATGTAATATAATGATCGTCAAATGATCGATAATGTAATGATCGTCAAAGTAGTTCATAAATATATGTCAGTTATATCTAAATACAGCAAATTCTGCTTAGAGACGTAATTTCAGATGATATGGTTCTGCTGACGACCGCATCCGAAAATACTACTACAATGGTCCTAGCCTTCCTAGGAATGCGATTAGTGAAATATCCTTTGGAGAGAGATTGGAACTCTACTCTGTCACTTGTTTACTTTTTAATTGCACAAATAAATAAAATTCAATTGCAACACTTGTTAGTATATTTTTTTAAACTTTTCTGACTATAGCTTATTTTTTTTTCTCGGTACCTATTTTGTAGTAAATCCTTTCAACAAGAGAACAGAGTATTCCTTGTTTGCTTGTGAGGCTTCTCTTTTTACCCTAAATGGAACCCATTGGAGGTGGGAAAAAAAGTATCAAAATGCAACTAGAGAACTATCAAATACATTCCATTCGGTAGATTGTCCCAAAGATTCTTTCACGGTACAAAAACAATTGAGAATCACCTGCAAAGACTAACAATGAAAACCACCTGTCTCTATGTCAAGCTACCAAAACAAAGCTAGCAAACTGAATCAAAACATGAGTGTTTCATTCAATATACTATTTAACACAATTTCAAGAAAACGTGTCAAAGAACGAGGGAGCTTATATAAGAATAGAGACGGCTTGTATTGAACTTATTCAACCTATACTATCAGCAACACAATTAATTTTCTAACAAAGAAACCAATCTAGTTCTCTCATTCTGTAAGGTCAACCACTGAAGCCGTAATACTTCGGAGCCTAAAATAATGTGAGTTCAACGCACTGGCCTGTTTGACATGCTGTTGGCAACATTAGCAGCGTGTTGGTACTACCACGCCGCCAAGGAGGGTGGCAGGCCAAGTACACGCCATTTGGCACACCAGACTCAGTCATAAGCAAGCTTCATAATATTATGAGGAAATTGCTAATTTTGAATATGTCACTTTAAATATTTTTTGGCTAATTTGTGCGTTCCTGTACACGACTTGAGTGACAATGAATTATGATTTTTGAAAATATAATTAGATGCTGGTCAAATTTGAGATTGGCTCGGGTGTAGATCAGTCTACCCAACCGGGCTTAGTGTTATGTGCGCTATTGCATCTTCAACCAATCAGCTAGCTGGAACTCTCGGGCGTTCACGTAAAGCCGCTTTGATGCCTCGCTATGTGGGAATGAGATCAAAGACTGTTTGTCTGCAGAGATGACGGGGAACGTCTGCCAAGTTGTCTCATATAATGCGTACATCGACAGACCCTCTGAGAAGACAGTTAGCTCAACTGGCAGATTGCAAGTGATTTTATGCAAGTAGCGAGCTAACACGAGAAACGAGTGGGTCGTTAGTTGATTGAAACTAATGATCCAATGCCTCGGGTATACATTCAGTCTTATAAAGAATTAGTTATTTACAAGGCTTATGTGAGCTCCTTCGAAACGCTACAGCGTGAAATAAAGCAAAAAGTAAATAAAATAAAAGGGCGTCTAAAAATAAAAATTACCCTTTTTTAATAAGAACAATCATAAACCACACACATTTTTCATCTCACACCACATTACACATAAACAAAACTTGCATGTTTCACCCGCACGAGCAGAAAAATCACAACGTTTTGTAAAAACTGAAGCACACACGAGTCGCCATCTAGCGGCGTTTCTCAGAACTTCCCGTGGCTTCCTCCGTACGTCCAGAAAAATTGTATTTGCTTCGTAATTCCTGGACGCTTGTTAACAGAGTTTTTTTTTTGTGATCGTTTCAAATTTCGCTTCGTCGGGAAATGTGCGCTAACGAATCCTCCTTTGTGTATTATTATTACTAACTGTAATTACGCGGAATGGATGGACGGAATATTAAAAAAAAAAATGTACCGATAGAAATGTGATTCCTGTTTCATGTTTGTTTTTGTAAATTGTTGCTCACATTTTATTTTTAGCTACATCCAATCAGCACATTTTTGTAATAATGTTTTTGTATAATGTTTTTTTAAAGCTTGAAAAAACCTTTAATCAGTACTACGTAGTTAAAAAGGTTTCGGCCTAGTTCCTTTCACTTCAGTTCTATCGAGGGCACACTCCTAAAAAAACTCCAACCCAATTTTCATTGAACATTCATGTAGCACTAACAACTCACTTCTATGTTTCACCGTGTTGTGTCCCTTTTACCAATTTTCGGGATAAACCAATAAAATTTTATAGTTGTACGGTAAAATTTTCATCAAGGGCTTTCGGAAGGAGATCGTTACAAATGTTAATGTGGTTGGAATACAATTGTTTTACCGAGGAAACTACGATAAATAAAGAAAGGATGATAGGTCTGATTCAACCGAAGTATCAGGTTCCAACACAATGATTTTAAATGAATTTAATAATTTAATGATTTTTTTGTGGATGATAATAAAAATTACAAGTACCAACAGTCCGACCACCACCGTCAGGCAGTAGCTCACGAGACACACGGGTCGCATGGGGGTTCTTCCCCATCCTATGGAGAATGAGGAACGTTCCATTCTCCCAACTGTGTTTCTACTACCTCTAGACGCATATCCTCAATGATCAGTTCAAGTACAATCAACATTCCTTTTTTTTAAAGTGCTTTACGTAAATTCACATTTAAAGTCTAAGTCCTACATATTTTAATCCCGAAGTAAATGTTGCAATAACGTAGACATCTTATTACAAAGTCCTGCAGAGTTCTTAATGTTATTATTTAATGCAATTCTAGTTTACTTTAAAAGGGTCCTTCGTAGAGAAAAGATAAAGCATTTCCTTTGTCAAGAAAATTAATTGGTAGCTAGCTAACATAATAACATTCACGAGTAAATGTGGAGCAGCATTACGTTGGTCACGGCAACTTTATTCTAAATAGAAGTTTGTTTGCTCTGATAAATGCATAAACAACTTAGTACAGAATGTTCAACAGACAATTATGAATGTAGGTATCGTTTGATGACCGTATCATTTATTTATTTGAGACATTATTTATTCACTAGCCACACTTAGTCGCAGTCCACTTCTGAATATGTCCTAAAACATGGACTAAATGCTGATTTAAAATAAGCAGTACCCTTCTGTCTATCTTTATGTAGCCGTGTTTTGTGTGCACCTCTAAGTATATTTATTCCTCTAAGTAAGGCCAGGGTCAGACCGGCTTCAGTCGATAACGCGCCCGTTAGAAGGTGACGAATGTGTGTACCGAGCCGTTTGCCGCACTCGCCCCAAAATAAACGAGACGCGTTCAAAATAATACCGTGTACACCCCGCTTTGTACTGATACACGGACAAACTAATACATGGGCTTTTTACCTAAAGGTAAATATTTTTGATATTCAAACAATATTTATCAGGCATTTAAGTGACCCAACTGTTGTTTGTGACGAACTGACAATGAAAAGGAACTTTGAAACTCTTGCTGTAAAGAAAATACTACTGCATGTATTTTTTTTTATATCTACCTAATTCGTAGTGAAACTAAAATTTTGGCACTGACACCGAATCACTGACAGCGAACAGTGTGGATGAACTGAAATTGGTACCTAGTTTTCGAAAAATTGTGTAATTTAAAAATTAAACCTGAAACTTTGCCATTCGAGTGCAATTCCAAAAACATCGAAAACTATTTTTAACATTTTCATCACAATTTGCAAAAAAAACGAGTGCTTACCCTACTGTACCTGTAGTCTTGTACCTTCAAAGCTCTTTGCGATTCTTCGATTTATTTGAACACAGCCCAAATTATTCAAGAACCCATTTAGAGTAAAGAAACTACGCCCACTCCGGTCCCAACTAAATAACATTTTGGACACTCAATAAATACTTATACCCTAACCCTTTTCGTGTACAAAAAAGCATATTTTTCCAAGTTTTAGTCTTGGAAGTTGGGCGGCTAAGTTATTTTTATGATTGCCGCATGTTTATGAGTGCATGAGGCGGCGCCGGCTGATAAGCGTATGCCTCGGGCGAGGCGCGACGCGCGTAGCGTTGCGTCACACATTTTATTTTGCTGATCTCTCAGGTTTAACTGTTTCGGGTGTGATAGACTTATTATCATGTTTTTATAAAAAAAAAAATGTGGTATCGGATGGTACGATTATAAACCTATTTTCAAGTTGCACTGTAGGCTTTTCGTGTACCAACTTTTGTCTACAATTTGCAGTGAGCGGGATGTACAAGTCAGTACAAGCTCCTCCTCTGAATAATTATTATCTTAAATGTATACAGTGCATTAATTAGTATTGTTACTGGTTTCTAGGAATTCTTACGTTACAAGAGAGATTAAACCTAATTCAGATAATGTTGATACGGTTTTTTTTAGAAATATCCTTTGAAACGGTTCGGTTCTTAATACAAGCACTTTTCCTAGAAATGTCACACAATGTCGCAAACTCACAAGAATTAGAAGAAACAAACACATTACGCAGAAATAGAAGAAACAAACTATTCGCAGCGGCTCGTACGCCGTGATTTTTTTTCACTAAAGCCGCCTAATCGAACTACCTCCATTAACCGGGATTACAAACAACAATACCCAGAACTACAAAAAAAACGTTTTAAAATTCGATCCCTGCGGAGTTTAATCCAAATTGTTCAGAATCTCCACCATATCTTTCGCGCATTAAACAGACGGCTGCCATTTTGTTGCACGCTCGCATGCAATGAGTTGCGTTCACATTCAATAAACTGCGCTATTCTATTAACCCAACTGTCGGAGAATCGTATATTCAAGGTCCTGTTTAAATTGGGTGAGGTTTTAAAGCTACATATGCGTTTATCTTGCAGGCTGGGGGAAAAATGCATGGACAGGACAACTTATTGCACCCTTCGTGCTTGTTTTCTCTGAGGGGGTTACAATATAACGTACTTTTAATTTATGAGATAATGTAACTGAGAACGAAACTGTTCTTTGTTTTATTTAGAACTTGATTACAATTGTAAAGAAACGTGCATATTTGTCGAATTGAATTAGGATGAAATCCAGGAATTCAAGGTTTTCAAAGAATGAAACAATCGTAGAATGTTTCAGCCTTGAATTTTGCAGTATTTTGAACAGAAAGCAACATTAGGTATAACCTTAATAATTTTGAAAAATTCTCTGAGAAAAAATGATTTGATTGAAACGCTTCATTTTCGAAGAAATAGCACTCGACAACAGCAAAAGACGGTTACGCGGATTCCTGGAAGGCTTTAATAACTCGTAGCATTGGACAAGATAATAAGCTCACCCAATTGACGAGAGATCTCATCCAATTGGTCAATGTTCAGCCGCTAAACATTCTGAAGTACCAGGCCCACAGAATTCATCAAGAGGTTGTGTTCACTATACAGTACATCTCATTCACTTCGCCATCACATTTTACCGCTATAGAAATAAAATTACGCAAGTACGCGAAGGCGAGGCCGTCGAATTTACCTTTTATTTTACCGCCCTTTACTTTTTATTGAGCATGTCGTTTTTATACGAAGCCGCGTATTTGCGTACGACCGTATGTCCGATACGAGTGCTGTTAAACGTACTGCTACGGGAATTGGTACCTACTGCCCTCGTTGAATATTTGCAAAATATTGTATCAATGTTTACTCTGGACTGTGTTCTTGTATGCTTCATATTTTTTGGGAAGGTACTGGAGATTGGTCACGTTCTCGGTTCGGCTGTCATTTCTTATTGTTGTGTGTTTTCGTACATTTGTTTTCATTTGCGAAAACTGTTACGATGACTATTATAGATATAATAACACTTGAACCGGGATATTTACCATGTTACTATGATTTCCCCAAAAACATAGTTACTACATAATATTTTCAGCAAATTGTGCACTTAACTAAATAATAATTATAACCAAGTACAAAATGAATGTTCAGTCTACAGAAAAACCTCATACTTTACCACTAAAGCCTTAAAAACTGTAGCAGAAGAAATATTAAAGTTATTTACGTACCACCCACGCCTTAAGAACTTGGCAAAGATACATAACCTTTTTACGCCTCCGGAAAATTAATGTTTGAACATAAAGAAACACATGTAATAAAATTTATGATGATAAAAATACAACATGGTAAACCTAATTTAATTCTTAATGAATAAACATCAGTGTGGCGGAAGTCGTCGGCTTTGACTGGAACAACTTCTGGTGAGCTCGGTGGAGGTCGCACGAAGCCTTTGAGCGCCCCCTAGCGGCAGAAGTCACAACTTTCTGGGTAATTAGGTAACTATGTATGTGACTAACGTGTTACATACAAGTTATGTTTTGAAAGTTGGATGTTGAACGACTAAAAGGTCGCTGGCCTTTTTTTAATTTTGTATCAGCAAGTTCAAACATTTCATGGAAATGCACCACCATGCTAGCACTGATCGTCAGGCGTGTTTACGTGTACCTTCCGGATAAAACATTGACAACGCCTATCCTACCTATAGTTACCTATCTTTAAGTTATTCTAAGATATACATTGATATGACAGGGTCCAGGTGTGATGATGTGGGAAAAATTAATACACCTTCAGCTTGATTTAAGAAACGCTTAGAAAAAAGCTTTTCAAAGCAACACAACCTTAAAATGCCCTCCTTTTCACCACATAAAAAATAATAACATACAGTGTTCGTCATCCTTAAAGGATCTAAGGACCTCTGAACCGTGCCTTACACCATAAGACCGCACATAAGTACTGCGTATTAAGCGTAGTCACACGGCTTAGGTATCGCGGGGAGTATGCAAATGTTCTGCATGTACTGCCTTATGGTCTGCTCTCGACCGCTCGTTAAAACTTTGTACTTGTTTATGGTGTATGAATACAGAAGGTTATTTAAAACGCGTTGTTTGTGCTTTGTCATAAATTATGGGGACCGCGGGGTTCTGTTTATAGCTTACACAGATATAAAGGACAGAGTTTGCTATTTTTGAGGACTGGGTAGAATTCTTCTTAAAATGTTAAATGCGAAACTGATGTGTGTTTTGGTTAGTCCTTATAATATGCAACAACGGATTAATCTTATGTATTTGACATGATTATTTGCATACAGATATTTTATGAGACAGAAAGTATCCTTATGAACGTATACTATTTTTTAGCTGAAAATAAGTGTATATGACAGAAGAAATGGAAAGCCAGTATCTAGCTGTGGGTGATTTATGCAGGGTTCCTTTTGGATCGCCACATGCGCAGAGCCATAAAAGAAAGTCAGGAATAAAAGAAATACAAGTACATACTGTATCAACTAGAACTAAAGAAGAACTTGCTTCGGCTATTGACCTATTCAATGAGACAAATATTTACGTTTTTCTAAGAACTGACAGGTTTTTTTGAAAAGTTACCTGCCACAATATTCCTGGAACCATATCTTTTGATCATGTTGACTACGTGTACGTGTATGCCGCAGCTTACGGACTGCGTATTTCGTCTGAAATAAATTGTAACCGACTTCCTCTGAAGTCTTCGTGGAATACACCTACGTATTTATAGCTTTTTATATTTTTTGTAGATTTATATCATCTCTTCACATAATATTCGAGAATAATAATTGTTATATTATTGTTGGGGATATACGGACACAAAACACTGAATCAAATATTTAAACAAGGTGTTGTTTTGCATCCTCCTCATAATTCAGGAGGTTGTCGCATAATACATAAATAATCAATTTAAATTACGGTACCTAGTTAATTATTAATAAACGCTGTTTTTTTTGGATGTTTATGTTTTTCAGTGTTTCAGAATAACCCTCATAACGTGGTTTAGGGAATAAGAAATTATCAAATAAACGTTTGAGATTGTTTGTATGTGTGAAAGCGTGGTTATAGGGCGAGAATCAGTTGGCCCACGTTTAAAACACGGGTCGATCATACTTACCGATTTACGTAAATAAGAAAAAAAAATACCTACCCATTTTATAATTGATTCGGGATGAGAATCTTAAGCATAACTACCTCCTTGCATTTGACAAGGATGCAAAACAACACCTTGTATAATTTAGGACAGAACAAATATTTTAATTATAGTTTTTGCGCAGAGCCAAGCACCAACTGAACCTACTACAGGTTCGGTCAAAAAGTTACAGACAAATTGCGAATACTCAGGACACGAGCTGGATTGTCTGCCAGTATCCAGTGCCATAGTGGTTATATCTAATACTGACTAACACATTACTACTACTGCTTGTTATGCCCAAAAAAGTTTTGTTACATGAAAAATACATGGAAGTAATTTCGAAACCCCATTCAAAACACGCTAGCACGGCACATACATGCGTCACTAGCGACATAAAGAAAGTTTCGTCGTATAACTGTCAAAGTGCAGATGCTATTGTTAAGTTGACGCCTGCTCCAATAACATGGCTGATTTTATGAGCCCGTTAGATGCCGAGTTTGTTACGACATACTAGAATAACACTGCACTTTTATGTCCTGAAACCTTGACACGTTTTGCGGGTAGTCAAATAAAAATGTGTGTCGCGTCGTGTTCTATTGTGGCATGGGCGAAACGTTTAGTGAAAGGAAATAGTATTAATAGCAGTCATATATTTGAGTACAGGATCTACTTATGTGGCTCGTCCGTCCCAGGGTCTACACTAATGACAATCAACAACAATAATTTTCGACAGGACGAGTTCAATCGAATTCCTTTTGTGACTTTTTGACCACAACTCATAAATGATGTGATGCACATCATAATAGAAGGTAGTGATATATTGGCTTCAGTGAAAACCTGCACTAGCTTCTTGTCAGGTAAATTTAAGTAGCAACGAACAAAAATTTAAAAATGTAAGTAAAACCTATCCCAATTACCTCCCTATTCTATTTCGGGCAACAAAGCAAAAGTTAAATCGAAAATTAAAACAACGAAATAAACTTGTTAACAAAAGTAATTTTAGGCTAAATAAGTATATATAAGAAGAAAATTAATTTAAGCAGGAAAGAAAAGTAGTATAGGCTCGTTTGTTCTACTCGCTGGAAAATTGTTTGTTAACGTAAATTGGCGCGCTTATTACGAAAATGAGGTATTGAAGGGAATCTTTTGGAACTTTCGAGATGTATGGACTAGCTCCTTAGGCGTCCTTTACAAAGGACATAACGTGACCTTGCCCTTTTGTACGCATTGTAGGGGTCTTTCGTCTACATTCTGTTCTGTATCCCAAAGGATCAATTTCTCTTGTAGTAAATAGGTTAGGTATGCTATTATAAATAAACAAAGGATAGGCAGGCTTCTTTGTTATTTATAATTTCCAAAGTAAGAACTAGATGTTGCATAAGGCATCAAATAACGTAATTGAATTGTTCTTTTTGTAAGGGACTGAATAATAACAAGTCATGTTATAGGCTCTACACACCTAAGCCGCTGACATGTCGGCGACTTGTGTACGACAAAGTCAAACTGTAGTGTAACAAAAATTGCTGATCTCGTGCCGTCAACGCCACCCACTTGCAATAATTTCAAGGTTAGTAGAATTGTACTTAGTTTTTAAAAATATTACAATAACAGGACTGCCGTATATCGATAAAAATCATAAAATTATTGAATAACAACCCACCTAGTAGTTGCAGTTCGAAGCCAGTCGACACGTACAGATTCCGTACCTACATAATGGTCCCTGTTTAATAGTCGGGATTATACAGGCAGAGATAATAAGCACGCATATTTATGGTAGATCCTAATACCGCTATTTAAGATTTTGGATACTACTGGTGTTTCTATTGTCACATCACTGGCTGATAATGTGCGGACTTTCAGGTTCTGAAAGTATTTAGAAAAATAGATCGGATACCTTTATTTTCAATTTCAGTAAATCTTGATTATGCTTTATTCACAAGCCTAGCCTTTTAACTCACTTTTGGGGTCAGCTTCCTTTCTAACTGGATGCAGCTGAATACCAGCAATTTACATGGAGCGACTGCCTGTCTGACCTCCATACACCAGTTACTGGGTAATTCGATATACATGCGGCGTTTATGCATCAGTTTTTTTTTGCTTTGTCTTTTTCTACCATTTGTAGTAAGCGACTTATTTTCGGGCCTGCGCTGTCATCCCATTATTACATATATACTAACGCTATAACATTCAAATATTGTAAAACCAAATGTTTTTAAAAGAGTAACCATGGAGTTTCGTATCGGTTCTTGTCCATAGGAAACGACCAACCCGAACCGTGCCGCTTTATAAGTGCCCATGTAAGCCTACGTAAAATAAAATATTTTGATACTGATTATGATTGTCTATAATGTATGTTGCTTAAAGTATCAGTGATTGCAAATGTTTCCTTTTTATTCGTATTTTGTGAAAATTATTTAATAAAAGCCGGTTTAGACAAAAATTTTGCTATTGACGTAGGGGAGTCCTAGTTTTCATATTTTTGTCTAACAAACATAGATAATTGGATAGGTATTAGTTAATTATGCATACAACCCGCAAGGGAGAATAACATGATAAATAACAATTAACTTAGTTCCCCTAAACACATTACTAAACATTTGAATCAAACATTGACTGTTGTCATGTCACGTCGCATTGTCATGACAAACTGTCTGTCATGGCCGCCTTCCGGGCGCAAACATCCGGGATGTAATAAGTAAATGATTGAACATTGTTCATAGTCAAATTGTTTTGCTTTTCTGTATTGTATGTTTCTGGTATTGTTTTATATTAATGATATGAAGTATTACAGGACAATATAATGATGTTATGTTTTTCATATCTCTAATCTAATATAGCATTAAGGGTTCTTTAAAAAAGAGCTACTTGCTTCAAACCTAAAAAAAATTAAAAATAAACTACCAATAGGTACCAAGCAAAGATACCTTTCCAATCTTTTATTCAACCCGTTCAATATTTACCGTTCTCTTCAAAAATAGACCAGAAACCTGGAGTTCAGTACAAAACACACGAATAGCCAATAAGCGCAGTCAGTTGTATTGGGTACAGTAGTGTGTGTCGCGAGCTCGGCCAATCAGCGGCCACTTCACCAGATGCCATCTACAAACCAAACAGATCGCGGGTACATGATCATGGATAGGGTTACCAAACATTGTCGAGATAAAGAAGACAATACTAACATAATAATCATCAATATTATGCTGACTAAGCTGAACCCCACCGTCTTTTTCACTATTTTAATTTGATTTTATTTATGAAAGGCGAATGTTCTTCAACGAATCTGAAATTCTGAATCAGTAAAATTGTTATATTGTGCTTTTTTTCACATCATTGCATGTATTGAGGCTTCATTAAGTAAAATGCTTTTACAGGTCAATTTTCCTAATGATTCAAGTAGAGTTCTCTATAGTCTATATCTATGATTTCTTATATTACCCTAACGCTTAATATCTGCACGTAACCCTATCATCGATAGTTATGCCATGTATCCTGGCCGTGTTGTCACAGAGGCGGGGGAAAGTGAGGTAGCGCGGACCATGTCAACGGGAAATGGGCCCGATGCACCCACTCTCCTCAACGTGTTGGTCAATAGAGCTCTGTTCATCGATGTACTTTGATGGATAAGCACCTTGCAGCTTTATTTTGCGAAGAAGAGAAAAAACATCACACTAAGCAGAGACCTTTTGGAATATATCTTATAATAGAAAATGCTTCATATATTCTTCATTGATAAAAATAGGTGCAGGTATAAATTGTACACCAATACTTTTACACATCTGATGTAAAGAGACATTTATTCACAGTGATGATCATATCGCTAATAGCGTCAGAACACCTTTATATCTATTACTGCCGTACTAATATATACATCAAAAACCTATGAGAAACAATAATTTTAATTTAAGAAAACTAATTGCAATCGTTTCGTTTCGTTTCATTTCATTTCACGCATCTCAGAGCGTTTAGTTACTGCATCATGGATAACACAGGAATGTCAGAGGATATGTTAAACAATTTCAATTGATGAAAATTGGATTAGAGAAACAAACAACAATAATGATTCAGAATATAACTGATATACAGATGCTCTCAATAGACTACAAAATACAACCAATAAAAAATAGAAAACTGCTTTGATGTACAAAAAAAAATATAAACAAAAAACTAGTTCAATATTATAAGATCTATCTGTGTGTCAAAACTTAGTACACCTTCACAGAACTGTGTTAGTTGCGGACAAGTTTAAGTGTACACGTCGTAACTTGATGCTGAGGTACCATGGGGGCTCGGGGGCTGGGGGCTCGGGGGACCCCACAGGCATATCAATAGTTTCCAACTATAACCAGCCAACAGTGAACTAATTACTCGTTGTTTTGCATCGAACAGATTGCTCTTTTGAAAACGGTAAATATGGGTTAGAGGCCAAAAGGCAGGCTGACGAAACGGAACAGCCTCCGTAAGTCGAGTTCATTAGTCGTGAAGAACAGGGTGAAGCCCACAAAAAGTTGTGGGTCTTCAGACATCCTTCTCTGGTATACTGTCAATCCTACAGAACAGCTCCCAGAGGCTCCTCTCACACTGTCATTGGGGAGAACAAGTTTGAAATTTTTGGAATATTTTTATTAAACCCTAACAAAGCAATCTTTTTGCTTTTTTAAGGTTTAATAAAAATATTGCTGACTCTGTTATCACAAAGAAGTAGAGCTCACGTCGAGGCCACTACTGATTCTCTACCAATCGCTCTCAAACTGATGAATTGTGTTAAAGAAGCATGTGGCTTAAGTCATTTATAAACACGTAGTCGGTAGGTGATGGTATCGTATCGTATCAAAAGGCAAACTCACTTCAAAACTAGGTCTGCCAGGCGTGCCTGTGGCAGTAATATCGATGGTAACGCCAACACCATGCACCGCAATGCACCACACACGCCGATGGGATCGCGCTCGTTAAGATCCTAGCTGATTGGCGACAGCCACGTGCTCGTGCACGCAACACCTTATGACCCAAATCTTCATTATACTGCTATGACGTCAGCACGTCGTACTACCAACATAGTGCAAAGTAAATAATATCAACCACATTCTAGTTTAATTTTCTTTGCTCAAAATAGGTAGTGCATGCTAGGTAGTACAGACACGAGCATGAATTTGGATGCACATTTTCTCGTGTAATATCGAATTAAACTTTGAGCTAATACATATTTCATAACAGCATGGGTTCCAAGATCCTATCCTACACCTTATAATTACAATAAAAAGATTGTTATATTTAAAGCACGTGGCTGCTAGTATTAAGACTGTTTGAATAGATTCGCCGCCTTTTTACATGGGTTTAAACAATAATGGCGAATAGTAAGTGAAACATCACCTCTGCTAAACCCTTTGGGGTAAATAGACTTGATGACTCCCGAAACACCCAATAGAATATGCGAATGTCATAAAGAGGAGGATTTTTGTAACGTTACAATTTTTACGCATATTTCGGGCCAATGAGTGGTTTAAACAAAAGCGTGCGAATAGAATTTTCCGATCAATATCGACGAAAACATAAAATAATACCAAAGATTGAAACTCTGTACATTTGAAATAAATTTACAACTAGTAAGTGCAGGGCATAGAAAAATAGCAATCGGCTGAAACGACTATGAACAAAATTGATGACAGACCAAACTCTTTCGTAACTTATTTTTATTGCTGACAGAATAACACGTTTTGCTAGTTTCGAAGCGACTGTTTAAAAAATAAAATCTTAACAAACACTTGGTAGCTGTTTTTAGTAAGAACACACAAAAATTGTAAGCTTAAAAATGTTCAGAAGCTGCTGTAGCTCGGTTACCTGAAACTAATGACAATCTAGAAAATCCTTTGGTTACTCAACACTGGACTGTAACAGGCTATTAATCGCCTCTCCGCGATCAAGGCGAGAAAATTATCTTGCACTAAGGATCTCTTGACCTGAGAAGTATGCTAGCTGATACTAAACATTTTGTACTAACCGTAATAAACGGTTTTCAAGAGAATAATTTGTAAAATGATAAGGACGTTCTTTCGAGAGAGAATTCCCAAATCTACAATCTGAGGTCAAGTGATCGGTAATGATAAGTGCCCATAATCGTGTGGATTTTTCAAGCAAAGCTCCCCTCAGTTCATTACAGATCAATCAAATTGTGAAAATAGATGATCTCATAAAAACCTGGACAAAAACCCGCATGCATTGGGCACAAGATCGAATCAATCAGTCGGGGGCAGCGGCCTCCAGCGCACCGAGCTGACTGAACATTTCACTGTACAATTTTCTTTGTGTCTCCACCGAGCTGAGAGAGCTGCATTCCTACTTTTTGCATTGTCATTGGCTTTGTTCGTGACACTTCACTTTTGTCTACGTTGAAAATTGAGTTCCTCAACGGCAGTAATGTCCCGTGGAAATTCGCTCAAGTGCGCACAAAATACCATGCCGATGCTATCTATGAGTGCGGCTAGAAACGCTCTCTTGTATGCTGCAAGTTGGTTGAATATGAACAGTATAATTTTGACAATGTTTCCAACAATGGATAAACATCAGGCGTATCATCAAGTAGTCATAGGTAAAGTGTATGTAGATGATATGCTAATAACCTGTCACATTAATGCACAGCCGTGATCGTGATGTTTCAGCACTTAGCTGTAATAATACTCAAAGATTTTTGTTACTCATGGAAAAACATGGATTATTAGTGATACTGATTGGCGAAAGATATTGCCACAAAAAAAAGACTTTAATTTTATTTACAACAGTAGTAAAGAGATAGAGTTAACTCACCTACCATCCATTGTGTTCTACATAAAACTGCTATGCCGTCATACAGTATAAAAAATATTATCTGTATTTCGTAACGACATGTTCTCACGAATAGAAATGCATTCGTGATCCGAGACAGTTTGCTTGACACCGCTATATCGCAGCTGAAATTGCTTTAGAAAATAATCAAATTGAGTACGCTCGAGGGGCGTGCGTGCCGACTCGCCGACTTGCCGACTCGCTGTGCCGACTCGCCGGGTGACGATGTACGCAATTACACTGGATTCAATTTTAACTTTTATCAGACTGTTTTGAATATAACTTATTCATGGCCTTTTACGAGTTGTTCTAAGTAATTTTGAGTTAGAGTCATTGGCATCACTAGAAGTGTGGTTATACTTATGTTTATAAGTGTGAAAGAGACTTAGAAGTATGTAAAGATCGAAGCAGGTGGTGTTCTATATTTTCTGCCTACCTTACTTTTAAAGGCAAAGGCCAATAAAAATGGCAATATTCTTCGCGAGTAATTTTTATGCATTACGTTTTATACATTGATAAAATAAGAGTGATCTGTAATGGCCTCTGCCTAAAAAAACTTAAATATGAAGCCTGAGACAGTTCAATAACTTAGCGTTTGTAAGATGTCAGCAAACTCAGTTAGATGAAGACGAAGATTGCTTCAAAACAGATTCTTCTCTGAAATGTAAAGTGTCTTTGGGCAAAACTTGCAACAACACATAAATCTAAGTTGGAGATAGCTCACGAACGCTTCTTACGCGGTAAACACAATTTCGGAACGGTATTTATCATTATAAGTTTCTTCTGATCTCTTACATTGCGTACGGTGTATTTTAACGTTCTTTTGATTATTTGGAGTGTTTTACAAGATCATCGCTTCTTTATGACCCTTTGGGTAATGACTTTTTGTTTTAATTGCTTCGTGACCTCCAAGTAAAGTAGTAGTAGTATCCTTACTAACATCTCATCATCCTATTCCATCGATACTTATGTCACACTATTATTACAAACGCAAAAGTATCTCTAACTGTTGGCCTGTTGCCATTCCACGCCATAATGTCTAAAGTTATTTGGGAAACTTTTTATTCTAGTACCAGTAGTAGGTTGCTATGGCATCATTTCCGACCTGCACGCCTGCACACCAGCATGCGGGTGAAACCGTGAGCAAAAGCAAATATTGAAAACATAACGAAAATTCGAAATTATTTCCCCACAGTCAAATAGTACGATATATGGCAGCTTAGAGGTTGACTCAGCAAACTTAATGGGCAAACAAAGTGAACCAAGCTTAGGCGTTAAAGATTGCAATGTCGCTCAAGTTATAATAGTTTGAAGCTTATCGCATCGTGCACCATTATACTCATAATTCAGTTAACGTTTGAGTTAGAGTTGCGTGGCGCGATAACGAGCCATGCTCTGCGTTGTTGTTGACGTGCTGGAACATTGTCTTTAATCCGGAGACTAGTAGGTAAGTCATGGGTTGGATAAGTTATGATTCTTTCTTTATTTGGCTTTGTGTATGTTTTGGGTATGTTTTTGTTTGAAAGCAGATATCTTCTTAGAACTGCATGCAGCTTGGATTAACGAATAATTTTACAATTAAAGGCCGAAATTACTACAAGTTTATTAAAGTCTACTTTCGGCGCTAATGTTAAATAAAAGCTGCCTAACTAAACTTTGCATCATGGCACGCCTCATAAACTCTGACTCATATTCTAAAACTGAAAATCCAGAGCCCAAAATAGAGCTTCAAAACACTAGCTCAATTCCTGACAGCTTCACGACAAAATATTTACCCGTTATTACGAACTGGAATCCCAAACTTCAAAACACTGAGCCGAAACTGAGCTTGTCACTCTAACAGTACGGAAGCGGGACAGTTGTCACGACCGCCAACTGTGGTCGCAACCCACACTGCGCGACTTTAAACCCTACTGCACCGACGTAAGGCGGCCTTAATCCAAGGTGGGAAGGTGTAAGTAATTCAGTTTGCAGTGAAGTTATTATAGGGACATATCAAGCGGGTGTCAGCGAGCCAACGGAAGCAATTTCGTCGTTGACGCGTGTTCGGGAACAGTTCTTATAAACAGTGTTAGATAGACGTAATATATGTGGATTGTTTATGAAGTTGCGCGTTTGTGAGAGTTTTGTCTCAAGCGTGATTAATAGTTTTAATACTGAGATGTTATATATAGCATCCGGGTAAGGAATTTCACCGCTAAGGGAGTGACACTCATGGAATCAGCTTGAGCTGTTCAGAAAGAGCTTTATGTCCAGGCAATAAAGGCCAATAGTCTGAGAAAAGCGGTGCCGCTCGCGCCTCGTTTTCCGAACTGAAATAAGGCAAATGACGTCTTTCTCGCTTTATTGCATTCACTTAAAGCTCTTTCTGACCTGCTCAAGTCGATGCCGTGTCCATAAGTATATTCACTCCCTTATCAATATTGCACAAACGTGACGATATTTCAGTGCATGTTCAAATAACGTGTTATTTTTTAAAACATTTTAAACTTTAATTAAAACACTTCAGTAAGTTACGTGGTTTGATAACCGCATTCTGCCACGTCGTGCCACAGTCGCTCAACAGCTGCCAACATTCCACGAAAATAACTTACGAGCCAATGTTTACAAACTGCCGGACGATTAACAATATTTTTCACATTTCAAATCGCACAAAATCTTTTTGGTAAACAAACTTTCAATGATTTGACAGCTTTTTTTAAGCGATCTGAGAAAACCTAAATTCAATGAATATAACAAAAATGTTTTGTTTGGATTGTAGTCATTAAACCTTACATATTATGTTCCAGTAAGTCAAAACCTAAACCCCCTTCAAATAAGTTACAGTCGGTATTTAATTCTCTTGTCAATATCTCAATTAATAGATCCGATTACGGTAGTTTGTGGCGGCCTTCACTAACAACATTTCCTTACAACTGTAGCCATGTTAAACCAGTAGACGTGTACGTTAAACCACAGCTGCTATTAAAACATTCGCAGAATTCCCAGCACGTTACTAAGTAGTGACAGGTTAGGTTAGCCGCTTAATAACCAGCAGTCATCCAACTTTCATAATTACGGCCAACGATTAGTTACATTCTATACGTGAAGACTGTGCTATCTGAAATAAAATCAGTGCTTGCAGTGACCCGGGCGGCGCGGTGGCTTGGCGGGCGACGCCGCCGGTCAAACGAGGTTTCATTTCAGCATGTTCCACGGCACAGTTACTCCGCGCTTTAATTATATTTTCCAACTGTTTTATTACTCTGCTTTAGAGCATGGACGCGTGTGGGATATGAGGTTGACTGCAATTTTTCGGTGTAACAGCGAAATTATGTTTGAGCAGCGGTCGACGGAATAGGGGATTTAATTGAATTTCATGGGAGTGCCGTTCTGCGAAGGCATTATACATGATTGCTGTTGCTTGTTAGTAGTCAGTTGTTGTATTCAGATAAGAAATGGATTTAAGAACTATACCTTGTTCTTTTATTAAGTTGCAGTTTCAAGGAAATCGATTCATACGTCGAAGCCGCCTAGTTAAAAATGCATGCAAGCATTCATGCATTTAAAACATGAAGCAAGTCTCTAAACTAAACATTATTAAAACTTCAGAAGCAAGTCTTGACAAAAGAACGCAGAAACCCTTCACACGTCGTCAGCTGGGAGTGACGCCCCCCCTGCCCCCTCCCGCGACGCTACGCAATATCGCAACCTACTTACATCGTGTAAATAAAAATGTGCCGACAAATGACGTCGCGCATGCAGCGCTCGCGTGACACCGGCGTTAAATAATGTGAAGGCATGAGCCCACGATTTATGAGCCGGGCGTTGTACGCGCGATCAACACGCTATGACGAGCGTGAGAGCGTTCGAGCAGACGCGCGTGCGCTCGGCACCGGCCGCCATGCGCCGTCACCCCGCGTCGCGCGCCCTGTTTATAGCGCACCTTGTTTTTATAGCGCAGTAAAAGCGGTGCAATTAAACTTTACGGACGTGACGTCAAATGATGTGGTTAGCAAACAAATGGCACAGTTGATAAGATGACCTGGAGTCAGGAGGTGTATCGCAGATGTAGATTATGTACCTCCTGAAGATTTCGAAACCGTATGGTTTCGAAGCGCGATTAGCTTACTTGCGTGAGAAGAACTTACCTGAAACAAAATAAAATAACAAATTAATACAATAGGTACATATTATTAATTGTTAAGTACAGCTTTGCTTTACATTGGGGATGCTCCGAATGTCCGTTTTATTTATACATATTACCATTTTCTATAGAATTCCAAGTTAATGAGAGCGGAATGGTACCGGCGTTAAAACAAAAGGGCCAAGGAGCAAGAACGGGAAACTCGACAGGAAAATATTTTTAAGTAATTTTTCTTTACAACAAACATTAAAAAGAGATTTCTATTGAAAAGAGTATGCTTAGATGGTTTGGTCACGTGGAGAGGATGAGTGAAAGGCGACTTACAAAAGGTACCTTACCTTTTATAATCGCCAAGCAATGTGTCCCAAGGCAATGTGATTGGCAATGCTGGGAGGACACCCTAGAAGGACACACATTGACCTTATTGGTGAGGTTCTTCCGAAACTTCGGGTGTGTAGTACTCGCTCTTGTAGGCAAAAGGAGTGTGTTAGGACTTGGCGTTCTGTGATTTCTACCTACCCCCATGGGAAAAAGGCGTGAGTTTATTAATTATGTATGTAACAAACATTTATATTATGAGAGACCCTTTTCCAGATGAATTATACAGGCCGCGATATGTTGAACAAAACAAATATTGTCACGTAAATAAATGTTCGAGTTATGTAGAAATGAAACACGTGTAAATTTGTCATTTTCGTTTTAAATTTTCGCATTGGTTTAGACCAAAAGCCGACCGAACATAGTTGGGAATTTAATTATCATCTTGAAATCTCATTTAACAGTAAAATGCAACAAGCATTTAAACACTGAGTGGCGTATTTGGTAAGCATTTGAGATTTTTTTTCGCGAAATTGTATTGAAAAAAGAAAAGGGCGGTGTTAGTTTCGATTTTGGCAACGCGATTAAAGATTCTTGTACAACTCTACTATGCTGGAAGAGGCTTTACTTCGTAGGCAGAAAATATACTGCCAAGCTGTAACAACTTGAGATACAGGTGTGTTTTTGAGATGGAACAGTCAGGGCAGCTACATTAACTGTTCGTTGTAAATACCTACACGAAAACATTATTTCCTAAAAACTAGAACAGCATTCACAGATTTTGAAAGAAATATCAGCAAGAAAAGCAATCCACAGGTACACTGTATCCCTGGAGCTGCTCTGTAGGTTAAACAAACCATAGATTAACAAACCTTTTATAATCATGCACGTGCCAAATGTGAATTCAAGTCAGGCTTTAAACATCGTTCATTCCGACATTTTCACCATTTAAAAATGAATCAATTTCACACGTAAGCCCACGGAAAGATTGTCTCATGAAATTGTCATAATCCTTTTATATGAATGCTTTGAGCTTCAAGTTTCAAAAATATGGACGTTTAAATGAACATTTGTCTGTTTCTCTTTATTACGTATTTGACAAATGAGGTGTTATTCAGTAACGGCCTACGTAAAAAGTATTTCATTTCGCTGGCAACATTTAATTTAAGGGATGCCTAATAAACATTTTTTATGCTCTATGATGAATATAACTTCTATTATGGAATGACAAAGGAAGTTTTGTGTTTGCATATTATTACCTATTTACTCTTTATTGTTAGAGTATAATATAGTCTTTATGTACATATTATTGTATTGTTTTTTTTTTCATTTTGTGATATGTTGTGCGTATTTTTGGTTTGTCAGCTTAGCTTTAACCCACGAATAATTGTATTGAAGAGAGGACAATGCCCAAGAAAGGACTAAACGTGTGCTTTTCTTATTAGTTTTTTTTTGTATATTCCAGAGAATGTTTCGATCCATTATCTTTGTAGATACTCACTAGTATGTCATAATGTGCTGAAATCGGAGGCGGTCATCAAAAAAGAGAATGAAGACAATTGATCTTTAAAGTAAAATGTATGATTTCCGATTCTTAAACTTTTTTAACTTAAAAACTCTGTTATTTTGAGTTCAAGAATAAAATGGAGCAAACCCAAAGCTAATGAAATCGACCGCCAAAACTCCTAAAGTATGATGAAACAGCCGACACAGTTACACAGAACTTACGTTCATAAAGTTAAAAATATAATGAAACCGCGCTCGGCGGATGCCCTGTAAACTACCTTTCATGTGGTTAGTTGGAGAAGCCCCTCCACTCCCTCCTCCTGGCTCCAACAGCGGCTTATATACGCGCACAGCAAGCCATATTTAACAAACTTTGTAATTACTGTGGTCACCTACATAACATACTTATCGCTGGTCGTACTATGGTCCATATTCGCGGTCTCTCTGCCCTTCATGTATAAGATTTAGCTTGAATAAGTTATGTACATAAGTTATACAGCTGCCTAGCTGGGATAGGAATGTTGTATTCTGAGATCTTCTTTATCCACCAATGAATAGGAGAATAAGTTAGAAAGACTGAACCGAGTGTAGCACCTTGTGGGACGCCGATGACGAGTTGTAACTTTGAACGAAGTGATGTTGAAAGTAATGAGTATAAAAAGAAAATGACAGCATACATCAAAGTTTTATTTGTTTGTTTTAAACAAATAAAACTTTGTAGTGTAATCAAGCAGGAAAAAGCAAAATAAAATAATCTGCAAAGGAACGGAGCGGAATTCCCGCAAAAGTAGAAAAGACAAAGAGAGAGGTCCTGAAATATGACTTGCTCTTTATATATTCAGTATTGTAAAAGAAATTGAATTATCATTCCCGCAAGAATATAGGATTTTCAATAAATAGGATAGCGAAATGCTTTTAGATATTATGGGAGAGCGCGTGCGGTTTTATCGCACTCACGTGGGATTGTATCAAGGGGAATATATGTTGTTTCATTATTACACTGCATATTATTTTCTTTAGTCAAACTGATATCTGCTTATTTTTTATGAAAGTTGCATGATGTTGCTTTTTAACTTTTGATTTTTGTTTGACTTTACTCATTCGTCTGCATGTAAAAGTCAAAAGTTGAACAAGAAAATGGATTTTATGTTGCTTTAATGTCGGCTTATCGGCTTTATACTGGGTGCTTAGTTATTATTACAACTTAAGAACTTACCACGATGTTGTGAGATGCTCAAAGTTGTGAAGCTAATAAAAGATAACAAGGAAACTTCATCCTTAGGAGATAAAGCACTGGCCAGAGAGTCTGCGTCAGTAGATACTATACGCAGTCTCGTGATACCATAGATTAAAGAACAACAATTAAATTAAATCACGGTACACAAAAATCATCTCTTACACAAATATGACAGATATCTCATTAATTTTAAACGTCATTATTACCAGTTCATGATGACAACTAAAACTAGTTTGAAGAGTTAATCTGCAAACTAGTTTAATGAAATTGGCATTATTTATCTTACTTTAATAAGTGATCTCCTTCAAAACCTTAAGCTCTTCATACAGCGTCATAAAGCATCTACTCACACACGCCGCCAAACACAAACTTATCAACTAAAAACTCGGTTAACACGACACGCGGGTTATCACAAATTAATCTAGTCGTGATAAGTCATTAGCGCGGCGTCGCGTCGCGTCGTGGAGGCTCGATCAAACTTGCAACTTTAATTAAAAGTGATCCGACTAACTTGTAATGTGAAGCGGGGCCTTTTGAATTTAAATATTTATTGAGAGCGACAGAGGAGACATGATGAAGACGCAAGACGTTGGGTAACGTGCGGGGATGTGAAATTAAATAAGGAAAGTGTTCGCAACGCGAGGATGAATGGCTTGTAAAGTATACTTAATTGTAAATGAAATTGTATATTGAGTCTGGCAAGGCAAGTAACATTGTATGTAGGTATGAATGAGCATAACTATTATGTTTAGTTAATGATACCTAATTATCATCAATCTCCTGCCTTATCAGTCTCCGGTCTTAGCCCAATTTATTTGGGGTCGGCACAGCATGTCTTCATCTTCCATACTTCTGTATTATTCGTAATCTCAGCAGTCCCTCTCTAGCCATATCACCCTTCACACAGTCCATCCATCGTATCCGAAATTATACCAAATATGGAACAAAATATCTAACAAAGTAATGTGGCATTGAAAAGGCAAAACAAACACGTGAAACGAAACTTGATGACAAGATAAATTAATGCGTAAATAAAAGCAGTTCCAGTGGTCAAATTAGAACAGATACCAACATAAATGAAAAGCTTTTAATCCTTAATGAGATGCAATTTACTGCAGTTTCTAAATGGAATTGCATTTGTGTAGTATAATTAATTATAACCAGTTATAAACACAGTAGCAAGAAAACACAGATACGGAACATAGCATGGAATACGCGGAAATGTGTTGTTAATAAACAAGTTTAAGCAGATATTCCGCGGAAAACTCTTATAGTGCTACAAGCACATATTGGGCGCTTGAACAACATTGAGGGAGGGGCGTTGTTGGTGAAAAGTATTAAGAAATTGTTTTGTGAAATTGTATTTAAATAACAAAATGGCAGAGTTATTTCTATTTTAAACACATGCAAAAATATAATTGTACAATATTTTCTGAGTTATTTTAATAATACCCGAAAAAGACACTCAGAATAGAAGGGGAGGAGAGGGAGAATTCTGATTTATTTGAAATATGATGTTATTCAAGAGCGAATTCATAAACTTTAAATTATTATTTCTAACTAATTTGTATTAATTTAATCGAAATGAATAACCAAGTATGATTGCTATTTTACGAGCCTAACTGCAGATGTTGAGATTAGGCTATCAATAGGTCCCAGCTCCCAGGTCGAACCGAATCGTACCTAATTCTAATTATTGGAAATCGGATTTCGGTAAAGTGTTCTGTCTCTTTTGATTTAAATAATGATATCAGAATATTTAGAATTGATATCGGGTTTATATAATTGGCTGAATACAATGGTATTATATTTGCCGAAGTTAAGACTATTTAAAAAAATGTTCTATTAACAAATTTCTTTTTCACTAAAAAGCCATTTCCAAAATATTACTTTAACGCCTTCTTAACGGATTTGCGTGTATTTGACAGAGGCGTGGCGACCCCACACATCGGACAAAGTCAACATTTTAGCGCTCAGCACACAAACAACTAATGTGTGATGCGGTATACTAACAGTTTTAATCTAAAGGAAATGACTATGTAAAGTGGCCATTACTCCAGCTAATATGTAGAGTGACTGGCAGTTAAACTGGCGTGGTGCTATGAAGCCTAAGAGTTACTCCTTTGTATGAGGCGAGCGCAGTTCCTGGTTGATTAAATAAATGTTGTGATTAAACGTACCCACACGTTTAGTAAACTATCTCAATGCAACATTTGATTGATGGATACTTTAAATCTCATATCACGGAGTCGCCTCGGTGGACTCTGCCAGAGGCTGCATTGTCAACACGTTCCATACTTTCAGTGTTTAAAAACTGTCGGCTTTCAATAGCGATATGTGACGAAGTTGTGAGCTCAACGTGTTTCCGGCATCACGAATTCATGAATACTCTCTTTTCTAGACGAATTGTGAAGGCTGATGAAAATGCAGGTGATTTGAATTATAAATATTTAGACCATCAGTGTACCTAAATGTTTTAGCTCTTTAGGCTAGCAACTTAAATGTTTTGTATGAATAGAATTCGCGACTCGAATGACCAACACTTAACCGCTACGACACACAAATACCCATGAAGCTAAAACACTTCAGCATTGAGTTATCATCATATTAAAAGAACCAATAAAACTGTTAGTACGAATTATAATATAAAGTAGCCACCATTTATTATGAAAGGTATACAATTATTATTCCGGGAGACACGCTAGCACTAAATATACGGCACTAGTGTACCATAATAATGGCATTAACCAGTTTAAGTACCGCCGGGCGCCGACAATGTGTGCGGGGATTCTTTGAAGCGACCGGCTTATATACTTATAAGTAGAAGAACACGCATTAACTACATTTTATTGGTATAATTATTCATTTGCAATATGTAAATTGGCTCATTACATGGGTATGGACATGGGTATTATATTAATTGTGTCGTCAGGAGACTAGAAGATTTCGGCTAAGAATAATCATACAGCTAAACTGTCGTTATTGTCATAGGTGCTTGAGCATTTCAAAAGTCAAGCGATTAAAGGTCTATCCACACTTATCAGGGCCGCGTTGCGTCAGGGGCTCAAAATATATCGGTGTGCTTATCATATGAAGTCGTTCACACTCGTCAATGTCTGACCCGGCGGAGCTTTACTACCCTCGTCGACAACGGCGCCGCGACGTGCGGTGGTGTGCAGAAATTCTGCTTGCATGTTGTTGATTTTTTCTTAAAATATTTGAATGACAACTTCTTTACTGAGACAGTAAGTATAAATATCTTTTTGTATTACTTGTCCCAGCTGAAATAATACGGATTCCAAGTACCAAAATAATACATGAATTGAAATCGGACGGAAACAGAAAGCTCCTGACGGGACAGGGATGCACTGTCTGTCACTTTTGGCACGGCGCGGGCGGTGGCGACAGCCCTGCACGTTCCGCACCCGGGTCTGATATGTGTGGATAGAGCTTTAGGGGCACACGCAGCTAAGAGTGATTTTAGTGATTAGGTATCATATATTTGTATATGCACCCACTAAAGGTGTGTCACTAAAGTCACGTTGGGAATCGAGAAGTAAATATTTTTTTTAAATATCACATTTATTTAATTCAATTCAGTATATCTAGTGTAAATAATAAACATAGACGACTTATTTATAAACTTTTAGGATATTTATGTGATATCATAAAAGTTTTGACAGACTCGATTCAGACTAGACACCAGCAACTTTATGATAGTTTTATACGCTGGGGACTGTCGTAGTCATGTGACATGTCTATTAACCTTTGAAAAAATAAAAATAGAAAAACCTAAAAAATGCATAACGTTGAAAGTAATAGAAGTTTTATTAGTTTGTAAATGTTGCACAATAAACTCCAGACAGACTTACAAATATCTTGCTCTTTTACACCACCGTCTAGCCGCATTGAAATAGTTCAACAGTTCACTTTTCAACCGAAAGAACATGTAAATAAACAGATTAATTTTTCCTTTACGTTGAAAGAAAAATCGCTTGGAAAGAGCTTTAAAGGAAAACATTGAATAACTGAATAACATTCGCTGTATTCGAAGTAACACCATAACGTAATGCCTGGAAAAGCCGCCGTAAATGGTTCGTAGAAGGAATTAATAAGTTTTCTTTAGAAATTACTAGTCCCCTTACTGAACCTTTCAATAAGAACTTTGTTTAACAAATAATAAAAAGTTAGACATTATCAGGGAGTTCAACGAGGCAGCTTTAGCAGAATCATAATATGATGATAATATGATCACGTTAAAATTCATAAAATGATCATAGACTCAATATTATGAATTGTCGCTTTGTGTTCGTGTGTAACGTAACTAATATTATTATATATATAATTTTAGGCCCCCTGATTATGGGAGTTGACCTTTTCACTTTCTCAATAATTTTCACGGCTTACAAAATGTTATGCTGGCTTTACTGGGATAAAAGTATAACATTGTCCTAACTTAGGTCACGGTCCTCATGTGTTCTACGTTTGATCGAAACGTTGAACGCCTCTAAGACGTGAAAAGGTAACAGATGGCCCGACTTACTTTGTCAATTTATAATATAATGAATGAATTTTTGAGGCAGTTGAACTTAAGCTTTGCATTAAACAAAGAAACCACAAGAGGGGCAATCAGGGTTAATAATGAACTAAACAATTTACTCCACATTTTTATAAAAGCGTGCAACAGCAGTTAATTAACTAGCTTGCTTTTCTCTTCACCTTCCATTCTTACAAACAAATATACAATTTTACTCTGCCTTGCACCAAAGTCGATGTAAAGAAAGCTTCGCTCTCAGCTCTCGTCCCACAAAATTTCTTACACAATTTATCAACGCCTTCCTTTGTTTTCACACCTGCCCCCCTAGCATGACCGTTCTATCTCTATTCTACCAAGAAACGACAAGAAATCTTTTCTTTACAACTTGTCATTTCTTCTGCCCGAGCATGGCGCGCACCGTCGACTCGCGTTTCTACGAAGACATAGACAGAAATTATTTTAACGATTTCCATAGCAACGGGGACGTTGCTATGGAAATAGTCGAGAGAATCGATCTCGTATTTAGTTTTTATTAAGACTAGTTTGACATTTGTCAGAAGTAATGTTTCTACCCCCAAATGTCAAAAGAAGAGAAAATATGGTCGTCATGCTCGACGTTGTAGACTTGTGTCGACTGAAGAAAAGAAACATTTCTTTTCTACATTCTTAATATCGCCATGCTTGGGACGATAGAAATATCTGTCAAATTGTCGATTCTTCCGTAGACATAGCTCGTTTCTACGGCGGTCATGCTAGGCCGGCTGAAATGTTACAATATAGGTACTCTTATTTATAGACTCTGTATTAGGCTAGGGCTGCATACAATCTGCGGGGCTTTTTACCCAATTTGGAAGCTATTGGATTTAGAATTGTGTGGTTATGTAAGTATTTATACGGAAAAACATTGTGATAATGTGGTTTTAATTTGTTGTTGGTCGGAGTTGGTGTGCATAAAGTGTGGAAAATCATCACCCATTCGCCTATTTCCTAATCTTTTTAAGTCAGATTCCAGTCTAATCAAATGTAGCTGGGTAACATGATACTTCTTGGCAAGACTAGTTGTCAAGCTATCAGGCTTCTGACTACCCGTAACGACTGTCAGAACTCTGCCAATGCCAACGAGAGCAGTTGCTCTCATCACACAGTTGTTTAACGTGCTTTTTGAAGCACCACCGACGGAACCCATCTATACGGACTAATCTAGGGAAACGTAAATGAACCTCGAAGATGGACCCTTGTCACTTTTATTATTAAGCCACGAGCCCGTCTAACCTCAAAGTACGAAAAATCTTTAGTAATTAATAAACCGATATCAAGCCGAAACAATTAGCTCCAAAGAAGTCGTTTTTTCTGTCCCTAAACAGTTTTTCTCCTGAGAGAACAAGTCGCGTCTTGGTGGGCGCGATAAGGGCGGTCCCACCCGCTACCCTCGTCACGCGTTGTGGCTTTGTTTGTTTTTATTCTCCCTCTAATCCCAGCTGATTGTCCAGCCGAGAATTAACGTCATCTGGCGGCCGGTCCCGGCACTAATCATTAAGGCACGATTGTTTCAGCCTGACAGACTCAAGTGTTCGAACTTGTCTTAGAAGATTTTCTTTTGGGGATTGGGAAACTGAGCTTTTATTAAAACGGCATTTCTTTCGATAGGTTCTTGTTTAGGTTTTTGAACTGACTCGTGAATGGTGGCACTTGGGTGGTGACCGCACTTGGGAAATAAGTCGTGGTTGCGAGTAGATTGTGATGTTAATACACTACATTTATACAAGAAAACGCTACTTTCGTAATGTAATAGACGAATGTACCAGTAGGACAATAATTACCTAGGTATTTTTTCCGTCACAAAATAGAACGCTATCATTCAACATACCGTCTACGATCAAAAACCGTACAAATCGAATTACAAACGAACTGATAAATAGGCAAGATGCTGCTTCATCGCCTATAACGGTCCGGACGTGAGCTGCCCACATTCCCCCGGAATTGGCCCACATTACCCGGCCGGGGCCCATATTACCCGGCCTGAGCCCGCATTGACCGGCGGTTGCGTGCGTTGGATTTTTTTATTCCTTTGCAAATGGCGACGGCATTTGTCCTGCGAACACCGAGTGCAGAGTACTCCCATGTGGTAGGTAGTGAGTGGGTCATGCGATAGTGGCCTTACTCATCTTGTTATTAAGCTCCTTATCATTGGAGGTATGCGCGCAGTGACCCAGTAATAATGGCACGACTTACCACTTTTACCCAAGACAATAAATAGTTGATGTAATTTCGTTGCCACTCTTTAAACGCAAACAATACAGGGAACTTGAGTGTCTGCCATGGTCAATTATTTAGGGGCATCTTCTTCTTATTCATTATCTCGATGTTTTAGTTGATGATTAGTTGACTTTAAAGGTTGAGTATGGTGGATGAGATATATTTGTAACAATCTTATCTTATCTTACTTCTTACTACTGCGAGAGTTTGGATGGATGTTTGTTGCTCAATCACGTCAGAACTGCAGAACAGATCTGGATCAAATTTGGCTAAAAGATAGATTATAGTCTGGAATAGCATATAGGCTGAATATTATCGCGCTTATAACTTACCAATATTGCATTACGACCATATTTCTCAACTGTTTGACAACTGACAACTATCTTAACGTGCATTGAACAGAACGGCTATTTTAGCCCATTGGTGATGACCAATGGGCTAAAATAGCCGTTCTGAAGCAAGTTGCCTGGCAGTCCAATGACCGCCCTTCAAAGAAAGAGGTTCCAAGTTCGAAACCGCAGTCAGTATGCACTTTTTGTAATTATTTTGTGATTTTTTAATGCTGTAAGATTTCCAAAACAACGCGAGTTCGATCCCCAACCGGTGTTCACTTTTTGTAACTAGATATTTTGTTTTATTTTAATGCTTTATGATTTTCATATCATTATACAATAGTTTTCATTTTTTTAAACATAAGATAACATAAGGCAAATTATAACAAATCGCTTAAAAAGTTTAAAACAAAAATATTTTTTTGGATAAAGTCCACAAAGATGTAAATGTCTTTTGGGCAGGACTGAAACCCGCGACACGCAGAGCAGCAGTCAATCGCTTGGCCACTGCACCAACTGTGCCGTCTCATTGCATTTGTGACCAACTTCGCAAGACCTGCAATACAGCTCTGTCTGTGGCTTCCTCGGACATTGCTGCAACAAGTTTTCAAATTTGCCGCTGAATCTTGCAAGCGAAGATACCCCAACATACAACCTCACCAAAAACAGCTACCTGGGAGTCTTTTTGCAGCAGTGCAAGTAATAGTATAGGACGAGTGAACAAAATCGCACAAATATGTATTACAGTAAGAGTTAAACCGCAGCTTGCAAGACATCCGCGGCTACCAGGCGCTGATGGGTGGCGTTGTCGTTTTGTTCGCAGGTGACTTTAGACAGGCAAACTGCCAGGCATTGAGAGGGACACATCGGCTGATGAAATAAGCGTGTCTAACGTGTCGTGGCACAATGACCACGAATCACGTATAAAGTGCTGCAATCGGGAGAGGGTCGTCTGTAATCGGACGTAGATGCGAAATTCTTCTTTCCGAAGAATTTTCCACTGGCTACAGAGGATATCATGCATGTTTTTTTCAAAAGAACGAGTAGGTCACAAACATAAACAAAACAAAATTTTAGACGTGATCGTCGGCGATTCAAAAGTATACACATCCGTAGACACTGTGATGGCTAATGACGGTAGTACTACATACACCGTTGAATTTCTCAACTCCCTGGAGTTAATAGGCGTGCTGTTCCCATAAGCTGGAGCCTAAAGTTGGTTTTAGTTCAGTTGATGCGAAACCTTGATGCTCCCAGACTGTGCAACAGCACCTGGCTTCGTATCACAGAGCTGGGCAGTAATATTATAAAAGCCACCATTATTACAGGAGCTGCTAAAGGAGAGAGCGTTTTAATTCACCGCGTGCCCATTATTCCAAGTAACTTGCAATTTCAATTTTATTTAAGTGGTAGCAATTCCCTTACACTAAGCTTTTGCAATGATGATCAAAAAATCTCAGGGCCAAACCTTAAAAGTAGCAGGTTTGGGCACTTCATGCTTCTAAAACGGTAAATTATATTATGTTGGTTGTTCACGTGTTTCAGGGGGCCAAAATTTGAACGTGGTGACGGACAAAAAGAAGTCATTTTTTTTGTTGTAGGTATCCATAACGGTATTGGAATAAATAAATAAATAAAGCCCAACAATGCTTCGGACCTCGGCCGTCCAGAATTACATGATGATCCGCCCAAAAGGACGCCTTTTTAGCGGATCATCATCCACATAATCACATTATGATCAGACCGTCAGTTCTCACACGTAACAATGTCATAACATAGCATCACGCCTGTGATTCCCGAGGGGTTACACACAGGTGTGCTTAATCTTATACCCACATTTCGCCAGTTACGTAAGTCCCATGTAATAGGGGGCGAGCCTTTTGGCATCAACCGGGCCCGACATTAACTCCAGACTCCATGGCTGGTACTGAGAAATTCCTGATGGAATAACTCAATAACACTTTGCACCACCCGAGAATCGAGCTCAAGCTCAGTAGTCGCACTTGCGACCACTAGATCAAGGAGGCAGTCTCACACATACACCAAAATTTCCGCGCGAACGAAGTCGCGGGCAATAGCTGGTGTACAATATTTTGAAACTAGCTGTGCCCGCGACTTCGTCCGCGTGGAATAAGATTTTTTCTAAAATAGTAGTAGCCTAAGTTACTATTTATTTGTATAGATGTACCGTATATCTATACAAATAAATAAGTACACAGACTTATAATATTGTTAGTACTACATCTAACTTGTCGAATCTTAGAAATTGACAAAGCGTACCACGTGTATGTTTTTGTCTGATTCCAAACCACTTTTGCAAAATCACTTCAAAGCAGGTTTGTTCGTTTACTTCTGACATTTCAAACGTTCCTAATTATATTTTAGTAAAACTTTGTGCGTCATCTCATTATCATATTATATTATGTTTGTGGTTTTTGTCGACTTCTCCGACCCAACCAAGTTGTAAGCTTTGTTTATTATTTTGCTTATTATTAGAATGTTTAACTCATTGCCATCTTACAAGGATAGGGTTTTTTTAATGTTATTAAGCACACACTTGTTTTATTGTTTATTTATCGGAAATTCAATTGGATAAAACTAAATATTTGTAATCGAAATTTATTCGAGTGCCACTAAAAACGTTTATAAAGACTTGTTTTTTTTACAAACATTGCAATGTTATTTGAAATTCTTATTTTTATACTAATCTGTACACACGAATTTTATTACAATTACGTATTCATTTATACATTCCGTATTTATTTAACAAAAAGGCCTTTAAACAAAATGGTCTAAAAACGTTCTGGCTGTCGGTACTGGCCTTCCAATCAAATATCGATTTAATGAATTACGATAAGCTCTCGCCGGCCATCTATCCAATCACGTTCGAGAACGATCAGGATTATTTTTATCTCCAACGAACCGAGAGTGAGGTTCGCGGCCCTTCAGAAATTACCAAACCTTTACAAGTACTTATTTGGACAAGTTTTCTTTTCCCTTTTCGATGTTAAACCTTGAGTAAAAGATAGAATAATCTGATAAAAGAGGCATCGCAAAAAATCTTTTACGAATAAAGGTTATCATGGCATTAGTTACCCACCGACGGTCATGAAGGGATGGACTAGTTTTTACGGATACTACAGATACCTTTCGCAAAGAACCAGTTTTTTTCTCAACCTAGCCTAGCCTTTGACTCCAAAGAAGTCACACATCTATTTTCAACATCTCACTTTGGCGCTACTAACCTTTTTGGATAGTTTCTCTGGAGAAGACATCACCTCAGGCATTTTTTGCATTCATAACAAAATTTTTAACAAGAATCTTTCATGTCAAGGAAGGATGGAATCTCCGAAAATCAATAATTCCGCTACACAGAAAAGAACACGAACTTTAATAAAGGTGTTCTATTCCGAAATAAAATGTAAATGAGTGAGATTGATGCCAGAGACCATCGTTAACATGGCCTGATTGAAATGTAAGGCGCGGACAGACAGGTGGACCCCCGGGGGCGGGGGGCAGGGATGATACGCGTTAATTAAATCTGCGACGGAATATGATGGATTATTAAATAGGAATAGCTGCGTTTGTAGTGACAGCTTTTAATAATAAAGTTAATAATTGTAATAAAGTGATGGTCGTATTTCACATAAGAATTTTAATAGATTTCTTAATAAAACATTAATGATTAGCCTACAAATTTCCTAATGCTGGGACACAGACCCCTTTCTGTTAGTCCGTGTACATGGGTCCTAGGAAGGCCTAGTATATTATAGATGACATGATATTTCCGACTTTTTTGGTGAGATTTCTTAATCAATTGGAAGCCGAACATTTCCTAGAAACAGACATATGATCCTGATATATAAATCGTTTAACCCGACTACTTATACGAATTCTCACACCCACTTATGAATAATTCCTCACAAGTTGGCTCAGCGGAGCGTTTGTTTCATCAGTCATGTGAGTGCTATCAGAGTTTAATATCGACGAGCCTGCTCATTGGTCCGCGCGGCGCGGAAAATATTGTCCAATAACAGTCTATGCACGCACAGGCCGTTCGCAATAAATTCACGAAAAAAAAGAAAATTCACGCAAAAAAGGTGCCGTACGATTTTGTGGGATTCTTTTTATATATATAAATCTGTTTTATGTGATCCGGGCTTTATAATTGTGGTGTTCATTTTGTTTAGAATGGGATGAACAGCGTTTATTGAGTTCATTCGATTTTTTTCGGTACTTATTATGATTTCAGAAATATTAATAGGAAGAACTTTCTCGTTGTTAGAGTGGTCGCAAGCGTAATTTCTGAGCATGAGATCCTGGATTTTTGGAGTCTGGCATCAGGAATTTCTCAGTAGCAGCCTAGAAGTCTGGATTTGCCCGATTGACGGCAATATGCTCGCCCCCTTTCACAAGGAACTTTAACATAACTGGTGAAATGTACACCTCTGCCTCACCCTCCGCAGATTACAGACATGATGTTATGTAATATTCATATTAAAAATATACCTATTTTTCTCTTTAATCAGACGTAAACAACGTCATAAACTGCCTTGCCAGCCAGTATTTGCAGTTGATCAATAATGTGGAAGTATCCCGCACTGTCTGTGTTAAACAACCGCGCAACCGACCGCAATCGCAAATTGTCGCAACTGGTCGGACTTGATCGGGCTCGGCCGCACTTCGCCGCACCGCTGTATTTGTGTGTTCTGTGTCAGAGAGTTGATTCATATCAGAAAAAGGAATTACAGAACTATGTTTTCTTTAACAGAACATCCACGACCCCCAAAGTTATTACCTGTTAAAACAACTCAGTAATCTCATTCCCAAACAAAGACTAAACTAACTGAAGATAAGCCATTAGAATATCGGAACACTCACACAATAGGCAGCTCCTAGGCAAACACATAAAGCGGCTCCGTCTCGCTGCGATAACTAACTACCCGCAATAAAACTTTTCCCCCCCTCCCCTCTCCTCTGCTCTCCTCGCCCCGCACCATCCATCCGCTGAAAATAATCCTCACTGAAAAGTCAGTGAAACGGCATACTTAACAAAGGGAATTTGGCCGGCTTAAACTTGTGGCCCACTGACAAGGCTACGCTACTACGATGTCCTGCGATATATTATGGAGATTTTATGATCCCCCCTCTACCCGCTGAAATGGTAAGACGGCTCTCTCCCGTAATATATGCATTTTCTTACACAGATTCATCTAAAAATGTTTTTAGTATAGCTAAGTCGGTTTGGCAAGAGTTGCTCATTAAGTTCAGCTCGCCGCTGATTGCGGAAGTTACGCGGAACGACGTAAAGAAACTTTTAATTTAGTTTTTGCGCTGTTCGCCACTGTCAATGGAATGGTAGTCTAATTTAAAATTGTTTATCTAAATAAAACGGATAAAAATACGGAAAGCCAAGCTTGAATTTGTAACGGGAGTAAAAGTTAGGTTTGTCGGTGCTTTCAAAACATTAAATTAGGATGTCTATCAAAGCACTGGAATGAAAGAGACGAATATTATGCTGAAATTAAAATAAATTGGACTCAACTTCTGTTCAGACTCTTGAAGGATTTAGTTTGATGAAGAAAATTTTCATAATTTTTAATAGTTTTGAAAATATTCCCTGACGCAGAATATACACTACTATATAATTTTTAGCAAAAAAAATCGATCAGTGATCATACTTAAACCAACATGATCTCCACCTTGTCTTGTTCCTTAGTGACCTCCTACGTAACACCACTTCTGGGCAATGATCAGTGTTTCTTGGCCGTGTCAGACGACAGAACAATTGATTGATACGTCTTACAAGATTAAAATACCTACTGTTAAAATATCGATGTTCAAAACATCGAAAATGGAAATATCGAACGATCATAAAATCGAAAATTTAAATAACGAAAGTTCATATTATCGAATGGTTAAATAACCTACGTCCAATATATCTAAAATCTAAATATCTACAAAAGTTAAATCGAAAGATCCCAATATCGAAATACAAATTATCGAATGTCCTAAATATCGAAATACAAACTATCGAACGTCCTAAATATCGATGGATACATATATTATTTGAACATCGAAAATAATATTCAACATTTAATACATTCATTAAAAAAAATAAAAATACGTACAAGTTGAAATATAGAACAAATTTTGATATAAGTAGTATGAGTGGAAAAAGGTTGCTTCTGCAACATCTCCGGCGCTAAGGGAAATGCAACCCCTTCGCCCTTGCGCAACAAAGGATAGGCACCCATTTTCACCTCCGCAGCTTCGGCTTGCTGGTCGCCTCCGGCAACCAGCCTCAGCCGCTACGGCTCCCACGGGTGCCTATGCTTTGTTACAGCGGGCGGGGGTTGCCCTCCCTTCGCGCCTCTGGATTTTTATATACACTCTAGGGGTAACAGCCAAAAGACTACGTAAATACAGGGTTGAAACAATTTCAACCTATTTTATCCATGAAAATCAATGTCCAATGTACAAGCATATAAAGCAGGTCTTTAAATTAAAATATTTTCTTGAACGTCAATAATATGTTGTGCTACTAAAGTTAGTGACAGAAACGTATCGCTGCAAAACCGACTGACTACACGTAGTCTTGTCTGCCCTATCCCTAGAGTGTAATTTGGAATCGCTTAGGCGCAGAGGGGCGAGGCAGCCTGCGAGCTGAGGAGCAGGTGGTTTAGACCATCTGCGACGTTAAGCTCGCGTGGGACTGCCGAAGCCCTGCAGCGCCGGAGCCGTGACAGAAAACATGCTTGCTTGCCCGTTGCATGATTGCTGCATGCTTGTTTGCTAGATGGTAAACAGTTACGAAGTGGTTACAAAAAAAAACAAGGAAAACCTCATGTAATGTATTTTAATTATTTTTACATAGTAAAAACCCAAAATAAAACACATTTGTACGCAAATGTACAATATAATCAGTGACAATAATACAAAATATTAAACAAAAAATCCTTCTTCTTCCTTTATTGAATAATCAAAAACGATTATGAACTTAGATGTATTAAATGTTGATATTTTGAATTTAGGCATAATGTCATTCGATATTTTGAATCATTCGAAATTTTAACAACTCGGCATTTTAATCTTCGACGTTTTAAGCGTAGGTTTAACAATTTTCGACATTTTGATACAATCGATATTTTAATTTTCGATGTTTTGAACACTCGTATTATAAGCGTAGGTATTTTAATCTTCGATATTCAAATACGTACCCATTATATATATTTACAATGTATGAAAAAGAAGGTTAAGAAACGTCTTGGATATTGATGATAATAAGGGCTGCTGAAAAAGATAATGGATTGATTCTAACGTTACCTACTTTATAATAACAAATTTTCTTTAATTATCTATCAGCGTCAATTTTGATGATGAGTTGTAGGCGATGATATCCTGAATAATACTTTGTAGAAAGATGTAGGTCACTTAGTCTTATAAATCTCTCAGAGAAACTAATGAAAAACCATAGTTAATGCTAGTCTTGTTCTATTTTACGCTTAAATAATGTAGAGCAACAGCATTGCATAGCTGCGATTGTTATCATGCCTTAAACAGCTAAAGATGTAGTAAGTAGTTAGAGATCCAAACTTGTGTTTTGAGTGAGTTCTGTTCCGCCTGAGACTTGAGAGGTGAAGCGAGGTGCTATTTACATTACATTTGCGTTCCTTTATACATATTCCAAATGTCTTAATTTTACGTTCTCGTATTCCTCGTCATCGTTCCCTGAATGCTGTTACAGAAATTCGGCAATTTACTTGTGTACAGGAACAATATTTTTGGCTGCATACTCACAATATGCGATGCCTAAATGAAAATGAAATTCAATCTAATACAACGGTCCGGTAAATTAATCGTTATTATAATAAGGAAAACGAACATAAGCTTTATTTTTACAAGAAATGTTTATTAGTTAATCACAATGTACAGAAATTCTAATATCTATGCGTTCCCTTCCAGCTAACTTAAAGCAATATTAAATTATAAGTCAACGCGTACAGTGACAGAGACCACATATCTAACCATAACTCCAAGACACGGTACGAGATGTAAGCGATACGTACTTACATATCCACAAGCAACGACACATATCGCTCGACAAACAAAATGATTTGATTTGAGTTGACGTGAAGAACGGGGCAAACAGTGTCGCTGTCACGGGTGGCTGCGAGTTTAAACACGCCCTGTATGTGTGACGAGGAAAGAACACACCGTGACAAAACTGAATCAATACTCAACTGGAGTTATAGCTTAAGATAGAAAGGTAGTTCCATATACTTTGTTCAATTTTAAGACAAGATTTTTCAGGTGGACATCTACGTGAAAGACTTGTCTTAAAATTGTTGTGATTTAATATTTCAAAAACTTTGCTTACTGAAAAATACCTAATGTCGCATATTTGTGTTTATAATATCACTGGTTAATAGTTTTACTTGTTTGCTTGTGTGTGAAGTGAGCACGATCAATTATTAATTAATTATGTTTGAGTGATGTGTTTGACCTTTTGGGTCTGTTAGTAAGTTAAATATTATTATAATAGATTATGAAATTCAGAAAATCTTCAAATCAGTTACCAGGGGAAATAGAGGAGCTCTATACTAGCAGTAGGTAGAGCACGGCTGCCAATTATGAAATTTTAAATTAAAATAAAAAAAAGGCTTGTAAATGAAATCAATGTTTTTTCCGGTGGTCTAGGTCAGAGATGACAGAGACAAAGTCGACGATGGTACGAGCTTACCCAGAAGAAGCCTGTTCACTCTAACTTTGAAGAGATTAGGGTTGTTAGCGTTCGGAAACACATATTATAAGCAGGCAGAGAGTACCACTCCTTTGCTGTGCGCATTATGAAAGACGTTTGAAAACGCTTAGTGCGAATTGGTGAAATAGCAATATGGTAACTTCCAGTGCGTCTAGATCTCCGATGAAGAAGACGTCCGTCAGAGAAGGCGGCCGGTGGGATGAGGTTGTGGAGTTCTTGGGCACACTCACCGAAGTACAGCCTGTAGAAGACCGACAAGCAGGCAACCTTGCGGCGATGAGCCAAGCTGTGAAGCTTGGCATCCACCAATTTTACGTCGTCAATCAGCCTCTTTGCTCTGCGTTCCACCGAGTCAAGCGCGGATAGCTGGTATAAAGCTCCGCCATACCAAAGGTGGCTGCAATACTCCATGCAGGCTCGGACTTGTGTATGTTTTGAGTTTGATCTTTTTAAATATATAGGTTTTTAAATAAAACATATTACGGCTATTCATGAATAAAATACTCAATATGCTTAGATACGAAACGTAACGTTGATTACCATTTTACATTTCCCGAAGCATAAAGTACAGGCTACACGTTATTAAAGGCATAAAATTAAGACTAACATCCTCATTTGCTTAATTACCACCTGCTCTCCAATCGAGCCTCTATTAGCGCCATTAACGAGAACTTCAAATCTTCACCGAATATATTATATTTTACACTCAACATCTTCAACGAATATAAAACAAAATAAGATAATAAATTATCTTGGAGAAAGGGAGATTAACGACGGGTATCATAATTAATTGATAATAAATTAAAAACGCTTCAGTGGATTTTTAGCAGCGAGTAAAATAAAGCGGTAGGTACTTGAGAATGTAGTAAGTAAAAACGTTGTACTATTCTGTTCAAATATTGAGGCAAAAGACTAGAAAACTGCCTTAGATTTCTTTTAAAATAAGAAAGCAGTTTTTTATACGGATCAAGAAAAGTAAAATACAAAAAAAATATAATTTCACAAAATCTTCAAACTAATCAGGCAATTATTAGAGGCTAACTTTTACTTACATAATACTTTAGTATGTACATAAAGATATTCTTAAACCTCTGTATGTATTATATAAAATCTTTTATCAAAATTGACCAAGAATCTTTTATAAAAAACTAAAGCAAATATTTTCTGCGACAATTTGCTTTTAAACTTGGGTACTTGTACGATCTCATGAAGACCTACTTCGAAGAACACCTGTTACCTAGAACTTTAATTTACTGGCACGGAATGAAGCTTTCAGAAATTGAAAATTGTGCGCGCTTTTTTTATTTTACATCTTTCTAATCAGATGTTTTACAATAGTATTTAAAATCATTACACCTTTTGTACAGAATAGTTACAGCACTAATGACAACTACAACGGACGAATGGGACAACGGATAACTGGGAGGAGCTAGTGGCTAAATAATAACAGCCTCACGGGTCGATCATTAAGGTTAAGTGCTTGCCGAGGTTGGTCCGTGGATGGGTGACCATAATTACATACCGAGTTTCCTCCGTGCCTCGGAAAGCACGTTACGCCGTTAGTCCCGGCTGTCATTTGTTGTGGAGGTCAGATAGGCAGTCGCTTCATGTAAAATACTGGTACTCAGCTGCATCCGGTTAGACTGGAAGCCGACCCCAAGATAGTTTGGGAAAAGGCTAGGCAGATGATGGTGATGATGCTTGAAAAGTGCGGCGAGACCATCTAATTTTACTTTTTATCTTTTTATCTATTTTAAAAGCAGTGCTAAACTTAATTTAAGTAGGTCTAGATACCACCTCACTCGTGGGGACTTTGTAAGACTTTTATGTGGTCTTTAGAGACGCACTTTTTTATGGCATACTTTTCATATTTTATGTGTTTGTTAGTAAATTTTACTATTTATGGTGTTTTTATCCATTTCTACTATCATACTACATATAAAATCTCTTATAAGAGTCCCGTGAATATGATACAAAAAGGGTACGTATTTGAATATCGAAGATTAAAATACCTACTGTTAAAATATCGATGTTCGAAACATCGAAAATGGAAATATCGATTGACCATAAAACCGAAAGTAAAAATAACGAAAGTTCATTTTATAGAATGGTTAAATAACCTACGTCCAATATATCTAAAATCTAAATATCTACAAAAGTTACATCGAAAGATCCAAATATCGAAATACAGATTATCGAACGTCCTAAATATCGATGGATACATATATTATTTGAACATCGAAAATGAATATACCTACGTGTAAAAATGGATTAATTTTCAATATTTAATACATTCATTAAAAAGAATATAAAATAAAAATACGTACAAGTAAAATGAGTGGAAAAAGGTTGCTTCTGCAACGTCTCCGGCGCTACGGGAAGTGCAACCCCTTCGCCCTTGCGTAACAAAGGATAGGCACCCATATTCACCTCCGCAGCTTCGGCTTGCTGGTCGCCGGAGGCGACCACAGCGGGCGGGGGTTGCCCTCCCTTCGCGCCTCCGGATTTTTATATACACTCTAGGGGTAACAGCCAAAAGACTACGTAAATTCGGAGTGCCCCAATTCGGTTTTGGAACTATTTCGACCTATTTTATCCATGAAAATCAGTGACCAGTGTACAAGCATATAAAGCGACCTGCTTTATGTGTTGTTATTTAAATTAAAATATTTTCTTGAAAGTCAATAATATGTTGTGCTACTAAAGTTAGTGACAGAAACGTATCGCTGCAAAACCGACTACATGTTGTCTTGTCTGCCCTACCCCAAGAGTGTAATTTAGAATCGCGTAGGCGCGGAGGGGCGAGGCAGCCCGCGAGCCGAAGAGCAGGTGGTTTTAACACCGCAGCTTCGGCTTGTTGGCCGGCTTCGCCGGCCAGCCTCAGCTGCGGCGGTGAGCGTTTAGACCATCTGCGACGTTAAACTCGCGTGGGACTGCCGGAGCCCTGCAGTGCCGGATCCGTGACAGAAAACATGCTTGCTTGCATGTTGCATGATTGCTGCATGCTTGTTTGCTAGATGGTAATCAGTTACTAGGTGGTTACAAAAAAAAAAAACAAGGAAAACATCATTTAATGTACTTTAATTATTTTTACATAATAAAAACCCAAAATAAAACACATTTGTACGCAAATGTACAATTAAGCAATGACAATTATACAAATAAATCAAACAAAAAAGTTGATATTTTGAACTTAGGCATAATGTGATTCAATATTTTGAATCATTCGAAATTTTATTAACTCGGCATTTCAATCTTCGACGTTTTAAGCGTAGGTATAACAATTTTCGACATTTTGATACAATCGATATTTAAATTTTCGATGTTTTGAACGTTGGTATTTTAAGCGTAGGTATTTTAATCTTCGATATTCAAATACGTACCCTACAAAAATCCTAACTAATATTATAAATGCGAAAGTAAGTTTGTTTGTTGCCTTTTCACGACTAAACGGCTGATCGGATCTTAATAAAATTTGGCAAGAAGATAGATTTCAACCTGAGAAAAGACATAAGCTATATATCATTACGCTACGACCAATAGTAGCGCAGCAGCAATGAAAAATGTTGCGAAAACGGGGAAAATGTGACGCAGACGAAGTTGCGCGGGACAGCTAGTCTTCTATAAAATAACCAGCGCAAAATCTCATTATTTCTCCATAGAAACTAAGTAGGTACCCACTTACTAGAATTATACATTTTTCTTCTTAGCGTGTCGATGGCAATCTAAATTGTGTCTACCCAGAACTATCATGATTTTGCATTTAACCCTATTAAAACACTCGTCGTGTGACGACTGTGTCTGAGCTGAATGAAGGGGTCATTCAGCTCAGACACAGTCGTTAGTAATGTATGCAAAGGAGCGAAACATTTAAATGTGCACTCTAATTATACCAAACATTATGCCAACATTTTTCATATGAAACGCTGAAAAATGCCAGCTTTTGAGGTCTGGACATCCACTTGAAAGAGAATTGTACTTAAGCATTAAGAGCTCACTCATTTATTATTTAAAAAATGAAATCTTTTTGTTGAGAGCCTTTTTATATTTTGCGACCGAAATAAATCGAATGAGGCTCGTTTGTCAAACGTGGAAGAAGGGTTTTAGACAAATGGTGCACTACGAGCACCACGCGACTTAGTTTTATGTATCGTACTAATTTTTTTTTTGGATTTTGTTCTTTGATGTTATTATACTAGTTTATACGAAACATAGTGTAGGTCTTGAAGATTCCTAGATGCTTGTTAACTTTTCTATCATGCTTTAGCGGTAAGTTTAGTAAAGACTGGACAGTAGGTGGGCAGTATATTATCATAGACAATAAACTATAGTATCAATTCTATTTGAATAACCATCAACATCGTACGCAAGCAACACGAGTAAGTCAATTTCCCTGAAAACCCCAGTTTAATCCGATACAGATGCTGAATAAACAATTATTTTCAAATATCGTATTGCCAAACATACATTATACATTAGAGGAAAAGAAATAAAGCGGAGGGAAAGATTAATCGATCACATCATTATAGTTAATCGTGAGCCATCAAAAACATTCGTTCCGTTGTTGACTTTTCCTTATTTTGTGACCTTCATTGTTCGAGCGGTAAAAAATCCGAACCATTTGACAATTGTTTTGTAAAGCGTTTCCTTTCATAGCGATGGAAAATGACAGAATTTTAGTGTTGAAGATAATGGTTCTACCATTATTTTCAAACAAATGATTTCATGAGAAAATATGGATGGAAACTCAACAGGAAGTTGTTTGTTTAATGAATGTAGATAATGAGCAACTTCTGAAACCGAATAATGAACACAAGGACACAGTATTATTTTGAGCAATTATTCCATCTGTCATAAACTGAACCATAACAAGAGAGTATAACCAAAGATTGCTTCTTCTATTCAAGCGTGCTCCACACTAGGGCGCGTCATCAATTCATATCAGTACGTCTACCATGAGTTTTAACAATCTATACTCGATAGCGTCTGTAGTTAAAAAAATGTATGAAAACTTTTACAGCGCGTCTAGCGGATAGTTGGGTACTAAAATGCGCATTATCAGTCACTATAGTTATCTATCCTACGTCACCGTGTAGTAAACTAAACTACAGCGACTGCAAGTTTGGGCTTAGAATTTGGTAGTAAGCACCAACACAGCTCATGGTACCATTGAAAAAGCTAACTATAGTATTTGCTTATTGACAGAACTATTGCAGTTACGTCAAGCGATCTAACTATGACAACTCATGGTAGACGTACAGGCGAGTTGCGGCCAAACGCAAGCTTAAATATGTAGTACAAAACAAAAAAAAACAACGTATTCCAACGAAACACATTGTGATGAAGGTAAACTGAATTGTTTGCCAAAATTAGGTAAATCAAACAATTCCGTTTTACCTGAACATGAAGATCCCGAGACAGGAGCGATGGCTGCTTACACACATGAGCGGACAATCCTTTCGTTAAACATATTAAATAAGGAAGCTGCCACTCCAGTGCGGTAATGAGCCCTAAGTAGGGTCCACATCCCGCCTCCGTCTGAACGAGCCGACCTTACACGCTCTCACATAGATTCTGTACAAGCAAGCCAATTCGCTGCTATTACTGTTGTTTCATAAATTTGAACTAGATTTAGATTTATTTAACTGCCTCGTTGGTCTAGTGGTAGCCAGCGCTGCTGCTGCAGATGAGCTCCTGGGTTCAGTTAACGGGTTGAGCTTAGCAACCAGGACATAGAGCAGCGGCGGCCCAGTGGCGGCCGCCCCGACTTACGAACAGTAAGCCGTGGGTTCGATTCCAGGCGCGTTACTTTGTGTAATTAATTTCATCACCGCTGCTCTAAAAACGGTGAAGGAAAACATCGTGAGGAAACTGGCAGGAACTAAAACTACTGTTTGAAATCTAATGGAAGTTTTTGTTATCAAATAAATGGATTCATATTTATAGAAATAAAAGTATTTTCATGTAGAACATTCAATTGAAAATTATGTCCAATCTCATTAAGAGACCTAGCCAGATTATAATCAATGCTTTTAAACTTTTCGGGACACTGATTTCCAATTTTACTTTCAATTGAAATAACATTTTTAGTACCCCAACTTCTAGTTGAATATACTCTACATTCAACTCAATTCAATAGCGTATAAAGAGTACTTTGGAAGTAATACATTTGGTCATATCTTGTGTTCTCATCCTACCAATTTCAATATTTTAAAGCTGGTTTCAGTGTCTCATAAAATTTATTATCTAGCTATTGTATCCGGGAAATATCGGTCGAAGTTTTTAATAGTGTTCACGTCGTAAAATTGTATTAACCTTTTACGTCAATGACGTCATGTTTTTTAAAGCTTTTCAAGATAAATAGTTATAACAAAATAACGGGCCGCGGACCGAGTTCCCTTAATTTCTTTTGTTCCTAAAATAACAGTTTTATTTTTCCTTCCTACCTTTCCCTAGACTAGATTTAAGGTTTGTGTTTGATGTTCGTCGAAATATTATGATCTTAGATGTTCTAAAATTAGTTTTATTATCAACTTTTGAGTTTTGAACTCTGTCGTGTCTTGAAAATCAGAAGTAGCTTATTTTCAACCAGTAGTAATAACACTGAGATAACGAGTAAAATAGAAGTATAGAAGAAAAACACATAGACCGCCGATCCCAACTACATTGGTACAAGGGCAGGATAATTATCATGACTCTTATGATAATCCCTTGAAGATCAATTCTCGTTGCTCTCTTTAACTCGAAAAAAAGCTCTTATTCCTCTTATTCCCTCCATACATAACTTGTTACCTACGCAACACGATCGTCTCCAAAAGCCCACAACAATAATTCACAACTTCGATTCAGATCGAATATTTCAGCTTCTCTGAAATTGTTTTCCTTGCAATGAATGGCTTCAGCAAATAAATAAGGGTTGGCTGAAACAAACGCGACATTTGTCTCGCGTCACCTGAAGCAATTATCGTTGGCTTCGTTGTCGCGCGACAATGCCGCTCGTCGATCTCCTAGCATTACGAATATTTCGTGGAAAAATAATTGACGCGCTCCCAAGGTGAGACGGGCTGGTATTTTGATGCCGCCATCTTTTTAATTATATGTATCGTTTATATTTTAAATGACGTCATTAGTATTGTATGTTTTTAAATTTCAAGGGCAGACAGGCGTTTAAACGGACATGTCATACCTGAACGTATGATTATCGCAAAAAAGGCTATACTTCAAATTAATTGGTAGTCATAAATGCTTTTGTAATCCATACTTCCATACTAATATTATAAATGCGAATGTCACTCTGTTTGTTTGTTTGTTTGTTTGTTACCTTTTCACGACTAAACGGCTGATCGGATCTTAATGAAATTTGGCAAGAAGATAGATTTCAACCTGGGGAAGGACATAGGCTATATATCATCACGCTACGACCAATAGGAGCGGAGCAGCAATAAAAAATGTTGCGAAAACGGGGAAAATTGGACGCAGACGAAGTTGCGCGGGACAGCTAGTACTTTTATAAAACAAAAACGCTTTCTTCATCACGGTAGGTAAAAACCACCCATAATGAGTCCAATCGAATCAGATAGATAAAACTACTTTGCCAGTGAATCTATGCCAAGCAGTAATGTCAGACCTCCTCATGTTTCAGATACGAAAAACTTACATGCTGCGCAATAATAGCAACCCACTGATACTACCCAAAATAACTAACTACCCGCCATCATCAATAAAATAATCACAAAGGAAATAAAGCTGAATGAACCCCAACGCTTTTCCAAGTCCTTTGATCATAATCAGTTATAAACATGGAATACCAATGAATAGGGATTGAATTAACCCGTGCACGTCGGACCCGGCTGATTGTAGTAAACAAGACGGGAGGACGGGAGCGTCACGTCGTTAGTTTCAATGCGCCGGCTCTGATTGCATGCCTCGGCGACTTGGATGGGGTGACGACTGCTGCACTGCACCGATGGACTTCGGGTAATTGAGGATCGCGGTGGAAGGGTTGAGACTGGTAATTTCATAGTGTAGTGTTGATGAAGGAGGAAGATACATTGATTGTGGAAAATTGTCTGGAAGGAAGAAAGTTTGAAAGTAAAACACCGTCGCGGTCTTCATTGTTCTCGTCTACCTATAAATTGTAACAAACCATATCTTTACCAAGAAAACGAAAATATCCTTGAGAATCAGTTGAAGCTAACAAAACAGCAGGTGTATTTTTAAAGGTCGAAACTGTTTTTGCAATAGACATATTGGTACATTGTGAGTGTTTGTTTTTGTCTGTGCTTTTTATCCTGTCTATATCTTTTAAGTATCGGTTTCTATATAAGTCTTGTTAATAAGAGTAAGAATGAAACTTATTTTATTTTGTTTATTATAAATTTTTGACTACACAAAAATATTCCGTCGTATTTTAAAATGTCAACGCTAATAACAAAACCTTGGATCGTAAGAATATCTAATGAAGGCTCCGGATTAATCAGAAGCAAATGCCCTATTTATATTCTGAGAACTGATACTTTAACGTAAAGTTGTACTATGATATACCTTGGACTGATTTCAGCTGATTAGGTAATACTACATTGTTGTATTATGGTTAAGACTTTTTTTTATTATTCTTCTCCTATAAATTTGATACTAAGAAATAATTATGTACCCACAGTGTATTCTCATTGAAGATTTTTATTGTTTGAGATTTTACCATTTTTAGAGTTCCGTACCCAAAGGGTCAAACGGGACCCTATTACTGATTTAAATATCTTTTTAGTATGTCTTATTAATTTCTAATTTTTTTACAGTTAGACACCTACCACTGTTTGTCTCTGCATTACCCAAAGGTTGACTGGTAGAAAATGCCCATGGCATTAAGTCCGCCTCTGTACATTGTACTTGAAGTGTTAAATAAATAAATAAATAAATACTGAGACTTCGCTGTCCGTCCGTCCGTTCGTCCGTCCGTCTGTTACCAGGCTGCATCTCATAAACCGTGATAGTAGCCAGTTGAAATTTGTACAGATTATGTATTTCTGTCGCTATAACAAAAAATACTAAAAACAGAATTTAATAAATGTTTAAGGGGGTCTCCCATACAAAAATGTGATTATTTTGCTCGTTTTTATAAATAATGGTGCGCGAGTCCGACTCGCACTTGGCCGGCTTTTTTGAACATCTGTTGGATGATTTTGTTCCTTTTAAAAAACAGACATCAAAAATACAAAAATGTGAAAAATAACTTTAGCTTCAGACAGACTGACTTGTTTCATTGATTCAGTTTTTTTGCCACCGACTTCTGAAGCTAAAGTTATTTTTCACATTTTAGTGTTTTTGAAGTCAGTTTGATTTGGTTTGAAAAATGTTTTTTTCTCCATTTTAGTTGTAATATCCTACATTTGCTAGGTATGTATTTATTTTACATTGTTAACAATACATGTCATGGTAATAGGCTTATGCCCAACAAAACATACCTAACTATCCAAATGTGGGTGTACTGTACACATCTGCGTACCCCTCAGAGCATACGTAGGCGTGATGTTATGTTATGATATTGTGTAAACAATAACCATCTAAGCGGTTGCAGTAATCACAACAGATTTCCTATCTATTATTAAAGAGTTCCATTGTATATCTCCGTAGATCAGCATCATATCTTCATCAAATTTAAACACGGCCACCGACTTATTTATACTTTTCATCATCATCATTTATGATTTCCAGGATCCCATCATCAGATCCTGACCTGACGACCTACTGAGGGACCACATGGGTAGTGTACCGTTTCTAATAATGCCCATAAAATTTTACAGTTTTCCTTAATTTTTCTGGGATCCTATCATCACATGACTTGCAACTTCTATTATCAGCTTAGCAATATGAGATGATGATTACCAAGCTCAAATATCTGATTTGCGTTAGAAAATAAATGAAAAACATTGCATGTGCCTATAAAATCTGAGGGTTGACCACGATTTCCCTAGGATCCCATAATCAGATTCTGACTTGGTGACAATGGGACCACCTTAGTAGTATAGGCTTTTTAATAAAAAAAGAATATTGAAAATCGGTCTACAATTGGCGGAGATATCGGTGAACGCATACAAAAAAATACAAAAGATCGAATTGAGAACCTCCTCCTTTTGGAAGTCGGTTAAAAACCTTTTCCTAGTCCATTCCACAGTCCATTTTCCCGGGACCTAATCCAAAAGCCTGAATATTAACATTAACTGCCGCGGCGTCGGGCGGTGCATTATTTTAACAAGCCACAAGATGGCGGCTCAAAGGACCGGCGTGAAGGTTCTTTTGACATCGGCTTCTTGACGCGCCGGCGCCGTGGCAATTGCCGGCCGCGCTTTAATCAGCGCCCGGTAGGGGAGGCACAATTTCTGGCTGTAGGATGAAGAGGTGACGAGTTTTAAGAGACGAGTTAATTGAAAAAATAAAAATGTTTAGGTAGGGGAAAATTAGAGATTAACAAAACGATGTCAAGACACGGAAAATAACGTAACAGACATCGCGCCTGTAACCCCCGAGAAACCAAGGTAGCGTAAGGTAGGAACTGTACTATAGTACATTCACATACCTATTACCAGCTAAGTTTAAGTCCAATGGCATAGGGGCAAGCCTATTACCCCCAATCAGGGAGCAATCCAGGCTCTATTACTTAGAAATTACCACTACGACAACCAACCAACGGAGCAGTCATAAAATATGACACGGATAATTTATGTCATGCTTTCTGTGTGGCTAGTTCAGTTGAAAATCACCACCCACTTTATTTGTTGTTTTTTTTTTATAACATTACTAAGGTAACACTATGACGAAAAGCATGGATATTAATCCTACTCAGAAATTTAAACATTTTAAACACGCCAACAGTTATGTTCCATAAAGCTCGCTCCAACATGTACGCGGTAGCCCTACTGCCCACCTCATGTCCACCTTATGTTAATCCTTGGGACGATGAAGGCAAAATTGCAAGCGCCCGATGATAAATTGTGCGGTAAATAGAAATGGCGCATGCAACGCTTTTATATAATATGATTTTCATGTCAGCGATCTTTATCAAGTTTTAAATTAGCCCGAATAGCCATAGTTCACTAACTTCTACACAAACGCGATGTTTGCCTAGCCTTCAAAAAGCACGGAAGGCGTGTTTTTTTTTTAAAGTTTTATACGGATTTTTTTGAGCTTCGGGTTACTGAAAATTCCGGCTATTTTTATAATCGAATCCCCGAAGCTGTTTTTGCGTCATTCAATGGATTATGAAATAATTTTGCACAATAAAATATTCAACCAAACGTGAGCACTCAATTGTATCAAATACACTGCTGCCTCGCTAAGCTATCCAATAAAGCATCGATGCGATTACCATACGCGGCACGTAATGTACGGCAAGTGTGGCGACTGTCGCCACATAATAATGGAGTGGAAGGACCAAAGTTTATACTGGTGCATTATCCGCTCCCCCCCCCGGCGCCGCGCCCGCCTTTCGCCCCTCCGGGGCCCGGCCCGCCCTGATATCACTTCAAATGATATATTTGGGGCCAAGTCCGCCTTTTTTCTTTGTTTGCAGTGAATTTATCGCAGTGTAGGAGCAGATATGCTTCCTTCGGGACCTACGTGCGTTAGCCGCGGATAAAACCACTCAGGCTTTACCAAAAACGAAAACCTAATTCAGACTGGATGGAATTTTAGTAGTAAATGGGCCGTGTACAATGTGGAGATTTTATGGAGAGCGAGGCTGATAGCGAGTAAGGGACACTTTAGCTTTTAGCTTGAAGCCGTTGTGTTATTTTATGGTTTGAGTTTCTGTGAAAACGTTATTATTGAAAAGGTGCGTGTGCGAACGTGGTTTTGCACCTAATGAGCAGAATTATAAATATCCGAATTTCATTCACTAAGTTTTCTTAGAACCTTACATTACTGGCCTTAATTTTGCTTAAAGCATCGCTTGTATTTTCATTAACAAGACGACTAAGTACAGTCAGCGCCAGAAATAAGACGAACTTTGTAAAAAAAAAAAACCTCAAAATGAAATAAAATAAAACAGCGTGGTCATTACTTTTAAAATCATTCGTTCCCTTTCTTTATTTCCGTGATAAGCGGCGACAGTTATATTTTACGTTCATTTAAATTTACGTGAAAAAAATCTCCGATTGAAATTGATTTATTATGAAAAGCCCCTTTTGTTTGGGTCATTGCTTTTAATTGCTTTTCGAACCCCTTCCGTTTGTTTAAGAGCCTTAAGTCGTATTTTCGCGAACGTTATAATAATTATAGGCAAGTGGAGCTTATTTTACTGTACATATCTACAAAAAAGTCGCAATGTTTGTTTTTAACAGTTACTTGGAATTATGTTGAAATCCCTTAGTAATTACATCAACCATTGTCCACCAAAAGCATTAGTTTTCATAAAGTCTATAATAGGTTAATTTAAAAATCTCCCCAAATTGTAATACAAACATTCTGTAATCATTAACACAGTTTCTATACAGATTCAAAGAGTTCTATCCAACACCTGGCTCGATGCTCCTCGACTTTTCGAGGTAGACTGATAGCCTATCACAATAATTAAATCAATTTTAAAACTTATATCCCAAAATAAACAAATAATAATTCAGTGGATTCCGTCTCACATAGGCATAAACGGCAATGATAAGGCAGATTTTCTTGCAAAACAAGTATGTTCGGGTGGTATTGAATTTGAAGTGATACTCCACTATATAGATCTAATACCTTTAAAAAAAAATATATGCCTACAAATCTGGAAAGAATATTTTGATCTCCGGTCAAGAGAAAAGGGAATCTGGTATAGAACAATCCAATCACAACCTTCATATTCTCCTTGGATTGATGAGTGTTCTGTTTCTAGGGTGGACTTAACTATACTATTAAGACTTCGGTCGGGACATAAATGCCACTAAATAAATTCGGACACTTAATGGGAAAACTGTCATCACCTATGTGTAGTACGAGTAGCGAAGAGTAGGACACATATCACATTTTGATGAGATGTGTCCGTAATCACTCATTAAGAACACAAATTGGTATCCACAATATAAACTTATATAACCCATTATCAAATAAAATAATACCTATAATAAATATGGTTAAGTTCGCCCTGAAGAACAGACCCGACTAAACAATTGTATTAAGTTTTTTAAGACTACATAGTATTTTATGTTTACCTACAGAGTGACATATTCGCAATGGCGAGAAAACTCTTTCAATAAAGAATTTAAAAAAAAATACAGTTCTGTGGGTATCTAGTCTAGTCTCTTTAACATTCGGAACTGAGCAAACCATAGCATCTCAAAACAAAAACAAAAAAACTACCACTCAACATCTGCATAAAACTCGTAGAATCAACATTAAGAAGCTTAAAACTATCTCCAAAACTTAGCAGTGAGCACAAAGTCACGTAAATCGCATTTTAAAAAGAACTTCGAAAAACTCAATACAAATACCCGGAGTTCCGAAGGGGGGGGGGGGTCACAGAACCGGACAACTTTTTCTTTCCCTATAAAAGTTTGCGGTAACGATCGCCCAGATTAAAAACTATCGGCTAACGAAGGTGGTTTAATTAAAACTTGCTACCTGCCTCTTTCGGCAGCGGCACACTACACATATTAGTCATAACGTACAGTATTTCAACTAGAAACAAATGATTTAAATGGGCAAGCACATACGCTCGCAAGCGTTTACGCGAATTCAAGGCATGCTTCAGGTAACATATTACTTTTGAGTAAATTGGGGCTGTCACATCGAGACAAGGCAACTTATCAAAAAGTTTATTTGACAACGCCAACATCCGCGTTGGATTTAGTTAAATTAGATCATGGAACTTACGGAGCCAATGTTTTGGATGATTTCACAAAAAGGATCTAGTTGGTTTTCTGGTTGCTTTTACATTGTGGCTGCGGGCAGCAGTACCTACCTGTCTAGCGGGCAGCAGGGCTGAGTGTCGTCAGACTTGTTAGCTCTCATCCAGTAATTATGCTTTTAACTTGCTTAATAGTTTAGTAGAATGTCTATCACGTTGTGGTTGGATTCTAAACTATGTTGTATGTATTGTTATTGCTATTTTACATAAACCAACCTTAGATAAGTTGTTAGTCACTAAACGAAAGTCAGTAAATTATTTGTGATATAAATTATGGACAAATTTTGAGATAAAATTACGTATTTATTGAACACGTTAACAGAAAATAATATCTGTATGAGTGCTTAGATACAAAAAACAGTGGTTTTATGAAACTACGGGAAAAGTGAAACTTTTTTTCACACTAGACATTTTACTAAAAAAAATTGGAATAATATTCAATTAAGGATATAAAACGCGGAGTAGGATAAAGTGAAAGGCGTTCTGACGAGCGCCTTTCACTTTATCCCTACTCCGCGGCCGAGCGTCACGCGACATGCAACACACAGACGAAAAAGTTTGAGACGATGTAATAAAAGTTTCACTTTAAAAACACAAAAAATATACATAAGTAAAGCTACGCCGTAGCGTTCGTAGCGACGTTACGCCGTAGCTTCGTAGCAATGCTACGCCATGACTTCGTAACACATATTATTCACGTAGTCCACGAATGCTAGATATATAGATTTGTTGTATTCTTGTGCTTTTTCTATAAGTTGTTTAATTGTATGCATGTGGTCTGCCGTTGAAAAACCTGTTCTAAATCCTGCCTGTTCTACGGGCTACTGTTCGTCGAGTTTTACTGTTAATCAATTGAGTATGATTTTTGAAAACACTTAGTATAGATTCGACCTTAAACTTATAGGCCTGTAGTTCCCGATTTCGTTTTTGTCACCTTTTTTGTGTATTAGTACTATTACAGACGTCATCCATTGGGCATTATTTTGGCATTGGGCATGTTCGGTGATTAGAATTTGATTGAAAAGATACCACATATCTTGTAAGTTTTCGGTTGAGATTGTTTTTAGAACTTTGTAAGTTACGTAATCAAGACCTGGCGCTTGTTTCTTTAAATCATCGCTTATGCTAATTCCCTTAGGAAGTGACCTTTTGTTCTTCAAAACCTCAACTTTTCTCCAGTTAGTAGTGAAACTGACAAAAATCGGTCTTGCTTTATCTTTTTCATACCTAATCTATGAGCTTTAATAATTTCACGCTTGTCGATATTAATCGTGAGTTTTATTGGTATTCGTGGTACTATTTTGTTTGTTTCTTCTACTCCAAAGATTATTACATTGTTCTTTTTCTCTGCTTCAAAACTCTTATTTTTAGTTTGAAGTTCTGTTATTTCCTAAACAAAACTTTATTTTACGTTTTCTTTCTTCAATGGTTCCAGTCTCTCATGAATTATTTCGAGGGTATTTTGGTCACTGAATTGGTTATTGTAGCGATTTGCTTATCCAGTTCGACTTGAAGTTTTTCGAATAAGGTGGCCATTTCAGCTTCCATTATGCTTGATATCTTATTATCTTTATATGTTATTATTTTTTGCTATTGCAACTCCGATTTTTATTTGGAAACACTAGTTTTTATTGGGCCACACTAGTTTTTTTGGGCAACAGTGGTTTTTGTTGGGCAACACTAGTATTTATCAGGCAATACTGGTTTCTATTTGGCAACTCTGTATTTATCCAATTTGTTTTGTTATGTTGTTTATCTTTTATCTTGGGTTTGGCAAGATGCCAGGTGATTTCGTTTGTTTTCGTTGGGTCAGCTGTCAAACGATTTGTAAACAAACGTTTTATTCCGTTGAATTTCAAGTGAGGTTAAGATAATTGAGAGTTAAATTGGATCATGGAACTCACGGAGGCAATGTTTTGGATGATTTCTCGCAGTTTTTATCTTCCTTATCCTTTCAGCAGAAGAATAGCACTTCAATACGGAATAGATAATAACTTTGTGCACTATATTTCTGTGATATACTACGGAGCAAAATCAAGTACGTCTGTTCGGTAAGCAAACCGGAAACGGACGGAAATATCTTCCAAAAGAAAACTCTTCAATACTTGTATTCTTCCATGTATCACTTACGGCTGCCAAACATGGACATTGACCATCTGCACGTCTAGAGGAAAGACAAAAAGAGAGCTAAAGATCTGGGAAGGATAACCAAATTAAGTGATGCTACCTTTCACACAAAAAGATTGAAATGGAAATGAGCTGGTCATCAGAAAAATATAGCCATAACTGAATGGCAAACCAGGGATGGGTCTAAAAGAAGTAGAGGAAGACAACGCAAACGCTGGGATGATGACATAGTGGAGGCGGCTGGTGCTTTGTGGGCCAGAGACACAAGAGACCGTGACAAATGGAGGAGCCTGGGGAGGCCAATGCGTCAAAGGACACGCTAATAAACGAAGACACTGAAGTGCAATAGTTTCGTTTTTTTTTTTTTAAATATTGTAGTTAATTTTAGTTTTTAAACAAAGGCTTTTTTACTTTATTTTATTTATTTATAAATACCTATCTTATACGTGCTGGAGCACGTTCTATATTGAACTGAATCTTCAGCTAGAAACGAAAAGGGGATCCGAATATCTATACAACACGTGCAGTCAAAGATACTTCGAAAACATTTCTAAAATATAATATTCTGCGAATGAAGCTCTTTCTCTGTACACTCTGCGTTTGATATTCTCGTTAGCAGTTGCAAAACACATAAGATGCAACTGCGACTGCGAGCGAAGTTGCTCAGTTGCGACCGCAACCGCGACAGACATGCGACCATCACATTGTGTACATGTTCAGCAATTTTCTGAACGCTGTTACTGGGCACTTGGTTTTAATTACAGTTTTGTTAATATGTGACTTAAGTGATACGAATCCTCGTAAAAATATCAATTGCAAGGACAGCTTTAGTTTTCAATATAACTATGTAATAAATGTCTACAAATAAACAAAATTAATTCGAGGTTCAATTAAATCATTTGTAACAACGAAAATGGTTATAAATTGAAAGCTATTTTATCTTGACTGGCAAATTTTCTTTATTTAGATGTATAAGTAAAATAATTTCATACCTTCTGATTGTCTTTTTCTTTTTACACCCTTATCAAGAAACAGGAAGAGAAAAATACATTTAATTTGTAAAGCAACATAAACGAGAAACGCCTACTAAATAACAAATCAAATCAAAAGTCATTTATTCAAACTAGGCTGATAATCAGCACTTTTTGAACGTCAAAATTACAAGAGACAGTCCCCCAAAACGCCCGCCCTTCGCCACTTCCTAGTGTTTTAGCTGGGAAGAAGAAGTGGCGGAACAAACTCCCCAGCAACACATCTGTCTGTTAGGTTAGAAGAACCAGATTCTATACAAAAGTGTTCAAGTTTATATAAACAAGGAATCCATTATATCAAATTAATGTCACATGTCAGCTAGCACACACCAATAATAAAATAAAATATTAAAAAATATACTCAAGAATAAATAAAGCCAGACATAAAGGGCGTGCCCGCTTACACGTGCATACAGACGAATAAAATAAAAATAAAGTAAAATAAAATAAAAAATAAAGTAAAAAATAAAAAAATAAAGTTAATAAGAAAAAAAAAATCTACGCGTGAGGTTATATAATACCAGTAAGCTAATTTGGAGAAAGAAAGAACATAAACATTGTCTTGAGTTCAACCCAGCGACCAACTATTCTTATCGTTTAAGTAGTCGTTAATGGAATAGTAGGCCTTAGAACAAAGGTTAGATTTCACTTTAGCTTTAAACACATTAAATGGCAAGTCTAAAAAGGAAGATGGTAGCTTGTTGTAAAATGTTATACCAAGCCCTACGAATGAATTATGAACCTTATAAAGCCGGTGAAAGGGAGCACGTAGTTTATGCTTATTTCGAGTGTTTATGTTGTGAATATCACTGTTTTTACAGTACAAATGGATATTTTGTCTAATATATAAAATGTTAGCTAAAATGAATTGTGAAGCCACCGTGAGAATACCAATCTCTTTAAAAAAATCTCTCAGAGATACTCGTGCACCCAGCTGGTAAATTGCACGAACCGCTCGTTTTTGAAGAACGAATATATTTTGGATATCAGCGGCTTTGCCCCACAGCAGAATACCATAGGTCATAACACTGTGAAAATAACTAAAATAGACTAACCGTGCTGTATCAACGTCAGTATATTGTCTAACTTTTCTGACGGCGTATGCGGCCGAACTAAGTCTCCCCGCTAGGCTTGATATGAGAGGACCCCATTGTAATTTTGAATCTATTGTTATACCCAGAAACACAGCTGAGTCAACCGTTTTAAGCTCGTCATTGCCGAGAATAATGTTGGGACCTAGATTTTTAACATTAGGTAAGGCGAATTTAATACTTTTAGTTTTCTTGGCATTAAGAACAAGGTTATTTGTTGTGAACCAATCCGTGACCATTGATAGAGCGCTGTTTACTTCTTCAAAATCGTGTCTATTCCTATCTACTTTAAAGATAAGACAGGTATCATCTGCAAATAGTACAACGTCACAAATACCCTTCAAATAATATGGTAAGTCATTAATATAAACCAAGAATAAAAACGGTCCCAGTATTGAGCCTTGAAGTACACCTAGCTGAACAGGTAGCCCGGATGATTTCGCGCCGTTAACATCTACACATTGGAATCTATTTTGTAAATACGAATCTATTACATTTAGGGCTTCATTTTGGACACCGTAATAACGTAGTTTCCGTAAAAGCGTGTCGTGGTGAACGCAATCAAAAGCTTTTGAGAGATCGCAGAAAACACCAATTGCATTTTGCGCGTTTTCCCATGCGTTGAATATGTGTCTCAACAAAGCAACACCCGCATCTGTAGTTGAACGACCTTTTGTAAAGCCATATTGATCGTTATGAAGAAGGTTGTTGAGATTAAAATGTCTTAGCAACTGTTTAAGTATTAACTTTTCAAAAATTTTGCTAAACGCAGGTAAAATAGAAATTGGTCTGAACTTGGCAATATCATTGGCAAGTTGAGAACGTAACGTAACATGCAGTGTTCACGGAAGTGCATGAAACTGCGCAACAACTTGAGCGCGGATTTCGCCACTCGCCGCTCGTCGCTCGGCTGTCACAATCCTCTTACTGGGCGCACCGCACCGATGCCGCCTCGATGTCGTAATGCAAACAAACAAATCAACAAAGTATCTGTTCAGGTGGAGATTCATAGATGACTCTGCCCTGGAGTACAAATGTGGTGTTGCCCCACAAACGATGGGACACTTTTAATCGTGCCCTGCCATCTCTTCGCTAAGTTTTGGGATGACTCATGTTAAATTGTCATCGACACACTAAGATGAAGAACAAAGTATCGGGAAGACAGGAAACAGCAACTTTTTTTTATTGGAAATATTGACGAAGAAAATATGATTGGATTATTTTTGAGTGGATCGGATACCGATTTCACACTGGGATAAGTTTTGAAAACAAAAAACTTTCAAGTATCACACAATCTTATCTAACACCTCACACCACCACATCAACACACCTTACAATGATTCCTTACGTTCTTTGCTAGGACAAATATGAAATATAGAGCCATTTCTTCAGCCTATAAAATAATATAATGGAAGCACGAGTAAAAGTGCACGAAAAGTGAAGATTGTGGAAAATGCACACAAAGACACACACACACTTACGCACAGAGTCCACGATGTGGAAGCACGGTGCACTGTGTGTGTGAGGGGCGCTACAAAGAATTTCTACTCGGGTACATTCGGAATACCGAATGAACCCGAGCCGAAATTGTTTGTAGATTCTACGAAGATAGTTTTGTGAAGAAACTGCTCGAGTTATCTCGATTTGTGCTTAACCAACCTGAACCTCAGTGATGGGAGAAGCCGAATAAAGTTTTCCAATGGTCACCAGCCGAATGAAAGACAAGTGAGTGTTTTAATTGTTTCGGTTTTTTTGTTCAACAATTACTGCCGAATAGAACGTGTGGAGCCAAAGATGTCTGTAGCACCACTGACAATGTTCGGGGGGTGTGTGTGTGTGTGTGTGTGTGGGTAAGCTCGGTGAACGGCAGGGTTATAAACGGATATTTAGTTTGCTCCCTACCGCCAGTAGCCTCTTATAGTCGCGTCTCGGCGACAAATGTTGGGCAAAATGTTCACGATGCCAAGGAATGTTCTCGAAAAGGCTCCTTAAGATTTTATGTTTTGTTTTGAAAGCCGAGAGCAGAAAAGATCGCCTGTAGAAAGTTGAAATGTGTTTTGCAGAGGTACCAGTACTAGTTCTATGATTTGCTGATTGCTGAGAATGATTGTTTGTATAGCTAAATAGTTATTAATTTGATCTTTTATTACGTTTTGGTTTACTTAACTAACATACACTACGCCTGTATTTCCCGGAATGTTTAGGGTACTCTTAGTAGGTTTGAAACCAAAACTAACCGAATTGCGTAATATGCGTATTTCTCCAGTTAGGTTTGGTTTAAAGCAGAGCAATCTAACAGTTTAGAAAATTATTATTTATTACAAAAAATAGCAATGCATTGAGAAGAAAGTTTAATGAGTCTGGCGGAGCTCCTATCCTTAACAGCTGAACCTGGCAGCTATGTACATCATTACTACATCTACGGAGGATTTGGACGCCTTCCAAAAACTACGCGAGACATAACACACAATCTACCTGCTTAGTTTCCCGGAAGAGAGTGTATGAGGTGGAAGCCTACAGTTACAAGTTACAGTTAAGTGATTCACTTTTATATTTAATACCTCATATTTTTAACTATCAATTTAAAAAACTCCCATATTTGTGACCAGTATTTGCTTCAAAACTACTCTAAAAATCAATAATCCGCCAAACAACATAGTTCAAAGCCACTATGCTTAACAAGCCCAAACTTAAATTTTAGTCTAGAATTTAATATCAACTTTTCATAGAAACAAAAAAAAAACAGGCTGGGAGCCCCTGAATCATTCCGTACCATTTTTCGTCGGACACAGACAAATACGTTCGATACAAATTCACTTTTCGTCTAAACACTCGGTGATATCGATAGCACATTTAGCGCGCATACAGAACTGGTTTCGTGCAAACAGTGCAACTGAAAATTGGCTCCGGTTCTAACGTTATCGATGGCGGCAATAAACTCGGAATGTTCACAATAAAACTCAGTAAATTCGTGCTGGTTATGCGTTCATGACGCGATTGTGTCCCGTGTACGACGCATCGGTACATACATATGCGATGATTCGACTGCTGGTTAATGTATTTGCGTTTTTTCAGTACAGCTGTTTCGTTCTGGTATGTGGTATTCGGTTTGAAGGACCACGGTTACTGAGATTGGTCCTTCATGGGTGGTGACTTGGTTTTCTGACTTTGGCTAGTAATGGTGCAGAATATCTGAATTATGTTTTCGATTACTGCTACCTTTACACTTGCAAAACGGTATTAGGTAGGTAGCACAAAAATTAAAAAAAAAAATATTTTAAAGGAAGTTGGTTTGCTACGAAATAAATGAAAGTAATCAGGGGGTACTCCCTTTCTTCTTCTAAAATTGTTTGTCTGAAAATCATTAACCATAACACGTTTGCTAACTTCAGTAACCATAATGTTTAAAAAAATTATGGCACATTGGATTATGAAAAAAAAAATGTAAACATAATAGACAACCAATCAGGGTGAGCTAGTATAAAAGACAGCTGACTGCAATACTTAAAAAGATTAGTTTTGACCTGAATTCATGAAGGCGCACATAATAGCCGACAATTTTATGTCAGAAATTATTTACAAAGGGGTTATTGTTGCTAACTTGAAAGATTATTTTGCATTCACCGTTTGAACTTTATTCTACTGACATAACGGCTTTCATTTCACCGTGAAATGTTAAAAGCGTCGGAAAATACTCACCTACATTCTGCATAATGAACGAGAAATAATCCTTTAAAAGTTTTATGACAGGTCAATTAAAAATATCCGTATACCTTCTTGGTAAATATTAATGAAAATGCGAAAGTGTAAGTTGAAAATAAACAGAACTGCATAGAAGAGAAATAATTGCTCGCAAGGTAGAAGTACACATTTGTTCCGCAGTAATAGTAATATCAGCAAATTGCGGCGGTGTATAAAGTTAAACTCTAATAAAGTATTAGTTAGTTAGACAGATCTCGTTGCAGTACGTACAATAGGAAGATACTCCAGTAAGAACTAACGAACAAATCCAGACGTGTATTCAATAACAAATGTATCCCATTACCTCGGAGCGGACGCTTTGCCGGTATGAGAACAGTATTCTGTACTGTTTAAAGTTCAAATTGGATCGATCGCATTTGTAACGAACAATGCTGGATCCCGGCCGCGCTTCTTCCAGTTATTTACGAGGGAACTTGGCTGGACCCGAGCTCGGAGCTCTTGGCTCCCAGTTTCCAGCTCTCGAGTTACGCCAGGTATACTCACAAACTCATGTTAAAAATCTTACTGTGAAATGAGGTAACAGATCTTAGACTTTATTCAGCCGTTCGTTGAATTTTTAAAAGTTAAAACGAAAGATATTCTTAGGGGAATGGAGTTGAAGGTTCTCATTCTTTTAAAGAAAGACAATTCTGATGAAATGAGTTTATTTGTGAGATGCGAACTTTGTTCCAAGTGCAGGAGCTGGGTGGAACGGGGTTTACGGACAATTGTTTTTTTTTGTATTAGTTAATGTCATTGCTCTGCAATGTTGATCCTAATGACGAACATAATATCTATACCATTTGAGTCTAATTCAATCTACTCAACATAGCACACAGACAGACTTCACTTCTCGTAACTCATTTAAGTGTTTGATTCATAATCAGCCGTATCTTAATTCGTAATGTCTATTAATTCACGAACATGCCGAGTTAATCCCGCTACATTTCGTCTGTAAATCAAGTGTAATTTACTCGTGTATAACTTCAAGTTTAAGTGACGTTGATTGATCAGCGGTAATTCCGAGATCGAGCGCTTTTGATCAAAACAACGCTCAGCGGTCTTCCGACAAAGAACTGTCGATAGCTGTCGACGAGCTCCCATTTCAACGAGAAATATTGCTCCTCCACAATAGTTTAACAAACCACAAGCTAATTTTAACCTTAATCCTTGAAACCACGGCTTAAAATCCAGCGTGCATTTTAATTTATTTGGATGAATTATTGTCACTAAAAACAGTAGTGAAACATGAATAATTTATTCTGGTCTGAACCAAAACAGTTGTGGTATCGTGTTGAAGCAATATTATGGAATATTCGGTGAGAGCTTAAATTGTGCAAATATTTCAACAAAAGTAGGTTTTAAATATTAAATATTTCATTGTTTATACCTAGCGCGGAATAGCTGGCCATCTGCTAGCTGGTTATTTTTGACAATTGAGTGACACTAAATCGTATTGATGTCATCACTAATTTCAGTTTTGTTGTCTGCTACATTTATTTCAGGTGTTTCTCTAGCAAAACAAACATCCGTATTGAATTTTACCAATAGGTTGATATGTTTATACGGTTCTTTCCCACTAGTTCTACTAAAGAGTTTTACGGTTTCACTAGTTCTATAGTGGGAATAATTTTTACCACTAGTCCTCCGATTTTATACCACATCAAATTGTAGGACTAATGGGAACATCTGGTTCGTTCCCACTAGTTCTACTAAACAGTACTACGCTACGATATAGAACTTGGTTGTTTTCTTTTTAGAAGATAACATAATGGAAAATTGGCAAGACCTAGTAGGAAATGAGAATCAAGGATAATAAAGTCTCACAAACTACCAGGAGGCCAGAATTTTTCGTTGTTGTTTGTTCGAACTACGGAATCTTCGAGTGTGAACTCGCACAGTAACCTGTAGTTATTTGTGCCAATATACTACTTTCTATGTAATCTGACATCCAGTCTTACCAAAGGGTATCGTATTACCCAGTTACTGGGTTGTGAATGTCATATAGGCAGCCGCTTCATGTAAAATACTGGTACTCAGCTGCATCCGGTTAGACTGGAAGCCGACCACAAGATAGTTTGGGAAAAGGCTAGGCAAATGATGATACTACTAGCTAATCCAGAGTGGGGTAAATTCGCATTAGTGCGAGTTTTACACAGTGTGAATTTACGACCCACGCCAAAATGTAATACTAGTGAGAACAATAACTCCATTCGTTTTAAAGTAGAATTGTGTAGATAGAACACGTAGACCGTATGGGATTTTTTGACCCATTAGTTCTACGACGAACGAACCGTTTAAACTGCGCAAGTAACCATTAAAGTCACCTCTACATGTATAATAATTTAGTCCAGATTGTCACTTTACATTACCACAGAATCACTCCCCCGACCGATACCAAACCGCAACGAAAATCGCAAATACGAATATCCAATAAAATATGACACGGTTTAGATTCGTGAAATATATTTCATCACAGTTATAAGGTTCACGCGAGACTAGACACTAATATCACGAAATATGTGCTTCATAAATTGCACAAGCTAAAATCCAATTACTCGAAAATAATTCATATCGGTCATATCGATAATAATAACATTTTTCGCCGCCATCGCCATGGCGTCGCTCTTTATCGGAACTTTCGGCTTTTAAGTGATTGTTATTAATGGATGGTATAAATCTGTGAAGCGAAAGAATTTTGTGGTATAACTTTCATGAGGAGTGGAATTAAAATCATTGCAATGGAGAGTTTGTGGTTTTCTACTGTGATTCCGCTATTAATAAAGCATTATGCTAAGAAAACTTCACTACCAAAACACTAACAGAATTTTCAATTGAACACCTAGAAAATATTTAAAATCAATTTACTTGGCACACAAATGGTAAGGGCAACACAAAAAATAATAAATTTTTATTTCCCAGAACACTATAAACAATTCAGTACACAACCAGTAAAAACTAGCAAAAAGCGATCACGTTCGAGCGCGTGCATCCATCTAGCCGCTAACTGCGCCACCTGGCGGCCAATTTTTCTCCAAAATGGAGGCGTAAGATGGGATTGATAGGTGTGCCATTTAGAAAGTGTCCTCCGTTGCTCGCTTAATTAGTGCCAAGCGGCCTCGCAGGGACGTGACCGGCTCGCCAATTACGTGCCACTGTGGAACGCTGGCACGCTCACACAGAATACATAGGTACAGAAGGCCAGCTTCCTGGAACGAGCGAGATGGCACGCAGAAATAGACAACGCATCAACGCGTCGTACAGCAAGTACAAGTGCACTCGCGACCGTCATTTGTTTGAAATCGCCGTACCTACGTATAGATTTGAGCGTACGCTTGATTTCACTCGTTGAACAAAACTGGTTCTCTGCTACTATCTAGTCTATAGTGGCCCTGTGGCACATTCGCCCCGACGTACGCCGTGACTCTGCAACTCTGCAATTCACGTTGTAATTTTTTTTCTGTTATTTGTTTTTAGGAATGTTCTGGATCGTTTCGAGAGGGGCGTTTGGAATTGTTAATATGTGATGCATAGCATTGCTCTTTTTATAATTTAATTACTCATGTAATGTTGACATTTTTATGTGATAAACTGCAGTTGCAAAATGTTAATTGAGAAATGTCAAAAATCTGTATTTCAATAAATGTAGTACGGAATCGGTTTTTAAATAATATTTTTATTGTATACTCGAACAGTTTTAAGAAAAGGATACCATTTTTTCTGGTTGGAATTTTCAATACTGAACAAAAATATAATACTTGTCTAGTCAACACAGACCACGAGATGACGACTAAGTATCTTTATCAAGAACAAGGGGTGAATCTTAAGAGGAAGTCAAATCAGTTTTATCTTAACTGGCCTGTGACGGTGGTAGAAACATGCTGGAAACAATTAAATATGGAATGCAATAAAGTATTGAGTAAATAAATACAAGGTGTTGTTTTACATCTTCGTCAAATTCAAGGTGGTAACTATACTAACGATTCTCGACCTGAATCAATAATAAAATTATAATTTGTTGTTATTTTAGTTTTAGTTATCTAGTTTTAAAAATAATATTAATTTGTGAATGATTATAATTTTAAAAATAAAAATTTATCCAACAAAAAAAAGAATGGGTGGGTAATTATTTTTTTCTTACTTACGGAAATCGGCTTATATGAACCACCTGTATTTTAAACGCGACCGTCTGATCCTCGCCATATAACAAAGCTTTCACACATACAAACAATCTCAAACGTTTGTTCGATAATTTCTTGTTCCCTAAATCACGTTAATTTCTATTTTTATTCTGAAATACTGACAAATTTAAGCTTTTATTAATATTCAACTAGACACTGTAATTTAAATTGATTATTTATGTCTATTGTGACAACCTTCTGAATTTTGACGAAGATGCAAAACAACACTTTGTATATTGAACTGGATACAACATACAAAAAATATGAGTTTATAAATGAGACTTAAAAGATTCAAAGAAAATAAAAAAACGGGAAGTAATTATTGTGTTTAGCAATATAAAATATATAATAATTATAAAATTTGGTGAGCCACAAAAAATAGCATTTAATTAATTTGGTCGGCATACAAAGAAGCTGTTTGTAATTAAAAAAATCAGGCAGCAATCCTTGTTCCGCAAATAATTTTGATAACGGTCAAAAATCATAAATAGGCAGCTTACAATAACATGAGTTTGCATAATAAACATTCAGTCCGCAAAATAACTACTTGATCAGCAAGATTTCATGACTTATCAGCAGAGAAAACATGTCTATAAACAGTGTATTTGATTGGTATGCATATTTAATAGTCCGGGGAATTTACGCCGAAAATTAGGCCAACTCTGCATTAATTAAAAACAGCGATTTTTTTCATTGAATGTGTAGGGTATGGACAGGAGAGTATGTTATGCTGTATCCCGCGAAAAGTTCACCTCCGCGTATGTGTTTTTTTTAAGAAAACGTCTAATATGTTGTAACTTGGTGGAAAAAAATATAAACAGGTATGTTTATTTGGAGTATTGTAGAACAGATTGAGTGCTACGAGTAGGTCAGCAAATTAAACATTTTTCGTCCACGGAACAATCAGTTTTTTTTAAAAATCATATAATTTGACTTCGTACTTAAGGCAAAAATATTAACAGGACAAAAATAGTGCTAAAGTGATTGTTATCAACATATCTAACTATTATTATGAAAATTAAACAAATTCTGCTCCGGACTTCACAGAAAATCAAGAAAATCCAAAAATCTTGAATACTACTTACGGCAAAAATGTAACAGGACTGAAATTCATTTAATAATGGGATATATATCAATCCAAACCTTAATCTCCCAAAATTAAACAGATTAGAGCGTTATTTAATAAAGTAAAAGTTAAAAATAAATTACGATGAACGTGACGTCAGCGCTAAGCAGCGAGCAGCGTACAGCGTGTGCTAGTGTGCGTATCCAAGATAAGCGCTGCGTTCATTGTATGCGTATGACTGTGTTCTTTTTTAAGAGTCGGTGTGTTTTTATTGATAAATGATAAATGATGTTTATTTTGCAAGTAGGTTTTATTGTGTTACTCTGTAATTGTAAAAGCATAGGAATAAAAACGGCAAGCCATCAGTCGGTCAGTGGCGACATACCTACTGTTTACAAACATGATCGTCATTAACGTTAAATCTTCATTTAGAAAACCGGCCAAGTGCGAGTCATACTCGCACACACCGAGTTCCGTAGCACCAAACAATATAATAAAAATATTTTTAACGCTAATTAATTTGTAAACATACACTCAACAGTAAAACTAAATTTGTTAAAGTGAAAGTTTTATTACATCGTCTCAAACTTTTTCGTCTGTGTGTTGCATGTCGCGTGACGGTCGGTTTTATGTACTCCGCGTTTTATACCCTTAATGCAATATTATTCCAATTTTTTTTTTTTTTTTTAGATAAAATAAGTTTATTTCAGTTCATTTTGGCTTAAATACATGTTGAGGAGTCTCCATTTAGGCATAAAAAATGCCTGTAGTTGAAGGCTCCGCTCTTCCCTTACATTATAAACTTACAAATTGGTAACAAAAGAGAGAAAAATTAAATTAGGGTACTATCAATAAAATTGTATGTGTGTGTGGGCATGTGGGTGTATGTGTGTGTGCGCGCGTGTGCGTATGTGTGTGTGTGTGTGTGTGTGTGTGTGAAAGGTTGAGAGACAGATTTTGAGTGTACGTGTGTGACTAAATGAGTGAGTAACAACATTTTCTATTAGTTTATTGTTAGATCACACGTTGCAAAAGTAGCTCGGTATCATCATAATTTAAATTGTGCAGCCATGTAATTAGTTTATTTTTGCAGTAGATAAATGTCAAAAGTATGAGAAAAAGTTTCACTTTTACCGTGGTTTCATAAAACCACACAATCCTTTTTCTTTTATAGTATGTTAATGATGAACAAAGTTACTGCTGCAGTTTTGATAAAAAAGTTCCATATCTCGAAACCTAAATGATTATTTCAAGAGTGGATTATTTTCAGGGTGGTTGAAAAAATGTAGCACCCACCTCGTTTTCTTTGGCTAAAAATACAGAAATAGTGTTATTTTATAAAGGACGATAACAACACAGTTTCCCAACATGTTAAATGCAGGTGAGGTAATTATATTACTTATTTCACCATTACAGTGCAGATAGCTACTACATACTTAAGGTGGAAGTGGAAGGGTAGCCTGCGAAATTCAAATTGTTCTTTTGCAATTAGAGGGTCAACAAATGGCTTTACAAAGTTATATATATATATATATATAAATAGAAGTCCTGACTGACTGATTGACTGACTCATCAACGCCAAGCCCAAACCTATGACCCAGGAAAGCTGAAATTTTGCACAGAGGTTTCCTTTATAATGTAGACAAGGAATAAGGAAGGATTCTTCGAAATTCAACCCCTAACGGACTTAAATAGGGGATGAAAGTTTGTATGGAAATTCGTCATTTTTTAAGTTAGAAGGCTGAAATTTCATATTCAAGCTTCTGGTTAGAAATAAATAAATACGTATTTTAGAGTTTTTAAGAATTTACCCCCTAAGAGGGTGAGATAGGGGTTCAAAGTTTTTCACAGCTTGAAATTCACTATTTGTGTTTCTCGATTGAATTGACGTGAAACACGTATCTATTTTTTTGAAAATTCCACCCCTCAGACGAAAACAGGGATGGCATTTTTTTTGTTATTGTTTTTTGTGTTAGCACGTTTGTGTGGACAAATACGCTAAAAAAAACTTCATTTAAGTACACACTTCTAGGGAATCTGGGTAATTTGTGGGAAGGACTCTTGCGGTAACTCATTTACGCGAAAAGATATTTGCGCGCATGGACACTTGCGTGACCGACACTCGAGGGCTGGACAATTGCGCGACTCAATGGCTTCACGGGTGTCGTTTTCGTGGTTTTAGCGGGTCGCTGGCAATAAAAAAAAATCGGAGATGGCCCCGAGGAAAATTTCCTGTTTTTCTTGCATGGGTGTCGTTTTCGTGGTTTTTGGGGTTGCTGACCAAATTGACGGCGAGGAAAACATTCGGTTTTTCTTTCACAAGTGTCGTTTTTGTGGACTTCAGGGTCGCCGATAACGAAAATGATGACCTAATTTTCTAGGTGCAAGTAATAAAAATTAAAATACGCAATGTCTCAATATCCTCCCCTAGGCTATGGCTGGCATTGATTTAAGTGATAACTGTTTCTCACGTGTGCAGTTTTATGTTGCGTGCTCTGAAGTGAGCTCGGCGAGTATCTTAGTAATTTTAGCCCCAAAAGGAAACACCGCAAACGTCATTTACACAGAAGACCTAGGATAATTCATTAGTATAAAAGGGTGTAAAACACCTCTTAACGAAGCCGAAAGGCACTGGTTCTCCCTGTCATTGCGATCATTTTTTTGTTCTACACCATACCTGGGAACCTTCTAGTTACGGAGATATTAGGGGTCAAAGTTCCAACTTTTTGACAAGTATTTTTTTAAATACAAGTTTTTAATTTAAGATTTTTACTTTAAACACCTCCACGACCTTCGTACTATTCAATCCGTCCATCAGCACAATGTTTTGAGTGCGTTACATTGAGTTCTACCACAAAACATGAATTTACACCCCCCAAAAAAAAGTCGTTTCCCAGCAATAATTTTTGCGTAAAGTTACATAGTTTCATGTACAGAATGCTTGGTAAACGGCTTCGTGATGAGGTGATTTACACGGTGTAGTTTTCCGGGAGTTAAAAAGATTGGTTTAATCTGAGTATTTTTTAATTTAAAATATTGAAAGTTAAGTAAGTTAGCTCATTTACACCATAACCTATATCGCTAGGTGGATGGATGACCGGGGCATTTGAGCTACAGCATCGTCACTCGGAAGACATGTATAAAATAAATTCTGGTTCAACCCATTTAGGTCCCTAACAACACAAAAAAATAAATAAAAAAAAAACGCCGTAATATACATTTTTCTAACCAGAATGAATTATGTGGCGTCTTACTTCGAAAAGCGCAGATTTTTACACAACTATTAAAATGTGTCCTATACTTACACTTACGCGCGCGCGAAGCCGTGGCCAACAACTATTATCTATAACATTTAAATGACTATTTTCGACATTATTTTGGGGTGGTTAACGCATACGTGGGCAATTGCCGAACTTCACGCGGGCGAAGCCGCGGGCAAAAGCTAGTCATTAATATTATGAATGAAAAAAAAAAATATCGCGCGCGACGAAAAATTTCATTTGGCCCGTGATGTTCAAATTTTCTTACGCTTTTTGCAATTTGCACAGCAGTGTCAGGTTTTATATTGATTAAAAACTGATTTAAACGGATCGTAAATACGTCGATTTCAAATTGGAAAATACTTGTATTACGTACAATATTTCATAATTTATTTCGTATATATGGATGACTCTGACGAACAACGTAACGTGAACATCGATATTTTACGTTTACACCATGCGCTCGTGCTAGGGAACCAGATATTTACTTGAAAGTATGACAACCGGGAACACATCAAAACATTTGTAAGTCTTAATAGTGTTTTGTTACGTATACGCGATTTTACACCTTATCTCTATTACGGAAAGATCAAATTCCTATGAAAGCGCTGCACCAAATACAAGAATGAAGCTTGCAAACGTATTTTACGTAAACATAATTTTTATTTTTTTTCAGTATTTTTGCTTTTTAAAGTGTTTAATTTTCGTGTAAATTGGTTAGAAATAGCCTTTAGATGAAAGTTAAACAAAATTAAACCCTGTTACATTTTTGCCCCGACCGCTATTGTAAAAAAACTGATATTAATAACTTCCGTGAGTCAAATTTGTTTAATTTTTTTAACGGAGGTTTAATATATTAATTTAAGTTATTTTATGTAAAAAAACCGCTGTTTATATTTTTGCCTCAAGTACAATCCAAAAATTACGTAAATGTTTTTTTATCGAAATTTCCGTGGACGAAAATGTTTAATTCTGAAAAAATATATTACTGTCACCAGTTCTTTACCTAAAATAATTAAATTCGTCCTGTTAATAATTTTGCCCACGTTTTTATTCACAAAAACGCGTTTTCGTCTTTTTGACCTTGATCCGGCCTTGGAAAATGTTTAATTTTTTTTTATTATTTGGAGAGCTAAGGTCAAGTACACGATTCAAGAAAAAAATCGGTTTATATTTAATGCAAGGTTCAAACCTAAAAGCCCCGTACTATAAAACATGGTGAGCAAAATAACTAACTGGATTGCGATTTTGTTGAAAAATCGGCAATGTACGTTAAAAGTGGGCGGAGTAAGAGCAGGCGCGTGACACGAGGAGCCAATCGCGTGCGAGTATTGTCATTCGATGATTATGCGGCGATTATTACCAGTCAAATTGCAGTGGTAACAACGTGTATTTAAAAAGATTTGAGTAGTTAGGATGCAAGAGCGAGCTAAGCGAGCCCGAGACATTGGGCACACTGACTAAGACAGGTTAGGTTCGAAGGGGATGGTGGGCTCTAGTGAGCGAGCGAAGCGAGCGAACTAAGACCAGCTCTCCCTTTCGAACCTACTTAGGTTACTTTAAACCCTGCAGACAAAAACAGGAGTCCCGCATAGCGGGACTACGTCAACTACGCCTTAGTTTGCAGCTTTTATATTATGCAGCTCAAAATTAATTTTTTTGCTTACCCTCTGAGTGCTTACCAAAATTTTATTAAAAAGGAGCAGCTCATTGCAGCTTATATAATTAATATGCTGTATAAAAATAATTACAGCCATCCAGAATGACATAAATTGCTGATTGATTTTGGAATGTTTGCTGGCCATGAGTTGCTGATCAATTAGCTATTTCTGCTCATAGATTGTATTTTTCTGCTCACAAAAATAAGAATACTATGCTAACCCTTTAAATAACACCCATAAAAAAAACATAGTTAAATTGGAAACACATTTCTTTTGTATCCATTTGATACCTCTTCCTAATCTTTTAGTTTGTGCTATTTATCGCCAGATATCTCAGAGCGTCGCTCGGACAGCAGTGAGCTAATATTTGCGCACACCTCGGTCCCAAATTAACACGTAGCTACAAATCCCTGATTGGAAAAAGCTCATCGTTCCGAAAGCTCTGCGCAAAAAGGCCAAAACATGTCTCAAAGTACACCTGCACCCATCTCTATCTCCTGCATAACGTTTATCTGACCACAAGCTGGCGGCTGCGCTCCTGGTATACAGAAATTAACCCACGGGAACATTTTAGACTATGACACTCGAGGATAATTAGCTCCCCGATAATGAAAGAATACTCAAAAACGGATCTGTCGTTCCAAAGGTTATCCCCTACATACAAACTGACAAACCTACAAACAAATGTTATCTTTTTATAATATGAGTACCTACAAGAGATACTGCAATAAAGATGTGGAACTTGTCAGTTTAGTACTCTTATCAAGAAGTTGAATAGCTTACGATGATTAACGAAGATTAAAATGATGTTGATAAAAAAAACTACAAAAATACCTGTTTTGTTGAAAAAAAAAACTGTACCTGTCATACACATTAGAGTGTTACGGCAACTTGAAAACATAAACCTACACTTTCCTTCCCACCAAAATAATGACAGCAGATCCACCAAGATATGCACCAACAATATCCCACTATTACAAGAGTCAAGAACTGAGCCAGTGTTACGTGAATCGTACAATATAATCCGCGCCTACTATTCGTCAAAGAGCCCCGACTTTATAAACACAGCGTCTAGACGTCACAATTATATTCAGCCGCTGACTTTCTCCGCCACACTGACCTTCCTTCGCCAACGAACATAATTTTTGGGCGCTATTAGTGTTCTCTATTGTGCTTTTTATGGAGTCCTTTATTTGAAGGTCACTGCAAAGATACAGTGTAATGTGGGTGAGAGCATTAGGCTGAGGCACCCAACTGTGGCATGATGGCAAAAATAAACTGCCACTACTATTGTTAGTAACTGACAAACATGTTATCTCTAATAAACTTTTTTTAATCTCGAAGTGAGTCGAGTATGCACTTATACCCACACAGTAAATAAGCTTAATCCAGCAAAAAAATACACAATTAAGGCTCCTTCAGACAGGCGCGACTCGACGCGACAGTGCGACGTGGCATAGCGGTGTTGCCACGCACCTCACACACAGGCGCGACGCAGCCGGCTTGACATCGAATCGTTTACTCGATCCTATCGTATAGAAAAGCGATCGAAAAGAGAGAGTTACTAAGAGAGTCAGGGTCCAGATAGAGAAACCACAATACGAGCCGTGTCCAGGAGTACCGATTTCTGAATGAAGCTCTTGATCTAGCAGTCTACCGAGAGATTGAATATATTATAATAATGACCTACTTTCACCTTTAAACACCATGTTTATTTGTTGCAGACGATATCTTAAAATTGGGTTGTCCTATGGACTTAAATCTTTTGGGGAAAACATTTTTATGCCTTATTCTAACTTTCTAAATCAAAATTAATCAAATATCTATACAAATAAAACAGTCGATTTTCAAGTTTCAAACACAAAAAAAAAGTCTGGCGAGGCTGCATATATTTTGGGACCCAATCTTAGAGGTACCTAGCACTATGGCAACTTATACATCGTGGTAAAACGACTAAAGACTAACAGAAAAGTAACTGGAAAATAAGACGGAAAAGTTGGGAGAAAAGAGATATACGTCTATATACAAGATTACCTAAAAATCTTACGATTAAGGTTTTTAATTGTGGAATGTCGCCTTATTTCAGATGAATCAAAACATAATAATATTTAAGATGAATCATATAGGAAGATTCGAATTAATTATTGTATTCCCTCACAGTTTTAGTTCGTTTCAAAAAAACGTTGTTGTCTTCGTGTTAAAAAAAAACGTTGTCCCACACTAGGAATTTTGGGTTTTATTGGGTGCGTTTACAAACATTAAACTCGCATACACAAACAGCCTGACCCGGAACAACTATCTGTAGGCCATACAAATATTTGTTCCGAGCGGGAATCGAACCCGCGACACCAAGCCAAAACCCGAATTATTACTTCATTGCCTTTACATACTTAATTGATGAATCATAAAACTGCCAGACTGCGGCTAGAGACTTTAATCATCAGTATAGTAACAACCTAGTAATTAGTTCCATCACTATTAAAACTATGTCGTTGCGATTTTGATCTATAAGCGAATTAAGGTCAAGTAAAACAATTCTAACCACGCAAAGAGAAGATATACCTTCATAGCGCCGCGTCGCGACTGTCTGCAGGAGCCTTTATTTCATATTATATTACACAATTTATTTATTACAATTTAATAACATGTAATTATTTATGTCACATTTAATAGGTTAGCGAAACTCTACAGTCATGATGAGTTTACAACAAAAGAAGATAAACTAAAAAATATGATCCTAAGTTTTTTTTTCTAGTGACCCGACTCCATATATTCCGCTTATTCATATCAACACGCTATCACCAGTAGTTTATCAGCTCATTTTAACTTCAGGGGTCATTTTAGGGCTTGATTTCATCTATGGAGTATCAGAGTAAAAATAAACTAGATTTCAAATACATACATGTAGGTAGGACGAATAATGTAATTCAAAACTAGGTATCACCCACAGCCGCCCACATTCTGCCAGTTAGTGTTCTAGTGAAGTTTTCCTCAGTAAACCAATATCGTATTTCCTCAGATATGGAAATAAGTTCACAATAAATCTTCTATTTAAAAAAATACATTTTCTATTTCCGACACAATCCCGCCTTTATATAACCGGAGGACACTACTCTAGATTTCTTTATTTCTTGCATTTTTTATTGAAAGTTGATTTTATTTATGAATTTTATTGAATATGTTTCCTCTAAGAAACTAGGTATGAAGAATAGTCAAATTTACCTATAGAAATGTCGCTAACACAGAGTGGATTACCGTTAAAAGGACATGTTTTTCTCGGCTGGTCACTTGCCGTTTTTTCTAGAAACACCCTGAGAAAGACCCCGTCTTTAATTATCCATAATAACAGTCGGCAACTCATTCTATTTAACAAGGAGCGAGACTTTTTGTTCGCGAGGTTTCCTCTTAAGAAATAACTGAGTTTAAAGTTCGCAGTGTTACACTGTTGCTTGTACCTATGGGTTACAAGCAACATTGAGGTAACTGGTAACGTTAACTTGTAAGTTTTGCTGCTCTTTGACGGCTTAATTGGTGAACTAGTGTGTTCTCGTTCAAGTAATTTTATGGTCTTGACTTTATCGGATTATTCTGTTTTATGTATTAGATGAAATAAGTTTATTGAACTTATTTGTTGGGACTATTTATGAGATACAGAATTCTTGAAAAAAAACTGTATTTGTTTTTACTATCAATCCACTTTGAATCTTCGAAACAAATTGGATTGCTGACAGAAACGAAGTCGAAAATATTTATTAGACAAATTGCATTCTATTCGCTTTGAGTTTCATATAGGTATCTCTGAAATCAATGTTGAGTGGCAGTCACATATGACTGCCATTCTACACAATACGAAAGAGACTTTAGACTTTTCAATCTAGTTAAGTTGTCACTGAAGGATAGCATTCAATCTTCGAACAAATAGTGCTATCGTGAAGGACGTACAAAGGACGTGTCAGCGTTGATGTGTAATTGAAGTTCCAAGCCACTTTAGGCCACCAACTAAAGTAACTTAAGTTAGCAGACTAAGTTGGAACGTGGCCAATCTTAAGTAAAGTGTGGAAGAATAAGTTAATTGCATTTTCAGTACACTTATTCCAGTGCAATGAAACGAACGGTTGGACAGGCTAGGAAGGGGAACAAAATTATAAAGTAGTCCAAAACTGTTTTAGATTACAGGTCAGAATTGTAAAGGAAAGTTGTGGAACAGAAACAAATGAAATATTTCGATTACCGACGAGTATTTTTGTACGAATACATTATTTTTCTACAGATCCCTCCCAAAAATAAAAGGAAACACCTGTAACAATACGGGTCCACCTCATTCTTACCCCCAAGTACCATCAGCAACAAAAACATGTCAGACAATAGAATTACGGCTCTCGAAGTGAAGAGTCACCGGCAGAGTTGTAGGCCGTATCGCTTGTTATACCATCAGCGGCCGATTGATACCTGACCTACTTGTGGAGAGCGCCGAGCTTCGTTTTAATTACCGCGGACTACCGAGTGAGGTCGCCACCACTTGACACGACCCCTGCAGGGCTGATCCCGAAATATTGGACGACTCAAATATTTGGACTTTAGATTTAAAAGAGAGGTGGGTTAAGAAGGTTTGTTTGTAGAAGTGGACTTGAAAGGAGCGGACATAATGATGTGGTTTGAAAGTCAAGGTCAGGGGGTTTGAATTAAGAGACGGAGAGAAGGGATCTTACAACAACAAATGAAAACAAAGTTAACAGACTGACGGTCAGAAATAATTATTTTTATTAGTACATATTTCAATGTATCTAATGCATGCATGCATGCACATTAACAGCGTCTTTGGCATAGTTTTAGTAATAGAACAAGTAAAGAAGACAAAAATGAGGAAATGTGTCACGACTATTAAAATCCGGCTTCAGAAGTGGTTTTGTGTTTAGACCAAGACTTAGCTGAAACTCCCAACAGCAAAATACACTCGGGAACAGTTTGTGCATCAGCATGATTTAAACGTAGCACAAGTAGCGAAGTTTTGTGAAATATACGCCAGTGGCGCAGCCCTACTGCAAGCGGCATGGAAACCTTGCACTTTGCTACAAACATACGCGGAATTATTGCACAACTTACTACGTGCATGTTCTGTTTGTGTGTGTGTGTGTTTGTAAATCTCAGCACTTTGTATTAAACTAAGACGGTTCTTAAAGCTGTACACTTAAATAAAAATGCTTGACTGTAAATATTTTTTCTCCTAGAAGAGGGATTGTCGCAGATGGTTGGATGTAATATTATTGTATAATCTTGATGTGGTGCATCTCGTGCTTGCAAAAAGTTTCCAGCCATATGCATCTACATCAATATCTCGGACTTTAATCTTTTGCTATGGCTATCTCGAGATCATCTAATACGAATCTTTAAATGTTGAAAAGTTTTAAAGTGATGCCACAAACGTTCTTACATAAAAAAATCAGTAGAATGTAGAAATAATTACTGAAGTATTCAAGGTAAAGTAGGCAAATTAACTGTTAATCTATAAAACAGACCCAACAACGTTTGGTAATTTATCATTTCTTGTTTCTAAGTAACCAATACATCGGTGCTGATTTAGGATTAAACCAAAAGTCTTCCAACAAAAGCGAAATGTCCAATATCAGAAGCGACAGCTTAATGTACAACACAAACAATTGTGTATATACATGTCATTCACACCAAATGTGGGTTTACATTCAAACCAATCTCAATTAAGTAAATGTATAATATAGCAGTGCTTAAGCAGATGGGATTATAACATCGAGTTTCTCAGCTAATAATTGCAAAGGGATTTATTAGAAGACATTATGACAGGCGGGCGGAGCCGCCGGCCGGGCCACTGGGAACCGTAAACCCAAGTGATTTAGATGAATCACTGTACACAATAGACAAAGGAAATACATTATCTGACGAGGGGTAGGCTGCGCGGGAGAGGGCTACCTGAAAAATCCATTGAAAATGAAAAAAGCCCCGCCTTAAACAAGGACAATAGGATGTCTACTATGTGTACAATTAAGCTAAACGAACCCAGATAAGTGAGAAATTTATCACTCTGCGAAATGGGCCAGCGAATTGTTTAGGGAAGAGATGTTTTTGTTTAAAAGCTACGAAATTGCTGTAAACATTTTGGACAATACACTGGAGTGTTTACTTATCGGAGTGGTAGGAGGAGCGATTTAGAACTCATTATGTGTGTGCCCTGAGAGTTTACACTGCGGGCAGGCAGGGGGACGGGCTGGAGAGGGGGGTAACATGATATTTGTTGACACAAGATGAAGACATTGGCAGTGGCAAATAGTGTGACTTTGACAGTAAATGGATTTAGTGTAATGTTTTGGTGCCATATCGATAAACGCAGTACTGACTTTCCAGATCAAAGATAAAAAGTGAAGAACATTTTAAGAAGAACTTGAATGTTTTTTTGTATCATTTTGCTTCTAAACTGTTTTTCAGAATCCTCCGTCTGATCATAATCTTGACAGCTTATAAAACTAGTCTTAAAATAAACCCTATCCACTTTCAACACGATAGGATCGATAACTGTTGCTAAGCCAACATTCTACGCAAAGTAGCTACATTACGGCAGATATCGGCACTACGGCACAACGGCACAACTTAATAGGTGCCTTTGCATTTACGACTCCGTTGAGATTTCCGACTACAATGTTTGACGGCTCCTAGGTAGCGGGTAATACGGATAGCAACGCGAATAAGAGCTTAATTTCAATGTAGTCGAGTGTGTGTGTGGCTATCTCACTAGTGACCTCATTTGTTTTCATATAAAGTTGAGCGGGAATGGGTTTTTGGAGTGGCTATTGACACAAATTGTCAGTTTGTTTATGTGAATTTAGAATAGTCGGACAAGTTACTGCTGAAGTTCTTATTCATAAAGGACTTGTAGGTTCTATAAGTTTCTAGACAATGACTGCTTTCAATTTTGTATGTACACGTATATTTTGTTAACGACACTCTCTTGGATTAACTTTGAAGTTTACGACAACATCTAATAAAGTTTAGCTTTATGCGTACATTCACAAACTCACACCTTTTCCACAGAACGCCACCTAGTCCCGCTACGATTCTTACATCAACGTTCATATATCTTATCAGACATGCACGCTGGTTGCGACTTCTAAACACACGATGAACTGATATCTCGGAAGACTATTACCGATTGGCTTAGCCACCAGCTTATTAATATTATTGTAACAAAACCTTCTCCACATTCAAAATCACGCACCATAACGCCACCCTCAATAAGTCATCGGACATATCGCCAACACATTGCCCAGCTAATGCCGCGCGGCTGACGCACGACTGTCGCACGACTGTCGCGCGTCTGTCGCGCGTCTACCGCGTCACGTCGCCGCACGACAATTGATTTACGCGCGCCGCACCGCCGATTATTGCCGACGCATGAATATGCCCTGATCTATGGCGGTCAGCGATTTGCAGGTGTGATTTGTGTGACAAGCTTTGAGTGACAAATATGTTGTTGTTATTGCATTCTCGGGTTAATATGTTACCGGCTTTAGTGGGGTTAATGCTGGGCTTCTTCGTTAAGACGTGGTATTAAGTATGAAGAGCTAAGTTTTGCGGCATAAAGGAGCAATGAAACGTATTAAATGTTAGTCACAAAATGAAATCTCTATAAAAACGAAAGGATATAAAATATCGAAACATATTAATGAAACTTCCAGATAAAAGAGCACCTAATATCCGAAAACGTAAGTCGTAAGGGAAATTATAATGAGCTATCAACATATTTTTATACACCATTTAACATTTTTATACGTCCAACGCGCCACATAGACATTTAAGTCTTCTTTTGGCAAAAAAGCGCGTGAAGACAAGTTCATTTATTTTTTATGATTTATTCATTATTTTTCTGATTTACTTTCATTGGCCGACACAACACAGAGCCTATGAATTGTATACTAACGCCAGTAAATTGCTCGGAGCGTGTAATATCCCACATTTATGCCTCCTCTACGCGCTCAGAATCTCATTCCAAATCTTACAACAATATGCCGCTCTCGCCCCCTCGCCCCCGCGCCCCCTCGCCCTAACAGGACGGATTAGTAACTCACATATTTTCCTCAATGAACAATACAATGGAATATTATATGTTACAAGTGAATCAACACAGTATAAATCAGTCTGTTTTACCTCTTAAAGCCAGTGATTCTCCGGGGGTGAACATCATGGCGATGATCGCGTTATTTATATCGTCCGCGTGAAGATACGCCGATATTCCATTACAGAAAATGAACACACATCCGAAATAAAATAGCATTCAATTAAAAAGGGCAGAGCTGCTGTCGTGAGAGATAGCGCTGCGTCAAACTCGACCATTGTTCAGTTTTATCTCGAGAGGGCTTTGTTTCATTTGAGGCCTTTTATTGGTTGTTGGGGTGTAAAAATGCGGATAGAAATTCGCTGCGGCTCGCGTCCGATGCTATCCACGTCCGCGCCAGATAATGAGGTGCCCAACAAAAAGCCTAGAGTGCGTTTAGGGTTGCCGTTCCATCCGGTTGGCCCCGAACAGTCCAACATTTTTGGGATTCCAAAATCCAGACTGTGGCAAACATTGCTTTGAGCAGTATTACCGCGTAAACTTTGCATTTGACCACCAAAATACTTGTCGCACTTCCCAAAAATGTTTGTCTGCCCGAACCGAACCCTTCTGCTACCCATGCTCGTGTCGGGCAGCCCTCGCCTCACTCCGAGCCGCACTATTGTACATTCAATCTACGCCAATTTAGCCGGGCCGGCGTTACTGCCCCTTTCATTTCTCCATACACGTTTACACCGTCTAAAGTGTTGATTTGAAAACGTGATCCGCCAGACTGGACCATCTCGTTTATATTACTTATTGGATACGCTTCAAGCGGCTTTGGATTATTCCTCTACTTGCTATATTTTATCCTGGAGTTTTGTTTGCGTCCATCAAATTGATTATCATAATAAACAAAAGTTTTGCGTTGGCGTAATATTTTGAACTTTATTTACACAACAGACTTTTTATTAGTTACTGAGAAGTATAATACTACTAGTTCTACTGGCATTATAATTCAGTTAAACATTTCACCAAAACGTAAGACTTTCCTGTTCCTGAACCCGACAGTTATGGTTACAATCTTTTATGAAGACTTCCTCGTAAAAGAAAAAGAATAAGTAGGTATTACTTATCGAGGGTCAGGCTTCAAATAATAAAAATCTTATAACATTCTTAGTTGCACAGGAAATATTATATTTTTCTATTTCGAACTAATCGAGGAAACCTTTACGATATCCTTTTCCTTAACTTTCTGAGAAACAGTCGAAAAGGTTTATTTTGCGTTCTTGGGCACCGTTACTTAATAAATCTTCTTATAAAAAATCTTAAATTCTCTACAAGGTTCCCTTGTATTAGAAGATGCTCTAAGAGAAGATTTTTTTTAAATTTGTCCCTAATAGGAGTCACAGAGATGAAAGTTGAAGTTCTTCAGTTTTGGCGATGGGTAACACAGACCAGGGACCTAAATCGATTAGAAATTTTTGGTCACTGAGTAGCCGATGGACTATTATATCCGCTGGATAGAAATGACTGTTTCTATCCGTTAGTGGTTCATTCATCCCCTGGTTATTGATAATAATTTGCAACTATTATTATCCGCGGAAAATTTGTTCATCGTCTACTCAGCGCTTTAGCGAATCTATTAACGTAATAAAAGCAAACGTTGTTGATATTTCAGCAGGACATAACACAACAAAACAAGAGACAGAATTCGTCGAAAGTTGAACGCTTGTCGTAGGTACTGTCGGCCGTTAAGCTAAGTGGTCATAATGTTCGGAGCACGAAGCCTCCTGGTAATGAGCCACAACGTATCCCATTCATCTCCTGTCATTTGTGGCGACATGACGAATATTTACATGTATTCGCTTCAATTAAGTTTTATTTTAGATGTAATTTCATTAAGAAATTGGTATTTTTGAAAATTTCGAAATAGTATTCTCCTAAAGTTAACCGTCTTTGATAAAAAAAAATACCATCGGTTAAGATCTATCGGGCAGTAATGTTCGCAGTAAACCTTGTCCTGAATGACATAGCTGGATATTAGTGGATATTTATATAACTTATATGTATCTGCTTCTTTAGGTTTTCAGGGAATTGTGTTATTTATGTTTTGGATGTGGTTTCATTAAATAGTTGTTCCCTAGTAAAATGTTTTAATGATTTTCATATTCATTTTGTAGTATCTCTTGTAGCTAAAATTAGCTTTGATAGCTACACATTGTTCATTAGATTCTAAGAAATAAGTTTCTCTTTAAAATCCAAAACTTGTGTCTAGGTATGACATGACCCTTGACAGATTTATTTGTGTCAAAGGTTATCTATCTGAGGACATTCTATTGAAGGATGGATAAGGGTTAAATTATAACAAACATTCCATTATCTATGTTTTAGACATTTTTATCCTGTGAGACGTAACCTTGTCAATCTATGACTCACAATACTAAGAAATATAATGATATAATGTTTTTAAGATAAAAACGGAATAACGTTTTTTATTTACGATAAAGGATATTGGTGAACATAAAACTCAAATATGTAATAGGTACTTCGAACAGAGTTCACACAACATAATATTATCATATTATACAGTTAACAAAATCCCAAAATTGGTGGCAAAAAAATATTAATTCATAATAAATGATCTATCAGACACAGTCAAATAAAAAGCTACGCTTGTTCATTTCAAAAAAACATCAATACCTAAGTAAATATTAACTCAACATCAACTACCGAATAAAAAATATTTCAGCAAACTTTACCCAACTTAATTTATTTACCGAAAGAATAAAACGAAATTCGTTCAATTATACCTTTAAAATGGCGGCTCAAAATGACGTCATGTTTTCCATGCTGAAAAAATATGAACCCTTTTAGAAACTGAAAAGGGTTTAAGTAAAACCGACAGACAACAGTGATTCAGTGTTTTTGGGGTGCCAAGGCATCATCAATCATGCTCTTTCATCTCAGCGCCTAATGATAAGCATCGACTAAGATATCATTATACTGTAAATTAAGTGAAAATTTAATATAACGGAGATTCTCCATTAATTCTGAGATGTGCATAAAGCTGGCTTATGTGTTTTACGAGTCATGCGTCTTTGTAAGAGATCATGGATTCAATCACAGAATCAGACGTGTATAGAATTTATATTAAAGAATCAGAATACGCTTTCTCATCCACGTGGAATATCTCGATCACTCTTAAAAGTTATAGAATATTCCAGAAAGCTTAATCAAATTTTAAGTGTTAAAGGTGAATCTATAAATAGTATGTCTTCCAAGAATTTTTTTCGTTTTAGTAGAATTAAGTTCATATTTAAGATGGCAGGAAAATCGTTAAAACTAATGATTATTTTAATTTTCAAAGCTCATTTTCAAATATAAGTGACCTTTGTGGAAACTATTTTTTCAAGCGATTTGGGGTTGAAACAGTGGTGCGAGTGCTCAGAGCCATTTTAAGGAAATTTCTAAACACCTAGTTGACGCTTCCAGTGACACAAGACTGGTTTTACCTTGGCCAGTGGCTAAGTGTTGCCATACAACGTGGCAACTCCGCCAGTCTCTTGGACACATTAAAAGCTGACAACGTTGAGGAGGAGTTTTTTGTGCCCTTTTATAGTTTGTTGTTAGTTTAGTTAAAGAATCATTTTCTAACAGAAGATTACTTTTATGAAGGTCTATATTGATATCTAGATTGTAAAGTAATTCCACCCGTATGAAAAGCAATTATTGGCAAGTTAACTAGGTTACCTGCCATCTAATTCCGAAGTTTAGGTGCATCTACATCGGCGATGTCCACTAGCTCCGAGAAAGATCATTTGAAAGTTCTGATGAGTTGCGATCGTCGTCTGATACACCGAAGTTAATCGCGTTTCAAAACGACTTTCACGAAAAGGAAGATATTTGAAGTTTTTGGCCTATGCCGCCATTAGTGGACGAATGTCAGCTTTGACGTCCTCAAGCTCGTTATCTAATGGATGAGCAGTAATGGTCTGATTATGCTCATTTGTTTTCATTAGTCTACACTTAAGTCTTCTAAATCATATTTTATTAGATGAATATTATACATATATCTCGCTCAGACGCGGATTTTTACAGTTTTTATCCCCATACCTTTAGTGGTTTCACTTTATTTTTTTATTGAAACTCTTACAAATCATGTCACAGCGTCCACTGCACTTTACTACACAATTCCACTATAACTATTTACCTCCTCTCCAACCTTGCGGCTAAACGGTAAAACACCCAGCCGGCCTCACAATGACGTCATCGAGCGTGTCAAGTGTCCTGCGCTCATAAAAAAGCTTATCGCGCGAGTTCTATTAGCTCTTATCTCAAGCGGTAAACAGTTTCGGGTTCTTGATTAACGAGACCATGTATTACAATATAAACAATTGTTTTATAACTACTTGAGAATTATAAACATCGCATAGAATTCAGAGAGCTCGCCGCAAACATACTGTTGTCGTAGTTTGTTTTTTTTTGGTAAAACTACTGAATCAATTTACACGAAACTTTAGATCTAACATAACAAATATACAAGTAATCTAATGACAGTGTTTTTTAGGAGTCCTACATAAATTATTCTTGCAAGATTCCAATTCAAACGTCTTATTAGAATCGGCCATTTTCTAACTGCGCAGTTCAATGCATGAAAATACTTGAAATATCAATAAATATGAATAAATATGCCTCGAATGCATGAAATTATGAATTATCACTATTTTTTCGCTTATTACTAATGTTTCCAAGACCATATTTCATTGTAAAAGACTCAAATTCATATTTTCAATTTCGACTGACGAACTTCACAACAAAGGAATTTTTGGAGAAATTTTTGGGTCAAAAACATAATTTTTAGATATTTTTTCCAGCAAATGACTATCTAAAAAGTTACATTATACACTTATAACATACTATACATTTACTTACCAAAGTTTAACAACACAAAACACAAAAATTTCACTGCATTCCAAAACAAAACACCACCGTTCCACACTGGCCGCCATGACTCATTTTGACAGTCGACAAAGACGCGTTTCTTTATTTTTTTAATAATTTTGTGCAGTTGTTAGGTTGGTATGTTTGGTTTCATTTTAATCGAACTCTAGTTGGCCAGAGACGTAAATTTTTACAAACGAATTAGAACCTTACTGTACGTACGATAAGGGTTTAAGTTTGCTTGTACGAGGCGTTCCCATATGGGAACCTCGGGGCTCAACGGAATTGTTTGGCGTTCCCATATGGGAACCACGGGGCTGGAGAGGCTAATTACATAAACTATAACAACTTTCGAAGCTTCCTAGCAGACCACAAAAAAGCAAAATTCTAAAGAGAGTAAGAGTATACAGGGATGTATTTTTAACCACGAATACTAGGAGGTGCCTAAAAATTATGGCGTGGAAACACCCAAACGGTATCTTTTAAAAGAACAGTCAACAAAAAGGCAAGCTTATTTTTTGCTATAAGTAAACAATTGAAAGCATTGAGTATTGTTTGTATAATAGTGAATAATGAGTTCTTGTATTATGCGTCTTATCCTTGCGTTCGACGGCACCCGCGTCACGCCAGCCGGCTGCTCCGATAAACTGGCAGATTTATTACCGGATCGGTTCGGGTGCGAGGATATTCAGACATGTGCGCCGAGTGTGGATGTTGCTTAATACGGGATTTAAGAGGGTGGTGAACTGGTGGCACTGATCAGATCTCATCTTTAATGATTTGTTTCAAGTTCTTCTTATATCATCATTCTATTGCCCTTATCCCAATTTTTTTTCCCTTGCCTTCCATCGTTTCTTTGGTCTTCCTGTACTCTTTCTCTTACTCTTATACCCATCCGCATTCATACTCAAAACTTTTCTTACGGCATTTTCCTTCTTCCTCCATATCACATGCCCATACCACGACAACCGATTACAACACATCTTTTCAGTCACCGGCGCCACTTTCAGACTTCTCCTTATGTACTCATTTCTTATCTTCTTCTTTATCCATTCGCGTAACACCAAACCCTTAAAATAAATAAAATAAAATAAAAAATTAAAATAGCCTTTATTTACCCTGACCTCAATACATAAACAAGTAGTAAAATTAACTGTAACTTAAAACTAAAAACATTTTCTAATAATTGTTTACCCTACATTGCCATTATCAGCTACCAGGTCAGGCTGTCTTTCGACATAGGCCTCCTCTAAATCCCTCCACTTATTCCTGTCCAGAGCAGTTCTTCGCCAACGTTTTGGCAGATCATCCTCCCACCTTTTTACCTGTCTTCCTTTACGTCTTTTCCCGTTTCTTGGGTACCATTCTGTGACTTTTTTGGTCCATTTTTCCGTCTTGCCTCTCATCATATGACCTATCCATTTCCATTTCAGAGTTCTGGTTTTTACTCTAACGTCGGCCAGTTTAGTGATGCTCCTAATTTTCGTAGCTTTCCATTTGTCTTGCAGTCTTAGGTTCATCATGCTCCTCTCCATTCCTCTTTGACATACACACAGTTTGTGTTCAATTTTTCGGGATAATGGCCAGGTCTGGCAGCCGTACGTAAGACATGGAAGAATGCAGGTGTTGTAAAGCTTCCTTTTTTCTGAAATGGGTACAGTTTTATTTTTCATTATTTCTTTTAGAGACCAGTATCTATGCCAAGTGTTGTTCACTCTTCTGTTCACTTCTTTAGTAGATAGATCTCTCACAGCTATAATTTGTCCCAGATATATACTCTTCTACATATTCTTCTTCTTCCACTTCTATCTTTACCTTTGCTCTATTTGACATTAATTTGGTCTTGCACGTATTCATTGATAGCCTTGCTTTTTTGCTTTCCGATGCTAGTTGTTGGAGCATGGTTTGAAGTACAGTAGGATCCTCTGCAAAAAGAATTAGATCGTCTGCAAATCTGAGGTGGTGTAAGTTTTCCCCGTTTATATTTATGCCAAATTCATCCCAGTTCAATTGTCTAAAGACGTTTTCCAGCACGGCATTAAATATTTTTGGTGAAAACGGGTCTCCCTGTCTGACACCTCTCTGAATCTCAAAATTAACTCCAATTCTTTCGGGCTGTACTTTTGCTGTGCTGTTAGCATATATTTGTTGGATTATGTTTATATATTTGTTTTCTACTCCCTGGTTTATAAGTGCCTTCCAAATGTAACTATGTTTTAAAGAATCGAACGCCTTGTTATGTCCACGAACGCCAGATAGAAAGGGCGGTCGTACACCACACCCTTAGCATCTATTTAAAAGGTAAGTTATGGGCCAATCAACATTAAAATCATAACTGCTATTAAGAGCTTTTTAGTTAATCTACTCCAAATAAAATAGTACCCATTGCGGTAATTTTCCACCTTTATTTTTAGCTATCATAAATATCGTAGTCTACAGTAATTTCAGTGATTATAAATATCACAAAAATGTTTCGGTACGTATATAGTATTTCTGAAGAGAAAACTCTAAATTCTACGCAACTCAATAAAATTTACCTAACATAATATTTAATTGACGTCACAATAAACACTTGAAACATCAAATATATTCACAAAAGCCACCCATCAGCCTGTTTACCAACAGATTGCTTCTACTGCCTCACAAAAACTGTCCTTGGCCAAACACCGACAATTGAATTATAACACGACACAAGAGTAATAGGATAATGTCTTAGAAGATAAAAGCGTACGCATGCCGCAATCTCTTACGTAACTTTCGTACGTAAATCATGCAAGTTGGAACAACTAACGTTCGCGTAAACACTTCAACTTTTCCATTAAAAACAATAATACAATGGGGATTTGTCGAGAGTTGTAATTGTTGGTTTAATCTTGTATTAACTTCCTCTGTGGCGTGATTAATTGTGGATGATGCTGGCTTTGCATCCAAGTCTTTAACTCCTACATTTTGTTTAAGTTTGGAATTTCTTCGTTTATATGACTAGAAACTACTCATGTACGGTACTTTATACCATTCATGTTCTTATGTCTCGTCAGTTTTTGAATGAAAAAAAAAAACAATCAAGAGGTTACTGACCAATTCATAAATAGGTTGGTTCATAAAGTATTCGACATTTTATACCTACATGGGGAGGTATTACTGGGCAATTATGTTGTAAAATTCATGCAAGCGACCGCCTTTACTCGGTCAAACGAAATATTATTAATTAAGAGCTACGACTAACGTGCTTGTTCAAGTACCGTTCTAAAGTCATTGGGAATATAGGTGCCTAAGCAATTTTTCATAAAACATTCCTACCTGTATTCCAAAATCTTTCTTGATAAAATCACATATTCAACTTAAATTGGAATAGTTACAAATTGATATAAACCCCCAATTGATATAAACCCCACCCCGGATTGCACTGGCAACCTATGAGCGATGTTGACAGCTTGACACCTGTCAACATCGCTCCGTAAAAGTATATTTCCAAATAATTGTTTTTGCCTGCTAAATACATCAATTTCATATATAAGTGGAGTCTACGTGCCGTAGAGTATCTGTGAAAGTATTATCTAAGAAAAATCATGGAATATGACACCAACGGTGCAAACGAAGTATTTGGCAACCAAAACTCTTTAACATCACAAATTAAAGATAATTGTATTCCGGCCAAATATTTAGACACCAAATTACCGTCCATTACCGTCCACCACATGGGGATATACCTCTTGAAGAGGTATATCCCCATGAAAACCAAGCCATGCAACGTGGCAGCGCTGCCAATCTCGTGGGCACGTTACCAGTTGATAGCGTTGAGGAGGAGTTTTTTATGCCGTTTTATAATTGGTTGTTATTTTAGTTTTAATTGTTATAATGTAAGTAGTAAGTGATCGAAATAAAAGATTTTCTCTTATCACCCCTTTCATTGGCGAATATTACAGACTGATAGATAACAAAATAACTTTTAAATGAAATCTAGAATATTCATTAGGTATGGCAACTTGATATGGCAAATGTTTTAAAGTAAACATAACAGTAAACATGAACAGCATGCTCGGGCACAAACACACTAGCGGAATTGAATCCGGAACGTCCCGGCGAGATGCGAAACATAAACTCCAGTAAGTAAACAGTTATAAGATACTTTTGGGACTACGAATATTCGCATAAGTATACTCCAGTTTCACATAGAAACAACAGACAGAGTGTACGGGAGAATTTGTCAACTAAATAAGGGTTGAGAAGGAAGAATATTTAAAAAAAACTGCAAGGTTTTTCTTCTGAATAATGTGAACAATGCTTTGCCAATCAATGACTTGAGGAGAAGATATCCTCGGGTTGACGTTCCGATAGGCTTTATTCAATAAACTACTAAATATAACGTTTTTGAATGAAAAACTTTTGATAAAACAGTTCGATTGGAAAACTTTTACGCATTACAATGAGATTTGAAATGTTTGGTCATCGAAAAACTATATTTTCTTACCAGGATGATACATACTTTTTAAACGGCAAGTTTTATGTCCCAGAACAGTTTTCACTTCGTATTTAAAACATAAAAAAAATATCAAATATATTTTTAGCCTTGAATATCGTCAGTGATTTATACTAAATAAAACAATAGAAGAATCTTCCTCATAGCGAGGAATCCGATATTTCCATTTGGAGGATTTGGAAGCATTCAATTTGTCTTCTCACTTACGACATTTGTTTTGTAATGTGATAACACGTTGGCATACACAAATATGCCTTCGTTCACACCCTCGTATACATACGTATATTAGCGTATAAAGATACTTCACGTTTAAATATGGATGCCAGAGCTTTAACAGCACTTATGTGGAAGCTTGTTTATGCACAAACCTAAGAGAGTTTTTAGTGCCAGCCTCGCGCATGTCATCGACCTGGAACTCAGCCCAACTTTATTTTTTAGCATGAAAATATGTTCAAACGTTTATAAAAATATTTAAACTTTGTACGTTGGTTCTGTAAGGATTTATGGTATTTTTACAATTGTGATACATTGAATTGACACCATTTATGCGTGAAAATTGCCCTGAACTTTAGCGCTGCGGCGTGTAAATAAAATAAGTAAACTAAATCCAACCGTTTCAGCGAACTGGAATCGTTAACAGTTCTGAATAAGGATTTTATTTAAAGACTCTGTGTGGTTATTTATCAAGACTTCTGCTAACACTGCACTTTATGTATGGGAAATAGCTTCAACTGAAAAGGAATGCATTAAGAATTGGTATATCTTTCTCGTTTACCTGCTCTGCGGTACTTTCGCCGAACTCACGATTCATCATTGAAAATGAACATAACAATGGAATCCTACATATAGTTACATCGCTAGTTTTATAATACAACTCTTATGTTTAAAAAATACATCCTACAAAGGAAGAGCTCGCAGTTCAGTTGCAGAAACATTATTTTCTAAACAAACAACAATTCACACTCCACGAACTACCTAAGTATATCATCCTCACATAAACTCTACAAAAGAGGCAATCCAGTGCGCCGTGTAAACGAAGGAGAGGCGATAACTCAGCGATAGAGCCTGAGAGGGCGGAGGTATCGATCTCCGGGAGGGAGGACCTCTGGCCAGGTTCCAAGGGAACTGACCAGCTCACACAGATTTACCGACACTCCTGTGAGTCGTTTGGGGCGAGATATTGTTCTACACGCAGTTTGAAGGGCTGCTCGGTGATTTTGATGTCCCTTTGTTTTTATATTTATTGGCTGTAAGGATTCAAATGGGATTAGTTGAAAAAAGTTTTTTGGTTTTGTTTTAGAATTAGATATACTAATCCAAAAATATCTTTGACGTATGTTGACAATGAGATTTTGAAAACTTACATGTTTTGCTGAGAGAACATCTGAAAAATTCACTATCCATACAAAGTTCTGTCAAAGTAATAAACCAGGAGCAAAATAATATAGTGAGCAAACAAAAGTAAGAGATACTAGAATCTTATCTCTTCACACAAGTAGTAAGCCGTAAAAGTAAACTTTTACGACTGTTTCTAAAGAAAACAGTGACTGTTGCGGTATTTACACAAAGGACAGGATTGAAGTATTGAACTAAATAAAACATTACGATTGCGGACCGTAAGCTTTCAATCGTAAACATTAACTATAAATGGGCACAAACGTTTTTGACATGTGAAATAGAAATGGGAGTAATGGAGCTCGGTAAGTTATTACCAACATTGTGAAACACAACGTCGATAGCAAACGCAATTAACATAATACAACCAACAAAACCACTGCTCTCTTAACACCAGAGCCAAGCCACAACCACCAGGGTGTCAGTCTAGCTAGAATATCTCGCTAACTGCGAAATTCCGTCAAATTACGGAGAGGTTAATCCGGGGGCAGCAGCTGTTTGATAAAGCCCCTTGGCCATAGCTAATGTAAATTCCGCGGCTTCACCGCCGAAGAATGCCCGAGTCCTAAATAAGTACACTTCAAAGTACGTAGCGAGTGCCTTTTCCGGCACAAAGAGCCAATTACATAATACCACCCCTCACAGTTAATGACGTGATTATGTTCCACGAAAAAATTACGCTTCTTTTTTTCACCATGTATACCGTTTCAGGGTTTTGTGCTCCTGAAAAGAAATTTTGGAGTTATGGAATTAAATTTTGGACGATGAATGAAAATTAATTTGTTGTGGGAAGCAGAGTGATGGAGGAAAAGAAATGCTGGAACATGTGCCGCTTTAAGTGAAATAATTAATTCTCACAACCCACGCTCTTTAGGAAAAGTCACATGAATATCGTGAAAGGAAAAAAGAGAAAGTAAGCATTCTAAAACTAGGCCATCTGTAGCACCTGTCCACATTTATGACAAAAAGGCGTAATTTAATAAAGGTAGGCTCTCAAACAATATTGCAGCGTCTACAATTTCTAAGACACACCGGTAAGCAATCTCCGACGTTTTGTAAATAAAATTCACACAAAATTGCTCAATTTTAACTTTTCTTCTGAAAAGATTTTTTTTTCTCTTTTACAATAAGTGCTACATCTTAATTTATATTAAACGGCAAAACACCTCTATTCAGTAATTTTTAAGAAAAGTCTTTTGTACAGCGGTGTATTGTAAAAATGTTTGATACATTTCTGTAGAATAGAAGAAGCTGTAGGTGTCGCCATTGTACTATATTATTGTCATGTATATTTTGTAAGTAGGTACTTATTAAAGAGGTTTCGTGTGTGGATGATTCATTTGTTTTCTTACAAGTAACTCCTAGATGAGAACAGTACTTTGTCAAAAATAATAACAATATAAATGTTGGACAATTTAGTCTATTTCGTTAATTCTTTATTTTGCCTCCTGACTGTAAACACTAAGTGCTAAGTTAAACAATAGTTAGTTAACGGTTCTTTAAAGTTAAATGACGCCGACGCCTAGATAAGTGCGAAGCGTGTTCGTAAGAACTTCAACAATATTTTTCTTTCATCCGATTTCAAATCACATCAGGTAATTCATCCAAGCAACCTTGATCTCCTACTTTTATTATTCCTACCTTTTATGCTTCCTCCATTATTTATCCAGCTTCATCTATTATGAACATTAATACACCTGCTCATAAATACGGCGTAGTGTCCAACTTTTTGCCTCACATTATGTAAGTGGCGAGCTTTGTGTGGCGGCTTAATGCTAACCGCCGCGTTCGTGGTTAGCTCCGACGTGAACGCACGCGTTTGCGTCCGCCGAACAAAGGGATTTCAGCCTGGAGGGCCTTTGATCTCGACCCATTAAACTGGGCTCACAAAACCAAGCAACACAAGTTTATATGTGATACACTACAATTAATTCTTATTAGGACTAGGCTTTTGCTGGTTTAAAAGCAAAGTTTATAAGTCAAGTTTTCAAGGACTTTGTGTTTGTTTTAACTTTAATGCCTGTCTGCCTTTTTAAAATGTACTAATTTAAATTATGAATCTAGCAATTCGATATCAACATGGCATAGGATACATTATACAAGGTGTTCTTTTTCATCCTCGTCAAATTCAAAGAGGTAACTATGCTATTGATTCTCGTCACGAATCCATAATAAAATGGGTAGTAATTTTTAATTTTTATTTCTTATTTACGGAAATCGGTATGTTTGAACCACCCGTGTTGTAAATGCACGCCGTCTGATCCTCGCCCTATAACCGCGATTCCACAAATACAAACGATCTGAAACGTTTATTCGATATTTTTTTAATACCTAAACCACGTCAAGGTGACATTGAATATTTTCAACCTGATCGATGTCCCGATGATAGTCGGAATTTAGTCTATTAGCACTCTGCACCAATCACACAAAAGAGAAAGATTGAACCTTACACCTAAGAATAATTTTCCAATTCAACGAACAAAACCTAGCAATAAATAATTAAATGGTTAACAATTAAACCAAATAATAATTACCTTGGCACTCAAAAGTTATAACGTTATTTTCTTATAATATACTTTTATACTGTGTAAAAATAATATCTGAAAGATAAAAAGACACGTCTTCAAAGACTACTCGAGTGCTTATTATGGTTTTTGTATCGGCAACAAGAAATATAGTTCCAGCTATGAGAAATAAAACTACACTTTTATTTTATTTTCCTTATGTAGATTCCATACAGAGAGAGGAATGTTAAATAACGAGAGATGGATCCAACGCTGTGGTGTTTCTTTGAGAAATAAGTTATATCATCTTTTGAATTCTGAATGTAACAGAAGTTATAATATAGCTATATCTATGCAAAGTCAAAAGTCAAAGTCAAAGCATTTATTTCAATTAGACCATTACAGGCACTTTTGAAAGTCAAAAAAAAAAACTAAATAAAACGCGAAGCTACAGTCCCAGTCACAAAGCATAATAACTTGTGAAAGTACTGTAGTTGCCCATTCCGTAGCGTAGATCTCTATGGAGAAGAACGGGCAAGAAACTCCATGGACACTCTTTTAAATCAAAATATGTTACAAAATCTTGGTTACATCATTCATGTTAAGAATTACAAATATGTGAGAACAATGTAGAAATACGGGCAAGTTAAGAGCGTCCAGAGTAAAAGATTAAATCAGTAATTAAAAAAATAAAATAATTAAAATAAACCGTGGTAGCTAAGAGATGACCAGTCACAACTGACAGCGCCCGTTCACGAACATGACGCATGTATAAGCCATCATTCAACTCAACCATTTTGAAGGGAACTAAACGACCCGACACACCCGCCACCATCAGCGTGTCATTTAAGTGAGCATGACATTCACTCAACCACCAGGGTAATTTCGCGTCAATGAAAGATTTAGGTACTCATTAAATGGTGGCTTTACAGTACATGGTACTCACACATGTGCTATGCAATTATATAATACTAAGAGATTGAATCTATACAATGCTAATATATTTTTACAATCTTCTGCAGCTTTCACAATAACTTTACTTTCTAATTCTGATGATTCCGATTGCCCCTATGGTTGTGGAGCAGGACCAGCATTGAGCCAAGCATTTTTATCATCAATATAATCCCCTAACTTATAATATGCTTGCCTACATAGTGTGCGTTTTATGCAAGATTTAAATTTCGTTTCATTCAGTTGTAGAATGTGGGGAGGTATTTTATTGTAACATTTTAAACAGTACCCCATGAAAGATGAGTCTACTTTAGCTAACCTGAAACCTGGCTGAACTAGTTGGTCTCTGTTTCTAGTATTATAGTGGTGCCGGTCACCTCTTTTACTAAATAAATGCAGATTTTTTCTAACGTACATGATGTTTTCATAGATGTATTGACAAGGTACCGTCATGATGTTAATTTCCTTGAACAGTTCTCTTAGAGAATCGCGCCTACGTAGATTATATATGGCTCTGATAGCTCTTTTCTGCAGAATAAATATAGACTCGATGTCTGCAGCCCGTCCCCATAGTAAAATACCATATGAAATAATACTATGAAAATAACTAAAATACACTATCCTCGCGGTATCTACATCAGTAAATTGACGGATTTTTCTGACAGCATATGCTGCTGAACTCAGCCGTCCTGCAAGAGATGTTAAATGAGGACCCCATTGTAGCCTTGAGTCGAGCGTGATCCCCAAGAAAACAGTTTCATCGACAAAGTGTTTATTCTGAAATACTGACAAATTAAAGCAACCAAAAAACAGCGTTTATTAATAATTAACTGGGTACCGTAATTTTAATTGATTATAATTACATGTCTTCTGTGACAACATCCTGAATTTTGACGAGGATGCAAAACAACACCTTGTATAGTTAGTTATGTAATTTTTATACATAAAATGGTCCGTCTGGTTCACCACGGAAATAAAAAAATGAATAGTCATTTATTGTAGTAATATAAAGTTCAATGCCAAAAGAACAACTCTTCCCGAAATAGTAACATTTACGATTGTAAGGGCAGCACCGAAAGCACAATACTCACTGAGTACAATCGCGGCTACATTGGCATTCAGCCCCGCCGCCATTGTGCACTAATTGTCCTAACCACTTTGATTAATGCCCTAATCTAGGAAATAAAAGTCCAGCTCAGAAAAAACATTAATAACAAACGCCCATTTAATACATTTGCCCATTTCCTACAATTTATCACAATTTGGCTTTATTCTTACGGCATACGGTCATAATTACATTATTCAAATGGAATTTTCCCCGTAGGCGTGTAATTATCCACTCTATAAATTAATTTGGGAGCGTTTTCCTATGAATTATTCAATTTCTATGGCGACCTCGAGAGTGCTCCGGGTCAGTATCGGATAACAATAAGATTGCAGATGTTTTCTTTTTTTCCTTCTCATAGCTCTGTTTGGTTTCTTAAGGAAAGTTCATAATGTTACAGTTGTCTAGGCCCCAAGGTCAAGTAATGATAATTATTTTCATCATCAAACATGTCTTGTACGCAAACATGTAAAGCAACTGGTCTCATGTTACCCAGTTCGAGTTGTCTGTGTCAGATCATCAGCCTATATTGTTCCCACTGCTGGGACGCAGGCCTCCTCTCTATGAGAGGGAATGGGCTGTAATCCACCACGCGGGCCCAGTGCAGGTTGGTAGATGTCACATGTCTTCGAATTTTTTAGTTCTAGGACATGCCGGTTTCCTCACGATGTTTTCCTTCACCGTTTTGAGAGCAGCGGTGATGAAATAAATTACACAAAGTAATGCGCCTGCCTGGGTTCGAACCTACGACTTACTGCTCGTAAGTCGGGGCTGCTACCACTGGGCCACCGCTGCTCAGATAGATAGTTGTATTTAGGTAGATCCGAGCAGACTGGAAGCCAAACCTAAAATAGTTGATAGAGGTTACGCAGATTGATGACCTTGTATCTTTTAATTAGAACAATATGGTCAATTTGGTTGTCATCGTTAGACCATTAATTAATATTAATTGTCTTGTGTAAATACAGAAATATTTGACCGAAGCCTATAGAAACAGCCTCGGTCTGAAGTGTAACTATTAATTATTTTAAACCAAACAAGTGGGCCGCCAAGGAAACCGGATAGTGCGTGGGAAGTCAACTACATCACTAAACCGAACAATAATTAATTAAAATGATACTACACTTACACTTCAACGTTTCAAAGTTATCGCCTTAAGCGATCCTTCAACAATAGGCTGTTCAATATTTTTGAAATAATGTTTTAAAGACTTTTTGAGTACGTGTAATGTCTTTATTGATTAATACAAGTAGTACCATTACCTCGTACTGAATACACAGTATTTTTATCGGTCACTGTTTGCTAGTACCTACAAGGCTACTTTATGTTAATTTTATAATGTGCGTCTTATTTGTGCAAAATTCGTCTTTTTTTATTTGCGATAGGTATGCTCTTGACTCTAGTCTAGGTCAGAGATGACGAGGTACGAGCTTACCCAGAAGAAAACTGTTCACTCTAACTTTGAATAGATTAGGGTTTTTTTTTGTTTTTTTTTTTTCTAATTGGTTTATAACTTTTGACAACAATTCTTCGCAAATTTAAACATAACAGGGGTTTAACTTGTGTATAATTACCACATGAACAAATAAAACTTGGTGTTATCTGATGTGCATGCGGTGCAACTGACATTCAAACTTGAGAGTTGCAAAGCATTTCGTGAGGGCGACCATACCTAAAACTTATTGTCTGGCACGCTTTGTGAATATTAATGACTTTGCTCAGGCAAGCCATGGAAAAAAGGAGAAAAAAATAAATGCTTGATGACAATTTCTTGCCACAGCTCCCAGCTCCAGCTCCATGTCATTTATGTTTCATGAGTCGTCAACCTGTAACAGGTGACCTCAAGGGACATAATGAATACGTAAAACTCTTTGATTGTTTATGCTTCTATGATTAACATAAACTTACGAAAAAAACCATTTAGGAAAAACATCTGTCATGTCAAGTAGTTTCGACACAAAACGTATGATAACATGTACATGTATACATACATATTTACTTATATCTTCCGTTTTAACGCTCTGTAATTCACTCGTTTAATATAATTTCATAAGCGCAAGATGTGGGTATTAATACAGAGCTCCGAATATAATAAACGTTCCATCATATGAAGCGTCTCCACATATTCCTACCAACATACGTATCTTCTAACTTATGCATGACTTAAGATCTGCGTAGTCTGCTTAATAACTTTAGTCTGGATCAAGAGCTTAGACTTTACGCCGACACTAATTGTGTAATCGCATTTGGAGTCAGCGAAGCGATTATTGAGTGTTGTCCCGTATTCGTAAAAGAAGATAAGAAAAATACCTATACCTTCAATGTTGTGCTTAGATCCTAACAATAGGGCAAGCCCATATTAAGGCAATCAGACTGTTCAGAAACCCTCACATCATGTAAGTTATAAGGGCAAGTCTTTTGGGCTTGCATGTAAATAACGCCACCACACCTCATATTTTTGGACTTTCTGAAAATTCACTTAAAAACATAAAATGTAGTCCAGTCTATTTCTTGTGTCGTAAACGCAACTTTTCTGAAGAAATTTTCATAAAATTTACTAAATTAAATTTTATGACAATTACTTCACAAAAGTTGCTTTGGTCAGAAAAAAATACATAACGTACAAGCGTAGGCCGTAATGCGTCGGTCGTATGTTACGTAGCAGATTCATCCTAGATGTTAAGTTAATCATGACTTCATTTAGCAGCCTTTCAGGAGTTTCAGGGTTGATATATTCGTTAATGAGAATTAACTGATTTTAGTATGTGTACTGAACTACATAGTACACTGACTTAGGTTTAAAAAAAAACAGTTTACAAAACTTTCAAAATATTGATAAAATACCGACCTCAAATATTATTTTAACACACACAATCGCTAAAATAATTCCGACCAGAATCTTGAAATCAATCGTGTGTATGAATAAGAACGACGTTTTTCCGCGGGATAACAATTTCCATGACAAGCGTCAATTTACCGATATTCAATCAGGCAACAATGATTTTATTTTACGTCGTTGGAGCTAAGGCCCAATATTTTGATAAATATTTTATATAATTTTATGATGATAAAATCATATTGAAATACGTGATGTCGTAAAAGAAAATTGAAGTTAAATTAATTTTAAACTAATTAATGTTGGCACCAAAAATATTTAAAGAATATTATAAATATTTAAATCTAACTTACTCAATAAAAGCATGAAGAGATTCCAATACAAAAAACTTAATCATTCATACTAATAATATTTTCACAAACATACTAAAAAGAACATTTTTCGGTAAACTATTCTAAATAAACATAATATAAGTGGATGGGGTTGCCAGCTTTTTTGGGGGAAGTTAAAGAATTTCCCAGAGGGTAGGCAGAAATATAATTGATCGTGTGTCAGTTTGTGTGTAGGAAAATGTAGTGAGTTACTGAAATATTAAGTGTTTAGCTCAGATGAAGAATATGTACCTACGTTATATAACGTGACTTAAAGGGTTTTAGTAGTACAAGTAAATATGTTATTTTGAAAAGCTTTTCACTTGTCATACATGAAGTATGTACTTATATAAATAGGTACTAACTCTTACTCGGAGTTTCCCTTTCATCTACGTCTAAAATTATTTCCAAGGAGAACATAATATTTGTTTTTAAAAACGACCATTGAATGTTTATATTTAAATATAGGCTTACACGTGTTATTTCTATTTATTTCCGGAAAGTTAAATCGACTTTTCCATGTATTTAGTGTGCCACCGACGTAAAACGTATTTAAATAATATTTGTTAAACCAAGTGGTTAAAGTTTAATTCATTTACATAAACTTTGAATTTTTGTGAATATTTGTATATAGTTGCAAAACTACAGTAATATTTATAACACTTATATTTTTCCCGTGACTTTGGCCGCTTACTTTGAAATTAATCCTTGTGAACGCACTACCGGGAATCAAAGATATCCCATTTCCTAAACCAGATCATAATCGTGGATCCACACAGCACGGCGGCGGGGGCGGTGTGAGTTCGTATCACTCTCTTACACCACCTAGCAATTATGCACGCTCACCACGTCACCATCCATAAACCACAGAATTAACATCGTTACAAATTAAAGAACATCACCCCTTTATACTTAAATCAACCCCTGAAATTTTACGCAAATTAAAGTTATGGAGATCACAAATTATCAACCCCCAGGGGTGCAAACAAACAGAGCTGATATAAAGTAAAACGAAGCATTATAATTGAAATTCGACTTGGGGGCCGTTAATTTTTAGATGGAAGTAAAGTTCCATTGACAACATTTTGAAGGGGGGAGCAAGGGGTTGCAATGATAACTTATTGTGTAATACTAGGGTTTGTGCGCAGCTTCACTCGAGCGGTGCAGTGGTTGGGAGTTATGCAACAGTGAACCCCAGGTAATGGTCTAACCTTGTGCTTTCTTTTATCGAAATCTGTTCAGCCAGTTACTTCAGGCAAGGTTACTTTCGCATTCATAATATTTGTACGGAACTATGGCTGATTTTATAAAATAAATTATATAACAAATAGGTCTCCGTATTAATAAAAAGCAGCGCTTCTGGAATGCCCATCAATTTTACCTGTCCTTGTCATTTAAATGTCAAGGAAGTGGGTGGGACAGATTCGATATTGTGGCTCATTTTTAGATACAATAGTGTAATACGAGTATACTAAATTGTAAAAGTCACATCCCCTTGTAATGAAAATCCAACATATTTATGAAACCTTTAAACTCCATCAGCTAGATCAAGTTATTATCTAAGTTCTTTCAACGAAACGAATGTTTTGGTCGCTACAAGCCGACACGTCTAACGATGCAAGCCGAACACCAGTAGGTATTAAACATACAAAATGCTGCCTATCCGACTTTCACAATCCAGTTATTGGGTAGCACGATAACTTTCAGTAAGACTGGTTATCACACTATTAGACTTTTGAGTCTGACTGCCGTAACTGCTTTCATATCTTGGAATGACACTCAAGCTAAGGCAACTCACAAGCCAAATATCAACTATTCAAAATTCAACTATTACACATTATTATAGTATTCTACGAAATAAAACAATAGAGAATCTCTCTATACATTAGTAAATACTGAATCAAACAACAGATACGTCGTCTCAAAAACAGCAATATCTCCTAATGCCTTACAGACAATACTCGATGTTTGAACAAACATTTGAGCAACTATCTTGGGCAAACACACTGAAACACAAACACTGACCGGTTTATCTCTCACATCTGTCACATGTCGGGTGAAAGGTTACCGACTAACGTAGACCAACACAGGCCAACAGCGTGGATTGCTGGGTATTATTGAGTGGAGTAAATATCTTGTGATATGCCCATCATAAAGAGATAAAATCATGTGGAAGAAACTTTTGCTTTCACAAATTAAAGTTAATATATTTTTATATCAGGTAGGTACTTAGTGAGCTCAATATTTTCACAAATAATTGTAGATGGGTTTCAAAAGACCATAACATCCAGATTTTATCTGAGGATAACAAGCGCGCCATTTTGTTACAAAATTCATAGAAAGGAAGCGGTGACTTCGATATTAGAAACTTTGTAATAGTCAATTTATTAACTGTTTAATTATATCAACTTTTGAAACAACTTTTAACTAGAATAATTTTAACTGCTCAACCAGTTAGGGACAACAATGTTGAAATAGACAAAGTTTATCGCAATAAAACTTTACAAAAACAGCATTAATATTCCAAATACCTAAAACAACAAAGCTAGTTATCAGCCTCGCCCTAATCCAGCTCGTATTCATAGCCTCTCCCGCCGCGAATAACACGTATTCATAGTCCTGACAACACTGGAATATATTTACTTATTTAGCACGATTCATTGTATAAAACTGAAATGTAATTTTTCCACGTCTGCGTATCAAATGTTAGATCTCTTCATGACTAAACTGTTTGTCTAGCTGTAGGTGGAATAAATACCAGGTCAGGACTTTATGTGTTCGGTGTTTGTGATAAATCTTGGTGACGAAAACAGTGGGTAACATAAATCTCATAAACTTACTTGTGCGCGTCTAAATCGTGGCCAAAACATGTTCGAATGGTTTTGTTTTATTTGTGCTGACAATAATTCTTTATAGATAAAATGTCACAAGCCAAAATCTTTGATAAGTAACTACTTCTGAAAGTTAATTATCTAGATTACCAGTATATGGAATTCCCTAATATAATATCTTCGGGGAATTACAGGTGTGATCTGTAATTCCCCGAAGATTAGGCAGAGGGGTCCCATATTAGTAAACCCTTAATTCACCAAATATGTTTCAATCCCATGTTAGACAACTATTGCCGTCAACTGGTCACAAATTCTGAACCCGGTCTGAGTTTCTGCTGGGAAACGCAATAACACTTTGGGAATTAAATCCAAAATCTCATGCTCAGCAGAAGTGCCTGCGACCAAAAACCTAGGAGAAAATATTCTTCATTACACGATAATACGTAATTAAAAGTAACGTTTCATTTCTTGGGTCGACTAACAAACACAAATTCTAGTTACAATTTAATATTTCCTCGACAGTTTCAAAGGAATTTTAAATTTCTTCAGTAAGTGTCTTAGTTCAAGACCTTTTCTCTGCAAAGCCTGGGAAAAACCAGGAACTTCCGGCTCCTTGCGACGAGTGATCATCTTCAAAGAAACGTCGTTAAAATGCTCCTAATGGGACAGTTCTATCCTGAACTGTTTGCTACTTGTCAGGGGACCATCAACCTTGTAGGTACTGGAAAACTTAATATTGCGCGTTTTTGAAGTGAAACTTCTTATGCGACTTCCAATAACTTTAACGCTACCATGGAGGGGAAATATTTTCAAAAACTCACAAAAAGATGGCAGTATTAAAAGATTTGTGACTACGTAGTTCTACTAGGTACGCAAGATGGCGTGCAAACAGTCATGCATTCGACTCTTCGGTGTGACCAGCCTTCGCTCAATTTCATGAGTAGAATAACCTCGATAAGCTTATGTTATATTTATGTAATCAAAATAATACAGCAAAATATTATTTAGAATCTCAATAAAATAACGAGTTTGAATGCGTTGCACTCGAACGCATGCTTGTAGTATTACGAAGTGTCACTTCTTACGCGTGGAGGGACTCCACGTACAATTTTTTTTTCTAGTAAGTACACTCAGCATCATTCAATAGCAATTTTCCACTATCCAATATCAAAATAGGGGTTTTCGAAACATTAAGTTAGTAACAACATAAAACAACAATTAATACAGCGGAAGAAAATCACTTTTTAAGAGTTGTTATGTATTAGTGCTCTTGACTGTACCTAGCTATTGTATTGCGAAACTGTATTGTGTTCTGTACTGTAAGATAACGGAAACCTCTGTTTCATAATTGTGTAATTTCATATATTCTAAGAAGAACAACAATACGTTTCAGGTTTAAATTTTGAGGAAAACTGAAAGGCGATAGGGATCATAACGACAGATTGCTGTTGCTGATAATGAGTGTAGAAATCAACCGTTTAGTTTCGTATTTCAAGTTCGATTCTCAGATCAGGGAAAGGTAATTGTTTGTGGTTGGTTTCGTGGAAATTCCCAATACACAACTATATGAACTGAATATCGTAAATACCGATCAAATAGCACATCTTTTGTAGTTATTATAATTATACTTCGATACCACTATATTATTAAATAGCATTAGTTTGCGTACAACGACATAACAACCTCATATTACACTTAGATTTATATGATTTATAATTAAACATGAGATACTTTCTCATTAATAATTTGACACATAAATTATCAGTACTATGAATTGATAATTTATGTGTGAAATTGTACAAAACCTCATATTAGTGGCTGACGTGATTTAACTCTAAATTCTACTAGGAATCATGCGCAAAACCTTAAAACATACAATTTATTTGCCTGTTAACCACATAATATTATTCAGTCATATATTTAGTTCTATCGTACTGGCTGGTCTCACCACAACGTGAACTAAATGAGTCGTGGCCTAAGTGAAATATTTGTACAACTAACTAAACATTCCTAGCTTTCGTTTTAACAAAGTGTTTCAATACATATTTCAGTACCCATCTGTATGGGTATTTAAATTTTTTCGATGTGCAGACTGTGGGTGCTGCTGCTACTGTATTTCGTTTCATGGTCACAAGCTACAGCTGAGTGGTCTTAGGTTCGCTTCTGAGGTCGTACAAAATATAATTCTATTTTTACCTATCGTCGTTGATAGTCCAAAACCGCGTAACTAACATTGTTAAATACCGCGTATGTGCAAAAAAATCAAAATTGACATTTCGCAGCTGTAGGTAGCTGATTGTGATTGGCATCGACGCGTATGACAAATATTTGAATTGACCAATAGGAAGACGAGTAAATGAAATGCAACGATACCGCGGGTCTATCGTCGAACAAGTTTCAATCTGAATTCCGCGTATCTGCGCAGATTGCTAAGAGTGTGATAGGATTTGTGTGGCGCTCCGGAAGAAAATAGTTTTTTTAATAGATTTACTGGATTATTCCTTATGTAAGTACGATATACTTATCTTGTATTACATAATAAATGAAATTGTTATGTTTTTTATTTTCAAATAGTAGAATTAGGAAACTCTTTAATGATGTCTTTGAAGAGGAGAACATAGGGCTATACCAATCAAAGAAGGACGCTTGTGATTTTTGTTGTTCTTACAAGGCTGGCAATGTAGAAGAAGAAGCCTACCAGCAGCATATCGAAGCAAAAAATTTAGCACGCGAAGAAAAGAACAGAGATAAAGAAAAAGCAAAGTTAAAAACAATCCATGCTATTACTGCTGACTTGCAAGCCGTGAAGCTATGTCCTTCTTTAAACGCTAGTGCACTGTATTTCAAAACTAAATTAGCTGTACATAACTTCACTATTTATAACCTTGGAACGGACGAAGTTGATTGCTATTGGTTTGACGAAACTGCATGTGATCTAAAAGCAACCACGTATGCCTCTTTTTTTGCTCACTATCTATCAAAGTTGTTAGAGAGAGACCCGAAAGATGTTGTCATTTGGAGCGATGGATGCACAGCGCAAAATAGAAACAGTGTGCTGGCAAACACACTCCTCATGTTGGCAAAAGAGAAGAACGTGACTATCACCCAAAAGTATTTAGAAAAGGGTCACACGCAAATGGAGGTCGACTCCGTACATTCCGTCATAGAGAAAATTAAAAAATTCCGAGATATTTTTGCCGTCTCAATATGCATCCATGACTAAAGAAGCTAGGAGGAGACCATTTCCGTACACAGTCATACAACCAGACCACACGTTCTTTAAAGATTACAGCGACAAAAGGTACCAAATATACGATTCAATAAGACCTGGACGAGGAGTTGGTGACGGCTGCGTTGTCGATCTACGCGTGTTAAAGTATAATCCTCATGGAACTATTGAATGCAAGACTAATTATCAAGCTGATTTTAGCCCCTTACCCAGGAGACCTAAAATTATATCGTTACCTTTATCGAGGGTTCCTCTACTTTATTCATCCAGATTACCAATTCAAGAAACAAAATATGAACACTTGCAACAGTTAAAAAGTGTGATGCCCCGTGATTGTCATGCGTTTTATGAGGAGATAATTTTGAGAGAGGAGCCCTTTAAAAGGAGATAATTTCTTTTTTGTAGGTAGCTTTTTTACCTTTCGCTTACTAACTACTAATATTGATAAATAGTAGTCCCTTAATAATAATATTGATAGATCTCACTCTCGAGTCAATTTGTTGATTATAAAGCTTTTATAGGATTACACCTCTATAGAACTGTTTCTAGATTTTTGTCGTTAATTATGATAATTTTGAGACTGTTTGATTAGTTCTTACGTAATTAATAATACTTTGGGTCACTGTTGCTCAAATTTTGTTGTTTTTTTTAATAGATATTTTTAGGCACATCACCTTTAAAGGACTTTAGTGATTTATTTTGTGATTGTTAAAATTACTTTATAAATAGTGAACAGTGTCACTGTCAACACTGATTACTTTTTGACTGAGTTTTGATTGTTTTGTTAATTTTTTTGTAGTGGTGGAATAATTATGATTAAAATGATTAATGTGCAATGATTGGAATACTAAATAATATTAAATGAATCGTTAATTGAGTTTAGGGTATTATTTTATTTTATTAACAATTCCGCGTAAGTACTGATAATGATCCAGAACTGTTAGAAAAAATACAGCGTAAGTGACTTTGTAAACCAACTAATAGCAATATTAACTTTAAAATTAGTACATTAGTTAAAGGAGGACGAAATAGTTCTAAAACACAAGTTCGTTCGAAATTCGGCTGATTCGTTGTTTAGAAAATTAGTTTTTTGGCCCTCCTGTAAAGTTGCAAAGATGTACTTACGCGGTATTTAACAATGTTAGTTACGCGGTATTGGACTATCAACGACGCTATGGAATTTCTCAGAAGCTGTCTGTTGTTCCTGTGAATAATCACTTACCAGGCGCGTCGGATACTCGCACTTTCAACAAATAGAACTATGGAACAAAAAATGCTTGTCACCAAAACTTTTCACTCTATATGAGAGTGGGGTGTTTGCTACTTGTTGTAAGTACTCATAATCTCGCGATCATGTCTCTTCACACAAAAGCTTGTTCAAGTTATTCCACATCCAACAACTAAATCGGTAACAATAAACAAAACAAAATTAATGCGCCGCCCATAATTATAATGTGGTACGCAAGTGAAGCTTCAGGGTTCTTGAATATTCATCAGATCATTATCATAAGCAAATACCCCGGGTTGTTGCCTGCTTTCCTGAACCCTCGTGTACCCCAGAGTACCCAGCTATAGGAAAAAATTTCGAGGGCAGGGTCGCGGTGTTAAGGGTGGTTATAGCGATATTCAGAAGATTTTGCTGATTAGTAATGCTTAATGGAGCGTCAATAAGAGATGCACATTATTCACGCGGGGATTTTGCATAAATGTTCTAGTTTTATGAATATTATGTCGTCTGGAGTGGGTGTCGTGGCGCGACTTGCTAGGGGTCAATGTCCGTCTGCTGCGATTTTAATCTTGATACGAGGACAACCATGCTTACCTATTCTGAGATAAGTATGTTATGATAATTGTGGTCAATGAAATATTATGTTGAAAACTTCCTTCTATTTATTTATAAAAAAATATGTTGCTACAGCACTATTCTTAAACTCTGACCCCACAGCACCATTTTACTATTTTCCCAGTGCGCTTAAGAGAGTGTTTCACGGATATCTTGAAAAAATCTGGCTCAAAAATAATGAAGACAGAAATATATTCAAGCATGCATAAAGATCTCTCGAAAGCGTAGTGTACCGCTAAAATGCCGGGGTCGACAGACAAGCCGGCTCGGCGGCTCAGCGGCTCGACGGCTGGTGGAACACAATCATTATGCACGACCACTAACACCAGACTTATTCCTTTACATTTATTCACCAACATGGCAGCACTTCAGAAATATTGCTTCAAATTCTCTCTACTAAGATGTTATAATAATTTATTTCTCTACGAGGGCTGAACGGCCGTAAATTATAATTTTGACAAATTAAAACTGACAATGTAGACTCAATTCGTAAATGAATTTAAACTTGTACATTTTAACTTTTAGCAACATTTTAATTATAATAAAAACACGAAATTTAGTTTTGTGAATTGGTAAATAAAAATACAGCAAATTGAAATTCAGTGAGGGAATTTGTTGAATTGCCTATAAAATGATATATGTTTTTGTTTCTACAAACACGAATATTTAATTAACGGTATCATTTTAATGTATTTTGCTTGGTTTTGAATAATTGAATAATTACTGAAACTTTAATAACTAGAAACCAACTACAAACTATAAGGCGTGTACTTTTACTGTATATCCAGAAATTACATGTTTCACCAACCAAGGTCTGCACCTACAGACATTTGCGATTCAGTAGAAAACTAACCAACACGAATTCGATATCTAAAAGCATACCTAGACCAAAATATATCCTTGCTCTTTGTAGCGCCAACACATCCTTTCTTTCCTCTGCCGGGAGCGGAAGGAGCGGAGCGAGCGGAAGGCAACCGTTGCGCAATTATCGCGACAATTAGTCGTGCGCGGCGCGGTTATTACACAACCTCACGCTTAATTGCGATAGATATCGCGGAGATACAAGAAAAACGTAGGGTTTCGAGAATATGACGATTAGAATGGTGTCCCTTGTTTCGCAGACAGAAATTTCAAAGAATTTCGTTTCGCAGAAAATGTTTGACATAATATTTGGTCCTCGTATTTTTATTTCGAATATTTTTGTTTCAACTATTTACTTGAATGAAACATATTTTACAGAAACACAATCCAATTAATTTTATAATCACATTTTTTTATTTATCAAACTTATCAAAGAGTAGAATTCTTTTTTAACGAATATTGTTTGTTCGATGTATGTTTCCATGGTATTTTATTTCAACGAAATTATTAACCTTAAATTAAAATATTGTCTTTAAAAGTCAATATGTTGTACTACAAAAGTTTGTGACAGAAACGAATGCAAACCAGAATCTACGTAGTCTTGTCTGCCCTACCCTTAGAGTATAATTTAAGCCCGCGTAGGCGCGCAGGGATGAGGCGGCCCGCGAGTTGAGGAGCAGGTGGTATCTAATGCTCGCCGGCGCGGCTGAGTCTGGCCGGCTTGCCAGCATGCAGTATGCAACAGGCATGGACACCATTAGTAAGAATAACCAGACTTTTTTCCTCCTTGACTTCTCAAGTCTTGACTTTAACCGCATTATTTTTGTGAATGCGGTGTTGTAATTTTATACGAGGGTATGTATTTATCAAAGGTATGAATTTTAGAAACCGACACTCGATAAAATTTTATTCTTCGTAGTTAGTTTTATGTGAAACAAATAATATGTGGATAAAGAATATTTGATTTCTATGATAAGAATATTCTAACATTAAACTTTATTTGAAACAAAAATCGATCAATTTAAATTTCTTCAAAGTAAGTATTCTGCGTATTGATTATTCTATGAAATAATAATATGAGAAATAATTTATGTGAAACGAAATTCGATTAAACAATTAGCGATGAAACAACGCACAACCTGATTAGAATATATAAATAAGTGAGATTTATAAAATACCATTAAAATGGGAAACTATAGCAAAACTGCAAAATATAAAAAAGGCAATCTGCCTGTCAGATACCAGCATAAAAAGCCGAAACAGCAAAGTCTGTTTTATCATGTTTTTAGAAATTAGTCAGGAATTTTCTTTTCTTACTTCCCTGTATTTCAGTTTAATAATCCTACTCTCAAAGGCTCTGTTAGTCCAAATTCCACAAATCAAAAGAATTCCAAGTCAGGACATAAATAAACCATTAGTAATATGAAAACAGCTAGTCCGAGCTAGTCGTAACCCACAGATTCCTTTGACCAACTGTCCGGGTAACAGGCGATCTTAGGAAATTGACTTGCATATACACGACAAACTGTTACAGAACTCTGCAAGAGCATTATTAAAATATATTTGGTTGATTCGTTTGCATCTGTGTGACTTGAAATAGTGTGGGGTTGTGGAATTTTGGTAATCTATTTCATACTTGGAGGGAGGTACTGGAGTATGAAGGAAATTTTCAAAGGTCCCATACCAATAAAACTAAAAACGAAAGTGATGAATATTTACATAACACCGGTTCTTACTTACGCATGTCAAACCTGGCCTCTCAAAAAATCCTTTTTAAGTAAAATAAGAAGCTGTCAACGAGGAATAGAACGAAGTTACATGGATATCAGATTGAAGGACAGAGTCAAACGTTCACTGATAAGGAAAAAAACAACGGCAAGAGATGTAGTCAAACAGGTCCTGACACAGAAATGGAAATGGTCAGGACATATTCAGAGAGTTACGAATGAAAGATGGTCACAAATTATGACAAATTGGTATCCAATCAGCAAAAAAAGAAGGAAGGGTAGACCATGTAAAAGATGGAGTGACGACATCGTAAAAACAGCTGAAAACTTATGGCCCAGACTGGCAAAAGACAGAGTCAGCTGGAACAGTTTGGAGGAGGCTTTCACCGCAAAAGGCGGTCCTTACACCTAACAATACTAATATTATCTTAAGTACAAACACTAACATCACTAACAAATAAATAAATAAGTACACAACACATTAGATACACACATCAAAAGTGTCTAGGGATCAAGCATTTTTATGCGGATTTCTTGAGATTGAGATGTGGCTTTGTAATAAATTTATGATTTTATAAATTTATATGGATTTTTTGGTGCATTTCATAATTTGAATCAGGAACTGTGAATCAAATTCGAGTAAAAGATGAAAATCAGCTGTCAATATTTTCCCTATAAAAACATACAACGCATTGAAGACATTATTAGTGCTACTGTTTCCCTACTACTGCTTAAAACCAACGTTATTATGGAGCGGCGACGTCATTTAAGCAGGGAAGAAATGCTCAGAGCCGTGGGAATGATAGAAGCTGGTTCCCGGCAACGTACTGTGGCTTTAGCTCTGAATACAAGTCAGAGTGTTATCAGTCGACTTTGGACACGTTACCGAAGCACTGGTACCGTGGCTGAGCGCCATGGAGGACGGTATCGCTGCACCACACGGAGACAAGACCGATACACTCAAATCTTAACTCGAAGAGCTCCAACAATAACCGCCATGATGTTAGCCGTGAGGCTTCATCACTCTTCAGGGAACTTAATTAGCGACCAAACAGTCAGAAACCGCTTGCATGAAGTGAACCTTCATTCCCGAAGACCGCTACGGGTACCACCTATAGCAATGCACAATCGTAGGATTCGATATCAATAGGCTCTTGAACACAGAAATTGGGCAGAAGAACAATGGCGTTTCGTGTGCTTTTCTGATGAGTCTCGTTTTGGTATGAGACCGGATACAAGACGTATACGACACTGGAGAACCCCTGGACGCCAACAGCGATTAAAATCCTGCCAGGAAGTCCATCCTTATAGTGGTGGAACCATCATGATATGGGCGGGTATTTGGATCGGCGGAAGAACTGAGTTGATTTGGATCAGAGGCAACCTCAACGCTCAAATTTATGCTGAGACGATTGTATCAGACGTCATCGTTCCTCTACAAGTGCAAATCGGTCCCTTATTTCAGTTAATGCATGATAATGCACGACCGCACACCGCAAGAGTTGTAAGACAGACTCTCGCCGCAGCTAACTAACATCAATGTCCTGCCCTGGCCTGCTCAGTCGCCAGACTTGAACCCGATTGAGCATGCATGGGATATGCTACAGAGAAGAGCTCTGCCGAATATGGAGGGTATCCAGTCGCAAGAAGACCTTTTTTTGTTGTTGCAACGGACATGGGCGGTCATTCCACAGCGTGATTTGGATGAACTCATTTTGAGTATGCCAAACCGATGTTCTTGTGTTGTTAGTGTTCGCGGTAGAAACACGGATTATTAATTATTTAAGTTACCCAATAAAATTTTAAAGAAAACTGTTATTTCAGTCTTTTTTTCGAACTTTAATGTTAGTGGTTCAAATGTCAAAAATCCCTTTATTAGAAAATGGCAAATTTCTTTATTAATGCAAAGGTGACTTGGTTTATCGTTACTGTGACAAACGAAAACACTTTATTTGATGAATCCTTAAAGAAAATTTTAATTAATATCAATCAGGAGAAAAGTTATTGCAAAAATATATGTTGATCCCTAGACACTTTTGATGTGTGTATGTTAGATACAAACTAAATGTAAAGGATAAATAAAGCTAAATAAACAAATTTCATACTTACTTACTTGACGTCACGGTTGGCGCAGTGGTTGAGCGATCGACTGCTGCGCTGCTTGTTTTTATTTGTATGGCCTACAGATAGTTGTTCGGGGTCTGGCTGTTTGTGTATGTGAGATTAAATTTTTGTAAACGCACCGACGATACAGGAGAAATTCCTAGAGTGGGGCAACGTTTAAAAAACTGAATTTGCATGTGAGTAATTAACGATGGACACTGTGTTGTGCCGATTGTTGAGAAGATTTGATATTTATCCATATTGTTATCCAGTTTATAATTTTATCAGTTCTTAGAAAAATCAGGATATTTGCGTGAAATCCCTAAAATACGGAAAAATCAGAAACTCCATTTTTTCCTTGACAATTTTTATTTAGCCCCGCTTTGCGAAATCGCTGATATTCTCTCTTTGAAATAGAATAGTTTTTCAGATATATCCCCGTTCGTATTGATATAAATTTATACGTAAAACTGTATTTATGCCAGTTAAAAACGTTCACACGATGATATCTATAATCTAATATACAAAACTTAATCTATGTATGACACATTCTCAATGTAACGGATAATAATACCCGAAAGTTTTATTTTGAAATATTTAACGTTGCCAATGGTAGCCTTTAGAAAAAAAACGGATCATTTTGACATCTAATTTTGGACATCGGAAGCTTCCATCTCACAGGTTTGATTGAGGGAAATTGAATTAAACCTGACCCCAACCGCACGAAAATAATGTTTCGGACAGGATATTGACAATTATATCCTAAGCAAAAATTAAATTTAAAAAACCCCCAACATAAGTGACCTCTAAAAACCATAAATGGACCGCTAAGTAGACCGCTTAGTACAAGCACAAAATAAAGCGGACCCCGACGCTAAGACGGTTGGATTATTTTATTTATGGTTTTTATAGGCCTCCCCCATTTCTTCCACTTTTCTCGGTGTTGCGCTTGTTCTCGCTAATTATCGAAAACAAAGAGTTATAAAAATTTAAAAAACCTGATCTTTTAGGGGGGGAGGGGGGTGCAGTGCCCCCCCCCCCCGGCAATGCCCATGGTGACAAGTAACCAGATTTCAAATTTCGAATCGACCAGATATGTGGAAGTTGTTTATTTCCCTTCAACTAGAAAAAAGGTGATGACCTACGGCTCAGCAGATTTTCTTGAAACATAGCTAAGAACACTCTCGATTAAAATACCTTTCAAACGAAACCAATTTCATCAAAATCGGTTCATCCGTTTAGGAGCTACTATGCCACAGACAGACACACAGATACACACGTCAAACTTATAACACCCCTCTTTTTTGGTCGGGGGTTAAAAACAATATCCTATAAAAATCTTGACCTATGATATAAGAGAGTTGTCCCCATGCAGTCCTCCCCCAGCGACGCCCTAAGCCGAGGTTCGTACCCCACAGGGGGTGCCCTTAGCGTGCAGTCGCTTAGTTTGTAAGTTTTTATGCCCTGGCGGGAGGCCTTACTCTTAAGGCACCCACAGGATAGTCCGGTTAAGCAGACGACAACCTCATAGGTTGAACTGCGAGATGCCATTCAAAAAAAAATAAATTAATATATATATATAAGAGAGCTGACTTTTCAGGTCAGGATTAGATGTAGAGTTTAAAAGCAAGCCCTAAAAATTTAAAAGGAAACCTACGCTCAAGTTTACTTGGACATTTACAACAGATAGGTAGTGAAATAGTGTTGGATTCGGTTAACCCAAGTTACCCACATCGTGGAAACGGCGGTAACTTCAACAATTTGCAATTTTTGAACATTTACCTAAATTTTAGAGTTGCATGTACAACTTGTGAATAGTTGTAAAAGTTTGAATACGAATAGTTGCATACTTTATAGTGTATATCCTTTGTAGGAAATAAAACTATAGGATGTTATGTAAGAAAAAGACAAACCGCTTTTGCATGATCTCTGAAACGTTGTAAACGAAGTAGTGAACAAACAAACAATAACAAGTTAGAAGGTTTTCCGGGTATTATTAAGTAATATCGTTCACATTTCAGCTACCCACAATTTTCAACTCCTAAAATACGTAAATTATTGTCTTCATGAGAAGGCAATAATTTATTTACCTACGTCCTAAATAGGAACATTCGCGGAACTCTAATTCCCAAATACTGATATAATATGTAGGATTTAATCATAAACAGGTAAGGAATACATTAAGTAGGTACTGCCATACTAATGTGGTACATTATTCGCAGAACTGATGATTGGATGAGAGTAAAATGTTCTCGAGTGGATGCCGGGTACCGGAGGGCGGAGCGTTGATATGGGTCTCCCACACGGTGGAGTCATGAACTGAGGGCCGAGACTAGGTGGCGGCGGCGACCTCTCGCGTCTGGCTCTGGTCTAATCCATGGTTCGGAGCGAGAGGGAATGCGAAGCCATCGCCTCCTTCTGCGAAGCATTCATGCTAGCGAAGGTGGTGGCGGAACGTGAGAGGGAGAGAGCCACTCGTCCCAGCCGCCGCGGGAGACACCCCGAGCGTCGGGGGCCACCTAGTGGCCCCGGCCACCGTAGTCGCGGATATGTGGACGGTGAGTAATGGGCTACCTCACCATCCGTCCGTCTTAAGACGACAGGCCGTGTCGACGGCGAGTTTGTGTTCCACGCGCGCCTTAAAGAGTTGTCAACAAATTGGAAGGGGTTCGAGAGGGACGATGCGTGCCCCTCCGCTGGGGATCAAGTGACGATTTCCCATTCGTAAAAAAAAATGGTGTAATTCATCAGTGAGATCGATAATCGAAAAACCAACATTGAATAGTACCGACATAAGCTACAGATAACTTGTCAATGGTCAATCCTGTTGAAAGTCAAAGTGTACTTATTGTCAGAGAAGCCCATGTCCAGGAGAAATGTACTTTCGGTTATGTCCTTAAATGTAAACTTACCGTTCTGTTTCCCAGGTTTCGGACCCGGCAGCTGAGGTAGGCGGATTTGCCAACAAGCGCGGTGACGTTGCGCGGAGTGGCCGCGTCGAAGGACGGCGCCAGGCGTGCGCCCGCGCCGCCGGCCGGCAGAGAGTTCACCGACCCCGCCCCGCCCGCGACGTCACATGCACCTGGGGAAGAACGAGTTTCAGCGTTTAAAGAAAATAGTCTCAATAAATAAAGTTGAAACTTGTGTGCAGTCAAGAAACGAAAGATCAGTATCTTTAGGTCCTTTTCTCACTATGTTGGAGTCGGCTACCTGTCTAACTAGACACAGCTAAGTAGAATACATGTATTTTCCATGAAGCGCAAGTATATCTGATGTCCACAATCTTGCATGTGATAAAGAATTCTTTTGTACCAGTGTACCAGTCTTTTGTACCAGTAGAATTTTACAGGAAGCTCTGAGGACGAACAAATAAGACGTTACTCTTCTTTATCATCTGTTCTTCTGAGGAAAACATTGATATATTAAAAAACTACGTGTCACTATGTTCGTACACACTAATCTCCGAAACCACCCAACAGATTAAAATGAAAGGTGTATGAGCCTGGACCCGATAGCCCGCCCCTGCTTCTCACGGCAACAGGGGCGGGTAAGGATATAAAATAAGTAACAAACACACTTATCTCAAATCTAAAGTATTCGATATAACCCACACTACACAACGGTTATTGAACGTTTTCGTTCGTGTGCCATCACCATAGAAACACGTGTAACATCATCATAAAGTCATCCAGCATCCGTGAACTTTACGAGCGAATAAAATCCGCGCTCCATTGTGACAAGAGTATTTGTGTGAGACAAAGATGGCGCCCATTGTACTACACATTCATTAAACTATGCTCGGACGATCTGCCTTTGTTTTAGCGTTATTTTATTTTTGGATTTTATAAGGAAGAAAAATATTATTGGAAAAAAATGTATTTGCTTTTTTAATTTGGTGTTTGCTCATTAGCTCTATCGCGTGTGTAGGTGTGTGAGTAGGTACATTAGTTCAGTTCTGTGGCTGACGACTGTGGTCAAAGTCGTAAAGAAAGTTTTGAGTATGCATGTAGATGGGTACCAAAGAATAGAGGATATAAGAGTAGAGGACGACCAAAGAAACAATGGATGGACTGTGTGAAGGATGAAATAGCTAGAAAGGATATGACTGCTGAAATTAACAGTATAACTTATTTGAGATTAGGGCAGGCGAATGGTGATGACTAACTACTGTGGTAATCTGTCTGTCAAATATCGTGATTAGTTAATATTTTGATAACTTTGGTTACGTGTGTGCCGTGTTTAAGTTATTCGAGACGGTTTAATGAGAATAAAAGGTTGTACATTAGGATCAAGGTTTTTTTTATTTTCATAACAATAGCAACCTGTGTGTGTGTTAATAATCCTTTCAGTCTTCTGTTAAATAAGCTTAACTTCATACAAAATAATAAATTCATTTTTACACTGACAATAATAATATATCAAACTAATCTTCCCTATTAAGGGCAAACTATAAACTTTCCTAAGTGATTCTTTGTCTGGCTGAAATTGCTTTTAGCGATTAGACCGCCTTTTGCACCGTTTCTCATTTATGTAAATTCATGATGTACTTTCTTAGTGTCTTTCTTTATCTTTATGAAAAGCCAGAGGTTGTAGATAAAGTGACAGCGATTATGATGATTATAAAGTCGAAAATGTATGAGAGTATGTCAATCCAGTAGAAAATATGGCTAGTTCATTGTATGCCCTCTGAACAAAAGTCTATCCAAATAGGTTATCTAACTATCTATCAACAAAATTAGCTTCCAAACAGACCGGTTAAAACAAAGGTTCCGAAATAGCCTAGAAGACAAATAACCAGCAAAGATATTGTTAGTTCGACACAAGCATCGTAATGCATCGGAGACTGAACGGGCACGAACGGGCACGGATGTCAACGAGGAAATCATTCCGCTAGGCCCCTGCCGCGCTAGCTAAATACTTAATTGATGCGCACTAACCTAGCTATTTGAATACCACGGAGTAGACAGAATACAGAAAGCTTACGTCTATTCTTCTGTCCTCTCGTGTCAGACGAAAGTGCTTTCTAATGGCCTAATCAAAATAAAAGGAACCAAAAAGGACAGCAATAAATGTAAACTGCATAACATTTTGGTCGTAGCAATGCAAGACTTTTTTTTACAAAGAGGATGTTTTTCATAGTAAAATATAAAAAACATACTTTGACTTTTCCTAGAATAATGGCTTATGTCATATTTGTGACAAAAACAGATAACGTCACCCCGTTTATAATTAGTGAGTCCTAATTAAGCTGACAAGGTTGAAGGGCTGTAAAATTACTCGAGTAGAAATATTTAATAACAGACAGTATACACACTACACGTGTTCTTTCAATTTATAACATAACGAGTACAAAATATTAATTATTTTTCAGAGCACCAGACCTAGCACGAGACACACAGACTACGAGTATCAAAATTCTGCCAGATAGAGTGCACCCAATGTAAACAGCAATCAAATTATGTACCTACTGCTGAACAAGACAATGTGACTGTATCTAGTCCTCTAGGCGGAATGCAACGCCGAACACACGCTAATTGGTCGTGTCCTACAGGCATGGCACGTAGAAGTGGCCATTTCACATCAAATGTTACATTAATTTTGGTCTAGTTACTGTTAAACATGAAATCGTACACAAGATGATTTCGTTTTCCAGGCCGGGCAAACTGTTTTGGGTTTTCCAAGCCAGTAAAAGCCAGTCAAAGCCAGTAATTTCTCAGTCGCAGCCCCAAAATCTGGATGTTAGGCTCTCAGTTACTAGTATTATACTATCTGTGGTTGAGGGGAACCTATTGCCGTCCAAACATTGGTGTATTATGGATACGACCCAGTCAAACCCTTTAGGGACTAAAATTCAAATTTAAAACAAATGAAACTTCAAAAGATATTTCCCATGGAGGAGAACCTGCAAGAAACTGTATGGTTACTCTTTAAAATTAATTCTGATTACAGGCAAGATGTTATAGGGCACACCACAATTATAGTGGCGATAAGTCCCCTCTTTGAGTAGTGGGTTGAGAGGCACCACGGCACTCTCACCTTCCGCCGGACGCAGATCCTCACCGGACAATGTTGTTTCGGGAGGTTCCTGCACCGAATCGGGTAGGAGGAAACGCATGGGTGTCTCCACAGCAAGGATTGCCCGGAGGACACGGTGGAGCACACCGTCGAGGTTTGCTCCGGTTGGTCTCAGCACCACCGTGTCCTCGTAGCGGCGATTGGCGGCAACGACCACTCGCGTCCGGCCTTGGTGCATCCATGGTCCGTAGCGAGAGGGAATGGGAAACCATCGCATCCTTCTGCGAAGCAGTCATACTAGCGAAGGTGGTAGCGCAACGTGAAATGGAGAGAGCCTTATGTCCCAGCCACCGCGGGAGACGCCCCAGGCGTCAGAGAAAACCGGCCACCGTAGGCGCGGGCCTGTGAACAGTGAGTGATGGGCTGGCTCACCGTCCGTTCGTCTTATGACGACAGGCCATGTCGACGGTGCGTCCGTGTTCCACGCGCGCCTCAAGGAGATGTCAGCAAATTGGAAGGGGCTCGAGAGGGTCGATGCCTGCCGGGGCTGCGGGACTGTTCGTAAGAAATACCGTGGAACATGGATGAGTTTTAATTAGTACAAGTCTGACACTCGCATCCAATCCGCACAGGGCGGGAGCGGGAGGGGTCATTTGATGATTTCCCATCCGTAAAAAAATGATATTATTGATAGCAATCCTTCTGTTCTAACACACTCTGTGTGTCGTTATGGAACTGCGCATCCGGGCTAGTTCCGGGTTAGATCCGACACACCGCTGCGGCGTGATTTCCATGATTGATATGCGTTTTAACGATATTAAGGAGCGCGTATTAATGATCCCTCTAATTATTTTGATTAATTATCACTATTGCGTTACTGTTGTGTGTTACGGTCTAATGCAATTATCTATTTCAATTTGAGGAATAATTATGTATTATGATTATGCATCATGCAGGATTCGATTGAGGTGAATAACAGAGCGGTCCAGGTAGCAAGCAGCTTACCGATCTGACGTTGATATTATATTGACGAAAACCGTAGAATAGAATAGAATAGAATAATACTTTATTGTACACCAAAAATCAAACATAACGGTTGTTATGGTTACAACGGCGGTCTTATCGCTTATAGCGATATCTTCCAGACAAGCTTTGGATGGACATTACGGAATTAAAAATAAAAAGGGGGTAGTCAGTGGTGTACTCTACACAAAATTTTTAAACAAAAAAATGTAACTAGAATAGTGAAAATTTTGACTCAAAGAAATTACTGAGACTGAAAATGATTTGTAACTAAGCTTTTAAAACTAGCGAGTGACTGTGCTTGTCTTACCGACACCGGCAATTCGTTCCATAAATGGACAGCCTGGACCGTGAAGGACTGGTCATAAAATTATTAAAAAAAAAACTGATCGAAATTATAAAAAAAAAAAAAAAAAACTGTTTTCCTATTAATAAACACTTAATCCAGTTTCCAAAGTGTTGGGTAAATAACCAAAGCTCATGCTGTATTTCGATTTTAAACTGCAAAAGATGGTAAATAATACTCAAAAAATGTTTGTTGTGTACCTATAAAGTTACCTTCTGTGAGCTGGCATGCGGTGGAATCGCACGAAAGTAAATAAAAGTATTTCCCTCGCCGTTTAAATTCAGTACACACAGTATATTTTATTAAAAGTACGGTTTCAACCGCATAAATATTATTTATGCGTCGCAGTAGTTCCCAATGAATAAATATTAATTAATGACATTTTTTCAATGGCCACTAACAAAACCAATCAATCTCAGGACTACACCAAAAAATGGAACACAAACTTAATCAATGAGCCATCAATGGCCGGCCATGATGGATGTACCCTTAATTAAGCAACAGAATAGATAACAGTACACGCAAAACTGACAAGGAAAAACATACCTTAGTACTCTATAACAAGACACCGAAGAAGACAAGAAAACCGCAAAATAAACTCTGTTTCGACAACAAGCAAGTGAAAACAGTATGCAATGTTGGCGAGCGAATTTCGTCTCTATTGTTCGAGTAATAGGAGCTGTTGTTTGTGTGAAATTATTCGGTAAATTCAGGAACAGATTGTGGGCTCGTCTGCGCCAATGAGAATGATAAAGTGACCGATGACCAGAAAACCAGCCGCCGTCACTGTCAATATTTGACTAAACAATACAAACTAATTTGCACCTGTTACTTTACTATTATGGGGGATTCATTCGTACTGTAAACTTGATTAGCTAATGGGACAATGTACATTAAAATCCTTTGATTTTCGAAATCACTTGATTTCACGTTGCTTCATAAATTTCTAGGACTCCTAGGAGCTCTGGATATCTGGAACTTTATGAAATGTACGTATACGTAATTAAATATTGCCATATTACACTCAATAACTAAAAGCTTTTTGAATTGAATAAGATGTTTAGCACATAAATATAAAATGAAACCAAGACAATCTTATTTTTATAAACTTTCATAATGTTTTCACGAGTTTCTTATAAAATGTGGTCACTTGGTTTGGTATAATCTAACCAACACTGGAAAGGAATTGCACGAAAGTTTTATTAACGGTTCTCTTGTGTTCCCTAACTTTTTTATCCATAATCTATAGTGCCATAATATTTTTGTCCTAATCGTGATTTGTCCAAAAAATAACTTTCACGTACTTAATATCACATACCATATGCAGCATGCAAGCAAACATGTCATGACATGTCCGGCGCTGCGGAACTCCGGCGCGGCGCACGGTGGGTTGATTTATATACGTAGTGGACTTAGGACATTAAAAAAAAAGTCATCTTATTTTTACTGATTAATGATGCAAATTTGTTCTACTATCTAATACAGTAAATTATTGTTCTATGACTTTTTATTTTACGCATTATTTTTAGTACTACAATTTTTTAAATATTTTTTTGTATAGAAAAAATCATAAAATCTAAAGAATCTCAAAAATCTGAAAACATCTCCAACTGCGATGTATATATTAAAATAGTACTATTTATTAGCTTATTTTTACAACTAGTCAGCTACTGCGCTTTGCTGCGATTTAGGAGAATTTTTTTTTTAATTTTTTTTCTTATTAAAATCGCATTTAAGTCTACAAAATCTCAAATTTCTTCCAATTGTTGGATAAGTATTTTAATAGTACAATTTATTTGCATCTAATCGTCTACTGTAGTTTACTGTGACTTAGTAGGTAGTTAGACTTTTTTAGATTTTTTTGAACGAAAATATCTTAAAAGTCACCTAAATCTTAGAATACTTAGCAGTGATAATTATTGTATTCTCTATTCCACACCACCCCAGAGGTAGAGAACTAGGCGCGTTTTTTTTATCAGTGGTCTCCCCAATAGGCCTAATCCACGACTACAAATCTGTGTTCTGTATGTGTGAGACTTACAAAGACAAATTCAAAATTCAAATCATTTACCAATATTTTTAGGAGGGGCCTGCACCATGCTCAACACCATGCTCTGACAATAACGGGTCTTCAGTTAAAACCCCTAAATTTTCTTGATCATCATCGTCAACAAATGTATCCTTAACGATCAACAAAGCTGTTGCTTCTTCTGAAAAGGCTTTGTGTTTTCGCACCAGTTTGTGTCGTATCTTTGAAATATGTGGATCAGAGCTGATTAACAAATTGTTCAAAATATCTTCATTAGTAGCTTTTCTACAGAATTTCCTCGAATTATGAGCACGATATCTCCGAAAATCTTTGTTGCGTGCTTCAGCTGCTTCTTCGGATAATTTTCCAATGGGCACTATACCCAAGCTTTCAATAATAGCTGCTCCGTGAGCTAAAACTTTGTGAACACTTGCAGGCATGTAAAACCAATTATATAATTCAATGTATAGTTCCATGGTGGTTTCGGTATAATCTTTAAACTTCAATATATCAATACGGTGACCCGACGAAATTGCTTCTAATATAGTTTTAAATCTTTTTATTAATTCTTCATTTACTCCTGTGATCGAAGCTGCAATATCGGGGTTTTCGAAAAATCTCCTCGCAGTATTCCCATCATTTGTTGTACCATGACCCTGTTTCACAACATCAATTAAAAGTCCTGTTTCGGATTTAAATGCTTCCTGAATATTTCTCTTTTTGCTCTCCATAATAGCTTTACTGTCACCTTTCACCATCCATGTCTTCAAATCTAATCTGTACGCTATATGAAGAATGCATTCCATGAATCGTATCCAGATGTGTAACGACGATAAACCATATTTATATAAATCGACATCAATTTCTTTTGCCAAAACCAAGGACAAATCATTCATTTCCTTTGGAGTAGCTTTACATATGTCACATCTTTGTGTTGATGTATCGCAAAGAACTGCAGTCGCTTTACCATCTATCATGGTTAGTATTAGGTTGTGCGAGATGGTCAAATCATCAACCACTGTCTTAACTAAATTGTTAATCTCTGCCTCAATCGCATTTTTTTCTTGCAAAATGCTGAATTTGTTTTCCTTCATGAATTTAAAAAACAGCGGACGACACCATAATGAGGAATTTGGGGAATCATTTTCCCATATAACTCTGTCACCAGACACTAATTTGATAGGAATCAAACTACCCATAAATACGCTAGAATCGTCAAAGTCCTCATCTTCTTCATTTTCTCTTCCAACTTTCTGCTTATAATTGGCTTGATTCGAAGCTCCGTCAAATCCCCATTTACTAATCAGTGTCAAATCTTTACAAGTTTCACTAATTTCGTTTGACATTATAATTCTCTTCACAGTAATATCCAATAGTGCCTGCAATTCTATCATAGCCGTTTTATCTGTTACTACAATAGCAGTTTTAGGTGGATAACATTTAATTTTTTCATTTTGCAGTGCGTAGTAAGAGGGATATACGTTGGTACCAGTTACTTCTGCGATACTTTTTCGTAGCGTATTATATTGCCATTTTGACAATTTCAAAGACAAAAACAAGCCTAAAGCTTCATCTGGAGAGAATACTGATTTCTTTTTATTTCCAAAAAGACAATCTTTTACTTTTTGCACGTCCTGTGGATGCTTGAGCAGATGCTGTAATATGTCAGCAACATCTTCCTTTCCTTCTGCTTTTAAGTTAAAAACATGGGCATGTGACAACTCCTCTGAAGCAATAGTTTGCGTAGTAAGTTCCGTACGTCTCTTTTTTTGTTTAGGACCTAATTCTGTAAATGGTTTTCTCGGACTTACTTGAGTTGATGTACCAACAGACACCTTTTCATGAGATGTAGTTGATGTGCTAGGAACTGGTTCGTCGTCGTTTTTTGCAAAATCTTTCATAAACTCAGGCCAAACTATCTCCGATGCCAACCAATCACTGTATTTACTTCTAAATGTATGTTCTTTTCGTTTAGCATTTTCCCATTTTTTATAAGTATTATAACAATACTTTGCGCAGAATTCCTTTAGCAAATTATCATTATCTTGATTTAAATCACACAATTTTGACTTGATAGCACTGTATAAAAAGTTATGATCCTTAATACTACCACTTGATTTCAATTTCACAAACATATCAACATTAGTAACTAAATCACTAAACATTTTCACAAAATTCTCGAAAATCAACTTTTAACAAAAATCAAGTAACGAGCGGGTAGTCCGTATGTAAAGGGTGGTTACAACGAACTGATATCATTGTTTTCAACTTGCTACCCCAAATATTTTTTACCTGCAAATTTACTGCCCTCTGATTGGCGCACGTCACTAATGACGACTCGTCTACTGATAAGAAAACCGGTTTTGGTGTTGTGGAAAGAGTGGTGTGGAATGCAGTTGCACAAAATATTTACAACAAACTAATAATAATAATCCTAATAATATGCACCATGCATCGAATTCTTTGTTTTATTCATACAAATTAAATCTCTGAAATTTTAGGGTAATAACCTACTTTAAAAAAAAGTTCCAAAACATAAAAGTATGGTATAAGTATATACAATGCAAATATATATTTAAAAATCCTTAAGTCCCAACTTCGCGATTTCAGCCCACCGTGCGGCGGTCCCACGCGAGCTTATCGTCGTAGCTGGTTTAACGCTCACCACCGCAGCTTCGGCTTACTGGCCGGCTTCATCGGCCATCCTCAGCCCCAGCGGCGAGCGTCACAACCACCTCCTCCTGAACTCGGGCTGCCTCACCCCTCTGCGCCTTCGTGATTCTAAATTACACTCTAGGAGTAGGGCAGACAAGACTGCGTGGAGTCGGATTTACAGCGATTCTTTTCTGTCACTAAAACCTAATTGTTAGCTAATGTTTTAGAACTAAATCTTTTATTATAAATGCATATTAGGAATAATACACATTATACGTATAATACAATACTTAGGACATATGACTTAGGATTCAATTCTTATAGTACTCGATATCACAGAATAGTTTTAGAACTAAAGATAATTATAATATTATGTGAAACAAAATTTCGAATTTTTGAACATTATGATTACTGAAGTGCAAACGTGTTATGGATTATGATTTTCGGACAAACAATTTTAGGAGCGAAAAGAAGGGAAGGGGGGGAGTACCTTTATTAACAAAGCTTTATACCAAAACACCCGTCGACCATATTATATTCTTCTATATATATTCCGTAAATTCCCTCAACAACATTTCCGGGAACATTGAAGCTGGTCCGAAGCCCTTTGTCTAACTTTGTAAAGTAATAATATTAATTGATACCGTGAGCTTGTTTATTTAAAAGCAAACCTGAAATTATTGGACCCTAACTAAGTCTTCTTTAAAAGGGAAGTTTAATTAATTGGTTGTAGAGGAAAGGGAAGAAAAAGAGTTTCATCGGGCTTTGTGTTGTTTTTTTCACAAATAACGCCCCGTTCACGTCCTCACAAAATGCCACAAGCGACTCGATTTACGTCAAGCGACAAAAGCTTGCATCACTTGTTTCAAATGCCTAAGTACCGTTGCTTATCCGGTCATCGGTGCGGAAAAATTACGAACGCAGTTTCAGACACCATCATCATGATCTGCCTAGCCTTTTCTTAACTAAGTTGGGGTGGGCTTACAGTCTAATCAGAATAGCGTAGCTGAATACCCGTACCTATTTTTAACTTCCGACCAAAAAAGAGGGGTTTGACGTATCTGTATGTCAGTCTGTGGCATCGTAGCTCCTGAACGGATGAACCGATTTCGATAAAATTGGTTTCCTTTGAAAGGTGTCTTAATCAAGAGAATTCTTAGCTATGTTTCAAGAAAATCTGCTAAGCCGTTCGAAGATCATCACCTCTTAGTTGCTGTAGGGATATAATCAACTTCCACAGGTCTGGTTGATTCGAAATTTGAAATATTGTCACTTGTCACACCATGGGCAACGCGGGGCAGGGGCTGGCTGCACCCCCGTCCCCCCTAAAAGCTCAGATTTTTTAAAGTTATAGCCTTCCCTGTTTTCGTTAATTGGTGAGAAGAGGCGCCACACCAAGAAAAGTGGAAGGAATGGGGTGAGTGAAACACTCAAGACAAAGAAGAACAAAAAAAGTTAAAAAAGTATGAAAACAATAATTTAATAGTATGTAGTAAGTAATTAAGTAGACCACTTAGCACTAGCACAAAACAAAGCGGACCCCCGACGCAACGACGCTTGTTTTTTTTTTTTTTTTGTTTTTAGACGATTTTTGTGTCGGGTTTTTTTTTTATTTTTTACTTCTTTTTTGTAAATAGAGCGACTGACTATCTGACACAGTTAGTAGTGGGTAATACGATACCACTTGGTGAGGCTCTTTATCCGATTTTTGGGGCTACTAATGACAGCCGGGACTGAAATATTTGCCAGAGTTCGCTGTTCGGTGTCCGCTGACGACCGCAACTTCTCCGTACAGATTTAACCTCTTTCACTTGTTGTCTATATGGCCGGTGGCACAATACGCGTGCCGCTTGATCGCGTAGCTGGTGGCCAAGCAGTAACGATGTTTGTTCTTGTTTATTTGATGTTTTTCTATTGTAAACTTAAGTGTACACGTGCGATATGAGCAGGCGACTGTAAAGCTGTCAGTATTAGGGGACGGGCGCGACTTTTGTTTATTTATAGAACGACAGTGTGTTGCGATCGATAGCTTAGCTAATAGCTCGTTGTATTGTGTTAACAGTTCTTTTTATGACGCTTTTAGACACACATTTTATTTTTGTTAGAATACATGGACTTTGAATCAACTAGCTGTTACCCTTGACTGCGTATATTTTCCAACACAACATTCACGATAAAAACAATCCTATTCATAAAAATAACCATTTCCATCTAAGGTAACCTAACTAGATACCACATAACTATAGATTCAGTGGTTAAGGCTTGAAAAAATAACAGATAGACTCAGATTTAATAAAGAATCTTTCTCTTACATTTCAATAAGAATGTGGATAATATGAACATAAGTCTTATACCGCCAATCTACTTGGAACAAGCGTGGTTATAGTGGGTAATAATAGTCCGAGTTCATAACCTATGATTGAATAGATCGCTATGAGAACCTAAAAGCCTGTTGTTGACAGGTTGGCCTTTGTTTTCCGCAACCAAACTTCCGTTCTATTTGCTATGAATATTACAAAAGTCAAGTCCAGGACTCCAAACACTAAAAGTCGTCTCAAGGTTTCACAAATACCCTTTAGGTAACCTTTAGTGGAACAGTATGATTTGGGCACTGTGTTTATAAATTACCTACCTATTAATCTTCATGTACGCGTTTATCTATGTTTATCATACTGAATAGTAGGCAGATATTGTGTACATTATAACTTGCTAACACATTTAATTATTAGCATTGTCTTTTGCGCTGATAATTTAATTAATGAAGAGACACATTGACTGAACTCAATTAGCTTATTAATTCTATGAAGCTCAATAATAAACACACTTTGTAGAATATGGTAGGTATATAGAGTTTTGCAAACGGATCCTTTGACAAATAACTTCAAAGCACATTCAGTACTAAGCTACTGAACAGAAGGTAGTTTCTAGACAGCATTACGATCTGCAGATGGCTTAGTAACGGAATCTTCTCAGTATTCATGTCAATACAACCTAGGCAACACATGGATGGATGTATTGCTCCGTTATAGATTCAGAGCTCTGTTTTTTCGCGGAATGTAAAAGCTTCTAAAGTATCAGATACACTTACTTAGTATCGACACTTGATTAGTAATAATATGATTTACCAATAACGACCCGACGTAAGCCCTACTACTGTTATCGTTCGTATATGTATATTGTGTACTTCGTGTGCAGTAGTTATTAAGTTATTTTTGTATAAAGTACTAGCTGTCCCGTGCAACTTCGTCTGCGTCACATTTTCGCAACATTTTTCATTGCTGCTCCGCTCCTATTGGTCGTAGCGTGATGATATATAGCCTATGTCCTTCCCCAAGTTGAAATCTATCTTCTTGCCAAATTTCATTAAGATCCGATCAGCCGTTTAGTCGTGAAAAGGTAACAAACAAACAAACAGAGTGACTTTCGCATTTATAATATTAGTATGGATTTATTAGTTTATAGTTATTGATTTTATACTTACATATTTATTGTGATTTATGGGCCCTAGTTGCCTAAATAAAGGATAATGTATTGTATTGTTATTTTCTAAATATCGGTATACAAATAAATATCAACCAAACTGTTTGACTCTTTAAATCCGTATTTCACAATAGCGTTAAAACCGGGGACTTCGAAGCGAAGAAGGAAAAACACGGCTATCAATAAAATATTTGATGATGCAGAAGTCCTGATGTGATGTGAAGTGTATTCCGTGTTTTGACTCCAGCACCACCGGCCGGAATACACTGACCCGGGAGGAAACACCCCGGGGATACCCGGCTAGATATAACCTCGCTTCTTTGTGTAGTTTCTTTTGTAATGTAACATTACATTACGCCTGTATTCCACGAACGTTTAGGCAGAGGTTGTTACTGAGAAATCCCTAAAGTTGAAACATTCTTTTGTACTGTTAAGAAGTAAGTATTTTTTTTCTAATGCAACTCCTCTCTCACTGGTCTTGATCGGTAATGAATACAGGATTCCTTGTTAATCTTTGAGTATTTTATTTTCTTTGTCATTGTGACTGCAAAAATAAAAGCCAATTAAATTGTAACGCGATTAGGGTCAAGTTGGATCTTAATCTTCGAACGATTCAGTACCTTCGGTTTGTGTCTTCGTTAGAAGGATTAGTGGCTTATTGATACCGGAACTAATGATTTCTACGATCTGTGTTTAAAGGCGACTAGCTTCTGCCCGCGACTTCACCCGCGTGGACTTAGGAATTTGCTCACGTGTGCGTTACCCCGCAAAATAATGTTAAAAATAGTCATTTCAATGTTATATATAATTTTTGCCTGCAGTTTCGCTCGCGCGTAAGTGTAAGTATAGGATAAATAGTTGTGTAAAAGTCTGTGATAAAAAGTAAGAAGCCAGAGAATTCATTCTGGTTAGAAAAAAGTAGATGGCTAAATGGGTTGAACCAGAATTTATTTTATACAATATGTCTTCCGAGCTACGATGAAGTAGCTCAAATGCCCCGGTCATCCATCCACGCCATTCGATATAGTTAATGGTGTAAATGAGCCAGCCATAGCCTAGGGGAGGATATTGAGACATTGTGGATTTTAAATTTCATTAATAGGGGATGATCACATTTCTTTTTTCTTTGTCCGTCGGGTAGTTTATTGAAAAGTATTGGACACGTATTTTTTCTTTTTTCACGTGGTCATAAAATTACGGAGATAAGTATATTGAGTTGAAATGGCGCATGACGTCGCATGTAGGTAAGTTTTATACCTACTTGTGACGTAGTAAGCCCCCACTCTCCAACTTTAATGAGTTTTAACTAAGTAATTATTTGATATTTTGATAAAACAAAAAATACCTACGTGTCTAATATTTTTAACCCCCGACCAAAAAAGAGGGGTGTTATAAGTTTGACGTGTGTATCTGTGTATCTGTGTATCTGTGTATCTGTGTATCTGTGTATCTGTGTATCTGTGTATCTGTGTGTCTGTCTGTGGTATCGTAGCTCCTAAACGGATGAACCGATTTTGATGAAATTGGTTTCGTTTGAAAGGTGTTTTAATCGAGAGTGTTCTTAGCTATGTTTCGATAAAATCTGATCAGCCGTTTGAAGGCCATCACCTCTTTTCTAGTTGAAGGGAAATGAACAATTTGCACAGGTCTGATCGATTCGAAATTTGAAATCTTGTCACTTGTCACCATGGGCATTGCCAGGGTGGGTGGGGTGCTAACACCCCCCTCACCCCAGAAAGTTTTTTTTTTAAATTTTTGCTGTTTTCGTTAATTGGCGAGATGACACGCAAAAGTGGAAGCAATGGGGGAGGCCTATGCCCAGTATTGGGACAGTCAAGGCTAAGATAAAACAATATAAGTTTAAAAAGCATGAAATAAAATTAAAAATTTAAAAAACCCCCGACACAAAAAACATCTAAAAAACCATAAATAAAATAATCCAAGCGTCTTAGCGTCGGAGGACCGCTAAGTAGACCGCTTAGTACAAGCACATAACAAAGCGGACCCCCGACGCTAAGACGCTTGGATTATTTTATTTATGGTTTTTTAGATGTTTTTTGTGTCGGGGGTTTTTTAAATTTTTAATTTAATTTTTGTATTACCTGTCTGACGGACAAATTAGAATGTCGTTTTCTTTACCCAGTCCGCACCCCTATTGCACCTAGAAAATGAGGTCATAATGAAAATCCAATATGCCGCCGAAGAAAATTCTCATTTTGCTATCAGCAACCCGGAAAACCATGAAAACGCATGAAGGAACACATACAATTTCAGATTTCTAGGTCTTGGGCTGGGCGTTGATGAGTCAGTCAGTCAGGCTTTTCCTTTTATTTATATAGACAATCTTACAATATACAAGGTGTTGTTTTGCATCCTCTTCAAAATTTAGGAGGTTGTCACAAAAGACATAAATAATCAATTTAAATTACGGTACCTAGTTAATTATTAATAAACGCAGATTTTTTTTGTTTGTTTAAGTTAGCGTCCGCGTTTAAAACACGGTTGGTGCACACTTACCGATTTCCGAAAATATGAAAAAAGAATTCCCTACCTATTTTATTATTGATTCGGGTCGAGAATCATTAGCATAGCTACCTTCTTGAATTAGACGAGGATGCAAAACAAGACCTTGTACTTGGACAAATCATCATTACTAAAAACGGATTTAACTATTTCTGACAGAATCAAATATACTCCACACATTATGCAGTTAAAGAACTAGCTTTTGTTCGTGGTTTAACTCGCTACCTAGATAAACTGTCAAAAATCAACCACTGTTTGTCGCTGCATCACTCAAAGGTTGACTGTGATTGAGTAATATTCATTTAAACGTACAAAAAAGACATAATGTACATTAAAACGGCACATCCTTGCTTTGACAACATAATCGTCACATATTTACTATCAAAGGAGCTCTTAAGGAGCATACAATAAACACATCCTCAAAACGATTAGTCCTCAATAAAATGTCTCGTGAGACAAAAGACAGACGAGCGAGTGAACGCGTGAACAACATGGAAATAGAAATAGTTTGCGACTCCTGCGCCGTTGATGACGCCTGCAACCGTCATTAGCACTCATCACCAGTGCCCCTGACATTACACGATAATGTAGGATGGAAGCATAGGGGAAGAGAAAAGGGACCGACACGCGGGATATGTAGTGTGTTTTATGATTTAGAAATCTAAAGATTTGAACTATAGGTTTTTTATATTATTATCATCATCTGTCCAGCCTTTTACCAACTATGTTGGGGTCGGCTTCCAGTCTTACCGGATGCATAGAGAGATTGCCTATCTGCTTTTCATATCACATCACAAAATGTTTGGCTGGTCTTGTGTGAATAAAATTTAATAAACTTGGAAACTATTCGCATACAATACTTATATTATGAAAGTCAAGGGTTATCCATTAAAAAAAAGTTTTCTGATTATAATCGCTTGAGATCGTTTTACTGCCTCATAGTTGGAAGCTCTTATTTATATATTTAAAATGTGTTGTGAAGATGTTTTCTATTCTGACTAAACAGGCCAAGAAAGCAAGTTTACTCAGATCCTTTTCGTAAACCGGTGAGCTGGAAGTTCACAAGTGTAAAGAAGATGAAAATAGCTCCGTCTCCGCCCAGAGCGTTCAGCAGCGCTTGTTTTTGTCATTAACACTCATCGCCGACCTACCCCTGACACTATGGAGTCACTATAATCTGTTCTGTAAATTGAAAACATGTGGGTGGGAAGTAAAGACGGATGCATTTCAACTTACAAATTAACTAGGTACTTGAGAAAAATCAGTGGAGTTTTATTTCAAAAATGTTTGAGTGTATTTAATGTTGACCATGACATTATAAAGAATTTAAAATATCGTACAATTGAAAGTTACACTTAAGTAAGTAAGTTAAAACATGCTAGTGTTGGATTTTTCAGCGGGGTATAAATATTGCTCCAGCTGCAGTATCTCTTACAAACTTCTACATAGGTTTAAAAACCAGTAACTGAAAGCACCAAAACGCAATAACTTCACCAACATTATTCCCCGCGCGTCCGCCCCGGCTGCACGCCCGTATATTCCGTCTGCTTCACTTTGTGTTTCAACTCCGTCCAACTAGCTCTGGGTAACTTAAAACTTGTGTATCTGTTGTTTTAGGCGTGATTTATATTTGGGCATCCCCGGGCCCCGGTCGAACCCGCGGGATATTTTTGTTAACCGTTTATCTGCTCAGTGTCTGTGAATGTGTTTACAGTTTGTTGAGTGCCGTAATAAGGGATGAAAGACGGATTTCAATGTATTTTGTAGTGGAGGAGTGTATTTTTTAGTTTTATAAATTAGGTATGTTTGTAAACAATAGTTTGGATGTTTATTTATGCTACTGTGCACACCGTTTATCGTTGTTTAGTTTAATAGAAATTTGTAGGTTAAAACAATATTGTTTTCATGTTTATTTGTATTGTATACACAATTTAATGCAAACAAAGTGAAGCTTTTTGCATATAATCCAGCTGAAATTAGTTTGAAGTATTTAGCAAATCATACCGGATAATGTACACAACAACCTATAATTTCTTTTACTTCTCCTTTCGTATCTACGATACGTGTTATCAATCAAATTACTTGGGGCAAGATTATCGCGGCAGGAGTGGCTCATTTTCTTAAATTAAATTTTAAATTCACCGAGCCTCAATCCTTTTATCTGATCACAACTCAACCCTTCTACCCTCAATTAAGTAGATAACATTAAACTTATATGTTTAAATTAGCGCGCATCATTACCCGCCGCGTATCATCGCTGTGGCGTGTGTGTGGCGGATCCGACTCGCGCCACAAAATAAATAAACAAATGCGCGCGACTCATCGATCATTGTCCGGGAGGTGTCGGCCGCAAGCGACTGTGGGCCAACCGTTGGCCAGTGTGTGCACGCTCTTATGGCCTTTTTTTATTAATTTGCATGCTCCAATGGTGTTTTACATCGGCAAATATGACGAACTTTCATCCCTTATTTGACCGTCAATAATTTTCAAAAATTCTTCAGTGTATTTATAATTATTCAGTGTATTTTGAAATACAAGGAACTCTAGGGTGCTAGATCGAACAGTTTAGAATGTGAGTGCCTGGTTTGAATTGTGTCAATTTTACATGCTAATAATTTTGCTTTTTTCCAATCAAGCTATTCAATGTTGTACTCTAAAAAAAACGGTCAAGTGCGGGTCGGGTCACGCGCAGTGTAGGGTCCCGTAGTTTTTATAACAGCCAAAAGGGGGTCGTATTCGCTGACTGATAGTTTCGTATCATGCTCTAACTAAAAGCCAAACATGACTATCTACCTAATTTGACATCCTATACAAATCCTCACCTGATCAGAAAATTTTGCACGGAAAGTTTTAATTTTTTGGCACGCACAGCGTCGTCTACTATGTGGTTATTGTTATTCAAAATATATGGGTACATTTTGATATAATAATAGCAAATTAATAAACTATTTCAATCTGCAAATTCCTACACTCAACGAGACTTGATATGAAGTGAATGTTTAATTACTTAGACATAACTAACTACAATTTTATTCGACAGCAACTGTTGTTTTTTATAAAACTTATTTAGGAATGAAACAATAGCGCGATACAACTGACACTTAGCGCCATCTATCGACATTTCTATGTAGTTGTTCGAAATTTTCGAGTAAAATACAATTGGTCGAGTATTACTCGTTAACTTGTAAAGCCCACTTAAGTGTGGTATTTTCCTTAAAATTTCGTTATATATAGGTACAACTGCCGTGACATTTGAATTTCTAACTACAACCGTTTAGTCGGTAGAGGGGGGGGACACCTGACTCTAACGAAAATTGGTACTTTAAAGCTTGATAAGTCACGAACGGTTTACTTAATCAAAAAACAATCTTCCCAAACCCCTAATATTTTTGAAAAACCTATCCAATGATATCCCACAATATGTGAAGGACGAAAAAAAAATTATCATCCCCACTTTACATGTAGAGGAGGTACCCTAAATAATTGATTTATTCACAATTTTATTTTACCACTTTTTTGGCGTCATTAACGTGTACACTTATGCTGAATTACAACTTTCTAGTACCAATGGTTTTTGAGCTAAACCGTGGACAGACAGACAGACGGACATACCGAAACTATAAGGGTTCCTTGTTGACTACGGAACCCTAAAAATATTACATTTTATGACGGAACTATTTTTAGGTTTCGTCTTCGTCGTGGCGCGTATCGTTTAAGAGTTTTTCGCATCGACTATTAGTATAATTTATGATAAACTTTAAAAAAAAAAAAACAATTTTCGTATTGAATGTATATCACAAGCGAGCGCAGTATAGGTACGTGTTTCTTTTATTTCGTTGATTATTAGGTCAAACATAGAAAATTCCAAAATGATCACCAGAGCTTTTTCGACAATAAAAGATACTGATGATTACACCGACACGTTTCACCACATACACAAGCACCCTAACACCCTAAGGGCTGCCGTTGCATTTGTTCGGCAAATTGAATATCGATACAGTTCATTCGGCAGTATTTATTTTTCAACAAAGCATATTCTGCATTCATTCGGCCGATCGAGCTCAGCACAATTCGAGCAAAGCCGAACTTTTTCCCGGACCTGTATCTTTATTAAATCTATATTTGATCTTGCCCGCCAGCCGTGCAGAAACACGCCAACCTGACCATGTAAGCATCTCTCTAAGCACAGTCACAATGCGCCACGCTACAAAAATCTCCGCATCCGCACGGAATTCTCGCCAAAAACAATAAGCAGTAAACTCATTCCACACACAGCACACAGGTAAATATTAGTTATAGGATAATAAATTTGAACGCAGCCACAGTTTCGCTTTAATATCCTGCTATGCGGAGATGACGCCCCCCACCCCGCAACCCGTTCATTTGGGAACTCTGCAATCTTCAAATAGTTGGTGTTGGTACGGTGAGAGCGGAGATCGCTGTAATCTTGTGTTGAGACTTGAGAACTTGTGATTGTATGCAGTGGAGGGTTATGCCGGTTATTTGATGATTGCTTGCGGTGCGGTATGTGTGGGTTGTTAATTGTTTAATAGGCTTGACGGAGCGTTTCCATCCGCCTTCAAATGAGTAGGTAAAGCATTTAATTGAATCTTACTGTCGAGCTTAATGTCTATAATTGTAAGCACTTTCATATTCACATACGGAGCTGTAATAGAGGATGTCTAGCGAAATCTCTTTACCACTCTGGGATAAGATTAAAACAATACGGCTTTAAAATATCATGGTAGGTCACCAGGTCCCCAACTTAAATTAATATGAAAACTGTATGGTCGAAACCATAAATAAGTTACAATTACAAACATCGCCTACCTTATAAATTACGAATTCTTTCAAAATCAAGCTGGCCGAGTTATCTGACTTCCTCCCTACATTATCAGAACTTAACGTAAATAAAGCAATTTGTTTGAAACATTCTGTTTATCGCCATGCCGCCAATGGCGGCTTATGGTGGCTGTCCAACTTTTTGTTCACATTTTGTTTTGTGCCGTGGAAATTAAGTTCGATGACAATACAAATGACTGGTGTTTGAGTATTCATTTCTGAGGAGCTTTTTTCAAATTAGTTTATTTTTTGTTAGATTATGTGACGTGTTCTTGAGTTTTGTTTTTACTACTCGTAATTTGTATCCCACAAATTACGAGTACCTACTTGTAACTTGATCAACGAACAGTTTCAAAATTGCTTTATATAATTTTAATTAAAGCTTAATAGATTTATTATTCATTCATACAACTATAATAAACTAGCAGCTACATGGCAGTAATAGTTGTGGTATCGAGCACCTGCTGTGTCCGAGCAATTTGCCTCATCAATTACTAGGTAATAGGTGATAACCGCTAACTAAACTGTGAATTGTTTTAACAGGACCGTCCCACGCGTGAGCTTTCAAATGAACAGGATTGATATCTAAAAAGCTAATAATAAAATAACACAATAATCAAATATGTATGTATGAGTATTGTGTACATACTGTAAACGGATGACATTAACTCAGACATTAAACATGTAAAGGAATTAGCACTGAAAATACTATTTGTGTTAAAGTAAATCAGGCCGTATATAAAACTTGAAAATAAAAAAGCAATAAATGGCAATCCATACAGTTAAATTTAAAAAAATACTAAAGAACGGATATCATACATGTAAATCGGCAAATATCTGGATTCATGGTAATTAGAAGACTATTTGAAAATTAAGGTCCACGAAATCGGCTATTGATAGTTGAAAAATTATGTTCCAAATATCTCGAATGCCCAAGAGAGAAGCACCTTAACTTGCCAAGATCACGCTACTTGGTAATAACTATTTATTACAAGAGGCTGATCATTTTTCATCGGCCTAATACTTTACGCTGGCGGTAATACTTTCTTCAACAGAAAATAACTATAAATCGTTGGTCAGAAACTCGTAACGTTTGGATTAACCGACCTTAAGAACAATCATAGATTGTCGCGCAAACACAGACGACGGTTAACTTAAACCTGTCAACAGCGAGCGTAACATTTATAGTTGGCTAACAAGTAATACACATGGTTTTTATACTTGTTGGCTTTCCTCATGGGTCTGTGCGCCCGATGGGATTTTCCTTCGGAAAAATGATAAACTTACATCCCCTATTTATCAGCGATATTTTTCCTTATCTCATCTAAACTAACCTTCGTTATAATTATAGCCTTTGGAAAATATCGAGCTGTTAGACCAAGAAGTTCTAAAAGGTTCGAGGGTGTCGACGAGGAGGAGAAAGCTCGTGTCTAAATAATAACAGCGGCACGGGTCAATGTTCAAGGTTAAGCCGTGCTAGCCGAGATCGGTCCGTGGCTGGCTTACCATAAATTATATACCTAGGCTATTTGTTGTCTGTCAGTGAATGAGTGACTTTCAAGTTCATTTTAATTAGATTAAAGGCATAGAAGAACATCCGCGGGCCTGTGGATGGTGAGTAATGGGCTGGCTCACTTTCCATCCGTCTTATGACGACAGGCCGTGTCAGTATGAGATGTCAGCAAATTGGAAGGGGTCCGAGAGGGCCGATGCCTGCCAGGGCACAGGGACTGTTCTAAAGAGATACCTTGGCCCTGGAACACAAAGGGCTAAGAAGGAACATGGATGGGTTTTAGTCAGTACAAGTCTGACACTCCCTTCCGCTCCGCCCAGAGCGGGACCACATTTGATGATTTCCCATCAGTAACAAAAAAAAACATATAAGAAGATGGCGGGATGAGCTGGACTAGAGAGAGAAGACAATAGGGACACTTTTACGCTGCAGTGGGACTTAGCAGGGTTTTCCTCTTAATAACAGTACAGATTCAAGGGATCAGATCCGGGTATCTGCTAAAGTACTCGGATAAACTTCAACGGCTATTGATTTGATAAAGCTACATAGAAAAGTCAAGATAAGTTAGAGCAGTTAGATTGTACTTAAGATTAAATTTGACTCCCACTATTTCTAGGGCCACCGCTGCTCTCAATTTCTCCTGTATCGTCGGTGCGTTTACAAACATTAAACTCGCATACACAAACAGCCTACACGAGCAGCGGTGGCCCAGTGGTAGCAGCCCCGACTTACGAGTAGTAAGCCGTGGGTTCGAACCCAGGCAGGGGCATTACTTTGTGTAATTTATTTCATCATCGCTGCTCTCAAAAACGGTGAAGGAAAACATCGTGAGGAAACCGGCATGTCCTAGAACCAAAAATTCGAAGATATGTGACATCTACCAACCCGCACTGGGCCCGCGTGGTGGATTATAGCCCACTCCCTCTCATAGAAGAGGAGGCCTGTGTCCCAGCAGTGGGAACATTATAGGCTAATGATGATGATGATTTCTAGGGTCTCGGGTTCAGGGTTATATAAAAAAAAACCGGCCAAGTGCGAGTCGGACTCGCGCCACAGTCCCTAAAATATTTATTTTATTCTGTTTTTAGGGTTCCGTAGTCAACAAGGAACCCTTATAGTTTCGGTATGTCCGTCTGTCTGTCTGTCCGCGGTTTAGCTCAAAAACTATTGGTACTAGAAAGTTGTAATTCGGCATAAGTATACACGTTAATGACGCCGAACAAATGGTAAAATTAAATTGTGAAAAAAAACATTATTTAGGGTACCTCACCTACATGTAAGTGGGGATAATTATTTTTTTTTCGTCCTTCCCATAGTGTGGGATAGCGTTGGATAGGTCTTTTAAAAATATTAGGGGTTTGGGAAGACCGATTTTTGATTAAGTAAACCGTTTGTGACTTATCAAGCTTTAAAGTACCAATTGTCGTTAGAGTCAAGTGTCCCCCCCCCTTTACCGACTAAACAGTTGTAGTTAGAAATTTCAAATGTCACGGCAGTACTACCTATATATAACGAAGTTTAAAGGAAAACTATCACACATAAGTGGGCTTTACAAGTATACGAGTAATAGTCGACCAATTGTATTTGACTCGAAAATTTCGAAAAACTACATAGAAATATTGATAGATGGCACTAAGCGTCAGTTGTACTAAAACCGAGTCTCATTTGCAGATCATATATGGTGGTTTTTATAAATATTGGTACGGAACCCTTCGTGCGCGGATCTGACTCATACTTGGCCGGTTTTTTAGTATTTGTTGTTATAGCAGCAATAGAAATACATAATCTGTAGAAATTTCAACTGACTAGCTATCACGGTTCATGAGATACAGCCTGGTGACAGACGGACGGACGGACGGATGGACAGCGAAGTCTCAGTAATAATAAACGGGATCCCCGTTTGACCCTTTGGGTACGGAACCCGAAAAATGTATATAATGAGTGAATGACATTAAAAATCTTTTTCTCTCTTGTCTGTTTATGTTTTACTATGAATACTTGATGTGATATTGAAACACCACTCACCCACATGTCTTTGCATAAAGCAGTATACATGACAGCACAAGTTATTTATATGTTCTTAATATATCATATTAAACAATACATGAACTCAGCAAATTCACTCTTAGACATTTTCAATGCACTTCTAAAACCTGAACATTTTACGAAGCAAACGAAAACATAAACTATTTCAGTATTGATTCAGACCCTGAACTCATATACCAGTGTTAGCCTGAAATAAGTAAGCTGAAATAGCACGAAGGCATCTCTGAGTTCGGTCGATCCAGGCCGAAATACAGGTCGACCCTGACGTTATTTGTGTCTGGATATGTCTGTTAATCAACTGGCAATAACTGTCCAGTACCTTATAGAATTAAAACTTTATAGATTATGCAGTTAAGTAAATGAGAATATGTGTTGTTGTGCTTCAAGCTAAATAAAAGTTCTATAACGGACTTATATGTTATTGTTGCAGCCGATGCTCGATTTTAACTTTGATATTTAACATTCGTTAAGAAGAGACGTAACGATGGAAAAACGGAACAAATTTAAAGCTGATTTGTCTTTCGTTTATACTAAACATATCGAGCAAATCCTTTAGTGCTTTGTTTGGTGGAATCTATCTCCTATCTATTCTAAAGCCTGAGGTTTCGCAAATCTGCTACTGCATAGCACGGCCGCTGCGGTCTAACAAAGGATCTGTAAAACGGTGGTCAGATACGATGGTCTTGAATAAAAATATGGTTGCGCTATGTCGGATTTATTTCGGTCAGCGTTTCCACTACAACTTATTCAATTGACGGTTACAAAACGACTGCATTCAGATACCCGAAACATCGACTTTTAAGAATGTATTGCATGTATTTATTTATTTCTTCAACAAATTTACATTTGTGTCGAACATACACGGTTTTCACATTAAAAGTAACACAAAAATTAAAAAAGAAACATCGAAAAGCCAGGAAAAAAGGAATCACTACATTCCACATTGGTCACAACATTAATAGTCTTAATATTAATTACAATAATTGAACATTAAACATTACAGAACACATTATATTCCATTTATAATAATTTAACTTAATAACAATTCAAAATCAATATAAATTCAAGTCAAAGAAATTTAGGTAAAAAAAAAAATTATAATAATTACTAGAATTTAACATTAAACATTACATTCCATTTATAATAATTTAATAACAATACAAAATCAATATAAATTCAAATAAAAGATAAGTACGTCAAAAAAAAATTCATTATGTTGTAATGTCATGATAGAATGTTGGAATTAGTTCGGACTACTATTTATCTTTGAGAAACTCTTCAATGCTGTAATAACATTTCTTCAACAACAACGATTTTAATTTACTCTTGAATTCGTTTGGACTCAAAGAGTTTTTAAATTCTACAGGCAATTTATCGAATATATTTACTGATTGCACTCTTGAGGCATGTTTAACGACATTAAGCTTAGGCTGTATAAAATTAGGTAGATCCTTTCTTCGCGTTTTTATTTAGCATTTTAAGCATTTCTACAAAAACCTAAACATTTCATCGGATCACTCAATAAAACTGTGTAATAATAATTGGCAGTTAGTCGTAACAAAATTATTGATCAATAATCATTAAAATCTGAACTAATAATAATATTCGGCGTACCGGAAGCTGACCAGCGGAATGTGTCACAATGTATTTAGCAATCAAACTAAAAATAAAAAAATAATCACTCAATCATTACTTTACAATTAAATGAAACTTATTGAAATAAAATCAGATTTGGGTATCGTATTACCCAAATACTGGGTTGTGGAGGTCAGATAGGCAGTCGCTTCATGTAAAATACTGGTACTCAGCTGCATCCGGTTAGACTGGAAGCCGACCCCAAAATAGTTTGGGAAAAGGCAAGGCAGATGATTAAAATAAAATCAGAATTATTGACGTTCATTAATTATCATCGATACCTAATGATGAAACCATCATAATGCATGGCCGTGTTTCGGTTTTAATGGTATGGAATAGAGCCAGTTCAGTTTTATTGGTTGGTAACGGAAACCAAAACCGCAATCTGTAGCAGCAGGTGTATGACTGACAGCAGTCAACTTTGTAGGTCTCACATTTAAAAGCGTTTTGATCATCATACACTCCTGGCACAAACCCTAATCTTTTAAAATTAAAAAAGGCTAAACTAAGATTTTGTTTTTTAAAAGAAAAACTCTTAAATCCATAGTGCAAAAATTATGGACACAAAGATGACTAAAATTTATGTTAGGCAAGAATGCCGCTTCACGGCAAACATTCAACTCCAACATTCCTGAACCTAGCCGAAAATGTACACAAGCTAAAAACAATAGAATACAATCTACTACTAGTTTACAATAGTATAGTCACGGAGCATAGTTGGCTAATTATTTCACCGTGCAAGACAAAGGGAAGGCAAACTTGCTCGGACAAGAGGCATAACTTCAAACAGCAATTAATGTTGCTGTTAAATGAGATTCTGTTGTATATTTGCTGTTCTATTGGCGATCGCATTCCCGGGAACCGTTCGGGGGTTAATGTGTGACTTTTAGTGCTTGCCTAACTCTAGATACTGAATGGAAATGGTTTGGTGGACGGTACGCGAAATGAGAAGGATAATAATATTCTGCTGGTATTAATAACAACTGAAAGCTGCTTCAGCAACACAAAAAAAACAGCTTTTCATTAAAATAAAATTGTAGACAATTCAACGTTAGTAGAGAAAAAAACTATATAAAACCTTAAAGCCCCTTCAGAGAAATGAGCAAAGTTACGGTTGGATGCACTCTGTTAGATGCCATTCGTCAAAAATAAAAATAACCTGGATAAAAACTGCATGAAAAGTTCTAAACAATCTAGCGTACCGTACGTTAGAGTTATTTTAAAATAGGGGTCGCAACATGAAATATTATTACAGTTTCATACGAGAACGAGACAGCGCTACACGACCGTGTATCGACTTCTCTCTCGCTCAGCGGAACAATTATAGTTCTGACACTTCATTCATTGTCCGTTTATATCATAGCCACAGGGAGACTAAAAATAGGGTAAGCAGAAAAGTAGCCGTGGAATGTGTTTGTACATTGTGGAGAACAAAAACAAAGAAGGATTTAAATGTAGCTTGAAGAGTAGTAGCTGTTAGGAAAGTAAGCACCATTTAGTTCAGGTTATTTTAAGTATGAAAAGGGAAATCTAAGTTTAGAGATTCATTGTTATACTTATAGAAATAGTGCGTGTTAATTCAACATGAGTCAGCCTTGATTCCTGAATGTAAGCATGCTATGCATGCCAAGGTTTACTGATATAAAAAGGCTATTCAAATATGCACAAAATCAACCTATAATTTGTCCCACTGCTGGGACACAGGTCTCCTCACAATAAGGGAGTTGTCCCAATGTGAGAATGCCATATGTCTTCGAATGTTTGATTCTAGGACATGCTGGCTTATGCACATTTACCTTTACCTTTTTGAAAGTAATGATGACGAAATGTTTTACATAAATTAAAGAACCTGCTTGGGTTCGAACCGAATACCCACAAATCGTAAGTTCTAAAGTTCAAAAAATACAGTAATAGTAAGGAGGAAAACAAAACAAAAGTCTGTTAAGCCGTCGATAAAACAATCCTGCTCCAGCACAATTATAACATATTCCGGTGTCGTCCAGGTTTATGTGTATTTATTCCGTGCACAGAACATGCCGTTATATACAGGTATATAACTATTACGTACGGTTCCTCTGATCCCTAGTTACAACCGTGGAGGATATATAATTCATAAGAGATCCTCATAAAATGCTGGCTGACCAGAATCTAGCGTTGCGTGGGCTACCTAAGTATTGAGGTCTTCATTTAGAAAAGGAAAAATACTGTTTCATTTATTTAGAAATACAGGTCAAGAGGCTCTTGAATTTGATCTCTAAGTGACCTACCGACAAGATCACCTCAAAAGTTTTCCCAAATACCCGCGGGATTTGCTTAGGTACCTGAATACACGGCACGGTGTAATAGGGAATGCACATTTGTTTATTTTTCAAATACCTACGATACCACTAGACCAGTAGTGCAGAAGGGAAAAAAATACCCACGACACTACCAGTAGTGCGGCTTAGTAGTTTGGAAGGTAAGGAGGGAAATGGACCAAAGATCTTTATTATAACGGACGTGTGAACCAAGGAAGAATTTTTAAATCAATCTCCTAAAAGATAAATGATTTAATCAATGCCAATGAAATGAGTTGTACCACCGCGCATACGGCTTGTTATTAACAAATTAGTAAGGTACGTTATATATAAGAAAAGATTAAGAGAAAAAGCAATAACAGTTATTGCTTTTTCTCTTAATCTTTTCTTACTATTAAATTAAGTTACTATTAAATTAAATGGCCAAGTCTTGTTCAAATAAATTCTAGTGTAATGTAACACGGTATCAGATAGCGGTCTTCGCTTCCACGTGTAGTCCCTAAAAGTAAATAGGTAAATATTTGAACTAGTCAGTTATGTACACAGAGGTTAGTGAACCCAATTCGCTGAAGGGTTCCGGAGGAATCGTTTGTACAAACTTTGTACATAAAATCGAAATAATACTAAGTCCTTGTTTAATACTTTAGTTTTATTTTCCCATTGTTTGTCGTAAAGCTAAATAAGCAAAGTGCTTTCGAAAGTAATCCCTGAAAAGTGACCTTCATAATACAGGAAATCGAGTTTGAAACTTTATTTCGGGGTGCCAAAATATCGCATTCCCTATTGACATTCTGCCAAAATATTGTTTGTCGAGAAAAGTGCTTTTAAAGTTAGCATTATATAACAGAAGCCATGCAAGTGATGACGTTATACGTTTCACATATTTTTATTTAAATTTAGTTCAAGCGTACATTCTCTATTTTGCCACAGATTAGTATTGAAAAATATTGTAGAATAAAAATTGATAGTATTATATTTCGAGCGGTATTAGTTAAATTCAAACCAACATATTAAAGAACACACACACACACTACAGAATTTATACACACTGACATCGAACAAATAAGAAAAAGCTTTATAATACGAAATTCTCCTATGATCAGATTTCATCTTTTTCAGTTTTTTTTTAATACCTTTCATAACGGCCGTGATCCCCGAAGGGTTAGGTAGAATTAGTGTAATTAGGGTTCACCCGCATTTAGTCAGTTTATGTTTCAGTCCCTTGTAGTAGGGGACGTGCCTTTTGCCATTCACCAGACACAAATCCAAAACCCGCGCTGCTATTATAACACTGCCTTAGCATCAAACACGACCTCAAGCTCAGCAGTGGCACCGTCGACCATGACAAACGAACGAGACAGTCTTGTTGACGCCGTATGTTTCCGACCGTCAACCGAAACTGGCAACCCCAATGACAGCAGCCGCGGCCAATCGCTGCCCTTCACCATGACGAGATAATCCGTCAACCAATAGCGTGACTGCGGCAGCGCGGCGCGCGGGAGCATAGCTGCGTCGGGACTCTAGCTCGACCGGCCCCGCCATCTTTACCATCGACTCCACAACACGCACCTTCGGTGCTCCATAATTCTATCTATAATTAGTTGTAATACTGTGTCTATAAAACGCACAATAAACCCAAGTCAAATCTACAAGTTCCAGACTATTATTTAAAGTTTGTTCCCTATCACGAATAGTCTTAACATAAGATACAATCACGCCTATAATTCCCGAAAGGTTAGTCAGAGGTGAACCTAATAGTACACCCACACTTAGCCAGTTAACGAGACAGTCTTTTATTTTAATCGCCTGTTTGTATAAAAAGGTTGAAAATTCTCGTATAGCAGGCCTGTCCAAACAATATTTTTGTTCAAGACTGCCACACAAGGAACGCTATGTTATTTGCAGTAAATAAAGCAAACGGAGCAGAGTGGTACCTACTTACGTCCTACAGTACAGTAGTAAGGTTTTACGACATGTGCGTATAATTGCACGGATGCACACCTGCGCCCGAGTTACATGTGCCGCGCTTTGCGAAAACTTGACACAAGTCGCTTTCATTCAAGTCTGTTTGATTATTTTGCGACATCTTCCTGTGTGCTCTCTAATTATGACGTTTGCCTTTTTTTGGTAAGTTTTTTTGGAGGAGCTCGTGGCTAAATAATAAAAGCCGCAAGGGTCGATCTTTAAGGATAAGCCGTGCTTGCTGAGGTTGGTCCGTGGATGGGTGACCATAATTACATATCGAGTTTCCTCCGTGCCTCGGAAAGCACGTTAAGCCGTTGGTCCCGGCTGTCATTCGTAGATCTTTGACAATCGTTGCTTGTAGTCAGAAGCCAAAAGTCTGACATCCAGTCTTACCAAGGAGTATCGTATTACAGTTACATGTAAAGTACTGGTACTCAGCTGCATCCTGTTAGACTGGAAGCCGACCCCAACATAGCTTGGAAAAGGCTAGACAGATGATGCCTTTTTTTGGTAAGTGAGCGCAACTCCCTTTTTATTAATATTTATGCTTAGTTTACTGAGGAGCTCGTGGCTAGTTTTTAACAGTGGCTCGCGTCGATTGTAAGGTTAAGCTGCACTTGCCTAGGTTGATGCGTGGATGGGTGACCACCCATTACAAACCGAGTTTCCTACGTACCTTGGAAAGCACTTTACTCGGTTGGTCCCGCCCCGCTATCATTTGTAGACCTTGGACAGTCGTTACAGGTAGTCAGTGGCCCAAAAGTCTGACAATCAGACTTACAAACGGGTATTGTATTACCCAGTAGCAACTGTGTGCGGAGGTCAGATAGGCAAATGATCCTTGTAAAGTTCTGGAATTCGGCTCCATCCGGTCAGACTGGAAGCCGACCCTACACATAGTTGGGAATTGCTAGGCAGAATATGATGATGCTTGGTTAATTGCAGTAAACAAACAAACGTAGCAGAGTAGTGAGTAGGTTCTATATTTTCCAACACGTGTGAGTATAACTGCATGCACGTGAACACTTACGATAGAAGATAGAAAAAAAAACTTTCAAAGAGGAATTACTTTTCCTTTTAAGTTTAATTTATATATCAATGCTAAAAATCTGACGCAAAACGAAAAACTATTGATCTTCAGGAGTCCTGAAGAGGTATTCCTCGAAGCGCTACCATTTTGAGGCGCACCTAATGAGGCGCTCCTTTTTTATTCCTCGGAGTGCACCTTTTAGTAGCGCTCCCGATAGCAACTAAAAATATTAAATTTTATACCTAGAAGCGCACCCACGTTTAAAAATAGGGAAGAGCATGAAGTAAACGTAATAAATTATATTTTTAAAAACTCATTTGTGCAGCATCATCATCGAAGTTGCTTAACCAAAAGTACGAAATTGACAGAAAAATATGTCTTTGCTTTCGGCACTATAATGTGTATTCAAAGACCTATGTTATTGTGTATCCAAAGAGTAACGTGTATTCAAAGAGGATGTTATTAATAAATACAACGCACAGATATAATATAAATGATATGCGTATAAAAAAGGAATAAAAAAGGAACGCCTCAAAATGGTAGCGCTTCGAGGAATACCTCGTCCTGAAATGTGAGGAACCTTTACTTAATAAACGTGAGATATAATAATACCAACATGTTTTATCCTCTCAAGCAACCCTTAATAAATGTCTTAAGTTCTCATAATTGAAGCTCCCAATCAGAGTTCGACGCCCCGGCCGTGTCACCTAGCCATAACAATTGCTTCCGACCGATTGGGCAAAAATCTTCGAAATGTAATTGAATCAGAACGATCATTTTATTACAAAATCGAGTAATAAACGGGCTCCTAATAGAAAACATAAAAAACGTTTCAAATTCAAATCTTAATTTAATTCTGAGCTACTATTATGTCGGTTGAGCACTTTCACATGAAAATGAAATCGAATTATTAACTCTTTAAATAGTACTTGGATTAAAGAAGAGGAGATAATGAAGAGAAAGGGTTTCGGTGAAACTAATTGAGGATCATTGAAGTGATAAAGTTTCGAGCAAATTGGAAAGCCACTGCAATTATTTATGTCAAGTAATTGGTTTCGTAAGTAGGCGACCGTCACACAAGTTGTATGTCATTGGTTCGAAGCCAGTAAGCCATTTTACTTTATGTTTTGAGTTGTTGTTGTTATTCATCACACATGTTATTTTATCACACTGCTCTTAAGATGGTGAGGAAACCGGCACGTCGTAGAACCGAAAAGTCTAAAACATTTATTTATTTATTTATCGCAAACACTACTATCATTACAGGGAACATGTGACATTCAACAACACGCACTGGCTCGCGTCGCAGATCCCGCCCTCAGCTCCTCTTAGACAGGAGCATGCCTCCCTGCAGTGCGAACATAATAGCGCACTTTAGAGGAGACGCAATAAACTGATTTTCTCGGAAATTAACCAAAGTCTCAATATGTATTATTTTTACGTTATTAAATAGTGCAAACTCACGTAGTTTCCGATTTCTTTTACAATAACATTGTTAACCTTGCCTAATTTGTTCAAATTACCAATTTGTTCAAATCGGTCGACAAAACGATAATTTATGATAGCTGTATGTCACATAGCTACATTTCTTAACTCCCTAAATACTGCAATTATAACATAGCTGTTTTTATAGTATGTATATAAAATGGTTTGTAAATCGTAAATTGAAATTCGTATGGTAAGTACATACCAAAGAATAATATGTCTATCTATCTACGTATTTGAATAACGAATAAAACTGAAAATAAACAGTAAAACGACTTTTGCACGTGCAACGTCGATAATAAGTGTATTATGCGAAGTAATTTGTTGATAGGCAATATACATACGAGTATGTATTATTGATCTAGTTATACAACACTAATGACTTGATTCCTTTAAAAGTGCCTTCTTGAGTAAATATTGACATCAAACAATGTTTGTTCCTGCACTTAAGTCTAACTTGATGCCGTGATATGAAGACATCAAAAACTCGTAATCATTACTACACTAATGTCTTCAGTCTTTATTTAATACTTGGTAATCTACAGAAAAGGTTAGAACATTACTGACTTGAGTGACTATACGTCGGTGAGTTCAGAAACCAATATTTGGAAGGGTAGTCAAATATATCTATTACTAGCTTTTCCCCGCGCCTTCGCCCCCGTTATGGTCCGAAGCTGTCACACGAGAACGTTTTCAATATATTCTATGACACTCGGGGAGCTTGTACTTTCCCATTAGTGAAAGAATTTTCCGAATCGGATCTGTATTTCCAAAGATTATCCCAAACAAACTTTATAATATTATTATAATACGGATTACAGACGTATTATATTATTTCATCATCATTTACGTAGCTTTTTCCCTCATCACTCTGTTGGGATCGGATTCAGATAGTCAGTACATGCAAAATACAGGTATAATAAGTTATACCTGTATTTTGCATGTACTGACTATCTGAACGCGACAATCTTTGGTAGCACTTGGTAATACTGCCTGTTAGACTTTCAGGTTTCAGAATACACTAAACGACTGTATTATTAAAATTTATTATTTCATCTATACAAAGAGTAATTTATAGTATGCATTGAATTAGTGTAGTAATGAAATGTATGACTAGGAAAGAGGGTCACGGCTGAGATGACGAGTAACAGAGAACTATGGAAGAAGGCATGATGCGCCCGTCCCAAATCAAGTGGGCAAGAACAAGAGAACGAACCTTTCAAGGCTTCCCTCCTTCTTTAGGCTTTCCGTTTCTACACATTTCCATTTCTTCCATTTCTAAACGATGTCTAAACGAAAACATCTAAAGCGTCACACCGCTTAAACTAACTATACACGAAATTGTTCTAACTTCACGTCAAGCCAAATAAAGAGTCTAAATATGTAGTACCTTACCGAAGCCGAAGGGCACTTGTTCTCCCCATCATTGCGATCAGAGATATTGGAGGTCTTTCCAAAGTTGTCAGCAGTTTTTTTTTTTTAAAAGAAGTTTTTAATGTTATAATTTTACTTTAAATATCTCCCCGACCACCACACTATTCAATGCACCTATCAGCACAATGTTTTGAATGCGTTACCTTGAGTTCTACCGTAAAACGTGATATGGCACAAGAAAAAGTCGTTTACCAGCAAACATTTCTGCGTACAGTTACTTTGTTTGATGTACAGAATGCTTGGTTGACACTTTGTATAATGTGATGTTTAATTAAATTAAGCATTCTCATAAACGACTGAATCTTTACTAATGGTTCTCGCGCCGCACTGAGCCGCAGAGCTCCACAAATGTATCAAGGACAGCCACGAGGCCGGTAAGTAAGCCTAACGCATTACTTTTGTATGGAGTTTCGGCGGCTCTAACCATAACAAATATGGCCGTGAAGTTATAGGATAAAGGTGTTACTATCAAGGCTGTTTAGTTAAAAAATTCGAGGCATTATCTCAGATAGATAGATAGATTACCTATGCTTTGTTGTACATCAAAATGGTAACACAGTTCTTCTACAAAATTATGTGCATGTTTATTCGGTGCCAAGTAGATTCATAAACGCTATAGGTATCTATTACTTTATTTTGTACAGTAAATTCAGGGAAATGGATCTAATTCACGACCATCTTAAATTGCCCTTATTTAAATAGAACAGAATAAAACTTTATTGTACACCAAAAATGAAACATATAGGTTTTACAAAACTGCAAACTTTACGGTTACAATGGCGGTCTTATTGCTGATAACGATATCTACCAGACAACCTATGGATGGACATCATGGACAATAAAAAAGGGGTAGTCAGTGGTGTACTACACAGCTTTTAAATAACACCAGTAAAGTTATTTACTACACATATATGTATATATATATTATATTGTATATAAATAAATATATATAAAGGTATTTGTGTGTTTTATAACATTAAAAGGTAAGAAGAAAATAAAACTAAATTAGTGATAAATTTTGCCTTAATGAAATTACAGAGAGTGAAAATGATTTGCAACTGAGCTTGTATGAACGACACCGACAATTCGTTCCAAAAAAGGACAGGCTGGACCGTGAACGACTGGTCATAAAATTTGGTGGAATGTGTCTCAAATTCATCGCTGATCTCAAGTGTCTAGTATGAGTGTCATGTAGGAACTTGAAACGTTCTTTGAGATAGGAGGGTGTTGTGGGATTAAACAGAATAGAAACATGAAGAGATAAAATATGGCCATTCTGGCGTAGGCAAATGGGCAACCACTTGAGTTTAGCGTGAAACTCTGAAACATGATCACATTTGCGCAAACCAAATATAAATCTGAAAATAAAAAAAAATTGGAGTCGGTCAAGCTTATCTAGTTGCACTACAGTGAGATCTGGATAACAGGCATCAACATAGTCGAGGATTGGGAGTAGAAAGGATTAAGCAAGCGCAGTTTTAGTGGCAGTTGCGAGGAAATTGCGCAATCTGCGTAAAGACCCCGCAGATGCAACAGCCCACTTCTTGCGACTGGGGACCCCAGGACAAGTCTTTAACCATGTAAATTCTCAGGTCTTTTACTGAATTGCTATATGGAATTATCGCATAATTAAAAAAAATGTGAGGAAGCTTCGTCCAGTCAATTCTTGAACGCAGCCTAGGGCTGCCGACAACCATGACGTGAGTCTTTGCAGGGTTAACCTTTAAACCATGAGCCAAACTCCATCCAGAAATACGTGCTAAATCTTTATTCACCAAATTCACTGCCTCACATAATTCATCTACAGGACCCTGTGAATAAATTTGCAGGACGTCAGCATAAATATGAGTACAAACACACATTCCTATAATATTACATAACTCGGAAAATTGGCGTAGTGCGTTCATTGGATAGACTTAATTTACAAAGAAACATTTGCAACTCTATATTATAATATTTTAGTAAAAGAAATAAAATAATGAATAGGTACCATATTTTGTCATCAACTTTGTGAAACCATCGTTACATAAATCAAAAGGCGTATCACTTGTGAAATTAGTTACAGACAGATTGATACCCTGACTTGAAACATGACGCCTCATGAAAACACATAATTAGTTGGCAATCAGGCTAACGGCAGGTAATCAGGGCGAATGACGCGCTCCTATGTAACATATTGTTATCATAATGATATATCATTACTTACGTTTGTTCAGACCCTAATGATGTTAACATAACAACGTCTGCTATTGTCAAATACGGGATATATTGCTTTTTGTCTTCATTTTTTTCATCAGAAGAATAATAAATAGAATCTAACATACATAGGTATGTCACCGGATAATTGAAAATTCGATTTTTGGCAAATATCCTAGGACTTTTAGGGCGTTCGCAACCTGATTTTTGGATTGTTGTCACTTAAGTAGAACTGTCAAGCAATCAGTGAATCCGTCAGTGTGTTTGTATGACATTGTACAATTTATTATTTTGAATCTATGACATTGCATAATGTTTTTTTTTTTTATAGGGTATCAATATTAAATTTATGAAATTGTGTATGATAAATTTTGCATGCCTGAATTGGTACAATACTGAACTGCTGTTGCTGTACCTACTGTGCTGAGCAATAAACATTTGAATTTGAGTGCGTAAGTTTGGTTTTAGTCAATAACCGTTTATACTCATCATTGTTGTTCGCGATTTACCTAAAATCTGGGCATAGACATATGCATTATTTATTATTTTTTAAATATCTGTAATTAAAAAATGATTTAATCTTTTACTCTGGACGCTCTTAACTTGCCCGTATTTCTACATTGTTCTCACATATTTTTAATTCTTAACATGAATGATGTAACCAAGATTTTGTAACATATTTTGATTTAAAAGAGTGTCCATGGAGTCTCTTGCCCATTCTTCTCCATAGAGATCTACGCTACGGAATGGGCAACTACAGTACTTTCACAAGTTATTATGCCTTGTGACTGGGACTGTAGCTTCGCGTTTTATTTTGTTTTTTTGACTTTCAAAAGTGCCTGTAATGGTCTAATTGAAATAAATGCTTTGACTTTGCATAGATATAGCTATATTATAACTTCTGTTACATTCAGAATTCAAAAGATGATATAACTTATTTCTCAAAGAAACACCACAGCGTTGGATCCATCTCTCGTTATTTAACATTCCTTTCTCTGTATGGAATCTACATAAGGAAAATAAAATAAAAGTGTAGTTTTATTTCTTATAGCTGGAACTATATTTCTTGTTGCCGATACAAAAACCATAATAAGCACTCGAGTAGTCTTTGAAGACGTGTCTTTTTATCTTTCTGATATTATTTTTACACAGTATAAAAGTATATTATAAGAAAATAACGTTATAACTTTTGAGTGCCAAGGTAATTATTACTTGATTTAATTGTTTACCATTTAATTATTTATTGCTAGGTTTTGTTCGTTGAATTGGAAAATTATTCTTAGGTGTAAGGTTGAATCTTTCTCTTTTGTGTGATTGGTGCAGAGTGCTAACTGACTAAATTCCGACTAGAATTCTGCCACATCGATCGGGTTGAAAATATTCAATGTCGTAACCCAGGTCATGGATAATATGCCAAATGGGTAACAGAGAAATTATTTCCGAATTTTATGATATTGATATATTAATATGGATCTCACATAAAACGGCAAGCAACATTAGCCCCTTATAACCATGCAGATAAAACACAAGTTCCCCTAGAAATATCCCAAAATAGCGCACATAATTAGCCACTCGTCGAACGAACACTATCAGTAATTAGATACCCTAATCAAAGTTTCAGTCCGTGGTCACTGTTAGTGCCTAATTGCGTTGCAATATATCAATATGACCCGTCACTAATCAAACCCTCGACTGGTCCTAACCAGGGGTAATTAACGGCTTCTCTAAGTGTTGCTGTGACAATAGGACTTGAATCACTAACACCTGGCTCGTTACCTTGAGTGATGCGACTTGCGATGCGACTTGCGACATGCGTATTTGTCACTTGTTTCGTTGTCGTGTCACGTTGACTCGAGGCGTGTTCTAAGCAATGTTTTGAATCCTCGACACCAGAAGAATATGGTCGGATGCACGAAAATGGAAAGTTTGTACATCCGACCTTATGTTTCTGATGCCGAGAATTGGTTTTCTCCGCCGTCGCTGTCGCAACACGCCTGTTCCTGGGACATGGACCAGCGTCTAGTGTAATTCTTGGAAATACCTAAGTTTGTGGCAAGAAGTTCTAACGTTCTAACTTTATTTAAATCAGGCTCAGAATTACAACGCTTTTAAGGCCGAAAGTTACAAAATCCTTAACCAATTTTTTAGTATTCGAACTGGTGAAAAGTAGTGACCCAAGAAATTCCCTAGCAACACATCCACTCCTGTGTAGTTCAAAGATTTTTGGTCTGCTCTCAAGCTCGTCAATGTTCTGCTAAACTGCATGCTATATTTTTTACAAAGTGAGCAGAATTTCCACCGCTTTTAGCACGTTGTCTAAACTTCACAGTGGAATATTCTGCACTGCGCATTCTGCATTGTCTGTGTTAGTAATATTTGGAAACAAAGGAAGGGGTAACATTTTGTTGAGTGCATGAGTTTAAAGATCAAATAAGCGTGAGACATGAAAACTTTGAAAATAAATTGCTTGTTGAAAATTATCTGCACATTGCGCACTCAAGGGATGAGACGACAACCACGCGAAGGAAACAAATGACACACGCGCTTGTGTTTTTTTGCAAGTGTCATCGGCTGAGGTCATGAACGGGAGATAATGTTAAAATACTAAGTCAAACTGGACATCATTTATCAGAATCCTCTGCACAAACACAAACTTAGAATCCCATTTCCAATTTCCACAAAATTCATTATCAAAACCAAACTCGACGTAAACTAGCGAAACACTGAGCTTATAGCAACACCACCCGTTTCACCCCCCTGTACACCCCGTCTAATCACCGGAATCACCCGGTTACTAATCACCCTGGTCGATTGAGATTGATACGTCATAGATAGTGCTTAGTGTAATCCAGTTGTGACAGGCTCCAGTGCGATCTGACACAGCTTAGCTGCAATTATCCGGACAGCCACTAATGTGGGCATTTAGTTGGTGGGACGTCTGGTGCAAGATTTAGGACCTGTGTGGTAGAATATGCGGAATTTATTGATGATTTTTGCCACATTTCCTTGTAGAAAGAGTTCGAATGAGGGTAAAAAAGTGCACATCATTAAGGGGATCTTCATTTTATTATAAATCGACAAATGTCAGAAAACTCCACTCCTTTATAATATTGTCCAGCAAGCGGTTCCTGCTTAGCACTACGAGGCTTCGGTCGAAGTTGGGTTTTTACACCAAAAATTTCTCAGTTGTCTGGAGTCTAGATTTATGCAATTTTGATGGCAGTAGTCTACGATTATATTTCATGACATAAAAATAAACAGAAAATGTTATTTAGAGGTAAAATACTGGGAACAGACCAACATTCAAAACTTAAACTTAACTGAGTTTGAAAGAGCTATCTTCATTCATCTACCAGCGCAATTTTCCGAAACCATTAATTCCCCTACATGATATCATGAACAGTTCAAACACTCCCACACCTGAAACAACCCAGTGCAAACTGCGTGGTATAGGAGCTTCCATAATCAACCCCATTCAATTTCCGGCGCTGCCGAACATGGGCACTTACCATAAATCATAGAGCTACCATATTAACGGCGGAATTATTATAGGTACTCGATAATTCTTGGCCATTTGAATGGGTCTTGAGAACTTGTGAGATTCAGTTATGTTCCGGGAATTGGGAACCAAATTAGCTACAATGGGGTCTGTGAGACGACACATACGCTATTAGTAAAGTACGGGAACTTGTTAAGAACATGGGGATCAAAATTTCTGACAGGAAATGATAAGTACCTATCACCAGACAAAAATGGAAAAAAGTACACTAACATCTAGGATCCCCTAGATGTTATTGTAATTTCATACATCATGTCCAAAAACCAATAAATTTGAAGACATGTGAAATTCGCCAACCCAGACTGGGCCCGCGTGGTGGATTACAGACGGCTCCCACTCACAAAAGGCAGGCCTGTGACCTTTCAATGGAGATGTAATTGGCTGATTATGTTCTCACCTGCAGCGAATGGGCAGGATAGCAGTCGTTTCATGTCAAAAAGGCGACGTATCTTTGAAACGTGACGACCCCAACTTACTCTGCGAGCAAAGGTTAGGCCGATGACGACAAACGTTCAAATAAAAGCTTAAAATAGATATCTTTTTAAGGATCACTTACGCGTTACGTGGCGCTTCATGTACTACGTCACGTGACCTACTTCACTAAGCTGATTAACCAGGTTTCTAAATAAGGATTCAATGATTCTGTCCTAAGAAAGTCCATTAGTCTCTTTAACAAAGCGACGCCCACACAAAAAACTCGAAGGTCGATTTATATTACAATAAGTATGGAAAGTGAGTTTCGTTAACAATACACTTGTATAAATTGACATGACCTTCGAGCGACCTTAGGGGCACCATCAAGAAATCGAATCAGCAATAACAAATAACCATAAATATTAAAGGGGAACCCTAATCAGAGCAAAATACCTGTCAACCGTGGCCCAACCATCACACCGAACTTGTCTAGTTAGAAAACGATAGAATTAATTCGTCAACCCCCTCTCCCCCGACCTGCCCGGGGGGAGGGGGGAGCTAATGATCGGGCCGCGAGATTCGACTGTTATTTCAATACAAACGTAAGCTTATCGACGAACCCTTTGCGTAATGATCTAGGCAACCTTATGTTTCTTCAGGGCTCATTCCGAATAGTACTTTGCGCATTGCTGATTAATTAAGAAACTGTTTTACTGTATTAAGAAAAGTGACGATCCATTTGCAAATTAATATTGGATCGATACACGAAGGACGCTTTTTTGTTATTGCTAAAGTATTCTTTCTCTTCGTAACGTATTTTATACTTATTTTAAAAGTTACCTTGGAAAACTTTCCTCATTAGGGTGCCGAAAAAACTTCATCAATCGCATTTTTGTGACGAATTTCCGGAATTCTGAAGATAAATTTCCTGATTATTATCGAAAGTCTTTAAGGTATAAAAAGAACATTTCAAACTGTTAATGCAAAATACTAAGACAAAAATAATAGGTACTATAAAGACAAAAATGTACGACAAGCGGGTGTAACGCAGCTTGGGGTAATTTCCATAGAAAGGTCCTTTTTAATTTTAGCTTCAGATCTACCAATATTTCCAAATACACAGATCCTTCGACAGCCCTACGATAGCCAGATTAAGTCGGCAACGTTCGGCAGAGCTCGGTTTCCCTATCAGGATTGAGCTGTATAGATCCGAGGAGAGTATTGTAAAGTTTCAGCCAATTAGCCAAACGTGTGTCTGCCTCGCTTGACTAAGATGTGGCTACAGTGGTTAGAGGTACCCAACAGGGCTCGGTGTGTACTTTGATGATGTGCTTGTTAGGACTTCAAGCTGAAACTAGGATAAACCACAGACTTGTAATGTTGTTTGTGTAAATTCTTGGCCTGTTTAAAGTCAATCCCTATTGAAGGAATGTCGGGATAGTAGATACAGATTTTGAAGAGCTTATATTCTTAGGTCTTTAAATCTTATTTGTACCTTACGAAATTCTCCTTTCACATTGTTAAGAGCGATGCTTTAAATCTTAAATCTATGCCTAAATAAAAGAGCGCAAACGGGCAAAATTTGCGCTCTTTTATTTAGGCATAGATTTAGGTGTCGTCTAAGATTAGTAAAACGGGGAACAGGTATACAAAACAAAAGCAACCAAAACTCTATGATACGAACTAAAAATAAGAATACCTCGTATTGTGATTCAGCATCCGAACGAACGAACATCAAAGAAATTCTGATCAACCCATCAGAAAAATGGCCGCCGTGACGTCACAGTGATTCGAATAAACAAAACTTCTCCGGCGGTGGCAGATTGAACCACTGTTTGTAGGAGGGAACGAGGGAAGAGAGGACACGGAGGGAAAATTCTTTGAAATATTTCACTACGTTATTTATGGACGAAATTTAAATGGCGAGATATTGATTTGATAAAATAGTAAGAAATTCGACATTCTGTTGTTAATTGAAAGTATCATTAGGTTGACGTAATCAGAAATTCTGTTTTTTTACATTATGGCAGTGGTACCAATTGATCTATGGGATAGTAACTCATAATGTCTTTGATTTAATCTCAAACAGGAGATTTCCTTTAGAAAATCCTAATTTTCTATCGAACGTAAACATAGAGACATTCAGCACAATGATGCACAAGTAAAAATGTATTGAATTGACATAAGCTACTGAAATCCTTATATATTAATCATGTTGAAAGCCATCGTGTAAATACAAAACATTTCGGAAGCGACAACGACTTACTTGTCTATAAGGCCCTTAGCTTTTATAATCATCCACAAGTCTTATTCAAAACAAAAACACAAATCCCTCTATACTAACTCTTCTCTAATCTGTTGAGCAGCCAAAGCCACTAACGAAACAAGTATTCTGCCGACATCTTATTGCACATGAAACTTCACAAAGCCTCTTATACAAGTTGCAAGTCGACTTAGCGTGCTCCGAAACACATCACTGCATGTCGGGCGCACGTGTCTTTTGAAGCCACCGACGTGAAATTGAATAACTTTAACAATATTTGTGAGAAAAATGCCGTCTTATCTGAGTGATTTAAATTCTTGTGCAGTGAAATCGGAAGTTGGGAAAATACAGTTAAACGAGTCTAAGAAAATTGGTCTATATTCATTGAATTAGACCTGTATGGCTGCATGTCTTTTTATTGATGAGACACGTGTCTTCAATCTCAATGAAAGTATCAAACAAGCATCCTGGATATAAGTACGTTCCGAAGGAGGAATTAAAAATACGTTTTCTGTAAGAACTTCTGTTTTTTTTTTGACGTGAATGATGTAACATCTTCGCATAATAATTATAATACGCGGTACCACGTCGTTTTGTCAAAATTCTGAGAAAATAAGAAAACATAGTAAGCAGTAAACATATAAAAATGTCACGGCAAACAAAAATTAAGAACCGATAAAACACCACTAAACAATCGATTGATCGTGTTCAGAAGTCCTTACACGCTGGTGTCAGCGTGTCACTTGGAGCCGCCGACGTGCAATAACTCACACAAGTATTTGTTAGGAAAGTTGCAAGCGAGACAGAGCAACCGAGCAACTGGAGCGGTTTCAAACAGTGGAGCTATTTATTTACCAGGATTTATGGACGTACTGCTACTCCATACGAAAAATTGAGCAAAACAAACGGAACAGTTTTGATTTCGATCTTCTATTTGGTAAAAGGTTTTAAATCAAATTATGACGAAAATTCTTTCACCAATCTATTTTCCTTGAGTTGCCTTTGCCAACTAGTTTAATTTCCTGAGCATCGAAAGGTCGAAGACGGTTTGATATCTTGCTTAGTTTAAATCAATTCAAGAAGCAAGTTGATCACTTATTTTATTTAAAAAAACATAAACAAAAGAGCAGTGTATATTAAAAAATATAGTTTCTGTAAATTCCACCTCGAAAACATGAGAAGAATATCCTTAATATCTTTTTAGGACAGAACAATATCCATTAAGCCACAGCGTGTTTGTCACCAAATCACACCATACAGCCAACAGCGTGAGAAATGCCACCAACATTTGTTCAAAAGCTGGGGATCGAAGCGATTTCAGAACACAGCAGAGCTATTGATTTTGAGAGATTTATGAATCCGCCTTTTAAAGTCATTGCTTACTTTTTTTTCTTTTTTTTATTTAAAAGGCAGTCCAATGCCCAAGTGATTGTTTTTGAAACATAAAGATTAATGTTACTTTAAGCTTTCGATTTGTTGTACAAATTGAGGCCGAAAAGCTTAGTGTTTTACACGAGTTTTATAAATTGTTATTGAGAACATTATTTACTATTACAACACTGATTTAATGTTGTTTAGCAACACATGTTAGGGATAGGAGATCCCTCGCATAAAACACTTTTCAGCAGGTTTGTTAAAATACTTTGGATAAGTAACCTTCACATATCTATTTTTTATGAACTTTCTAGTATATTATTATCTGTACAAAGAACGACCTGTCTAAAGGTACATATATATGCATTACACTGGATCAGCATGGCGGCAACTCGAGCCATTAGGGGCATTACCTATATTAAGCCGCACTGCAACGCAGACTATAATAAAATAAGAAGATTAGCTAGTATAATAAGGTGAGGTGATGTCGATCTGGTTCAGTGTTTTATACTTGTACTATATCCTTCAAAATAATTATTACTTTACCTCCTATTGGTTAACACTGGGCACTCTAAACAGCGTGCCAATTCTATAATATAAACACGCTCACTAGAGCTCACTATTTGAACAAGTCAAGTAAAATCACACTCCGAACCGGGCTCAATTACTAATTGACAGCGTGACACTGAACTGGCCCTGAATTAGTTCTGTTTTCCTTGGATACTGACATGTTTCTGATTTATTGGATTGTTAAAGCTTTTTACTAATTTGACGGGAGCTACTGTGATTCGAGGTCAAACTTGTCAGTTACTTTTTTCATAATGGAAAGCTAGAACGTAGATTTAGTAGTTGTGTTAAGTGTAAAAGATTATAGCTTCAAATTATGTCAAAGAAGATAGGCCTATCTTTCACATGATTTTAAGTTATAATAGTTGCTCATAGGCTCATGAATGACGACATATTCCAGATGGTCTAAGCAATTGGCAATCGAATTTAAGGTGTTTCGTATCTCTATAACAACTTTCAGCGCAATTTACTTTAGTTTTTCGGTACTTTGTGTCAGTTCCTTGCATGTGTGACTGTTCCATCATCATTACTGATAGAATGTCACTTTCACCCGTCAATTAACCCCGGTTACAAACATGCTGACAACGTAGCCTATTTGTTAAGCGCTTTGCTCGTTTCCATCCAGTGTCATCATTAAATCAAATACAGTTAAATATTTTATTACTACTCTAACTATTTCCAAAATAAAATCGCTTAATACAAAACCACCGACCCACAAAATACGAGCAACGAAACAAAAACCAAACTCTATTGAATCCAGTAAAACTACGGAAGTGAACAAAAAGTTGCAAATCCCTGGAAAAAGTGCCGTTAGCCGTTAGATCCCACTGCAGTATTATAACCGCTAAACCGAATTTGATTGGGTTTGGCGCACTGGACAAACGGAAACCGCCGGCTGCTCTGTGGGGTTTTTAGTTATTTTCAAGGGTTTTTCTGTGAGAATTCAGCGGCGGTATTTTTTAATTGGACGTAGAGTTGTGGGTAGGGACAAATTGTTCAAGGACGTGAATATGTATTTGTTAACTAGTTAAAAAGTGGGTTTAACTGCCTCGCTGATCACAAAGCGCTAATGCTGAGCATTAGGGATTGGGTTCGGTTTCCAAGTCAGGTTAAGTATATTTTTTTTCATTAGTAATTTCACCCAAGAGCGCAGGCTCCAAGAAATCCAGATTTTTGCCTGTTTAATGGTAATAGGATAGCGCTCTACTCCACGGTACTCAGAACATAACTGGCGTAATGGGAGCATAGGTACTTATAGGCAATACTGGCTCTTCGGATACAAAAGTCTTGGGGTTTATGTTTAAAAAATAAGTGATATAATTTAATATCTTCGGTATAAGCAATCAAGGATAAATTCTTCTTGCTAGAAACCAACCATCATAATCGTAAACAATTTACTACTAACCAAAAAAAAGCGAAAGCGGAAAAGACAGAAAGTTGGAAAAACGTAAAGGAAGACAAATCAAGTCGTTATAACTTCACGGTTGCATTTTCAGCATTTATTATGTCATTAAGGCAGTGCCGACGTTTCTGAAATCTTCGCAAAAAATTAATGCTTGTCATTTTGCGTAGAATTAAGAATAAAAGACCCTGAGAGGCCTATTTTTAGAATTGTCGTTAACAGAACTAGTAGGTCCGATGCCCGTGGATGTCAAATAGCTTTCAATGCGTTTCGTATTTCTACAGCTTCTTTCAACAGGATCGACATAACCTTTTCGGTAGCCTATTACAGTAGCAATACAATTTTAACTTTTACATCATCGTTAATATTGCTTAAATATCTTGAAAACACACATGGAAGATGCAAAAAAGAATTGAATTGAATTGAATTGAAGATTGTCACTTTGGCTTGTTCCCCGTGTCAATAGCAAGAAATTAGATGGAGAGCTTTGGACATAATTTTCTTATTTTACTTTTAATAATAGTTCGAAGTTAACGCTGTTTAAGTTTTAGTTAACTACTTTATGTAACTTTTCTAGTTAACTCACGTACGACAGTAAATACGTTTAGGTACGAATGTTAAAAACTCGTTTAAAATAAAAACTTCAAACTTGAGCCGTGATCCTATAAAGCCAACTCATCTCAAATCCAACCCTCTTAATCTGCAGTCAGTTTAAACCTCGCACTTTACACAAGATGTGATGTTTAAACCTCAGGGTTTACTACTGGACGTGACTACTCTCAGAAAACGATACTGACACCTAGCTTGAAGGTCAAACACCTGGCAAATTATAGACAAACAGAAACATAAAACCCTGAAAACTTATTAAAAACCAAATCACTATAGTGTAGTGGTTGCAAGCGCTGCGTGCTACTGAGCGTGACTTCTTGAGTCTAAAATTCTCGACAAAAAATTCTCGGTAGCCGGGGATCTGGATAAATGACCGATTGTTGGCAAAAGGCGGCCCCTATTACCTTATTACATACGCCTTAATATAGGTTAAATCTAAGTGAGACACCTCTGCTTAATTTTGTGGAAAGCATGCTTGATGTTTTGTCATGTAAAACCAAATTAAACGCAAAAGCTACTCAAAGCACGAAATTAATCTTGCTAATTGTAGTTTTGATGATGTTGTGTGAATCAGTTAATATAAAAAAAAAAAAAACCACAGTTTGAAATTTTATGACTGGCACAAATAAAATAAAACTTATTAATTGCATCTGAAATTTTATTCCTGCGAAAAATACAGTGATGTTTTTGCACTTTTACGATACGTATGTACGTTTCGTTTTACGTATTTTGAGAAGTCATTGATATACCAACAACATTTTTTTTTTATATACTGAATCTGATATACCTACCTATCCCTACCTACCTATCTTTGTCAGTGTTGATAAATATTATTATAGATAGGTACTGAAATGTAATATAAACATAAAAGCGAATGTGAGGTCGCAAAAACATTAGACCCTTATTGAACATAACTTGTTTCCGATAAGGCTGTTTTTGAATTTATGACCTCCGCACTGAAAACGCTCTAATTTATATCAGTCGTAACACAATCCTGCTGTATGTATGCAATAAACGCGTGAACGTTTCCGACCTACCCCCCCCCCCCCCTCCGCGGCTCCGACATGCCTCCCGCCCCGCCTCTCTCGGCGCCACTCATTAAGGAGGTTTTATTCCCGTTGCCAGATGTTAATATTTCTGTTTATTTTACTTTCCCGTGTTAACGCGAGTTTTTAAAGGGTTAAAGTTGAGAGGGGGAGTGGGGGAAGGTATAGGGCGTTAATTAACGAGTTTTTTTTGTTGTTTGTTGCTCACAGGGATGGAAATAAGAGCTGGCTGAACGACCCGTTTCCCATTCAGCCTTAACCTGATTGTGCATTCCGTTTTACGGGTTGCCGACATTATAAATAAACCATGGGCATACCTTTACGGCGCTGTTCAAGGTCCAGTTTTTAATTACCGCTACAGGTTGTAAAGCGAGAGGATCGCAATAAACTTTGGCACTCTGTTATGTATTAGAGAATTGCAAATTAGATCTGTCAATATTTTATCAGCAACACCTGCGTGAATCATTGAGCGGGCTCGTAAAATAACAAATCAGAATTCTGACTTACTAACGAAACAAACCCGTGTAATAAACATGTACCGCCGCATAACGAACGCACCAACTTTCTCGGTTCAACAAATAACTCAACATCACAGGAGCGAGCACAGCAAATAAATTAATTCGTCTAATTATATTTACAACAACAAACAACAGAAGTCCAGGCCACCAATCTTGTGTGTACAACCCGCTGGCACACAGACAAACAGGATGACGGCGAACGAAAAATATCTTTAATTAACACCTCCCCCTTAACTGGGGGAGAGCCCCCAAGCTCCCACGGTCACCGGCTAAAGAAAGCCAGATATTCAAACAAGCAGTAAAGAAGCGACTTAACACGAAGTAGAAAGTTTTTCGGTATTTTTTCCTCTGGGAAAGTTATTTCAATTTGAAGTTGGCAACATTAGCGGGCTGTGCAATTAACTTGCTAATTAAATCGGTAATTCATTCCCTCGTTTACTGATTACGGATGGGGAGAGACGTGAGTGTCATGTCTCGTTTGATAATATTTAGGTTAATCATTATTTTGACGGAAGTTAAACGAAAAGTAGCTAAACAAAATGATATGCTGGAACTTTAATATCAACAAGAAAAATCTCAAATAAACATTAACATGAAAATCCTGTCGCTGAGATTTTATAAACACCAATTTTAAAAATAATTTCGCATATTCTTGGAGAATTTCAAATTCTACTTCAAGAAAACGTTTCGCAAAGATTCACAGAATATCTTCAGCATGTGTGAAAAGGGTGAAAAGGTTCGTTAGTTTTCACATGCATGGTTCATTAAAGTTGGTTTCAAACGGACGCACAAGTTGGACCCTTTCGTTTGAACCTGGGAGTTGAATGGCACTGGATATCGATCTGATGGCAGAGAAGGTACCTACTTCATGCTTATGTTGGCAGCGAGCGTCCCAACCGACAAGTTTCAATAGCTCTCATAGACCGATGTCGGTGAATGCATTCTGAATGCACCTTTAAACGATATGCTGCGATTGCAAATCGAACTGATAACATAAAATTAAGTAACTGTACAACAAAGAAGCGTTGAATTTCTGATAATTGCCAATGTTTCAGATAATTTATCGAGGATTCCATATCTGTTAGGAATCATGTCTTTTGAGTTTGAAACCACCACAACCACACCTTCAAGGCCAGTGGTGATTGACGGCAATCATTCGAATTCCGTCGATAAGTAATCTTCAATAGAAAGCAATCATTAAACAGTCGATAATTACAAGCCCTAATTATTATGGCAAGCGTCGATTAACTCGTAAATTTATAGTGCAACCGGCCCTTAATCTACTTAATTAACGCCTACACTATAGCGTCCAAAATCTTAATAAGCGTTTGACACTTGACACATTTGACAAAATAATATTACTTTTATCAACTAGATTGATTAGTGTTGCAAAGTGTCGCGTCACCGTTCTAACTCCGGTTAACAAAATTAATAGTGCTGGTAACGGTGACTGGTGTAACGTTAACTAATAGTTAGCCGTCATGGTGCCATCGACCCCGCTGTTAGTTTAAGTTCAGTGACAATGGTACGTACATTTTTATGGCTGTAGAGTTAGTTTAACACGATTTTTTGGGTTTAATATAATATTAATCGTTTTTCCAACACAATAGACATTTCGAGGTGAGCAGTTAATGTGACGGTGGCGTCGTTTAGTTACACGTGACTTTTGTTAAGTTTCAGTTAAATATAAGGTCCATCTTTCGATTCAACTAGATACGTAAGCATTGCACACGGGAAAACTATCATGAAACGGCAGCGCCAGAGTAAATACTTTAAAGTGACCTTCATGACTGCTATGCTATGCAGAACATCGAACTATTATCACACTACATTCTAAAATTGCGACAAGTATTCAGGAAACGGGTAAACAACCAACAACAGCATCCCTTTCGTCTCAAATGATGATACACAAAAACTGCCGAATATTGACAAACATACCTAATATGTAACCTCGCAGATTTCCCTCAAAAAGCTCCACAATCAGTCAACACAAACTCGCAGTGAATGGCTGGAGCTCCCACGTCGAGGGCCCGCGCTCCGCCGCCGCTCAGCTCGACCAACGAGAGTGTATTGTGTGGCTGTCCCTAGGGCTACACTCGGGGCCCATTGTGACACGGCCTGTTAAGGATATCAGTGCGGGTACGGATTTTTTCTTTATAGGGAAAAGATTTCAAAGGATCATGCAAAGAAGGTAAAGTTTGTTGACAAATTATGAGTAAAGTTTGGCACTTATCTATCTATCGATTCATCTATTGCTTTATACAGAGATGTACAATTTGGATGGTTCAATAGTCACCAATTGGTGCTGTATCACCTTTAGGAATCGTCTTTTTTATACTAATGAAGCGCTTGTTTCTCATTTTTTATAAAGCAACCAGTAGCAAAAAAGGATCAACTTAAAAAAATGAATTCGAAGTCATACCAGACGCTATCTGTTATCTACCTATACCGTTCCTATTGCTACTTGTGATTCGGTTCTTATAATTCTCGTTTCGTAATTTAGCCACAAATGATTGAAAGCTTAAGCCTAATCCACAATCAGTTCAAACGTTACCGAAGGTCAAGCCTTCAATATCCATTTCCAAGCCATCACACCTATCTACATCCCAGCAAATGTACCCATCATATGAAACCCTAGTCAGTTCCTAAGGAACCCTGAATCTGGGCGGTCCCATTGTAACTTTCCTTGGAAAAACGGCCTCGTGTGAATTGTGCCCCGACTATTACGGCCAAGGACTTGCTTCGATCCTTTTTATGTCAAATAATGACAAACTGTCGTACAATGGCGGACAGGTATTTTGTTGGAGAGAGGCTCTGTTGTGTGGGGTAGTGCAAATAATTGGGGGTAAATGGTACGGTTTGAGCGAGATTTTCTTTGTTATGAGCTGTTTGATTTGATGGTCAGTGTTGAATGTGTCTGTGCCATTCATTTTGTTTTAAATCACGAAGATGTATATTTTTTTATCTGTTAGTTTTGCGATTGCTTTCCTCATTTTTTTGACCTTGATTCGTCTCCCACAAAAAAATCGGGTTCTAGCGAAATTTTCTTTTAACTGGAATTTTCTTACGATACTTCAAGACTATTTCTTAGCAACTCTCTGTTTCCTAGATTCATTGCTTTGCATAGAATATAGAAGAAAAGTTAGAGCTATAAGTTAAATTTTTAGATTGTAAAAATCTAAGTTAACTTTATTTATTCGTAGAATCTTTGCCCATACAGATACAGCTCTTTATTTTTAAAAGATTTATTTTACTACGAAAAGATCTTCTTGAATTTAAATTAAAATGTGAGCTAAATAAATGAATGGTTATTAATTTTCAGTTTTAGGTCACTGCCATCTAAGTTTTATGAGATTATTTCACCTTGTCTTATTAAAATAAAGCCGAAAGGCAAAGACACGTAATGAAATAGCCCAGTCCAGTGTTAACTTGAACCTTCAGAGACGGAAAGCAGGAAGGAAAAGGTGACTTTTATTACTTCGGGAAATGGAGGATGTTAAATTACATTAATCTACCGGTTGCAGCTGAGTACCAGTATTTTACATGGAGCGACTGCCTATCTGACCTGCAGAACTCACTTACTATTGGGTAATTCGATACCCCTTGGTAAGACTGGTTGCCAGAATTTTGGCCACTTACTACCTGTAACGACTGTCAAAGATCTACAAATCACATCCGGGACAAACAGCTTAACGTGCTTTGCGAGGCACGGGGGAAACTCGGTTTGGACTCATCCACGGACCAACCTAGGTAAGCACGGCTTAACCTAGAGATAGACCTAAGCTATTATTTTACATTGGAAGATAATTGTTGAATAGTTTTAAAATTAAGTAACATACATTTTATAACTTGTATATTTTGGATGGTAAGGAGCAAATGGATAACTAACACCCTTATTTTTTTACGAAAATCAACACAAAAACTTACTTATTGTCCAGCACACTTTGATTGTATGATTGAATGAAGGATCAACAGCCAATCGCACCACTTTATTGGCCTTTTTTGACGCGTCTTAGTACTTACGTACGTAAGACGATTTTAGTTCTATAAACTTCATGTAAGGATGACAATATAAGATAGATGCAATTTATTTTTTTCACAAACATTCTATTCAAATACAAGTTACTATGTTATCATAATAGTTAATCTCGTGTTTTATCCTGATCCCCAAAAAAGCCAACAATTCACGTTTATGTGTAGTAGTAACATCACAAACACTATAACAATGCTTATCGTAAATCGTAATCATACTTTGCTCTCTTGTCTTGAGACCACAGAGTAGATAATAAGAACAAAAGAAACACTTGACGCAAGATGGCTGACACCGGTCTTTGAAGGTCATGCAATTCTCCTGGCGATGTCTTTCTTCGCCGTTTTGAGATCAGTGGTGATGACATAACCAGAAAATAACTTAGCTTTCTTGATTCAAACCCACGACTCGTAAGTGGGGATCGACACCACTAGGGCACTATTTCACAAAAAAAAAGCAAAATACTTGCTCGATCAATTTGCAAGGTGATAACTAAAGTTATGTAAAAAGTAGTATTTTATTCGTCACTCCTTGATGTTACAGTTACGGGACCATCCATTGCAGGTTGGGTTGACTTCGATTCAAACAAATTGTTTTTGCCGTGTGAATTTGAGGAATTCCGAATTTGTGACCGGGCAATATTCGTAACATCTTTTTCTTTTTGACGTGACAACGTCTTATAAATTGGTTTGCCGGGTGACACTTCAAGAAACTGCGTTACGCTCCGCTCACGTTATGCGCTCACAATGAGAGCGAGTGAGAGGCACGCGTCCCTATAGCGTTGTCACGTTCAACTATCGTCAGTAAACCGACTTTACAGACAACCAATTTTAATATTTTTCCAGACCGTTTTTTAGACCTGCGGTGAACTGTCACGGGCAACTACACTAATTTTAGAAGTTATGAGCCTTCTGTTTCAATTGGTTTTTGTCTGTGTTTTGTGCAAAAACTGAAAAAGAAAGTAAAGAGATGGTACCGACGCATTTTGGGGATGAAGAAAACCATGATTGATGTTAGTTATAACAACTTCAGAAGTCATTCACGTTTTGTCCTTAAAAGAGAAGTTTTTTATAGTTTTACAAGCATTGTTAATGCACTGCCACTATGGCAATATAAAAGGGAAAACTTTTTGGATTCTTTTTACTGATACAAGTAAGAACAACGCCAACGAAGATGTAGCTTTAAAAGATAATGATACAAGGTTAAGGAATTCCAGTATTAGGTGGAAAACTGAAGACGGTAAAGTTATTTAATATCAACCGAATGACGCATCAACTTTTTAATTTACCGACATAAAATATTCAACGATACAATTTAGTTGAAACTGTAAATCGATAAAACTAATAATCTTGTCACAAATACCACGTGAATGTATAAAATGGACAGTTTTGTTTACGGTCAGTGAGTGTCCATTGTTCAGTAAAAGGACATCAAAGCTCCGGCTCCGAGTGACTGGACCCCGTGGAGGGTCACAGTGGAATCACACAAACGTGTCTTTACTCGCGTTCGGTAACGGAAACTTTTCCCATTAATAAACAAGCGGCGCAGTTGATGTTGTGACGTTTGATGGGATTCTGCATCATTAAAACCCTCATAACTTTCAAACTGCGGAGTGCTTTAGTCGAGCAACTTCACCATAACTTATTTATTAGAATTCTAAATAGAATTGATCAACATCGTAGGTATTCGGAGCAGCGGAGATTCCCGAGCGGCGTCCTGCCGTGGCAAAGCTCCAGTCTCCTGGCGCTGGGTCCGCAGATCCTCGCTGACGTCACGGGGCGATGCTAGCGCCACCTAATGCCTTTATAGCCGCTTCATCACACTTCTACGTTTACGATTTAATGCTTAAATGATATTCTCAAAGTTAGAGTATAACGAATTTGGCCGATGTAATCAGTTGAGTTTTATTGTCCCCGGCTTGGTATCCCGCAGTAGGGGCGCGCGCTCGCCCCGGGGCGCTGGCGACTGGGGCGTTGGGGCGCTGCTCATCCCGTCCGTATCTAAAGGTCCGCGTTCCCAACTTTTTACGATTAGGTAAATTTTATCGAGTTTATTCATAGAGCGGCTCCTCCGCGCCCCACTAGCAAACGCTTTTCAATTTCAACAAGGATCGCCCTTTCTATCGGCGCGGTGAGGAAACTTTGGAGATAAAACAATTTTTGGCCGGTTGAGCATCAATTCCGCGTTTTATTGGCCATTTTAGAGCCGTGCTCGGCACAATTTGAACATGAAACCCTTATCGCTCGAGTGTTTTGTCGTTACGACAAATAAAACCGATGAATATGAAAAGGCTGAATAATATTTTTTGTGCGTTTATTTTGGTGGATATTCATATATTATGTGATGACACGAAGGACACTTCGTGCGAACTGTCGCGCACAATATATCACTGACAATAATTCTCTTCTACATAACAGTAGAATAGATTACTGAGATTATTATATTGCTGACATATTGCTGGTTTCTTGTGATTTTATTTAGAAACACAAAATTTCCCTTAGTGAATTATTTCTTTATGTAACAAAAGGAAACTCGACATGAACACATAAGGAAAGAGAGCAGAATTGTCAAAAGACAGGAAAATCAATCAATAAAAAGCCACAGATGACGGGCTGACAATAGCGAACCCTTGGGCTTTCTTCAAGAGAAAATATTGAAGAGAACAAAGGCCCTTCTATGATACGTCTGTAAGAATCAACCGCGTAATTGATTACCCATCTGAGGCTTTGAGGGTCATGATATTGGTATGTTTACTATTCAAAATCTCTTTATAATGAAAAACAACTTTAACAGGCTTTAAAGTTTTCTTTTCTTTTTGAGACAGATCGATTTCAAATAATAAGAAAATCCTCTGAAAAATATCCTCTGAATTACATCATTTATCTAATTCCTAATCATACTATCAGAGAAGCCTATATAAGGTACCATTCTATGACAGTACTGCCTTCGATGACAGTAAAGTCAGATATGACACTTTCCGTCCTCGTTGAGACGATGACGGAAAGTGTTCTGGTTGTTTGCCACTTGAGTAAGCACGCAATACCCACGCTTCGCACTGTACACATGCGCATGATAACACGTATGTACATACATCCGAAATAAAATTATCCGAAGGCGAACTGATGCTTCCATCACACACAGTTTACAGAGTAAGCAAGATGTTTTGGCAGTGGGTCAGTCATGCCTGTCGAAAATCCCGAGGGAGCAAAAGACTCCTGACTCCTCCTAGTGTGAGACGCTCCCCAGCTAATGGACCGACCACCTTAAAAAGATGTCTAGAGCAACCTGGATGCGGATAGTGGAGTACAGAGTTCTACAGCGACTCTAAGGAGAGGCCTACCCGTATGTGCCGTGGTCTACCCGTGGACTGCGATTTGTTGTGTCAATTCACCAATAAATCTTCATTGTTCACGTTTCACACTGTACACATGACAAAATTTTACAAGTATAAAGAACAGCTGATGACTAACCTGGCGGCACTAGATGCGCCAGCAGCAGCAGGGCGAGGTGCGCGGCGTGGCGTGCCCGCATGTCGCTAGCGGGGCGGGCCCCGCGCGCGCCCCCTGCTCATGCCAACCCCGGCAACGAGAGATCACTAGCACACACACTCGCGCACTACACTTCGATGACTGAGTTCGCACTTACTGCTGGTATACCGGATATCTGAAAAAGATAATTTATCATCAGTAACAATTCTTCAAAAGAAAATTAAGTTTCCAAATCATAAGCATTGTATGTATGTGTGAGAATTGTCATGCACTGCCCTTATACCTGTTGAACTCTACATGAGCTGGTCGTATGTTCCTAATTAAAGCTCTTAATTTGCAATAATGTGTTCTTAGGCGAAGAATATGTATGCTCACTATTGATTACATTATTTTTCCGAAGTGTCAAAAAAGCGATTAAGAAATACATGCAAGAGTATTTTACATACACTCTCTTATGTAGTGGATTACGGCCCATTTCCTCTCATTGGGAGGAGTCCAGAGACCCAACAGTGAGAACGTTGGAGGCTGATAATTCTGTACAAACGACTTATAAATATTGCTTGAAATTAACAATATATATTTGCCAACGTGGGAAGTACTCAAACTGAAAAATGGCGAGTACAAATGCAAGTCTTAAATACATTCGAAGTTCAAACTTCACCTCTAACCAATTAAATTAAAGGCACACTTGACTGCACTGATCATAGACCTGCCACGGTTGATATGGAACCCGATCCATCCAGATCACATGACTGGTCACTCAGGACCACATTATTGGATCCGATTATCACTGGAAATTACGATCCCTTTACTTAATCTATGTATGGAAAAGTCAGAGGGTCAGTGACACCCGGCAAGGTTTAGATAATAATTACCATACCTACCATTTACTGTTGTACGTTCAAAGTTCAATTACCTAAGCCAAAGTTAACATCTCAGGTCTTGTTTATCCTATGCCTTTGTTATTCATCATTCCAGAGTAAACCCAACAGACGTGGGCTCGAATATTACTTGAAATAACAGCTGGACCATGAATTGAGTAGGTATAACTTCGGGAAACAATAATATGAACTGATAATGTATTCACGATGAACTCCGCCAATTAACGGGTATTGTTGCTACGCTGTCGTGATCAATATCATAATTGTTTCTTTAGTATTCATAATAATTCGGAAAATGCCTTCAGAAGTTTTTAGTAACTAGGCTTCGGCTTATCCGCGAAACTACTCGGCGTAGAATTGTTCCAATATACATGTTTTTTTTTAATTTTATGACATCCATGTAAGTTTACCTACATACCTAATCGTATATGCATATCGTAGACATCGGAAATGCGCAATGTAAAATTATTATCGTGTTCAATTTATTTGTGCACAGGGCGTAGACACTAGCGTTTTCCACATACCGTCAAAGATCATCTCTGAATAGATCACAACACAACTCCCTACTTATAAAAAGCTGAGCCATTTATAAAACCGCACAACGTCGACCCAGCCGCGAATGATAAATAATTCACTTTGTTTACAGCTTCGTCGAACTAACAGCTGTCATTGTTTTCTTGAACTATCGCTAACTAGAGGAAAGTTCCACTCGTTATGATACGGTCTTGAACTAAAATACTAACTTTCGGTCAAATTATTTTAAGTTAAACTGGTCGAGAAAATGGTTGTGCGTTGTTTCATCGCTAATTGTTTAATCGAATTTTGTTTCACATAAATTGTTTCTCATATTATCATTTCATAGAATACTCAATACGCAGAATACTTATTTTGAAGAAATTTAAATCATCGATTTTTGTTTCAAATAAAGTTTAATGTTAGAATATTCATATCATAGAATAACAAATCAAATATTATTTATTCACATATTGTTTGTTTCACATAAAACTTATTACGAAGAATAACATTTTAATCGACTGACAGTTTCTAAAATTCAAACCATTGAAAAATGCATACCCTCCTACAAAATTACAACACCGGGTTCACAAAAATAATGCGGGTAAATTATTGTCGAGCAGGAAAACAATCTTGCTATTCTCACTAATGGTGTCCATGCCTGTTGCATGCAGCATCAACTTGCAGCATGCATGCAAGCATGTAACATGCAATAGGCAAGGTTTCTGTCACGGCTCCGGCGCTGCGGGGCTCCGGCGGCCCCACGCAAGTTTATCGTCGCAGATGGTATTAACGCTTACCACCGCAGCTTCGGCTTGCTGGCCGGCAAGCCGGCCAGCCTCAGCCGCGGTGGCAATCTTTAGAAACCACCTGCTCCTCAACTCGCGGGCCGCCTCATCCCTCCGCGCCTACGCGGGCTTAAATTACACTCTAGGGGTAGGGCAAACAAGACCACGTGGAGTCTGTTTTGCAGCCATTCGTTTCTGTCACTAACTTTTTTAGTACAACATATTGACTTATATTTTAATTTAAGGTTAATAATTTCGTTGAAATAAAATACCATGGAAACATACATCGAACAAACAATATTCGTTGAAAAATAATTCTGCTGTTTGATAAGATGGTCAAATAAAAAAATGTGATTGTAAAATTCTTTGAATTGTCTATCTGTAAAATATTTTTCATTCAAGTAAATAGTAGTCGAAACAAAAATATTCGAAATAAAAATACGGGGACTAAATATTATGTGAAACATTTTCTGGGAAACGAAATTCTGTCAAATTTCTGTCTGCGAAACAAGGTGACACCCGAGAAAATGCATGAGTGGGTATGCTGAAACAACTCCTTAATATTGATAAGTAACATTAACAACCGTCGTTCATGAGATTATTTATTAACTGACAAATAATTCGTTAACTACATAGTTAATAACGGGTTAGTAAGACATGTCGTGTACGAACCACCATTGAATTAGTATCCGTGATAATCAGGTCGGTTTGTAATCTTTAAATGGCAACGTAGATGAACGGACCTCAGTCCCCATACTTGCTAACAGGCTATATTTTATGACTATAACAATCTTGAACCGCACTTGCCGACACGAAAGAAAAAGAAGAGTGTACAAAACCGAACTTAAATAAATAAAACACTTTCATAAACCACAAAGTTTAGTAAAGTTCGCAAGTGTAGCGTCGATACAAACTGTGCGATCATAAAAGTGTTAGATGTGCAAGTTACTCGATAAACTGCCCCTAATGGTATAAGCACTCCTTGAGGCATCTGCACGACTGCCAGCGAGAAGCGAGTAAAGATCTCCAGAAACCGACTTGAAAACACTAACGAGTTGAAAGCACCTGAAAAGTGACAGCCACAAGCAGTGTGGAGTAACGACTGAGGAGAAGAGTGACAGAAGTATGGCAAAGAAGACATGCTGTATCGACCACAAATGAATTCAGATAAGAGCCATCTCTTGCTCTTGCTCTTGCTTTCTTGCAGTGATAATGTGAGAAATATCTAAACTAAGCAGTCAGCGATCAAGTTATTATACTACTCTTTTTTAAAAATAATGTGTATTGCATCCTTTCAATATTGCTGCAGGAAATGATGATCTGATAGCCTTCATAGCTGCTTTCTCAAAGTCTATCGTAAATTTTCTTGGTTCCCATTGTGGAATCTGACTTTTAATCAAATAAAATAAAATGGTGTGAGACTTGTAAATGTTTAATGAATTTGTAGCCGTGTCTACCAGCGTTGGCTACAATAAATTATTTTAGTAATGATTCTCACTGGCCACCCCCCGGGGCCAGCGGAAATTATTTTTAAGCCGTGACCGTGTCCACCCGGGGTGGACAAGCAGGGGGTGGACAGCGTTAATAATCGAAGCTGTCTATCTCCTTTACTGATACAAGAGCTACAAAGAGAGTGTCTTAAACGAGTAAATAGTCGATAGCCAGTCGCTTCCTCGCTGGCGGTAGAACAGGCGCCTTACCGCTGATAGAAGTGAGTGCTACCTCCGTAGAAGAAACTTTCTACGATATCGGTAATAGGTGAAAATGTTACATTAGATAAATGTGGGTATCGTATGTTTAAAGTTTAGTTTTATCGGTAAAACAAGTCCCATTAAGGCGGGTTCAGGGCTCTTATAATGAGACTTTTTCCTAGAAGTAAACGCACAAAGGAATTTTCAGGATTTACACCGGATATTCAGTTTTTAAAGTGAAACTTTTATTACATCGTCTCAAACTTTTTCGTCTGTGTGTTGCATGTCGCGTGACGCTCGGCCGCGTAGTAGGGATAAAGTGAAAGGCGCTCGTCAGAGCGCCTTTCACTTGATCCCTACTATATACAATCCTTTTTTTAATCAACTTAAAAACTTCGAATTTCAGCACCTTTTTCGTTGAAAAGATAAATAAGAAAATAGAAAAAAACCGTTGCAAGATTCATACTCTCACTTCTTTTACAGAAATTTGCGTGTAATTGAATAGATTCTTTTAAATCTGCTGTTACATGATGTATATTTCTTCAAAATTCCTGTTCTCCTAGCTCCCATGTACAGGTTAATATAAACAAAAAGCAAGTGTAGCAACGTTGCACATATTCCGACCCCACGTTTTGCCCATCACTTGCGAGCCGGCGGAATAGAACCAAAGTTCCACAGTCTATCGGAGAACAGTAGGCCCACTAGTAATAAAACTACACACCTATTGCCGACAACTGAAACAAAAGCGAGTGCAAACTGCGACGGCAGTACTCTGAAACAGTTCCGTTTTAGTTTTTATTGCTCGCAACAATTTGGATTGGCTTTGGCACCGTTGCGAACTAATTTAAACATGGATGTAGAACGCTAGCTCGGAGGAGCATCTACCTAGTGGTGTTTCTGTGACTTATCAGGGTTTTTACGGTGCCTTTGGTTTTAGCAGTGCGACAGAATAGGCTATATAAAAAAACTACATCATTTAGATCCCTGGGATCAATCCTGGGTCTTTTCCAGTTTAATCATCTTGAAAACTCAAAGCTCAAAAACTCAAAGCATTTATTTCAATTAGATCATTACAGGCACTTTTGAATGTCAAAATAAAACGCGAAGCTACAGTCACAAGGCATAATAACTTGTGAAAGTACTGTAGTTGCCCATTCCGTAGCGTAGATCTCTATCGAGAGGAATGGGCAAGAAACTCCATGGACACTCTTTTAAATCAAAATATGTTACAAAATCTTGGTTACATCATTCATGTTAAGAATTAATAAATTACTTGTTCTTTCGTGTTCGATTATCTAACCTTCTCCAATAAAAAAGTTGGCCTTTTGTACCTTCCCATACTGTGGCATAGGGTTCTGCTATAAGGAAGCCATGTGTATAAATTGCAGCCTCCCAATGATGATAGGTTACCGAGTTTTTGCCTACCTACTACGTAATAAGCTTTTTCCTTTACTCAAACTTTTTCGGAGAAAAGGTAAGCAGTTTATAGATAAATCAGTTTTGTAGGTAAATCGAGTGTGTTCGAAAGGAGGTCTCTATTAGCTAGATTACGGTACAGCCTTTTTCTTTTTACGAAAATATAGTTTTGTGCGGATACGAAGATGTACAAGTTTTATAGGACTATTCACAGAAGTTTCTTTCTTTTCTGGACGATTTTTCTGATATTGTGATTTTGTTTATTTGTTTTAAAGCAAAATGAATAATGGCTTTCTGTAGACAAGAGATTAAATTCTTGTCCGAATCCGAATAGACTTAAATTTATTTTATCCGACATCGGAATCTGCGTTAAATGTGCTGGCTCATAAAAGCCGGGGGTATATTCGCGAGGCCATTAAGTTCACACAGTGGCGACGGGTTATGCCACGGTGATTCCCAGTGCCACCCAGTGGTGGCCACTGTCGGCCACTGTTGTCTGACGTCAATCGCTAAAATAACCATATTGATCCGGAATAGCGAATAAACAGTTTCCACGTGTCCAGTGTATATACATGTGGCGAGTACTAATTTTATTGCGACAGGTGGTTGCAAAGGGTTAGAAAACGATGCGATGTAGACTTTAACCCAGAAAACCATGTCTTATGGCAAAAAGAACCTCTGGAATGACAATGCTTAAGATAGTAATTGGTATACCAAATTAAGCTGGCTTGATTATCTTGCGATATTGTACTACTACAGCTTGGGTTAATTTAAGAACATGTCGATATATCAAGGTAGAAATGTTCTTATTATGTATCCACTTCAAGGATCACTGGCTAAGAAACAACGCTATCTCTATCGGGCACAATGCCAAGGTCAACAGGATGCTCATTCTCAGCAGAAATACTGATAAGATCTGATACAACAAGCTCTTACACAACATGTACCCAATTCAAACAAATAAAGGAACCCGGTCCTTCCAAAAACAAGTCAAAAAAGTATTAATATCCTCCTCTCGGGCCAGTTTATCCCAAAACAAAAACAACAAAAAATGAGATTACTACGGAACTATAAAAGATGCAGAAACTTCGTCAAGTGAGCTCCCAAACGATGACCCAATAAAGTTCGCGAGAAAAACTCGAAAACTATACGCTACAGCTATATATAACAGTAACGAACATGTCCTGTGTGGCCAACTTTTAGTTTCCGACAAAACTCAAGTATTAGTGGGATCAATGAATGTGTGGAATTGCCGAGATTATAAGAGTTCCGATTTGTAAAGATTGTTAGTGTGTTTCCTTATAAGGTTTCTTGTACTATAGAATTTTGCAAGTTTTATCGCTACGTACAGTTTAAAAATGTTATAGCCTTATGAATTATTCCAGACACTACGTAACCCTATTTTATAGTTCTCAATAAACGAAATACGAAAACTAGACGCAAAGACAATTCCCATATTTATGTATATTTACGAGCAGTCAGAACCGCACGGCATAAATTCAAAATATTCGAATTGTATGTACGTTTGAAATAAAACGGTCGTTTTTACCAAAGTGTAGAATGCTGCAGCGAAACACATTCAGACGGCGCCGGCGGTTGGCGCAGTGGTTGAGCAATCGACTGCTGCGCTGCGTGTCACGGGTTCGATCCTCGCACGGAACAAATATTTGTATAGCCTACAGATAGTTGTTCCGAGTCTGGCTGTTTGTGTATGTGACTTTAAATGGTTGTAAACGCAACTACGATACAGGAGAAATTCCTAGTGTGGGGCAACGTTTTATTCAAAAACAAAAACAAACAAACATTCGAATCGTTCCTGACATGATGCATATCGCTTATTGTTACGCTGCAGTGCGCTCGCTAATTCTTTTTCTCTTTTCCTCTCACCTATTTGGAGAGGCCATAGAGATAAGCTATCGGAAAGTCAGTGACACTGTAAAAAATACATGTGATTTATAAATTAACAAAATTTTTATAGTCACGCTTCGTTGAACAACGTTAAAAGAAAATAAAATATCTCATAGGTAATAAGCAAAACTAATCATAATTCTGAATATAAAATACTCTACGCATATTTTCCATGAAATGTGTTTTCATGTCACAACTTCAAAAAAATGACTTTATAAATTACCAACTAAAATGTTCGGCGCCATTTTCAACTAAAAATACCTCAGCGTTAATTTATCATTACGTGAAAATAAAATCCAAGGAGAAAACTATTTCGCTGCTTAATTACCATCAAGTGAAACATTGGTTTAGGAAAATAAGTTCTCATTCTGATTTACTCTTCAAAAAAAGCTCTGCAATAAAAACTAAAAAGGTTGACCAGTAATTCTTTTAGATTTTAAGAGAAATTTTGAGATTCTTTAATTCGTTAACGACTATTATCAAACGGATTCTTTAAGATAAAATAAACATAAATAACGTTGACTTCAGTTTAAAAGTCATGTGATTTAAATGTTTTATTCACTTGACTGGCATTTATAGCCATCAACGAGCCCGAGTAAGAGCAAACCTCAGCTCTGGATTACTTTACGAACTGTCCATTACTTTATCCACAATTAATGGTACTTTTGAAATCTGGTGTAAATTCAACGCTGGCAACACAGTTGAGTCACTGCACGTGGTGTACTGTGTCCATCAGCACGTACGGCGGCGCACTCTCGTCCGTCCCTTTCATCCTCCAAACGACGGTTTGATTAAACAATTTCGTTGCGCACCAAAATAAAGTTTTTAATCTTTCGATGTGGCGGATGTGACGTCAGAGAATCGAGGCCAAACAAAGACTCGGGGAGTCGGATGTGGTGGTTCTTTTTTTTAATTTCTCTGCTCTGTGTGTCGAAGGATTGGATATGGGTGGCATACCTGATTGTATGTACCCACGATTATGAGAGATACCTATGTTAGCTGGCGCTGTTTTGGGAAAAGAAAAAAATTTTGCTGGGAAACAAAGTATAATTTTAAGAAAACAACATACGAATACTGTATGAAAATTACTTTAATTAACATGCATACCATCTTGCCTGTCATATGATAGGTTAGCTAGACGTTTATCTCTAGTACCTACACACACATTTCGCTATTTATGTTAAAGTTTTACGTAATATCCATGTGCTATCAACCGGCCAGCAATTCACTGGTATAGACCCAAGGACTTTCTTCATAACTATGTAAATATTAATTGCTATAGTATCCCCGAGGAATAGGTGGCTAAATTATTACTGCAAGCGAAAATCGTAGGAAACTTCCAGACTAAACTAATAAATGTAAGGTGCCAACTCGAAGCAGGAGTAAAGTTTGATAAAAAGCAGGTGTCGCCTAGTTAGCAGCAAACGATTTTTCACAAAGTTTCCGATCGAGGATGTTCCATCCTATTAACAAATTTTGTTTCCATGATTTATCGTGTAGATGATGAGATTGGCAGGATTGTCACTGACAAATGTGGGTAAGTAGAGTTTACTCTTAAGTCTTTTTAATCAGACGTTTGAAGGTCGGTAAACGCGGGTGAAATGGTTGCTTTATTTTACACCTACAATGTTTGCAATATCAAGAGAACTACTGTTGCAAACTTTGGTGTGTGCAAGAAAACTTGTGTTGTAAATACCATATTATGTTGGATATCATCATTGCTAAGATGTTTGATCACTACGTAATAAGTATGGGAAATAACTTTGAACTCAGTCGGTCCATAAGTTTTTTTTTTTTTCTTATTAGAAACCAGATTGACTAGCAGCAAAAAAAAAGGTTGGAAACCGTAGTTGCAACTGTTAAAGCTTAGCTCTTGCTGCACAATTTCAAATTCCTACCCTTTATTTATGCAGTTGCTCAGAATAATTACTTGATGATTGAGAACAGTTTAGCCCCCTTTATAATAAAAACTAACTCGTGTTACGCTTATGAGATTAACACTCGTTTACACCATACCTCTAACTCATCAATATGTCTGGTCTTAGTCCAAAATAAACATTAACATTATATCTCAATAAGTTAGTACACTAACACAGCTTCATTACCACAAAACTCAATAATACACACACATAAAATCATACACATTACTGCCGACACCTCGTTAGTGTCCCAAATTACCAAAGTTGGTACTTTTTCAAAACAACATTAACGTCAAAACAAAAATACAAAAGAAAAAATACAAGTATCCAGTAAGGGGTGATACGCGGTCTACATTATTGTAAGGGATATTTTTATACTAGTAAATAGAACCTGCCGTTTGATTAGATTTAGCAGTATTAAAATTGGTTGAAAAAGAAAGTCAGCCTGAAACATTTACTACACTATTCGGATTATGCCGTACAATCCAAACGGACTGACTGTCTCTGAATCATATTCGGGTATGCACAGCACAATTCAAGCTAAGCTAAACGGCTTTTTGCCGACCATTTGAGAATATTAACACTTTCGTGCCGACCCGAATATTTGGAAGCGTGTAGCAACCCTAACATTCAATAACACATCGATACACCGTAGGTACTCTCTCCAAATATATTAGTAACCTGCGTTTTATGAGCTAAATTTTTTCTTTTATTACCCGTGCATACAACTTTGCTCTCACAAAGGTGGCTGTTACAGGCCCATTACGATACCTATAAAGACCCCATCGCGGCACACAACTCGCGGGGGCTGTTCGACCCCCGAACTTTGGAAGTTCTAATGGACATCGATGTCTTTGGATGAAGTGAGTACAGGGGAGTTGCGAGTTGAGTACTAATCGAGTTTCTTCGACGTGAATTTGGATTTCTATGGATAACATTATGACAGTAATTAATTAATTTATTTATTTTGTATATTACATAATATGTGCATTATTTACAAACTACAAATGAATATAAAATAAAAATAAAATATGTACAAGTATCAAAATTACTGGGCGTCAAAGAATTCGTCGACATCGCTGTCGACAGGAAAAGTGCCCAGAAGGCTGGCCGCATTGCCACGTTGGATGGCAATGCTGATTCTTTGACCAAAAAAGAGGCCAGCCCTCTGGTCCCGTGAAGCGTCGACCAACCGCTTGGCGATATCCCGAAACACAAGATGGGCACTCGGGCCCTATGGCCCTAGTGTTTCAACCCCAAACGGCTCAAATACATAATTACCAATTAAATTATTATATATTATTATATTTATATACAATAATATATTACAGTTAGGTATGTATGTATAATATGGAATAAACATTAAACTTATTTTATTTAATATCTGGCAATCGCTTACTAATTATTAGCATGAATAAATTAAACACAATTTCCATGAAGCACACTGAGAACTTCATTAATAAATTGACAAATCGCCGTAGAAATCGTCGCGTCGGCGTCGTCCCATTCGATTTGGCATGCAACCGGAATCGATTCGTAATTTATAGCGGCAGCCCTGACCCGAACCCTGAAATTGTGCCCAAGACGATAATTTTCAAAAGTTTCACCCCGCCATCTTTTGTGGCGTCGATCGCATCACAGAATCGTTTTACGCACACAACGGGCAATGAATCTTTGTCCAAGTTTGGGCACACGATAGAAAAACTTCTCCTTTATTCGACTCATAACGATAATGATTGATCATCGGATGTCGGAGACTTTAATAACTGAGTAAAACAACCTAAATTAAACCTAGAACTGAAATTGACAAGATAAGAAATCCTCGTGATATTACTAGAGCCTTGATTCTACTGGAGATAAGGGTGCTTACGTCACAAAATAAAAGCCTCCAGAATAAAATTGGCGTCCGTAAAGGCAAGGACAGTGAGCTTTTAAAGCCGGGCCTCAAATAGGGCTAAATTTTTTCAGTTTTTGTGTTTTTGCTTATAAGAGTATCCGCGACTAAGTATCAATAGAATTTAATTTAGTTTCGTGAATCTGTGACGTCTATTTTTATTGAGGAACAGGATACCTGCTGTCCATGATTAATAAAGATTCGCAGAGATAATACCGTTGTAGCCCGGCCTCTTTTTAGGGTCGTGTCGTAAAACAAAATCTTTTATATTTATAATGTTGTCACAGAAAAACTTTTATTAGAGAGCTGAGTATTTACACAATATCCAGCAATGTGTACAGTATTAGCTGAAGTGAGATTAGGAATTATGTTTTGAAATCATCAAAATCAGTTATTACTACCTCTTTTCTTACCTAATTTTCAAAATGCCTATCCGATTCGTAACCTCAGTTTATTTTCGTACTTTATCAAGAAATAAATAACGTAATATTCCACTCATTCCCCTAATAACAAGTCTTGGCATCTAATTTGAACTCCTCACCCGGAAAAGTCAATTTCCACTTGTACCTCGATCATGAAGGAAGGTACCTCATAAAGTCGCAGGTACAGGAAGACGCGCCAATAAAAACGTTCCATTATAATGTGACGTCACTCCTCAATATGGGACTCAATCAGGAGGGATCGAGGTTAAACCTCCTTATGTTTTAATTTTGTATTTAGGGGAAAATTTGGCTGCACAGCTTGTTTCTAGGTTTGGTGGGTGGTGAAAATGTACCTTTGAGATTTCTTACTGAGGTTGTGTAATTGGGCTACATTGACAACAATCAGTTAAAAATTCAATTGATTGAATAAAACTAATAACCACTTATGCGTTATTTAATTTTGAAATCTCTTTTCTATTTAACACTAAATAAAGCTAAGACAAGCTTGTAAACAAGACTAAATTATGTATTCACGACATTATCTTTTAACGTCCAATCCAATAATAATAGAAAGACTGATTACTTATTCTGTAAAAGTGAAAAAAAGGTTTTTTTTTTCTGAATGGCTTCTCGCAATTCCACCTAGGAAGTTGTCTTCTGCTTAACCGGACTATCCTGTGGGTGGCTTGAGTGTAAGGCCTCCAGCCAGGGCATAAAACTACTTACGAACTATGCGACTACACGCTAAGGGATATGCTCGGCTTAGAGCGTCGCTGGGGGACACAGCATGGGGACAGGCTGGATCTGAGTGATATCATTATTTATGGGCTGATTTAAAACTACTGGCACAGCATCGCGGGCCGGCTCGAGCGAGGGTCGGGGAGGGCAAGGACCGAGACGATGCGACGTACCTCGACGGCGGAGTCGGAAAGACAGTGGTTTGCGTCTGAATTTTTTAAAAGTGCTAGTCTCTTTGCTACTCTTCTGGAAGAGGGTGGTAGCATCATCGGGAGTGACATGGGTATGCCTCGGACGGCGTACTAAACTAATGCGCGAGGGTTCGTAACGGGCGGCCGCTGCGATCATGCGATTACGGTGTTGCATTCAGTACGTCTACCATGAGTTGACATAGTTAGATCGCTTGACGTAACTGCAATAGTACCGGCAATAAGCAAATACTATAGTTAGATTTTTCTATTGTACCATGAGCTGTGTTGGTGCTTACTACCAAATTCTAAGCAAATGAAGCCCAAACTTGCAGTCGCTATAGTTTAGTTTACTACACGGTGACGTAGGATAGATAACTATAGTGACTCATACTGCGCATTTTAGTACCCAACTATCCGCTAGAGGCGCTGTAAAAGTTTTCATACATTTTTTTAACTACAGACGCTAACGAGTATAGATTGTTAAAACTCATGGTAGACGAACAAAACTGTAATACAGTTTAAAACGTCTTTCGAAGCGTTTTTTCGATAATATCATTACATTATCGAAGAAACGCTTCTAAAGACGTTTTATAAACTGTTAAAACGTTAAAATAACACCTATCAAATGTAAATATTGCTCAGTATTCTACAAGCGGTAATCCTACATTCCTGTCAATCAGAAAGTCACAAATATTTCAAAAGCCTAAACACACAGCGATCGATCTTTACACAAAGGATCTCATAATAAACATGGGGTCTTAAAGTACCCCGTAAACCACAGGATCTTAAATACCCCGTAACTACGGCTCATAAACCACAACGTAAACTTATACGTTTACGTTAGCGAACGGAAACGCAAACCACGGGATAGCTTCCGTTACTAAGTCTTGATTTTAAAATAGTTAATAATTATATACTCGTACATGTGGTAAGATATTTAATGTTGCGTTTGGTAGCATTTGGAGCAGGATATTACATTCCAAGCCGTAAAATGAATTAAGATAAATGTGCGGTTAAGTCATGTGCAGTGTTTATTGGTATAAAAACGACTACCTTAAATAATATATCAGTTGGATGTAAAGCTATAACTATGTAAGAACACATCAGACTATCAGAGAATTAATGAATGAGATCAGTGACCTATAGAACTGTAAGAAGATTCTCTAAATAAAAAAAAAATCTATGTCAAAAATCGATGATGCAGGTTCGATCGTTCTAGTAGGTTTTGAGCGAAAAGACCGCCCATTGGGTCAGCCTATGTGAAATGTTATAGTTAATGAATGTTTCATAAATGTTGTACACAATAAAGAATGTTCTATTGTATTCTATTCTAGTAGGTCAATTTTTCATAGATGCAATTTGTGGGTCACGCGGTGTTGGTATATGAAGCCATTATTTTTAATATTCACAGAAACTATCCCAATATTCGTCTTGGACAACGGCATCATTAACAATTTTAATAGAATTTTTAACTCCTTGCTATAAACTTCTTACACCTTCACACAACAAAAGTTAAGCCGCTCTTCCACGCTCCTAACCTAATAACTCTCAACGTTAAATCAGCTTTTACGACAAAATTTAACATAAACACTAAAGCATTTTAATTATGGGGGCCAGAGTTTGAGGAAAGTGCCGTCTATTCGGCGGTATCTTGATCCAGTGGCAGAGATAACAGGCTGGGAGGGGAAGGAGGGATGCTGCTCAACATTCAACTCGGCTCGCTTTACTTTGTGTGCCATTTGAATTTATTTTGGAGTTGACTGTGTCACCGGGTCTTTATAATGCCTGGTATCATATAGCGAGGGGAAGGCCGTCATGTTTTAATAGTAGGTAGATACCAACCAACTGAGTATTTAATATCTGGTCATTATTATCGGTCAAGTGCGTAGTACCACCAGATAACCAGATGTATGAAAGTGGACGCAGCAAAAGGAGTATGCTAAGGTGGCTGTACCATCTCACCGTGGCACTCCGAAACAGTATGAGTGCGAGAGTTAACCAAAACGAGAAACACCGAGGTTTGGCTGTCTGACAATCGTAGCAGCTGGCATTCTATTGTTACTGCCCACCCCCGTTGTATCGGAGTATTCCCGTTTGAGCACCTATTTTTAGAGCACCTATTATTGAGTGCTACATAATATACGGTGCACAATGCATTGGTGCCCCCAAAAAATAGGTGCTCTAGGTGCTCAAACGGGAATACTCCGTTGTATCTGATATCTAATAGCTGTTCTCGCGTGTATTCGACTAACCCCCAGGAAAAGTATTCTTTTAAGATTAATGAAAACATTAAGGTAAACAATAAAACTATCCACTCATCATACTAGAAAACATATTTTTCACGGTTTGTCGTCTACGGGAGCTATACAATTAAGGTAAAATTAAAATGAATCTAGTTAGAGGGACTTCATACTTCCATAAACTATATTTGGCTGTTCGTTTTATCTTACATCTAGTAGACTACTTAACTATTGCACTTCAAAGTTTATTTAAAAAACAAATGTATTTATTTTAACAAAGACTGTAAAATAAACACATTTACCAATTATCTAACCCTCTTAACGAGGTACATCAACAAATCAAAAATACAATTTAACTCTTCCAATTTGTATTTATAATATGTATTCAAATCCAAACTAAAATGCAAAAAAGAAAAAATCTCATTATCGAGTATAAACAAGTCTACTAGCATATCAAATTCATCACTCATTTTTCAAAAATGCTTTGATGATACTTAATATTCATACTTTAAAGAGAAATTTTAATATGTTTTTATTTAGTTTTAATACAGCTTTTTCGAATTAGGCTGTCAATTTATAAATATTGCCTCAGTGCACATGCCTTTTCAACATAATGTTTCACATACACATACGTAACATAACATCACGACAGTTTTTCCTGAAGGGTCATACAGAGATGTTCTTTGAGTACAACCACATTTAGCCACTTATGATTATGTCCACGTAATAGAGGTCGAGTCTACTGCCGTCTCCAAGACATAATCAAGCTCCGGATTCTTTGCCGATCTGGGAATTGAACCCAAAACTCATGCTCGGCAGAAGCGCTTGTCATCACTAAACTACGAAGACGTAACGCAGGTAGTAGGTAAGTATTTTAGCTAGTATTTATTTCAGTCGAGTTATTCGCACGATTCGTGCAGGTAGATCCAAGTGTCTGCTATAATAATGTTTCGATGCAAATCTTCGTAAGGGACTTAATAAGTCCCGAACGTACTTCTAGTCACTAGGGCTCTATAAAAATATGCGAACAAATTACTGTGAACAGGAACAAATTAGCCGTGGAGCCCCGAACAGACGTATTTGTTTGAAGTTTTTATAGAAAACACATCGCACGCCTAATAACCTGTGACTAATGATTCACTTTAAAAATATCTCTAGAACGTGTCTGCGCTACTCGAACAAAAACAATATTTCATTATTTTCTAATTTTGTTAACAGATATTAAATATCTCAAGTATAACTAAAGTATGTAAATTATTATTTTTCAATAATCAATCCGTCTGCCACGCGAAATAGGTTTTCAACGAACTGCACAAGTATTTATAATATTTGTGTCATTAAAAAATCAACTGTTGTCAGTTTTATAATTTCATCATCTTGATATGACAGTCATCAGACTACCCGTATCAAAGATCAATCAAATGTCAGTCAGGACCAAAGGATGCTCACCTATCCTTGTACCAAGCAAACTGTTGACCGGGACCATAACTATTTGGCAGTACAATAGTTAAAGAAAGCGATATTATAGGAAATAGACTATTTATTTCGACATGTCCACAGACTCAGTTGCAAAGAGCCACCAGTAGCAGTTACTACAGCGAGCAAGGATATAGGATAATGAATTCCAGCGGCTGCGGACGATTGACTGACTGGCGCTCATTACTTATGTAGTCGCAGCCCTTTGCTTTACATATCACCGCCATTTAAGTAACTGCTACATCGCGAGGGAGAGGTATTTCGTGTTTGTAATCACAGTGCAGTGACCTATGTATAATTGATTCCTTTAGTTTACATATGAATTTTTCGGCGTGTGTTTTGTTCATTACATAATTTTTTTTAAACAAATATTCAGGATGGAAATCCTCTTAGCTGTCAAACATAGCGATTGTTCCAGTAATTAAGTGTGGAGAGGTATCAAATAAAGTATCTTTCTCATTTCTAATATTAGTACGGTAATAGTCATTTATGGAACTAGTTGATAGCGCACTCTTTGAGAGTAAACTAAAAAAATACTTACAGAATTACAAAACTTCGTAGGACACATTTTCAATATTACATAAGTATCGATTCTTTATTCCATTTGCCAAGGAATTCTTGTACATGACATTGCGATAGACTGAAAAGAAAAACCCTAAGTGTTTGTTACTAAGGGGAAAAATTACATCGTCAATATTTAACATTTATAACGTGGTTTAGATGTGCTAAGCACTTTAATTGCTGAAGCCGTATCCGAGCATAGATTCGCAAATTAGTATAGCGCTGGTTCTATCCACAGCAACCTCATTTACCTCTAAAATACCTCTTACTAAAATTAAACAGACACAAAATTACCATTTGAAACAAATGACCTCCCACATTAATGTATGTAAAAGCGCCAAAGGCCATAAAGCATTAACAGGGACGTAGGTATAAAAATAACATGAGTGTGGACCGCGCCCTATGCACACTCCGCTAAATTAATGACAATAGTATTCATGGCGGATGTAATGAAGGGTATAAGGGCCACAATTGCTTGCTCGGATTTACACCTGTATTTGAAAAAGGACTTGTAACTGGCCACTTTAATAAAGGGAAATATCCCAACACAAATGAAAAGAGAAGTTAAACTAAAAAACACTACCTCCACATCTGAGGTTATTTAAGTGTAGTCTTTCAGTTGACATTCTGTTAAAACCACATAAATATCGGAAATCGATAATAACCATTAATATTTAAGTACCTAAAGCGATAACTTTTAATTTTATGAAGCACCAATTATATTTTCATAATCTAAAGCAATTTTATACTTAAGTTTATTACGGAGGAGACTTTTGAAATTTTAAAGTAATTTTACAGTTAAATTGCAAAATACCAGACGGTGTATTGGGAGTTCTTTCAAATTGTATTGTTTTCACCAATTTTGTGTCAAATATGTGTTTTCGGGGTACACTACGGATTCTAAAGGAAAAACCGAGACGTGCATGATTTTTGGTCTCTTATCTAAAACTTGTTTATGGAAACATTATTTTTGCGAGAATAGATATCTAGTCTAGACTTTAAACTGTTTAAAATTAAAAACCTCCATCTAGATTAACACTAAGACGTTGGAAACCATCGCAGTATATCGCGGAGTCGAGCAACAATTGCCAACAATGAGCAACAGTGAGCAATCCAGCGTGAATGTTAATTGCCATGTCGTTGCTACGGAATTTCCTGCAATTTAACTGGATTCAGACGTTGCGTCAGCCCCGAGAATTTTGTACAAAGAAAATAAATTCGTAGTTAGAGATGATTGTGTCGAAGAGAATTTGTCAAACACGATTTTTCTACAACGTTATTTTAAAAGCATGGGCAAGTAAATTATATAAACGTACCTAATATGGTGGCCCCTGTGTCCAGCTTTGATTGCATTAGACTCATTCAACCTTTGCTGAAAAAAGCCCTCCAGACATATAGCCAAAATCTTTAGCCTTTTTCAGTAATTTATCATTCAGAAACGGCTCTTCGCACTTTGAAAAGCCGATAGTTCCAAACTCAATTCAAACCAAATTATCGCTTTCTTACTTAAAGACGTTTTAACAACCTCAAAGTCAAAGTATTTCAACTTAATTAAGACTATAAAACTAATCTACGTGTAATATTTTTCTTTTGGGTAGGAGGTGGGAGAAAGAGGCAACAAGACGAACACACTAGTAATTAGCTTCATAAATCAGGCGACGCTTCGCAGTGACGGACGCACAGAAATACCGACCATGATTTATATAGCAGTAACTAGTGGGGACTGAATATCTTTATTAATAGAGATGGGTAATATGTGGGTGTAGATAGATGACGATATTATTAGAACCATTGTTATTTCCACGTTGTTAATATTAAAGGGAGTTGAATGAGTTTGGTATGTATGCGCTCCGTCATAAACAATTAAAACGCTGCAAACAAAGATGTAATCATAATACAGAAAAAGACTGCATAGCAACCACTTCAAAATTAACTCATGTGCGAAGTATCGCCTCTAAAGAACAAAACGATTATTAAAGGAAAAGGATTATTTGTCACAAAAAAGTAACTCACTAGTCATGATGATCGGACAAAACATACAAAGACAGGAGAAGCAAGACTACATTATAAATATTATGCATGCTCTACAGCTTTAACTAGAAAATAAATTTACAAAACAAACAACAAAGACAAATTATCAGAATCAAAAATGTCTGGTGAAACTCAGTTACTGCATAACCATGAATTTTACTAATCAATGTATGGCAAATTCTTTGTTATCAACGCTAGCGAATACACGGTACCAACCATTATTAGTTAAATGTACAGTAATTAAAAGGATAAAGCCAAAAGTCTCGAAAGTGATAATCTCAAAAGCCACCAGTCATTTTAACTTGAACTCTTTCGCCTCTTTGAGTTAAAAATGTGAACTTAATGACTTTTAACTCGTTTTTAGTCGTCGCTAATCTCAGAATAATGGAGCAGCTGTAATAACATCAAATTAAACAGCTTTTTAATTAGGACACCGTCTGATTTTATAGCATCAGACAATACGGGTGTGAATGAATGGAATGAGGAGGATATTGAGGGCCGATTTGAAGAATATTTTTATTAGACCTGGAATGAAAAGCTTTAATTTTTTTGCGAGAATAATAATTATGTTTAGGAAGTGTTGTTTGTCAGTATTTACTGGAGCTATAGGGGAATGCTGAATATGTGAGTGATGGAACATCAAGGGCTATACACAGACCATAATCAACAGAAGTGTACTGGAATAGATTAAAGCAAAAATATTTTAGTACACAATGGATACGGAGTAAAATATAGTGTACCAGTAGCTAGATACGAGTAGCTGAGGATCAAGTCAAATGACGTAGGGTTTCATGTCCTTAGATGGGCTTAAATCCAGCAGGCTAACGATAATGGCTAAAAAACAATTTTTAATGGACTTAGCACTGACATCACCTCAAAAGGTACAAGTATAAACAAGAACATCCAACACTTGGAGGTATTTATGTCGCCTCAAAATAAAGCGACTATTAAGCGCACATCGCTTGTTGCGCGCGAACACTTCATTTGCGTCGCACGCGCATTTAATTGCTTTATAAATAACATACACACTCACACATACACACGGCATTTTGTGCATGTGCATTGTCTTGTTTTGCACTTGTTGCTTTTAGAACGTACAGGCTTTTCATCAGAACCTAACCTTTCCAAATACTAATATACCTTACATTCTCGTGTATTATTTACTAGGTGTAAACGATAAACGAGTTGAAAATTAGTATTTTCAACTCGTTTATCGTTAAAATCATCCAACATAAATTTAAGAAGACTTGTCAAAAGGCAAACAAAATAGTAAGTAGTTAACCTGTCTAACATGTATGAAGTAAGGGTGAGTAAACGTTTTGTTAAAAACAAGTTGTGTATACAGGTTGGAAGCGGCATCGATGCGAAAACGCGTGTTTGATGAAAAGAGATTTTTTTAGTTTCTCATCCATGTATGGCGAGGGTGACTCTAGTGGGCCTTTCTCCATACAAACGTATTCCGCTGTTTCCTTCGTGGATAATGCGTCTAGAGCAGTCTTATTAAGACATGCCCCTATCATTTCTTTTCTTCAAAACATAATCACTAAAAGAATTCCAAACAAATCAACAATCCAAAAACCCGAAAAAAAAAAAAGTTTTTAATAAAAAAAATATTTTTGTAGGTAAAATCAGCCTGAGCTGCAATGTGACGGCAATAGTTTCTTCAAATACCTGTTCTTCAAATTCCTGGGGGCTAGGGGCCCCTCTTAATTTTTTTATTTTTTTGTATAAATATCATAAAGCAGTTTACAGAACATATTTACCTACCAAGTTTCAACTGTGTAGTTTTAATAGTTTCGGAATAAAGAGGCTGTGACAGGTAAGGGTTCTGTTTTTTGCCATTCGACTACGGGACCCTAAAAACAGCTGTTTCCTACAAAAGTGCAATACCAACACAGTTAAAATGTATGGAACAGCTGTTATTTTTTTTTTAAATGGGCTTTAATGCCAGGTCACAAGTTCTTAGAATAGGTTAAAACATGATTTTTACAAATAATTATCTAGTTAGCAACAGACATCACGCACTGATTAACATTAGCCAATCGTCCATCGTATTTTCGAAACAAAAGCTTTTTCGTAGTGTTTTAGTCGAGTGCAATTAGACAGTTTGTAGTGGTCAGATTTTCATGGGATTTTTTTTTTGGGTTCTAGACGTGGAGAAAGAATGTTAAAAAAAATTTGCTCAGCGCAAGTTTTTTCTTTTTTTTTTCGTTTATGAAGAACTTCAAATTCGACGGAATTATATGGTAGCGTAATAGTGTGACCTGTGTGTATCCATTTAACGCGAATTTGGTCATTGTTGTCAATGAAATACGCATTTAAATTATTTTTTTAACTTTCACACCCCTAGGAACTCATGAAAATCAGACCACTATAAACTTCGTTCCATCTTATGAGTATTTTTCGTGTAATGGCACTCGACTAATTATTTGTTTGGTGAAAACCTTTGAACTGGCTCTGAGTCTCCACAAGTACTATGTCAAGTTCGTTACCATGGTGATCCCAAAATGAGGAACGCTTGAAGTGTGCTTGTGATGTTTATAATGTTTCAGCATCACTTGTGCCAGAACACGAGGAAAATTCAGAGAAATAAATACAAAATTAAGGGAAACTTCCTCACGATTCTCATAGTAATAACTTCCCTCGGCTTCCACAATCCTTCTAGCAACATTATTAGTTCAATGAAAGCTCTCTTCCGTGGATATGAAAACTCGTAAACAGCTCTTTGAGAACAGAAGAACAGACTGAACATTCGATAATACTCTCAATACAATTCTCAAAACAAAAGCTTGTGCTGACTGGATCATACTCTATACAAAGGCACTTAATTACACAGTGGCGGTGCACAAAAACAGACTTTATTGTTCACGAAATAAGGTCGAGAGGTTGCGAGGTAATATGTGCAGTTGCAGAGGCTTAATGAGTACAATCAAAATGAGGCGTGCAGCGATCCAGCGCTTGTTATTACTCCCATACTTTGTTCTGAAGCGCTTTTCGCTTTAAGGTCGCTCTTATTGAATAACATTTTCATAAAGGTAGGTCATAAAGTGGGTAATAGAGAGATATATCATGGAAATGCCTGAGTCTACAGATTATGTCAGGTTTATTACTAAGGACTGTATTCAGTTAAATAAAATATACCGTTTGTTAGTAAATGTTTCGGGAAAATTACCTACTTAATTTTATTTTACAAAATATGGGTCACGTTTAACATTATTTGGGGCAATGAGAACTGTGATCATGGTGAATAATATTTGTATTTATTCATGCACCAGTTACGTTTCGGTGCTGCCGACGAGTGATACTTTGCAAACAAGCAGAGATCATAGACGTTCTCTTACACAACTCTTCTCACCGATTGCGTGGAGTGGTAGAAGGTGGTGTGCCTATTTCCTATCAATCGTCTGCACTGTGCAATACGTAAGATATTCTGATCAAGTGTGTATTGATCAGTTGACCATGAGAAAGTCAAATAAGGCTACTTTTAATTATCACTATCACTAATAGCTACGATTGTTTTTTATGGTAATACAAACGCTTTGACCATTACCTGATTCGACATTGGAATAAGGTTCATAATAATAACGTTTACAGGGTAATAATATGATCGAGATAAAAAGTTTCCAGCATCCAGGTAAACTTTTAGCATTCTAGTTTATTCCACACACACAAAAACCTAGTACTTATCTCCCAATAAAAACTTTTTACAAAAAAATATAACCGACTTCCAAAAAAAAAACAAAAAAGTGCAAAATAATATTTTACTTTCGTCAGTCGGTGACTTGTCGGTTGTCTTGTTGCTGTTTCTTTCTTTTTTTTGCCACCGACTTCCGAAAGTAAAATATTATTTTGCACTTTTTTGTTTTTTTTTTGGAAGTCGGTTATATTTTTTTGTAAAAAGTTTTTATTATACCCTTTTCAGTTGTGGTATCTCACTTAAATTCTTGTCTAGTATCATTTTTACATTGTAACTAGACACCAGCACATCGTCCATACATACGACAAAGGACAAAATGCATAATAAAGGGGATGACTCAAAAAGTACCAAAGCAAAGATAATAAAATTCATATGGGCCAAGTATCATCCCATTAAGCCGACCCCAAGATAGTTTGGGAAAAGGCTAGGCAGGAGAACCGGGCAAGCTTTCTCTACCAAATGAATGAAGATTCATGTAAATCGGTCCAGTAATCACGGAGAAATAGGTGTTGGTGATAAATTTACAAATAAAATAAAATGAAAACTACAGGGCCAAACTATATATAATTTTTTATGGGACCAAATAGCAACTATTCCGCATCAAACTAAAGAAGTTAGTAAAGTAATAAGTCTCAGCGTAATCGGTGTACATTCAACAAAAACAAATGGAATTGATAACCTTCTCCTTTTAGAAGTCGGTTAAAATAAAAAAAATAAAAAAGATTTCTATTTTTTTTTTAATTATTACTTGTACATACACCTGGAAATTGCATACCGTTACAATTCCAACAAGCCCAAACATAGCTAAGATACATTGTCTTATTATTGAGTTCCGGTGCCTGTCGCTAGGATTCATCATCAGATCTGATGATAGAATGATTCTTATTGAACGCAAATGCCTCACTTGTTGTAGAAAATACCAAAACCGCTGTAAGTTTTCCTATAAAATTTGAGGGTTGCCCTCGATTTCTCCGGGATCCAATCATCAGATCCTGACTTGGTGACTATGGGACCACTTCAGAAGTATTTCCTTTCGAACAAAAAAAGAATTTTGAAAATCCGTCCAGAATTGGCGGAGTAATCGCGTAACATACACACAAAAAAAAAAACATACCGTCGAATTGAGAACCTCCTCCTTTTTTGAAGTCGGTTAAAAAAGGGTACAAAGTTAACCCAAAAACCGACGGAATAACACAACAGTGTATGAGACAGTTTAAATATAAAATGAAGCAGTTTTATTTGGGCATCGTAAAGCGACAGGAACTGGGAGGTGCTCGTTTGTTGCAACTTTTTAATGTTGGCGGTAATCAAGTTTGATTGTGTTGGCTACATTGTTGGTATTGTTCTGTTGTTGTTCAATGATATGTTACAATGTGTTGGTGGAATTAGTCCTGTTGGGGATGTGGCTGGCAGATTGCAGACGGAAAAAAGTGTTCAGTTATGACATGTTTCTTGGTTCTGTTCTATCTTTTCTACACACTGTGTCTACATTTCTAATCCAACTTTCCTCTCGCAGGTCTGCTGGAAGAAATTTCTTTTGAAATAAGCAGTACCTTTGTGCTCTTGTCATCTTAATGTATTTTGCTGTTAACTGTTATGTGTGTACATAAATAAATAAATGCTTTTTTTGGTTCCACGTAATTGCTAGTTTTATTACTCGGTTCTAGCGAGTAGCAGCCATCTGCTAGTTTGAGCAAACAACAAGTTATCCGTTTCATACTAATGCAGGTTTACTGGAAGGCTTAGGTAGAGGTACCAATAGTACCAGTCATATAAAGTCCTATGTAACAGGGAGCAAGCCTATTGCCATCAACCGAGCACTAATACACACTCGGGACTGAGAAATTCCAGCAAACATAATATGTTTACGTTTCCCCGAGTTTCTTGGTATCGAAACACGAGAAATCTAACTGAACACACAACATCTACTCCCAGTAAACACACGACCTCAAAAACATCTGCACACAGACTCTTCAAACGCAAAACAAATGCCTCTGATATTAATATCTAATGTTAATACGAAACGCCGAAAAAACCTTGAGAAGCCCTGACATCCCAGGGTTGGCACAGCACGAACTCATATAGTATTCATTGAACCCCGACGAGGAACAAAGAGGTTCGTACCGTGTAATTTATAACGTAGCGACGGAACCCTAACCCTTGCCGGTTTGAAAAAAGAAACCATCAAAGAAGGTAGATTGATTAGTATTGTGTTGATAAGGTCAAAGCTTATCAATGTGATGAGATACAGTTGAGCAGATGCAAAATGGATCTTTCAACTGATGGCCCTAATCAGAACTAACGTCGCCATCTTGTTTTAATATTTCAATAGACAATTTCATAACAACAGCGCGCACCTGACAATGTCATTCAAGCGCCAAAAGATTTAAGGATCTTTTTAGACAAAGAGCAAAATAGAATACCAAACGTTTTTAGGCCTGTATAAACATTTGGAGATTTGTCGTGCGCCGGCTATGAAACTCATTAGGTAACAAATATAAAATTATTTTGAATGAATTGAAGTGGGCGTAATCAATGAGTCTACAAAAGACTTGATTAAAAAAGAGAATTGTACCAATGACAATCTAAGAAAAAGTAAAGCATTTATAAGGGAATAATAACAAAAAATCACAAAGTACATGGACAACAAAAGTACGATCCACGTACACATACATAGTAAATACATTGTAAAATAGAAATAGAAAAATGAATTTATACCTACGTAGTTTTTAGCCTCTCTGAACTTTTCAGGGTTATAAATAATATTTAAAAATATTAATTAATGTAAGATGAATTCAAAGTAACGTTTGTCAACTTTCACCATAATGGACCATAGAAAAAGATAATGGACGTTCCACACCATGCATACTACGAACATTTTATTCATACGAAAATGTCTTCATTGGTATTTTTTGCATTTAATCAAATTATCATATCATAATGTGTTGATGCGTAAAATGTTTTTTTTTTTATATTTAACACAAAAAATTATCTGATTGAAGGTTTAGTAAAACTGTTTACGTCTAGTATGTTGTAATGACAAGTTCTTTGAGTTTTTTTTATTTATAGCAATTCAATGTGCCAATATTCACGAATATAAAACATTAGTGTACATTAAATTCGGTAACTATGCCAACGCCCAACCAGAAATTGGCCATGTCCTTTATTTCAATCATACCAAGAAAGCGTACTCCAAACCACAAAGAAATTAACAATAACCCAGATACAAGCCTTAAACCCACTTGAAGAGGCTCGGGTAACAAAATAAGAATAACAGGCGCACAAAGCCACGTATATAGGAGAACAAGACTCGAGTTGAACTGAAGAACCCTTTCTGATAAGACTGGAGTGTGTTGGCACGCAATATTTACCTGCTTCACTTTGCATCCTACAATATTGGAATTCCGGTCCCCTCCGCCTTGCCGTTTCTGGAAACGTGATCTTAGTGCGCATTTTAATGAAAGAATGGTGTTTCTAAATAAGGAAGGTTTGCACTTATTCTGAGGTGTTTAGCGCAGATTGTGGATACTGATCATATTGCAGTACTGGACTTAAAGGGAGAAATGGACGCGATAACTGACTAGCTACGGCAAATACGAAATGCAACCTTATCAACCGACTCCAGACAACTCTATAATTCGAGAGACGGAATAAGCAGAGGTGAATTTCCGACGAGATATTGAAGGCCTTCTTTTAACCCCTCCCTTCATTCCCTCCATTCCTCCATCAGCTCCCGTGACGTAACACTGCACCACACAAGAGAGTAGCCGCCGAGACAAATCTCTTACGATTTGTATCCACCAGTCAAATGTTCGGATTTATCCGCGTACGCTGCGTCGCATCGCCGCTCGTTTGTCATGTAGTACCTACGTCACTGGCGAAAATATATCGGTAAACAGTCAATGTACAAAGTGTGTATTCGGAGAAAATACAATATGAATAAGTTATTTTCTGAGAATGAGAATTGCAGTATAACCATGTCAATGTACGCATAACATAAAATCACGCCTGTCATCATTAGGTGGATGTGAACCTATATACACTAAATTTCGCCAGATGATTAACTTCCTAGTTATAGCGAGCATGCCTGTTGCTATTTAGCATAAATCCAGACTTCGGGCTACTCATCAGGTACCTCTCGTACCTGATGGAAGAACCCAAAAATACATTGCTACGACCAGACTAACAATCAACCACCACAACAACGTTCTCTGATACTTTTAATCCAGTTTAACTGAACCTCTAATGTTTTCGTGCAACAATTCTGCTCCCTCCAGTAAGAACGTACCTGTCTAAGCACATAAAATAAATCTGCGGAAAATTCGACATTACTTTATTCATCTCGAAAAATAACCTCTTCTCTTATTCAAATAAAAATTGAATTCGTAATGCTAATATTTTTATACGCCGCGTGTTAAAAAGTAAGTTTATTAAAACTTCTCCCTTTACTTGCAAATTCTAAATGTACGTAGCTACATAGAAAAGTCAGGGCGTTAAAATGTTGCTCAACTTGCACATCACCGACCTAAAGTTACAAGTGAACTCTTTCACAAGTAACAACTAATAGAAAATATAAATTTTGAATTGGCATCGTTTACGAACGAAATGAAATTTTAGATTGAATTTGTACAAAAAGTAAATTCCAGAATATTAATGGCTCGTCTCGAAAACCATCGTTCAATCATCAAAAGGAGGTGAAATTAATTATTTTTTACTTTTATTTTCAGAGTTAAAGGTTTTTCTCGTATGGAATGAATTTGCAATTAGAAGTCCAATATCAGCTTACGAGTCCAGCTTTTAAAATGCATTAAGAGATTAAGCGTTTGAAAGGAGATGAAAAGTTTAACTAAGAGATTACCATTAGTTAGTTTAAGAATTTAAACTAAAACCTTTTGATAAAATCAGACTACACAAAGCTTATTTTCCCACTTAAATTCTCTAAAATACCACTTTGCCTACATGTTTTTCCCGCGTAATATCAATGCAAACACCAGCAATTTTATCGACATTCAAAAGATGTCTCAAACCGTTAACATTGTAAACACGTATTTGTCACGCTCACCGCGTAAGAAGCGTGCCCCGGGAGCGGGACACGGGCACCTAATTACGCAGTTTACCAAACTGTCCCCACGCTAGAAGTGGGATGTCCCTCTAGTAAATATTGCGTTTTTTTGGTCACGGTACACTGGTTCGCTGACAGCTTGTCCGTGAAAACAGCATTTTTGATGTCAATAATCGCAGAAAAAATAACGTAAACACGTCATACGCGTGACAAACTTGTGACATAACATCTCACGGGACTTTTGGCAAACAATTCAATGTTAACCAAAAACATTAAACATTCTGGTAACAACGTAAAAATAGAAATCACAAAGATTATTCTGATAGATGACTAGCGACCTACAAACGTGGGGTTTGCGAATAATTAATACGGCTTCTCTCTCGATTTGAATAGCTGTAGCTAACAACGTGATCAGGACGTGAGAGGTTTTTATTATTTAGGTTTTACAGCGATACCAAAACATTTACGAGAAATTCTTAACTGAAATAATAATACGCCAAGAACAAGCTACTTAAGAGCAGCGTGACAGAACACGCGGGTATCTCGTCTCGATCGATCATAATCCGCGTGACAGTGGCACAGGTGCGTGATCACTCAGCGAGGCAGCGTGCGCAAAGAATCGACTAGTGTGTACCGAGCCGTGTTCAAAGGGTCACGCCTGTTACTACCGAGAGTGATACGAGAGATGTTTATAGGGGTGTTGGTTTACGCCAGCAAAAATGTTCTTAGGTTCTGTTTTTTCATCATTTTACAATCTCGTGATTTGAAGGTTGATTAAACACATATTTCCTATGTAACTAAGCTTGCCAAATTATCTACTTTTGTAGATAAGTTAATAATCGTTACTAGAAATACTATGAACACGAAATTCAGTCGGTCTGCTCGGTTACTTTTAACGCATTAATGGATGTCAATGTTCGGCACTGGGATGGACCATGACTTAGTTTATTTTTAAGAAAAAGGATGTTTAAGCTGGTAGTATTTCCCGGTGGGACAATTACCGCCACTCACAATCACTCACTCGCAGTCAAGCCGCCGCGAGCAAAAGCTTGTTCACAATTTGTAACTAATCATGGATGCTTTTGATATGGTATATTATTTACAACATTCATTTACACAATTTAATATCATTATCCTCGTCCTATCCTATTTCACGTGATTGTTTCTAAACATTGTAATATAAATGACATGTATAAATTATCGTTTGTGACAATAATTATTTACCGTTTGTCGTGCAAACCAGTGTAATTGGACAAATTAAATGGTATCGCCTGAAATTGTTACATGAGCGTTATTTATGAACATGTTACCGACACACGGTCCCACTGTAATTATTATAGTGTGGTCGCAATACGTCTAGTAATACTAGTACAACTGTTATATGTCGGTTTATTTAATCTTTGGTTTTATAATATGGATAATCAAGCCGAGCAATAATTTATGTATTTGGATTTTTTTTTTTTTTTTTTTTATTATTTTTGTCTTATATGGGTCACGGACCTGAAAAAAAATATTATTATCAATTTGTCTGTAGTTAAGTTACTAACAATAGTGTTTAAGTTCAAACCTGTTACTAACAATTTATGGATCTCATAGTTGTCCGAAATAAAATGATTTATTATATTATTATATAATTACAATAATGTTTCAATAATATCAGCCTATGCCGTTTATTTTCATTTGAATGTTCAACATAATATTCACAAACGATTATCATAGGAAACAAGACCTCCAATTACATAATTTAAGCGAAGCTCGAGGCATTCGCTTTGTTTCATCAGATACATGTAGACCAATTTGTTTACGTGTCCACAAAATCAAGTTCCAGATTCCTATCTCAGGAACCTGATGCAATCAGCGATCCCTGAGCATTACCGGTGGCCGATCTCGGGGCCCCACACTTAACCCGTTGCGCATAGTGATCAATTATTAAAAGTTAGCGTCCCATTATTATTTTTGGTCAGTATTAATTCAATTTATTTTGTCGGTAGTTCGAAAAAACTTTTTATTAAGACTTGAATGCAAGTTGTTTACATTACACTAAAACATCAAAATTAAGTAGTCAGTAGTTTAATGGATATGATAATTCAAAGTTATCTCAGAAGCAAAAATAACAAGACTGATTTATAGTTGTTTTTCGCTCCTATTCAAGTTAAGCTGCTTATGTTATCAGTGTAAACGGTGAATTGAAAAAAAATGTGCATATTAAGTAAGGTCTGTACTTTTCATTGGTATATAAACAAAAGTAAAATAGATAAATAGTCGAAACGTTTACGTTATGTTCCCAAAAATGGTTATACGAGTATGGGTGGTTTTTACAAAGTACTTAAAATGTTAATTACTAAGTTAAATTATATACTAACGATTTTACGATTCTATTTAATAATATAAATATACCTTTAGTTCACGATTCTAGTAATTAATAATATCATCCCCCTAACTTTTGAAAATTAAACACTATCCGTCGCTATCGCTCGACGGCGCGACTGTTGACCTGCTCGGAGCCCGGCGCCCGACCGTGTCCGCTGTCGGCCCACATCAATAATGCTTGCAAGAGAAACACAAGAAATAATCAAATATCTCCCACCAATCCAACTATGCAAATCCACACGAAAACTTTTGTAATAAGCGTCAAGACTCCTTTGTTTTTCTTTTAAAACATCTTAAATTCACAGATGAAAAGACTCTCAGAATTCCGAAACTACAAGGGGCGCCACCTTTTCATTCGGCGAGTGTTCGCGCTTTATCTCTGCCCTTTGTTTAACGTTTAGGTGACAAAAACAATAGAAAAGATTTAATTTCCTGTCGTCGTCATAAAATATTATTTTAATCCGGGCATAGCTCCGATGCTGAATATTCAATGAATGCGGACCGGCCATATTTTATTAGAGAGTTTTTATGCAAAATAATACGGATCCGAAGCGGCCGTGCACACCGGATATTTTTAATCAACCCCCAACATTTCACGTTCAGTCCCAGCTGTGGGACCAGTCACAACGTACACTTGTTCCCCGTTCATTCCTCTTTCTACTATCTATTAACATTTTTACGTCGTATTAATGTTAACAAAATGTAATGTATATTCATTGATATTGAATTTGCATTTGTGGTCTCGCCGCACCGATAAGGCGATGAACTCTGATTATAGATGTACTCATTACTGCACTGAGTACAGAAGGACAAGTCGGTACAGCTGAATACTGCACGCTTTGTACCCTTTGGCTATTGTTTAGTAAAAAAATAAAGGATATCCAAATAAAACTACGCAAACTTGCATAAAACCGAATATCGTAAACATTAAAAGCATTTTCCCTTTCAAATCAACGCGGCAAAATAAACAGGAAACATAACCCTAAAAGCGTCACCGAAACAGATTTATATAGGGAGATTATCGACGCAATAAGTTGGTGTAGGCGCGACACCCGCGGAACCTTTACAAAAAGTTAAATCAAAAACGTGAGGTGGCGACAAACAAGTCGAAGGCACGGGAGGGGCATGGAGGAGGCGCGAGGGGGTGCTGAAAGCAGAAAAAGTGTCCGCACGAGGATTTATTGCGTCCGCAACGCTCGCGAGTAGCGCGGAGCGTGCCAGCGCGGCCGAGGTCATCGCGCGACGGCTTGCCAGCGCCTACTTAACGCTATTAACTTAAAACTTTATCTGCATGTGCATCGTTGCAAGATTTTCCTACAGTCTGTTGTGCACCATTGTTTCGTTAGTTCAACTTAATTAAATTGTTTTGGAAGTTTTTTGGACTGCAATTGTACGAAACCGTGGAGTTAAATGCGAAAATTAACATCTCGATGTTACTCACTTGATACAAAACATTTTATTCCAGATTGGAACAAAATATAAAACTGAATTACCCACTCGATTCGATGTTATTCAAGCACACCCGCACACGGGTGGTTTAAAAACTTACAATATTTTTCAGACATTTTATGGAATCTCATCTTCGTTTGATAAAGCCTAGGAACTACAAACGTCGAATACACGACACGTAGCGCTACGTCGTAGCGCTACAGCGTGAGACGAGCGTAGATATAACCTACAAACACTGGGTGCTACGTGACGGCGTAGACATAACCTACGCGTGCTACGACGCTACGAGTTCTTATTTCATTTACTTTCTTGACATAATAAAAGGCGTTCATACAGTTAGTTGCTTGAAGAATTTCTTTATGTTGGGTTTTTACATACTGTATTGTTTGGCTCGCGGAAATTTAAGTTATTGACCTGTAACGAAAAATTTACAGCACTTTTTATTTGTGTAACCTATACGAAACCTGATGTCTTATGCTTAACCTTACCTTATTAAACCTAAGTTAGAACCTGATGTTGCAAGCAAATAGACGCAAAAGAGAGTCCGGAAGAAAGATTTATTTACTTCATAACAAGTTAAATTAATAATAGTCATTGCCTTTGAAACCGAATACCAGTACAAAAAGTTGTCTTGCAAAAACCTCATCAGGTGACCAGTAATAAAGAATGTTTTTCTAGAAATGAGAAATATTTATATCATCATCATTCTCAGGCCCTTATCCCAATTTATTTGGGGTCGGCGCAGCATGTCTTCATCCATACTTCTCTATTACTTGTCATCTCATGAGACACCTCCTTTCTTGCGAAATCATCCTTAACACAGTTCACCCGTCGTTTCTTTGGGCTTCCTCTACTCTTATACCCATCCACATTTATACTCAAAACTTTCCTCACGACATTTTCCTCATTCCTCCGCATCACATGCCCATACCACGACAGCCGATTACCACACGTATTTCCAGTCACCGGCTCCTTTTTCAGCTTCCTCTTATTTACTCATTTCTTATTTCATCCATTCGCGTAACACCACACATCCCCCTTAGCATTATCATCTTAGCCACATGCAAATTCTTTTCATTAATCCCTTTTGTGGCCCAACATTCTGATCCATTGAGACACAAGACAGCAGGTCTAACCATTGTTTTAAAATCATCCCCTTAAGTTTAACAGGGATGCGGGAGTCGCAGAAAACTTTCTGTGACCTGCCGCCATTTCATCCATCCAATGTTTATTCTGTGTTTAACACTACCATCTATTTTGCCCTTGTTTTGCACAAGTGAACCGAGATACCGAAAGTCGGAGCAGACAGGAAGAAGCGCGCCATCTAGCGCTATGACACCAGAGCTGGAGAGACCGCCGAAATCGCAGAACATGTATTCGGTTTAGTTCTGCTGATTTTTAGGCCAACATTCTCCAGCCTCTGTTGCCATTTCTCCAATTTGCTCTGGATCTCCGGTCTTTCTTCACAAAAAGAACAATGTCCTCGGCGAACAGCATGCACCAGAATGCCTCTTCCTGAGAATTTATTAATAACCAACATTCAATAGTTTAGTAGTTAAACTATTAACATAACCGATTAAGTCACGTTTTAGGCTATTTTTTAAATAATAAATTACTAGTATTAGAAGAAAAGCGTTAGACCTAGTATTATACTCAGTCGCTAATAAAATATAGCTGTGACAAATTCATTCGGCTTTGGCTATAAATCATAGCGATATAAATAGGTACAGTTGGCGACACAAGTTACTTAGGATAATAAGAGAGACTGTTCACTTCATCCCCGATAAAAGAAAGTCGAAACAAGACTGAATATATTTCATTATTACAACTATAGTCTAAAATTAACCCTCGGGCTGCAATTAAAGTTCAAATTGACAATAATAATAGTTTCGTCTACGAAGTTTAAACCTCTATAATAAATATGATTAATTTTTAAGATAGCCGTAGCTTTATAAAAAAAAAATACAAAAACTGTTAACACAGAATTTTGATTAACTAGATGAAAAAATCTAAAAACGCTGCTTTATTTTCCCATAGTATGTTTTGTGGCTTTCGTTGTTGACGGTACTCACTCTTGTTATAATAGTAACTTGGTTAGAGTAATAATTTCTAGCAAAGGCTGTTATTAATTGTAACTGACTTGCTATAAACATAGCCTTGTTAATATCCCGGTCGCTAGCCTTTTCAGCTTTAAATCTCGGCTACGGTAATAAACTATTTGAGAAAGTATTTTTACATGAAAACCGGTTGTAAATACCTGGCATAAAATATTTAATTTCGGATATAAAGTACCTTTCGAAATCCTGAAAAAATTACGTTTTTATTCAGTTTCAACAGTGTTTCCATTAATTTATCGAATATAACGAAAAACGAATGTGTTCATTTTTAATATGAATTAAAGAACACCTTTTCGATAAAATAAAATCCATAAGCGACAAGACGGGATATTTATTGTTTACTATTTGTTTTGAGTTCCCAAAAGAACGCAAACATATCTAAACATATTTGTACCCTACAATAAATATGGTAAATAAGTAAATATCCTGTTTTTAGTGTTAGTGACCAAGTCAGTTTACACGCTTTTATTGCCAGAATTATGCTCAAAACTGCAAAAACTCAACATCAAAATCATGTGCTAGTCACTGACAACATTCAAAACATATCAATGCAAAAAACTGTGATCGACACACTCGTATTCGAATAGCCTCATTCAAAATAGTATTTTTTTGCTAAAATTCCATTTAAATTGCTGATATTTTCAATAGAGACCTAAGACTACCATCCGAGAATAAAAACATTTATATTCAAGCGGTGTTAAATCCATAACATACTCGTATTGCAAGCAGCAACATATTAAAACACTCACATTTACCTCAAAAATATAAGACTTCATACTCAAAGCTAAGTGGCCACACAACATAAGTTTCTAGATATGCCCCGCAGCTTCACTCGCCGTTTCTGACTTTCCTTCTTTTAAGTTTCTTCCAAAGGGGCGATGTTAAATAGCTCATAACCATCCTTAAGGGTTAGGATGTCAAATAAAAAATTGATTTCAAATACGACTGGTAGCCCCAGAGATTACCGCTTTCGAACAAAACAAGGAACTCTTTAGCGTTATTATATGAATCAAGATAGAAAGAAACGGTCAATTCAAATGAACCCTCTAAAATCTACTTCTTATCTTGCATTAAAATCCTGCCATCCAATACTGCCATCTTATACCTATAAATAATACCTAAACAAGCAGACAGCGGTGACAAGACCATAACATACTGTAAGCCTCAGAACACTCTCATGCCTCAACTGTAAGACTACATACTCAAAGCTAAGTGGCCACAACATAACATCCTCCTAAAGTTATAAGTTATTGACAGCGCTCCCAAGTGTCCAGGGAGGGCTAAATTATGCACGTTGGGCCTTATTATACGCAGCCACGCAGGTAACCGGCGTGCGGCGGTTTCAATAACGTTCAGTGAAAAAATGCATATTTTATAGAAAATGGCGAGAAAGCTTAGCGAGGTGTGCTGGGACGGTCTGTCGCTGATGTTTATAGCAGATTGCTGGGAGAGTTTATGTGTTAGACTCTTATTTTGTGAGGAGATTATGTCCTTGGTGTAGGTGGTTTTTTGTCACAGATTCTGGTGATAGTCGACTTATGTATCTGTGAAATGTTACAGCTACTCTTAACTCTAGGTATAACTAGAAACATAAATGCAAGTTTTTGTCCCCAGGGGTTAGCAGAAACCACAGAACCAGTGCCGCGTTGGTGTTGCGATCCTTACGGCCATGCCGGTTATGACTACTACGCACTTGACTTTTCTGAACAACATAGACAAATAGAAATTCATATGAGCTGCGAGACTATGAGCTTAAATTTGTATAACTTACGAATTTTTCCCTCCATTGAAATTTTAGGAAAAGTTACATTAATAACATTATAAAAGTGGGTCTAGAAGAATATGATAACTTAGTAATGATCTTATAATGTTGATTACTTTGTCATCGATATATTTCATTACTTTGGTGATGAAACAAGTCACTTTACGAACGTTAAAGTAAATGGTACAGCAATTTCTCAAGATTCTTCGAAAGCAATAAATTCTTTAATTTTCGAATCAATATGAACGCAAATAAGATTAGATTTATAAAAGCTGAAATGCTTTTTCAAAAATTGTTTGAAGTAAGATTTTACGCTCATAGTAAAAAAAAACTTCATAAATGAGATTTGAAAAAAAACACTATAGAAAATAGAAAGTAAACGTTACTTTGGTTTAGAATATTATCATGCTAGTATTAAGCTATGGATTAAGTAGACATCTGATTCTGTTGAGAGCTCAAAATCAAACCCTGGTCGGTACGGGCACCCTCCTCACTAAATCAATCTTTACCTTCCATTGTTATAAATTCTGAACCTTTTGTTAAACTCAAATGCTCATTGGTTAAGAAATGGTCTGTGAAGTGAAGATATGAAAGTATTTCAAAAGTTGATCGATTGAACCGCTCAAACATTCCTGAGGTAACCGCCTCATCGGTTTGTTGCTGGCGTTTCAATAAAGCATTTTGTTTAACAAAAGAAGTTGTTGAGGAATGTAGGAGCCTTAGCCGATTTTTATATAGAGTGACAGGAGACTAGAATAAGGAGCTATTTTCTGAGTAGGTATAGACTATTTTTTATCAAAGTTTCTAGACCGACATTGACAAATTATAGCTGATACAGGTAAAAGAAACTTATCTCTGTGTTCAGTGATAGTACTTATAGAGCAGAAGACACTTTTCGGACATAAAATATATTTCCAATAATAAATTATTGAATGCCTGCTCTGTAGGTTTTAGAATAGTACAATATATATCTAGTAATCCCTTGTAGTGGGAACAATAACCGGATACATTATTATTTAAATTTGAAAATTCTTTACGTAAAGGTCCTTTACAAAGGTTTTTTTTTGTAACTTTAGAAGCTACTGCGTTTCAACTATTAAGTGTTATATTAACAATTATACAACTATTTTCCCGATATAAGAGGTTCTCCAACGTTATGGTGCCATTCCTAATTTTACAAAATGAAGGTCTACGTTGAAGATAGAGAAGTTTGCCCTTGGCCCCTTCGCACATGCGGCTTCCCTGGTCGCTCATAAACGGCACAATTGTGTCTAACTATTTTCAATCTTATTTTTTTTCTTCTTTTTTTCCATTCTTTTTAAATCAGATGTTTTGCAATAGTTTAACTCATTTCACCCTTTGTTTAGAACAGTTACAGCAAGGATGACAACAATTGTGTCACTTTTTTAATCTAGTCTTTTTGTAAAATTTGCTTTTTTTTTCGTTTTTGTATAGACTCTTTTTCATATTATTTCTTTTTATATTCAACCAATCAATCAATCAATCAATCAATCTGTTTGTAAATGTGTGGACATTGTACGCCTTATAGATTCCTAGATCCTTGGTAACTTCTTATCTTGTTCTACGTTTTGTAGTAAGCAACGACTTATCGTCGGGCCTACGATGTCCTCTCATACTTAAGTGCCAATGCTGTAACATGAAAACATTGTAGAGCCAAATGATTTTAAAAGAGTAACCATGGAGTTTCTTGCCGGTTCTTCTCCATAGGAAACGAACAACCCGAACCGAGCACCTTTTGTTGACGTTTTATAAGTGCCCATGTAGGCCTATGTGAAATAAAAATATTTTGTTTTGATTTGAATATACCAATCTATGTGAATCTGCCGATCTTCAAGCGAAATAGGTGTGAAGCTATGTTATATAATGTTTCTATACGTACAAGTATGAGTGTAAGTCGATCCTTAGAGATCCACGTTCCCGTTAATAATTTCAAGAACACTAACCTTATATACTTAAGTATGTACCTACGTCTACCAACAAAGCAATGTAGAATTAGAGATCCGCCGTACATTATGTAAAACCAAACTTTGACGTAAGTCGGTAATATATAACGTAGGAATTTGCCGAAAGTTGCTAGACAGAGCACAGGGATGCTAGATGCCTGATCATGTAGATCCCATTGTGATTGAGATCGTTCTATGTTAACATTAGTAACCACAAAGTTTCTAATACATAATTATATGCTAGACTGGTATTAAGACTTCTATCGCATACTCGCGTAGTATTATACACTTTGAAATATAGATGACATGCTTTATTTGTACATAAAGGGCGTAAATCAACCCTTAACGAAGCCGAAATACACTTGTTCTCCCTGTCATTGCGATTATTTTTTTGTTCTGGATCATACCTGGGAACCTTCTAGTTGCGGATATATTAGAGCTCAAATGTTTTATGTTGACTGTCTCGTGGGTCAAGTGGTCACAATCACGAAGGCGGAGCACGAGGTAATGGTTCAATTCCCGGGTCAAGCAAATTGGTGTTGGGTTTTTCCATCATGAATTTCTCAGTAGCAGCCACGGATTCTGGATTTAAGCCCGGTTGATGACAATAGGGTCGCCTTCTATTACATGGGACCAAAATGTAACTGGCTAAATGTGGGTGTACTATTAGGTACCTACACCTCTGCCTAACTCTTCGAGGATTTCAGGCGTCATGTTATGATGATGATCTATGTTTACGCCAGAGATAACAGATTTATTTATTTACTAGCTACTGCCCACGGCTTCGCCCGCGTTTTCGGAAATTGTCCTGCGGGATCACACTACCGGGATAAAAAGTATCCTATGTGCTATTCCAGACTATTATCTATCCCTGTGCCAAATTTCATCCAGATCCATTCAGTCGTTTTTACGTGAAAGAGTAACAAACATCCATCCATACTTACAAACTTTCGCGTTTATAACAGCACATTTCATTAAGATAAAAAAGCCCAGATTTCTTCCAGCAGATCTGCGACAGGACGAATGATAACTGATACAAAAGATCACGAGAAAGAACTGCCATGAGGATTCGATAAAGTGACAGCACTCAAGTTTATGAAAAAGTCAAAAATGTATCGAAAAGCTTGTTAATATTGCTTTTTGTCAATTCTATTGGAAGTCATTGTACAAGAAGTCACTTAAAACGAAATATGTTGGTAAAAGCTTGCCATTTGCCAAGGATTGAAGACCAGGGAATCATGGCGATAAAGGCTCATAGCCGTCAGCGGTCAGTGAAACTACGTTTTCTATGATAATGATGATTGATACCCCAGTGACACATCTTACAGTTTGCATCAAAGTCTTCGCAACTAACTATGTGTTCACGTGAAAAAAAGAGAATAGTCAATAATATTATCAACTTAAAAAAAACTTTCTAACTTCAGTATCAATAATCTGTTTATATCATTAAAAACATCGGCATGAGACGAAAAACAGAGTGTATCACGATACCGAAGATCAAAAGACAAACTTTCCTGGAAAAAGAGAAGTTACCTTCGTAACTTGTTAAACTTTCTGTACTCACTTTACTAAGGACCCTACAAAACCCCATGAAAAGTAAAGGAAAAAGAACATTTACTTGCTCAAGGAAAATTGTTACAAAATACATATTTACTGAGAAAGGATTAACTTCTTGAGTACTGAAGTCTTTTAATTATCACCTAAGTAAACCGGTCCATTTTAAATATTCTCTGTCGTCTGTCCCGACTCTCGGCAGGATTACATCTTAAAGAAACCCTTTGTACGGTGTGTCCAGCAAGCAGCTTTACTTTTTTTTAAATAAATTAACACAGACATGAGAATATCAGTGCTACTCAAATCTGATAAAGTTCGTAGTGTCACAGTAGATGAAAATGAAATTATTTTTGCAAAATAAATATTGCATTAAATTCAAAACATTTTCAAAAGTTTTTCGCTCTAAACCGGTGAACAGAATATTTTTAAGCATCTACGGAGACGGCAAGAGTACGGATAGCAAGATCATACTGAAAAAACTCCTTTCTCAGGACAGGACTACTTCGGACTGTGTAACTTAAGTAGTCAAGTATGGCAATCACTCCATGGTCTTTCTTGAGATCGTGCATATATTATGCTTATCAGTAATTGTGGCACCTTTTTCTAATGATATATTATATTATGAGTTACAAAAACCTTACTTTTGTAATTTATAAACTAACAGAAACAGAATAAAGAAAAACAAAAGACAGCTCATCCGTCGACGTCATGCGTGATCATCAATTATGAGGACAAATGTGTATCGGCAGACCACAGGACCCTGACAGGGACCGCGCCATGTCCCCTAACCACAAATAGAACAGAAATATACCAGAATACCAGTCTCAATGGTCTATTGGTCGGAAGCGCTACTACTGAGCTTAAGGCCCTGGGTTCAATTCTCAGGTAGGGCAAAGTGTTATTGAGTTTTTCTATTAGGAATTTCACAGTACCAGCCAGGAGTATACATTTGCGCCTGGTTGATGGCACGCCCCTTCAACATAAGTAAACATAACTCGAGAAATGTAAATGGGTTTCTTAGATAAAATATAAAGTACTGGAACAGTATTTGTTTAATATTAACAACCAAATATAGCAGTGATAGCCAAACAATGACAAACAGCCGCAACATACGAGTTGAAGGTCGTAGGTTCGGACCCAGAGTGGCATTTTACTTTGAAGGCCTGAAATGGTGAGGGGTATTTTGTAAGATAATCGGCATGCCGTAGAACCAAAATTCAAAGACAAGACATCTGACACGTCCTAAGAAGTAAGTCGAGATCCCAGCAGTGGGAACATAATACTAACTACCAAATAAGTAACTCAGAACTCAAAAAGTGGTGAAAAAGGCCGTAACACTTGGAAAAATTACTTACGAAACCAAACAAGATAGGCCGATATTTAAAAAGTCCTGAAAAGTTTTTTGTTATCACGTCTGTCTTTCGCGCTAGCCTCGGTTTTTTTCAATCGGGGATTTAATTTTTCATCTTAACAAAAAGATAGTTATTTTAAACTAGTCATGATACCGCGTTATAGGTACTAAACCAAACATTATTATGCTGAATTCTAAATTCAATATCATTTGACCTGACTCGACATTAAAATTGCAGATAATGTGAACTCCGTATTTTATGACATTGCTGAATACGGTGGAGGTAGCTCGTTCTGTGTCAATAATCGTACGAAATCCTCCTGCGACGCCGTGTCTACTACTACGAATAGCGTAGGTACTATTATGCCATACTTTTATTTACAAAGTAACATATGTGGCAGATCTTATATCTTACAAGACACCTTATTGATTGAATTTATTGGATTAATTAATGAATCGAAATGGTCTTATATTTCTCCCACATAAAATACTGACATTCAGCTGACCAAAACATAGTTAGCAAAACATGAAACAGATGAGATTTACTCATTAATCTTTCCGTAGGTTTACAGGGCTGCATATGCTATAGGAAAATGGCTACCATCAACCCCTTGATAGGTATAAGTACCATCAAACTCAAATCACCTGCCAAAACCCCATCAAAAAGCACCTAATACTATTACCAAGACCAATACAAAACACCTCTACCCAACCCTTTGGAATAGCCAGCGTTATAGTAACATCTTACTGCGATCACCTACCGCCTCTCAAGCCACTCAACTCGACGATATCTCGCAAATCGATCGCCCTAGTGGGCTATGGAAACCTAGGTTAAGTTATAGCCGTTAATCGAGATAACTTGGTATGGGCTGTGTCGACTATGTCCTAAAGTTATCGTGGTGGTGGAACTAACTTTAATTAAAGTACGGTGGCGAATGGTTAACGCGGGGAACTTATGAGCTGAACCCTATCAAAAAGCATATTTAACTTGAAAGGGGTTAACAAGAGTGTTCTCCTAATCATCTGTAAAACACATTTGTTGAAAATGTTGTAGATATATCCTGTTATAATTCTTTTCTCGAGAGATTGAACCAGTGATCTGTATCACAGTAAGCCAAGCATGGTGATAGTTTAGTCAAACGGCTATCCTACAAAAAAACTCAAATCTAGATTACTCTTAAATCCAATCTGTCTGCACGAACAATCTCATCATCAACGAAGCCTGAAAACACTCCAAAATGAACTCGATGACGCCAGTAAAAATACAAAGATCCAATCTACGTGGGATAAGAAAAGGAAACCTCTCGACCTTATATAGAATACCTGATCTGCATAGGAATCCGCCCAGGATTCTATTCAAAAACCTAACGACTTTAATAGGGCTGACTCAGCGGATATTGAAATTTGGAACACACGTTTTATTACTCAGCATTTTGTAGTTGAATTTCGGATTTTATACGGAAAGTGGTGCAAAACTCATCCATTTCATGGAGATTTTTATCATGAAATAATGTTAAACTTTACCTGCGTTTCATAGAATGTTTTTCGTTCATAATTATAACAGGATAATTATGATTTTGTTTCGATTTCGTTTGTCTAATCGTTTGTTAAATGGCTTCTCATTGCTGGGAGCTGGCACGTGTGGCACGCAGTCGAGGTCGGTGCCACGCGCTGCCAGACACAACCCTGCCACTAATTCCTCCTAAAAACCTAATAAACCTTTGCCCTACGCAGGGTTGGCACTTGGCAACCGACGGTTAACGGGAGATATTTCAAAACATGTCAGCACTAGTGGAATTTCTGCGAAAACGGCGCGATATCATTACGAATTTCATGAGAATTTGGTTACCATATTTGTTATTTAACATTTACTCTAAATGTAAAATAACAAATATGGTTACCAAATTCACAGATTATTATGATTTGTGATCAGTCAAAATTATTTACATTATCGTTCGTTGTACGAGTTCCATGAATAAAAGACTACCTTAGCCACCGTTATTTCACCCTTCGTAAGTTTTCTCATAGCATCAATATAAGTGAGGCAAAATGATGTATAGAGAAATGGTTCGTGTAACGTTTCCTGTGTCACCGAATCACAGCGATTTTCCTCTTACTACATCAGTACCTCACAACCCTGAAAACGAATACTGAAATACATTTCTTTGAGACGTTAATTGGTTTCTAAATCACGCGAACGTATCGTAAATCTGCGTTTGTTATTTACAATAATATTTATTAGTTCATAACTGCTAATCACGAACGCCTTACGTAAACATACGACCAATTAATGAACATGTAGTCTTATACTCATCCGACGACGTCGCGACGGTCAGCCGAGCACATACTGTGTACATAGATGGGCACATATGATGGCAATTCTCACAGCACACACACACAATTATATGCATATTTAATATAACACAGGCACGGCGCGTGTCGTCGTGTACGTACAGAGGTGATCGCTGAGGGAGTCGCGGGACACACACAGGCGGTCGCGGCGGACGGCGAGCGCTCACTGCCGGAGCCGGCGCCCTGAGCACCCCGCCTGCCCCTCGCCCCGCGCCACAAGCCCCGCCGGAGGCTGAAAATCCCTTTCAGGCGCGAGTTTCGCTGAATTCGCCCTGTAATAAATTAAAAATTATGTTACAAGTACACTCTAAAATTAATCAATGGCTATTACTACCTGGGGCTAAATTGGCCTGTCCGTTTTTTTCATGCTTTTGAATAAATTATTTTATATTCAGGATATTATGTTCTCTCATTATATTCCCGTGATACACAAAATATAAAACACTCGTGTACAGTTTATTGCCTGTTGTTTACTGGACACATTTCTTCTTTACATTTTAGTATTCATTAGGTACATTTTAACGTGTTTGCATTTATATCGAAATTTTTATTGAATTCTTTAAAACTCAAACTCCATCTATTACAAAAAACGATATTCAAAAAACTCTATCTTACATCCATTACTAGAAAAATCTTTACTGCAACAACTAATATGAATTCTAAATTCTAAGCTTGAAAGCTGTAAAAATTCAATAGCCTTTTAACCCACTGAATTAATAAGTAAAGCAGTGAATTCTGTCTTATGAAAATCGGTGTAGAGCTTTTAAATTTAAATTAAGTGGTTATTTTGACCGTGGGTTGACAGTGGCGTCAGTTGGGGAACGAGCTAGACAAGTCAAGACAAACACGTCATGCCAGACTATTTAACTGCCTGAACCGAGAACTGAGACCGCCATTTCATTGCAGTATCTTATGACTTTACGATAATAAAGTCCGAAAAATAAGGACGGAGAAAGAAGTCTTGGTTGACAAAGACAAGGAAGAAAGCATTCGGAGTCGATGACAAACCTGCAGTAATTGGAGAGGTGGTCGAAAAAGAAGAATAAGGATTTTTTAAATAATATATGCGTGATACCAAACTCTTGTTTTAAACGGCTCTGTGACCTGTTTTTTTTAATATGCGCTTAAACTTATAACTTCGGAATGTATTTTGGTAAATATCGTGGTTTCAAAATATCGTGGTTTAAAAATATCGTGGTTTCAAAATATCGTGGTTTCAAAAAAAACCGTGGTTTCAAAATATCGTGGTTTCAAAATCTGCCTAGCCTTTTCCCAACTATGTTGGGGTCGGCTTCCAGTCTAACCGGATGCAGCTGAGTGTCAGTATTTTACATGGAGCGACTGCATATCTGACCTCCACAACAAAGTCAGTACTGGGTAATACGATACCCCTTGATAAGACTGGTTGTCAGACTTTTGGAGACCCTGACTACTGTAACGACTGTCAAAGATCTACAAATGACAGCCGGGAACAACGGCTTTACGTGGTTTCCGACGCATGGAGGAAAATCTCATAGTTTATCGAAAAATTAAGCAATACCGAACGTTGAGCTGGCAAAATTGAGCGTGATTTAATTACAAGGCAACTGCTAACGCGTCGCTTTACACGGAGTTGTGTTAATTCTTTAATTTTGTTGAACAATAATAACCAGCATTTATAACATCACGCCTGTAGCCCCCGAAGGTTCGAGCAGAGTTGTACATACAAGGTGTTGTTTTGCATCCTCTTCAAATTCAAGGAGGTAACTATGCTATTGATTCTCATTCCGAATCAATAATAAAATGGGTAGGTAATTTTTATTTTTTTTCTTATTAACGGAAATTGGTACGTGTAAACCACCCGTGTTTTAAACGCGGCCCGTCTGATCCTCGCCCTATAACCACGCTTCCACAAATACAAACAATCTCAAACGTTTATTCGATGATTTCTTATTCCCTAAACCACGTTAAGGGGGTTATTCTGAAATACTGACAAACATAAACAACTAAAAAAATCAGTGTTTATTAATAATTAACTAGGTACCGTAATTTTAATTTATTATTTATGTCTTGTGTGACAGCCTCCTGAATATTGACGAGGATTCAAAACAATACCTTGTATTACACCCATATTCCAGCAGTTATGTTTAAGGGATACGTAGGTAATGGGGGTGAGTCTATAATTGCCATCTACTCTGACTCCAAACTGCTGCAAATTTCTTATAAAAAAAATACAACAACATCTTGCCACACCTGGATATCAAACAATTAAAAAAAAGTAGTTAGTAGAACTTGCAACGTCTAAAAATATACACAAACTGACTTATTTACGTTTCATTAAGAGCTTACAGGATTTACATCAAATTGCGCATTTTAAACCTGGCAAATATAAAATGTAAAACTATTCACAGAAGACACATTTAGGAAAAAGGAAAACTTTGTACGGTGAATCTAATGGCTCAAACTAGTAACAGCAACGGATATCAGCTACAACGGAGATCCTGACGATATACAAATATAAATAGTACATATTTAATACTGGTTGAGTTGAATGAGATGTGATGTACGTCTACCTAGGACAAACAGTCCAACTAGGTAGGTCCAACTTTGAGAAGGAGGTCAATCGCCGAATCCAACTCGGATGGGCAGCGTTCGGGAAATTACGCAACGTCTTCTCGTCAAAAATACCTCAGTGCTTGAAGACAAAGGTCTTCAATCAATGTGTGTTGCCAGTCATGACATACGGAACAGAAACGTGGTCTCTCACTATGGGCCTAATGGAGAAGCTCGCAGTCGCGCAACGAGCCATGGAGAGGGCTATGCTTGGGATTTCTCTACGAGATCGAATCAGAAATGAAGAGGTCCGTAGACGAACGAGGGCAACCGACATAGTACAGCGGATTGGCAAGTTGAAATGGCAGTGGGCTGGCCACAAAGTGCGCAGGACCGATGGCCGATGGGGCCGGAAGGTCCTGGAGTGGAGACCGCGGACCGGCAAGCGCAGCGTAGGACGTCCACCAGCTAGGTGGACCGACGAACTAGTCAAGGTCGCCGGAAGACGCTGGGCGCAGGCCGCTTCCAACCGGTCCTGTTGGAAATCCATGGGGGAGGCCTATGTCCAGCAGTGGACGTCCTACGGCTGATATGATGATGATGATGATGAGTTGAATGATGGCTGATACATGCGTCATGTTCGTGAACAGGCGCTGTCAGTTGTGACTGGTCATCTCTTAGCTACCACGGTATATTGTAATTACTTCATTTTGGCATTACTGATTCAATCTGTTACTCTGAACACTCTTAACTTGCCCGTATTTCTACATTTTTCTCACTCAACCATGATTTTGTAACATATTTAGATTTAAAAGAGTGCCCATGGATTTTCTTCCCCATTCTTCTTCATATAAATCAACGCTTTGGAATAGGCAACTACAGTACTTTCACAACGTATTATCCCTTGTTACTGGGACTGTAGCTTCACTTTTTTTTGTCCTTTGGCTTTCAAAAGTGCCCGTTTTGGTCTTATTGAAATAAATGCTTTGAGTTTGAGTTTTGAGTTTGAAAAACTATGTAGAAGTGTTTCAGCAAACTAATCAATTTGGGGCCAACAAAACCAGAGAAGCAAACACACAGAGGCATAACATCACGCAAGTATCCCCGAAGGTTAGGCAGAAGTGCACCTAATGACACAACCTCATTTCGCCAGTTATGTTTAAGTCCCAAGTAATAGGGGGCGAGCCTGTTGCCATCTACCGGGCACAAATACCCTTGGCTAGTACTGAGAAATTCCTGCTGGAAAAACCCAATCATTGCTCAGCACGGGAATCGAACCCATGCTCTCAAGAAGAAAGAAGGTCTCATGCTCCACAGTCCCACTAGCGACGCCTAGACCAACGAGGCAGTCCGCGGCAAATAATAATAATAAAATGTAAAACAACAAGAACTAGAAATATCAAAAACAAGAATAATAAAAGTTTTAACTTGTAAGGTTAACAACAGATATCAGCAACACCTAACATCCTAACGATCCTTTATATCAAAATATGAATAGTATATACTTATTTCTGCGTAAGAGTGTTTCTGTAAACTAATCAAGTCGAGGCCGACAAAGTCAGAGAAGCATTTAGTTGAAATGGCAACAAACCAACCGGTAAACAAAATAATCACTTCTTTAAGCAAAGAACCAAGGTCTAATCATTCAAAAACTGTTTCAAGTCTTAGTTCCTTAACTGCCGTTCTTCTTAGAGGTCAAATGTTTCAAATTCAAAGGTTACCATAGCTTCATATATTTTGTGAAGAAATTCTAAAGTTTCGTTAATTGTAGCAATTAAAATAGTTGTAGGGTGCTTCAGAGGTCGTTAGGTACTCAGTCAAGCTTCATTTATAGCCCTGTGTTCAGAACTAGACCGTTACTGATATTTAATAGTGAAGCCGTTCAAGGGTGTTACGAAACTGAAAATATGAGGCAAGAGATGCAGGTAAATGACCGTCAAACGATTTTTCACAAAACCCGGTCTTTCACGGCGATACTCAAAACTAACGTATCACTGTCAATGTAGCATTTGAATGGCGGTTCGTACACGATGCAACCAATCACAGACCAGTAAATTAATTTTGCGGTCTTATCTTAATTATCTAGGCCTTATCCTTTTTTTCATCTGAATCGATTTTCAAACTGTTTTGTTTCTATTTAGCGTTTCTATTGACTGTAATATTGAAAACAAAGGCTATTTCGTTGCACAATATTCTTATAACAGCTCACATCTTATGTATAAAATTCTTGTGTCACAATGTTAGTAACCATACTCCTCCGAGACGGCTGAACCGATTTGTATGAAATTTTGTGTATTTATCGGGTAGGTCTGAGAATCGGCCAACATCTATTTTTCATATCCATAAAAAAAAACACCGCGAACGTTGTCGCGGCCAGCAGCTAGTATAATTTAAAAAAATGATGAAAACCTTTTTTGTCAGTTACCTGATTGGATCACCGTAAAATACAGCGTAAAAGTACTACAACTTGCTCATTATATTACCTAAAGCTATAAAAAACCTATTAAAGCCTACACAAGACGAAGAACTTACAATTTCTCTTTATTATTTTCTACATTTTAGTACTTTTCCAGTACTAGTTTCTTACATTATAAATCCAGAAATAATATGTATCGTAAGATCTAGTAAAAAATATATTAAAATATATAGTATTATCTGAACGAATTATGGTAAAATATATAAATAAAAGAGTCCTCATTAAAATGTACAGTTAACAAAAAACTACAAAAGTTACATCTGTCTATCAAAACGGAGTTAGAAAATTACGGCTTTTCATAAAACTTTTTGTGTAGGTATAGAGGAACGGAGGGTTTTTGGAATGGAATTGAAAAGTTTAGAAAGTAGGAGTAAAGTTCCCGAAATATAATACAAAGAGGTTTTATTTTTAATGTTAGCAGAATACATTTAGTAGCCCTTCTAAAAAAAATATAAAATAACAACATTAGATTAGCCAGCGCTATAGCATGATTAATTCAATAGTTATTGAGTTATTCACGGTTAATATTATTTGTATTCGAATCCAGGCAAGAGACAAAGAGATAAACATAAACAATATATTGTAGAACTAGCTGTCCCGCGCAACTTCGTCTGCGTCACATTTTCCCCGTTATCGCAACATTTTTCATTGCTGCTCCGTTCCTATTGGTCGTAGCGTCATGATATATAGCCTATGTCCTTCCTCAGGTTGAAATCTATATTCTTGCCAAATTTCATTAAGATCCGATCAGCCGTTTAATCGTGAAAAGGTAACAAACAAACAAACAGAGTGACTTTCGCATTTATAATATTAGTATGGATTTATCTCTCTTTGTGAGAGCGTTGAACTATGGCGATATTGCATTTTTGTATTATTTTCAGTTTTAACAAAGCTATTTATGCGAAAAATTTAATTATTACAGGAAAGGTTTTTGTGTTTAATATATTTTACATCGAAACACACGCATTCAAAAACATCGCTGTCGACAAAGGTTTTTTTTGTTCAAAATAGGCTTGCGTCAGGCCAACTTGCCTGATGGGAAGCGATGATGCGGCCTAGAGTAAAGCACGCTTGCCTAGAAGAAACCGATTCACTCGAACTTTCAAGAGATCCAGATTATAATGATCAGGGAACAGAGAAGCCGCGCAATGAATTCGACAGACTGGCGGGTGGCACAATAAATGTGGAAGCAAAGAACTTTGTTCGCGTCCGTGGAACTTAAACCATATAACAGTGACACTTCGATGATGGAAAAGAGAATAAGGAGAGTATAAACTTCAAGCCAATTATAACTACAACGCTTCTATCGATGTCGATGTGTTAAATAATAAAATTTATGTTTCTCTCTTTTTCGTAATAACTTTTATTTATTGTAGTACTAGCTGTCCCCAGCATGCGTTGCAATGCACTTTTACCTACCCTATCTACCTACCTACTATACCCTACCCTACCTACCCTACCTACCCTACCTACCCTACCTACCCTACCTACCCTACCTACCCTACCTACCCTACCTACCCTACCTACCCTATCTACCCTACCTACCCTACCTACCCTACCTACCCTACCTACCCTACCTACCCTACCTACCCTACCTACCCTACCTACCCTACCTACCCTACCTACCCTACCTACCCTACCTACCCTACCTACCCTACCTACCCTACCTACCCTACCTACCCTACCTACCCTACCTACCCTACCTACCCTACCTACCCTACCTACCCTACCTACCCTACCTACCCTACCTACCCTACCTACCCTACCTACCCTACCTACCCTACCTACCCTACCTACCCTACCTACCCTACCTACCCTACCTACCCTACCTACCCTACCTACATACCCTACCTACCCTACCCTACCCTAAACCTTCCCTGGACTAGGACAAACATTTTAAAACCAAAATCAACTAAATCAGCCCAGCCGTTCTTGAATTATAAAACTACAATCAAAAGTGGCATTGATTTTTATATATAGAAACAAAAGATAGAAGAAGAAGATGTACAATATTTGGTTTAGTTTATTTGATTTGAACAATGAATCTAAAAAAACTTTTATTAACATAACGCATGACGTCATGTCACTTCTGTTTCCCCGAAGGTTTGGTCAAAGGTGTGATAGCACAACCACATTTGTGTTAAAGACCCACCGGATAAGCTTTTTTCTAGAAACTATGCACACATCCGGATTCAGCAAAATTCCAGATACAAATCCCCAACAACACTTTGCCAGATTTGAGAATTAAATCCAGGAGGTCGAGTTCAGAAGTAAGGCTAATATTTTTAATATTAGTCTGTTTTCTTGTTGGTTGAGACAATGTATGGAGTTGTCTGTAACCGCTTTTCATCGACCTGTGTAATTGGTTACTCAGGCAAAACACACTCGATTATGAACTCAAAAATATTTTACGTCTAATATTTTGACAGCTGCTTGATTATGTTAAACAAAGCCCATTCATTAAAACAATGTCTGGAGCATAAATCCTAATCTATCACACTTGCCACACTGGAATACCAAGTAATTATGCAAATGTTTACAGAATAGCACAACGTTAGATATTCAAGCTGAGCACGTTCAGACGAGTTTATCTTACTATTCTATTATCTTCTTAACGTTGAGGTTCTTGACTTAAACAAGGCTTTAAGTAAAGCATTATCGACATTATAATAATTTAATATGAGCCAAAGATTTGAATTGTTCGATTCACCTTACTGCGTTAAAAGTTATCACATCAACAAAAATGTCACGCTGATGGTGGCGGGTGTGTCGGGTCGTTTGGTTCCCTTCAAAATGGTTGAGTTGAATGATGGCTGATACATGCGTCATGTTCGTAAACGGGCGCTGTCAGTTGTGACTGGTCACCTCTTAGCTGCCACGGTTTATTTTAATTACTTTATTTTTTAGTTACTGATTTAATCTTTTACTCTGGACGCTTTTAACTTGCCCGTATTTCTACATCGTTCGCACATATTTGTAATTCTTAACATGAATGATGTAACCAAGATTTTGTAACATATTTTGATTTAAAAGAGTGTACATGGATTTTCTTGCCCATTCTTCTCCATAGAGATCTACGCTACTTATGGGCAACTACAGTACTTTCACAAGTTATTATGCCTTGTGACTGGGACTATAGCTTCGCTTTTTTTTTGTATTTTGACTTTCAAAAGTGCCTGTAATGGTCTAATTGAAATAAATGCTTTGAGTTTTGAGTTTTAACATCGGTTTTTCCGTGGGTTAGGCAGGTCTACGTCATTTAGCAGACTCCAGCCCTCACGCCTAGCATGACCCCTGCAGAAATGAGTTTTGTCCACGGAAGAATCGACATAATGAGAGATAGACAATGATAATATTTTGTCAGTTTGTCGATTCTTCCGTGGACATAGCCCGTTTCTACGGTGGTCAAGCTACGCGTGCTGCTACTGATAAATAAACTTTTTTACTGCTGTCAACACGGACTTGGTTCACAAAGCTTGTGTGTTGAATTTTCAAATGATAGTTCGCTTTTCACATTCATCTACAGTTTCCGCAGAGCGATCATAGCTCTATCTCGTCAGAATTCAGCTTGACCACGACTTCCGAGCCTAGTATTCCTAGGTCCGTATTGTGGTGACCTATATCCTAATACTGCTTGTATTTCCTTTTTCTGCAGATCCACTATGGCCTGATCCGTTGTTAGACGAAAAGTCTCGCCATTCGTAGTCCAGTATAATCCGGTTTGTTTGTATTAGTTACTGTCTTTGAGGCTGTGTTTTTTTTCTTTTCATAGAATAATTTAAACGTTTCTAGTGTATTTCAGTTTACATCTAAAATAACATACATACTCGTATATTTCATATTTTTATGTGCTACAATTTCTGAACCAGGTATACAAATGAGATTCTACACAAACAAATATTTTATTAAGAAAAGTGGATCATTATTCAGAGAGTTCATGTATCTGAGAGCTTTCAATACACAAACTTAGTGAACCTAACTATTCAGTAAAGTTAAAAATAAGATTGAGTTGTGTATCAAACAGTTTGTAATATCTTATGTTTTCTCTTTTCCTTTTCGCATAACAAATGTAAAACCCTTAGGAGTGAACCTTCACAAAGTCGTGTGTCCCGTAAGTGATTCCCGCAAGTTGGCTCGGCGGCTCAGCGGCACGACGCGGCACGACATCCACAATATATGCCAACTGGTCCCAGGCGGGCGCCACTAAGAAACTTATTCTCTACGCAGAATAAATTGTACGTACCAACCTACGGCCGTACATATAATTAAGGAAAACTACAGTTTTAGAAATAATGGTAGTTTTCAATTTGTTTTTTTATATGTAGCTCATGAGCTTATGATACAGATGTCAGATATCTAGGCTGCTGATACTGTTAACTTACGTCATCCCACTGCTGAAAAAAGGCCATCCAAGGCTAATGTGGGCCATTGGTCGTTGGTTCCAGGTCTGCCGCGTCGCCTTCTGGCTGATACCTAGGTTTGTACTACAGAACCAATGCAAAATGTAAAACCAAACACGGATTTCGAGCTTAAAATTGGAAAACATATCGAATGATGCTATAAACTACAAACAACTATAAATCTCACCAAATTGAGACATTTAATTGATACTAGATACTATACAAGCAAATGTGCCAATTATTTTAACAACACAATTAAATTGTGAAACGAGGTCAATGACCGAACATAAAGAAGCATATGTGAAGGAAGTACAATAGAAACTTTTGTAGTTACTAAGATCAAATAAAAACGAATAAAAGTCTATTGTGTCTATTGTATCAAAAGTATTGGCTTTAACAACAAAAAGATGTCAATAAGAGATCAAACCGGTCCATGTTGCCAGGAGAACCGATGAATCTTCATCCACTAATTGGATGTTAAACTGTGGATGTTCCGCGGAATACCTTGCGAATTGCTATTTTTAGATGGCCGGAATATTGGTTTTGAAGAGATTTTGTATGGTTGTCAAGGGGTAGCAGGTATTCTAAATCTATTTCAGGTTTAAAACGACTAGCAGGGTATAATTCGATGACTTGATCCTAAAACTTTACAATGACTTTACACTATGTTGTTACTAAGCAATACAAACAGACAGTCGTTAGAAGATATACAATTTCAAAGTCTTAAATCAAACACAAACCACTACTGTCGTTAACCAGAAATATCCAAACCGTTTCAAGAGCAAGCTCCGAATTAATAGCACAGACAACTAACGCATTCATCCTGGGAAGCCCCTTCAAGCCTTTGTGGCACAATAACAGCTCACAGCAACCAATTGTAACCACACACAACACTAGAGCGCAACCATTAGCCACCCACGTCACTGACAACCCTGCAAAGGCTTCACAATCGAATATAACTCGGTATCGAGACGGAATCGTAATCAATCATCGATTTAAATCGGAAAGTAATTAAACTAAGCACGGCTTTGAACGTTACGAACGTTGAAGTTGAATCATTTTATCGTTATCCATAAGTAGCAAATAATTGTAAAAAGGTAATCAATTCTGGATATAATGAATGGAATTCTGAAGGTTGTAATAAACTTTGAAGATAATATCAGATAATACGTAGTCACAAATATAAAATTGAGCATATTTTATGAGCTATAGTTTTGGCTTCACTCCCTAGGATAAAAAAATTGACAAAATATGACTTCTAAAATTTTACACAAAAGCGGGTACGTCCACTGTTAAAAATATTGTGTAAAAACTTTTTAACATTAATTGTTTCGACACAAATATTTTGAGGTAGTCAAGAACTTTTAATTAAGACATCTATATTTTAATGAGTTTCCTCGCAAACAAAAAATACGCCCACAAAATATGTATGTATTGGTAGGGTAAAATATCTTACTGAGAAGTAGGAAACCACAAAAATATATCTAAATTAATACATACGTCATATTCGATTTCATGTACAAAGGTAGGTAGTAAGATTATCATTTTACACATAAATCAATATTGTATTCATCTTAAATACACATTTTTGTCTTATTTCAAGAAAAGTTTTTTTTCCTTAGCCTTAATTGTCCCACTGCTGAGCAAAAGCCCTCTCTATAGTATTCCAACTTCTCTCCGTACGGGTTTTTCCGGCCAATGTGTCATAAACGCCTCTAAGTTGTCACGCCAGCGTTTTCTAGGCCTCCTTCAGTGACGCCGCCCGTCCTCTGGCCCCCACTGCTTGACAACACTGGCCCATCGGTCCTGTAGCTGTCTACAGACATGGACCGACCAATCCCACTTCGACCTAGCAGTCACACACTTAGTTACGTAGTTATTGCCCCATCAGCGATCCTAGTTTTTGTGCGTAGTGTGGTCCTGATAATTCTGTCGCTGAGCTTAATACCCAATCCCTGCTACGCTCCATCGCCTTTGAAAAACGTGAATTAATTTTAAAAAAGAAAATGGTCCGCTTGTGTTGGGAGCAGGTCCAAGCTAGAGGTAAGGGCTACAGAGACAGGAACCTCCTCACGATACGAGCCGTATCGAGGACACTGGCTTCTGAAATCAGGCTTTTGATCCAATTGTCTTATGAGAGCCCTGACAGATTTTTGTCAAGACTATCATTATTATTAAGTATCATCAGGAAAACGACTTGTCTTATTCTATGCACATGTCATGGAATAAAACAAAGCCGCTTTTCGTATGTGTTTGTGTGACCGCGGTCCTCTAAACTACACGATGGATTTTGCTGCTTAAAGCTGATTTCACCATAATTTAGAGAATTTCCATTTCACAAAAAGAAATATGGTGCAAAGTATCTAAAGATTGTCTTACTTTCATCCTACGTTCTACGAACATTCCTACTCAGGTACCGAGGTAGAATTGCCTCAATATAAAAACCTACCTCCACCTTTCCCCACAAACACGTAGATAAACGCAATAATTTAGTGTTCCCGTCTTACGTGATCCAATTAGGAGCTGCCCTGATCTGCAGGAAAAACATCAGCCGAGACTCCGGGAGATTGTCTGCGCCAGTCGTAAACGCTCTTCTTACATACAAACTTATTATGTTTTTAGGATATTCTACCATGTACCTGGTTTAGGCATTAAAATATAAAAGACAAAAAATAATAATTTAACTTTAAACCCATCGTACCCAACTTATTTGCTGAAAGGTGTAGTGATTATAAGTATACATAGGTACGCCTCTGCATAAGGGTCGATCTCCAGAGGCATTTTTTTTCGTGTCGGGCAGGATAAACCCATTTTAAAATCGTAAAACGTTTTAAAAATATTTTTTTATAGACAGTTCGGTGTCTAATCTACGTGATACAAGGCTAATATTATGAATAAGTTTATTATAAATATTAAAAAAAAAATCTTAAACCCTAAAATCCTGATCGCTCTGGGTTGACCCAACTCCCGATTGAATGAAAAAAATATTCTTTAACTTTTTAATGAGAAGTATCATACCAAACCACTTATTTAAATGACATAACAAATAGTAAATCTTCATAGTAATAAAATATTTTTAGTTATATTAACAATACTTTTACCACAATTTTAATTTAAATTCGTGACCGGACATTTTATCTCATCGCTCTGCGCTGAGGTAAAACATCGCGCTCATCCCCAGTTACGCGACATAGACACTCTATTCCCCTCCTGCGTTGCAACGCCAGAAGTGGTCTAACCGCCGAGGAGCTGATCTATGTGCCACGTTCCCGCGTTCCAAAATTACGACGGTAAGTTTATGATTGCTCTGGATTTGGTTCTCGAATTTTATGATTGCTATGGCACGTTATTTAAATTCAATAGTAACCTTGTGACTGTCTTTGTTATGTGAATTAAATGATCGTTATGATGTTTTTTATGAGAAGTAATCACAACTTTCTATTGCTTTTTAATTCGGCAATATTTATGATTTTGTGACTTTTTCTGATCGCTATGGCTCTGATTGCTCTGTCCAAAAAGACCAGAGCGATGATATTTTGCATTAATTATGCGTAATAAATCTATTTTAAGTATTAGTTCCGGACTGTATATATAAAAACAATGAACTATGCATATAACCTTTAATTTATAATCTTTTCTGGGTTTCTTCGGGTAACCTAAACCCAAAACCCCTTTTTCTCTAAAATTTAATGGCAACTATTGTTGCAGATTGAAACATGTCACGGGCATCAAGGAAGGCAAGTCGGCCTTCGCTGATTAAGCGTTCCAAAAATGCACTCAGGAGAAGCAAATTCAGCTCCCACAAATACCAAATAATCAATCATTACATGACTCGGACCTGCCGGACAGTTTTTGGAATGAAGTCCCTGTATGAAAATTTAATTACTCCCAGTATTTCCGAGGTAGTTTTATCTTCCTTGCAAAAAGAAGATTTACCCGACTCCGACTCCGAAGACTATTCCATTTTCTGAGCTTCCAATAAACTTTATTTTCTTAATTTTTTGATCAACTAAGCCTTATAGAAATTGTATTTTTTATACTTTTTATGAAAATTTGTCATCATAATAATTTAAAAACAATATTTTAATTTGATCTAATTATCTGAATTGCATTTACTTTGTGTTGTTCTTTTTAATTCTTTACTTTCTACTAAAGATATAGTTAAGGAAAATTTGATTATTACAAATCTCTTAATAATCATGAAAATACTGTTATTTTAGTCATGATTCCGAGTCCTAATATAAGCATTACGTTACGTTTATAAATTGTTTATTTCTAAGAATTTGATCATGTTCTTTATAAATGACAAACGTTTATAAAGAACATGATAAAATTCTTTAATTACTTTTAAAAAAAATGAGTCTAAGTCATTTTATAAATGTAAAAGACTGTTTTTAATAGTTGATTTCAAAAGGTTTTTAATTTTGTCTCTTTTATCTTTAATTAAGTCCAAAGAAATGAAGCTATGCCAAAAGTTGATTTTACAATAATGTTAATTTGTTATTTTAGCGATTATTTTATATAAAAGATTCCGTATTTTTAATATGTTTGACTGATAATATAGAAGTTTTTCTAAAATAATAAATTTTTCTTACATATAATCTTGTTACACTTAGTAGGTACACTGAATATGACTGAAACGGCTAAATAAATAATATTTTAAATGTTTTTTGTTTCACTGATTTTACCATTTATGATCGCTCTGGCACCAATTATGATTGCTCTGGTCGTGAAATTTTTTGAACTTAAATATTTCCATAACTGTTTGTGTAAATTGAAGGCCAATAGTAAACATATACCATTTGAATATCATTATTTTTAATGAGATACATAATTACCATTAAATATCAATATCTGAAAAGCACCAGAGCGATCACACGAATACGCCCGTTTTGGAGATTGATCCATAACCTTCAGGGATTACAGGCGTGGTGTTATGTGTGTTATTTTATATAATTTTAATTTTCTATTATATACTTAAATCTAAACAATGACAGAAACTTTATCTATAAGTACCTAAGCAACAAGGATCGCCCGGGGGATACGGTGGAGCACACCGTGGAGGTCTGCTCCGCTTGGTCTAAGCAAAACCGTGTCCTCGTAGCGGCAATTGCGACCTCTCGCGGCCGGCCTTGGTTCAATCCATGGTCCGGAGAGGGATAGGAATGGGAAGCCGTCGACCCCTTCTGCGAAGTAGTCATGCTAGCGAAGGATGTGGCGGAACGTGAGAGAGAGAGCCTCACGTCCCAGCGGCCACCTATTACTCATTACGTTTATTACGCCATAGCTCACCGTCCGTCCGTCTTATGACGACAGGCCGTGTCGACGGCGCCTTCGTGTTCCCCGCGCGCCTCCAGGAGATGTCAGCAAATCGGAAGGGGTGCGAGAGGGCCGATGCCTGCCGGGTCGCGTGAAGCCAAAATCTGTGTATGAACCAGCGCTCTAGGCGTTGAGTCGCAATATTATATGTCTACGTTATTGAAGTTATTGTCAATTTTCTACTGGACAAAGCTGTTACGAATTAACTCATGGATAAAATTTAAAGAGTTTCAGCGCGTGTTAGTTACATTATTTCCTTTCTGATATATATTTGGGAACTAATTTTTTAAGCTGTTGTTTAAATATTCGAGATATAAAAACAACGGATAGCTGTAGACCCTATTTTAAGTCTTTAAAAATACTGACGCTTCCAGCATTATACATTGGAAACTGCGTTGTTTGTGAAAAGAAACACGCAATTGTTTGAAAAAATATCCTCTACTAAAAAAACTCCATTGCGTGCCCAATACGTAAATAAACTATGTCATCTAAAATGTAAGACCGCATTGATGCGAAAAAGCTTTTTTGGTATGGCACCTAAAGTGTTTAATAAAATTCCTGATGAAATAAAAAACATGACATTAAATAAGTTTAAAAAAGCTCTTATCAAATTATTAATTGACAAATGTTATTATGATGTAGATGAATTTCTGAACGACCAATTATTAAAATAATGCATTATTTCCTTTCGATAAGAAGTACTATGACTATTTATTAATTTTATTGTATTTGATGTTTCTTTATTTAATGACATAATGTAATGACACCTACTGGGTCACTTATAAATTTGTATGTCTTAATTATGACAAAACATAGCGCACCCCTATTTATGTAAACACCTATGTAAACACCATAAACTGATTGATTGATTGATTGATTGATTGAGATGTTTTTATGATCAGTTGGAAAACATTTTGAGCAGTTATTTAATTTAATGGCGGTTGATTAATTATTGCGACAGTATAACATGGACAGTAATAAAAAATCAATTAGTCGGTTATTTTATCATAGAATGTCAATTCTAAAAATAATTGAGTAGTTCAATAACTGAATGAGCCTCTCTGGACTTGGGGCACCCCGACTTGGACAGGTTAGGTTCGAAGGGGATGGCGGGGACACGAAGGGGACACGAAGGGGACACGAAGGAGACACGAAGGGGACACGAAGGGGTCGGGGTCTTAGTTCGCTCGTTAGGTTACTATAAATCCTGCAGACAGAAATAGGAGCCCCGCGTAGCGGGGCTACGTCGACTATGCTTTTAGGGAAATATAAGTTAATTAATATTTTTAATATAAGATAGTTTATCATGAAGTAATTAAATAACAACTGCCGAGGTCAATGTCATAGTTCAACTGACCGAAATAATAGCAAACGAATGTAAACGATGATGCAATACACTTGTCTCGCTCTAACTCGCTGCATATTCGGCACAGGTTTATTCCTAGACGCCATACTTTCTTTAAGGGACAATCATGTTGCGGTATCGTGCGTAGCTATATAAAAGTGTCGGGAGCGAACATAATTGTTCTTTTATCTGTTGCAAACATATGAGGGCCAACTCAGTGCGGTAAAAACCAATCAATTAAGATGCTGGGTCGAAACAGATTTGTATTGTTGTTTTCAAAATTGTGCAGGACAATGTCCGTGTACTATATATTCAGCACCATCCAGTGTTGGCTAATATACAGGGATTGGCTTTACGCTGCCGGGGCTGCGGGACTGTTCAAAAGAGATACCGTGGCCCTGGAAAACAAAGGCCTAAGGAGGAGAATAGAACGTGGATCGGTACTATCCGTAAAAAAGGTACCATTTAATTAGTATTCAAACACCGATCTCAAATACCTTCTGATTATACCACGCGTACCAAAATAATATTATTAAAAGAAAAAATACACAAAATTAGCATCTAAATTAAATGTTGATAGAATTTAGAAGGCAATCTGGATTTATTAATATTCATCCTTCCAAAGTATGAAAGAAAATGTAATCCAAATTAATTAAAGTTCCCGTAAACAAGGAAATCCCTAAGGTAAGCTACGGTTGTTATGGCAACCGAATGAGAAGTCTTGAGATGGTTTTAAGAATCAAAAATAATTACAATAATTGCTAAGAAAGATGAACATAATAATCTAAAAACATACATATAATATTGTTTGTAACACACACATAGCTGATTCATACAAATCATAATACAATATGAAGCCGCAATTTCCAATCACACCTATCAAGTATATTAACAACAGATCACAAATTCCAACAATTTGGCGCCATAACTAAAGTGACAGGAGGCGTCATGTGTCATGGCGGCGGTGACGTCATCAAGTGCTTGTAAGTGCGTAGTTAGAACTTTGGTTGTAACTTCCAAGGTGGGTAATTTCGCATAACTACAAAAGTTTTAAGTTCATCTTGAATTAGTTATTCCACACTGTGTTTTGGTAACGGGGTGTAGAGGAATCCAAAAGGGGTTTGTAACTACGCAAATTTTGAAATTCAGTGGTTTTGGTATTCAGGTTGATTTGAAAATTAGATGGAATATTTATTATTTCAAGTCTAGTTACCACATTATTCTTAATTATCATTGTAAGAACCTTAGCTCTCAAAAAAAAAGGAAATTTAAACTCGATAAAAAGCAAAAAGTTTAAATATTACCTACCTAGATGTTCACAAGTCCATCAAAGAGTTGCGGCTAAAATATTCCGTCTTTACATTTTTATAATTCAGTGCGCAGAACAGTTTCAAGTTGAAGTTTTATGGTGATTAATGAATAAATTAAGGAAGCTTTGTCTAAAACTGCGAAGAAGACACTTTTATTTACACAAATTAGAAAAAAAAGAATCAAGTTTATTAAATGTTTTGTCTTCGTCTGTAATAATACGAAAGCAAATAATTTGAAAGTAGAGCTATCAGGGTTACACGAGGCTATAATGACTACTTAAAAAATAAATCGACAAGTTAAGTTGTTCCTACCATGTCCAGTTTGTGGATGGCTAATAATCCTTTACACATTGAAAGAGGTCTTCGTTCTTCAATTGCTCCAGTAAGGGAATCAATCAGTCTAGTTATCGGTATTATGCTGTTGCAAAATAAATGTTAAAACAGCAGTAGCTCCGTGTATTGGTACATATTTAGTGTTATCAAGTTGGACTGAAAAGCGAACCACAACTAAGCAGCTATTGTATCATCTACAAAAACCATCTTCAAAGTTGGACATCCATTCCCAAATCGCCTTTAATCTATTTCACACAACCGAACCTTGCATAATACTTTCAAAGGCCGGAACTAATAAAATATAATCGTTTTCCACATGAACTGTAACTTCGGGATAACTTGGGCTTCATAACTTGCTCAGTTACCGCGCGTAGCACGGACGGTAAGGGCTCTTGTTCACGAACGGTTTTTACCCGGCCGACCCGGCCCGGTCGACAGTCCTGTATGAAGCACAATGGCAGTTTGTTCATGACGCCGGCGCTAGCCCCGGTCTTTTTTCGTCCCGTGTCCGGTTTAGCTGTGGCTCGCACCGGTGCACGGTAAAGTATAGGACAATCTATGAGCGCTTGTTCACGAAGCTGGGCGTACAATGGGCATGCAAGCAAAATCGCATCTCTTACCAGCTAGAACCAAGTACGCGTACGCACGGCAACCAATCACTAAATACTAAACCAGTTTATACGGATCTCTCATTGTACGGGAAATCTGTACAAAGAGACGCCTTGCTATATTGAAAAATAAATTGAAGTGTCGCTGTGTGTGCAAGCTTACACCGGTGTCGCTGTTTAGTCCTAAAAGCTGATCGTGAACAAGACCCCCTACGGTTACGAGCTCGTCGGTCGTAGTCGAAACGTTACGGTCCGTAGTACGGAGGGGTCCAGAGGTAGGGAGGATGTTATGTGCCGGTTTATGCGAAGTCATTCGCGCCACTCAAATATTAAACAGTGCCTATCTGTGTACTGTTGTGTTACGTAACGCAGTGGAAACCGAGTTTGTATTTAACGCAGTGAAAACGTGCTGAGAAATTGAAGGTTCCGAAAATGTGCCGGTGTATTGGATTTTGAACAGGTTATGCAAGTGGAAAGTTTTGTAGTAAGTGGCACTTTTACAATTCTGGGAAAAGAGGAAGGAAAGAACGTGTACAGCTAACATTTTCCTTTTGTTGAATTGATAAAGTGGCACACTTTGGGAAATTAAATACACCAATCGAAAGTTAGTGAAAATAAGAATTCTCGTGTTGGCCCAATTAAAGACGGGAACACATTTTGGTTCAGGAAACGATTACAAATGTTTCGTGATAAGGAAACAAAGATGACATTATTTTGACGACGGAATAAATAATAATAACCATGTAGTATGCCAACGATTTCCGTCCACAACATAAAAATCCCAAGCGCCTTTACCTTACACTTTGAACGCAAACAACTCGTTAATTTTAACAAGGCCCTCACTCGTTCAAAATCCTATAAAAACCGCTAAAACAAAAGTACGTTAAGTACCAATAAAATGAAATAAGCTTTACTTGTCAATACACAATGTAATGAAGAAGTAATCCGAATTGGAAGCGAGCGAAATGTAATGATTTTGGAATGGATCGAATGGAATCATTTCACACTTGATTACATTTGAAATAATTTTAATTAAGCTGCGGGTGATCTGGTTCATTACATTTTATCAGCGATGAGCCGGTATGAATGGTGTTGACAAATTACGTCGAACTATACAGGTTGCTTGTACGCAGATTTGCACTGCAAGATTGTGTGAATTATTATTCTTTATTTGCTGTAAAATGGCCCTTTATCCACCTGAACTATTTGGTATACTTATAAATTCTTCTATCTACTCATGCTTTAGCGACTATAAACTCCTCAGCTTAAGGGACAGAGGTCGCCAGGCAATTTAACTGCAAAACCAATTAGCGGGTTTTTTATCAACACCTAGCTTTGGATACCTGTACCTAACAAACCCTACCCTTTGGGAAATCACACATTAAAATGAACAAAAATCTATCCTTAGCTTGACGATTATTAATCAGTACTGTAACTCGTTAGAGACGCGGCTATAATTTAGTAATAACAGCATCATAACGGGCTCAGCCGTGACTACAAAGTAGTTTGGTATTCATGAAGTGGCTAATTATTGTCGACACTCGCGTTGTTTTGTGGGCTTATGATGTAACAGTTACTGTCGTTGTGTAGCGGTCGCTTTTACCAGAACCATGACTGAGCCAGAAATATTTAGAACATTGTAAATTGTAGTAACCAGTACTGAGTTTATGTAACTGGTCCACAATATTTTCTTAAGTTTGGTACTGATGGAAAATATATAAGGTGTAAGGCGATTGATGAGCAAACCTACCACGAATTAGGCATTTTTCACTTTGTAGGTACGTATTGTACTTTTGTGTGAAATAACTGATTTCTTTTCTCAAACTTCGCCGGTTATTAACCGGCGAAGTTTATGTTCTGAAGAGTCTGGAATCATGTGCTGTAGGTATCCATGGTAACATTTTTTGCGTCTATGTCATTTACACCCAATTCTCTGTCGTAGAACAAATTAAATTCAATTTGCATCATCAGCCAATAATTACGTAATGTTGATACACCGAAAGGTGCCATGTCGTTTTACGCCAGAACATGAGTCCCAAATCCCAAACCCAACAAGCCACTCAAGCGTTAAAATCTAAAATTACACGCCCCACTAACAATGCAGTTTTATTATTAGAAAGGGTTCTCCTAAACCCTTATTAGAAGGTAAAACAAACGCCCTGATTCCACTACACTCGTTTTATAATTTAGTGAACAATAAAACCGGCCCAACTAACGCTAACTTCAAATAAATTAGTTTTAAAGGCCTTCACGTTAATCTCATATTATAATTTTGATTGTTTTGTAGTTAATTTGAACCCTTTAAGAGGTATTAATCAGATTTTGTGCTAATTTTATAATTTAGTGTTGCCACGTTTAATTTCGTTTTAGTTTATGGTCTTTGTGAATTTAAATGGTTGTGTTGTTATTGGTTCTCCCAATACAACGTGTTACTGATAAAGTGGTCTAGTTTTGACAATAATGAACGATACTCTGTTAATTACAAAATACACACGTCGCTAAATTTATGACTCGAGAGTGTGATAAGTTGATAACCAATCTTACCTAGGGGTATCATATCACCCAGTAACTAGGGTGTGCAGGTCGCTCCATGTGTGATTGTGTTGATTACAAACAAACAAGATTTAATTATGAGTCACACAATATATATTTTCGTTCTTTCATAATTAGAAATTTCGTTCTCATTAATTTCTACGAGTTACTTCTTATTTATTCAGATATTAATTAGCATTACATTCTGCAAAGTAAATAAGTATATATAGAATCTTAAACGAACCTTTGATTTGACAAACATTGTTATTTCCTGCATCAAAACATGGTAATTTAAATTAACAGTCTTGTCACTTGACTAACGCACAATCAGTCCGTAGCAACGGACATCTCGACGGCAACAGACCTTGGTTCAATTTCCAGTTCGTTCAGTAAAACCCAATATGCACTGAAGCACTTTGTGTGCTCTGAATAAATGATTTATCTATCTATCTAATACATTTGAATCTATCAGTAGCAGCCTGAACCCTGGATTGTGCCCGGTTGATGGCAATAGGCTCGCCGAAATGTGCGTGTAGTTACTGTGGCACATCTCTGCCTAACCCTTGGAGGATTACAGGCGTGATGTTATGCTAGCAACAGTCGCACAACAGTCGCTCGTCGACAACACGCACTAAGCGCAGCGTCGCCATACTCAGACCACGCTCATTTATCATTTAGTCAAGCATACAGCGAGCTAGACTCAACTCCAGCCCGTTTGTTAGTGGCTGCGACTCGAAAGCTATTGTAACCTCGCTGCTAGGATTTCTATTCTGGATATAACGTTTCTATTTTAGCCTTGAACGGAAACATTTTGCTTCGCCATTGTAATAAAAATGGTTGCCATCTCGACACTTTATGTTATTAGGTATTCTATCTAGAATATATTTCAGTAAAGAATAAATGTGTTGTCGTTCTTATAGAGCGCTGTCTTAGAATAAAAATGTGGAGCAAAAGATTTAACAATTTGTGTAGGTAAACGAAAAAGAGGAATTGATTAAAATTGACTGACCTTTCGTTTATTTTTTACAATATCAAATTCTACATTGTTTTAACAAATAAACGTTCACAATAATTGGACAAATTGGATCTCCTGTTTCAATTATTTTTTCTGTGTAAAAGCAATACTTTTTTCTGTCTGTTAATAATGGGAATATTTTTAGCTAAACTGTTTATTAAAAGCGACTGTAGGTAGGTACTGTTGACTCGCTTGTGACATGCTTTGCTTCTCTCGTTTATGCAAATCTCATCCAGGTCTCCCTTGGATGACGATTTTCCGACACTTCTTCCTCTTTGCTTTATTATGTGCTTATTCAAATGCCCACTCTGTCATCATCAACATTATCTGCTGGAAGATATCATAGCTTAGCTGGACGATAGATGTTTATTTTCAGATAAACACCTACCACTGTTTGTCTATGCATCACCCAAACGTTAACTGGTAGAAAATCAATCAAATCAAATCAATCAATCAAATCAAAATATTTTTATTTCACATAGGCCTGCATGGGCACTTGTAAAACGTTGACAAAAAGGTGCACGGTTCGGGTTGGTCGTTTCCTATGGAGAAGAACCGGCAAGAAACTCCATGGTTACTCTTTTAAAATCATTTGGTTTTACAATATTTGAAATGCTTAAGGCCTCTGTACTTTGTGCTTGAAGTATTAAATAAATAAATATTCTTGGCTGTATATCGACAGGCCTCCCACAAGCACCATCCCGCCGTTTTATGATTTTGTATCCAGTAAAACATTACTTTTGAGTACCGTCGTGGACGATATGTCTAAAGCCTAGCAAACCATTTAAATGTACAGCAGTATATACTACGCGAGACCGATTAAATAAGATAGAAGACAAACCATATTTTACAGTTGGCTAGACTTTGTTAAATGAATGCACAATTGAATTATATTAAAATATTTAGGCCCTTGAATGGCGAGAGTTGTATTGAAATAAAATAAATAATTTAATACTAAATAGACACAATTATATCGTACACGCAAATTCAATTAAAGTTGTTTAATTTAACTTTTGAACATGTTTGTAATTTTTATATACATAGTTCTGTTTAATACGAGTATTCATCCTTTAACGTCAATAATTCTCTAATCCCATTAAAGCATGTCATGATAAAGTAGCCAAAATTGTACTTTGCTGGAAACTGGAAAAGTTCGAGAGCATTTTCTCTCGTAACAAGTTTCTTGTAATGTTTATCTAATAAAAAAACGAACATAAAAGTAAATGAAGTAAATGGTCGATTCCTAATATTCGATTCAATTAAGCAAAATATTGTGTTATTATTAATCTATCTCTAAAGCCGTAAGAAATGGTTATGATTTCTGCAGTTCATGTACATGGTTATGGTCCAAACTTTCCGGCTACACGCATTAGTTAATCAGAGATACAAACCTATCATATCACTAAATTACTGAAGTTTTATCTAGTTACACAGTAAAAAAGTAATAATTATTTTTGTTCAATATAGTTTACCTTTATTTCAATTCACAATTGTTTGGTTTGAAACCGGAAACTTTTGGACACTACTGGTGTGTATCTATTTAATCTTGATGGTCATTGCTACAAGGTTTCATTTGATTACAGTCAGACGTAAACTAACTATGTAAGGCCTATAAGTACACCTACTAACATTCAAAAAGCTTGTCGATAAACCCACTGTGTACATAAATCTTGCTTTTCTATGTGTGCATACTCTACGTCGAACAGTAGACATTTACCACACAAACTAGTTGAACAAAACTTAGCACTGGCTGTGATTCGAACTTGCTCAGTCAAGTCCAGCCAAATTGGTAATTTATGCTTTGTTACCTCCACTAGGAGAGTTAACTTAGGAATCTAGGTTCAAACAACCGAAGTAACGATTACGAATCAGTGAATGAAGAAATGAAAGGCATCTTCTCATACAGAGAAGGCTTGAGGCATCGCACAAACGTCTGAAATCATCATATAAAATAATACAATTTTTATCACAGTGTTTTCCTTCACCGGTCTCAGTGATGCCCAAGAAAAACTGAAAAAGCATAAGTATAGTAGTAGCAATAAATTAAGATCACCCTGGTGCTCGATCTCTTTACTGCACCAGTGAGCGGAGTTTGTGTGGCTTGGTTTTGGGCCAAGCACATTTGAACTTATTGCCATCGATACTCTAGGAAGATTGGTAGGTACTCGTATTATAACTCACAACTCATTTTGTACATGACAGGCGTGGCCTGAGGCTACCTTATCACTGACGCCAAGCAGAGCGAGGGAGTAACGTCGAGCAGTGTTTGTCCATTGAAGCGGAGCGGAGCTAGGCTGAGAGTACGCGAAGACTCATTCAAAATGAATTAAGTTTGGTTAATTAATTAAGCCTAGGTAATTATAGTATTATTAAAGTAGGAGGGATGGGGAGGAGCACTGGTAGCAGTAGTAACGACTTACCGAGTTGTGGGTCATTAGGTCGAAACCAGGCAGGCACATTACTTTGTATAATTTATTTCATTACCACTGCTCTTAAAATGGAGAAGGCAAAGAAAACAGCATGTTTTAGAACAAAAAAATAAATTAAGACTGACTGCCACCAACTCGCACCGGAGCCTAGTACCTAGTCCGTCGAGGCCTGCGTGACTGTGTCCCATACTCCCAGCTGTGGGAACATTATTGGCTGATAGGCATATGTGAAGCCTGGACGAAAAGTGAACATACCTACCTAGATACTTTTCTTTTTTACGGTCGATGTGTGAGGCCACTAAGTAGGGCTGACAGAACAGATGATTTTTTTACTTCGTTATAAAACTTCAGAACTTTTTAACATCGCAGGTTTTACCAACTTTATGAAGAGTTATTTATTTACGCTACGGGAGAGTCTTTGTAAATGTTGAAAGTTATGTTTTCACAAATTCTCAGTCCCTAAAACGGAGGAAAAATGTATGCTTTCGAAATTTTCGTGTCCCTGTTTTAATAAATTTGACTTAGATTTCTCAACTTATTCTAACTGTTAATGAAGGTAGGTATTTTTATCGTTTATGGCTAGAAATAAATAACTAATAGTACCATTAAATAAAAAATAAGTTCATATTATTCCCTCTTGCGTTTCATACAATGGTAACAAACATTACATTTTCATCGTACAATCTATTCAGCAAAGGCCATAAAGCTATTCTACAAAGCATTAAAACAATTCCCAGCGATAAAAATACAGAATAAAACCGACTATAAACTTAAAGCAGGCAACCCTAGGCGAGAGGGCAAGAAATGTAAGCGCTACTCATTAAGAATTAATTCCAGCGATAAATCCCAGGATGCCAAGGTCACCGCCCCTACCCTCGGATAAGCTGCTCATCTGCATACCGGCCTGGATGCTACGGAGGAAAGTTTTTTGGCAACCAGCTCACTTTTGTTCGGTACATTGTCGCTTCTTTAGTTAACTTGAAGAAAGGTAAGATACTGCGGGTCGCCAGTGTTTTAACGAAGCGTATGCAAAGGCGGAAAAGTGACTAAAATACATTTAAAATCTTTGTATGTTTGCATCGGCTTCCAGTCTAACCGACTTCTACAGTCAAGTAGGGTAAGTAATGCGACAATTATTGTAGACTGGGTACTTGAACTTTAACAAAAAGAAAACAAAAAGAATCATACAAGCCACATTTTCATGAACTAAAAATATTAACTTTACCGTCACTCTATATTTATGAATTCTGTATTTTTTAAAAAAACATCTTAAATTTGATTTGTTTCTAGAAAGTAAACGCCGCAGCCCTCAAAAAAGTTGCAGGTGTTAGCAACAAAAACAAAATTTCATAGCAATGCTTTTAAGCAATGGCTCAAAATCCAGGACATTTAAAAGGAATCTGTTCAAATAGTTAAATAACAAGGTGTGTTATTCTGTTGACGAATATTTGAATCACAAATTTTTATTTTAGTTCCTTTATAACTAAATCGAATTTATTTTTACTACCCTTTGACATTTTTTGACATTCTAATGATCTTGTTCATTTTCAACCATCCACGGACAGACCTCAGCAAGTACGGCTTAACCTTAAAGATCGACCCGTGCGGCTATTATTATTAAGCCACGAGCTCTTCCCACGAGTTCAAGATATGACATCTTCAGCGTTGATTCAAGAAGGATGCATCTATGAGTTTGACAACGATAGGTAGCTGGAGGAGGTACCTTATACGAAGATCCACCAATTGCGGCCAACAAATTCTAGGAATATGATTTGGTGCGTGTTTTCAACTGTTGTCATGGCAATACAGTTAGACTTAATCCAAAAATAGGTTTGGTATGGCTCTTAAATATGGGTGTAAGAATACCAGTGTTAGTCTATATGATTGTCACGCTCCTATTCGTCGAGTAAAGGTTAAGTATGTTCCGGCTCCCTGGCTTACTTCTGCCATTAAAGATGCGGTGGCAAGTGGAGATAGAGCCAAAAGAAGGTTGAAACGTTATTAATAACACTTACAACGGGATATTTACCATGTGTATTATTTGTTATTTGGTTGAAACGTTGTCCTTCCGAGCGCAATCTAACTGCATACAAAATGTTGCGTAATAGCTGCAGTCGTATGTGTAGAGATGCTAAAAGACGCTACTTCCACAATTCTCTCGACAACCGCAACTCTTCTGAAGTCTGGAAATTTTTAAAATCTGTCGGCATTTGCAAGTCTCTAGTTGTTTATGTTAGCGACACCGACGTGTGTGCTCTTAACAAACATTTCTCACGCCCCCCTGTTACGTTGCATCTGCACGTCAGGTCAGCTACGTTAAATAAACTTTCCTGTTTGCCTTTGCCGCAATGTTCTTCCTGAATTAAGTCCTGTAAGTGAGACTGATGTCAAAAATCTATTTCTGCTATCTCCTCCTCTGCTGTTGCTAATGACAACCTTTGCTTAAAAATTATTTCTTAGGAGAAATCATTTCCTTCCCTCATTATTTCGGGCTTTGGCTCACATTTTAAACTTCTCCTTGTTTTCTTCTACTATCCCGGAGGTCTGTAAACAAGCCCATCAAGCTCAACAACCGATTTCAGACCCATTTCCATCTTTCCTTATATCTCTCTAAAGTTCATAAGCACATTTTCCATCAGCAACTCACTGCCTTCCTTTCTAGGAATGACCTTTTTAGTACTTATCAATCTGATTTTCGTCCTGGCCATAGCACTGTAACGGCTGAAAACCAAAATCACCCTTGCGCAAACCCTCATTCAGCCCATCATAGACTACGATGCCTCTTATTTGGATGCCACCGAGGAGCTTTTAAATAAACTTGAGCGTTTGAAAAATATCTGTACTCGTTTTGTTGATGTTTAAGCTTAAAAAGTATGATCATTTTTCCAACTTTCGCAACATACTCAAGTGGCTCCCAATTCGACTTCGCCGGAAATCTCGGATATTGTGTCTGCTAATTAACATCCTTCATAACCCAAAAACGACTTCCTATCTGCGGGAACGCTTTTCCTACTCGCGTCCTTCTGATGCACCTTGCAGGTCGTATCTTAGGAAACTCCTCCCCACTCTTTCACTTCCGCCTGACTTTAGAGACTGCCAAAGTGTTGCAGTTTTCAAGAGCAGAGTAAAAGAACATTATCATTCCATTCCGTTATAGTTGCATAGGTATTTATTTTAAGGTATTTATATTTTGGTATATATTTTGGAGTTGTATTAATACGTGAGCTATTATATATTTTTTATATATTTTAAATAGTTATTGGCTTTATGTGTTATGTATTCCATTTTTGCTTCTTCTTTTATACACTATGTTTACATCTCTTTTTTTAATATCTCTTTTCGCAGGTATGCTGGAAGAGATTTCTTTAGAAATAAGCATCACCTTTGAACCTTTTTTCTGTTCCTTTCTTCTTTTCTGTATTAAGTGTGTACGTAAATTGTTAAATAAATAATGAATATAAACAATAAAAAAGACCTATTTTTCCATATTCAATATTATTTGTATATTAAAGTTATGTTATTTATCAAAGTTGTGGCTAGAACTTTTAGCAAAGACGTCTAAAGAAACCACGCAGATAAAACTGGTTGCGGCACACAAATCAAATTAGCAGACGCATCTGAAATTATAATTAATTATGCTCTTAATTGACTTTCCCCTCACTTTGTTTGTGCTGAAACCGTGAGAGGGCGCCGCGGTGTCAGTAGCACTAGATTATCTACGCTAAGACCTGTTTACATAAGACTGCAATTTAAAATGCGCGGAACATCTTTAAAAAGGGTTCAACTTTTCATAATTATGTTGACTGTTACTTTTTCTTTCTGAGACGCAGTACCAAGAAGCTTTCGTGATTAAAAATATGTTTTTTATTTCCCTTTCGTAGAAGGGATGAAAGGGGAGCACTAGCTGTATCATGCTTAACATACAATTTCGAAGGCCACCGCACACCGCAAACCGCACACCGCACACCGCAAACCGCACACCGCACACCGCACACCGCACACCGAACACCGCACACCGCAAACCGCACACCGCACACCGCACACCGCACACCGAACACCGCACACCGCACACCGAACACCGCACACCGCACACCGAACACCGGATACCTCACACCACAGACGGCAGTGGCGTTGCGGTTGACGATAACTGGAAGCGATTCGAATATGCAGCTGCAGTTACCTTTCCGCAACGCAACGTCACACCTTCGACAACAGCGACACTTTTACTGGCGAATTTCATTTTTACCCGGATACAACGTAACATTTCGATGGTATGAAGGTCAGGGTGGCTCTTCCGACCAGACGGTTGTTATTATGGTGGGCCCTACAGTTGTTGTCGGGTTTTTCCTATAAAACTCTTAAGCAGCGAATAACTTTAACTGCGTGATGTAGGAATTTGATGTTAGTTCTTCATTTGTGTCATAGATGGCGCTGTAGTACTTTCTGTATACTATGTTGCTGTAGTACTTTTGTAGTGCCGCTACAGCCTAAAACAGGGTTATGATTCTTCAACCCATGAAAAAAAAACTGCTATGTCATTGACAGCCACTGACTGCACTACTGGTATACACTTTGTGGTCGCCGCTCTACCGTATCAATATGCAGCAATGTTGTCATTTCACGAGAGACATTTTTACACTGTCAATCATTGCGGTGGTTTGCCCACATGACTGTAGGTATCATCACCATCTTCATTTAACAATAACCCCATTACATAAATCTTTGGTTTCATGAACAAGTTTTATTAATATCTGTATATAAAACAAAAACCACTTAACACAATTTGTTCGTAGATTACTCAAAAACTAAATCCCAATTGTTCAATTAATGTAAATGAGTCTTTACAGAGTAGTGAGAAAGTGTTGAGTTTTGAATGGAAATCAGTTAGAAAGGACGCATTAGATAGAGTAAACAGTCTAGTGATAGCAAACGTTTGACGTCGCTCGGAGGCAAGAAACTATGAATAGATAATAAATTATAACAATAATTACAATGCTCAATTATTTTACTTAATAAATCAAATGATTTTTAACTATGACTATTATCTGTATAACGAAAGCATCGCATTTTCAAATTGAAATTGCCTTTATTTTGCAATACTTTATTATGAGTTTAATATTGAATATACTTTTCTTGATATCCAATTATTTATCTTAAAACTATTTAAATTATAAGAATGCTTTGTAATTAATGGGTTTGCACTCTTTACACGGGACCGGTCAAAGTGGCGACACTTGAGGGAGGCCTTTGGGGACGCCTATGTCCAGCAGTGGACGTCTTTCGGCTGAAATGACTCTTTACACATTGATTAAAATATTACACATAAGTGGTTGTCAGCAAATGGTAATAAATATTACACCGACAGTCACCGACTACAAGTAAATACTTAATAAAATTTGGTAACTTAATTGTTAATAAAAAATGTTTGGTCACCCATCAGAAAGAGATAAACAGTTTCTGTTATGAATATCTCTCTCGTCATGTTTTCTGCTAAGACTGCTCAGTCCAGTTTATAAACTGAAACTAAAGTCCATGGCAAACACATCCTGTAGAACATGGCATTGCCACGATAGGATGCGGCATTGTGTGTAACAGAGGTGTCCCAACAAAACAGAAATAACATCTTTTAACGCGTGGCGAGTCTAATGTTTAAATCGTTGCCTAAAAGATAAATATTGAAATTTATTTTTATTTTTACAGATAATTGCAAATTGCGAGGGACATTGCCCTATAATTTTGAAATGTATTTTATGATCTATTGATCTACAATTTTTATTACGCCTCATAGGTTCTAGTACTTTAGTAAAAGTTAACAGGTCGAGCAGGTTAAAGGGTGAATCTTTGGCAAATTAATTGTAGCTCAGAGTAAGTAGTTGGCTATCTTCGTTTGATTATGAATGCAAGCAAGCAGAAATCAGTAGTTTCTAAGTCTGTAAAGTTTATTTATTTTTATTTATTAAGTAAGGTACACCAACGACATATTTACAATAATTTTAACATAAAATTACAAGTGTTTGATGCTGTGTAAATACATCACTTACAGGCATGCAACATTCATGTTAAAGGGTAAGCAATTATTCTAAAAACATTCATTAGACATACACAAAATAAAATTACATATTACATTACATTATATAATAGATTATAAAAAAACAAAACAAATACATTATTGAATTAATCGATCGTTTCATTTCAAAAAAGTTAAATAAACACTAGATTTTTTAATTAACATAGAATAAGTAAGTAGGTAGGCAGCTGATTACGGGTCATTTTGAATGATTTTTCTTTTAAATTTTGGTAGGCTATTAAAGAAAAATATCTATCTCAGAATCAGCTGAGCAGGCTCTGTTGTAATAAGTCAACATTCTGTTTAGGGGAGCATGCTGGCCCAGGTTTGTGCGACACGGCCTAGACGCAAACGTCCTAGTAGTGCGCTTGGACCGGAGGTGATAATGGCGAGGTACTTCGAGGTTGATTTTGTTAAGGAGATCTGGAGTTGATGTCAACCCGTTTACAGTTTTATAAAATGTCGTCAGATCGTTTAAGACCCTTCGTTGCTTCATTGAGTCTAATTTGAAGTAACTTAGCCGTTCTGCGTAATCGGCTCTATGCGGACACTTGTGGTCTTCGAACCGCAAGGACCTCGTCATTAACGCGCTCAATTCGGTCTATATGAACATTATAAACCGGACTCCAGACAGGAGATGCATATTCTAAGAGGCTACGCACAAAAGTGTTGTAGAGCATTTTCAACGCCAAGGCTCTCTTGAATTATTTGCCCATTTTCCATTTTCATTGCTTTTTTTATTATATTATCGATGTGTGTGGTAAATGAGAGCTGCTAAGCACTACTCCTAGATCTCGAATGTTTTCGACTTGTTGCAGTGATGTCCCGTTTAGGGAGTAAGTCGCTGGTAAAGGATGGTTTTTCCGCGTAAATGTTATATGGTAACATTTGCTGGCATTCAGGACCATCCCATTCTCACACACCATCTTTGTATTGAGTCTAGATCGGTTCGGTTTAAATAAAACATTCACCACTTTCGGTGCACCTACTTCATAGAAAAGCTTTAATTCACTCAGTGGCAAACAACGCCCGTTGTTTGCCACTGAGTGAATTAAAGTTTTGTTTTCGCCTGAAAAATATTATTTATATTATTTTTATGAAATACCGAATTTCGTAGTAACGTTCATTTATAAAAGTGGTAACCTTTTTAAAATTGATTGAATTGATAGCGAAAAATAAATTACAACTCACTTGTGACATAGGTACTTACTTGAATTAAACCCTTGCATTCCGAGAAGCCAAAAACAATTAAGCCACGTCAATGGTACACGTAGCTTTGAAATTCATAAACATAATCTGTATAATTTTCAAAATCAGAATCCGGCTCGAAGCACCACTTACAGCATGTATAAATTAAATGCTGCTTTAGGTGATAAAAACGAATTCATTGAAAGTTATTGAAAGCTGGGTGAGCATATTATGACCATGTTAAAAGAACCAAAAGAGAAAAGCATCTTTAACAAGTAAATGTGAAATCAAGTGGCCAGTACTAACATGTTCGAAAAGTTTGGTTTACACATAATCAAATCAGTAGGTAAACATAAAAATCACCTACAGTACTGAAAATAAATGTTCACTGTCTAAACACTACACAACAACTTCAAACATAGGATTCACAGGTTCAAAGCTAATATATTTTGCTTTAGCCGGTATTTTATGCTTGCGACCACGTCAGAAACCAAACACCACAAAAATGGCTTTTACTGAAATCAAAGCGCGCGTAGAGTGACAAACGGCACGACACGGTACGGCCCGGCCCGTTGCGACGCGGCACGATAATTTTCGCGCGGTTGTCGCACAGACAGATACGTGAACAAACAAAGTGCTAATCGCAGTCGAACCTAGTGTCGAACTATTCTGATAACTTTCGATAAAGAAATATCGATGCACGACTAAATGTATCGAATTTTAGATTTTACTTTAACCTTAATAATATGATCTTGTCGGTCAGAGTAATGTTACGAGCTTAAAGCTTCCTTGATAATGTAAACAGTTTGTTTTTCGCGAAGTTTTTTCCTGAAAGTCTGCTGTCAACGTCCGCTTTAATAAAGAAACGTCCCCAAAAGTTGCTAATGAGTGGATCATATCTTTATCTTTTTCTGGGTCAACACATAACGAATGCCATTTGACCTTTGAAACTTTGTGAAAGCCAACCTTTTACGTAAAATTGAGACCAGCTCCGAACACGCCCATAAAACGGGATTTCAGTTATTTTCGAGGAACGAAATCTCTTAAAATCCATCACTGGGACACCCTTCACACATTATCGGACATCACACCATCAAACTCCCGAATTGCGAGCCACAACGACCTTAATATCCCTCCAGCAGACAATGAATCAGGGGCTGCACGCACCGACGTGACGCGCCGTGATCAATACAGCTAGGAAATGGGAGATTCATCCCGGTTGACAGCCCCGAACCGGCACGGCAGCCGGCGCCGGCCGATCCGATCCGTTACACTCCCAATCGTCTTTAACGAACATTTGAATTTACAGCAGGGATTTAATTTTTGACGTTTTGGTGATTAGATACGTGTAGAACGCAGTGAATAGGCAGATAATTCGATTTCAGTTCACCGCTTCCTGGAGTACCTGTAGAATAGCTGGATTTACTTACATTCCGTCTGGCAAATTTAAAGGAGCGTGAATTCCCATGTCCGTTTCGAGTAAATGAAATAGACTCGCATACCCTGAGCTCTCGGAAATTCTCGACTTGGCCCGAGATTTTTGCTGTCTGAGAAATCCACTAAGTACTCGTGAAGGAGGAGAAACTTGGAGTACGAACAAGCTGTCATATATATAATTTATATTCCTCAGAGTTTTGTAGATAGATAGATATCATTTCTTTGGTAATAAAGCATCGAGAACAATGATAGATCACCTGATCGGTTGGTCTGTAAGTAGATGTCTCTCGTGGGATACCGTCGGCATCAGCAATGTCAGTGATCCATTAGTCGTAAGTGCATTAAGTGCAGCTCGTGGCGGTATTGAATCACTACGCTACGTCTGCAGGCTGATTATACGGATCCAGGCCCGCTTGCTTTACAAACCACTGAATAATTTTAGCGCTAAATGTATTTAAAACATTGTTCTGTTTCTGCCAATTGTTTGAAGACAACAAAGCCAAATGATTTAAATATATGTTTATCATATGGACATTTTAAATGTTCTCAGCGTTACGGTAAACTCTCAGAAACCGTCTTACTCAAGTACACCAATTTATGTTACTTTGAAATCGGTAGAAAGAACGTCACATTCAGAAACAACTTTATTACAACATGTAATTGTTACTACATTTCTGCCTAACCCTTCAAAGATAGTAGTACGTTCCACTATAATTATTATCATCGGACATTGGATAGACAGGTAATAATATTTATAGCATTACCTCTCTATTAAATCCAACACCTTATTAACAGACAAGAGAGAGACAAGCAAATATTAATAAGTGAGAAATTAGAACAGCTGCATCTGATTGATCGGCTCGACACTGACACAAGAACAATGGTCGTGTTGTGTGTGCTACTACAGTACTACACAACACTATGATTGTGTGTAGTGGTACACAGCACTACACGACGAGGTAATCATTTCAATTAGTTAACACGGCATAGATATTGAGAGGATAATGTGCTCTTGTAACCATAGATAAGGGTAATAGAGCGTATGGCTTTTGTGAGAACACTTGAGTGAAAACCAGTCTCTCCAGACGCTTTACTTGGTGAAATTAAAATGATCATTCACTTCATTCATTTGTTCACTCGAGACATCGTTTGTAAACTGACTTTATGGTCAAAAATCAGCCCGAAAATCTTACAATCAGTCTTACAAGAGGTTAATGCTGCCCATGGTAGCTGGGTTGTGGAGGTCATATAGGCTGTCACTCTCTGTAAAACACTGATACTCAGATGCCAATGGTTACATTGCAAGCCAACCCTGACAAAGTTCGGAAAAGGCTAGGTCGACGATGAATGAAAAAAATCGTGTATAGGATTCCGTTGCCATTTGGCATCGAACGGAGCCCTTATGGATTCGGTCTGGCCGTCTATCTGTCTGTATGATGTCCGTCCGTATGTCACAAAGTTTTCATTCCGAAACTATTGGCACAACACAGTTGAAATTTGGAGAGTAGGTGCCTTCTGTAAACCGCTACACAAATATGATTTATTAATTATGGTTTAGTTTATGATATTAATAAATGAAAAAAAATTAAAATAGCCATGTAACTGAGGATTAAAAAAAATATCTATCTATGAATGTAACAGTTTGAGTTGTCTATCGATAGTAGTTGAAAAATGAAATCGAGATTCCTAATATTATTTTGCTTAAGTCAATGGTTGATTAAATATTTGCTTCAAAAATTAGTAAAACATGTGTCCTTTCCCCCTCTTACTTATAAACTATGAGGAGCAAAATTCTGAAAAAATGTAGGTTTGTAAATCGTAAAAAAAATATTTGAACGAAAATTTTTGATCTACTATTATCTCTACTCGACGATTTCGCCTCATTTGTGCGCCATTTTTTTCCAGGTTATGAATAATATTACTACACACATCACTACTAGCATACACCAATAATTATAAGCAGATACTCAGACTAGCTCATTCTCAGTACAACTACAACAGAACATAAACTAATTTTGTTTCGTAAAACTGTACGAAAGTGCCCACTTTACCACTTTCAATACAATAAGAAGTTCCACCCAACCATTATAACTTCAAACGGCACTATTAGTCCCACACTCCCACAGGTGGGCAAATCTGGAAAGTCGTTTACGGCGTCGTTATGATATGAGTAGGGCGCAGTAATTAGGCCACATATTGCGTCGCGGCGACGTGAGCCGCGTACCAGTGTGACGCGACCCTAACTCGTTAAGTCATACATGTGACAATAATAATTAATACTTATCATGAACGAGCCCTGTGCCCGATTGAATTTCCCATCTAACTACTCTAAAAACGACGATCTCGCATGCCAACTTTTATCCCCTATTTTTCCCTTTGGAGGATGATTTAAAAATTCTTGTTCTCCCTCACTTTTGGCATAAAAAGAACTCTTGTGCAATTTTGTGAATTAATATTATTTTTAAAACTAGATACTTAACTAAAATAACAACAAATTATAAAAGGGCGTCAAAAAACTCCTCCTCAACGCTGTCAACTGGTAACGTGCCCAAGAGACTGGCGGCGTTGCCACGTTGTATGGCAATACTTAGCCTCTGGCCAAAGTAAAACCCAGCCCTTGGGTCACGGGAAGTGTGTCATTTTGTGTGCATCAGGGCTTAGCAGTTTAAACTGCGCGTTGCCTGTGTCAGTGAATATTTCTAAGATTTTTTTAAGTAGAAGATATTGTCTGTGATAATAACTGTTTTGTAAGGATAATAGAATAAATAACAATTGATGTTCATCGAGCGTGATGTTTTGCCTTTGAGAATGGTAGTTTCTAATTTTCTCTATTTCAACGGAGAACGATATCTCATCTCGTTCTTACAGTTGCCTCAATCTAACAAAAATCTGAAACAAACGTTCTCAATAAGAAGAACACACTTTTGCTAATTTCAGAGAATTGACTACACGCCTCTTATTGTTTTATGCACGTAGGTACACAACAGCTATTTAAAGTATAAGTAATAAGTACCAAACTCGTTGATTTCCGAGATTTACTTTAATTTTTTCCACATATCACAACTCAATACCAATTTTTAACTTTATTCTTTATTCAGTAACAAGATATTGAATGAATGAATCCACATCCAATCACTTCGTACGACTGATGATGATGGCGCCCGACCCCACCAACGACACAAACAGCATCAATCCCAGATCAACCAAAATGAATTCCCCGAACACAAAAAACATTCGGGAAGCAGCTTCGGAGTACGATTTATCACAATGTATCAGTACAAAGAGAGCTCACGTCACTCGGAGCGGAGCTGAGCGACGGATTTTAATTAAATTATATTTATATTACTCCCAACTCTTAGGCCTTCAACAAGTATATTGCCAACGAAACAGTTTGGTATGCAGGTCTACATAGTCATCAGTAGAATACAAATAGTTATTCAATTGATAACTATTAGCATTTAATTGTTTCACTTAGAGCAGCGGTGGCCCAGTGGTGGCAGCCCCGACTTACGAGCAGTAAGCCGTGAGTTCGAACCCAGGCAGGCGCATTACTTTGTGTAATTTATTTAATCACCGCTGCCTTCAAAAACGGTGAAGGGAAACATCGTAAGGAAACGGGCGTGTCCTAGAACTAAAAATTCGAAGACTTGTGACATCTACCAACCCACACTGGGCCCGCGTGGTGGATAACTGCCACTCCCTCTCATAGAGAGGAGGCCTGTGTCCCAGCAGTGGGAACATTATAGGCTGATGATGGTGATGATGATGATGAACCTAATAGTACACCCACAGCTCGCTTGTTATGTTTAGACCTCATGTTAAGAGGGCGAGTCTATTGCCATCAACTGTCCACAAATGCAGACTTCGTGGCCACTGCTGAGAAATTCCTAATGGAAACACCCAATAACACATTGCCCGACCCGGGAATAGAAGTCAGGAGCTCAGTAGTCGCGCTTGTGACCACTAGACCAATGAGGTAATTGGCAATTGTATACGAAACTTGACATAACCAATTACTTGACAAAACATGGCATAAACAACTGTAACCTTTATGTAGTGTAGTATGTGTGTGTAGCACTAATAACGCAATTAATTAACACATTTTCGAATAAAATGAGACATTGCATGCACAATCAGCATTGACATATTCATCGTTGACATCTTCACTTCTACAATACTGAAGAGCTATGCGAGCCCGTAATTTTAAAATATCCTGATTTGTATCTTCATCAGATAAGAAAAGATAAGGTATAATGGGACAAGGGCAGTGTGAAGAAAAATGTGTCCAAAAATATTGTCTACCCTACACAATTTCGCCGCTTAGAAATCTATCACAGTTGATTATTGTTAAAAATAAGCGTTCACAAGAAAATAAAACGTGTTAAACTTTAGTGAACTGACAACAACGTATTCACAATTTCTGATGTGGCCGCCGTTTGTATAAAAGTCCGGGTTAAATAACTAAATGCTACAACATGGAACACTCAAACGGGACGTTGAAAAGAAAGTTATTTTTCATTTACTCTATAACTATTATGTTTTACGTCGACGTTGTAGTTTCATAAATTGGCTCTGAATTATGCTCGTAAAATAGAGTAAGGATTTTAAGAATTTATTTAGCCAAAGTAGGAGAATTTTGGAGCACCGTAAGAGGATTGAGTGTTCTAAATAAACCTTTATAAAATACAAATAAACCGTTAAAATCACTTGAAAATTTGTGAATGGTTTTGCTCAAATGCAATACAATTATCCCACAAAAAAAGGTTAAACATAATTATATCTAGTATATTTTTAGAGGCTCAAGTTACAGTATTTTCTCAAGTGAAGAAAGAGATTGAGTGTTCTAGTTAATTGACTACGTCTTTCTCACCATTGATGTCACATTTTTTTTATCTTCATCACGAAGTGTATACAATTATTTCTTAAATCATTCCTTGATTCTGTAAAAAATCATCAACTTTTAAAAAGGAGCAGTCAATTCACATGCTCATGGAAATTCAGCTTAAAAAAATTTCAGCAATCCAATGCCGATAGTTTACTGCTTCCGACTTCTAGACCAACTAGGGAATCATAACCTCATTAATTTAATTAATTAATTACCAAAATCAATAAAACCTTTTTCTCAATCAGTGTCTCAATCAAAAGTACTAGGACATCATAAAACAGTGCAACAGTATCGAACTCAGATCGGAGGTATGCAGGCATATTGCCAAGTATGCAGCCGTGTTCCTCGCAGCTGATGCTGGCGGCATTCTCGACGACCTCTTCAAGTCTTCTGCATTCCTGAGCACACGCCGTCAATATTTTGTTAGCTACGTAACAGCCAAGCTAAGCTGCCAATATGAGCTACTCTTAAAGATTATTACGAGGAAAGATTTAAGAAAACGGTACCACATCAATATCTAATTAGCCTGTGTCTTGAACATAGTCTTTTCAGTGACCAGCATAATTTTTAAGGTTAAAAGACAGCACTTTTTTATCTTGACGCGACGCTGCAGCTCATTATGAGGATGTTTAAAGTTTACCAGCACTTTGTAATCAAGAGTTTCATTTTAAGTCGGTATAACAGAGCGTAGCAGGTGGCGTTCTGCCTACCCCCCAATCCCTTGGAGTATGCAGAAACCACAGAACTTGCAAGTTTATGTATATGTACGAATATCAGAGCGTTTAGGAAGGACATTAGATGTTTATATGAAATACTAATCTGGTGAAAACTCTGAGTCTAAATTGGAATGACATTCCCATCTCGACGACTCCGCGCAGCCACTCCGTGACCCTCAAAGTTAAACTCACTATCGAATTACCGCTTCGTAAAAAACTAACAAAAGTCGCTACGTGATCTAATTAAAAATTTCCCTCGCGACTCCACAAAGTAGCCTTTTTAGCTGAAAAGAAAACTTGTAGACACCAAGATAACAGAAAAGTTGTAGCGTGGCGGCCCCGCCTTCGGTAAATGGTAAGTGCTGGGTACACGAGCCCCGCTATCGCGCATCTCCCACGCCCCGTGCTATCAGGCCTTTATTGTTTAGCGTTTGTTTGTAGCTCAGCCAACGTACACTTTTAATTTAGATTTCCTTGCTCGATGCTCGTTAATCAGCTTGTAAAGCGAAGTTTTAGAATGAGGTGTTGGAGCTTATGGCCGGTGCTGTTAGCGAAGTTTTTTCTTTATTTATTACTTTGTACCGTGAAATGGTGTGGAAGTTTTTGGCTTGGAACAGGTTTAGGTTTCGTTTTGATCAGTTTGGACTCGTTATTACATCGTTATACAAGGTGTTTTTTTGGATTCTCGTCAAAATTCAGGTGGTTGTCACAAAAGACTTATAATCAATTTAAATTACGGTACCTAGTTAATTATTAATAAACGCTGATTTTTTTGGTTGTTTAAGTTTGTTAGTATATCAGAATAACCCCATTAACGTGGTTTAGGGAATAAGAAATTATCGAATAAGGTTTGAGATTGTTTGTATGTGTAAAAGCGTGGTTATAGGACGAGAATCAGACGGGTCGCATTTAAAACACGGGTGGTTCACACTTAACGATTTCCGTAAATATGAAAAAAACCCTTCCCATTTTATTATTAATTCGGGTCGAGAATCATTAGCATAGTTATCTCCTTGAATTTGACGAGATTGCAAAACAACACCTAGTATTAGAGCACCACTCATTGTAAATTTCTTAGATAGCAAGACAACATCACGCTTGTTATCCCCGATGGGTGAGGCAGAGGTGTACCTATAACTCCTATTGACATAAGCCGGGCACAAATCGAAACTTCGTGGCCGCTACTGAGAAATGCCGCCGCGTAATGTGCGGTAGTGTAAATTTGTTTTAGACATAATAATAATAATTAAAACTTTATTGCGGTAATATGTTGGCTCGTAGATTCTCCCGCTGTGCAGACCAGGTCAAAATAACACTTTTCAAGGCGTATTGTCAGGGTCTGTACGCGGGGGGTCTATGGATCAGTTACACCAAAAGGTCGCTAGATGTCCTGCGCGTCCAATATAATAATATTTTTAGGATGCTGTTGAGACTGCCCCGGTTCTGTAGCGCGTCAGAGATGTTTACATTGAATCGTACTGACGGCTTTCACGCAATCGTGCGGAAGAAAATTGCGTCGCTGGCAGCTAGAACCCGGGCCAGTAGTAACAGCAACCTAAAAACAGTGGCCGAGAGTGTGTTTTCCCCTTTTATGAGGCATTTTGTGGAGAAGATGATCGAGTAAAAACTTGTTCATCTTCTGTGCAGAATGCTTCTCAAGCTCATTGTTATTGTGTACTAACACTAGGTATAAGGTATGTTACTAACACTATGGATTTCTGTTATCCGATTATTGAAATAAATTATTATATATTATTATATATTATTATTATTTTTATTATGTTATGAAAAAAACGTTGCCCCACACTAGGAATTTCTCCTGTATCGTGGGTGCGTTCACAAACATATAAACTCACATACACAAACAGCCAGACCCGAAACAACTATCTGTAGGCCATACAAATATTTGTTCCGTGCGGGGATCGAACCCGCGACACGTAGCGCAGCAGTCGAACGCTCAACCACTGCGCCAACCGTGTCGTCAGATATTTATATTATAAAAGGTGTTGCAGTAAATATACAATAAAACAGTTGCACTTTACAAATGAACACTAGTATACAACATAAATGGTTGGGGTACTGTCCTCTTAGATAGGCTACATAATAGCCTGTGGTAAAGAGAAACAGTGCCATATCCCTCAATAATGGTGAAATCAATTGCTTAGTGTTTAATATTCAATGATATTAGTTTTAATAACATAAAACAAATCTTTATTATCTAATAATAAAAATAAAATATGGAACATGCATTTAAGTATAAGAGTCTTTATCAGATATGAGTAAGCGTGCTGTGTGGGTGAATGTGTGTGTGTGCGTGTGTGGGTGGGTGTATGTGTGTGAGTGTTTGTGTTTGTGTTTGTGTTTTGAGAGTGACAGAGACATTGTTATCAATTGAGCTATGCCATGCCATATCCATTCCTAATTTATCACAGGGGATGTTATGGAATTAGTTATTACAGAATTTTGATGTCTCAGGTATACTGGCTAGTTTTAATGTTTATGGGTTTGAGAAAATAGTTTCAAAGCAAGAACGTTTGTAATTTTGATAGGTAAGAGTATGTCATGTTTTAGAGGATCGTTGATTTTATAAAAGTATACTGAAATAATTAAGTTTTTAACCCGTGAGAAGGCGCGCTATGAGCAATTTGCTCACACAAAAATTAAAAGCTAAAACTTTTGGTGATACTGATGCCCTAACGTCTCAAGCCCCTAGGTAGCTTCCTAACTATTCATCCCCTCCCTACTGACGCAACTCTCATACCGGTCAGTTCGGTTGCGACCGCGCAGCGAAGTGTTTGTGGAGGCCTCGTAGCATCGTGCGGCAATTTGCTCATCACGCGCCCATCATATAAAAAAAGCATTATTGTATTTTCTAGAATATATTATTTTATTTATTTATATTATATTGGTTAATTATTATGTAAACACTGCAGTAATATTTGAATAATAATATTTTTTGTTTTTACCCAGAACATCTTGTAAAATCGATGATCGACGTCAAGCACAAATTTGCTTTTGATGTTGCATTTATGTTTCGTAGTTTTAATTAAAATATTCATTTTCTTACTCTTTAAACCTTGTCTTATTTATATAATTCCATTATAAGCCAATAAATACATATAAAAGTAGAAATATAAGCATTTAAAGTAGTGTGAGTAATTTGCTCGCGCGCGCCTCTCCGTGTAACTAACTGAGGCGCGCCTTCTGACGGGTTAATGAGTTCGTAGAAGGGTCCCTATATCCATAACGAACAGGTTAACATAATATGATTTCTTAGTACGATTTTCCGAGTAATAAAGTATTTTATAGGCAATCTTCACATCCCAAACACCCACTAAAGTGCAGAGCATGTTCTCATCATATCGCATCAAAAGTGTTAGCTATGCATTTCGTTCATACTTCAACAGCATACATTTAACACAAAGAGCTTTCGGGAAACGTTGCTCGAGAGTAAACGTTAAAAATAATGAATTTTGGCAGAAATGCATCTGAAATATATGGGACACGTAAATGATGTACCGCTGCCTTTTCGGATGACGACGGCGTGGGAACTTGGCTGCTATTGGTGGATTATATTATGCATGGCCGTCCTACTTCGCGACGGCCATGGTGAATGTGGAAATTGTTTTTGGTAACTATGATATTTAAAGTATTTTCGAGGATATAGTTTTGTGGGGTAAGCAGACGACAACCTCAGGTTGAACTACGAGATGCCATTCACAAAAAAAAAAATAGTTTTGTCAAACAAAGCTGTGAATTTAGATCATACTGTGGCCTATGTAGATTTATGTATGCCTTGTTCTATGGTAGACATAATTCCAATTCATTTTGACGAAGTGAGACAATAAAGAATGTTAATAGATCCTTAACGAAACCGAAAGGCACTTGTTTTCCCCGTCATTGCGATATTCTTTTTGTTCTGAACCTTCTAGTTACTGAGAAATTGGACATCAAAGTTCCAATGTTTTATATATTGTGTAAACAATAAACATACAAGCCATTGCAGCGATCTCGACAGATTTGCCATCTATTATGAAAGAGTTCCATCGTATATATGCAAAGATCAGCATCAGATCTTCGCCAAATTTAAACGGGACCTAAGCGGAATAATATTCTTCCAAAAAAAACATTCGTTCACAATTGGCAAAGACATCGCTGAATATACACACAAAACATTCAGTCAAATTGTTAAACTTCTCTTCTTCTTGATTTTCTTGGGATCCCATCATCAGATACCGACTTATACCTTTCATCATCAGTAACATTAAATAATGATTAACAAGCATAAAGCCTAAAACTTGGAGAGTTCCTTCGATTTTCTCCAGGATTCCATAAGCATATCCTGACCTGATGACCATGGGATCACATGGGAAGTATACTGTTTCAAAAAATGCCCAAGTTAGTGTTGCCCATTTTTCTGGGATCAGATCCTGACTTGTACCTTCCAATGATCAGCTCAGCAACATGAGATGATGATAACCAGGCACCAAAATCTGAATTCCGTTAGACGAAAGTATGTCAAAAAAATTGAATGAGCCTATTAAATTTGAGGGTTGCCCACGATTTCCTTGAGATCCCATGATCAGATTATAAGATGGTGTCAATGGGATCGCTTCAGGAGTATAGGCTATCGAATAAAAAAAGAATTTTGAAAATCGGTCTACTACTCTACAGTCGGTGGAAAAATCAAAGAACATAAAAAAAAACTAACTGTCGAATTGAGAACCTCCTTCTTTTTGGAAGTTGGTTAATAAATACCTAGTCAAGAATGGCTAAACACCAGTATCAATAATGTAGTACACCAGTTGAATATTTTTCTGCACCAACACTCTCAGTTATCGTTGCGACATCATTATTTCATGTCAACGGGGCTGTAGCAACTGACTGACAACTGACGGACTCAAAGGACCACCACAGGTATAACCGTATATAGATGATCCATAAAATTATCATCCCACCATTTCAATAATTAAGTGTGTTTCGGTGTTTCTTTTAAAAGTTGACATAAAAAGTATTTTTTTTTAGCCAATCTAAAAGACAATAATATCGTTTATCATCAAATAACAGCCTATGATTGGTTCCGCTGCAGAGGTACACCCTCTTCTTTACTTACTCATTGCATTTTATTCAATCAAGTCCTCCCAAATTTCCTCACGATATTTTCCTCCCAGAATCTACTTACCTATCTGACGGATATCGGTTCGATCTATGTTCCAAGCGTTACTTAGCGGATTGCTTTCAAGTTTACCTTTCGCTGAGACCATGTTTATCTTGAGAACGTTTAGCAAGCTGCTCTTGTGAGCAGTTGCCAACTTTGCCATAGAGGAGATGTATGTGTGCTTGGAGACTTTGATTTCTGGGAATTGTGTTATGTTAAGAAGTGGACAGATTTGGGCATTAAATATTTGCCGTTCATTACAAAGCTAGTTCTAACTACAGTGCAAGCGAAAGCCTAAATATTTAGATTTTTTTTATTTATCCGACAAACGTAAAGTTCTGACAACTTGGATAAAGAGTTGGACTTGGTAATTAGAACTTTTGCTTTGCAGAAATAGAGTTAGTACTAATAGTTAGTATATAAAAGTTAATAGCTCGATGATGGTTTTAACCTGGTTCAAAAAAGAACCTTGTTTCTACCTTGTGCCTTGCAAGTATAAGACACGTGAAACTACAGGCAAACCTAGTGCATTTCGCCGAATTTATTGACTGATTGGTAAACAAGCCGGGACCAGATGGGAGAACTCGATTACCAGACATGCAACACCAAAGGAAGTTCACATTGAAATATGTCTAGTACCTAGGTACCTGTATTTGCAACGGCTCTCATAGCAATTACAACGGATCATTGGAATGCTCTATAGCGCAGTATAAACAAGAATGACAGGCTTATTTCCACAAAAGAGCTGTTTCGCAGAGAGGTTGCTATAGACCTCCGCTAATCATGCACGTTTTAGCACTACACCTCAAATCGATAGTAAACATACTACCTGATACCTATGATAGCACTCGTATAGACGTGTGCTAAGAGCTTACACAGTACTTTGTAGTCACAGCTTGTAGTGAATCAACAGTGACATATCACACTTTGACACATGACTGTGTTATACAATAGCTCTCCACACAAATAGATACTCTCAACTTAATCAACAGTTAGCATTAATTATAATTAGTAATATGTATGCAGCATAAATTGATTATTCCAATTAAATTATTGAAATTAAGGAGGAAGATCGTGCTAGAAGCATTCCAGTCTCCTGACTTATACTGACTATGACTTCTCTCCGTATCTTGATAACAAATGTTGCACAGTTTCAAAGTATTCCTTCTGCATAGTCCTTTTGTGAGTTGACCAAGACTATGCCTGGACCTCAATAATGGCCTCTGGGTTTTTTCGACTGTTTTATCTCAGAGCAGTCAGGTACGACACACCTCAGAGCAGTCAGGTACGACACACCACCGTAAGTGTGGAAGTCCTGCGTTTCAGATGAGAAATAGGCTAAAAGCAACGAATATAGCACTAAGCGCTCGACAACATCACAGCCGGTCAAGGCGAAGATGGCGGACCCCGCTTGAATCCTACCGAAAGCTGGCTAGCTAGCTAGCTAGACCAGGAAATGACAGAATTGTGTGAAAAAGTGAGAGGGAGGTCTTTGCTCTACAGCCTGTGGCACAATAAAAGCTGTATAGTTAAACAAGAATACTTACTTTACTATTATAACAACTGATCCTTTTAAGGATGAGGCTTATCAGGTTTTGCATAATCTCTCTCAAATTAAATTAAAAATTTAAAAAGCCCCCGACTGAAAAAGCCTCTAAAAAACCAAAAATAAAATTAATCCAAGCGTCGTAGCGTCGGGGGTCCGCTTTATTTAGTTTTTGTGCTGAGCAGTCTACTTACTTTCGGGGGTTTTTTAATTTTTATTTCATGCTTTTTAAACTTAAATTATTTTTCTTAGCCTTGACTGTCCCACTCCTGGGCATAAGTCTCCTCCCATTCCTTCCACATTTATCAAAATCGGTTCATCCGTTCAGGAGCTACGATGCCACAGACAGACACACAGATACACAGACACACAGATACACAAAATTCTTACTGGGTTGCCTCGGATACAACTCGCTAGAGGTAAGGCGAGCTCGAGATCAGCTCATAATAGCCTGTAAGACGCTCCGTGGCGCTATAGACGCTCCGGATCTGCTTGATGCACTGGCGCGCTTCTTTGTCCCAGACTATTACTGCCGGGGAAGAAAGCACAGGCTGTTTGCCGTTCCTTCATGTCGTACTGTTGCACGTGCTAAGTCGCCAATTCCTCGCACTCTGGTCGCGCTTAATGATCTCTTAGAGTCTAATCTAACTTGCGATCTGTTTGCGGATGGATGGATGAAGATTTTATTGGTATGTCAGAAGTACTGCGAGAGGAATTTATGAAAGTGTTGTTAACCTTCTTTTATTTATGTCATGTTTTTATTTTATTTTTCTTATTAATGTTTCTACTTAATTTGATTTACTTGTTTGTATATTTTGATATGTGTTAATTTTAGTTACTGTAATTGGTTGTAAAGGCAACCGTTGTAATTAATTAAATAAATAAAATAAATACACACGTCAAACTTATAACACCCCTCTTTTTTGGTCGGGGGTTAAAAAGAACACAGGCGTCATAAGACTAAAAATAACGAAGGAACGAACGTGTCTCTAACTGCCTCACATTTTTGTCTTGTTTCACACCTACAGAACACAGAAACACACAGAAGGCAAACCTCCTTGCAGTGCACGAAAAACTATAACTTTATCAGTTTTGAAAAACTCTTTTGTTTTTCTTGTGCACTAAGCCTAACCTATCAGTCAGAGTTTTTATGCCACCCATGAACCTCTGACTTTTACATGCCGTCGACTTTTACATGCTCTCGAGCATGCTGGTTTGCTGACGATCATTTTCCTTCATCGAAACAAGTAATAATTATACAATACGCACATGAATCCGAAAAATCTGAACCCAAGACATCTTGGGTTTGAACTCTAGACCTACGACTTGGCAGTCCGACCCGTAGTCTCACCAGACTATCACTGCTTCCAAATCTCCAGTAAGAATGATTGTGCTTCGCTGAAATAGACCTTACCGTTGTATGACACGCAAGAGACGGTGATTTACGAAATTGAATATACAAAATTTGATCTAGAAACATTTACAACTTTAAATGAGAAAAGAACAGCACCTTTATAGATTTACTGCTGCTGCCCGATACCTCGTTCGCTTGGAAAAAATAAAATCGTTCGTTCAGTTATAAATTATACATATAAACCTTTCCTGAATCATTCTGTCTATTGATGAAAACCGCATCAAAATCCGTTACGTAGTTTAAAAGATCTGAGCGTACAAACAGAGGAAGCGACTGTGTTTTATACTCTGTAAAGATAATTGAATTAAAGAGCTTGACAACAAACTGGATTATCTGAACCTTCTCCTATAGCGTTAGATATCTCAACCCTGACCCAATTAGTGTTTCTCGCGAAGACCGCAAGCACTGCCTTCCCACTAGACGTTGCGCCGTGAAGGTCGCCCCCAACCGCAACACGAAAATAGGCACGAAGTCAAACAATAGTCAGAGAATATTATGCTAATATAGATAACTAAGTTTTATCTAAGACAACATTCGCTGAAGGAAAATATTGTGAAGAAGCCTATACTTGACAATATTAAAGTAACTACAGTTCGAACAATGTAGTCATCAGTGCCCGATTATTCGTTGGTAAACCTACAAACGACAGGTCGTGTCGAGAGTTCAGATCCTATCCGTTGAAAGCTGATTCGGTCGTCAACTTATCTACAAGCATATAAATATGCTTGTAGATAAGTTGACGCAACAATAGAAGTCGCGCTGTCTAACCGCTTGGCCACAAACTGCGACAAGGAACGCGCGTGCTGCGCCAGCGACAGCGGAAATAAAAATGCAAGAAACTGCATATAGCAAACCTACCACGACCACGCGTCACCCCGACGCGACGGTACTCCAGCGAAGGAAAAAAATGAGGCTCACGCGCGTTGCGTGACGCCATTCGCATCGCTTGAGGTCGTGGACACGGCATGAACAGTGTTAAGCGGAATGGATTCACTCTTAACGGAAGGATAATTTACTGACTAGGTAAGGTTAAAGGACCACGGTAATACCCAGATAGACTTATTTAAATTGACATGTGAAAACAAGGATAAGGTAAATTTCCTATAATGAACAAATGTTTACTGAACGAAACACAACTAATGGTAGTAGGTACATATTATTTCGTTCATTGGTAATTGAGGCAGTGAATAGCGGCGGTGTTTGCCACGGGAAATGAAACTTCCGCCATGTTTCCTGAACACCTCCCATATTCAGAGCCGCACTTAATTATTACTGACAGACGCCTCATTTCGATTCGCTTTTTGTTTTGAATTATAGCTCGTGGATTGAATTTTGGAGCTACGGGATATTGAATATTTTTGGGAGTTATTTACGTACAGCGTTGTTTTATAATATGAAAACTTCCTGGCATAACAGTTACTAAAAACCTACTGTTATCCTATTACCATACCAAGCTTAGGACAACTGAGTCTATGTTGTCTTACACCGCGATCCAACGTGCATGATTCAATTTTCCTGATACCCAGAGATAGCAATGAGCTCTTTTGGCAAATCTGTCCGTCTAAGTTACAAAGGAAGCTGGGGGGAAGGCTTTCCACAGACCTAAACAAAACGAGTATGTCGGTATTTTGTAGGATAATATAGCTAGTATCGTATACTTGACGGTTTATTTTAGGGTAAACTTCACTCTCAGTGGATAGTCGGGCCCTAGGCCCTAATACCGACTGCTAAACTGTGCATAAAACCAGAATGATCTTAACAAAGTACTTAATAACGATTGATCGGTTTCCTAACTCACTAAGAACTGAAGACTTAAATCCTATAACTAAAATAATAGCACGAGTCCAAAAACAAACAAAAAGCTCGAAAGGTATAAAAGAAAGAAAGTATAAAACAAAGACAAAGAGGAAGTTGGAACAAATAAGTGTTTCAATAAAGTTAGTAATAAAGTAAAAAAATAAAACTATCGGAAACTTTACTGGAAGTCGTATTTAAATTAAGAACACTCCACTCGTCCGCCGTGAAAAATAAATAAGTTTAAATTTTATATTAAAGCAAATGAGATTTTTCTCGAGTTAAGGCGCAGGGCTGGGGAACTGGACCACTTCAGGAGGTAGGGCTGAAAACCTGAGGGTCTAGATCTCCATAATGCCTTGTCGCCAAGACATTGGAACTTAAATGAAAGAAATGGAACGGTAAGAATGTTGTGATACGCACTATGTTATTAGAGATGGAGATGGAGGAGCTCGTGGCTAAATAATAACAGCCGCTCGGGTCGATCTTCAGGTTAAGCCGACCTTGCCTAGGTTGGTCTGTGGATGGGTGACCACCCATTACATACCGAGTTTTCTCCGTGCCTCGGAAAACACGTTAAGCTTTTGGTCCCGGTTGTCAATTGTAGATCGTCGACAGTCGTTAGGTGGAAGTCAGTGGCCCAAGTCTGACAACCAGTCTTACCAAGGGGTATCGACTGTTCGAAAAAGATATACCACGGTATCTTTTAAAAAAAAAGATACCGTGGCCCTGGAACACAAAGGGCTAAGAAGGAACATGGATGGGTTTTAGTCAGTACAAGTCTGACACTCCCTTCAACTCCACCCAGAGCGGGAGGGGATTTGATGATATCAGCAATAAAGGGGTATCGTATTACCCAGCACTAACTGGGTTGTTGAGGTCAGATAGGCAGTCGCTCAAAAAAAAGGTAAAAATGGTATTCAGCTGCATCCGGTTAGACTGGAAGCCGACCCCAGCATATTAATTAAGAGGCTAGGCAGATGATGATGTTGCTGAATTTTATTAAAGGTAAATAGATCGCTTAGGTGCTATAACCGAAAACGTTTTTTCTGTCATTAATAAAGATACAGCAATCTATCTTTAAGTAGGTTTACTTTAATTATTGCTAGTCACGATTTCAAAATACATTTTCATGGCGTCGTAAATTCCTCAATAACTGATTTTCGGGTGTAGATAGTAACAACAGCACCTAATATTCAAATAAAATTGTTTTATTTTAAAATGCTGTTATAGTTTACTTTTTTGAATGCAGAACCATGGTATAGAAATCCCCAAAAATATTAAAGCAAATGGTGTTAGTTAAAACTTTTTCAAAAGCAACTGTCTTTTATAAGTAGCAAACCTAGTTACCATTTACGCATTTAACTAAGTTATAACTTCTATAACCTATCAAGCATTAATCATATTAATATACCTAATATTGTAAGTAAACTGAATTTGTTATTTAATATAATAAATTAAAACGGCGAGCCTTAAGCATCTCGGACGAGTAATTAACACAAGTAGAGCGAAATTGAATTGAACGAAATTGTCGAGTCAGCTGACGGGCGAGTACTCGCCACTAGTGCACTGTACAAGGAGATGCAGTAGGTCCATTCAACAACACGTATACAAACTCACCGACGCAAAACATTACGCAAGTGTAGCAATTTGTTTGAAAAACGTTCAATCAAACACAACCCAAGGTTAACAATTTAAAAAAAAAAAAACAGAAACCGCGCCAGACTGCAATTAAAGCAACCTAATTAATAAGTTATTTCAGTAACCTATAACAAAAAGCAAAAAATCCATAAAATATTACCAAAAATATATATAACTACTGTTTAAACCGTTCATTTATCAATGATTAGAAACTACGACTTCTTCACGTATTTAAGTTACTACTTTTCCAGAGACTTCATCCATCCTATATTCTTTATCCCGTGGGAATTTTGAGAAATTCGACGTTGCCTACATCGAATAGGGAACCTCTGTGCACAGCTTCCTAAACACAAGAGTTTGGGCTGGGCGTTAATTAGTTGTATTGATCTTGAAGGGACCAACTACATGTTGCGCTTTTCCTCAACCTCACCTTCTGCGTTCATCTATTTTGGCAAGTACTGGCTGCAAGTGGCTGCGCGTGTACGGTCGGTGAGGCATCCAGTGTGAACTATGACTATACTGCGTTTGTGATTTTATTTCCAAAACATGTTAACAAATGTGATTATACAAACATAATATGTATCTCCCTTTATGACTTCTTAAATAGTACCTACTAGTTATTCGGAAAAAAATTCTTTAGACAAGCATGAAGTAAATATTTGTTTAAGAGGAACTTACATCGATGGTGATACATACTTACATGATGATGACAGTGGCTCTACCATAACGTCTTAAAGCAGTACCTATTTTGTTTTAGTGTCACTCCAGTGTGGGAAAGAGACGGAGCCATTGAGGACGTCTATCGTCTACGCCATCTCTTTCAAACTCTCCAAAGGTCCAGGTCCAAAAAGAGCACAAATCACTTAAATATATACAGTAATAGATTAAATACGTGTCAGCTTCAATGCTTCAATGTCGGACGGCATGGTTGGCGCAGTGGTTGAGCGATCGACTGCTGCGCGGCGTGTCGCGGGTTCGATCCCCGAACGGAACAAATATTTGTATGGCCTACAGATAGTTGTTCCGGGTCTGGCTGTTTGTGTATGTGAGTTTAAATGTTTGTATACGCACCCACGACACACTACAGGAGAAATTCCTAGTGTGGGGCAATTTAATAAAAAAAAAATGCATTATTTCAATTAGACCATAACAGGCTCTATTGAAAGTCAAAAAACAAAAAAAAAACACGAAGCTACAGTCCCAGACACAAGGCATAATAACTTGTGAAAGTACTGTAGTTGCCCATTCAAAGCGTAGATCTCTATGGAAAAGAATGGGCAAGAAACTCCATGGACACTCTTTAAATCAAAATATGTTACAAAATCTTTACAGACATTTACGTTATTCACTGAAAACGACATTAAATTGAACAACAACAAAATACCTACCTGACGTAATATGAGAAACAACCCTTCAACAATTCAGGCTTATTAGTCACAACAAAATCGTTTTCCCCTGAGCCGCACGGCCGGACGGACAAATTCATTACATATTTATTTGAACGCACCACTTTAATACATCCCTGCCTATACCCCTGGGAGCTACTGTGAGTTTAGTTGGTTATGAATTTTCAACGAAGATTAATGATATTAACTGTGCAGGCTCCAAGCTCCCACGTGTGAAAATGACCCTAAAGTTTACGAACCCTGCCTTTAGGATGTTCATAATATATTAGCTATGATCTCCTTGTTTAGGTAACTATAAGTCAATCAGAGAGCTGCCAGTCCACATCCTTATGACAAATCTATCACTTAAAGTTTCTCCCCAAAACTGTTTACAGGCAAATCTGTAATATGGGTCATTCGAATAAGTTTCCGTGTTCGAATTAAAGCCTGTCGACTATATTACAAATGCGTCGTATAATGTGTTTCAAATAAAAATGGGAATGTCAATGAGTTTCTGTCAACAGTCACTTAAAAAGTATCTTAGCATCATTGGCAAAAAAATGTACAAACGCAAGTAAATTGTTAATAATACTTTTTAATCGTTGTTATCTTGATAATGTTATCTTCAAATTGGTACTCCCTTTCTTCTCCTAAAATTGTTTGTCCGAAAATCGTTATCCATAACACGTTTGCTATAAACTTCAGTAACCATAATGTTCAAAATCCCGAAATTTTGTTTTACATAAGTATCTTTATAGTTCTAAAAGTATTCTGTCATAATATCGAGTACTCTAATAACTGAATCTCCTAATTTTACATGACCTAAAGTCATACGTCCTAAGTATTGTTTTAAATAATGTGTATTATTCCGAATGTTCATCTATCTATCTATCTATATAAATAAAAATCAATTGCTGTTCGTTAGTCTCGCTAAAACTCGAGAACGGCTGAACCGATTTGGCTGATTTTGGTTTTAAAATGTTGGTCGTAGTCCAGGGAAGGTTTAAAAGGAAGGAGAAAGGTCGGATAGGGTTGGTAGGTAGGGTAGAAAAATAAGTAACCCAACCCTAGCCGGGTTGGGTTGGGTATTTTTTTAGTTCTAAAACATTTGCTCAAAATTAGGTTCTAGTGACAGAAAAGAATCGCTGTAAATCCGACTCCACGCAGTCTTGTCTGCTCTACCCCTAGAGTGTAATTTAAAATCGCGTAGGCGCGGTGTGGCGAGGCGGCCCGCGAGTTGAGGAGCAAGCCGAAGCTGCGGTGGTGAGCGTTAAACCCATCTGCGACGATAAACTTGCGTGGGACCGCCGGAGCCTCGCAGCGCCGGAGCCGTGACAGAAAACATGCCTGCAGCATGTTGCATGCTTGCTTGCATGCTGCATGCTTGCTTGCATGCTGCATGCTTGCTTGCCTGCTGTATGCTTGCTTGCATGCTACATGCTTGTTTGCATGCAGCTGTATACAAAAACACATGTTAACAATCAACTGCTTTATTGAGTACATGTATAATAGAGAAATTCATAGCAAAAGCGTTGTTATACAAATTTGTTCTAAGAATATTATTATTTTAAATAAACATTATGTAATTTGAATTTAGGACTTATAGCTTTTATTGAAAACGGTTTTATGTCTTTTGTATATTATTGATTGTAGTATTTATGACAAACGGATTTAGGACATATTATATTTAGGGAATTCAATTTTATGGCATGTGACATTAAGTTCGGGTAAGTTATCATTCGGACAAATGATGATTAGGACAAAAACCGTTATGGCACTTTAAATTATGGATAAAAAAGTTTGAGACGACGTAATAAAAGTTTCACTTTAATAAGTTTTGTTTTGGAATCCAACTCACGTCTTAGCACACACACAAACCAATCAATCAATAAATTCGATTATCTAAAAGCATCAGTCAAATACTGTTAATTTCAGCCAAAAGAAACGATAATTCATATCAGATCAGAATCTGAAGACCGCGTAGTTGGACCCCATATTAGACAAGTCAATCAATATACCGTAACAGATATCCATGAATATGCTTGAATCTGTTCAAGTAGGGCTAAGTTCAAGGAACAAGTTTAGCCATAGAGCCGTAAACTTAGGCTGGTTTACAAGTAGTCATTGTGGAGGGTAGTCTGACAAGCGAAGTGTTGGAGATTTTGGTTAGCAAGTTCGATGCTTTGTTGAAGGCTCACTACTATATTACTAAACAGAGCTCTGGTATGCTGACCGTACCTTAGCCCAACTAATGAAGACTGGTATATGCTGACCGTACCGTAGGTTTGAAACAATATTAAATTAGAAATAGTGGGTGCAGGTATGTGAATGTGTATGTGTGTGTGAGGGCGTGGGTGGGTGTGGATGTGTGTGGGTGTGTGTGTGTATGGGTGTGTGTGAATACCATTTATTTGTGTTCAAATTTTTGCTGGTATTTATGGTAGTCTCAGACACGCTCATAGAGAACTTTGTACAATAAAATATCAATACACAAAAAGGCAGAAGACGAGAGCGGAGACAGGAGACGGCAAAGTCTAGAGAATGTGAACTTGTTAATTCCCCATAATCCCCATAGGTATGTTTAAAACTTCCTGAATGGTTAGGTATAATGGGTGTTACAATAGCCTAACAAAGACGAAAAGCACTTCTCCCCGGCATGGGCATTGCGATTACTCTCTAGTAATAATAAAATATATAAATCTGGGCACCTCCTAGCTTAGGAGATATTGGAATCAAAGTTTTCATAAGTTTTTTGTGAATTCAAGTTTTTAATATTATAACAAAGAGCATTATTGTACAACCGTTATGTTTAAATTTTGGTGTACAATAAAGTATATTCTATTATATAAATTTACTTTAAATACCTCCATGACCCCGTACTATTACAGTAATTTTAATTACAGTACTATACAATGCATCCAACCCTGTCAACTTCATTCGAGTGCCAAAACATCAAAACCACAAGATCAAATCATGACGTAGTAAAACAATGGACCCATTGAAAGAAAACCGAGATCACAAAATAGTTACAAACCAGCTAGATTCAGCTTAAAATATGCCGTTAAAATTACTGCTGATAGACGGACTTACCCACTAGCTGTGTCTATACTTGCAGCCAGGCTAATGTATGCACACACGCTATTACTAAGTGTTATGTGGCCATAAAGACCCTTCGTTATAGCCGGGACACCGAACTTCAATGCAGGGCTGTCATGGAACATCTATTTATAAAGATGGCCGGAAACGTCAGATGTTTCTACGTAAAACCATGCATAGAAGTCTGTAGATATGTGATAGAAAAATGCATGAGTTTCACTGCTGTCAATCATTCTTCTACTCTCATCCTAATTCATTTCGTATGAGCAAAGCAGATCTTCTTTTTCCAAACTTCTCTATCAGTTGTCACCACAGTAGTCCCTCCCTTTCTTACCTTTCATCTTCCACACAGTCCTTCCATCGTTTCTTCGGTCTTTGTCTTCTAGCCATTCAAATAATATAATTAATAATTTTAGTACTTGTAGACACTGAAGATTATTATACATATTATTAATTTATTACGCACATTAGAACTGTTTCGGGGAGGTTAAGCTCAGCTATAGGCAGCTGACCTGAGCAGCAGTTAGGAAAATAAGGCAGTTAACTGATGTAGCCATGGCTAGGTTAGTATATTAAGCTTATTTCCGTAGTATTATGTCTTATGGATTCTGCTGTGGGGATCGGCAGCAGGCGTTGATTCAATTTTCATACTACAAAAGAGGTCAGTCTGCGCCATCTGTAAAATGGGTCCTCGCGAGTCAGAGAATTTTTTTAAGAAATCAATATACTAACTCTGCCTTCACATTATATTTAAGAAAGTATTATATGTAGGTATATATATATATGTCCGTAAAAACCGAGGGCTTTTACGGACAAAATTATTAAGCGACTTCCATAATATTAATTGTACGCAGTAAACACGAAATTATAATACCCAAATTCAGATTAACTAAAACTAGCAAGTCATTTTTTTAAACAGTACACGCTTTTATTTTTTGCCGAAGTCAGTTACAGAACTGACCGATGGAAAGTTTAAAAATTGCATCAAACATGTCCTTATTAAAATTAAAAATTTAAAAAGCCCCGACACTAAAAACCTCTAAAAAAACAAAAATAAAATAATACAAGCGTCTTAGCGTCGGGGTTCCGCTTTGTTTTGTGCTTGTACTAATCGGTCTAGTTAGCGGTCCACCGACGCTAAGACGCTTGGATTATTTTATTTTTGGTTTTTTAGAGGTTTTTAGTGTCGGGGGTTTTTTAAAGTTTTAATTTAATTTTTATTTCACGCTTTTTAAACTTATAGTATTTTATCTTAGGCTTGACTGTCCCAATTGTGGGCGTAGGCCTCCCGGGACCATTGCTTCCACTTTTCTCGGTGTTGCGCGTCTTCTCGACAATTAACAAAAACAGCTAAATTTAAAAAAAAAACGACGTTTTTGGGGGTAGGGAGGGTGCAGACAACCCCCCCTGGCGATGCCCATGGTTACAAGTGACATGAATTTAAATTTCGAATCGATCAGACCTGTGGAAGTTGTTAATTTCCCTTCACCTAGAAAAGGGGTGATGACCTTCAAACGGCTAAGCAGTTTTTCTCGAAACATAGCTACAAGAACACTCTCGATTAAAACACCTTTCAAATGAAACCAATTTTATCAAAATCGGTTCATCCGTTTAGGAGCTACGATGCCACAGATAGACATACAGATACACACGTCAAACTTATAACACCCCTCTTTTTTGGCCGGGGGTTAAAATAGTATATAACAAGAAGAAGAAGATAGAGAAGTTTGGTCTGAGCCCCTTCGCACATGCGGCTTCCCTGGCAGCTCATAAATAGCACAAAATAATGTGTGATGTCTCTAACTATTCTCAATCTTTTTTTATTCCATTCTTTTTAATCAGATGTTTAACAATAGTTTTTGACATTTTAGGCCTTAAAGTTTGCTAGATCCTAAGTAAATTTTTATTTTGTTCTACGTTTTCTAGTAAGCAACGACTTATTGACGGGCTTACGATGTCCTCTCATACTTAAGTACTAAAGCTGTAACATAGAAATATTGTAAAACCAAATGATTGTAAAAGAGAACCATGGAGTGTCATGCCGGTTCTTCTCCATAGGAAACGACCAACCCGAACCGAGCACCTTTTTATCGACGTTTTATAAATGCCCATGAAGGCCTTTGTGAAATAAAAATATTTTGATTTTGAAACCTATTATTGTATCTCAATTTCAATAAGCTCTTTCTTAAACCTTACATTCTACGCCCAAATTATCTACCTACATAAATCAGCTACTATATCTATTATCGGGAAATTGACTTTTAACTTAATAAAAGTTCTTTTCTACCAATAAGCGTTATTAATCAAACGGACAGTTAGGTTTATGTACGTTGTACATCATTAACTCGATTTTAAATTGCACAAATGATAGACCCCAAAATAACAGGAATTATGAAAGCTTCATGTGTGGGAATATGGCCTCGTCTCTTCAAAATAACTAAATAGTAGCACAAACATCAGAACCATGAACCGCCCCTTAGACGACCCACTGACCGACAGATTTCCTAGAACCTAACCTTAATCCAAACATGTTGACAAGATATGTGTAGCAAGAAACTCGAGCTACGTTAACAGTAGCAGTTCTGTTTGTAACATTAACTCTTTACTCGTAATTTCACGTCTGCAAATCCGATAACCCTGGGAGTGCGGCACCCATCATTACGGAACCCATCAGGGCAATAAATGGAATCATCAGCGCATCGCATGCGCGCATCTATTGGACATTTTGTTATCAAAATTAATAAATCCGGCTTATACGGACCGTTACACAGAATCTATCGGTTTTTATCAATACATTGTTAGAGGGAATTTACACTGAACATATGTACTTTTAAAAAATATTCCACACTTCTAAACTAATATTATAAATAGGTAAAGTTTCTAAGTTCGGATGTAGATAGTAATCTTTTGTGTGAACTATTGATCCAAAAAATATTTCACTAATAAATACACACACAGACTCATTAACAACTTTAGAACATTTTTTCTAAATGAATACTTATGAATACTAATAAATGATTTGATTTGATTTGAAAATATCAGTAGAATAGGTACCTACCTCTTAGTAGTAGGTACTTACATAATATCATAAACATCAACCTCCAGACATCTCGCCCACATCCACAGAACCTAATTGACCTTTACACAAAAAAAAACAGCCAGTAATTCATCTTGATTACTAACCTGCTTATTGGTTTATTTTTCTAAAAAATTATATCATTCATAACGTCACAAGATACGATAGAAAACAATTTTAACTATTACTTAATGATATAGATAACTTTTTGCCATCTTCCAGTGCAGTTGGTAGTGGCCGTTGTGCTGTATATGCATAAATAAATCCGTGTTGTACCTATGTACAAATGGCTACTATATTGCAAGACGGCAAAAAGAAAAATGTCGTAAGGCTGATTCTACACATGCCATTCGTGTAAAACTAGTGAACCCACGCCACTCGTGTACATGTTTGTACGGCGGTGTATATGTACATGCAGGGCCGGTGCATGCCAACCGTAAAATGTAGAGGAGGCAGTACGAAGAGATTGGATGTGACAGCTTTCGAAAGCTTGGATTATTTCATATTAAAATAAAATGGATAATAATATGATATTTCGTTTCTCTATTTATCTCCACATGTTCAGTTGTCAAGTTACTTGTGCTTGACCTAGGCTTGAGAGAGTGAACACCATAAAATACCTCGGTGTTACAATCGACGAAAAGTTGAAGAGGAGTCATCGAATCGAGATCACAGCAAAAAAAAAACAAGAAAACTTATCATCCTATTCAATACCCTGAGATTGTTGCCAGCCAAAAACTTCTAATACAAACGTATAAAGCATTGTGCCACTGAGTCTTGGGTTATGGTATTTGTGCATGGGGTGGGGCTGGCGAATCTCATATGATAGAAATATAGCGTTCCCAGAGTGCGTGTGGTCCTTCTGTCCCTAAATTCAGAACCCTTACCAGTTTTGTGTATAAGCAAGTGAGTGCTGAGTGTAAGAAAAATATGTATTTATGATACGACTTACGGTCCCGTAGTTGCCAAAAAATAATAAAAGATCAGCCAGATATCTTGTTTCACGGATTAGGAGCAAGTTTTCCAGAAAACACTATAACAGTTTAGAGCCACGCCTCTACTTCAAAATTTGCCAGTACAAACTTGTTAAGCATATAAGTAAGCAATTTCCAGATAACAATAGGAAATACTACTTTGGCTGGAAAACTATAGCTCGATGACGTCTGATTCACTCTTTCCCCGTTCCGAGACCTGCCCACAAAATCTTGCCACGCAGCAAAGCAGCAAAAACAACATGTTGCCACAACCAAAATTAAACACAAACAAAAGATACCGTATCTTTCCGCATCATACATGGACGTAGGGTCTGAATATCGCCATCAGATATTAAAATCAGGCCGACCCTCGGCTCTCATAAATAATAACGGCATCTAAATAAAAATCACTTTTATACGCTTTCCGTGCCGTAAAATATAAAATACACTGATTCCGCTTGCATAGCGCTGTAAGGCCCACGTCCCACATTCACACGCAAGTGAGCGCACAGACTTATAATTAAAATCTGCCGGTTTAGTTATGCATTAATGTGATTATGGGAGACTGTTGTTTTATTGTAATTACTGATTGCATTCAGGTTAGTGTTTTGTTAATATAAGGGTTTCATAGAATATGTCACATTAATCAAAGTGGTCGATTGTCGACATGACGCCTCTAGACCGGATGTAGTTGTGTTACAACACACAACAAATAATATCACACGCCGCTTGTATTCCCCTGAGGGTAGGTAAAATTGTTGAGAGTGTAAATAATATGCCATTTAAATGGTGATTTATATTATGGTGATAGAAGTGATACAGTTTCGTCCCGATATATTGCACTGAAGAAAAATATTAGAAAGCTACCATTTCGACCGTGCCCTCTCGTAGAGCCGTAGCCCTAGCCAAAGCACTTGAGAAACCCAGCACTAATCGATTTTACTTCTCAACAGCGCACAATTTGAAGATCCAATCACAGCCCCAACCCGCCTCACCACCGCTCTTTCCCACAGAAATTAACCCAAAAATACAATCGTAAAAACGGAAGAGCCCACAAAGTTGTTGAAATCTATTTAACACTTTCATAGCTCAGCTTTTTCAGGAGCGGTCGGTAAAAATTACAGCTGAATCGTGTATTTTAGGCAAAAACGGGGAGTTTATCTGACGGGCCTGCCTAATTCCCATGAATTTATAGTATGCGGGCTGTTACACCGGTTATTATTGCGGCCCCGGGTCCATTATTTGACCTGAATAGGGTTAACATAACATTTTGTTATTTTTGCAACAAGTCTTATGAAGAAATGTGGAGGTATTTTGACATTAAAATAAGTTTACTTGAAATTAAAAATACTGAGAATATTTAAACAATAAAGGTGTTGTTTTGCATCCTCGTCAAATTCAAGGAGTTTACTATGCTAATCATTCTTGTCCCGAATCAAGAAATAATAAAATGGGTAGGTATATTTTTTTCTTATTTATGGAAATCGGTAAATGTGAACCACCCGTGTTTTAAACGCGGCCTGTCTGATTCTCGCCCTATAACCGCGCTTCCACACATACAAACAATATCAAACGTTTTTTCGATAATTTCTTATTCCTTAAACCATGCTAAGAGGTTTTTTCTGAAATACTGACGAACTTAAACAACCAAAAAAACCAGCGTTTATTAATAGTTTTATTTATTTATTTCTTCAACAAATTTACATTTGTGTCGAACATACACGAATTGGTTTTTCAATAAAAGTAACACAAAAATTAAAAAAGAAACATCGTAAAGCCAGGAAAACAATCACTACATTCCACATTGGTCACACCATTATCAGTCTTAATATTAATTATAAAAATTATCATTAACATATTAAACATTACATAACACATTGTATTCCATTTATAATAATTTAACTTAATAACAATTCAAATCAATATAAATTCAAGTTAAAGAAATTTAGGTAAAAAAAACATATAATTATTACAAGAATTTAACATTACATTACATTTATAATAATTTAACTTAATAACAATATACATTCAATTCAAAGATATGTACTTTAAAAAACAAAAAAAAACATTATGTTGTAATGTCATGATAGAATGTTGGATATGTTACTAAGTGATATTAGTTCGGACTACTTTTATTTTGAGAAACTCTTCAATGCTGTAATAACATTTCTTCAACAACAACGATTTTAATTTACTCTTGAATTCGTTTGGACTCAAAGAGTTTTTAAATTCTACAGGCAATTTATCGAATATATTTACTGATTGCACTCTTGAGGCATGTTTAACGACATTAAGCTTAGGCTGTATAAAATTAGGTAGATCCTTTCTTCGCGTTTTTATTCTGTTATGTCTCTGTTCTTCTGTCTCAAATGTATGGATGTTTTTAATAAAATGACTAAGCATGACCAGAATATAGAGGCATGGTACTGTGAGAATGTGCAGTTTCTTAAAATGATCTCTACAAGACTCCGTTTGTTCAATGCGAAGCATAGTTCTCAAGGCTCTTTTCTGCATAACTAATGCAGCATTAATATTGTAATGGTAGCTGTTGCCCCAGAACTTTATGCTATATCTAAGTCTAGACTCTATGAGTGCAAAATACCTATGAGTGCAGTTAACTAGGTACCGTAATTTTTATTGATTATTTATGACTTTTGGGACAACCTCTTGAATTTTGCCGAGGTTGCAAAACAGCGCCTTGTAGAAACTAATTGAAATCTCCTGTCCTCTTGTTCTGTCGACATATTCTTATCAAAATGCAGTCTTCGACCGCGATTGATTGTCCAGGGTGAATAACAGTAAATAAACAATATTGAAACATGACCGCAGCGGCAAAGCGCAACGACCGACCGCAACGACAGCTTCCCATGTTGTCCACGCTTCCGTGATATTGCCGCCTATTGTCGTTTTCATACACTACACAACATGCTTAGGACGAAAAAGCATCCCTAAGTAAAGCTAGGACTGAATTTCATATTCCCGCTATTTTATAATTACCTTGATAATAGATGAGCCAGGGAAGCAATCTCGTCCCGATTGAAAGGCTTCTCAGCTGATTAAACGAAGGTTGCTCTAATATTAATTCATTGAGTACCGGGCGGGATGGAGGAGACTCGACTGACACCTCTGTACTCTAAATAAGTAGTCAAATAGAGAGCAAAATCATAGCTGCTCACTATTTTACTTACAATAACGCAAGCAAATACCGTGCATAAAATTTGCTCTAAGACCATGGAACAGTATGGAACGATAAAACATTACGCCTGGATCCCCGAAAAGGCAGGTAGAGGTGTATAGTGTCACCAATTACCTAATGGTTCGTATTTAATTTACCCAAATAGTGATTTCGTGATATGAGCATGTGATACTAAAATTACGTTGAGCTAAATGAAATCCGAAGTTTGTTTTCCAATGGTCCACGGAACTGCTAATGGAAATAAGTACTTAGTCGCCGTCTACCGATAACTGTAATAGTACCAATGGGTTTTTTTCTGAGTCCGTAGCGACTTGTAAAAACAAAGTTCTGAATTACCGGTTCAGTAGTTTCTAAATCGGAACACAGAAGCATCATCATCAAATATGTTGGCGTCGGATTTTAGCGTAACCCGATGCAGCTGATACCAGTATTTTACATAGAGTAACAGGTCATCTGACCCACACAATGCAGTTACTGAGCAATAACATACCCTTTGGTCAGGTTAAATCAGAACCCAGTCGTGGATGAAAACGGACTCACACCTCAACTGAGATACAAACATACAAACATAGCCACTTACGTAGCTGACATGACTATTTCAGACACTTTAGAGATGAAGGTACCTAGAGAGGAAGAAATTAGAATACATTTTGCTGTTTCTCAATATAACACACATTGACAATAGCTCTCCTACAGCTCGCACTGGGGAAACGCACATACACATCTGTATCTTAATTAGTCATGTGTTCGAAAGCGATAACTTGAGCAACTTTGATCGTAACCCGCCCTCCGCAGTGACGCTTAGCATATTGTCTTACGAACAATTATACTAATAGTTGGCGCTAACGACACGTTTGCGCTAATTTACTTCTTATGCGAAAGAACTTCGCTCTTGTTCTGCAGTTGTAACTTGCATGTTAATGGGGAGTACCGTAATATCGATCTGTTCAATAAGAATCTTTTTTTCAGTGTCAGATTTATAATATGGGAAAAAAATAAGGAAAAAATCGTATGGGTGATACGAAAAATAATAATCTATAAATCTGCGAAATCACTCACATCAAAAAAACTGAAAAACCAGTTTCAGTTGGTTTTTTTTTTATATTTCATTTTATCCATCCATTGTGACTCGTAATTTCTTTTTTTTTTTGCTAGGTTTCCCTCCAATTATCCTATTATTAAACTGTGTGTTATGAATAAAATAAAACAAAGAATTATTTAACGGTGTTAATAAATATTTGACAAAATCTCATTGTAAAATTTGAACTTACGAATTTAAGATTATTTAAATCAAATATTTTTAAGTTCAAATTAATAAATGAATTTGATAGACTCTTTATTTGTGCGACATCTAGTGACTATTATAAGAATTAAGGCAAATTTGAAAGACTATGTCACAGCTAAGTTCCGACCAACCCAAAGCTAGATGGCAATGTGTGTTAACTGGGAATAAGATTTTCACAAGTTTATTTTACAAAAACGCCTTGTACTGACATTCATACTTTAAAAAAGTGAAGTTATTTGAAAAGAAATCATTCTTAATCGCTCACATAGTTAATTACATGAAAATGCAAAAACAAATGCAAAATTAAGTCTTGTCTCTGTTTGACACTTAAATTAGCACTTTTATACTGTTTGTGTAGATTCGAGATTCCAAAAAAGCTCTTACATTCATACATTTATAAATTTAATTAAATGTATTAATATAAACGTTATGCGACAGCATTCCGTTATTTGCCCCCAGAGAACCCGAAGTCCTGGAAAGAAAGAACAATGCTTTTTCAATTAACGTCCTCGAAAACTGTCTTTTATCGCACTAGGATCAGATTCAACATGCAGTGTATTTCACGCTCGTGCATTTTTTTCATTTATCTCAAAGTGTAGTATTATATTTTTTCCGATTTTGCCACATAAAACAAGAAACAATTGTTCAATTCCCAATAGTCTGCGGTGATAGTTTTTTTTTTTCACAAGAAAGAGAAGTGTTTTTAAAGTCTTAATGAAAATAAGACCAGTAGGTGTAGTAATAATAAATAAATAAGTAAACATTATTATTTATAAAATAATTTGCTTTTATCAACAAACTAACCTTTATTTGTGTCCTAAATTCAAAAATATTTGAATTGCTTATTTATAATACTGTTATGCCTTTTATCTTTGCTTCTCTTTCAACCCGCAAAGGTAAAGCGTCTCCCAGACACGTCTGACTGGTCGCGGCGTGCAGTGGCGCACTACCGCGACGACAGACTGACTGTGTCGATGATCTAGTGATCGCAATCGGGGCTGCTGAGCATGACGTTCTTGGTCGGGCAAAGTGTTTTACATTTTCATTACCAGCCCGCATTCTGGATTTGGCCCGGGTGGATGAATGGCCTCCCCCACTTATATGGGACTCAAACACAACTGTCGATATGTGAGGGTACCAGAGCTCCGTCTCCGCCTAAAGACTCCTCTGCACGTCAACAGATGCATCTATATACGTCAACAATCGGATTCGAGGCAGACGCATCTGCGGACGTTAAATACCTACAACAGACACGTAAATTTCCCTCTCTATACGTCGGCAGACGCATCCGAAGATGACATATGCAGGTGCATCTGTTGACGGGTAGAGGAGCCTTTAGGCGGAGGCGGACCTATAGTAACAGGCGTGATGTAAACAATCTGGTTACAAACTTACAATGTACACGCATGCTACGATGACACCTAGTTTGTATTGCAAGGCGAGGTCAGCAGGGAAGTTGATGATTAAATCATTCTTGCGGGAGAAAAGCTCCTGTTTCCACCCGCCCCGCCACAGCTTGTGGATGCTGCCTATGGGAGCCTTGTCCATTGTCTGCACCTGTAATATAATAATGCAACGTTTATTTCAATCAACATATGAACATGATAGCCTTACATATTACCTTACCTTACCTTAGGGATCTTAGTGGGTACATTTAAGTGTAGCGGCACTACAAGCAGTGCTAAAGCACCATAAATGGCGCTATTACTTTGGTGCTATTTGTCTGATTAACATTAAAATTCTAAATTACTCTATTAATGTTATCCGCAACTTAAGCCTATATAGAAAAACCTGTCAACGACTGTCGGGCCGTAGTCCACCAGACACAATACTCGCCTATTCGGAGAATTCTCCTTTTACTATGAGAGATGAAGAATTTTCAAGCCTTTTCTTCATAGATTGTCTTTTTTTTTCGATAACCCAAGGAGTCGTTTCGTTCGGGATCCAGTACAACATAAGACACTGCTATATCCCAGTAATGAATAATCTAGGTATTTCTTTACCTTGTTTGCATCATGGGCTCCCGGAAAAAGGAAGACGGAGAAATGAATACGAGTGGTCGATGCAATATAACGAAATTACCTGGAAGAGAGGAATTCCAATGATCTTCCCCTTGAGCCTGATTACAGGCTGCTCTTGTGGGTCGTTGATGCTGAAGAGGGATGTCTGGGTTTTCCCTGTTCTCTCCATACGGATAACACTAGCCAGCCGGTCGTCCAGGAATAGTTCTATTTTTTCCGAAGCACACATGCATCCGGACCTCAGGCGATGGAACCGAAACACCTGAAAATATAGCGGGTTGATAAGAAAAATGAATAACGTTGAAAACAATGACAACCCACAGTTTAGATTTATACCTGGTAACGGTATGTGGCAATCGAGTATCCACAGTGATGTTATGAAAAGTTATATAACATCGCAAATCAAAGAATATGGAAAGAACTACTCTAAGGTATTCATGTCTGTGTGTGACAGACTGTCGTTTTAAAATTATTGTTTCAAACACCGAAACACACACACCTATTGTGTGTGTGTTTCGGTGTTTGAAACAATAATTTAATAGAAAGTAACATAATATGTTCACGCTTGAACAACATATCAAAAGGGAGCTGTTGCTCAACCCTTGTTGACATTGACATTGTCTGAGGAAACTTTACAAAATGTTGGTTAACAGAATAACGAAAGCCGATCGATTAGGTACAGGGTTTCAATTCCTTGTTTCCACTGGTAGAGTCAAAAGAAAATATTCAAAAATACAGACTTGTCCCCATTTTCTTCCTTGATTTCGTAATTTCTAGTGAGCAATCTTCCAAGTGGCATTGCTTTAAAAGTGTTAATTCCATAACGATTTTTCCATAGATTTTTGTGGCAAGGCAGAACCACAGATAAGAGGAACCAAGGTAAATTGGTAAAAACCATCTCACTCAGCACACGTGCCTAGAGGGAACATTCTACAGCGCATTTACGTCTGCTCACCTTTCTTCCGGTGTTCTCCACACCATCAAACATAATCGCCCTGTAGGCTCCAACACGGACGATGGTGGGAGGCATATCCTCGTTCATGCTGAACAGGGCTTCCCCCTCACTAAGAACAATGTATTTGTTGCCATTGTAGCCTGACCTGGTCTGGTGGACGTTGACGGTAGCCAACTGCATTAGACGCTCCAGACCTGGAACTGAAAGTAAAATTTTACAGCTTCTTCTGGCTTCGTCAGTGCATTTTAAATTAATCAATTTAAATATGCAGAAATGTAAGGTATAACGTTATATTATTTTAAACACATTTGCTTGTAAAGGGTCTCTTACTACACCAATTTCAGTATCGTATGTATCTCATTACGCACTAGTGCGGTAATGTAATGTAAAACGCACGGATTATCAAAATGTTCCGTCTAAAACGAACGGTACTTTTTAAATCTTAGCAAAGAGTTTTTATGTCAGAAAGTGGTCAACATTTTATGAATAAAATTAACTTGGGTGATAAATATAATAAATAAACATTTAATTCTTTAATTTAATCAATTTTGACCATAAATTACCAAAACCTTATCTGTAACAAAACACAAAAATATTAATTTACTTTATTAGTAATACTGGCTGTTTTTGTGCCTTTGTCTTTACTCACTGTCCACAGGCCCGCGCCTACGGTGGCCGAATCTTCATTCCTTGAGTCCCGTTTCGTTTTCAATCAGTTCCCAAAGTTATAAGGAAAAAAAATGCAATATCAACAATATTGCATTTTTTTTTCTCTCTCCGGCTCACTAAGGTGTCTGGCACACGACAGAACTCAATTTACAATTTAAATAGAAAGGAAAGAAAGTCTTCATAAGGGCATAGTCTGAAGAGCTTCCTTAAGGATGTTCTTGCAGTTACTATGATTTAAGGATTAGATGATTCCTTTTTACAAGCTTTTATTAACTTTCAATACAACTGCAACTTGCATTTTGAGGACAAACTAAATCTTTCCGACTCCTTTTAGTAAATTCAGTGCTATATGGAAGGCTGCGTGTCATTTTAGTACAGTGCTCATTATTAACAACTGTAGATCTGTTAGTACTTTACAAGATTTATACAGGAGGTTAGTGCGGAAAAGGAAAGGGCGGAAAGCCAACATGAAAACAACTCTTTGAGCTCTTTCAATGGCAAACAATTAACAAAGTTTTACTAGACCCACCCCGTCAAGAAATACAGTAATTTAAAATTGACTGACAAAGAACAAAGTAATATTTATTGCCTTCTAATTTTTTGATCTGCAATAAATCGCAGCATTTTTGGTTACATTTATCAGCTTACGCATTCCCTGGTATTTTATTTAATCTGTCTTTTTAATATTTTGTCACTTACACTAGCCAATACAAATCCGTCAGTCAGTGTAAATCTGCAGAGACTGGGCAACTGCCAATACAAATCCGTCAGTCAGTGTAAATCTGCAGAGACTGGGCAACTGCCAATACAAATCCGTCAGTCAGTGTAAATCTGCAGAGACTGGGCAACTGCCAATACAAATCCGTCAGTCAGTGTAAATCTGCAGAGACTGGGCAACTAACTTGACTTTGTTTTCTGAGTCAGCCGAAAAAGTAAAGCAGAGTCGTCAGCGTAAGTTATGATTGTGCCAGGATGTAACTATAAATTACAAAGGTCACATATTCTGGTAAGTACATAAAATGATAAAAATAGTAAAGGCTTAAAATAGCAATGGCTCTGAAAGTAAAAATGGGTGTACCACAAGGTTCGATATTGGGTCCTTTCCTCTTTTTAGTATATATTAATGACCTTCCCCATTTATTTAAAAACCAACCACAAATGGTGTTGTTTGCGGACGATACTTCGTTAATATTTAAGATAAACAGACGTGCAACAAACCTTGACGATGTAAATAACGCTCTAATGCAGGTCCATAAATGGTTTACCGCAAATAATTTAGTATTAAATGGGAAAAAAACTAAGTGCATAAGATTTTCTCTACCAAATGTCAAAAGCAGTGACTGTGACATAGTATTGAATCAAGAGAAACTTGAATTTGTCGATGAAACTGTTTTCTTGGGGATCACGCTTGACTCAAGGCTACAATGGGGTCCTCATTTAACATCTCTTGCAGGACGGCTAAGTTCAGCAGCATATATCAATCAATTTACTGATGTAGATACCGCGAGGATAGTGTATTTTAGTTATTTTCATAGTATTATGTCATATGGTATTTTACTATGGGGACGGGCTGCAGACATCGAGTCTATATTTATTCTGCAGAAAAGAGCTATCAGAGCCATATATAATCTACGTAGGCGCGATTTTCTAAGAGAACTGTTCAAGGAAATTAACATCATGACGGTACCTTGTCAATACATCTATGAAAACATCATGTACGTTAGAAAAAATCTGCATTTATTTAGTAAAAGAGGTGACCGGCACCACTATAATACTAGAAACAGAGACCAACTAGTTCAGCCAGGTTTCAGGTTAGCTAAAGTAGACTCATCTTTCATGGGGTACTGTTTAAAATGTTACAATAAAATACCTCCCCACATTCTACAACTGAATGAAACGAAATTTAAATCTTGCATAAAACGCACACTATGTAGGCAAGCATATTATAAGTTGGGGGATTATATTGATGATAAAAATGCTTGGCTCAATGCTGGTCCTGCTCCACAACCATAGGGGCAATCGGAATCATCAGAATTAGAAAGTGAAGTTATTGTGAAAGCTGCAGAAGATTGTAAAAATATATTTGCATTGTATAGATTCAATCTCTTAGTATTATATAATTTCATAGCACATGTGTGAGTACCATGTACTGTAAAGCCACTATTTAATGAGTAACTAAATCTTTCATTGACGCGAAATTACCCTGGTGGTTGAGTGAATGTCATGCTCACTTAAATGTCACGCTGATGGTGGCGGGTGTGTCGGGTCGTTTAGTTCCCTTCAAAATGGTTGAGTTGAATGATGGCTGATACATGCGTCATGTTCGTGAACGGGCGCTGTCAGTTGTGACTGGTCATCTCTTAGCTGCCACGGTTTATTTTAATTACTTTATTTTTTTATTACTGATTTAATCTTTTACTCTGGACGCTCTTAACTTGCCCGTATTTCTACATTGTTCTCACATATTTGTAATTCTTGACATGAATGATGTAACCAAGATTTTGTAACATAATTATTTTGATTTAAAAGAGTGTCCATGGAGTTTCTTGCCCGTTCTTCTCCATAGAGATCTACGCTACGGAATGGGCAACTACAGTACTTTCACAAGTTATTATGCCTTGTGACTGGGACTGTAGCTTCGCGTTTTATTTTGTTTTTTTTTGACTTTCAAAAGTGCCTGTAATGGTCTAATTGAAATAAATTATTTGACTTTGACTTTGACTTTGCTTTTAAAACGCGAAGACCCTCCACATCCGCGAGGTGTGCAGCCTAAGGAGATGTTTTTTGAAAGCCGAGGTGGGTAAACACCGAGATGTGGTCCCAGTGGACAAGCTTCTCACCCCGCTGTCCATGGTTAAAGAAAACTGGCGCAAACCTGTATTACTGACTATCGATGACCGCAAGGAAGTATGGCAAGGCAGAGAGCTTCACGGGCGCTTCTACCGGGCTCTTCATGGGCCTGATCTAGATTTTCTAGCGTCCGTGTCCTGGCTATGTTTCGGCGACCTCTTTGGGGAAACTGGAGGTTTAGTCTGTGCGATTATCGACGAAGTTAAGCTGACGAACAACTACCGGAAACGTATTATGAAGGACGGGACGGTGGACATGTGTCCGGCATGCCACTGTCCGGGTGAGTCCATCAGATATAATTGTTCGTTCTGGTTGTTCTCGTCTGACTAACGGCGAGTAGAGACACAACCAAGTAGCCAGGATTATTCACCAGCAACTTGCCTTCAAACATAAACTTGTGGAATCTGAGGTACCGTTCTACAAGTATGTGATCGACCCAGTTCTCGAGAAAGACCATGTCAGGCTGTACTGGGATCAATCTATCATTACCGACAGGACTATTGTCGCCAATAAGCCTGACATAGTGGTTGTAGACCGATCAGCGCGCCGCGTAATGATAGTACTAGTCGATGTTACCATCCCGCATCACGAAAACCTCGTGAAAGCTGAGAATGAGAAACAAAAAAAATATCTCGACTTGTCACACGAGGTTGTCGATATGTGGAATGTAAACTCAGCTATCATAGTGCCGATTGTCGTAACGGCCAATGGCCTTTGGCCAAGAGCCTCGACGAACATCTGTCGAAGCTCTCACTTGGCGGTTCAAAATCAAAATCAAAAGTCATTTATTCAAACTAGGCTAATAATCAGCACTTTTTGAACGTCAAAATTACTAGAGACAGTCCCACAAAACGCCCGCCCTTCGCCACTTCCTAGTGTTTTAGCTGGGAAGAAAAAGTGGCGGTTGGATCAAGGGCCTGATTCAGAAGACAGACTCCTTGGTACGGCCCGCATTGTAAGGAGGTTCCTGTTTCTGCACCCCTAATCACCGGTAGCTTGGACTCTGCTCCCGACACCGGCGGAAACCTGTTTTTTTTTATATTTTAAATGTTTTTTTTTACGTTTTTTGTTTTTAACATGTTCAACGCAACGGACTAAAGTGATAAATTTTCATCGACGGTCAACAATACAAGGCAAAATTGTATGCAGACCCGCGCGACCTCCTAGAACAGTGTAATCACATCAGCATTCTAACAAAATATATTTTTTTAAAAGTTGTCTGTTTTTCTGATAATATTCTTACAAAATGTTTGTGTAATTCATTACTGATTTATTTTTACGATTTTATGGTTAAATTTAGTGTCCAATTTACAGATCAAACTCGGTTTTATTGTGTTAAAATATGAAATAGGAATAGGATTATAACAACTTAAATATTTGCAATCATGCGAATATCCTAATATTTAGTAGGTAAATTAACATAAATCAAGGAGGTAATTATGCGATGGTTCTCGTCACGAATTAATAATAAAATGGGTAGATATATATATACCTATATATTTATTTCTTATTTACGGAAATCGGTAAGTGTGAACTTCCCGTGTTTTAAACGCGGCCCGTCTGAATCTTGCCTTATAACCGTGCTTCCACACATACAAACAATCCACGTTTATTCGTTAGTATCTTATTTCCTAAACCATATTAAGATGGTTATTCTGAAGTACTAACAAACTTAAACAACCAAACAAAACGGGGCTTATTAATAATTAACTAGGTACCGTAATTTTATTTGATTATTTATGTCTCTTTTGACAACCTCCTGAATTTTGACGAGGATGCAAAACAACACCTTGTATTTTTGATGGGTGGGGCACGTCCTCAATATTGAACCCAAGACTTTATGCTCAGTGCATGCTACTAGTAGACCAATAAGTCATTATTACATAAATAAATAAGGTCCAACAGACCCCTTAAATTAGTATTTTCAATAAACAACATTGTGCTAATTATTAGGTCATTCATGAGTACTTCACTCACCTCTGACTGGAGCAGACGGAGCAGCAGCCATATTGTTTACTAACAAACAAAACCACACTCAAGGACTACCTACGCACTAGTCCTATCCAAAAACTGAAAGACACTATATTTTGTATTTATAGACACAGATACAAACACATTCAGCTGAAAGACACCAAAAGAACTAGTTACATTATTAAACATAAAACCTAATATAAATTGTAATACAAGATAATTGTAGCTTTTTATCACGAATTAACAGGGGTCAATTAAAATGGCAATAAAAACAAAATAACGCGATTACGCGAATAAGTGCGCTGCGGTATCTGTACGTGTAGATTCATCATTACATCCCTTTTATCAACAAAATAAATTTGGTCCAATTATTTGTTCTTCCCATCATCGACTATGCTGATGTTTGTTATCCAGATCTATCCCAAGAACGACTCAGATCTCTCTGCATGTTCTTCACTGTTATGAAAGATCCATGTGATCCGATTATCTTAAAACTTATTTCAAAGTGTTGGGCAGTTCTCAGCTCATAGTCGTAACCTTCAAGCTTTAAAAAATGTACTCCTCTAAATTTTTTCACACCGGGCGTGTTTTATTTCCAATTAATTCTCTGTATCGGTCAGAGGGTCGTCTAAAAGGCTGATTTGTAGGAGTTGGTGTATACGCTTAGGGGCACTATGAGAAGCAAAGAAAACAATTAAAAAAAAAAAGTCATCACGCTACGACCAATAGGAGCGAAGCAGCACTGAAAAATATTGCGAAAATGGTGAAAATGTGACGCAGACGAAGTTGCGCGGGACAGCTAGTATCTGTATAAATGTCAAAATTGATCATATTGATCATAATCATAATCATAATTTAATATCAAATACAAAAATAAGAATAATCCAAATATGCCATAAAAGTCAAAGTTTGTTACTCGAATCATAATTAATCAAAGATAACTAAGTAATAATGACTATGAGAGTATTCCAAATGTTTCTTATATCAGTCAGGGTTATGTTAGTTTATCAGTCAAAAACTCGTTAGTGCTGTAGCTAGCCAGTAGCCAGCTAGGCTAGTTAGTGCTGTAGCTAGCCAGTAGCCAGCTAGGCTAGTTAGTGCTGTAGCTAGCCAGTAGCCAGCTAGGCTAGTTAGTGCTGTAGCTAGCCAGTAGCCAGCTAGGCTAGTTAGTGCTGTAGCTAGCCAGTAGCCAGCTAGGCTAGTTAGTGCTGTAGCTAGCCAGTAGCCAGCTAGGCTAGTTAGTGCTGTAGCTAGCCAGTAGCCAGCTAGGCTAGTTAGTGCTGTAGCTAGCCAGTAGCCAGCTAGGCTAGTTAGTGCTGTAGCTAGCCAGTAGCCAGCTAGGCTAGTTAGTGCTGTAGCTAGCCAGTAGCCAGCTAGGCTAGTTAGTGCTGTAGCTAGCCAGTAGCCAGCTAGGCTAGTTAGTGCTGTAGCTAGCCAGTAGCCAGCTAGGCTAGTTAGTGCTGTAGCTAGCCAGTAGCCAGCTAGGCTAGTTAGTGCTGTAGCTAGCCAGTAGCCAGCTAGGCTAGTTAGTGCTGTAGCTAGCCAGTAGCCAGCTAGGCTAGTTAGTGCTGTAGCTAGCCAGTAGCCAGCTAGGCTAGTTAGTGCTGTAGCTAGCCAGTAGCCAGCTAGGCTAGTTAGTGCTGTAGCTAGCCAGTAGCCAGCTAGGCTAGTTAGTGCTGTAGCTAGCCAGTAGCCAGCTAGGCTAGTTAGTGCTGTAGCTAGCCAGTAGCCAGCTAGGCTAGTTAGTGCTGTAGCTAGCCAGTAGCCAGCTAGGCTAGTTAGCTTTAAGAGCGTTTACGCCTTACGATATTTCATACAAACTTTCAAGTTCTTTCCAAAATAATTGAACTGATTTTTATGAAATTTCAGACGCATAAGCAGGATACATAGGTCTAAAAAGTTGTTACAGCTAAATTAGACCGATTATAAATTATCTATAATAATAATAATAATAAAATTGTTTATTTATCCGAATAACAGACACAGACACAGTTCAAAACAAGGTGACAAAAATACAATACAATAAGCATATAATTTAGTTTGTGCACAGAAGATTTAACTCTAAGAAAAAATAAGTCTATGCATACAAAATAATAATGAACCCTGTCTCTTAAACTAGAGACAGGGTTCATTATAGAAACAGAAATTTCCAATTATCTTTTTTTTCAAAGGACATTTCGAAAATGTTTATTAGTAACTTTTTAGACCTATGTATCCTTCTCATGTGTATTAAGTTTCATTAAAATCGGTTCAGTCATTTCGGAGAATAAGGGGGTGCGTCCGTGCGTCTCATATCATACACCGTGTTATTCACCTCATTACGAAGCCGTCAACCAAGCATTCTGTACATGAAACTAAGTAACTTTTAGCAAAAATTATTGCTGGGAAACGACTTTTTTTTGGGGGGTGTAAAATCATGTTTTGTGGTAGAACTCAATGTAACGCACTCAAAACATTGTGCTAATGGAGGGATTGAATAGTACGGGGGTCGTGGAGGTGTTTAAAGTAAAAATCATACATTAAAAATTTGTATTTAAAAAAATACTTGTCAAAAAGTTGGAACTTTGACCCCTAATATCTCCGTAACTGGAAGGTTCCCAGTTATGGTGTAGAACATAAAAATGATCGCAATGACAGGGAGAACCAGTGCCTTTTGACTTCGTTAAGAGGTGTTTTACACCCTTTATAAAGTTATTTGGTATATTTTCATACTAATAACGTTCACAAGATATAATAAACGTTAGTTATACCAACTGTTGATATAATTTCTTTAGATATAACATTTATATATTCTAAAACTTATTTCGTTTTACGTTATTGGATATAACGTTTATTTAATCGAAAATCATTTGGCCTATCGTTTAAAATATTTAATATTATTGATACTATATTTATGGTTAACACCCCGATCTAAAGCAATCCGACTCGGATGGGTTATATTAGCTTAAAAGGTTAAGGCGGGAGCGGAGCGGAGTGCCAGGTTCCCTCTATGTTGGTGAATCATTTGGGTTAGGTTTGGTTAGAACAGTGACCATTACGGCGCTAAGGCAAACGATTGAAGTGAGCGTGCTGCGGGAGCGGGCGTGACAGAAACGAATCGCTGCAAAACCGACTCCAAGTAGTTATTAAGTACGTGTTATTTAAAATCGCGTAGGCGCGGAGGGCAAGGCGGCTCGCGAGCTGAGGAGCAGGTTGGCCGGCGAAGCCGGCCAGCAAGCCGAAGCGGCGGTGGTGAGCGTGAAACACATCAGCGACGATAAGCTGGCATTGGACCGCCGCCGCCGGAGCCCCGCAGTGCCGCCCGCGCGCCGGAGTCGTGACAGAAACCATGCCTGCTACATGTTGCATGCTTGCTGCATGCATGCTTGCTTGCATGGTTGCTTGCTTTGTGTTTTTTACTAGGCGTTTTATCATATTAGACTTAACAGGTTGTATGTCTTTTGAGTGGTATATCAAACGATTTTATATTAAATGTATATTATGCTTATAAAAATGAGTTACTTTAAAATTATATCAATCGTTCATTATACTAACGGATCATTACATCGAATAAAATTATAGATATTCAGTTGTTATATCGTGTAAATATTAGAGGTTTTGTAATTATATCATATATTACTTACCCGAAACAGGACTTGAAATTTTGTATGAAATGCCAAATCAAATCATAATTTATTTGTTAAAATAGGTAAAAAAGTACAGATTTTATGTTTGATGAACAGAACGCTATGTTATGCCAGGAGGCGTACAAATATGGTGTGCAAATCTAGCTCAGGATTATCAAATTAATCATTCATTCATCAATTAAACAATTACATATTATAATGCTCCAATTATGTCAGATCTAAATGAGGAATTATTAAAATGTCAATATAATCTATGTCAAAGTAATTATGATGTCAAAATAATCTATGTAAGTAATTAAAAATAAATAAAATATAAACGCATAAAGTGTAAACGCTTTTAAGCTTTTTATTTTATATAAAACGATCTATATTTCCAAAATGGTTGTTTGGGTGAAAAGTTTTCTGGAAAAAAAAATGCTGCACTAGTCGAAAACCATGGGAAAAATAAAAATCGTGTTGGTCTATCTTCCACCTTCATAAGAACAGCCTAATTTTCGGAGATTTTTTTTATTCAATTCAGTCAGCCATTTTTATTGCAGCATCTTATTAATCTTATCCATAGAAACCATTTTGTTTGTGGAAGCATGGTCCTCCAACGTATCGTTTCCGTATCATAGGCCTCAGTTTTTTTTAACATTCGTTCGACAGTCGTTACAGGTAGTCGGTAGCCCGAAAGTCTGACAACCACCAGACCTACCAAGAAGTATCGTGTAACCCAGTACTAACTGGGTTGTAGAGCCATTTAAGATACTGATAATCAGCTGCACCGGCTCCACCCCAACTTAATTAGGAAAAAGCCAGGCAGATGATACGAATAAAATAAAATAAAACAAAGAAATCTTTAACAGTGTTGTATATTTTTGTTATTTTTTTATTGTAAAATGTAAACTGACCAATTCAAGATCATTCAAACCAAATACGTAGTTTTGTTTTTGTGCGACATCTATTAACTCTTATAAGAATTAAGGCATATTTGAAAGACTACGGCACGGCTTAGTTTCGAAATCCAATACTAGATGGCGCTGCTAACTGATTAAGAGATTTTCTAAAGTTTCTTTTAAATTAACGCTTTGTACTTACATTCATAGTTAAAAGAGGTAGTTTTATTACAAAATAATATATAATAATAATTCTTAATAATAATAATAATTCTTAATCGTTCACATAGTAGATTAGATAAAATGCAAAACCAAATGCAAAATTTAAGTCTTGTCTCGGTATGATACCTAAAATAACACTTATATTGTAAACGATTTTCAGATTCGAGATTCAATATTCAAGGCTTTCATAATAATAAAAAATTAAATTAACGTAATGGATTGAAGTTCACGAATAGTAGGTACCATACTTATTTCACATATACTTATTTCTTAACGATAATGATAGTTATAAGAAATTAAGTTTTGGACTACCTGATTCTACGTTATGTTAAGGTACAGAATACATTCATAAATTAAATTTATTAATATGAAAAGTTGTGCGACAGCACTCCGTCATTATTGTGCTCGAAGAACCTGAAGTCCTGAAAAGAAAACAACAATGCTCTATGAATACATTCTTGTAACTAGTGAGATGAAACTTATTCTGTTGTTCTTGAATTCTGAAGAAAACGCATTGTTCGTAGGTAATTAGGGCGAAAATTGTTGGGTGAAGCTGATTTAAGATATTGTTTGGATCACTGTAATAACAGGTACTGATATCTATGTCTACTACCTTGTTCATGGCCAAGCAATGATAGGACAAAGATTAATTTTCCCAAGAAAGCCTTTTGGTTCTTCTCTCGAAAAAGAATACCTTTTTGGCGGGAACCATAAAAATCAACCTTTCTATTTTTTTTATTTTACACATGTCAAAGATTTGACCAAAGACTTTTTATAAACTCTTTGGTCATATCAAAGACATCAATTTATATCACAACAAATCTTATTATTTTTTAGAAGTCATGACTGTGGTCATTGATGTGGAACATAATTAATGACTTTTTGAAAAAGTAGACATTTTACAAACTTGACGTTTTGAGAAGTTGTCATTATGCGATGTTGTCATTCTACGAGGTTTACATTTTACAAAGTTGGCGTTTTGCGTATATCCATAGAAATATATAAAATCTTTATTATATCTATGCGTATTCTCTCATCTGCCACCTTGGTCTAGCGATCGCAAATGCTACCGCTGAGCATGAGGTCCTGGGTAGAAACAGCGTGTGCTAACCCCTCTACAGTACCGCCGAGTACGCCAGGGGGGTAACTACTTAATGACGCTGTCTGTACGATGCCTTGGTCGGGCTAAGTGTTATTACCAGCCCCGAGCCCGTATTCTGGATTTGATCCCGGTTAGCTGAATAGGCTTCTCCCTAGTACATGGGGCTTTCGCTAACGTAGGGACAACAGTTGTGATGTCAACAAACTGGTTGAACAAACTTACAATGAACACGCATGCTACGATGACACCTAGTTTGTATTGCAAGGCGAGGTCAGCAGGGAAGTTGATGATTAAATCATGTTTGTGGCATTCTTTAGAGAAAAGCTCCTTTTTCCACCCGCGCCACAGCTTGTGGATGCTGCCTATGGGAGCCTTGGCCATTGTCTGCAACTGTAAAACATATTGTGTGCAACGTATAATTCAACCAACAAACGATCATAATAGGCTTACCTATTACCTTACCTCAGTTACTTAAGTGGGTACATATGTGTGACGGCACTCAAAAAGCACTACAGCAACATAATACAAACTACTACTTTTGCGCTGTACTATTTTGATGTCAGTTCTTTATCTGTGCCTTCTTCAGATGGCGCAAATGAAGAACTAACATCAAATTTATAAATGGCTCTATTAAAATTATCCGCGACTTAAGACTATATAGAAAAACCTGACAACAAGTGTTGGGCAGAAAACCCGTAGACACCCTTTATTCGGATGATCTTCCCTTTTTTATGAGGGATAAAGAATTTTACACCCTGTTCTTCAGTATTTCTTTACCTTGTTTGCACCATGGGGTCCCGGATCTGAGAGAGGCATACGAATTGGCGAAGCAATGTAACGAAATTACCTGGAAAAGAGGAACTTCAATTCTCTTCCCCTTGAGCCTGAGAACAGGCTGCTCCTGTGGGTCGTTGATGGTGAAGAGGGGTCTGTGGGTTTTGCATGATCTCTCGATGCGGATCACACAAGCCAGCCAGTCGTTCAGAAACAGTTCTATTTTTAAATTAAACATGCGTCCTGATTGTAGCTGGAACCGGAACACCTGAGAATGTAGCGTGTAAGCAGGTTGATAAGGAAAATAAATAACCCTGGAATTCAAAGTGACAACCCAGGATTTAGATTTGTACCCGGTAACGGTATGTGGCAATCGAGTAACCACAGCGATGTTATGAAAAACCATATAAAAAAAATCTGCATGTTTCCTTATAGTATCAAAGAATAGGGGAAGAACTACTCTAAGGTGACTCAAGTATGTGTGTGACAGATTTACTTTCGAAAATTATTGTTTCAAACACCGAAACAGACACACAAAAGCTAGATAATATAGTAACTTAGATTGATGCTTGAACAACATTATTACAAGGGAGCTGTTGGTAAACAGTTGTGACTTTGTCTGAGGCAGCTTTACAAAATGTTAGTTAACAGATGAACGACGATCAATTAATCACACGACTCACTCTGACCAATGATATAAAACGAAATTACAAACTATTGTTTATGGTTACACAGTGCAAATATTGAGAATATAAATTTGTCATTTTGTCGATCCCATGGACGGGTTGGGTACGTTAATAGCCTCAATTATGGGTTCTATGGTATTCTACTTTCAGGAATGTCAAAAAGCTTATAGCTGTGGTTTTTTTCAATTGTGGGAAACTCTTTTCGATGGCCGACGCGCCAATATTACGTAAAGGGTTTGAATGCCTTGTTTTGTTTTAGTAGCGCCAACAGAAAAATTTCTAAAAAATACAGACATATCTCCATTTTCTCCCTTGTTTAGATACTTTCTAGTGGGCAATCTTCCAAGTCGCATTGATTTAAAAGTGTTATTTTCTAAAACGATTTTTAACAGGATTACCACAGCTTATCTATGTTCCATAGATTAATGTGGCAAGACAGAACCACAGGTAGGAGGAACCAAGTTAAATAGGTAAAGCCTTCTTACTCAGCACTCGTGCCTAGTGGAAACATTCTACAACGCATCTATGTCGGCTCACCTCTCTTCCGGTGTTCTCCACGCCGTGAAATATAATCGTCCTGTCGGAGGATGACATACGGAGGAAACCGGGAGGTATATCCTCATTCATGGTGAAAAGGGCTTCGTCCTCACTAAGGACAGTATAGTTGTTGCCATGGTAGCCTGACTCGGTCTGGTGTACGTTGACGGTAGCCAGCTGCATTAGGCGCTCCAAACCTGGAACTAAAAGTAAAATTATTATAGCTTCTTTTGGCTTCGTTAGTGCATTATAATGTAATCATTTAACTATTCAGTAATTTATGGTATAAGGTTATATTTAGTTTTTCTCATATGTCAAGTTCACTCATGATTTGTGCCTGAACTGGGTAATCCGGTGTTTCAGGCGATTGAAAGTAACATTAATTGATTAAATAATCACATATCATATTAATGGTATTGGTACATTGTGGTATATTGGTATAAACGAAATGTAGCCAAAATACACACCTTAAGTTAGGATAGTGCAATGTTCTAGCTTTAGATTGCAAGGGTCATCGATGTAGATCAAAAACAAAGTGCGCTCTAAAATAATTCCTCGAGGAACACCAAAAAGTTAAAAAAAAAAGTGCAAAAGCGTTGGCGAGGTTCAGGAAAATTCCTACAGTGTGGTTACCTACCCTTGTCAAGTTCTAACGGTAGACAGTCAGTCAGAAGGTGTACCGCATCAGCAGTTGAAACTTTACGACTAAATCCAAACTGCCGTTCGGACAGAATTGATATATTTCCAAATATTTCAACAACTTTTTTTCTTAATAGGGCAAGGCAGAGATGTACGTATAACCTGAACCATTTCTTTAATTGACTTTCGTTGATTGATGAATGATTGCGTGTACACGCAATCAATCAACACGAAAAACCTAAAGATAAACTATATTGTTGATGGGTGGGGCACATCCTGAAGATTGAACCCAAGACTTTGTGCTCAACAGTAGGGCATGCGACTAGTAGACCAATGAGTCATCTATCTTCTGTTGAACGTTTGTTTAAAAATCCAAAAACTGTCCTCCTTCAAAATAATAGTACATTACGATATTAGTGCGTTATGATGGTTATAACATGCGAGGCAGAATTTCAGCCCGAGCCGAAGGCGAGGGCGTAATTGAGCCGAGCATGTTATAACCAATACGCACGTATATCGTACGACGTTTTTTAACACATTTGCGAGGAAACAGAAAAAAAAATATATATTTTGTTCATTTCTAATTATTGAAACAGGTAGTGAAATTACAATTATTAAAATGATACGTAGTTGTAGTTGGTTTTTTAATTATGTTTTTATTATTATTATTACTATTCATAATGTCATTGTTTTGTGTTAGGGTAATTGTTGGAGACGACGAAACTTCTTGAAAGGCGGCAGAAGAGCATTGTAATTCGTCATTAGTTGTAAATAATAAAATATCCTCAGTAGAAGTAGAGGGGCGCGGCTCAGGGCAAAACTTCTTCGTTTGTGGCTCCAAATTTATTGCCTGAGTTATTTTGGCACTTATATTTGCTTTGTTTTGGATGGAATCTTCTACATAAGATTCTGCTACTGCGTTAGAACGCCACCCGCCATGCCGCTTTAAAGTCAATATATCAGCTCCCGAATCAGCAAGTAATGTAGCTGACGTTCTTCTGAAACTGTGCCCTGTATAACAATCAGCGTCCGGCAATCCTAAAAACTTGGCAAAAAAAACAGTACCTTAAATTTACCGCAAACAGTACCTTAGATTTCTTCTTTATAAAACCATCAGAGCGTCTCTTAAAAAATGCAATGAGATTTGAATATATCTCGAATATACATCGAATATGTTGTCCACAACGAGCTAGGCTTATATTTACTAGCTAGTTCATTAAAATACGCCAAAACTACATTTTCGGAAAATGACTTGGCATTTTTCATGTTTTTCCACTTCAAAAAATTTTCATACGTGGTTATGTATCTGTCTTTGGATATTGACGGCAGCAAGCTGTCGCATGCGGTTCGCGCTTCTGTTAGTATATCCGGTGGAGTTGAAGTAATATATGGCTCATCTTCATTATTGAAAGTTGTCATATTTAAATTTTCACAATACAAGTACAAAGAAAAGAAAATTTGAGAAAAATGGCGCGAGGATTATTTTCTGCCGTAGCTGCGTGAAAATGTTGGCAAAGACGTTAGAGCACGCAGGCAAGTTTTTAAATTACCGAATAAACTGATTTTTTTATTTTAAATAAACTGAATCTGTGAATGCACACTGTTGCTTTCCCGCCATTTTAACAGCGTGCTAGCGCTGCCTACTGACTGGCGCCGTGCGGCGATTAGTTCGAAATTTGAATAGCAACAGCGCGCGAAATGGCAAATAATACTGTTATGGAATTTGTATGGACTATAACTTAACTATTTGCTTTGGTAACACACGCGTTTTTTATGACCCGCTTTACATATTTAAAACCGGTGAAATTACATCAGCTTTACGAGCAACGGTGTTAAAAATTTATTTTCAACACACTTGCTCATAAAGTGTCTTTATGGATGACACCCATAATCAAACTGTGACTTTTTCATTGCTATAACTCACTAGTGAGTTATAGTTTTTTTTTTTTCAATTTTATTGGTTGAGATGCTTTGTTCTTAAAAAAGGTTTTTATTCAAAAAAAAGATCGTGTTCAATCTATTGCTTGCTCATTTCATGCAACTGTTTATCTTTACTTCTTACATCGTTACATTTTATTTACATATACACTATCTATAAAACTATTACATGTATACCTCAGCTTACATCGTTCGTACATAGCTATTATATTTATGTTCTTTAAAACTCATTCAACATTGTACAGATACTATATTTACTCACTTATAATTGAAATATTGTTTATAATTTTATATGACCTAACAAAATTAATTATTGAAGGTACAATATCGATATTGCTGAATGACGAATCATTGTTTCACTATTATAATGATGACTAAGGGAGAAAAGTTTCTTAAGGTTGGTTTTCTGAATGCAGGATCATTGGGTACCGGGCATGATGACTTGATTGGTGCACTCGACAGGCATTGTTTTGATGTTTTGGCCATAAATGAAACTTGGCCCCGACCGGGCGAGGATGGGCGCGCTCCTATCGTGCCTGGCTACAGTCTGCGTCACACGCCGCGGCCAGCGACCGTTCGCGCGGGTCGTGGTGGGGGCGTTGGATTTTATCTGCGGCGCGGGCTAAGCGCGCGTACTTGGAGTAGCGCGGTCGATCCCAGGTTCGAATCGGTCGAGCAGATGTGGCTAACGCTCGCAATGAGTGGTAAAAAAATTGCGATAGGTACCGCGTACCGGCCACCATGGTTGGACCTTGTTCTTTTCCTGGATGCCATAACCGATTCACTTACCTCACTGGGTCATTGTGACCATTTTATATTACTGGGTGATTTTAATGTAAACATGCTGGATGCAAGCGGCTCAAAAGCAAATAAAATTAACGAGTTCTTGGATAGCCTCAGTCTTAATCAATTGGTCACAACTCCTACTCATTACACAGATTCCAGTGAAACACTGATCGACGTCCTTTGTACAGACTTAAGAGCAAGATATGCGTCAGTGGAATCTTTTAGTTCACTTAACGGTCATTCTATTATAGTTGCAGAATTTCATGTAAAACGTGATAAGTTTGAACCATATATAGTGAAATTTAGGCCACTTAAAAACGTATGCATGGATATTTTTAATATGGACTTGATGCTATTGTGTAATATTGATATTTCCACGTTGGACAATGTAAATGATATGGTGCACGTTTTTAACGCCCATGTTATTTCACTGTTCGATGTTCACGCACCAATCAAAACTTGTACTGTTAAGGAGAAGTCGTATCCGTGGATAACAGATACTATTAAACTCATGATGCGTTTACGCGATAATGATCTAACTTGCTATAAGAAAACTAAATCAAATTCCAAAAAGGAATACTACAAAGAGTTGAAGTCCCTTGTTCTAAGTTCTTTATATAATGAAAAAGTTGCGTACTTTAAAACATAATATAAACAATAAGATAAAAAATCCTAAATTATTATGGAAGAATCTTAAAGCCACCTTATCGCCCTTTACACTTAAACAAGACATTCCGTCGCATTTTACTGATCCAGATCTTATTAATAACTCTTTTTTGGTTGTTCCTGGTAACCCTGTAGCAAGCATGTCACTTAAGTCTTTTTTCGAGAACCATAGATATGGTGAAGCCATTTTCAAGCTCGATCCAGTGGAACAGAAGGACATTTCTCGAATTATTTCTAACCTAAAAAGCAACGCCGAAGGTTACGACCACATTACCCTTCACATGTTGAATATGATTTTACCGAACGCTCTAAATACTGTTACAGATATTATTAATTGTTCCATATCAACTTCAACGTTCCCTGACCTATGCAAAATAGCGTCTGTCAGGCCCTTACCGAAACACGCTAACCCTATTGAAGTCAAAGACTTACGTCCTATAAGCGTTTTACCATGCCTGTCGAAAGTGCTAGAGAAAGTCGTGAGTCTGCAGTTAACGCATTTCCTGGAACACAATAACGTTTTGCCGGACTTACAATCTGGTTTCAGGAAGCAACGCAGTACCGCCACTGCCTTACTGGATGTAACCGATAATCTTCTATCAGCCCAAGACAAAGGAATGTGTTCAGTGTTGGTCTTGCTGGATTTTTCCCGAGCTTTTGACGCTATTAATATTTCACTATTATTGTCTAAACTAATTTTTTACGGATTTGACCCTAACGCCACGGAGTGGTTCCGTAACTATCTTACTAACAGAAAACAGTGTGTAGATCTAAAGTTGGGTGACGAAACTACTCTTAGGTCAACGTGTACTCAGATAGGAAGGGGCGTTCCGCAAGGGTCTATATTAGGGCCAATTATTTTTATTTTGTACTGTGCGGATATTATAAATTGCCTCCAGAAATGTAAATACCATATCTACGCTGACGACGTCCAACTTTATTTATCTTTTAGGCCGGATGAATATGATAGTGCTATCAGGGATCTCAATGAAGACCTTCATAGAATCGCCGTCTGGTCTGAGGAAAATTGTTTATCGCTAAACGCAACCAAGACTAAGTATCTAGTATTTGGCACAAGACAGCAATTATCCAAATTACCCGCAAAGTTTGGCCTGGAACTGATGGGTGATCCAATTGACAGAGTCTTTGAAGCGCGGAATCTTGGTCTCATTATGGACAAAGACCTTCGTTTCGAAAAACATGTAGCTGATTCGGTGCGAAACTGTTTTTACCGCCTAAAGGTTCTGTACAAGATGAGGCCTTACTTGTCTGAAACGCTACGGGAGCAGCTTGTAGAGACTCTGGTGCTGTCTAGGCTAAACTATGCAGATACAGTATACGGTCCGCGTCTGTTGGCCCGCACAGATCGGCTCATCCAAAGGGTACAAAACGCTTGTGCCCGGTTTTTTTATAAAATTCCCCCCAGAAGCCATGTAACCCCGGTCTTAAATAAGCACTACACACTTAAAATGAAATCGAGACGCAAGTTGCACTTGGCGTGCCTTCTGTTCGTTATCATAAAATGTCAAAAACCGGACTATCTGTACAATAAATTGAGTTGGATAGCTAGTACACGAGAATACGATAGAAGGCAATGTTCGCAACAACTTGCGTCTCGTTCTCATCGTACGGCGGCTTTCAGAGGTAGTTTTCGATATGCGGCATCAAAGATTTGGAATAATCTGCCACCACCAATTCGAACCATTTCCGGTTCATCAATATTGTACTGTTCTATATTACTATAAAAATATAGAACAGTACAATATTGATAAACCGGAAATGGCGGACTCAAATTGCCTTACTTTAAAAATAAACACAAACACTGTAATCGTTGCTGTCTATCGACCCCCTAGTCATAAAAATATAGATAACTTTTTATTATCCCTCAATGATTGTTTAAGTAAGCTATCGTCCTTTCAAAATATCATTTTAGTTGGCGATATTAATATTGATATTGTGGATAATTCTCAAGACAATAGATCCTATGAATATCTTAACCTAATCGCTTCCCATGGTATGCTTCCAGCTCACACGATTCCTACTCATAGTCGCACATGCCTAGATCACATAATGTTAAAGACCAGATTATCGGCGCTCTGTTATGTGGCTCAAACTACGGTTACAGATCACAATAGCGTCATTCTATTTTTAAATCGCACCCCAATAAAAAACGAAGGTCCCAAAACCATTAAACGATTAGACAACGAAGGACTTGAAACAGATGTCAAGAACATAGACTTTAATAAGATTTACAGCATGTCAGATGTAAATGAGGCAACAATTTTTTTTGTAAACTCGCTAGGGCAAGCTATAAAAGATAACACAAAACAAATCCCGACACCTAGACGTAAAGTTATTTTGAAACCCTGGATAACACCAGGCTTACTTAGATGCATGCGAAATCGTGATAAACTACATGTTAAAACCTTAAAGAATCCAAATGATGAAGTAGCACTTTGCATTTACAAAAGGTATAGGAATTCTTGCAACGATGTTTTAAAGAAAGTTAGACAAAGTTACGAGCAAGACCTTATTAAAAAAGCAGGGAAAAATAACAAAAAACTTTGGGAAGCAATTAAAGACATTACATACACAAATAAAACCAAACAACAATCCACACAGCTCATTTCAACAGAAAATCCTACTGACTCAATTAATACAGTAAATTCATTTTTTGCAGGTGTAGGTAAAAAATTATCAGATAAATTGCTTTCACAAATTCATAATTTTCCCAATGCAGAACCCTATAGTCAACCAAATATTTCTTTCAAAAATTCTTTAGTTCTTCTACCTACCGACGAAGAAGAAATACGGTCGTTAATACTTAATTTAAAAAACGAGTGTGCAGTTGGCGTCGATAATATATCCGGACTTTTCTTAAAACGATTTGCTGATATTATTGTTCCTCCACTTACATTCATTTGCAATCTCTCTTTTTCCTCCGGGGTATTTCCATGTGCCTTCAAGAAATCCAGAATTGTACCCATATTTAAATCCGGAGACAGATACTGTGTCAACAATTATAGACCAATCTCTATACTCCCAACGCTATCCAAAATATTAGAAAGATTAATGAATTCCAGACTAACTAATTATCTTGAACAAAATTCCCTTTTATCTCCATCACAGTTTGGTTTCCGTTTTGGTAGATCAACAGCTGAAGCAGTCCATGAACTAACTGATCACTTAGTCAATAAACTAGATAGTAAAAAAAAGACCTTAGCCATTTACCTCGATTTAGCTAAAGCATTTGACACAGTATCTGTTCCCATTTTGATAAAAAAATTAGAAAATATGGGTGTAAGAAGTCAGTCACTTCAACTTTTTACAGACTATTTGTCCAACCGAACGCAAGTTACAAAAATAGATCATTGGATCAGTGATGAACTACCTAACCAATACGGCGTTCCTCAGGGCAGCATCCTCGGCCCAACGTTATTCTTAGTTTATATTAATGATTTATGTAATATTAAGCTGCAAAACGGAAAGATCATAACGTTTGCGGATGATACTGCATTGGTATTCGATGCTGATACGTGGGAAGAGGTTCAACATTATGCCCAACAAGGCTTCGATACAGTCAGGGCCGCGCCGACCCCCCTAAGCGCCTGTGTGCGAAACCTATGAAGCGCCTCTTTTTTTTCACGAATCGTCATGTTTCAACTTATTTTTTATTATTATTTGTTAATTTTGATCTAAATAAATGTTCTCCGGTTTTATATACTTAGATAATATTTTCTAAATAGGTAAAACCAGTTCGCTTCCCTTGCCAATTACTGCGAAAAATAAAACACGAATTAAATTTTTACATACTTCAATTATGATGTTATTCCAATTGTATAATTAGATATTAATAATAAAATCGCTGTTTTTTTTTCTAATAATACTAATTTAACTATTACGTATGCTATTAAAAAAAAAACACGTGTGTAAGAATGTAAACATAGGCACTTAATTTATATTATTTCCACTCTTCTCGCTTTTCATTTTGCGAAATCCTTAATAGTTTCGTGTGTGTCTATACATATAGTCTAATATGGTTATATGGGCTCCTCTATGGATATTGTTGCTATACAATATCTTTCCTGGCTCATTGTGGAGCGCAGGTAATTTTTTACAAGTTTTAATTTAGAAAAGGACCTCTCCGCGCTTGCTACGGTAAAAGGCATAGTTAGCAAAATTCGTAATGCTATAGTGATGTTAGGGCATACAGCTGTCAAATTGTTTAATTATACAAATTGGAGAATTTTCACCACATGATTATTTATTTTTTTGAAATAGACTAACATGATAATTACTTCACACAAATCATCGGCGTTAATATCCAATGAATGCATTTGCTGAAAGTTTTTCCTGCAAACGATGACAGTTACTTGCTAGAAAATTAAATAAAAAGGACATACTTACCACTATATGAAGGGTTTTTTGAATCAGATTTTATAACACCTTCATCGTAAAATATTTATATATTCCAGTTGTATTTTTATCACACATATTTTTCCTTATTAAATTCTGGTAACCAGATAATTTCTTTTTTTTATCTTGAGTACTATATATCACTCATCTTGAAAACACGTTAAAACAATCATTAACACCCAAAGGACCCAAACTATACAAGGTGTTGTTTTGCAACCTCGTCAAATTTCAGGGGATGGTCACGAAAGACATAAATAATCAATTAAAATTACGGTACCTAGTTAATTATTAATTAACGCTGATTTTTTTGGCTATTTAAGTTTGTCAGTATTTCAGAATAACCGCCTTTAACGTGGTTTAGGGACTAGGAAATTATCGAATAAATGTTTGAGATTGTTTGTATGTGTGTAAGCGAGGTTATAAGTCAAGAACCAGACGGGCCGCGTTTACAACACGGGTGGTTCACACTTACCGATTTCCGTAGAAAAGAAAAAAAAGAAAAGTTACCTACCCATTTTATTATTGATTCGGGACGAGAATCATTAGCATAGTTACCCCTTTGAATTTGACGAGGATGCAAAACAACACCTTGTATAATTGTTTCTAGCGTTAGAACTTATTCTTATTATAAAAAATCAATGCGCACCTTGCGCACACTTTCGATTGAATGATTGTTTAATTGTTTTGGCTCTCAAAGTCGGGGAATCCCTGTGACCCTACCCCGCTTGCGTCGCACGCATCGCATCGGGTTGCGTTCATAAACACATTCAAACAAACTCACGGCGGGCGCGGCGGTTCTTTTGATTTTAACGCTGAGCTCCTTCGATCAACTGAGCTCGTAACTAATGTAAACTAATACCCAACGCGTAAAATTAAACCACAAACGTAAATATTATCTTGCGAGACTTGTACAATAAGCGCAATATAAGTTTTGTTATTTACAAGGCATATGTTGCGCCTATTGTACCTACTTACTTATTGATACTCCACTAAAAAGAATATTTTGTGTAGTATTTCAAAAATAATTTCGATGGCGCGGGCGCCCCTGTTGTCTTGGCGCCTGTGTGCGCCGCACACTTCGCACACAGGGGCGGCGCGGCCCTGGATACAGTGTATCAATGGTTGTATGCTAACTTACTTACCCTAAATGTAGATAAAACGAAGTACATGACATATTCCCTTAGACGGCACGACCAACCAAACTTCAACTTGAAAGCCCACACATGTAATTTAAACACAAACCTTTGCTGCTGTCCTGTTTTACTAAAAACTGAATCAATCAAATATCTCGGCATAATTATAGACTACCGTCTCAGCTTCCAACAACACATTGAAACTTTAGTTAAAAGAATCCGCAAATTAATTTACATATTTAAAAATCTAAGACATATATCCGATACTTCAGTAATTAAATTAGTTTATTTCGCGTTATGCCAGTCTCTGCTAGTCTACTGCATCACTACCTGGGGTGGTTCCTCTAAATCATATTTAATTAATTTAGAGAGAGCTCAAAGAGCTATATTAAAAGTCAGTTGTTTTTTCCCAATTCGCTATCCGACCTTTGATCTTTACCAACACTGCAAAGTTCTAACGGTCCGGCAGTTGTTCATACTCATGACGGTATTAAAAAAACACTCTGAACTTCCCATAGATCACGATTTGCTGACTCAAAATAGAAGATCAGCAAATGTTTGTCCAATCATACGTTTTAACACCAGTTTTTCCCAAAAATTTTTTGGTTTTCTTGGCACTTTTCTTTATAATTTAATTAATAACAAAATATCTATCTACACACATACTAAAGCTATTTGTAAAAGAAAATTGCGCACCTGGCTATTAAGTCTTGACTACGCTTCCACAGAAAATTTACTTAAACCTGTGTCTTAACACTCACACATATACACTTACACACTCACATTCGCACACTCATTTTCACACACATCAACTAACACATTGCACCAATGCACGTTCATCACACATACCATTTTCACTTTCATTCATCCTTTTGTTTAGAAATGTAGTCTTATGAACATCTAACCCACTTTGTTGTTCAATCTATATATTTTTTTTTATTTTTTTATTATGCTTGCTAGCATAATTTATTAAAAGCTAATAAAACAATTCTCTTTACAAAAATAACAAATTTAATGATTAAACTAAAACTTTACTATAACGATTATTGATTTCGGTCTTCATACACACTTAACAACTAAAGAATATTAATTTTATACGATACGTAAGTGATGCGCCCGTCCGCAGAGCCGTCTCGAGCAAAAGTAGCTGTCAAACGGCAAATCCATGGATCTGGGTATTTTAGGTCTTTCTGTCAGTTGATTTTGACAGTTCGGCTAACGTCACATAGATGATGTTTCCTTATACGGCCTCTCCTGACATCCTGACGTCCTCGGCAGGGTTTGATGGTCCAGCTGCCTCATCACAGGCTGGAGTGCTTTGTACGTCGGACATAGTTTCACCATCTATTAATGGCATGGTCTCATCTGATTGGTCTGCACCTGAAATGTACATCTACTATTAATACACATCCAGGTCTAACAGCATATGCTGTTACGAAGAAAAGAGTAAAAGATTCAGTAGTAGATTACAAAACATCTGTCACTATTAGGCTCACATATGACTAGACAAACTCATTCACAAGGTCTAGTATTCACACAAGACTAGACGTACCACAAGGTCTAGTGTTTATACAAGACTAGACATAACACACAAGGTCTAGTATTCAAACAAGACTAGACATAACACACAAGGTCTAGTATTCAAACAAGACTAGACATAACACACAAGGTCTAGTATTCAAACAAGACTAGACATAACACACAAGGTCTAGTATTCAAACAAGACTAGACATAATACACAAGGTCTAGTATTCAAACAAGACTAGACATAACACACAAGGTCTAGTATTCAAACAAGACTAGACATAACACACAAGGTCTAGTATTCAAACAAGACTAGACATAACACACAAGGTCTAGTATATAAACAAGACTAGACATAACACACAAGGTCTAGTATATAAACAAGACTAGACATAACACACAAGGTCTAGTATTCAAACAAGACTAGACATAATACACAAGGTCTAGTATTCAAACAAGACTAGACCTAACACACAAGGTCTAGTATTCAAACAAGACTGAAGGCAACAATACCTCACAGACATTCAATGGCTACTCACAAGCAAAGAAAGCAGCACAATCATCAGGAGTCCATTCACCTTTCCAAGGCACCATGAACTGCGCCGTGGCATAGGTTACCTTACCGTAGGCTCCAGCAATTAGTTTCAATTCGTATCGGCCATTCTCCAATACTCTTGTCACCTTATATGGTCCGCGCATTCCGGAATCCAATTTCCCTTTAGACTGTGCGTACTTAATTACAAAAGCTAGATCTCCTTTTTGAAAAACACGAGGCGGCCGACGCATTTTATTGACATACTTGTCCTGGCGACTCTCATTATCCTTAAGTCGTTCAGCTGCCCTCTGTCTGTCAAGTTCTCGCAAGGATCGACGATCACTGTTTGAACAGTCCATAGCAACATCACGGACCAAGGTTTGTATTAGAGGAGTTGTACCTTTAATACCGATCAACAAATTTAACGGAGACGCTTGAGTGGTCTTTTGTTTTGTGATGTTCAGTACGAGCTGCAAGCGCCATAACTCTTCGGACCACTTACTTTTCTTGTTATTAGTCTCGACACGTAACATGTTAAGAAGAGTACGCACGTATCTCTCCACTTGGCCATTCGCATGATGCATCTCGGGAGTTATGTAATGTATGGTGCATCCTAAATCATTAATCCATTTTACGAAATTTGTGGATTCAAACATGCGACCTCGATCAGTAACAATAAGGTGTGGAGTGCCAAATAAGGAAACAGCGTTTTTAAACGTTTTCTTTAATTCGTCATGGTCCTGTCTGTAAAGGGGATAAGTTAGACAGTACTTCGAAAAAGCATCGACCATTACTAAAATGTGCTTATAGCCATTTGACTCCGGTAAAGGGCCCAGGACATCGGCATGAAGGGTATGAAAAGCAACTTCTGGCTTGTTCCATGACGTAATGGGCTGTAAAGGTGCTCGAGGAATCCGCTTATTAGCTATACAAGTTAAACAGTGTCCTATGTACTTTTTTACAAAAGCATGAAGACCGGGAAACCAAAAGTGATTTAAGATCAATCCAATAGTCTTGTCTACTCCTATGTGACAATTCTCATCATGAAAGATTCTAAGTAAACTTAATCTGTGACCTTTCGGTATAAAGCAAAGTAACCTTGATTGCTCACCTACAGGCGAATATCGATGATAAAGAATCTCATTGTTTTTAACGTAACGACCAGCATCTAACTGTCCGTCTTCTAACTGTTTAATTAATTTTTGTGTTTCCTCATCACCTGATTGTGCAACTTGAGCCCAATTTCGCGGCCTATCTATGTTATTTACAACGCGGATGGGGTTGCGACTAAGATAATCCGCATGGGGCAGTAACACACCTTTTCTATAGACAATTGTAAACGTGAAATCTTGTAGATACACCCACCACCTCGCTACACGAGGTAGTAGGTCCTTTTTATTTTGCGTAGCCTTTAACGCGTTACAATCTGTAATTACCTTAAACTGGATGCCTATAAGGTAATGCCGAAAGTGACGTAAAGCTTTGACTACCGCCAACGTTTCTATCTCATAGGAATGGTATCGCACCTCTGCCCCATGTGTGACTTGACTATAATAAGCAACAACTGATTTATGACCATCCAAACCTATCTGGAGCAATACTGCGCCATATCCTCGACTACTAGCATCCGTATGGACCTCTGTCTCTAAATCAGGATCAAAGATAGCGAGAATAGGCTCAGTCGTCAAACACTTTATAACCTCATTACGAGCTTGGTTTTGTTCTTCGTCCCACTTAAAATCTACGCCTGTCTTAGTCAAACGAGCAATACACGAAGTTTTTAGAGCATAATTTTCTATGTACTTTCGAAAGTACCCTGCTAATCCTAAAAATTGTCTGACTTGTCGGACATTTTCGGGCACTGGAGAATTGACCAATGCGGTGATTTTAGATTTAGAAGGGCATACTTTCCCATTACTGATTACTCGACCTAAATACTCTATTTCAGTACTCAAAAATGAACACTTTTTCATGTTTAATGAAAACCCAGCGTCTGATAGCGTACGCAAAACATCACGCAAAATTTGTAGTCCTTCATCAATGCTATTACTGACCAATAAAACGTCATCAATATAAACCATCACCGTGCCATTGTTTATGAAACAACGTAGCGTATTGCTAATTATGCGCTGGAAGACAACTGGCGCATTAGCTAGTCCAAAGGGCATTTTCATATATTCATAATGCCCTTCAGGCGTAACGAAGCCAGTCAAGGGAATTGACGCATTATCAAGGCGAATCTGATGGAACCCTGATGCCATATCAAGGGTTGTAAAGTACTTTCCCTTACCTAACCGATCTATATGGTCCTCGATCAATGGTAAAGGGTACCTATCTTTTACAGTGATTCTGTTTAAGGCACGAAAATCAACGCACATTCGATCTGTTCCGTCTTTCTTTTTAATTAAAAGTATGGGACTCGCGTACGCAGATTCGGATTCACGGATTATTTCTTTAGCTAGGAGGTCGTTAATTATTTCACGTAACCGCAACTTCTCGTTAAAAGATAATTTGTACGGCCTATAATATACGGGCGCATCACTATTCAATCGAATGTGCATGCTACCGGTGGTCACAGTTGAAGTAGCAGTTCCAGTTATCATAAATTTAGAAAATTCATTAATTATTTGGATAAGTTTTTCCTTTTCGCTGCCAACAAGCGACGTCTGGATAGGATGCTCATTCGATTCGATAGCCGAGACTTTTGCAGGGACAGCACTAAAAATTAAACGTTGATAATCCTTTGTGCGTACATACATTACTCCCTCGCGATTAAGGACGTCAGTACCTATTATGATAGGTGCATTCATACTTTCACTGGGCACAATCAATAGGTCGACTTCAAGTGTAATTTCTTTAAACTCAATAGTAAGTGTGACATATGAAAACACCCGAGTGATAGTATTTCCAACACCTTTTAACTCTCGATAAGTGGTTTTAGTAGCGCACGACAAATGATTTACCACAGAGGACGATATAAGAGAAACATCTAGAGCGCCGCTATCGATCAGAATGTCAATGGGTATTCCTTGGATTACTCCAACTATAACATCTCTGTAATTATTAATGTTGGGTAGGGAACAAAAATTTACGTTGGTCTTTTTATCAGAACGTTGTTTGGCGAAACAATCGTTGATATGATGCCCAGTTTTCTTGCAATACGCACAAACAATTTTCGTTCCCGACTTTACATCACTGTTAGTCGTATTTGTGCTAGTAGTAGATGGTTTTTGTTTTGCATGACAGTTTATTTTTTTATGTCCGGTTTGTCCACATGAAAAACATTTAAGCGGAGTCTTTTGTACGGGACGTTTGGCGAAATTTGGTTTCACATCCTCCTTACATGCTGCATAGTCACGATTTAAACGTTTTTCATGCTTACCCTCAATCGGTTTCACAAAAGTAGAAAAATAATTAACTAACTCGTACGGTTTAAGGTTCTCATTCGTAGCTGCCGCTTTAATGTTGGGTTCATTGATACCACGTATAATAATAGCACTAATGAGTTCGTCACTCAAACCTTTAACTATTTGTAATCGCATTAAAGATCGACGTACATACTCCGCGTACGTAGTAAAACTATCGGAATTGGTGCTCATGACCTCATAAAGAATGTTCGCCACGTCAATCTTTTTCACGCACAAGGACTTAAAATCTCGTTTAAAATTACTCCAAGACCGGTCTGTAGTAACCCAATCATCCAACCAAGACTTTGCATCACCCTTAAGACAATGACCGATACGCGACAAACATTCAGCATCATTCCACTTATTCAGAATTTGCGCTCGATCTACCTCATCAAACCAGGCATCGACATCGTGTACATTAGGGTCAAAATTTGACACGTAAAAATCACGTGTACTACCGTACTTTAAAGAATGAATGGCTTTCACAATTTTTTCCGTTGAATCATTATTTATTGACGGTACTTCGACATTAGTCTGCATAGCTACAGACGACCTATCTTCTAACGCATTTAAACCTGGACACGATTGTTTGTAAAGACTCGCGTAATCCTGAATTACTCCTAGATCGCGGGCTGCACGTCGAACGGTTTCGATGCCGACGTTTCGAAACTTTGCGACTCCTAGAACGCGAACGACTATGCGAACCACTTCGCGAACGATTTCGTTTTCCCATTATTGCGATTTGCGACACTAAATACGATAATGCACGGCAATCAACAAAATATTACAACAGAAATCAATAATGCGTTAAATAAAACGAAATGTGGGTAGTTATGCCACTTCTGATAAAAGCTAATAAAACAATTCTCTTTACAAAAATAACAAATTTAATGATTAAACTAAAACTTTACTATAACGATTATTGATTTCGGTCTTCATACACACTTAACAACTAAAGAATATTAATTTTATACGATACGTAAGTGATGCGCCCGTCCGCAGAGCCGTCTCGAGCAAAAGTAGCTGTCAAACGGCAAATCCATGGATCTGGGTATTTTAGGTCTTTCTGTCAGTTGATTTTGACAGTTCGGCTAACGTCACATAGATGATGTTTCCTTATATTATAATAATTCTTTCTTTTATATGTTTGTTCTTACTGTATTACAACTTTGGAACTATTGTATGTTCAGTAATTTTATGTTTTATGTCAATTTTATTTTGATTTACTTTTGTTTAAAATTGTAATTTTACTATTTTCTTCTTTTTATCTTTACTTCTATTTTTGCAAACATTAAAATGTTTAATTATAAGCCCGAGAGGTGATCTGTACCTCAGGATCTTCCTATCTCAGACACCTTTCTCTATATAAGATGTACAAATGTGAACCAGCACCTTAAAGTTTTGATGTGGAGATAAAATAAAGATTTATGATTTATGATCATCAAACTCGACTGGTATTTTCAGAAAACGATTACGGCAGTACTTGATTGATGCACAACGGAAATTGGACATGGTCAATATGAATGTCTCGCTTATACATATAATTGTCAATTTCAGTGGAATGTAGTGTATGGGTTAGTGTAGTGCGAACAAGTGTAGAACAATAAAATTAGATCAGCCTCTGCCTGACACAACAAACAAAATACTCGCTTTATTCGTTATTTTTAACCGACTTCAAAAAAGGAGGAGGAGTTTTTTTTTTTGTGTGTATGTTACGCGATTACTCCGCCAATTGTGGACGGATTTTCAAAATTCTTTTTTTGTTCGAAAGGAGATACTTCTGAAGTGGTCCCATAGTCACCAAGTCAGGATCTGATGATTGGATCCTGGAGAAATCGAGGGCAACCCTCAAATTTTATAGGAAAACTTACAGCGGTTTTGGTATTTTCTACAACAAGTGAAGCATTTGCGTTCAATAAGAATCATTCTATCATCAGATCTGATGATGAATCCTAGAGACAGGCACCGGAACTCAATAATAAGACAATGTATCTTAGCTGTGTTTGGGCTTGTTGGAATTGTAACTGTATGCAATTTCCAGGTGTATGTACAAGTAATAATTAAAAAAAAAATAGAAATCTTTTTATTTTTTTTTATTTTAGCCGACTTCTAAAAGGAGAAGGTTATCAATTCGATTAGTTTTTGTTGAATGTACACCGATTACGCTGAGACTTATTACTTTACTAACTTCTTTAGTTTGATGCGGAATAGTTGCTATTTGGTCCCATAAAAACTGTTATATAGTTTGGCCCTGTAGTTTTCATTTTATTTTATTTGTAAATTTATCACGTACACCTATTTCTCCGTGATTACTGGACCGATTTACATGAATCTTCATTCATTTGGTAGAGAAAGCTTGCCCGGTTCTCCTGCCTAGCCTTTTCCCAAACTATCTTGGGGTCGGCTTAATGGGATGATACTTGGCCCATATGAATTTTATTATCTTTGCTTTGGTACTTTTTGAGTCATCGCCTTTATTATGCATTTTGTCCTTTGTCGTATGTATGGACGATGTGCTGGTGTCTAGTTACAATGTAAAAATGATACTAGACAAGAATTTAAGTGAGATACCACAACTGAAAAGGGTATAATAAAAACTTTTTACAAAAAAAAATAACCGACTTCCAAAAAAAAAAAACAAAAAAGTGCAAAATAATATTTTACTTTCGGAAGTCGGTGGCAAAAAAAAGAAAGAAACAACAACAAGACAACCGACAAGTCACCGACTGACGAAAGTAAAATATTATTTTGCACTTTTTTGGTTTTTTTTTTGGAAGTCGGTTATTTTTTTTCTTAAACACTTACCTTGTTTTGTGTTATCTTGCTTTTTTTATTATCTTTAGTTCACTACTATTATATATCACTCTGAGCGGTCTAAATTAACTTATGTAACATGTTCGTTTCTAGCTCACAAAAATATCTTTCATCATTTTCATATATTTATTAGTATACCCGCAGCTACAAAAATTTACTACAATAAAAATGTGCAATTTAAGCCAACGCCATGGGTGGGTCGTGCATCACACTCGGTCGCGTGCGGCGCAGTGTGTTGCTACGGACTAAAATGGTGTGTTATGAAATACCTGTTCCTAGTTTTAAAATAGTTTTATTTTTACCATTATTTTAGTTTATTTGAATAAAAAACTACATAATATTATGATATCGTACACAATATTTATATAATTACTGTATTTACTGACATCCGTACACTCACCATTTAGGTTCAGTTGAAAACCAGCGTCGGTCACTAGTTGTCCGGCATTATGCTGAATTGGGCCTATTTGGCGCTGCCGTGAGTCACACAGTATTTCTTGTTTAGTTTTTATTTTTATTATGTTTTTCTTTTTTTTTAATATTGTGTGTACTTGTAGCAATTGCGCCAATAAACGTTTTTTTCTTTCTTTCTTTCTTTTCAACTTCTTATTTAAATATATAATTTTAACTCATTCGTGTTTAATAAATAAATCTTTCACTCAAATATAACTTTTGTTTTCTCTGTAATAAAAGAAAACTTTAAATTCCCCATTTTGTACGTGGCAGAATAAGCGCAAACCTTATGCGCGGTAAATAAAAAAAAACCTCATCCCTTTAGTTTGTGGCTGATCGCAATGAGCGCGCATAGGAAAACTGATTAATTTTTCCCACCATAGCGAATCATTTTTCAAAACTCGTTTTCACTGTTGAAATTATAGTTATTTATTAATTAAAATGTCTACAAGTAGGTACTAGTTACGAAGAAAATGATTTATGTTGTACACCGCCCGATATAAACCCGATATGTGAAGCCCTTTACGTTAAGGAAAGTTTACTACCTGAAAACTCCAAGGAACAATATCTATTATCTACTAAATAAAATGAGTTTTTATTGTTATTTTATTCACAAGTGTGTTGAAAAACGTCGTATGATACGCGTGTGTATTGGTGATTACCGTCCTCGGCTCTCTTAAGACCCTCACCTAACGGCTCGGGTCTCAATGGCCCCTCAGCGGTAATCACCAACATTACACACTAGTACCAAAAAGGTGATAACCAAGAAGAACTCGTTTCGTAGTTCAAAGATGACTGCCGTGGAATCACTCATGGATCATAAGCAAAATTTCCAGCCGCCATTACCGTATCGGAAGTCAAAATTACACAACGAATCTAAAAAATCGTTGTCAGTTGTCAAACAGTTAACCTCTCCAGCCCCGTGGTTCCCATATGGGAACGCCAAACAATTCCGTTGAGCCCCGAGGTTCCCATATGGGAACGCCTCGTACAAGCAAACTTAAACCCTTATCGTACGTAAAGTAAGGTTCTAATTCGTTTGTAAAAATTTACGTCTCTGGCCAACTAGTTCGATTAAAATGAAACCAAACATACCAACCTAACAACTGCACAAAATTATTAAAAAAATAAAGAAACGCGTCTTTGTCGACTGTCAAAATGATTCATGGCGGCCAGTGTGGAACGGTGGTGTTTTGTTTTGGAATGCAGTGAAATTTTTGTGTTTTGTGTTGTTAAACTTTGGTAAGTAAATGTATAGTATGTTATAAGTGTATAATGTAACTTTTTAGATAGTCATTTGCTGGAAAAAATATCTAAAAATTATGTTTTTGACCCAAAAGTTTCTCCAAAAATTCCTTTGTTGTGAAGTTCGTCAGTCGAAATTGAAAATATGAATTTGACTCTTTTACAATGAAATATGGTCTTGGAAACATTAGTAATAAGCGAAAAAATAGTGATAATTAATAATTTCATGCATTCGAGGTATATTTATTGATATTTCAAGTATTTTCATGCATTGAACTGCGCAGTTAGAAAATGGCCGATTCTAATAAGACGTTTGAATTGGAATCTTGCAAGAATAATTTATGTAGGACTCCTAAAAAACTGTCATTAGATTACTTGTATATTTGTTATGTTAGATCTAAAGTTTCATGTAAATTGATTCAGTAGTTTTACCAAAAAAAAACAAACTACGACAACAGTATGTTTGCGGCGAGCTCTCTGAATTCTATGCGATGTTTATAATTCTCAAGTAGTTATAAAACAGTTGTTTATATTGTAATACATGGTCTCGTTAATCAAAAACCCGAAACTAGATAAGAACTAATAGAACTCGCGCGATAAGCTTTTTATGAGCGCAGGACACTTGACACGCTCGATGACGTCATTGTGAGGCCGGCTGGGTGTTTTACCGTTTAGCCGTAAAGGCTGGAGAGGACGTAATGCAATATTGCTCATCCCCCTAAGTTATTATTGCGATAATATACAAGGTGTTGTTTTGCATCCTCGTCAAATTCAAGGAGTTTACTATGCTAATCATTCTTGTCCCGAATCAAGAAATAATAAAACGGGTAGGTATTTATTTTTCTTATTTACAGAAATCGGTAAGTGTGAACCACTCGTGTTTTAAACGCGGGCCGTCTGATTCTCGCCCAATAAAAATACAAACAATCTCACACGTTTATTGGATAATTTCTTATTCCCTAAACTACGTTAAGGGGGTTATTCAGAAATACTGACAAACATAAACAACTAAAAAAAAACAGCGTTTATTAATAATTAACTAGGTACCGTAATTTTAATTGATTATTTATGTCTTGTGTGACAACCTCCTGAATTTTGACGAGGATGCAAAACAACACCTTGTAGTATTTAGCCTTGTATAGCCTATGTGCTATTCCAGACTATAATCTATCTTTTTACCAAATTTCATCCAGATCCGTTCTGCCATTCTGGCGTGATCGAGTAACAAACATCCATCCAAAGTTTCGCATTTATATAGTAGTTAGATCTTATCTATCTATATTCATAAAAACATAAGGTCACTCACTCATCACGAAATATCGAAAACCGCTTGACGTATAACGATGAAATTTTGCGACAGGGCTGGATTAAGGACGTCTAAGGGCTCTTGCAAGTTTGTATGAAAGTCCTTCTTTTTTTGCACTACAAAATTGAAATTTGGCAGGGAAGAAGCAGGGATTTAGCGGCAGGGCCGGATAAAAGAGGTCTAAACACTCTCGCAGGTTTGTTTGCAGTTCTGATTTTTTTTTGTACTACCGACCTGAAATTTAGCAAGTCTAGAGTTTAGGAGAAGGAGACATTAGCTAATAAAGAATTTTGTGACAACCTGGACTAAGGGCTCTCGCAAGTTTATAATGAAATCCTTGGCTTTTTGTAGGTACCTTAAAGTTGGTGGAGAGATAGAATATAGTTAAGACATGTCAGGTAGGAACAGATTTTACGACTGGACCGGTTTCAAGAAATATATAATCGCTTTTGCAGCCCTATGTGTTCAAAAACTTCATAGTACTTCATATCTTCATGACCACGCGGACGAAGTTGCGGGCAACTGCTAGTTATTACATAAATTCACCAGGTTAAAAAAGGCCCTTAAATTAGTACTTTTACTAAACAACATTGCGCTGAAAGAAGGACGCGCACGTTCGCGAGAAATAGAAAGAGTGGAGGGATCCCTTTGCCCAGGAGTGGTACAGAGCAGGCTAGAAAAAAAAAATATTGTCTTAATTTATTAGGTCATTCATGTGTACTTCACTCACCCCCGACTGGAGCAGATGGAGCAGCATCCATATTGTAACAAATAAACCAATCAACACACAAAGACTACCTACACAATCGTCCTATCGAAAAAGTGAAGATATTAGATATATATGTATTCTTATTTATTGACACAGGCGCAGACACATACTGTTTACTAAAAGACACCAGAAGAACTAGTCACATTATCAAACTTATAACATAGTTTAAATTGTTACATAAGATGATTGTTACTTTTTATCACGAATCACCAAGGGTCAAATAAAACAAGTACCTATAAACCAAATGACGCGATTACGCGAATACCTAAGTACGCTCTGCGGTCTCTACATGTATGTAGATTCAGCATTTCCTCCCCATTATCCTGTTAGGTTCCGATGTGTAAAACAACTATTTTTGTAATAGATTATTTATTGTTATCGACTAAATGTGCTGGCAACATCGAAAACGGTGGAATTTTGTGCGATCTATGGTAAAAGCGGTCGGTTAGCGCGGGAATCGCGGGCGAAAATAATAGCTTGTTGGTTTTTTTGGCGCGTCGAGGTTTTACGCACATTTTTCGTATTTTGCATTAGATAGCAATATTCAAGTACCTGGTCTAGGGTATTATTATAGGAATAGTATTGTCAAAACCCTAACCATTGTAGCATCGAATTAAATACATATAATACCGAAGTGCAGCAGTTTTATTATATTTCAGAAGTGGTAAGTACACGCGTATATAAAGGGTGTAAAACACCTCTTAACGAAGCCGAAAGGCACTGGTTCTCCCTGTCATTGCGATCGTTTTTTTGTTCTACACCATACCTGGGAACTTGTATTTAAAAAAATACTTGTCAAAAAGTTGGAACTTTGACCCCTAATATCTCCGTAACTAGAAGGTAGTTACGGAGATATTAGGGGTCAAAGTTCCAACTTTTTGACAAGTATTTTTTTAAATACAAGTTTTTAATGTATGATTTTTACTTTAAACACCTCCACGACCCCCGTACTATTCAATTCGTCCATCAGCATAATGTTTTGAGTGCGTTACATTGAGTTCTACCAAAAAACGTGATTTTACACCTCCCAAAAAAAAGTCGTTTCCCAGCAATAATTTTTGCGTAAAGTTACTTAGTTTCATGTACAGAATGCTTGGGATGACGTGATTTACACCGTGTATAATGTGATTGGTTTTTCCTAAACTTGCCTTAACACAGTGTTAATAGATTACGAATTCATTAGATTTTCAACAGTGAAATACCGTTTGACAATAAGTAATTAAATATGAGGGGAGTCCAGAACAAGGAAACTTTCTTATTTTTTTTGTGGTTTTGCGATTCTTGTCCTTTCTGTGGGGTTTCTAAAAGGGGAGATTTTTTTTTGTTATTTTTGACCTGAGACGCACCGTTTCCAAGATATTTTATAAAAACCCTACAAAACTTTTAACATGTATGTGTAGTTTTATTGTGTATTCGTTCTAAAACCAGTTTTATTTCTGTTTTATGGATTCTGAACCATGCCGCGCGATCGAGCGACTACCTCGCGGCGCTTATCAACGCCAATAAATGGGTCCATTGCGCCACGCAGCCGAAGCAACGCATCGCAACGGCAGTGCTAGGCGAAGCAGACACAGGTCGGGCCCTCGAAGTCGAAGTCGCCATGCAGCCGAAGCCAGATCAAGAGCGGGTAGCAGAGGCATTGCGAGGCGTCTCCGAAGTCGAAGTCGCAGTCTTCGCCGGAGCCGTATTTCGTTGAGTCTACGTGAAAAGGAGCTGGAACAAGAACGGGAGCGCCTCAACGCTTTGGAAAACGAAGTGAGCAGAGCACGTAATCGTTTATCATCAAAGCGCCGCGCCGGTATATTTCATGTTCTCGTGAATCTTCCGTACATCGTGGTAACCGTGCTAAGTCAACACGTCGTACGAATTATAGCAACAACCATGATAATGTTTCTAATAATGCGGAACAACCTGTGAGATCAAGTAGCGTTTCCTTTAGTGTGAAAGACATAGCTCAATTGTTAAGTTCTATCAAACAACTCGCGTCCCAGCCATCAACCACTCCACCGATGAATCGTGGTGGTGATTCTAAAAATATTTTAGCAGAGTTTAACCCTTCATTGAAAAATCAACGCATTGACGTATGGCTTAACAAAGTAAACGAGTGTGCTTCTGTTTATGGATGGGACGAGAGAACAACGATTCATCACGCGATGCAGAAACTTCAGGGATTGGCCAAAATCTGGTACGAAAGTTTAAATTCTATTTTGTTTACGTGGCCTGAGTGGCAGGAAAAGTTACTGAGTGCATTCCCATTCGAGCAAAATTATGGCCAAGCCCTAGAAGAAATGTTGAAGCGGAAAAGTAGATATAATGAACCCATTGAAAACTATTTTTATGATAAACTAGCTCTCTTAACCTTTTGACCGCCACAGTCGTGTCTAGACGACAAACCAAAATGTGCCCAGCACGCCACGGTCGCGAATGGTTGACAGAATTTTAAACGTAAATAAATGTCATTAAACAGCATTGTTTTGTGTTTTTCCCTTGTTAATTATTTACCTTGACTCTTCTTCATTTATTTGAAGTGAACTGCTTTCATTAGATTTCATCTGTAGTAACATAAGATGACAAAAAAGAAAACCAGTTAAAAAGTTCGTGCCCTCAAAGCCACAGTCACCTCAACAGGACACGTAGTGATGTAGGCAGCAGTCAATATAACAAGAATATCGACCTCGACGGCAACCTACGTTATATTTGATTTACTCTGAATTCTGCATTATTAAACAAATAAAACATTTGATATTGAAGTTTCATGTTTGAGAAATCAAGAAAATTTTATAATACTGAACTATGCGCTCTTTAAAAGTCGAGTGTTAATAGATTATCGATTGATTGTAATGACTGCAATGCCCATCCCTATCACCCATTGTATTGTCTGTGCCGGGAACGCCATAGTCGTCTATGATTGACAGTCCCATGACGTCAAACGAGGAAAATTTTTGAATAGAGTAGTTCTTTTGCTGTTATTATTATTGTTTACTGTATACATTATTATTAATGGATAACTATAATATGAGTAGTGAAGACTTATTAAGTATATTGCAAGGAGTCGATACTGACACGTTTATAATGGTTTTTATTTTTAATACTATCCTACCTAAAAATACATACGTATATCGATATAAATCAATATACAATTGTTGAATTAAACTTATGTTGATTGTCTTATACATATTGAACGGTATATAATGTGTGAAGGTATTAAAAATGGTGTGATTGTTCTACCAATTTCTACCACCCAGCTTTTTAATAAAAAAACTGATTTTTATAAAATGTTTTATTTTATCTTTTGTGAACTTCATGTTTGTAACACTTAAGAAACTATGTCCAGGTAGCTACCATTATTCCTCATTATTTCCTATTCATTACAGTGTTGTATATTGTCTACATTCGAAAGTAAACAACACTAACACAGTAAACGGTATTTACTTCTGCACTGATGTCATCAGTGACTGGCGTTATACTAAAGCATTAATATTGCTTGTTCTTCCAAAGAAACTTAAATTTTATTAGTTGACAATGTTAAAAGTACAAAACGAACAGAATAAAATATTTCGATATTATTAATAAGTATCGGTGTCGCACCTCTAGAGAAGAAGCGAGCAATTTCAAGAAATACGTGCCAACTGCGCCACTGTCGTCTTAGGGTGACAAAAAATTACGTCATGATGGACAATAGTGCTGTGATACTATTGACTTGGTTTTATCGATTGTTGTTTCTATTTGTGGAATAAACGCCGTAACTATGACACAGATTATTACATTTATGTCATAAAGTACAAAGCGCGATGAAATAAAACTCAACACAAGGATGGTATAATAATCTTTATTGAAATTAAAACCCATGTAAAAAAATGTTGTCAGTTTTCTATGAGCTTTTTCGATATAATTTCGCCCTCACTATTATTTTGTAGGTATTAAATTATGAATTCGGAGCCTGGCGCTGAGGGCACGCTTTTTCTTTTTTGACGTGGCGGTCAAAAGGTTAAAATCAGTGTGATATTTTCGATAAACGCGCAGTTAACTGTATTATTTACGGTATTGGTGATAAGTCACTAAAATCCGCAGCTTTGGCACTAAGGTGCAGTCATCCTGATCAATTATTGCAGTACCTGATGAGCAGCAAAGATAATAACACAGGCGAACGAGAAGCTAATTCACGATTCAGATCAGGCAACGATTCAAACTTAGCAAATACTAAGGCAACAACCAAAACTAATGGTTCCTCAACTATTCATTGTTTTAATTGCAAAGAAAAGGGACACATTATTTCTAAATGTCCAAAGCCTCTCATAACGTGTACTAAGTGTAGTAAAGTTGGTCATAGTGCTGATAAATGTTATTCAAATTCCGAAAAGAACAGATCTAAGGATCCAAGCAAAACTTTGATTATTTCAGCATCTGAACCCAATTCTAAATTCATTAAAACAATAAAAATTAATGGTCGGAATACAAAGTCTTTCATAGATTTTGGTAGTGAAGTCTCGTTGATTACCGAGTCTCTTGCAGTGGAACTAGGACTCCAGCATGACCACGTACAAACGGTCTTGAAAGGCTTTGGTAACGAATTAGTACAATCGGTAGGAAAAGTTAACGTTGAACTTTGTGTAGACGATGTACCCGCTAACATTACTTGCCGTGTGGTGAGCGACAAATACTTAGATGTACCCGTTTTAGTTGGTCAGACTTTCACAGAACAGCCTCATGTTGTTGTGCATAAAACTGTCACACATTTGCAATTTATAAACATTGATGATGAAATGCCATTTTCACAAAATCATACAGATAGGGATAATGTGGTCAAAGTTAGTGTGCCCAACAGCGTGATGTTATATGGAAGAGCTTCGGTAAGAGTTTCAGTAGAGCCCCGTTGCGAGGGCTACATTATGTTAGATGGCAAGTTGTTAGGTAAGCCGCATTAGCAGTGTGTAGTGGCGGGTGGTTTACACTTGGTCAAACATGGGAGAACGATTGTCGATTTAACGCCTCTGAGTTCAGAATTCTCACTACCTTTAGGGTCAAACCTAGGCCGAGCAGAAGTCGTTAAGGTTGTGAATCGAGTCCTTGTACCAGACGCATCAGTCTCTTCAAAACTCTCTAACAGTCTTGACATTAGCGAGATTCGAGTAGGAGAGTCTATAACAAATTTTGACAGGTCAAGGTTATTCGATCTATTGCAAAAATACAGGCATTGTTTTGCTTTTTCGCTCGAAGAACTAGGCTGTACCAATATCGTAGAGATGAGCATCGAGGTTAACAGCAAAACACCGGTAGTTTACCGTCCATATCGTTTGGCCCACAGTGAGCGTCAAAAGGTTCGCGAAATGGTAGATGACATGCTCAGCGCCGGTATCATCAGAGAGTCGGCATCCGAGTATGCAAGCCCTATTGTATTGATTCGCAAAAAGGATGGTAAGCTCCGGTTATGTATTGACTATAGGATGCTCAACTCTATAACGGTAAAAGAACGTTATCCCATGCCAATAATAGATGATGAAATTGCTAGGTTGTCCGGACAAGCTTACTTTATCTCTCTAGATTTAGCATCCGGCTATTACCAAGTGCCTATCACTGAGAATTCAAAACCGCTGACTTCTTTCGTGACGCCAGACGGTCAGTACGAATTTAATCGTATGCCGTTCGGCTTGGCAAATGCGCCAGCAGTTTTTCAGCGCATGATGAACAAGGTTTTGGGTTCTGCACGGTTTAATGAAGCTACAGCCTAACTAGATGATCTCCTTATTTATGGAACAAGCGTAGATAACTGTTTGGTTAAGTTAGAACATATATTAAAGTTGCTTGAGAAAGCCAACTTAACGCTTAACTTAACCAAATGCGAATTTCTGAAGGATAAGTTAGATTATTTGGGGTACGAAATTAGCTCTGCCGGCGTTAGGCCTGGTATGAAGAAGATACAGTCGGTAACAGATTTTCCTCGTCCTTCGAATCAGCATGGTGTGCGCCAGTTTTTGGGGTTAGCGAGCTACTTTCGCAAATTTATTCAGGATTTTGCTCAAGTCGCGCACCCTCTCAGTAAACTGTTAAAGAAAAACGTTTCTTGGTTGTGGTCTTGTGAACAAGAGCGGGCATTCAATACCCTCAAAGAAAAACTCGTCTCAAGACCTATCCTGGCGATCTATGATCCATCTGCCGAAACCGAGCTGCATACTGACGCTAGCCGTGTTGGAATTGGTGGGATTCTCTTGCAGCGTCCGTTTGGGTCAAAATCATTCAATCCCGTCGCTTTTTTCAGCCGCCAGACATCTCCAGAAGAGAAAACTTCCACTCTTATGAGTTGGAAACGCTAGCGGTCATCTGTTCTCTAAAAAAATTTAGGGTGTATTTGTTAGGGCAAAAATTTAAAATTGTGTCAGACTGTGGAGCGCTACGAACTACTTTTACCAAGCGCGATTTAATTCCCCGAATCGCGAGGTGGTGGCTCATGATGCAGGAGTTCGAATGCGTGATTGAGTACCGTCCGGGTGTCAAGATGTCGCATGTTGACGCTTTATCTAGAAATCTCCAAACTCAGAATCAGTCTAGTGAAGTGGATACGTATCCCATGGTTATGTTATTGAACAGTGATGATTGGTTGCTTACCCTTCAGTTGGGTGATTCGGAGTTGAATAGGATACGCGACATTTTACACACAAAATTGGATCCAGAAGGGCTAAAATATATTAAAGATAACTACGTTATCAAAGATAACGGGCTTTACAAGCGTGTCGATGGTGACCCTGACAAACTTCGTTGGGTAGTCCCGAAGGGAGCTAGGTGGCAGTTGTGTCGTCTTAATCACGATGAAATTGGACATCTTGGCGTTGAAAAGACCTTAGATCGTATTAAAGGCACTTATTGGTTTTCTCGTATGACAAAATTTGTAAAAAAATATGTGAATGCTTGTCTCGAATGTGCATACTCCAAAACAAAGTCAAACAGGTCCGAGGGTCTATTTCACCCTATACCCAAGATAGAAATCCCGTTTCATACGCTCCACATCGACCACCTGGGCCCCTTCGTAAAGTCTAAGAAAGGTAATTCTTACTTGTTAGTAGTGGTTGACGCTTTTACTAAATTCGCCTTTATAAAACCGGTAAGAAATACGAAAACTTTAACCGCCTTAAATGTATTGTTAGACATTTTTGACATTTTCAGACCATCCGATCGCATAATTAGTGACCGCGGTACATGTTTCACCTCTCATGCGTTCAAAAGATTCTGTACCGAAAAGGGGATCAAGCACGTGTTAAATGCAGTCGCTAGTCCACAATCGAACGGACAAGTGGAACGGTATAACCGTACTATTCTTAATTCCTTGACGGCGCAGAATCTAGGAGACGACGAAAGGGTTTGGGACACAAAGGTTGGCAAAATTCAGTGGGGTTTAAATAACACCGTACAGAAAACAACGGGGAGAACCCCAGCGGAGGTAATGTTCGGCACTCACATGAGTAGTGAAATAGATCCACGTTTAAATGAAATACGTCAAACTACTAGGGACGAAACTGATCTTGTCACTATTCGCGAGCAGGTAAAGGATAGGATCGATGAGGAACAGACTAAACAAAAACATCGTTACGATAAGAATAGACGTCCATCTCGTACGTACGCAATAGGAGAATTAGTCAAACTTACAAAAACTTCGTTTAGTAATGACGGCAAAAGCAAAAAGCTTAATCCAGTTTACGTAGGTCCATATCGCGTAGTTGCGTCGCTCGGTAATGATCGATATGAGTTAGCCGCGATTCCCGGATTAAGTACCACGAAGAACAAACGTAAAACTGTATTTGCCGCTAGTCGAATGTTACCATGGGTTCATGTAGCTGCTTTAGAGCTTTACGAAAGTAGTACTGATGATGATGAACTTGATGACTGTAAAGAAAATTCAAGTGAATAATTTTGTAAAAGTAAAATGTTTTTATTTTCCAAAGGAGTCCTATTACATTAACATGAGTTTGGTAAAATATGGTCAAACTATTTAAAATGCAAATGCAATTGTTTTTAATTATTAGTGTTATTGAATTCAATATGTTACTTAATATTTTAATGTGTACCTATTGTATTGAGAAACCTAATGAACTCCAAAAGTGGAGTAGATTAGTGAACTCCAAAAAGGGAGTAGATTAGTGAACTCCAAAAGTGGAGTAGATTAGTGAACTCTAAAACTTGGAGACGTAAGAGAGTTCCAAAAGTTGGAAATGGTTAGGGAACTCCAAAAGTTGGAGGACTCCAAAAGTTGGAGACGTAAGAGAGTTCCAAAAGTTGGAAATGGTTAGGGAACTCCAAAAGTTGGAGGACTCCAAAAGTTGGAGACGTAAGAGAGTTCCAAAAGTTGGAAATGGTTAGGGAACTCCAAAAGTTGGAGAACTCTAAAAGTTGGAGACGTAAGAGGAAATTCCAAAAGTTGGAGAACTCCAAAAGTTGGAGACGTAAGAGGAAATTCCAAAAGTTGGAAAAGATTAGGGAACTCCAAAAGTTGGAGTCGTAAGAGAGAACTCCAAAATTTGGAGACATAAGGAGAATTTCCAAAAGTGGGAAGACTGGGAAGTGTCGGGACTTCAAAATGATGTAAGAGTTATTATTATTGTTATTTTTTTTATTTTTTTTTTCTGATTCAAATAAGTTTTATAATCTAGTATGTAATTAGCACCTTTATTTGTAGCTATTGTTAATTATAATAATGTAATTAGCTGAGTGTTAGGTTTTGGTCTCTACCTGAGAGCGTGTATGACACACGTTGTCAGGATGGACGAGTGTTAGGTTCCGATGTGTAAAACAACTATTTTTGAAATAGATTATTTATTGTTATCGACTAAATGTGCTGGCAACATCGAAAACGGTGGAATTTTGTGCGATCTATGGTAAAAGCGGTTGGTTAGCGCGGGAATCGCGGGCGAAAATAATAGCTTGTTGGTTTTTTTGGCGCGTCGAGGTTTTACGCACATTTTTCGTATTTTGCATTAGATAGCAATATTCAAGTACCTGGTCTAGAGTATTATTATAGGAATAGTATTGTCAAAACCCTAACCATTGTAGCATCGAATTAAATACATATAATACCGAAGTGCAGCAGTTTTATTATAATCCACCCACCCAATCCGTTTTATTGTTATCCTGATCAATCCCAAAATCCCAAGAACCTCACAATTAATTGGATTGCATTCTCAATAATTGTATTCGCGTTGATTTGGCTTTTGTAAAGACGATCATATTTCAAATGGCTGCCTATCGGACTCTGGTGGTCCCTGAGATCTCTCTGCATGCTCTTCACTGTTATGAAAGATCTATGTGCTCCCGATTATCTAAAAACTTATTTCAAAGTGTTGGGCAGTTCTCAGCTCATTTGTAATCTTCGTGCTTCCAAAAATCTACTCCTATATTTATTATTAATTCCTTCACACCGCACAGGGTTTATGTTTATGTCCAATGCATACGCTGTCTCGGTCAGTGGGTACGGATTTACCTACGCTTACGGGCAACGGGCATATGAGAAGCAAAGAAAACAATTGGGACAGAAAACAGTTCGGACTTTTTTGTTTCCGAAAGGGGTTTGGGTAACTTTGTATGAACCAGTGTTATGATATTTTTTCACAGCGGCCACAAAGATAATTGTTGTTAACGTATAGTGGAATATAAAATAATTATAACTTCTAAAAGAATTTGTCGAAAATTATATCGGAGCATAAATATTTGATGCCAAAGTTGTGTTGTTCGTTGATTACTATTATGTAATTGTTTGCATACCTACTGTTTTATCTAAATTGTTACGTATTTTATCTAAATTGAACTATTTCTTATCGCTTGCTATATTTCATTACTTGCCAGAATTTGATCCTTATTAACGACACTATCGAATGGTGTAATAATACACTGTGTGTTTTTTTCCAAAATCAATGGGTTTCATTCAAGAATTTTAATAATGATGCAAGTAATGATGCATGCAAATCTAATGATGCAGTTTTAGTTTGAATTAAAATCGGGCTTGAGACTAATTTGTGTATTTTTTTGCTATTCCTCATGGTTTCGGATTTGGCCATCCACTCCCACTTAAAAAAAACATTATGTATATCGTATTTATTTCTATGAACAAAATCACACTATGAACATCCGACGCGACGCGATTTTTTTTTTTCATGTGTAAATATGATAATATGCCTTGGAAGACTCTGTCAAACTGCTCAGTTGCTTTGGGGGCAGCGGGATCTAAGCTAGACCGCCAGATCAGGCCAGTGGTCGGGTGCTGGACTAGGAGGTCTACAATTTTCCTCTTTATGAGTTTGTCCACCTCATCCAGTATCACGATGGGCCGGTATGCAGGTGGGAATCTGCAGGGAACTCTTTCTTAACTTTCCAGTGTACTTCCGATGTGGAAATTGACCCCGCTCCAAACATACGCATAAGAATCCTACTAATCGGGGCCCAAGAGCCCCAATGGCCAGAACCATGTAAGGCAGTCGCTCCATGTAAGATACTGGTATTCAGCTGCACCGGTTGGACTGGAAGACGACCCTTACACGGTTAGGAAAAGGCATATGATATGAATGAAATGTTTAACAGTGTTAATATATTTTTGACAAAATTCTCATTTTAAGATTTAAATTGACCAATTCAAGATCATCATAACCAAATTCGTAGTTTGAATGTTTAGTTTATCAAATGAAATAGACTCTTATTTGTGCGACATCTAATGAGAATCCGGACTACTAATATTATAAATGTGAAAGTTTGTGAGAATGGATGTGTGGATGTTTGTTACTCTTTCACGCATAAACGGCTGGACCGATTTGGTTGAAATTTGGTATGTAGATAGGTTATACCCTGGATTAACACGGGAACGTCGGGATTGAGGTACTAGGAGAACATAGTTTACCGGGAGATAGTTGAGCGTGGAGTTGGCGATGCCCTGGCGCGTTATGTTCTTGACGAGCGTGTCTGGGGTGGCGTGGTCGGGATTGAGGTACTAGGAGAACATAGTTTACCGGGAGATAGTTGAGCGTGGAGTTGGCGATGCCCTGGCGCGTTATGTTCTTGGCGAGCGTGTCCGGGGCGGCGTGGTCGGGATTGAGGTACTAGGAGAACATAGTTTACCCGGAGATAGTTGAGCGTGGTAACCTTACCTACCTACATTATAATATCAGAAAAATGAAGGAATAGGGTAGGGTAGGGTTGGGTAGGGTAGTTAGGTAGGTTGGGTAGGGTAGGTAGGTAGGGTTGGGTAGGGTAGGGTAGGTAGGTAGGGTTGGGTAGTGTAGGTAGGTAGGGTTGGATAGGGTAGGTAGGGTTGGGTAGAGTAGGTAGGTAGGTAGGGTAAGTTGGTAGAATAGGAGGTAGTTAGTAAAAATAGAAAATAGTCTGGAATAGCATATAGGATACTTTTATCCCGGTACTGTGATCCCGCGGGACAATTACCGAAAAAAGGCGGGCGAAGCCGCGGGCAGAAGCTAGTTAAGTCATATTTGAAAGACTACGACATGACTAAGTTCCGAAACCTGAAACTAGATGGCGCTGCAAACTGAGAACGAGATTTTCACAAGTCTCTTTTACAACAACGCTTTAAAAAAGGTGGTTTCATTCGAAAATTATTAATTCTTAATTATTCACATAGTATTCTTTTATTTACTTATATAAAATACAAAAACAATACTTTTTTTATTTTTAAAACTATAATGAAACATTTAAATACCTTACCATTATTTAAGTTTTGTGCCACTTGATGCTAAGTTAGGTCTAAAAAAAACCAGCCAAGTGCGAGTCTGACTCGCACACGAAGGGTTCCGAACCATTATTTATAAAAAATACTTTTTTGTCTTTCTTGATATTTTTAGTATTTGTTGTTATAGCAGCAACAGAAATACATAATCTGTAGACATTTCAACTGGCTAACAATCACGGTTCATGAGATACAGCCTGGTGACAGACGGACGGACGGACAGCAAAGTCTCAGTAATAGGGTCCCGTATGACCCTTTGGGTACGGAACCCTAAAAACACTTAATGATAAATGTGTATAAAGAATACATTTATAAAATTTAGTTTTTTTTTCATAAGAAGTTATGCGACAGCGCTCCTTCATTTACCCTCGAAGAACCTGAAATCCTGGAAAGAAACAACAATGTTTTATTAAAACAATCTTGTAAGGGAAAATATTATACTGTTGGGATTTCATCAAGAGCGATAGATATTGGGCTTGCTTGGGTCCAGTCCAGTCCCCGTAACAATAGGTACTGACATTCATGTCTACCACTCTGCCCTTATCATGGCCAAGCAATGATAGGACAGATGATATTCAAGGTTGAACATCACCTAACAGCACGGAATTGCACTTTTTCCATCCTATTCCTATACTTTTATGCTCAGGCTCTGTTTCTCGCTTTAGCAAATGACGGGTGAACAAGATCAACGATGAAAAGAATGAAAAATGCGATACCGTGCTCATAGATGTTAAACTTTTTGAAAAAGTAGACATTTTGCAAAGTTGTCATTTCGCAAATCGGTCATTTTGCGAAGTTGACATTCTGTCAAGTTGTCGTTTAGCGTATATCTGTTATCTTACTGGCCGTTAGTCTAGCGGTCGGTAGCGCTACCGCTGAGCATGACGCCCTGGGTTCGATTCCTTATAGGACAAAGTGTTATTAAATTTTCATTACCAGCCCGTATTCTAGATTTGTGCCTAGTTAGGTGAATAGGCTTCTCCCATTACATGGGAGTCAAACATAACATTCGTTATGTGAAACCATAGATACGTCCGTTTTCTCCTAATGTACCGATAACAGGCGTGATTTAAACAAACTGGTTACAAACTTACAATGAACACACATGCTACGATGACGCCTAGCTTGTATTGCAAGGCGAGGTCAGCAGGGAAGGTGATGACAAAATCATTCTTGCGGGAGAAAAGCTCCTTTTTCCACCCGCGCCACAGTTTGTGGATGCTGCCTCTCGGGGTCTTGTCCATTGTCTGAAGCTGTAATATAATAAAGCAACGTTTGAGTTAATTAACAAACGATCATAATAGGCTTACCTATTACCTCACCGGCTACATATGTGTTATGTAGCAGCACTACAAAAAGTAGAACAGGGCATCTCTGGCACAATTGAAGATCTAGCTCTACTAAATTTATCCGCGACTAAAGACTATAATACTATTGTATTATAGGCTTTAGTCGCGGACCCGACTACAACTGTCGGGCAGTAGTCCACCAGACGAAACACCCGTCTGTTCGAAGAATCTTCCCTGTTTGTTCCCTTCCCTTCCCTTGTTCTTCATATTAACGGTTACATACGCAACGGATTATCTTCGATAACCTAAGAAGTCGTTTTGTTCGGGAACCAATGTAGCCCCCGTGACAACATAAGACACTGCTTTATCCCCTTGACGAATAATCTTGCAGTCCCGGGTCTGAGAAAGGCATACGAGTGTTCGAAGCACAGTAACGAAGCTACCTGGAAGATAGCAATTTCACTGATCTTCCCCTTGAGCCTCATGACAGGCTGCTCCTGAGGGTTGTTGATGGTGAAGAGCGGTGTCAAGCATGTTCTCTCCATGCGGACCACGCTAACCAGCTGGTTGTCCAGGAACAGTTCTATTTTTTCCGAAACAGACATGCATCCTCTAGGACGACGGAACCCGAACACCTGAAAATATAGAAGATTGATAAGGAAAATGAATAACTCAAATCTAAAATCTGGGTTGTCATTGTGAATGTCATCACAATGACAACCCAGAGTTTAAATTTGTACCCGATATGTGGTAATCTAGTATCCAAAGTGATGTTATAAAACGGGCCAAGTGCGAGTCTTACTCGCACACAGGGTTCCATAGCCCCAAACCGGTTCTTCTCCATAGGAAACGACCAACCCGAACAGTGCAGTGCAGTTTTACGGATATTCTATCTGTCTGACTAAATAAATTAATTGAATTGAGTGCACCTTTTGTCGACGTTTTATAAGTGCCCATGTAGGCCTATGTAAAATAAAATATTTTGATTTTGATTTTGAAACAATATAATAACAATATTTTGAACGGTCATTCATTAGTAAACTTCCACTCAACCGCAAAATTTAATTTGTTTTTCATAGTAAGATAATGAAAAACTAAGTTACTGCTGCATTTTGGTGAAAAAGTACTATTCTCAAAAACTAAATATCAAATCTTATTCAAATCAATTTTCATTGAAAGTTTTTTTTAACGTTCTACATCCCAATATTTCGTCAGATTTTTTTTCCTCTTACTTTGGAAATTAGAGGGAGGGTCCGCAATGTGGGATATCCTTAATCTACAATTTTTTTTTTTGTACAAACATCGTTAAGCGGTTCACAGAATACATCTACCTACCAAGTGTCAGCTGTGTAGTCCTAATAGTTTTGGAATAAAGTGGCTGTGACATACGGACGGACAGACAGACAGACAGGACGAATGTATAAGGATTTCGTTTTTTGCCATTGGAGTATGGAACCCTTAAATGCTGGGCGTTGCAAGTTACCTGATAGTATCAAAGAATAGGGGGAGGTACTCTAAGGTCACTCAAGTCTGAGTGTGGCAGACTGACTTTCGAAAATTATTGTTTCAAACACCGAAACAGACACACAATAGGTAGAGAGTAACATATATGGATGCTTGAACAACATTTGAACAACATATCAAGAGAGCTGTTGGTCAACACTTGTGACATTGTCTGAGGCAGCTTTACAAAATGTTGGTTAAAAAAAAATGTAAACGACGATCGATTTACCTCACGTCGACTCACTCCAACTAATGATATAAAAGGTTTATATCATTAGTCGGAGGGAGGTTACACAAAAGACATAAATAATCAATTAAAATTTCGGTACCTAGTTAATTATTAATAAACGCTGACTTTTTTGGTTGTTTTAGTTTGTCAGTATTTCAGAATAACCCCCTTAACGTGGTTTAGGGAATAAAAAAATGATCGAATAAAGGTTTGTTCGTGTGTAAGCAAGGTTATAAGGCGAGGATCAGACGGGCTATGTTTAAAACACGGGTGGTTCACACTTACCGATTTCCGCAAAAAAGAAAAATTACCTACTTACTAATTTTATTATTGATTCGGGACGAGAATCATTAGCATAGTTACCTCCTTGAATTTGACGAGGATGCAAAACAACACCTTGTATAAACCTATTGTTCATTAAGGTGACCGCAAAGACTTGCATGACGTAATGCAACATTGCAAACATCGAGGACACAAATTGAGATAAAGCCAGGTTTGCCGATCCAATGGACGGGTTGTGTACGTAAATAGCCACATTTTTAACCCCCGACCAAAAAAGAGGGGTGTTATAAGTTTGACGTGTGTATCTGTGTGTCTGTCTGTGGCATCGTAGCTCCCAAACGGATGAAGCGATTTTGATAAAATTGGTGTCATTTGAAAGGTATTTTAATCGAGAGTGTTCTTAGCTATGTTTCGAGAAAATCTGCTCAGCCGTTTGAAGCTCATCACCTCTTTTCTAGTTGATGAAGGGATTTAAACAACTTCTACGGGTCTAGTTGATTGGAAATTTGTATTCTTGTCACTTTCTTACCATCGGCATCGCCAGGGGAGTAGGCTGCACAACCCCTTTCCCCCCTAAAAGCTAAAGTTTTTTTTTTTATTCATATCTTTCCTTGTTTTCGTTAATAAGCGAGAAGAGGCGCAACACCAAGAAAAGTGGAAGGAATGGGAGTAGACCTATGCCCAGGAGTAGGACAGTCAAGGCTAAGAAAAAATAATTTAAGTTTAAAAGGCATGAAATAAAAATTAAATTAAAAAATTTAAAAAACCCCCGACGGACAAAACCTCTAAAAAATCAAAAATAAAATTAATCCAAGCGTCGTAGCGTCGGGGGACCGCTAAGTAGACCGCTTAGTACATAAAAATATATATACAAACAAAGCAGACCCCCGATGCTACGACGCTTGGATTAATTTTATTTTTGGTTTTTTAGAGGTTTTGTCCGTCGGGGGTTTTTTAAAATTTTTAATTTAATTTTTAGGTCATTCTACTTCTATGTCAAAAAGCTTACACAATAATATGTTAAGAAAAAACTCTGTTCGATCCGCGAGGTTACTATTAGGTATCGAGATTAGATTCTATTTATGTAATCCTTTTGGGATATTAAGTAAAAAAATACTCCGACAAAAAATTAATAAAATGTACTAAAATAAAGGAAACTGACTTGGCAACACAGGACAACACCCCGGTCGCTTCTCAGGTAGTGACGTCATAAACAAACAACTGACGATCGGAGATACTGAACTAATGCTGAAATTGGTGTTGTCACGTTTTAAAAGTTTGTTAGATTTTAGGGAAATATCATTGGTATACGTGTATGCCACTATCGAATCGGACAGGGTTTTTTTTAACATATTGGGTACTAGCTGCTGCCCGCGACTTCGTTTGCGAGGAAATTTTGATGTTTCATCCAGGGACAAAAAGAAGCCTATGTCCTTTTCAAGGATATAATCTATCTACTTGCCAAGTTTCATAACGATCCCATCAGCCGTTTAGTCGTGAAAAGGTAACAAACAAACAAACAGAGTTACTTTCGCATTTAGAATATTAGTAAGGATAAGGATAGCTGTGCTTGAATTGCGGGACTCTTTTTGATGCCCCACTCGCCAATATTAGGTTTCTTTTCCACTTGAAGAGCCTACAGAAAATATTTAAAAAAATACAGACTTATCCCCATTTTCTCCCTTGCTTTGGTACATTCTAGTGGGCAATCTTCCAAGTGGCATTGCTTTAAAAGTGTATTCCTAAAACGATTTTCAGCAGGATCTACCAGGTTATAGGTGAGGTAAGACAGAACTACAGGTAGGACGAACCAAGGTAAATAGGTAAAAGCCTTCTCAGCACACGTGCCTATCACGTGAATATTCTACAGCACATCTATGCTCACCTTTCTTCCGGTGTTCTCCACGCCGTCAAATATAAACGGTCGGTTGGCTCCACCTCGGAAGCAGGTGTCTGGCACCTCCTCGTCCATGGTGAACAGGACTTCGTCCCCACTGAAGACCGTGTAATTGTTGCCATTGTAGCCGGAACTGGTCTGGTGGACGTTGACGGTAGACAGTTGCATTAGGCGTTCCAGACCTGGAACTAAAATTTCACAGTATTGAATCATTTGTGAAGTGCATAACTGTATCATAAAAATTGTGCGTGGAGTCCCTCCGCGCGGAAGAAGTGAAACTTCGTAATACTACACGCATGCGTTTGAGTGCCACGCATTCACTCTCATTCATTTCTTCATTCAAATAATATTTTGTTGTTTTCTTGTTGTATTATTTTTATTACATAAGTTTATCGAGGTTATTATACTCATAGAAATTGATCGAAGGCTGGTCACACCGAATAGTCGAATGCACGGATGTTTGCACGCCATCTTGTGTACCTAGTAGAACTACGTAGTCACAAATCTTGTAATACTGCCATCTCTTTGTGAGAAATAGAAAATATTCCCCCTCCATGGTAGCGTTAAACTTGTTGGAAGTCGCATTAGAAGTTTCACTTCAACATCACGCTTGTAAGGCGGAGGTGTAGCTACTATGGCCCATCAACCAGCCCCAAATCCAGAGGGCTGCTCCTGAGAATTGCCTGATCCCAAACCAGGACTTCTTGCATAGCATAGTCTTAAGGTGAAAGCGCCAGGGTAGGTCCGCGAAATATTTACGTTTTTTTGCAATTAGCAGGTCAGTGACAATTTGTATGTTGAACAAAATATGATTTATTATTGCGACCGTAACACGCATGTATTTACATAATTATAGTCATTAAAATCATCAATAAAACCGGATAAAATTTCCATTGTAGTCCGCCCTTTAAGTTCATTTAATCCCATGAATATTTCATGATAAAATCATTCAATGGGATTAAAATTTAAATTTCGCGGGTTACCATGGCGCTTCCCCCTTAACAGCATTGTGATTGTGATATTTATCAGTTAAATAATTCATCTGAGTGATCTACTTCACTCACCTGGGACTGGAGCAGGCAGAGCATCAGCCATTGTTTACAAACAAACAAATCTAGAATCAACTCAAAAATACTAGCTAGTCAATAACTCCTATCAAAAAACTAACAACACTTCATTCTTATTTAGTGTGCGTCCGCAAATTATACTCTATATAATTTGCGGACGCACACAATCAAATTCAATGCATTCGTTGTCTGTGAATTCGAACTTCTTGTGTAAGTCCGCAAATTATATAGAGTACGGTCACAAACGTAACTACGTTTAATTTTCGTTGGTTGCCGAAGTTACGTTTCGGAGAAAGAGAGTAGACCTCCTGTTTCCATCATTTCAGATTATTCGAATATATGTCTTCTATTGCATAAATAGAGCGTAGTAATTATATGTATAGAGCGAGTTTATTGTGCGCACTTATGGAGGCCAACTGCACAATAACAAAATTATCATAACAGTTTCGATACTTCACTAGGTAGTCAAGTTTTTGGGAGTCTTAATAAAAGAGTTGAGTTACGTGTGAGCAGAAGCGCATGCTCTCGTGTAGTTTCTCAAACTGAAGCTAGTCGCTACATGCGGGACTTAACGCTACTTATTTGCTAGATTGGCAAAATGCATCGAAGGTTCCAGAGGGGCCACCCTGAACTGGAACGGTGCGTTTTACGCTCTCACGGTGATTACGCGTCGTGGTTCAGGTTGCACAACTCCTCCCTCAAGAACGAAATTATCAGAATTGGTAAGATTCTGATCATTTCGCTGACAGTTAAACAATATAGTTTTATATCTAAAAACAAGAATGGTTATAAATCCTAAAGGTAGAATTACATATAGAGTTACAGTACCTAAGCTAATGGTTTTCGTGTACCGCACCATAATTTTCACTTTGCTTATTTTCACCACTTGAGCTAATTCTTTCAGCTCATCTAGATTTACATCTTTCATATTCACTGCATAGTGGTCTATTGATACGTTTTTCAGGCTTCAACTCTGGTAGCATAACGATTGGAATTTTTGGGTAATTCAGATGTGTAGGAGAAAACTGGTGTTTTCGTTGGTGTATGTGCCCGACGTTAAACGTAGGTAAGTAAGTAAAAAAAAAAAGTATTCTTTAGATTATTCGAAACGAATTCAATGTTAAAGCAGTGTAACCTATTAAAACTTGAGGGGTTAGGACATAGTGAGGCTGACTGTAGAAGCATCGTCCAGAGTAACTATGTATGTCCCTTGTTATCATTTTCATTTTCTACTAATGTTATATTTTGAATATATAAAATCCAACTTTCACGGCCAATTCGTTGTACTTTAAAATGACCCATGAGTGATTCCACGGCAGTCATCTTTGAGCTACGAAACGCGTTGTTCTTGGTTATCACCTTGTTTTACCAATAAATTTATTTTGAAGGGGGCATTAAAGTAAAAAATGCATCCCACGCTTTTTTCTTCATTTAAATTTATTAAAATTAATTTTCTAGTTTCGAGTTCGGTTTTCTATAAAAAGAGTTTTTTTTTGTTTTTTTAAACTATTATTTATTTTCTACTTTTTGGTTTGGTTTACTTATAATTATGTAATAAGTTGCTTGTTCTAAATTAATTTCGTGATAACTTAAGTAACAGTAATTATTTTCCAAATTATTCATGTGTACAGCTGTAAAATCTATATTTAAAATAGTAAAATCTCTATTAAGAGCGTGTTTTTTTTAGTTTTTGAAACATTTTTTTTGCTCTGCTGAATTAAAAATTCTATTTGGTATTCGAAAATTTCCTAATATTAGATAAATCGGTTGAAGATAATGGTTGAAATTTAAATCGATTCTGAAACATTTCTCCGACACTCGTTTCGATCAATTCCTGCCTTATCGACTATAGATGAAAATTATATAAATTAACGAAAAACTTATTTTGCAAATTCAAAAATGTAATAATTGATCAAATTAATGTATTGTCATCGGTCCTTGATAAATCTACAAAGTTTGAACGAAATCTGGAACCACCGGTTGGACTGGAAGACAACCCTTACACACTTATTAGGAATTTCCCTTGAACACTTGTTAGGAAAAGGCTTGGCATATGATATTATTATGAATAAAATGTTTAACAGTGTTAATATATTTTTGACAAAATTCTCATTTTAAAATTTAAATTGACCAATTCAGGATCATCTTATATTAACCAAATTCGTAGTTTGAATGTTTAGTTATTTGTGCGACATCTAATGAGAATTTGAAAAACTACGGCACTGCTAAGTTCCGAAACCTAACACTAGATGGCGCTGGTAACTGAGAAAGATTTTCACAAATCTATTTTACAACAACGCTTTGTACTTACATTTTTAATTGAAAAAGGTGGTTTTATTCAAAATTAAATAATTCTTAATCATTCATATAGTAGATTATATAAAAAAGAACAATAAGTACTTATTTATTTTCAAAACTGTAAAGAAAAACTTAAATACCACTATTTTTAAGTTGTGTGCCACTTGATGCTAAGTGAGGTCTAAAAAAACACTTAATGATAAATGTGTATAAAGAATACATTTGTAAGTTAATTTATTTTTATAAGAAGTTATGCGACAGCACTCCGTCATTTGCCCTCGAAGAACCTGAAATCCTAGAAAGAAACAACAATGTTTTATTAATACAATCTTGTAAGGGAAGATATTATACTGTTGGGATTTCATCAAGAGCGATAGATATTGGGCTTGCTTGGGTCCAGTCCAGTCCCTGTAACAATAGGTACTGACATTCATGTCTACCACTCTGCCCTTATCATGGCCAAGCAATGATAGGACAGATGATATTCAAGGTTGAACATCACCTAACAGCACGGAATTGCACTTTTTCCATCCTATTCCTATACTTTTATGCAACAGGCTCTGTTTCTCGCTTTAGCAAATGACGGGTGAACAAGATTAACGATGAAAAGAATGAAAAATGCGATACCGTGCTCATAGATGTTAAACATATTGACTTTTTGAAAAAGTAGACATTTTGCAAAGTTGTCATTTTGCAAATTTGACATTTTGCTAAGTTGACGTTAATATGCGAATTTAACGTTTTGATAAGTTGTCATTTTGCGAAGTTGACATTCTGTCAAGTTGGCGTTTAGCGTATATCTGTTATCTTACTGACCGTTAGTCTAGCGGTCGGTAGCGCTACCGCTGAACATGAGGTCTTGGGTTCGATTCCCTGGTCGGACAGTGTTATTACATTTTCATTACCAGCCCGTATTCTGTATTTGTGCCCGGTTAGGTGAATAGGCTTCTCCCATTACATGGGAGTCAAACATAACATTCGCTATGTGAGGGTACCATAGGTACGGCCGTTTCCTCCTAACGTAGCGATAACAGGGGTGATGTTAATAATCTGGTTACAAACTTACTATGAACACGCATGCTACGATGACGCCTAGCTTGTATTGCAAGGCGAGGTCAGCAGGGAAAGTAATGATAAAATCATTCTTGCGGGAGAAAAGCTCCTTTTTCCACCCGCGCCACAGTTTGTGGATGCTGCCCATCGGGGTCTTGTCCATTGTCTGAAGCTGTAATATAATAAAGCAACGTTTGAGTTAATTAACAAACGATCATAATAGGCTTACCTATTACCTCACCGGCTACATATGTGTTATGTAGCAGCACTACAAAAAGTAGAACAGGGCATCTCTGGCACAATTGAAGATCTAGCTCTACTAAATTTATCCGCGACTAAAGACTATAATACTATTGTATTATAGTCTTTAGTCGCGGACCCGACTACAACTGTCGGGCAGTAGTCCAGCAGACGAAACACCCGTCTGTTCGAAGAATCTTCCCTGTTTGTTCCCTTCCCTTCCCTTGTTCTTCATATTAACGGTTACATACGCAACGGATTATCTTCGATAACCTAAGAAGTCGTTTTGTTCGGGAACCAATGTAGCCCCCGTGACAACATAAGACACTGCTTTATCCCCTTGACGAATAATCTTGCAGTCCCGGGTCTGAGAAAGGCATACGAGTGTTCGAAGCACAGTAACGAAGCTACCTGGAAGATAGCAATTTCACTGATCTTCCCCTTGAGCCTCATGACAGGCTGCTCCTGAGGGTTGTTGATGGTGAAGAGGGGTGTCAAGCATGTTCTCTCCATGCGGACCACGCTAACCAGCTGGTTGTCCAGGAACAGTTCTATTTTTTCCGAAACAGACATGCATCCTCTAGGACGACGGAACCCGAACACCTGAAAATATAGAAGATTGATAAGGAAAATGAATAACTCAAATCTAAAATCTGGGTTGTCATTGTGAATGTCATCACAATGACAACCCAGAGTTTAAATTTGTACCCGATATGTGGTAATCTAGTATCCAAAGTGATGTTATAAAACGGGCCAAGTGCGAGTCTTACTCGCACACAGGGTTCCATAGCCCCAAACCGGTTCTTCTCCATAGGAAACGACCAACCCGAACAGTGCAGTTAAGTTTTACGGATATTCTATCTGTCTGACTAAATAAATTAATTGAATTGAGTGCACCTTTTGTCGACGTTTTATAAGTGCCCATGTAGGCCTATGTAAAATAAAATATTTTGATTTTGATTTTGAAACAATATAATAACAATATTTTGAACGGTCATTCATTAGTAAACTTCCACTCAACCGCAAAATTAAATTTGTTTTTCATAGTAAGATAATGAAAAACTAAGTTACTGCTGCATTTTGGTGAAAAAGTACCATTCTCAAAAACTAAATATCAAATCTTATTCAAATCAATTTTCATTGAAAGTTTTTTTTAACGTTCTACATCCCAATATTTCGTCAGATTTTTTTTCCTCTTACTTTGGAAATTAGAGGGAGGGGGGGCACACACGTTTTACCACTTTGGAAGTGTCTACGAGTCTACTGTCTACTATCGCGTATCTTTCAAACGATTGACTTTGATAAAAAATGGTTTTAGGAACCTCAATATCATTTTTAAAGAACTATCTATAGACACCCCGCACGTATAGGTTTGATAGTTTTTTTTTAGTTTCAGTTCCGTGTGGGGAAGGGATATCCTTAATCTACAATTTTTTTTTGTACAAACATCGTTAAGCGGTTCACAGAATACATCTACCTACCAAGTGTCAGCTGTGTAGTCCTAATAGTTTTGGAATAAAGTGGCTGTGACATACGGACGGACAGACAGACAGACAGGACGAATCTATAAGGATTTCGTTTTTTGCCATTGGAGTATGGAACCCTTAAATGCTGGGCGTTGCAAGTTACCTGATAGTATCAAAGAATAGGGGGAGGTACTCTAAGGTCACTCAAGTCTGAGTGTGGCAGACTGACTTTCGAAAATTATTGTTTCAAACACCGAAACAGACACACAATAGGTAGAGAGTAACATATATTGATGCTTGAACAACATTTGAACAACATATCAAGAGAGCTGTTGGTCAACACTTGTGACATTGTCTGAGGCAGCTTTACAAAATGTTGGTTAAAAAAAATTGTAAACGACGATCGATTTACCTCACGTCGACTCACTCCAACTAATGATATAAAAGGTTTATATCATTAGTCGGAGGTAGATTACACAAAAGACATAAATAATCAATTAAAATTTCGGTACCTAGTTAATTATTAATAAACGCTGACTTTTTTGGTTGTTTTAGTTTGTCAGTATTTCAGAATAACCCCCTTAACGTGGTTTAGGGAATAAAAAATGATCGAATAAAGGTTTGTTTGTGTGTAAAGCAAGGTTATAAGGCGAGGATCAGACGGGCTATGTTTAAAACACGGGTGGTTCACACTTACCGATTTCCGCAAAAAAGAAAAAAAGAAATATTACCTACTTACTAATTTTATTATTGATTCGGGACGAGAATCATTAGCATAGTTACCTCCTTGAATTTGACGAGGATGCAAAACAACACCTTGTATAAACCTATTGTTCATTAAGGTGACCGCAAAGACTTGCATGACGTAATGCAACATTGCAAACATCGAGGACACAAATTGAGATAAAGCCAGGTTTGCCGATCCAATGGACGGGTTGTGTACGTAAATAGCCACATTTTTAACCCCCGACCAAAAAAGAGGGGTGTTATAAGTTTGACGTGTGTATCTGTGTGTCTGTCTGTGGCATCGTAGCTCCCAAACGGATGAAGCGATTTTGATAAAATTGGTGTCATTTGAAAGGTATTTTAATCGAGAGTGTTCTTAGCTATGTTTCGAGAAAATCTGCTCAGCCGTTTGAAGCTCATCACCTCTTTTCTAGTTGATGAAGGGATTTAAACAACTTCTACGGGTCTAGTTGATCAGAAATTTGAATTCTTGTCACTTTCTCACCATGGGGATCGCCAGGGGGGTAGGCTGCACAACCCCCCTCCCCCCTAAAAGCTAAGGTTTTTTTTTTATTCATATCTTTCCTTGTTTTCGTTAATAAGCGAGAAGAGGCGCAACACCAAGAAAAGTGGAAGGAATGGGAGTAGACCTATGCCCAGGAGTAGGACAGTCAAGGCTAAGAAAAAATAATTTAAGTTTAAAAAGCATGAAATAAAAATTAAATTAAAAATATTAAAAAACCCCCGACGGCCTAAACCTCTAAAAAATCAAAAATAAAATTAATCCAAGCGTCGTAGCGTCGGGGGACCGCTAAGTAGACCGCTTAGTACATAAAAATATATATACAAACAAAGCAGACCCCCGATGCTACGACGCTTGGATTAATTTTATTTTTGGTTTTTTAGAGGTTTTGTCGGTCGGGGGTTTTTTAAAATTTTTAATTTAATTTTTAGGTCATTCTACTTCTATGTCAAAAAGCTTACACAATAATATGTTAAGAAAAAACTCTGTTCGATCCGCGAGGTTACTATTAGGTATCGAGATTAGATTCTATTTATGTAATCCTTTTGGGATATTAAGTAAAAAAATACTCCGACAAAAAATTAATAAAATGTAGGTACTAAAATAAAGGAAACTGACTTGGCAACACAGGACAACACCCCGGTCGCTTCTCAGGTAGTGACGTCATAAACAAACAACTGACGATCGGAGATACTAAACTAATGCTGAAATTGGTGTTGTCACGTTTTAAAAGTTTGTTAGATTTTAGGGAAATATCATTGGTATACGTGTATGCCACTATTGAATCGGACAGGGTTTTTTTTTAACATATTGTGTACTAGCTGCTGCCCGCGACTTCGTTTGCGAGGAAATTTTGATGTTTTATCCAGGGAAAGAAACGAAGCCTATGTCCTTTTCAAGGATATAATCTATCTACTTGCCAAGTTTCATAACGATCCCATCAGCCGTTTAGTCGTGGAAAGGTAACAAACAAACAAACAGAGTTACTTTCGCATTTATAATATTAGTAAGGATAAGGATAGCTGTGCTTGAATTGCGGGACTCTTTTTGATGCCCCACTCGCCAATATTAGGTTTCTTTTCCACTTGAAGAGCCTACAGAAAATATTTAAAAAAAATACAGACTTATCCCCATTTTCTCCCTTGCTTTGGTACATTCTAGTGGGCAATCTTCCAAGTGGCTTTGCTTAAAAGTGTATTCCTAAAACGATTTTCAGCAGGATCTACCAGGTTATAGGTGAGGTAAGACAGAACCACAGGTAGGACGAACCAAGGTAAATAGGTAAAAGCCTTCTCAGCACACGTGGCTATCACGTGAATATTCTACAGCACATGTATGCTCACCTTTCTTCCGGTGTTCTCCACGCCGTCAAATATAAACGGTCGGTTGGCTCCACCTCGGAAGCAGGTGTCTGGCACCTCCTCGTCCATGGTGAACAGGACTTCGTCCCCACTGAAGACCGTGTAATTGTTGCCATTGTAGCCGGAACTGGTCTGGTGGACGTTGACGGTAGACAGTTGCATTAGGCGTTCCAGACCTGGAACTAAAATTTCACAGTATTGAATCATTTGTGAAGTGCATAACTGTATCATAAAAATTGTGCATGGAGTCCCTCCGCGCGGAAGAAGTGAAACTTCGTAATACTACACGCATGCGTTTGAGTGCCACGCATTCACTCTCATTCATTTCTTCATTCAAATAATATTTTGTTGTTTTCTTGTTGTATTATTTTTATTACATAAGTTTATCGAGGTTATTATACTCATAGAAATTGAGCGAAGGCTGGTCACACCGAATAGTCGAATGCACGGATGTTTGCACGCCATCTTGTGTACCTAGTAGAACTACGTAGTCACAAATCTTGTAATACTGCCATCTCTTTGTGAGAAATAGAAAATATTCCCCCTCCATGATAGCGTTAAACTTGTTGGAAGTCGCATTAGAAGTTTCACTTCAACATCACGCTTGTAAGGCGGAGGTGTAGCTACTATGGCCCATCAACCAGCCCCAAATCCAGAGGGCTGCTCCTGAGAATTGCCTGATCCCAAACCAGGACTTCTTGCATAGCATAGTCTTAAGGTGAAAGCGCCAGGGTAGGTCCGCGAAATATTTACGTTTTTTTGCAATTAGCAGGTCAGTGACAATTTGTATGTTGAACAAAATATGATTTATTATTGCGACCGTAACACGCATGTATTTACATAATTATAGTCATTAAAATCATCAATAAAACCGGATGAAATTTCCATTGTAGTCCGCCCTTTAAGTTCATTTAATCCCATGAATATTTCATGATAAAATCATTCAATGGGATTAAAATTTAAATTTCGCGGGTTACCATGGCGCTTCCCCCTTAACAGCATTGTGATTGTGATATTTATCAGTTAGGTAATTCATCTGAGTGATCTACTTCACTCACCTGGGACTGGAGCAGGCAGAGCATCAGCCATTGTTTACAAACAAACAAATCTAGAATCAACTCAAAAATACTAGCTAGTCAATAACTCCTATCAAAAAACTAACAACACTTCATTCTTATTTATAGCGACATTCGCAGACACTGTAAGTGTTTATTTGAAGTACAAAACAAAACAATTATTTTACCGACTTTATCAAACTTAAAACAAAATGGTTGAAAGCGCTATTTATGACGATTTCACACACGACGACGATGTGTTTTAAACACGAATCAATAGGGTCAATTAAAACGAATTTATGACAAAACAACACGAATAAGTCCGGGAACGCTAGTAATATATTCTTTGCGCGGAACGCGCATCTGTTCCGTCCAAGGCCAGACGCCTGACTGACTGGCGTACCGTCCGAGAATGTTATCGAGACTAGTTTTGCTAAATTTTCAGGTCACATGCGGCCACCAAACCAGGAGGTCTACTCTCTTTCTCCGAAACGTAACTTCGGCAACAAACGAAAATTTAACGTAGTTACGTTTGTGACCCTACTCTATATAATTTGCGGACGCACACAATCAAATTCAATGCATTCGTTGTCTGTGAATTCGAACTTCTTGTGTAAGTCCGCAAATTATATAGAGTACGGTCACAAACGTAACTACGTTTAATTTTCGTTCGTTGTAGAGATGAGTCCGATATCATGTCACATGTAAAAATCATCGATATTTTAAAATCATTTCATCATGCAATGACAAAGACAAAATCATCAATGCTTTTAAATCATTATTAGAATGAACGCGAACTTCGGTGATTCGGATCGGACGGTCTCGGGGGCGCTGCGGTGTGAAATTGTGAATTGCGACTTTGCGATGCTGCGCGATCGGCGATACTGAAGTCACAGAACTCACATATTTCGATAAAATGACAATGACCGGGACTGGCGCAAGGAACGGCAATAATGCTTGCACTTGTTTACGTTTGCGTGCGAAATGTGCTGCATTAAAATACCCTGCCATGCCAAATTGAATTCCGCGGCTAAGTCACAATCTCGACCCATGCCTACATAAATAACTAATGATAATTTCACTAAGCCGTTCCGCGATCATTTCAGTATCTACTCACAATTGAAGTGACGAGATCTAATACTCAAATAAAAATCATTGATGATTTTGTCATTGTTCCCGTCACCGATATTTTTTTGTCATTGTCATGCAGTCACCGATACAGAAAAATCATCACTCAGCCCATCGCTAGTTCGTTGCCGAAGTTACGTTTCGGAGAAAGAGAGTAGACCTCCTGTTTCCATCATTTCAGATTATTCGAATATATGTCTTCTATTGCATAAATAGAGCTTAGTAATTATATAGAGCGAGTTTATTGTGCGCACTTATGGAGGCCAACTGCACAATAACAAAATTATCATAACAGTTTCGATACTTCACTAGGTAGTCAAGTTTTTGGGAGTCTTAAATAAAAGAGTTGAGTTACGTGTGAGCAGAAGCGCATGCTCTCGTGTAGTTTCTCAAACTGAACCTAGTCGCTACAGGTTGCACAACTCCTCCCTCAAGAACGAAATTATCAGAATTGGTAAGATTCTGATCATTTCGCTGACAGTTAAACAATATAGTTTTATATCTAAAAACAAGAATGGTTATAAATCCTAAAGGTAGAATTACATATAGAGTTACAGTACCTAAGCTAATGGTTTTCGTGTACCGCACTATAATTTTCACTTTGCTCATTTTCACCACTTGAGCTAATTCTTTCAGCTCATCTAGATTTATATCTTTCATATTCACTGCATAGTGGTCTATTGATACGTTTTTCAGGCTTCAACTCTGGTAGCATAACGATTGGAATTTTTGGGTAATTCAGATGTGTAGGAGAAAACTGGTGTTTTCGTTGGTGTATGTGCCCGACGTTAAACGTAAATAAGTAAAAAAAAAAAGTATTCTTTAGATTATTCGAAACGAATTCAATGTTATAGCAGTGTAACATTTTAAAACTTGAGCGGTTAGGACATAGTGACGCTGACTGTACAAGCATCGTCCAGAGTAACTATGTATGTCCCTTGTTATCATTTTCATTTTCTACTTGCTATAATGTTATATTTTGAATATAAAATCCAACTTTCGCGGCCAATTCGTTGAACTTTAAAATGACCCATGAGTGATTCCACGGCAGTCATCTTTGGGCTACGAAACGCGTTGTTCTTGGTTATCACCCTGTTTTACCAATAAATTTATTTTGAAGGGGGAATTAAAGTAAAAAATGCACCCCACGCTTATTTCTTCATTTAAATTTAATTTTCTAGTTTCGAGTTCGGTTTTCTATAAAAAGCGTTTTTGTTTTTTTGTTTTTTTAAACTATTTTTTTTTTCTACTTTTTGGTTTGGTTTACTTATAATTATATAATAAGTAGCTTGTTTTTTTAATATACTATTAATTCCGTGATAACTATAAGTAACTGTAATTATTTTCCAAATTATTCATGTGTACAGCTGTATTAATAGTAAAATCTCTATTTAAGAGCGTATTTTTTTTTAGTTTTTGAAACAATTTTTTTGCTCTGTTGAATTAAAAATTCTATTTGGTATTTGAAAATTTCCTAATATTAGATAAATCGGTTGAAGATAATGGTTGAAATTTAAACTTAACATCAATTCCTGCCTTATCGACTATAGATGAAAATTATATACTTAAATTAACAAAAAACTTATTTTGCAAATTCAAAAATGGAATAATTTATCCAATTAATGTATTGTCATCGGTCCTTGATAAATCTATAAAGTTTGAACGAAATCTGTCCGTTTAAAGTGGGTCAAAATCCCGCTCAAAGGAGTCGGTCACAAACAAACATACATACAGGTGAAGCTAATAAAAACCGTGTTAAATGAAATAAGTTTATCAAATTAATGTATTTTCATCGGTCCTCGATAAATCTACAAAGTTTGAACGAAATCTGTTCGTTTAACACTTTAACCGGACAGATTTCGATTTTCGCGCGATGCGCCAAAAGAGTCGGTTACAAACATACAAAGGTACAGGTGAAGCTAATAAAAAGCTTGTAAAAAGGATGATGTTTTATATACTAGTAAAATACTTACACCCATTTCTGTTTGTATATATGTGTTTAATTAAACCCGAGTTTAGCACAAAACAAGAAACACTTTTGAAAACTTTTGAGTTTGAGGTTATTATTGAAATTGCCGGTTTGGTTTGACATTAAATTTCAGTTTACAAAGAAAGTTTGATAAAAATCTAGTAAACTTATTTAATAAAACAATCAGTGTTTGCTGTTTTGTTTTATATATGATTACTAAATGTAGATTCTTTAGCCTAGCCTAATTTAAAGTTCAGTGAAGGCGGCCATTTTTAATGCTGCATCTTATTATCCTCGTTCATAGAAACCATTTTGGTTTTGAGACGCATGGTCCTACGAATCTACGATATATGTAGGCCTTAGTTTTTTTTTTATTGACAGTCGTTACAGGTCAGTCTGACAACCAATCCTACTAAGGACCTAGTCCTAACTGGGTGTTAGAGGTCAAATAGGCAGACTCTCCATGTAAGATACCGTTCTGGTATTCAGCTGCACCGGTTGGACTGGAAGACGACCCTTACACACTTATTAGGAACTTCCCTTGAACACTTGTTAGGAAAAGGTTTGGCATATGATATTATTATGAATAAAATGTTTAACAGTGTTAATATATTTTTGACAAAATTCTCATTTTAAGATTTAAATTGACCAATTCAAGATCATCATAACCAAATTCGTAGTTTGAATGTTTAGTTATTTGTGCGACATCTAATGAGAATTTGAAAAACTACGGCACGGCTAAGTTCCGAAACCTAACACTAGATGGTGCTGGTAACTGAGAAAGATTTTCACAAATCTCTTTTACAACAACGCTTTGCACTTACATTTTTAATTGAAAAAGGTGGTTTTATTCAACATTAAATAATTCTTAATCTAGTCTTAATATAGTAGATTATATAAAAAAGAACAATAAGTACTTATTTATTTTCAAAACTGTAAAGCAAAACTTTAATACCACAATTTTTAAGTTTTGTGCCACTTGATGCTAAGTTAGGTCTAAAAAAACACTTAATGATAAATGTGTATAAAGAATACATTTGTTAATTTAATTTATTTTTATAAAAAATTATGCGACAGCACTCCGTCATTTGCCCTCGAAGAACCTGAAATCCTAGAAAGAAACAACAATGTTTTATTAATACAATCTTCTAGGGGAAGATATTATATTGTTGGGACTTCATCAAGAGCGATAAGTGTTGGGTTTGCTTGGGTCCAGTCCCTGTAATAATAGGTACTGACATCCATGTCTACCACTCTGCCCTGTTCATGGCCAAGCAATGATAGGACACGTGATATTAAGGGTTGAACCTTACCTAACAGCACGGAATCGCACTTTTTCCTTCCTATTCCTATACTTTTATGCAACAGGCTCTGTTGCTCGCTTTAGCAAATGACGGGTGAACAAGATTAACGATGAAAAGAATGAAAAATGCGATACCGTGCTCATAGATGTTAAACATATTGACTTTTTGAAAAAGTAGACATTTTGCAAAGTTGTCATTTTGCAAATTTGACATTTTGCTAAGTTGACGTTAATATGCGAATTTAACGTTTTGATAAGTTGTCATTTTGCGAAGTTGACATTCTGTCAAGTTGGCGTTTAGCGTATATCTGTTATCTTACTGACCGTTAGTCTAGCGGTCGGTAGCGCTACCGCTGAACATGAGGTCTTGGGTTCGATTCCCTGGTCGGACAGTGTTATTACATTTTCATTACCAGCCCGTATTCTGGATTTGTGCCCGGTTAGGTGAATAGGCTTCCCCCATTACATGGGAGTCAAACATAACATTCGCTATGTGAGGGTACCATAGGTACGGCCGTTTCCTCCTAACGTAGCGATAACAGGGGTGATGTTAATAATCTGGTTACAAACTTACTATGAACACGCATGCTACGATGACGCCTAGCTTGTATTGCAAGGCGAGGTCAGCAGGGAAAGTAATGATAAAATCATTCTTGCGGGTGAAAAGCTCCTTTTTCCACCCGCGCCACAGTTTGTGGATGCTGCCTATCGGGGCCTTGTCCACTGTCTGCAGCTGTAATATAAAGCAACGTTTGCTTTAACCATCAAACGATCGTAATAGGCTTACCTATTGCCTTCCCGGGTACATATGTGTAGCGGTACTACAAATAGTAATACAATGTATCTCTGGCACAATAAAAAACTAGCATCAAAATTCTTAATCGCTAATTTAAATTTTTCCACGTGTTCGGGAACCAATGTAGCTCCCGTGACGACATAAGACACTGCTTTATTCCGTAGACGAATAATCTTGCGGTCCCGGGTCTGAGAAAGGCATACGAGTGTTCGAAACACGGTCACGTAATTACCTGGAAGATAGCAATTTCACTAATCTTGCCCTTGAGCCTGATGACAGGCTGTTCCTGAGGGTTGTTGATGGTGAAGAGCGGTGTCAAGCATGTTCTCTCCATACGGACTACGCTAACCAGCTGGTTGTTTAGGAACAGTTCTATTTTTTCCGAAATAAACATTGCTCCGGTCGGACGACGGAACCGGAACACCTGAAAATATAGAAGATTGATAAGGAAAATGAATAAACCCAAATATAAACTCTGGGTTTTCATTGTGAATGTCATCACAATGACAACCCATTGGTTTAGATTTGTACCCGGTAACGGTATGTGGCAATCGAGTATATAGTAATCCACAGTGATGTTATGAAAAGTTATATAAAAAATGCTGGGCGTTGCAAGTTTCAAAGAATAGGGGAAGAACTACTCTAAGGTGACTCAAGTCTGAGTGTGATAGACTGACTTTCGAAAATTATTGTTTCAAACACCGAAACTAGGCAAAACCTAAATTAATAAGCAATAAAATCGGTATTTCTAAGAATAAAATAAAAACCGTGTGGCAGGTAATTAACAGAGAAACAGGAAAGACGCAACAACGAGATAAGAATGAACTGACTTTGAAAATAGATAATAAAACCATTTGTGATAAGCTAGAAGTCGCTGAAACTCTAGACAATTTTTTTGCCAACATTCCGTTAGAGGTTACGAAATCTCTCCCCTCTTCAGCTAAACTAGCTGAAGCCCTTCTTAAAGAGAACTTTACTAAGGACTTACCTAACTTTAAATTTAAACCAGTATGTATTGATACAATTAAAAACGCATTCAAAAGTCTCAATATAAAAAATACTGAAGACTTATGGGGGATATCAGTCAAGGTTCTTGAAAACATTATTGATTCAATTGCTCCTGTCTTAGCAGGCATATTCAATCAATGTTTGGACAGTGGCAAGTTTCCTGACTTGATGAAACATAGTAAAGTAGTACCAATTTTCAAATCAGGTTGTAAGAGTGATCCCTCTAATTATAGACCTATATCTGTGCTTCCAGCATTGAGTAAAATCTATGAAAAAATCATGCTGGACCAGATGTTGTCACACTTCAATTCTAATAGGATACTGCATGGTCAGCAGTTTGGTTTCACGAAGGGTAGGTCGACAACGGACGCGGGTGTAAAACTCATCAGTTACATTTTGGAATCCTGGGAGAAGTCCCAGGATGCTATTGGCATCTTCTGTGACCTCTCAAAAGCGTTCGACTGCGTCGACCATAACACACTGATCTGTAAATTACACCACTACGGAATTCGTGGACAAGCTGCTGATCTTGTTCTTTCTTATTTATCAAACAGGCAACAAAAAGTAAATGTAAATGGGGCGACGTCCTGCGGGTCTATAGTCAAGATGGGCGTGCCCCAAGGTTCAATTCTCGGTCCTTTCCTGTTTCTTGTTTATATTAATGACCTCCCTTATATGATGGCCAAATTTTCGGATATAATTCTATTTGCTGATGACACCTCGCTAATTTTTAAAATTCATAGAAAAGATACGGACGTCTTACATGTCAACGAAAGCTTAACTGTTCTCTCAAAATGGTTCGCAGCCAACAATCTTTTACTGAATACGAATAAAACAAAATGTCTTAAGTTTTCTTTACCAAATGTACCACAACGTGACCTAAATTTAAATCTTGACGGCAAAAAACTTGATGTCATAGCGGAAACTGTATTCTTGGGGATTACTATCGATTCAAAACTGCAGTGGGGCGCGCACATTAGAGCTCTTTCGGGAAGGTTAAGCTCAGCTGCCTATGCAGTTAGGAAAATAAGGCAGTTAACCGATGTAGCCACAGCTAGGTTAGTATACTACGCTTATTTCCATAGTATTATGTCCTATGGCATTCTGCTGTGGGGATCGGCAGCAGACGTTGAATCAATTTTCATACTGCAAAAGAGGGCAGTCCGCGCCATCTATAAAATGGGTCCTCGCGAGTCCCTCAGAGAAAAATTTAAAGAAATCGATATACTGACTCTGCCTTCACTCTATATTTTAGAATGTATTTTATATGTCCGCAAAAACCGAGGACTTTTCAAAATTAGAAGCGACTTCCATAATATAAACACGCGCAGTAAACACGAAATTGTAATACCAAAATTTAGATTAACAAAAACTAGCAAGTCATTTCTTATAAACAGTATACGCTTTTATAATAAGTTGCCGAAGTCAGTTACAGAACTGACCGATGGAAAGTTTAAAAATTATATCAAACGTGTCCTAATTAAAAAAGCATATTACAAAATTAAGGACTACGTTGAAGATAGAGAAGTTTGGCCTGAGCCCCTACGCACATGCGGCTTCCCTGGTAGCTCATAAAACGGCACAAATGTGTGGATGTCTCTAACTATTCTCAATCTTATTTTTATTTTGTTTTTTTTTTTATTTACTTTTTTATTTTTTTATTTACTTTTTTCCATTATTTTTAATCAGATGTTTTACAATAGTTTCTTAATCATTACACCATTTTGTTTAGAATAGTTACAGCACGGATGACAACATTTGTGTCACTTGTTTCATCTAGTCTTTTTGCAATATCTTTTTTTTTTTTTTGTATAGACTCTTTTTCTTATTTACCGATTGTTTGTAAATGTATGGACATTGTAGGCCTTATAGATTCCTAGATCCTTGGTAACTTTTTATCTTGTTCTACGTTTTGTAGTAAGCAACGACTTATTGTCGGGCCTACGATGTCCACTCATACTTAAGTGCCACTGCTGTAACATAGAAAAATTGTAAAGCCAAATTATTTTAAAAGAGTAACCATGGAGTTTCTTGCCGGTTCTTCTCCATAGGAAACGACCAACCCGAACCGAGCACCTTTTTGTCGACGTTTTACAAGTGCCCATGTAGGCCTATGTGAAATAAAAATATTTTGATTTTGATTTTGATTTTTTGATTTTGAAACAGACCCACAAAAGAGACAGTAACTTAGATTGATCCTTGAACAACATTATCACAAGGGTGCTGTTGGTAAAGACTTGTGACTTTGTCTGAGGTAGCTTTACAAAATATTGGTTAACAGAATAGTAAACGAAGATCGTTTACCTCACGACTCACTCCGACTAATGATACAAAACTATACAACATGTAACTTAATTAACGCACATCCTGAAAATAGTTTGTTCAGAATCGTTTACTGAATCGATTTCTATCATTTTTAATATAGGTAATTTTTATCCCAAAAATAATTTAAACTACGGAAATTATTTTTCATATTAACCCTGTGCAGTCAAAACAAATTATAATGGACGTATTTAGTTTCGTTATGTTGTGTCGAGCGGCGCGTGCGGCGCGATAACTGTTTGTGCCAATGTGTGCGTTGCGTGCGTAGTAGTATGACCTTAATGTTCTCCAAGAATTAGCATTTATTAAAATAACAATGCATATACATGTTAAATTAAAAATTCAGTGTATGTTTTATGATTACAACATAATATTCTAATTGGGGTGTTTGAGGGTGTGCGTTAATTACGTTATATTAAACCTATTGTTCATGGAGGTGACCGCAAAGGCTTGCATGACGTAATGCAACAGTGCAAACACACAAGGACACAAATTCTTATTTGGCCAGGTTTGATGATCCCATGGACGGGTTGGGTACGTAAATAGCCTCATTTATGGGTCATTCTACTACAATGTCAGAAAGCTCATACAATATGTTAAAAAAAACCCTGTCCGATCCGCGAGGGTACTATTAGGTATCAAGATAAGATTCTACTTATGTAATCCCTTTAAAAAAATACCCCGATAAAAAATAAATAAAATGTACTAAAACGAGGAAAATTACTTGGCAACACAGGACAACACCCCGGTCGCTTCTCAGGTAGTGACGTCATGAACAATTAACTGACGATCGGAGATACTAGTGCCGAAATTGGTGTTGTCACGTTTTATAGGTTTGTTAGATTTTAGGGAAATAATGGTAATTTTGGGCACCAAAACAGATTTTTAAATTACATTAATATGTATTTTTCGTATTTTATTTGGTATTATCATTAGTATACGTATATGCCCCTTTCGGATCGGACAGGGTTTTTTTAAGATATTGTATATAGCTGCGTGCTTTAATTGCGGGACACTTTTTGATGCCCGACGCACCAATATCAGGTTTCTTTTCCACTGGTAGAGCCAACAGAAAATATTCAAAAAAATACATAGACTTATCCCCATTTTCTCCCTTGCTTTGGTACTTTCTAGTCAGCAATCTTCCAAGTGGCATTGCTTTAAAAGTGTATTCCTAAAACGGTTTTCAGCAGGATCGACACAGCTTATCTCTGTTCCATAGATTTTGATGTAAGACAGAACCACAGGTAAATACTTAGGTAAACAGTAAACGTAGGGAAACAAGGTAAATACTTAGGTAAAAGCCTTCTCAGCACACGTGCCTAGTGGGAATATTCTACAGAACGTCTATGTCTGCTCACCTTTCTTCCGGTGTTCTCCACGCCATCAAATATAAACGGTCGGTTGGCTCCACCTCGGAAGAAGGTGTCTGGCACCTCCTCGTCCATGGTGAACAGGACTTCGTCCCCACTGAAGACCGTGTAATTGTTGCCATTGTAGCCGGAACTGGTCTGGTGGACGTTGACGGTAGACAGTTGCATTAGGCGCTCCAGACCTGGAACTAAAATTTCACAGTATTGAAGCATCTGTGAGGTGCATAACTGTATCATAAATAATATGTTGTTTATCATCACGCCGCCTGTTAGGCAGAGGTGTAGCTACTATAGCCCATTTTTTTAAGCGCCATTTAATGAATGAGTGGCGAGCCCATTGCAATCAACCAGCTCCAAATGCAGAGGGCTGCTCCTGAGAATTGCCTGATCCCAAACCAGGACTTCTTGCATAGCATAGTCTTAAGGTGAAAGCGCCAGGGTAGGTGCCCGCGAAATATTTACGTTTTTTTTGCAATTAGCAGGTCAGTGACAGGTTGTATGTTGAACAAAATATGATTTATTATCGCGGCCGTAGCACGCATGTTTAACATAATTATAATCATTAAAATTATCAATACAACCCCTTTAAGTTCATATAATACCATGACTATTTCATGAAAATATCATGCAATGGGATTAGGCTTGTTGAAAATATATCGATACATCGATATTATTTTTTCAATGTATCGATGTTTTTGAGCGATATTTAATATTTCGAAATATCGATGTATCGATATAAAATTTCGAGTATCAAAAAGGTATAAAAATCGATATATTCTTTTTTCAGACCAATAAACATTTATAAGTTTTAAGATTGAAAAATCCTAAAAAGTATTACTTTTTTAATACTAACATCTTTTCAACAAATTATATTTTTTGTTTTTGGTCGACTCGATTTGCAGTTTTATAATTTGGTTTTTAAGTTGGCAACTCTGTTTGTCAATTTCAACTTCATGACTTCAATTGCCTGTCCGTATCGTATTATTTTTAGATAAATATTGGTTTGATTAATAAATCATTAAAAAAATTAAAGGTTGTTATGATTTATTAATGTAAGATGATTGAAGTAGATTAGGCCAAATAAATTAATTTTTAGAGCACAAATATTCTCTGTCAAATCATACCGATATATAGATATTTTTTTTTATAAAAATTTCAATATCGATATCGATATTTTCAAAAAATATCGATACGATATACAGGGTGATTGGAAGATGGGTGCAAAGATTTAAGGTGAAGATAGTATAGACAATTTAGGACCATTTAAGCCATGGTTGTCTTAGACGAAGTCTTACCAAATTTTTTTAACCAAATTTTTAAGTTTTTTTTCGGAAATTCTCAAAATTTAATGTAAACTGCATAATTATGGCCAAATTGAATGATAAATGAATTCATTTTTTATTTATTTAATTAAAGTAATGTGTAAGCAATCAAGCAAAACATGTTTTAGGCTTCTGTGTCATTAGACATTTTTTTTACAGACATTTAAAGATCAGAAAAAATAAAAAAATTGTACAATACGTCTTTTAAACCTTATTCAAAAAAAAAACGGAGGGTGCTTTTTTTGTTCAAACCTTTTTGAAGACATGCTTGATAATCGCTCTTTCTTTTGAGGTATCATTTATGCGGATATCTTACAAATTATTGAAATTAGGACCTAATAAACCAAATCGAGGGAGAAATTTTAAATTTTAGGCAGTCTAACAAAACACAAAATTTTTGCTTAAAAGAATACTTTATGTGCTCGAAATGATAACATTGTTCAATTCTAAGAATTTTTGGCACATGCAGGAACCAATTGAGGGGAACCCATTGAGGGGATTCTCTAAACAATGGCCACCGAGCGCGGTGCGACGGCATTTCCAGGTAGAACGCCCAATGAATAGCAAAAAGCGATAAAGAGTTGGTTTTTACAGCAAAATGGTCTTAGTTACTGAGGCAACAAAGTCGTTTTTCTTTAGTCAGGGTCAGTCGGTCCGTGATGAAGCCGTTACATCTTTTACTTATTAGTCAAACTACTGCCCTTGTGAGTGGACGTTGTCGTGTTGATTCACAATTTACCGTGTTCAGTTGTAGCCCTTTGCGTTCCTGCACGTGTTGTTTGCGTTAGTTTTGAACTTTTTTGTTTCACCGTGTCCAGTCGTAGCCTCGCGCTCCTGCACGTGTTGATTTTTGACTTAATTGTGTTGAGTTGACGTTTAGTGCGCTCCTACGCCGTTTTTCTTAATTGTTAAGTGACTATGGCTACTTTTTCCAATCAAGAATATGCGGATATCGTATTTATGTACGGTAGAGCAGACGGCAATGGATCTTTGGCGCGACGGATGTATCAAGAGCGCTATCCGAATCGCAGGATACCGAATGTCCGAGTGTTTTACAACACGTTTCGTCGTCTTGCCCAAGATGGGTTTCACCGCGTGGAACCTGGAGTCAACCCGGGCAGACACGAAACTGCCGTCGACGAAGACATTTTAGCAGCATTTCAAGCGGATCCTACTACCAGTACTAGAGCAGTAGCTCGAAATTTAAACATTTCTCAATGGAAGGTGTGGCATACAATGCACCAAAATGATAAGTATCCGTTCCATGGCAGGAGTGTGCAAGGTCTAGTAGAGCAAGATCCTCAAAGAAGAATTCAGTTCTGCCGTTTCCTCCTCAACAGAGACATCGAAGATGCGTGGTTTCTGAAATCAATCTTGTGGACGGATGAAAGTAAATTTTCAAGGGAAGGTATTACAAACTTTCACAACATCCATGAATGGGCCGACGTAGACAACAATCCACATTTTAAGAAGCAGGTGTCATTTCAGATGAAATTCTCTGTGAATGTATGGGCTGGAATAATTGGCAGAACATTGATTGGGCCCCACTTTTTGCCTGATCGATTGAATGGCGAAAATTATTTGCAATTTCTGCAAATTGATTTACCACTGCTGATAGAGGAATCAGGTGTCCCGATCTTCGAAAGAGACCGAACAGTCATCTTTCAGCAAGACGGCTGTCCAGCGCATTGGACTTTAAATGTAAGGGAACACCTCAACAATTGCTTTCCTGATAGCTGGATCGGCAGGGATGGACCCATCCCTTGGCCCGCTCGCTCCCCAGATCTGACCCCGTTGGACTTTTTCGTGTGGGGCCGGGCCAAGGAACTGGTGTATAACAACAAAGAAATTAACACTAGAGAAGAATTGATACAAAGAATAAATTCAGCGTTTGAGACAATGAAGCAGGAGATGATGTTGAAAATAACGACTACAGAAGTTAGAAGACGGGGCCGTGCTTGTATTAGGAATCACGGCCGTCATTTTGAACATGAAAAATAAATAATTTTAATTCAAATGTTGTTTTAATTAGTCTGCCTAAAATAAAAAAAAATCTCCCTCAAATTGGTTTGTAGGCCCTAATTTCAATAATTTGTAAGATATCCGCATAAATGATACCTCAAAAGAAAGAGCGATTATCAAGCATGTCTTCAAAAAGGTTTGAACAAAAAAAGCACCCTCCGTTTTTTTTTTGAATAAGGTTTAAAAGACGTATTGTACAATTTTTTTATTTTTTCTGATCTTTAAATGTCTGTAAAAAAAATGTCTAATGACACAGAAGCCTAAAACATGTTTTGCTTGATTGCTTACACATTACTTTAATTAAATAAATAAAAAATGAATTCATTTATCATTCAATTTGGCCATAATTATGCAGTTTACATTAAATTTTGAGAATTTCCGAAAAAAAACTTAAAAATTTGGTTAAAAATATTTGGTAAGACTTCGTCTAAGACAACCATGGCTTAAATGGTTCTAAATTGTCTGTACTATCTTCGCCTTAAAGCTTTGCACCCATCTTCCAATCACCCTGTATATCGATATTTTTTGCATTTACGACATCCCTAAATGCGATTTAAAATTTAAATTTCGCGGGTTAATAGGGCCTTTCCCTAGCAGCATTGTCATCTACTTCACTCACCTTGGACTGGAGCAGGTAGAGCAGCAGCCATTGTTTCAAACAAACAAATCTAGAATCAACTCAAAATTACTAGCTAGTCAATACTCCTATCAAAAACTGAAAGACACATAATTATTATTTAAAGCGACATTCGCAGACACTGTGTTCATTTGAAGTACAAAACAATAATTTTACTGACTTTATCAAACTTGAAAGCGCTATTTGTGACGATGTCACACATCGACGGCGATGTGTTTTAAACACGAATCAATAGGGTCAATTAAAACGAGTTGATGACAAAACAACGCGAATAAGTCCGGGAACGCAAGTAATTTAATCTTTGCTCGGAACGCACGTCTGTTCCGTCCAAGGCCAGACGCCTGACTGGCGGGCGTCTAATCTACCGAGTCTTATCGAGACGAGACTAGTTTTGCTAAATTTTCGGTCCCATGTGGCCACCAAACCAGTTTCCATACATTTCAGATCATTCGAATATAATGTCTTCTATTACAGAAATAGAGCGTAGTAATTATATAGAGCGAGTTTATTGTGCGCACTTATTAAGGCCAAGTGCATATTAAGAACCAAATTATCATAACAGTTTCGATACTTCACTAGGTTGCTCTTGACGCTTCTAATTTGGATAATGCGAATGCGATAACTGTATTTGAACATGACGTAATATAACATTTAAAAACCTCCTTAATACGTTAACCTTACCATACCATGGCCTTGGACTTGACAGTGTGTCAACACGTCACCTTGGGTGCAACCGTCCGATTCGGCCGTATGGGCGTGGCGGCGCCGGTGGCGGCGGCGGCGCGGGTGTCCCACTTTCCGTGTTTCTGTGCAGGTCTAGCTTTAGTTCTGGACGCTCTTGTTGCTAAACACGCGAGTGCGACTTTGTAGCGCTACGCGTTTATTTGTAAAGGTTTTCACACCTAGCTTAGGTGTGATCTAACTACAAAAAGATGATATCATAGCACTGAAGCAATGTATTAGTCCGGGGAATTTACGCCGAAAATTAGGCCAACTCTGCATTAATTAAAAACAGCGATTTTTTTCATTGAATGTGTAGGGTATGGACAGGAGAGTATGTTATGCTGTATCCCGCGAAAAGTTCACCTCCGCGTATGTGTTTTTTTTTAAGAAAACGTCTAATATGTTGTAACTTGGTGGAAAAAAATATAAACAGGTATGTTTATTTGGAGTATTGTAGAACAGATTGAGTGCTACGAGTAGGTCAGCAAATTAAACATTTTTCGTCCACGGAACAATCAGTTTTTTTAAAAAATCATATAATTTGACTTCGTACTTAAGGCAAAAATATTAACAGGACAAAAATAGTGCTAAAGTGATTGTTATCAACATATCTAACTATTATTATGAAAATTAAACAAATTCTGCTCCGGACTTCAGAGAAAATCAAGAAAATCCAAAAATCTTGAATACTACTTACGGCAAAAATGTAACAGGACTGAAATTCATTTAATAATGGGATATATATCAATCCAAACCTTAATCTCCCAAAATTAAACAGATTAGAGCGTTATTTAATAAAGTAAAAGTAAAAAATAAATTACGATGAACGTGACGTCAGCGCTAAGCAGCGAGCAGCGTACAGCGTGTGCTAGTGTGCGTATCCAAGATAAGCGCTGCGTTCATTGTATGCGTATGACTGTGTTCTTTTTTAAAAGTCGGTGTGTTTTTATTGATAAATGATAAATGATGTTTATTTTGCAAGTAGGTTTTATTGTGTTACTCTGTAATTGTAAAAGCATAGGAATAAAAACGGCAAGCCATCAGTCGGTCAGTGGCGACATACCTACTGTTTACAAACATGATCGTCATTAACGTTAAATCTTCATTTAGAAAACCGGCCAAGTGCGAGTCATACTCGCACACACCGAGTTCTGTAGCACCAAACAATATAATAAAAATATTTTTAACGCTAATTAATTTGTAAACATATACTCAACAGTAAAACTAAATTTGTTAAAGTGAAAGTTTTATTGCATCGTCTCAAACTTTTTCGTCTGTGTGTTGCATGTCGCGTGACGGTCGGTTTTATGTACTCCGCGTTTTATACCCTTAATGCAATATTATTCCAATTTTTTTTAGATAAATGTCAAAAGTATGAAAAAAAGTTTCACTTTTACCGTGGTTTCATAAAACCACACAATCCTTTTTCTTTTATAGTATGTTAATGATGAACAAAGTTACTGCTGCAGTTTTGATAAAAAAATTCCATATCTCGAAACCTAAATGATTATTTCAAGAGTGGATTATTTTCAGGGTGGTTGAAAAAATGTAGCACCCACCTCGTTTTCTTTGGCTAAAAATACAGAAATAGTGTTATTTTATAAAGGACGATAACAACACAGTTTCCCAACATGTTAAATGCAGGTGAGGTAATTATATTACTTATTTCACCATTACAGTGCAGATAGCTACTACATACTTAAGGTGGAAGTGGAAGGGTAGCCTGCGAAATTCAAATTGTTCTTTTGCAATTAGAGGGTCAACAAATGGCTTTACAAAGTTATATATATATATATATATATATATATATATATATATATATATATATCTATATTATATAAATAAAAATAGAAGTCCTGACTGACTGATTGACTGACTCATCAACGCCAAGCCCAAACCTATGACCCAGGAAAGCTGAAATTTTGCACAGACGTTTCCTTTATAATGTAGACAAGGAATAAGGAAGGATTCTTCGAAATTCAACCTCTAACGGACTTAAATAGGGGATGAAAGTTTGTATGGAAATTTCCTGTTTTTCGTGCGTGGGTGTCGTTTTCGTGGTTTTTGGGGTTGCTGACCAAATTGACGGCGAGGAAAACATTCGGTTTTTCTTTCACAAGTGTCGTTTTTGTGGACTTCAGGGTCGCCGATAACGAAAATGATGACCTCATTTTCTAGGTGCAAATAATAAAAATTAAAATACGCAATGTCTCAATATCCTCCCCTAGGCTATGGCTGGCATTGATTTAAGTGATAACTGTTTCTCACGTGTGCAGTTTTATGTTGCGTGCTCCGAAGTGAGCTCGGCGAGTATCTTAGTAATTTTAGCCCCAAAAGGAAACACCGCAAACGTCATTTACACAGAAGAGCTAGGATAATTCATTAGTATAAAAGGGTGTAAAACACCTCTTAACGAAGCCGAAAGGCACTGGTTCTCCCTGTCATTGCGATCATTTTTTTGTTCTACACCATACCTGGGAACCTTCTAGTTACGGAGATATTAGGGGTCAAAGTTCCAACTTTTTGACAAGTATTTTTTTAAATACAAGTTTTTAATTTAAGATTTTTACTTTAAACACCTCCACGACCCCCGTACTATTCAATCCGTCCATCAGCACAATGTTTTGAGTGCGTTACATTGAGTTCTACCACAAAACATGATTTTACACCCCCCAAAAAAAAGTCATTTCCCAGCAATAATTTTTGCGTAAAGTTACATAGTTTCATGTACAGAATGCTTGGTTAACGGCTTCGTGATGAGGTGATTTACACGGTGTAGTTTTCCGGGAGTTAAAAAGATTGGTTTAATCTGAGTATTTTTCAATTTAAAATATTGAAAGTTAAGTAAGTTAGCTCATTTACACCATAACCTATATCGCTAGGTGGATGGATGACCGGGGCATTTGAGCTACAGCATCGTCACTCGGAAGACATGTATAAAATAAATTCTGGTTCAACCCATTTAGGTCCCTAACAACACAAAAAAAAATGAAAAAAAAAACGCCGTAATATACATTTTTCTAACCAGAATGAATTATGTGGCGTCTTACTTCGAAAAGCGCAGATTTTTACACAACTATTAAAATGTGTCCTATACTTACACTTACGCGCGCGCAAAGCCGTGGCCAACAACTATTATCTATAACATTTAAATGACTATTTTCGACATTATTTTGGGGTGGTTAACGCATACGTGGGCAATTGCCGAACTTCACGCGGGCGAAGCCGCGGGCAAAAGCTAGTCATTAACATTATGAATGAAAAAAAAAAATATCGTGCGCGACGAAAAATTTCATTTGGCCCGTGATGTTCAAATTTTCTTACGCTTTTTGCAATTTGCACAGCAGTGTCAGGTTTTATATTGATTAAAAACTGATTTAAACGGCTCGTAAATACGTCGATTTCAAAATGGAAAATACTTGTATTACGTACAATATTTCATAATTTATTTCGTATATATGGATGACTCTGACGAACAACGTAACGTGAACATCGACATTTTACGTTTACACCATGCGCTCGTGCTAGGGAACCAGATATTTACTTGAAAGTATGACAACCGGGAACACATCAAAACATTTGTAAGTCTTAATAGTGTTTTGTTACGTATACGCGATTTTACACCTTATCTCTATTACGGAAAGATCAAATTCCTATGAAAGCGCTGCACCAAATACAAGAATGAAGCTTGCAAACGTATTTTACGTAAACATTATTTTTATTTTTTTTCAGTATTTGCTTTAAAGTGTTTAATTTTCGTGTAAATTGGTTAGAAATAGCCTTTAGATGAAAGTTAAACAAAATTAAACCCTGTTACATTTTTGCCCCGACCGCTATTGTAAAAAAACTGATATTAATAACTTCCGTGAGTCAAATTTGTTTAATTTTTTTAACGGAGGTTTAATATATTAATTTAAGTTATTTTATGTAAAAAAACCGCTGTTTATATTTTTGCCTCAAGTACAATCCAAAAATTACGTAAATGTTTTTTTATCGAAATTTCCGTGGACGAAAATGTTTAATTCTGAAAAAATATATTACTGTCACCAGTTCTTTACCTAAAATAATTAAATTCGTCCTGTTAATAATTTTGCCCACGTTTTTATTCACAAAAACGCGTTTTCGTCTTTTTGACCTTGATCCGGCCTTGGAAAATGTTTAATTTTTTTTTATTATTTGGGGAGCTAAGGTCAAGTACACGATTCAAGAAAAAAATCGCTGTTTATATTTAATGCAAGGTTCAAACCTAAAAGCCCCGTACTATATTATAGGTTCCCATTTCCATTCTTACAAATTTTGCGAATCTACGCAAAGATTTAATGTTTTTTTTGTGTGTCCTCTTTAGGTAGATACCTACTTACCTTCTAGTGTGGCATTCAGAAAGCACAAGTTCAGTACACGCGTAGTTATGTACCTTTATAATAATAAAGCCATTTATTTCCCAAAACATATAACATATTAAACTTGATAGTTACGATAAATAACTATATAATTTAATTTGAATAATAGTACAGTGTGAAAAGAAATCAGATGTAGCATCCTGACCAATCCTGACATTCAATGTTCAATATCTAGTTATTACAGTCACATAATTATGCACTGTGATTATTAATTAATTTAGAATTTATTATTTAGTAATAATGTGCATTTCTAGATACATTATTTTATATGAGCAAATATCATTTGATTACATATTATTCCATTATAATATACGATCTACATTTTATTTATACTTAATATGCTAAATAATAAAATTTATTTTATAACAGATTCATTCTGTAAATGTCTCAATAAGCATTCAAAATATGATAACTAAATATCAAAATGTAATTAATAACAATTGATTCAACAAATATAGGTGCGATAAATAACAGTATAATTGAATTCGAATAATAATAAAACATTAATGCTTGAATTTGATTTTAGTTTTGGGGTACCCGATATTGGGCAAAGGCCTCCTCCATGCATTTCCATACTTTCCTATCTTTGGCGATCCTGGTCCAAGTGGATCCCGCGACACGCGCGACGTCGTCGCTCCAGCGGCGCGGCGGCGCGGGCGTCCGCGGCGGCGCGCCTCGCCGCGCGGCCACCAGTGCAGTACACGCTCGCTCCAACGGTCGTCGTCAGCGCGTGCTGCGTGACCTGCCCATCTCCATTTTAGCCTACAGGCTAAGTCTGCTACATCAATCAGTTTGGTGTTCATTCTGATTTGTGAGTTACGTATTCTGTCTCGCAGTGTCAATCCCAACATACTCCGTTCGACAGCCCTCTGGAAGACTAGGAGTTTGGTGATAATTTCTTTTGTTAGTGCGCAGGTCTGGCATCCGTAGAGTAGTGTGGGAGACACGACAGTTTCGAAAGCTTTTTTCTTCAGTTTTATTGGTAATTTGGATTTGAAAATGTGCTTCAGTGACCAATATCTTTTCCAAGCAAGTTTTATTCTCCGCTCTACTTCGCCTGCAGTTTGCTCCTTGAACGTTATTCTGTGACCTAAATATATATAATCCTATAATTCTGTACCTACCAGCTTATTAAACTGATAGCTACTTAGAAAGTAGGTGACTTACTTCATTAAAACAAAAAAAAACCTTTTTTCTACAAAAAATACAATACATACTTAGACGGTCAAAAAGCACCAGATATTTTTTTATTTACCCTATATAAAAATGACCAAGTGTAAATAACGAGGTCGCGTACCCACGCACACTATGCACGTCTTCGAGAAATTTTGTCTAAAAAATCCATCAGCTGTGCCAGAATTCGAGTAAAGTCTTTCGAGCACCCGAGTACGGGCTATGACCAAGTGTGATCGTGCCATAACCTTGACGTTTATTGAAGCGAAACTTCATAAGCGACTTCCAACAAGTTTAACGCTACCATGGAGGGGGAATATTTTCTAAAACTCACTAAGAGATGGCAGTTGTTAGCTATTGTCATTATATTGTTGTTATATTAAGCATAGGCCATGCTCTCAATATTATTTGTTTTATTAGTCGTGTTTGTTTCGTATTTTATTTTGATAGGTTGCCATGTACCCAATACAAGTGAAATAACATCGGATCGAACAGTTGTTTAGTTGTTAAACTGACTTTTGCCGGTTGACAGCTATCAGCTGTCAAACGCTAGATTACTTGTCTATGTTCGCTTGGGAGTGTGGCAGTCGAGTTTGAGATCTATATTACTATACTCTATGGTTTGAGCACTCATCGAGTGAAGACGTGTCAATTGTACTCAGAATAGTGTAATCAGTGTTAATAAAGTGATTATAAAGTAATACGGACCTTGCTTTTCTCTGCAACCTTATAGTGGATTATACAGTATTACAAGATTTGTGACTACGTTACGTAGTTAAACTAGGCCCGCAAGATGGCGAGCAAACAGTCATGCATTCGACTCTTCGGTGTGAGTTGTGACCAGCCTTCGCTCAATTTTCATGAGTAGAATAACCTCGATAAACTTATGTAATAATTATGTAATAAAAATAATGTTACGAGCCGGGTATAGGACAAATTAACACACTACCAAATGAACACTAAAAATCTTTAATTAACTTAAAACAGTTTAAAACACTTCACAAACACTTAATCACAATTACAGAATTTACCACTAATCACTTAGATATCGCACTAGTCGTTCACTTCGATCGCTTCGTTTCGTAGCCAAAATCAGACTAACTCCTTCCGCTAACCCGTCGCCTATTTATACGGCCGACCTACCTTCGAGAAACTTCCACAACTTTCTCGAACTTTCTAGACACTTCCATCGTGGAACATTCTAGACTCGACCGTAGTCCTAGAATGTTCTCGTAAAGCAGTCGGCGTAACACTGCCCCCTCCTTAGACATGCTCGTCCCGAGCATCGTTAGTCCCGTAGTATCGCGCTAATCGGTCCACATGTACGATCTTAGGCGCACCTCGTGGACCCTTCTGTATCCGATAGGTGACATCGTTGATCCTGGTCACGACTCGGTATGGTCCATCCCATTTTGCTTGCAATTTCGGAGACTTCCCCTTGCTACGCACTGGGTTATGCAGCCACACCAGTGAATTCTCGTCGAACCCTCTACTGTTTGCCTTCCGGTCATAACGGGTCTTCATCTTCTCAGACATTTGTTGGCCGGATTGTCTGATATGCTCATACACGTCATTCAACTTGTTACGCAAGTCACTTGCATAATCGGTTACACTGCGTGGAGCATCAGGAGCAGTTCCAGTGATTAAATCTGCTGGCAACCGTAATTCCCTTCCAAAGTTCGCGAAGGCTGGTGTCACAGTCGTACTTTCGTGGACTGCACTACGGTAGGACAAAAGAAACGGCTGTATGTGCTTGTCCCAATCCCTTTGCCTGCTTTCCACGACTTTTGCCAAATATCTTTCCAACGTTTGGTTGAAACGTTCCACCATTCCATCAGATTGTGGGTGGTAAGAGGTGGTTCTGGTTTTGTGGGTACCCATCAATCGGCAAGTCTCCTGAAATACTTGTGATTCAAAATTCCTTCCTTGATCACTATGAATTTCCAAGGGTACTCCAAAACGACAGAAAACTTCCTGAACCAATTTATCTGCGACTGTTGTAGCTTCTTGGTTAGGAATGGCAAACACTTCTGGCCACTTGGTGAAGTAATCCATGACAACCATGAAGTACTTGTTCCCGCTTTCACTTTCCGGAAATGGTCCCGCAACGTCGAGTGCTATCCGTTCCCAGGGGGCTCCAACGTTGTACAGTTTTAATGCACCTCTGCTGCGTGTTTGGGGTCCTTTCACAGCCGCACAAGTGGTACATTTGCGACACCAGTCCTCCACATCTTCTCGACAGTGGATCCAGTAAAACCGCTCTCGGATCTTCAGTAGAGTCCGTTTTACCCCCATATGTCCGCCTGAACATCCATCATGATATAGCCGTAGAACATCCGGTACTTTAGCTTTAGGGACAACCATTTGTAGATGACACCTGTCCCCTCGAGCGTTTTCCCATTTACGGCACAAGACTTCATCCTGGATAACCAAGCTGTCCCATTGTGCCCAATAACTCTTTGTGATGGAACTCATCGCTGCCACATCACTCCACTTGGGTTTAGGAGCACCAGCTGTGATCCACTCGAAAATCGGTTTGATGTCCAAGTCATTTTGCTGAGCTTGCTGTAGGGTTTCCTTCCATTCATCGCTGAGATCTGTTCTAAGCATCCTCACGGTTGCTACCTCCTTAGTCTCTTGCCTGGCACAGTGCTTACAATCTTCTCGCCAAGATCTTCTTGACAGTGCGTCTTTATTATTGTGAGTTCTCCACCGGTGCTGGATAGTCATATCAGCCTCCTTTAACTGCTGGTAATGATCCTCTCTCGACATGCTTCGCTTAGGACAGCTTGACCGTAGATGACCCCTTTCTCCACAGGTGTAACACCTAGGGGTGTATCCTTGCGGGCGCTGGCGCACAGGTGTTACCTCAATTTTCTTCGGACAGCTTGACTGAAGATGATCCCTTTCTCTACCAGTGTAACACCTAGGGCTATACCCTTGCGGACGGTCGCGTACAGGTGATGCCACAACCTCCCTGATGCGGTGTGTTCGGTGGTCTTGCCTCACTGCCTCTACTTCTAAGGCATGGGCCAAGGCGTCTTTCAACGTCTCATGATGCCCAAGTCTCACAGCGGCTCTAACTTCCAAGTCGCGTATTCCGTCGACGAAAGCCTGTACCAGATTCCCATAGATAAGTGCAGGGACAGACTGGTATGCTTTGCGGACCAGCTTTTCAACTTCCAGGGCCCACTGCTGCAGATTCTCGGCACTGCGTTGAACGCGATCCTTCAACTTAGCTCGGAATACGTGCTCCAGGTGCGCATCGCCGTATCTGGACTCTAAAGCCTCCAGCAGCTGCTCGTAGGTCACATCCTTGCCGAGCGCCTCAAGGATGTTTAGGGCCTGGTCTCGGAGGCCCAAGGTGAGCGCGGTCATGGCTTGCGCTTTGGTCCAGCCATTCGCCTTCATAACGGCCTCAAATTGGATTTTATAGGCCGACCACGAAGATGTTCCGTCGAATGGAGGCACTTTAAACCCACGTGCTGAAGGTGCAGCAACCACGGAAAGCACAGTCCCATCTCCAGCCTTAAGTTCGTCTAAGGCCTTCTTCACACCAGCAATCTGAACCTCGGCCTCCGAGATACGATTCTCATGCTGGTGGACATGTTCCTTCATCACCTTAAGATCTTTGCCAAAGGTTGCGTGAAGATCTTTTATCAGGAGCATCTGTTCTTTCTGGCGGCGGACCTGCTCCTCTTTATCTCGCTGTAACTGCTCCTCCAACCGGTGAGCTTGCTCCTCTTGACGGCGAGCCTGCTCCTCTTGACGGCGAGCCTGCTCCTCCTTATCTCGTTGCAACTGATCTTGCAACTGGCGAGCCTGGTCCTGCAGTAGTGCCATTAAAACAGTCAAGTCTGGCGCCGCAGGTGCTGGAGAAACTCCGGATGAGCCAGCGACTGGCTCCGACGTAGGCTGGGCACCAGCCGGTGTCTGTGTCGGAGAATCTCCAAACCTCCTTTGGTCCATATCTTGCTGTCGATGACTTCTGGTGCTGACACCGTCTGTATCGTCCTTTGGTAGAATTGGCATAATTTATCCTCACTTCTGACACCAATTGTTACGAGCTGGGTAAGAAAACAACAAAATATTATTTAGAAGCTCAATAAAATAACGAGAGTGAATGCGTGGCACTGGAACGCATACGTATTACGAAGTTTCACTTATTCCGCGCGGAGAGACTCCACGCACAATTTTTTTGTCAAAGGCTTCCCTCAATTGTTTATAAAATAAGGCCTAGGAACAAAATAAAACAAAGAATTTAAGTCCTTATTATATTATTGTCGTTAAAATTCTAATTTTGTATAAAATGTAATAATCACAAATAGTTTAAAAGTTGAACGAATAAATAAATTTTGTACTCTGTCTATTAGCGCGATAAATATTTTTTTAAATCAATGGCACAAGTTAAGCTCTAAAACTCAAAACTAGCTGGCACTGGTATCAATATTGTTACCACCTTTTATACAGCGTCTTGTAAGTACTTACATTTGAGATGAATGACAAAAGGTAATTTTCATGAATAAATGAATCCTTTATAGTTCACAAAGAAGATTCTATAACAAATGATAAATTAAGTCTTTGCTTCTGCTTCATACCTAAAAACTATCACTTTCAAATTTATGTCGATTTGAGATTCGATATAGTCGAGATTTCTTAAATAGGCCTTAACGCTAGATTCAATCTCGCCAAGAGCATATTTATTCCATTCTTGTATTCAGCATATTTTTTATAAGTTATTCATACAGGTTGGAGGGACACCAACGCGCACAAACGGTGATTTGTAACCGTTTGTAAGTCGGTGTTCCACGTTGTATATTTTCATAACGATGCCGACGTTTCTTTCAGTTTGGGGCCACCAAACTTAAAAAAAACCATTGTATCTGCTTAGCTGCTATGATTCAGAGAGCACTTTAAGTACGTTCAAAGAATACATTAATGAATAAATAAATATTTTTTCAAAGTTATGCTACAGCGGTCCTCTCGCTTCACTTGCCTTCGTGGAATCTGAAATCCTGAAAAAAAAAACAATCTTTTAACTATATAATCTCCAGCTAGTGAGACGAGATTTTTTCAGCTGCTCTCTAAGTAAATTCACAAGGAATGTGTTGAGTAATTCGCAATTAGTTAAAATAAGGTGGTATAAAAATGGTATAAATTCGAGAACCATGGACCGCGATGAGAACTAAGGAGTCCATACTGGAGTCTGGAGGAGCTCAACATCACCACATTGCTTTCTAGAATCTGCCTGCGTGCGCTCAGATTTTTCGGACATATGCGTTCGGACATGCATGGTCTGAATGGAATGGCTTAAAATATTGAGCTGGGCAGAAGATAAACGTGCGCTAGGCAGGGCAACGGCGTGCGGCATGATGGGCAAAAAAAATCAAAATGGCTGCTGGAGGAAGCCTGTACCGAGCAGTTTACACTGCAGGAGACTGCATGCCTTGGAGACGTGTGGTCGCGATCCTCAGCAGTGAGGGAACGATGAAGTGGAAGAATGCTGGTATAATTCAAATAAGTTAGCAACTTGATTCGTTGCGAAAGAACATTATCGGTCTGATGCATACGGAAATAACTCTGAAGTAACAGATGTTAAGCTAGGGTTCTTAGATCTAAAACAAAGTTTCTAAAGAAAATTCCTGATATTTAAAGGCCATTCCGGACTTTTCTCTTTTTGAATTGTGCTGTTTAATTTGCACTGCGATTTTTTTTAAAGTAGTAGTAAAGTATTTTTTGCAAAACATTGCTAGTTGTTTCCAAGTACCATCATAAAAAAAATCTGGTTACAAACTTACAATGTAAACACATGCAACGATGACAGCTAGCTTGTATTGCACGGCGAGGTCAGCAGGGAAGGTGATGATGAAATCATTGTTGTAGGAGAAGAACTCCTCCTGCCACCCGCGCCACTCTTTTTGGATGCTGCCTATGGGAACCTTGGTGTTTGTCTGCAGCTGTAAGACAATTATTATAATTAGAATATAAACGTTTGTTTTGGTCAACAAAGAATCATAATAGGTAAGGTCAGGGCCGCGCCGCCCCTGTGTGCGAAGTGTGCGGCGCAAACAGGCGCCAAGACAATAGGGGCGCCCGCGCCATCAAAATTATTTTTGTAACACTATACAAAATATTCTTTTTAGTGGAGTATCAATAAGTAAGTAGGTAGAAACTACAATAGGCGCAACATATGCCTTGTAAATAACAAAACTTATATTGCGCTTATTGTACAAGTCTCGCAAGATAATATTTACGTTTGTGGTTTAATTTTACGCTTTGGGTTTTAGTTTACATTAGTTACGAGCTCAGTTGATCGAAGGAGCTCAGCGTTAAAATCAAAAGAACCGCCGCGCCCGCCGTGAGTTTGTTTGAATGTGTTTATGAACGCAACCCGATGCGATGCGTGCGACGCAAGCGGGGTAGGGTCACGGGAATTCCCCGACTTTGAGAGTCGAAACAATTAAACAATCATTCAATCGAAAGTGTGTGCAAGGTGCGCATTGATTTTTTATAATAAGAATAAGTTCTAACGCTAAAAATAATTATATAGTTTGGGTCCTTTGGGTGTTAATGATTGTTTTAACGTGTTTTCACGATGAGTGATAGTATTCAAGATAAAAAAAAGAAATTATCTGGTTACCAGAATTTAATAAGGAAAAATATGTGTGATAAAAATACAACTGGAATATATAAACATTTTACGATGAAGGTATTATAAAATCTGATTCAAAAAACCCTTCATATACTGGTATGTCCTTTTTATTTAATTTTCTAGCAAGTAACTGTCATCGTTTGCAGGAAAAATTTTCAGCAAATGCATTCATTGGATATTAACGCCGATGATTTGTGTGAAGTAATTATGTTATGTCAGTCTTTTTTCAAAAAATTAAATAATCATGTGGTGAAAATTCTCGAATTTGTATAATTAAACAATTTGACAGCTGTATGCCCTAACATCACTATAGCATTACGAATTTTGCTAACTATGCCTTTTACCGTAGCAAGCGCGGAAAGGTCCTTTTCTAAATTAAAACTTGTAAAAAATTACCTGCGCTCCACAATGAGCCAGGAGCCCAGGAAAGATTATAGCAACAATATCCATAGAAGAGCCCATATAACCATATTAGACTATATGTATAGACACACACGAAACTATTAAGGATTTCGCAAACTGAAAAGCGAGAAGAGTGAAAAATAATATAAATTAAGTACATACCTATGTTTACATTCTTACACACGTGTTTTTTTTTAATAGCATACGTAATAGTTAAATTAGTATTATTAGAAAAAAATCAGCGATTTTGTTATTAATATCTAATTATACAATTGGAATAACATCATAATTGAAGTACGTAAAAATTGAATTTGTGTTTTATTTTTCGCAGTAATTGGCAAGGGGAAGCAAACTGGTTTTACCTATTTAGAAAATATTATCTAAGTATATAAAACCGGAGAACATTTATTTAGATCAAAATTAACAAATAATAATAAAAAATAAGTTGAAACATGACGATTCGTGAAAAAAAGAGGCGCTTCATAGGTTTCGCACACAGGCGCTTAGGGGGGTCGGCGCGGCCCTGGGTAAGGTTTATTCGACACACGCGTCACGCGCGCTCGCTCGCACAGCTTGGAGCGAATTGAGAGAAAATATGAGGAGTCGACGCAAAGTAAAGAAATTACCTGGAAAGTGGTAGTTCTAGAGATCTTGCCCTTGAGCCTGATGACAGGCCGGTGCTGTGGGTCGTTGATGCTGAAGATGGGCGTTATGAAGGTATTCTCCATGCGGATCACGCTAGCCAGCTGGTTTTCTATGTACAGTTCTACTGTATCCGAAATAAATACGCCACCTAGCGGACGATGGAACTGGAACACCTGAAAATATATCAGGTTGTTATGGATAATAAAGATCCCTGAAATTCAATGTCAGACCAGAATTTAGATTTTTAACAATGATAAATGACAATCGGAAATACATTACACATTCATGTTATGTAAAGTTATATAAAAAAAATACTGAACATGCAAGTTCCCTGACAGTATCAAGGGATATGGGAAGAATTACAGTTAGATTATACAAGTAGGTGTGTGCCAACACACACAAAAAAAAAGCTTATAGCTGTGCTTGTTTCAATAATTGTGGGTATCGCTTTTCGGTGCTAGACGCGCCCATATTAGGTCCAGGGTTTAAATTCCTTGTTTCCACTGGTAGAGCAAATATTCAAAAAAAAAAACAGTGTGATTCCCATTTTCTCTCTTGCTTTGGTGCTTTCCAGTGGGCAACCTTCCAAGTGGAAATTGCTTCTAAAACAATTTTCAATAGGATTTACTGAAGCTTATCGGTAGCTGTTGTCTGTTCAAAAGATTTTTGTGGCAAGACCGAACCACAGTTAAGTGGAACCAAGATAAAGGTCTTCTTAGCACATCTGCCTTGAGGGTATGATCTACAGCGCTTCCATGTCCGCTCACCTTTCTCCCTGTGTTCTCCACACCGTCAAAAATAAACGCCCTGCGAGCTCCACCACGAAATATGGTGTCAGGCACATCCTCGTTCATGGTGAACAGAGCTTCGCCCCTGCTAAGGACAGTATAGTTGTTGCCATGGTAGCCTGACCTGGTCTGATGGAGGTTGACGAAACCCAGCTGCATGAGGCGCTCCAAACCTGAAATCATCATCATCATTTTCTTGTCCAAATCCCAATTTACTTGGGGTCGGCGCAGCATGTCTTCTTCTTCCATACTTCTCTATTACTCGTCATCTCATGAGACACCTCCTTTCTTGCCATATCATCCTTCACACAGTCCGCCCATCATTTCTTTAGTCTTCCATTACTCTTATAGCCATAGTAAAATTAATATAGCTTCGGCTTCGACAGTGCATTTTAAATAACAAAACACCACGTAAGTTAATGGGCAAGGCAGAGATATACGTATAACCTGTACCTATTTGTTTAAGTCCCATGTTTTATGGGGCAAGACTATTGCAAATAACCGGACACACCCAATCCAGACTACGGGCGGCTACTGAGAAATTAATGATGGAAAAACCCAATGATAAATTATTGTTGATGGGCCTGACCTGAGGATGGAACCCACGACATTGTGCTGAACAGTAGCGCATGCGAGTATTACGTCAATAAAACAGTTTGAAAACGGTCCCTTTCATTATTATTTTCACTAAACAACATTGTGCTCATTTAGAGTTCATACATGTGTCCTTCACTCACCCGTGAGTGGCGTGACTGGAGCAGACGGAGCAACAGCCATCATTGTTTACAAACAAACCAATCAACACGCGAGTCCTGCCTACGCATACGTCTTATCAAAACACTGAAAGACACTATAATATATCAAACACTGACTATAGTATCAAACATCACTGTATCACACTTAAAACTTAATTTAAATTGTTGAATGCACAAGAAAGGCACAAGATGATTGTAACTTTTGATCACGAGTCAATAAGGTTATAAACGGTGCTATTAAGCGAATAGGTACGTCCCGTTATGCAAATAATACTATTGTTTGCGCGGTTAGCAAGACTGTTCCGTCCAAGGCCAGACACCTGACTGGCGATCTACCAAAAATATAATCTAGACTGGTACATAACGTAAAAAATATAGTGTTCACTATACCATACTAGCACTTCGCCCGCGAGTACGAGCTAGAGTTAGCTCCTCTTTTACTTATTTTTCTTCTCTGCCTATGACATGATTATATTTTTGGGGGTCGAGTCACCCACGTCCGTAGGAGTGTACCCTTTGTTTCCCTACACGTGGTCCCCGGGTGGTGCAAATCAGGTGACACTAACTGGTGGTAGGCTTCGGCCGAAGGCTTGCGACCACCCACCGGGCAAAGACGTACCGCCAAGCGGCCTAGCCGTGTTCCGGTATGATGCTCGGTGTAGCCAACTAGTGGAGTCGGGTCGTGACAGTTGTTCCACTGTAGGCAGACCAGCCTGACGCGCGCTGTTATGGATGTATCGGGAGACTAGTCGCGGAGGGTAGCGGGATCCGAGGCACGGTGCGCCGCTGGCCGACCGCAGGTAGTTGGGGGCCCAAGTAGTGTGCCAGCCACACACGAAAGGCTGCCCCGCCAACTGTCGAAAAATCCCGGAATGTTCCATCGTGCTGGTTGGCGACCAGTTGGGAGGGCCCGATGGTCATTCCGGGGGGGCTCGGGCGTCCCCGCAGTCTCCAGACTAGTGCCCCAATGATGATGTCCTTTCAGTGCGTGTCTTTAGGTCAGCAGCGTGGAACCTCGTCTCACTGCCTTCTCCTCTCCTCCCTTCACTCTTTTTTACAATAATATGGCAAGGAAAAATAAATCTCGAGTCCAACAGCGGCTGCACCCCCTCCCACACAAAGTGCACTTCACCAACATTAGAGGTCTGCACTCAAATCTCTCTGCAGTCCACTACCACCTAGAGACTGAGAAACCAGCGCTGTTTTTCCTAACGGAGACGCAGATAGCGAGCCCGTCAGACGTGTCGTACTTATCTTACCCTGGGTACACCCTGGAGCACAATTTTAAACCACGCGCGGGGGTGTGTGTGTATGCCCGTGACGACGCATGCTATCGGCGTCTCCGTAACCTTGAGGACTCCAGATTCACGACGCTTTGGGCATTGGTGGACACAGGTCTGGATAAAATTATCTATGCTTGTGTCTACCGTTCGCACAGCGGAGATCAGGAGACAACCAGGCTCGCAGAGTACCTCAGTGAGGCGGCTGATGCGGCACAGCAGCGGTACCCTTCCGCCCAATTAGTGTTACTGGGGGACTTTAATGCCCACCACCAGGAGTGGCTTTTTCCATACCAGTGCACCGATCATGCTGGGCGTGAGTTGCGTAAGCTTGCGCTAGCGTTAAACCTCACTCAGCTGGTCCAGGGGGCAACGAGGGTACCGGATGTAGATTCGCACACGGCTAATTGCTTGGACCTTCTGCTGACAACAGATCCAGACCGATACTCCGTATCGATAACTTCACCTTTGGGTAGTTCCGACCACTGTCTGGTGAAGTCTGTGTCCGTCTACTCCCCGCCCGATCCCAGCCCAAGAGGCACCCGGCGGGTTTGGCGGTACAGGTCAGCAGATTGGGACGGAATGCGATCTTTCTTCGCATCCTATCCTTGGCGGCCTACTTGCTTTTCTTCGGCTGACCCTTCGTCATGCGCAGACGCCGTGACAGATGTGTTGCGTCAGGGAATGGAGTACTATATTCCGTTCTCTGACATAACAATGTCTAGTGGAGACCGGCCATGGTTTAGTGCCGATTGTTATCGCGCTGACGCGCTCAAACATGAGGCCTACCTGGCATGGGTCGACGCTCGATCGCGCAAAGCGAGTGACGTGGGTCAGAAGAAGAAGGCCTTCAACAGGGCTGCCAAGTCCTGCAAGAAGGTGTTGCGAGGGGCTCGGTTCGACCACATTGGCCGAATAGGGGCCAAGCTTGCTTCTTACCCAACAGGTAGTAAAGCGTTCTGGTCCCTGGCCAAGTCGGTCGAGTCAAACTTCTGCCGTCCCTCACTACCACCACTGCTGAAACCCGACGGGTCGCTGGCCCACTCCGCTAAAGAGAAGGCAAATTTATTTGCCTCTCTTTTTGCGGAATCTTCACGTCTGAATCCAGGTGACGCGCGGCCCCCTCCTTTTCCTGATGGATGCGAGACGAGTATGTCGGATATTCGCATCCATCAGAACGACGTTCGCAGAGTGCTCCGCAACCTCGACGTGAACAAGGCTAGTGGCCCTGATGGTATACCAGCAATTGTCCTTAGAACCTGTGCGCCTGAATTGTCTCCGATCCTGACTCGCCTGTTCCGTCTTTCCTACGAGACTGGAAAAGTGCCGAATGCTTGGAAGCAAGCCAACGTACAGCCCGTGCCCAAGAAGGGCAGTCGAGCTGACCCGGCCAACTACAGACCCATCTCTATAACGTCCATACTCTGTAAGAGTATGGAACGTGTACTCAATTGTAAGCTCCTAGCATACCTAGAAACTAACGATATCCTTAGTGACCGCCAATACGGCTTCCGACGTAATCGGTCTACTGGGGATCTTCTAGCGTATGCCGTTCACATATGGAGTGAGGCCATCGAGAGGCACGGGGAAGCGATTGCTGTCTCCCTCGACATCTCGAAGGCTTTTGATAGGGTCTGGCATGAAAGCCTTATCGGTAAGCTTCCTTCATTCGGTCTGCCCGGTGGTCTGTGTGATTGGATTGCAGACTTCCTGAGAGATCGGTCCATTCGAGTGGTTATCGATGGCTGCTCGTCGGACCAACTGCATATTAATGCTGGGGTCCCTCAGGGGTCCGTACTCTCAGCAACATTATTCTTGCTGCACATTGACGATCTGCTAAGACCCGGCACCTTTGGGTATGCAGACGACAGCACTGTTGCTGAGAGATACTTGTCTAACGCACGGGCTACCGGGCCTCAGATCCGGTCTCTCCGTGAGGCTATGGTGGAGCGTTTGAACCTGTCCTTGCAAGCAGTCTCCGAATGGGGAGATGCCAATCTGGTCAGGTTTAATGCTACCAAAACCCAGGCGTGTCTTTTTTCCGCAAAAAAGAGCCAATTTCACCCTGCTCCAACTTTCCGAGATGTCACCGTGCCAATAGCAGACCATCTTGAGCTTCTTGGCATAACTTTAACATCAACCCTCAATTTTGGCTCATATATTGAGGCAAAGGCACAGCTGGCTGCCAAAAAGTTGGGGGTCCTTGCAAAGGTGAGAAGGTACTTCACGCCAGAACAGCTGCTCAGCTTGTATCAAGCGCAAGTTCGATCATGCATGGAGTACTGTTCTCATCTCTGGGACGGATCTGCCAAATACCAGCTTGATGCACTTGAGTCGGTTGAAAAGCGGGCCAAGAGGCTCATTGGCAATGAGGCACTGGTCAAATCTAAGCTCCAGAGCCTTGAACATCGTCGCCGAGTTGCCAGCCTATCGGTTTTTTACCGGTTACATTTCGGGGAGTGTGCGATGGAATTGCATGACCTAATTCCAGCTAGCCCGTTTCATCATCGGACTACCAGACGTACGGCGATGCGCCATCGGTACATGGTGGACATCCCACCTATACGCACTAAGCGCTTTGGGAATACTTTTATTATGCGTACCGCTAAGGAGTGGAATTCCCTGCCGGAGTCTGTGTTTCCCGATAGCTACAATCTGGGGGTCTTCAAGTCAAGAGTGAATAGGTTTCTTCTAGGCAAGCGTGCTTCACCGTCGACCACATCATCGCTTACCATCAGGTGAGATAGTGGTCAAACGCGAGCCTATTTATAATAAAAAAATAAAAAAAAAAAAAAAAAAAAATGATACTCGCTATCATAGATAATGCACTTCCTTTTTTTTTGCCAACCTCCCACTCCCGTGTTAAAGCCTCCCAAAGTAGTAAAGTAAAACAAATATATTAATATGTTTATACAACAGAGTTTTAATATCTTTTGGTAAAATATTAAAAAAAGGATTTTGCATCCTCTGTGCCTACAGAGGATACAAAATCAATATATTCCAGATACTATGACCTCCTAGTGTGACATTCAAAGACCAATAAAAGAACAAGTTCAGCACACATATAGTAAGTACTTATTACACTGGAGGATGTAAGTGAGAAGCTTGTGGCAAAAATACACACCAAAGTCTTCAGCGACTTTGGTGTGTATTTTAGCCACAAGCTATTTATTCTGAATCCCCACAAAGATTTTTATAACGGCCATTAAAAAAAAATCTTGTCCGGTGTCATGATTCGACTTTTATTCAAACTGCTCGTGGTCAAATAAATCCATAAGGTGACCGAATTCGAGTGAAGTCTTTCGAGCACCCGAATACAGGCTAAGAGTGTAATCGTGACATAAGCTTGACTTTTATTTGTCAAAGTTCCTCTAAATTCTTCATCTTAGCTCCTTGTAAAATAAGGTTTAAGAACAAAATAAAACAAAGAAAAATTTTAGTTTCAATTATGTTTTTCACAAAATTCTTATTATGTATAATGTGTAAAAATTACAAATAGTTTAAAAGTTGAACGAATAAATAAATTTGCACACCTTTTATACAGAGCGTCTTGTACTTACATTCATCCTATAAAAAACAATTTTAATAAATAAATGAATTGTTTATCATTCACAGATTGTATTACCAAATGCAAAATTAAGTCTTTTCTTATGTAGAATTCGAGATTCGATGGTTAAAACTTCTGAAATATTATAACATATAAGCCTTTACGCTGAATTCAAGTTCGTCAAGAGCATTTTCCATTATGTCAGCTTTTTTTTCAATAGCTTTTCATTCGACGTTCATACAGGTTGGCAGGAGCACCTTCGCACTTAACATAAAAATTTTACATCAGTCATTTAAAAAATAATCCGCTGATCGCTAAGTTTTTTTTAAATAATGTACTGATGAAAAATATCCATGTGGGGGTGTTCAGAATTACCTAAAACGCGGTAACCGTTTGTGCGTTGTTATATTTGGGGCGTTCAGAATTATGAAAGTACTGAATACAATGTCACCGTTTGTGCGTCTGTGTCCCTCCCACCCTGTATATTTTCATAACGATATAAGTGACGGTTATTTAAGTTTGGGGCCACCAGTGTTGCTCTGTATATTTTCATAACGATATAAGTGACGGTTATTTAAGTTTGGGGCCACCAGGTGCTAAGTCTGGTATTACACTTATCAAATATCTTTCGTCCATACGATACAAAGAGCACTTTAAGTAAGTACGAATACATAAATAAATAAATAATCTTTCAAAATTGTGCGACAGCCAGCCATCCTCCCGCTTCACTTGCCTTCGTGGTATTTAAAGTCCTGTTAGAAAAAAAGGAATGCTTTAAAAATATAATCTCGTAATAGTGGTCTGTGGAACACATTCGACAATTCTAGACTTTTCTATTTTTTAATTGTGCTGTTAAATTTTTACTTGATGAAGATAAGGACTTTTTGCAAAACATGGCCTCCAACTACTCACATTATGCTTGCGTTCAGACCGGCGGGGTTCACGCGTTTCAGAATCACGTAAAATCCGCGCGGGTCTCTTTGAAGTAATCATTCAGACTAAATCGCGCGGTGAGTCAAACCGCGTGGTAACCGCGCATACATAACTTACAATGTAAACGCATGCGACGATGACAGCTAGCTTGTATTGCACGGCGAGGTCAGCAGGGAAGGTGATGATGTAATCATCGTTGTAGGAGAAGAACTCCTCCTTCCACCCGCGCCACTGCTTTTGGATGCTGCCTATGGGAACCTTGGTATTTGTCTGCAGCTGTAGTACAATTATTATATTAATAATATATAACCGCCTGTTTAGATCAACAAAGGATCATAATAGGTAAGGTAACACACAAAATTAAAAAACTAAATCAGACAATTAAAGTACTAAAAATATAAAATTTATTTTGATTGCTCAGTAAATGAACCGGTACATATACAACAATGGTTTAGGTGCTGATTAACAAAACCTTTTACACGAATATCCTCAAGATGCCACTAGTGCTGGGGTTTCTCGCGTAGTGTAGAAACCTTTTCCTGATGCGCTACAGTATCGGGTAGCTTCATCAGCACCCAAAACGCATTGCTATATTGCACACGCAGGACGTTGTATTGTACTCATGCAAAGAGATGTGCAATACATGGTGTAAATCATCTCATCACGAAGCCGTCAACCAAGCATTCTGTACATGAAACTAAGTAACTTAACGCAAAAATTATTGTTGGGAAACGACATTTTTTTTGGGGGGTGTAAAATCATGTTTTGTGGTAGAACTCGATGTAACGCACTCAAAACATTGTGCTGATGAACGAATTGAATAGTACGGGGATCGTGGAGGTGTAAAGTAAAAATCAAAACTTGTATTTAAAAAAATACTTGTCAAAAAGTTGGAACTTTGACCCCTAATATCTCCGTAACTAGAAGGTTCCCAGGTATGGTGTAGAACAAAAAAATGATCGCAATGACAAGGAGAACCAGTGCCTTCCGGCTTCGTTAAGAGGTGTTTTACACCCTTTATACTCTGAACCACGTCGTCTTCAGTTCTTAGTCATACAACGTTGCATTCAGGATACTAGTCTTAGCTCCTGAGCGAAACGAAGGAGTTATCTCAGAATTTACATTGGACAATTCGTTTCGTTCGGGATTGACAACAAAAAACACTGCTGTTTGCCCTTTATTAACAAAATCGACGTATTTCTTTACATTTATCGGCACCATGAGGTCTCGGATCTGAGAAAGGCATATGAGGAGTCGAAGCAAAGTAGGTAATGAAATTACCTGGAAGGTTTTAGAGCCCTCCCCCTTGAGTCTGATGATAGGCTGCTGCTGTGGATCGTTGATGCTGAAGATGGGTGTCATGAAGGTATTCTCCATGCGGATCACGCTAGCCAGCTGGTTTTCTATGTACAGTTCTACTGTATCCGAAATAAATACGCGACCCACCGGACGAAGGAACCGGAACAGCTGAAAATATAGCAGGTTGTTAAGGATAATGAATAACTGTGAAATTTAGGAAATTCAGCGACAGACCAGAGTTTAGATTTGAACCCGATAAGACTGAAGCAAGAACCACTAATATGAAGAACCAAAATAAAGGTCTTCTCCGCACACGTGCCTAGTGGGTCCGTTCTGCAGCGCATCTATGTCTGCTCACCCTTCTCCCTGTGTTCTCCACGCCATTAAATATAAACGCCCTGCGTGCTCCACCACGAAAGATCGTGTCAGGCACCTCCTCATTAATGGTGAACAGGGCTTCGTCCTCACTAAGGACAGTGTATTTGTTGCCATTGTAGCCTGACCCAGTCTGGTGGACGTTGACGGTAGCCATCTGCATTAGACGCTCCAGACCTGGAACTGAAAGTAAAATTATTATAGCTTCTTCTGGCTTCGTCAGTGCATTATTAATAAGGAAACTCCTCGTCAGTAATAGGGTAAGGCAGAGATTTGCGTATAACCTGTAACTATTTCTTTTAAGTCCTATGTTTAAAGGGGCAAGACTACTGCAATTAACCGCGCACACGCAGTCGAGACTACGGGCGGATACTAAGAAGCGACCAGAGGATTGAACCCAAAACTTTGTACGGTCAACAGGAAAAGTCGCTTTACATAACCAAAATTATAAGACGTCTTAGTTTTAGAACGATCCATATTAACAGACTGGAGTAAAAGACAACAATATTTTCATCAATGGTTACATAAATTCGCAAAACAATATAACATCAGATCACACTGACCAGCACAAAACTTGGTGTAATATTTATAAGTGTTAACCGACTTTTGATGCTGACTGTACTCAACAGTTGCGCATGCGACTAGTAGACTAATTAGTAATTATTACATAAATAAGGTATAAATAAAGCAGGTTAAAAACACCTTTTTTTTAAGTTTGGGAAATCATCAAATGCCCGCTCTGGGCGGAGCGGAAGGGAGTGTCAGACTTGTTCTGACTAAAACCGACCCATGTTCCTTCTTAGCCCTGTGTGTTCCAGGGCCAGGGTATCTCTTTGCAGACATCGGCCCTCTCGGACCCCTTCCGATTTGCTGACATCTCCTTGAGGCGCGCGTGGAACATGAACGCGCCGTCGGCCTGTCGTAAGCGGTCGGATAAGACGGACGGATGGTGAGCTAGCCCATTACTCACCATCCACAGGCCCTAAAAAGGACCCTTTAAATTAGTATTTTCACTAAACAACATTGTGCTAATTTTTAGGTCATTCATGTGTATTTCACTCACCCGTGAGTCCCCTGACAGGAGCAGATGGAGCAGCAGCCATATTGTTTACAAACAAACCAATCTACACACAAGGACTACCTACGCAATTGTCCTATCCAAAAACTAAAAAGACACGACCTCTATCAACCACTCACTATATCAAACATCACTATATCAAACCTAAAACTTTGCGCGGTTAGCACGACTGTTCCGGCCAAGGCCAGACGCCTGACTGGCGACTATCTACCAAAAATATAATCTAGACTTTAGTACCTGCATTTAAAACGTAACCAATACCTATAGTATAGGTTTTTAAAATCCCGGTTCCAAAGCCGGCTCAAATATCCGGGATTCCCGGTACATTCGGTTCCGGGACTCCTATTTCTTTTCGAAGTTGTCCACAAAAAAATATATGTACACCTACCTATAGGTTAATTTGTCGTTTGACTGTCATGTACCTTTCTACTCTTTTTTAACCCCCGACCAAAAAAGAGGGGTGTTATAAGTTTGACGTGTGTATCTGTGTGTCTGTGTATCTGTGTATCTGTGTGTCTGTCTGTGGCATCGTAGCTCCTGAACGGATGAACCGATTTTGATAAAATTGATGTCGTTTGAAAGGTATTTTAATCGAGAGTGTTCTTAGCTATGTTTCGAGAAAATCTGCTCAGCCGTTTGAAGCTCATCACCTCTTTTCTAGTTGATGAAGGCATATAAATAACTTCTACGGGTCTGATCGATTCGAAATTTGAATTCTTGTCAACCATGGGCATCGCCAAGGGGGGGGAGGCTGCACACGCCCCTCCCCCCTAAAAAGCTAGAGATTTTTTTAAATTTATAACTTTCTTTGTTTTCATTATTTAGCGAGAAGAGACGCAACACCGAGAAAAGTGGAAGGAGTGGGAGGAGACCTATGCCCAGGAGTGGGACAGTCAAGGCTAAGAAATTTAATTTAAGTTTAAAAAGCATGAAATAAAAATTAAATTTAAAATTTAAAAAACTCCCGACTGAAAAAACCTCTCGGGGGACCGCTAAGTAGACCGCTCAGCACAAACATTAAAAAAAGCGGACCCCCGACGCTACGACGCTTGGATTAATTTTATTTTTGGTTTTTTAGAGGTTTTTTCAGTCGGGGTTTTATGCTAAATAGGCTTGCGTTTGGCCTCAAATCAATCCTCTAATAAAAACACAAGTTCAGTACAAAAAAACTTAGTTACCCACTTATTACTATTATTAATTAATTAATTAAGACGAATAACGAAATACAACGAACATGAACCACGAATTACAATGACAACGAAAACACGCTAAACACTAATTAACCTTTAGTTATGAAATTAATTTGTAAGATATATTCAAGGATTCACTCTATAATCATACACTTTAGAAACACGATTACTTGTTGTTTTCTCGATAGAAAATAATGCCAAAGTAATGTCTAAAAAAGAAAATAAATCCTCAGTACGGTGTAAAACCGTCACGGATGGTCATCAGCTTTTAACCTTTTGACCGCCACAGTCGTGTGTAGACGACAAACCAAAATGTGCCCAGCACGCCACGGTCGCGAATGGTTGACAGAATTTTAAACGTAAATAAATGTCATTAAACAGCATTGTTTTGTGTTTTTCCCTTGTTAATTATTTACCTTGACTCTTCTTCATTTATTTGAAGTGAACTGCTTTCATTAGATTTCATCTGTAGTAACATAAGATGACAAAAAAGAAAACCAGTTAAAAAGTTCGTGCCCTCAAAGCCACAGTCACCTCAACAGGACACGTAGTGATGTAGGCAGCAGTCAATATAACAAGAATATCGACCTCGACGGCAACCTACGTTATATTTGATTTACTCTGAATTCTGCATTATTAAACAAATAAAACATTTGATATTGAAGTTTCATGTTTGAGAAATCAAGAAAATTTTATAATACTGAACTATGCGCTCTTTAAAAGTCGAGTGTTAATAGATTATCAATTGATTGTAATGACTGCAATGCCCATCCCTATCACCCATTGTATTGTCTGTGCCGGGAACGCCACAGTCGTCTATGATTGACAGTCCCATGACGTCAAACGAGGAAAATTTTTGAATAGAGTAGTTCTTTTGCTGTTATTATTATTGTTTACTGTATACATGATTAATAATGGATAACTATAATATGAGTAGTGAAGACTTATTAAGTATATTGCAAGGAGTCGATACTGACACGTTTACAATGTTTTTTTTTTTTTAATACTATCCTTCCTAAAAATACATACGTATATCGATATAAATCAATATACAATTGTTGAATTAAACTTATGATGATTGTCTTGTACATATTGAACGGTATATAATGTGTGAAGGTATTAAAAATGGTGTGATTGTTCTACCAATTTCTACCACCCAACTTTTTAATAAAAAAGCTGATTTTTATAAAATGTTTTATTTTATCTTTTGTGAACTTCATGTTTGTGACACTTAAGAAACTTTGTCCAGGTAGCTACCATTATTCCTCATTATTTCCTATTCATTACAGTGTTGTAAATTGTCTACATTCGAAAGTAAACAACACTAACACAGTAAACGGTATTTACTTCTGCACTGATGTCATCAGTGTCTGGCGTTATACTAAAGCATTAATATTGCTTGTTCTTCCAAAGAAACTTAAATTTTATTAGTTGACAATGTTAAAAGTACAAAACGAACAAAATAAAATATTTCGATATTATTAATAAGTATCGGTGTCGCACCTCTAGAGAAGAAGCGAGCAATTTCAAGAAATACGTGCCAACTGCGCCACTGTCGTCTTAGGGTGACAAAAAATTACGTCATGATGGACAATAGTGCTGTAATACTATTGACTTGGTTTTATCGATTGTTGTTTCTATTTGTGGAATAAACGCCGTAACTGTGACACAGATTATTACATTTATGTCATAAAGTACAAAGCGCGATGAAATAAAACTCAACACAAGGATGGTATAATAATCTTTATTGAAATTAAAACCCATGTAAAAAAATGTTGTCAGTTTTCTATGAGCTTTATCGATATAATTTCGCCCTCACTATTATTTTGTAGGTATAAAATTATGAATTCGGAGCTTGGCGCTGAGGGCACGCTTTTTCTTTTTTGACGTGGCGGTCAAAAGGTTAAATAATAACAAAACTACATGTTTTCATTATAGTATCAACATAAGCATTTTTCTTTGCAGCAATCCTTCTGTTCTGTCCTAATTTGTCCTGAAGTCGTGGAATCGGAAGTCCTGAAATAATAAAAGCGAAGATTTATTAATTGTTGTGACTAATATTTTTATGATATTGCTTTCCCTCTTCCTTGATTTTTAAAGAGGATAAATATAAAAAATTAAGCCCGGTATGATCATTTCGTCAATTTTCGTCGAATTGCGACAATTAAAGGGATTATGATAGTAAATGTATTAGGTGCTAACAGTCTAGAGAGAGGATTGAACTGTTCAAGAACAGCTTTATGACCATGCAATAAAAGGTGATAACTGTGGTCACGAGTTCACGACTCCTAGTGGGACTTACAATGAGAACGGTAGTCGCGATTACGGCGAGCTTGAAGTGCACAGCGAGATCAGCGGAGAACGTGACGACGTAGTCATCGTTGCGGCTCATCATCTCCTCGCGCCAGCTGCGCTGCTTCTTCACGACGCCGCCTACAAGAGTCTTGCTCATTGTCTTCAGCTGAAATTGAAGATAGACCATTTTGTGTTGGGCTTACTGATTAGCTCGGCTTATCGTAATCCACTACTAGACAAAGGCCGCGGTTGAAGCTCAGCCACAACACCTTGGCTCCTCTTCCTCCTCCTCTTTCCGTATTCAGTCTGACTTAGACGGTTTTTATGGCTCGTCGATTCATTGAGCTGGGAGGTGTTCCACTCGAAGCTCGCCGACATGCAGTCTCCACTCCAAGAGCGTTTGATACATCAGTCCTTCGACCAACAAGGCCAGCAAACTGATACTTCAGCCTGCTAAGTCTGCAAGCTACGTCGGTAACTCCAATTCTTTTCTGGATTATTTCAAGCACCAGGTTATTTGTCAATTACCTTATAGGTGGGAGGGGCAGTGCAGAGCTTGCCTTTAAGCCTGCGGGTGGGGACGTTCTGTGCGTCGTTGATGTTGAAAACCGGCGTCAGGGAAGTACGCTCCATGCGGACCACGCTCATTAGCTCGTCGTTGATAAAGATCTGTATCTTATCCGATAAGCACATGCCCGGACGACGGAGTGAGAACACCTGGAAATGTATAAGGTTGATGAGAAAAAAAATTATTATAGATCTAGCGGGGACAAGGGCAATCCTATATATACCACCTTTTACCATCAGAGCTCCCGCAATAATTGTAAATTGTGAAACATTCTCCAGTAGAGAATGTTAGTCAGTTTACCTTCTTTCCCGTGTTATCCACGCCGTCCATGTGAAACCCCCTACGGGTTCCAGCTGAGAAACAGCCCTGCTCCTGAGTTTCCTCAACTAGGTGGAACAGAGCCTCTTCATTATTGAGGATGTCGTAGCTATTGCCCTTGTTATGAGAAACCAGCTGGTTGAGGATGACAGTTTCAAGCTGTGCCAGGCGGTCGAGACCTGGAACTGTGATGCCACGTTAACACACTCGCTCAGATTACGTTTTCTTTTGTATTATTATTATGGGATACCGTAGTTTTCCGACCAAGTGAGTAGTCCTTTACATCACAAGGTTTTTTAGCTTTAAAATAAAAACCAGTTCCTTTCGTATTAAAACCCGGTCTTTTTTTCGAGTTTTTGACCTGTGAACCTCGCAGATCGGTACAACATACAACCCTACCTAGGTCCTTTAAAATGTAGAAACATAAACATAAGTTTGTTTATTTTATTACTTCCCGCGTCCAAAGCCTTATCCATTATTTATACATGACATACTCGTATATACTCTCAATGATAAGCTATAGCAGCGTTTCTTGGGTTATGGACAAAGTGAACTTTTTACTTAAATAGAGATTCAAGCGTAATGGGGGCTCAGTCAAGGTCAAGCCGCTATTAATTAGGTTATATTTAAATTGTTATTATTCTTTAAATGATTACATATAATTTTATGCGGTTTTTCACAGACTAAGACGACCAACTGACCAGGATTTATAGTAAAAATATAGCTGCGATTCCGAATTCTATTGTATATTTTTGCATTCTAATAGTACCTACACTATTTTATTATCCGTATACAAATGATAAATTATGTTTATTTTGCAAATAGGTTTTTACAAATACTTGTACACGTCATCTTTTTAAAAACTATACCGCAGTGATCCGTCCCATCATGATTTACGCTTGTGTCGTGTACGCACACACCAAGCCTCGTTTTATTCATAGGATGCAGACATTGCAGAACCGTTTCCTACGTAAAATCAGGGCGCTCCCTGGTACGTCCGTAACGACAATCTTCATGTCGATCTTAGATTAGAGTCCCGACCATCCTTCAGTTCATGAAACGTCTTTCCAAGCGTTTCTTTGACTCAGCTGTTAGGCATCCCAAACCCTTGATCGTATCGGCCGCCCGGTACGAGCCATCGCGTATTAGTAGGATTCAGACACAGACCGCCGTCATTCCGGCCTCGCCGACGAGGCCCATCGCGACGTCCCTGTTCACTACCCCCCGACCCTTGCTCGAGCCAGCCCGCGATGCTGAGCCTTTAGTTATAAATCAGCCCCTAAATAATGAAATCACTCAGATCCAGCCAGTCCCTTTGCTGCCCTGGACTAGGGTGCGCAAGGGGTAGCGACGCCCTAAGCCGAGGCCCGTACCCCGCAGGGGGTGCCCTTAGCGTGTTGTCGCTTAGTTTAGAAGCTTTTTGCCCTGGCTGGAGGCCTTAAATTCTAGGCATCCATAGGATTGACCGGTTAAGCAGAAGCCAGCCTCAGAGGCAGAACTGCGAGACCACATACATAAAAAAAAACCGGTAATGTGGGACAAAACTTTAGAGATATATAAACATAAAAGACTCACATACGAAGCATGGAGAGAAATATTTACTATCTTAAACAATGTAGTTAACATTTGTATAAATAAACGAAAATGATTATCAGACTTGTTATTACTGCACGAAAAAAATCGTGTCGTGTACACGTTCCGATTGGTCTTGTCTGCGGAAGGCACGAAAAGTTTTCATGTGTAGAACAGACAAAATTCTTGTCGTGTACACGAAGAATTTGTCTCGCCTGCCGCAGACACGGTAAATTTTCTTACCGTGTACAAGTGCCCTAAGTGTCCGAGATAGACTTTCGAAGAAAGAACCGCTTAGATTTGAGTGGACCTGTCCAACTAGGCCAGTGCAAGCATTTTCTAGTTATCGTGTAGCTCGAGTCATAACTGAAGGAGCCTAACGCCACGACGAACAATAACAAAGAAACGACATTTGTGTAGGTCGTTCATCATATAATACTCAAAATGCAAGACAATCGATAAAACCAAAGGGAAAAAACAAACATTTATACTTAGTACATTATTAAAATCCCGAAATATCCGGGTAAGTACCCGGTATTGGTTAAAACGCGAACCGCAAAAAACGGGTTTTGAAAAATGTCCGATTTTTTATGCTCTTTACTAGACTCATTCAATCGACTAAAGCCGATCACTCTACTAAGATACCATTTAACAATATTGGGTACATATTATGTAGCTATGGGTAAGTTGGAAACTTGTAACAGTGGTCAGTTTTGTTTAATTGACAATACCTACCTATTGTAAAATTATCTATAGACTCAAACTCACCTGTGTCTTGAACCGTAGCCATCTCTATGGCAGCAGCCATTGTTTACAAACAAACAAATCTAAAATCACCACACAACTGTAAACTCAAAAAACGATTATTAGATACACATTTTGTTGTTCTAAAATCGCTACGATTAACAATAGAATAGTATCATTTATTACAATCGCAAAGGATCATAAAATTCAACAAACAGTGCCTAACAAATCTTTAATGACAATTTTGAGTAAAAAATAAAACAATAAGTATTATTATTCCCTAGAGCTTCATATTAGAAGCTTTTATAGGCAAAGCTGTGAAAAACGAAAACGAGCCTCGAAATATGTTCGGTGCAAACACCGAAATGTCGGCGACACGGTGGGACCATCCAAGGCCAGACGTCTGACTGGCGTTGGCGCCTAGTGCCTATATTTACTACCTATGTAACTACAGTAAAGTGTCTACTTTTAGTGCACAACATGAAACACTAATCAGTGGGGTTACAGTTTTAATGTCACTCCCGTGTGAAAAAGAGACGTGGCTATAGAGGACGTATCTTTCCCACTCTGGGATAAAACAATGCTGATTTAAGGCGTCATGGTAGGCCACCAGTACCTTAACTCAATATTATTGACTTTACCCAGCCTGGTCGTAACAATACTATATAACCCACATTTAGATTAGCGGCAAAACAAAACATGAATCGATGCGTCATGGGTTCATTGTGCTCCTCTATGAAGGTTAACTTCAAGTGTAATAAACAACACAATTATTTAGTCAACGAATTCATTTTATCTTGCAACGCCCGCGCCTTTGGTGGATTCGGGCGAGATTTCGGAAAACACCGTGCACCTCGTTTGCTGTTTTTTTTTGGGAAATTATAAATCTTAGCAGCAAATTTTTTTTTTTATCCCTAATTTCATATATTATGCCGCAGGAAAATAAGGAGGCTTCTAATAAAGTAATTCGTCTTTTTTACAACGCCAACTAAGTATTACAGGCATCAACACGAAAACTTTAGTATCTAATGTAACATAACATGTAAAATAATACATCGTTGAAATTGCAACTGCAACGATCGAGCGAGACGGGCGCCACTGGCCGCAATCACCAATGAGAGAGCGCTATTCGATTCATGCGGGGACGAGTCGTTTCGTGTAGTCATGAAAATAATTAAAATCCACTAGATTGTAGGTCTTATAATTAGTTAAAATAAACACTAACAATCCTCAACATCGTAAAGAAGGCATTACGGCAAGGAGAACATAGGATGCCCTGACTCGGACGGGATGGCGAGGCCTTGTGAGCGAGCGAAGTTAGCGAACTAAGACTCCGCCATCCACTTCGTGTTAGGTGACTTTAAACCTTGCAAACAGATAAAGGAGCCCCGCGCAGCAGGTCTACGTCCACCACGCCTAACACAAAATATTGGTGTTTACCATGAACTTAGAGCTAGTGAATTTAAACACTAAAAAGAGCCTATTCCATCCAAACAATGAAAATGCACCCACAAAGCCCACAATACAGGACAAATTCCTAGTGTGGAGCAAAGACGTTTTTAAAAAAAGAAAAATATATATTAATCATCATCAGGCATAATCATCATACACCAGCAGACACGTTCTTCCTTTTACCTTTTCGTGATTTGGAAGGAGGCCTGTGTTATACGCTCGTTTTTTGCTGTCGGTCTTCATGCATTCATTTCATTGCATGCCAGGCCCGGCTGTCATGCGTAGATCCTTGACAGTTATCAAATAACCTAGTTCTCTATGTATAATACTGGTATTCAGCTGGCTAGAATGGAACCCGATCCCAACAAAGTACACTGGGAAAAAAACTAGGTAAATTATGAGGAGGTGTGTGCCCCACCCGGGCACACACCTCCTCATAATTTCCCTAGTTATAATAACGTTAAATGTTGATTATTCAAAAGTTTGCTAAGACACTCCAACTTATTTAAAAATCGGAATGGTCTGTTTCAAACAATCAAATACTTATATGATTCCTTATATCCAACTAAACACACTGAAACCGTGACCTTGACCATGCAGCTCACCTTGATATTATTTATCATTATTTTTGTAATATCAGGCGGGTCGAAAATTTATTTTGTCATAAAGAACGTGTTTTTAATTAAATTAAATAGCTTTTTGTTGTAAGCTTACTGCGATCCATAACTACGAATATTTTTTGTACATTTTCCGCTCCCGAGCAACATGACATCCCTCCTTCCATCATTACAATTTTATTTCTATTACATTCGAAGCAATGGCTTTTTTTTACATACCCTCACTGGCGTATGTAGAACAACTGTGCAAAATATAATCAAAACCGGTTCAGTAGTTTAGGAGTCTATAAAGAACGAAAAAGCGAACGAGCATTGCTCTAAAATGAGATAGATAGATTTTCTACTAAATAAGAGTTCAATGGCGAAATAAAACCAAGTATATTTAATGGAGTTTAATTACCTGTAATGCTTATTAAAACATTCATAAACAAGGTGTTGTTTTGCATCCTCGTCAAATTCAAGGAGGTACCTAACTATGCTAACGATTCTCATCCCGAATCGGTAATAAAATAGGTGGGTAATTTTAGTATTTTTTTTCTTATATATACTGAAATCGGTAAGTGTGAACCACTCGTATTTTAAACGGGGCCGTCTGATTCTCGCCCTTTATCCTCGCTTCCATACATACAAACAATCTCAAACGTTTATTCAATAATTTCTCATTCCCTAAACCACGTTAAAGGGGTTATTCTGAAATACTGACAAACATAAACAACCAAAAAAATCAGTGTTTATTAATAATTAACTAAACGTCATAATTTCAATTGATTGTTTATGCCTTTTGTGACAACCTCCTGAAGTTTGACGAGAATGCAAAACCACACCTTGTATTGTATAACTGTTAACATAAAATAAACAAGGAAAAGTTAAACAAATCGGAGGCAATTTCATAAACATTGTTTGTAAGAGTGACATCTAGTGACAATCACAAAAACTAATTAAGGCGCGTCAAAGTCATGACTAGTTTTTATGGCGCTGCGCTGGCTGAACGTAGAGATATAATTATAATTGATATTAAAATAATATATTTGTAAAGTTGCATTTATCCCACATTTTTATGAATAATAACAGTTTTATATAAGAAAAAACCTCCCATTTTTCGTTTCAATTTGATTACCAAGATTGATTTCATGTTCTTAATTGTATTTAAGTAAAGTTGTACAAAGTTTATCTTAATTCTAATAGAGTAGAGATAACATAGCAAAAAAATCTATAAAAAAGTAACTTCTTCAGATTTAAATAATAATAAGTATACTTGTTCCTGTAGGAAAAACAATAGGAGAAAATAGCAAAACAGTTATGCAGTCAACTGCAAAATTAAAATCATCTTATCATTTAATTTAGATAGCCATGTACTTGTACATAGGTATATGAACCTACGTATGTGTACTTCTGTTTTATTTTTAATTTTGTGTTATTGCTAAAAAAAATAGGAAAACGAAAGTGTTTTCAGTTGATGAGTTGATTTGCTACAAAAGTCGATTAACACTTCAGCTTTCTTAATTATTGAACAAAAACAACAAAAATAATAGGTACATACGAAATGATGAAAAACATTTAACAAAATTAAGTAAATAAATTTTGTGAATATGTAAACGTATAAATGAACTTTAGTGGCTTATAACTGTGTGAGCAGGTGACTGTATGGACCACCCAACTTCAAAAGCAAGGCAAGATAGTAACTATGCAGCCGTAAATAAATACACATTTTTCTGATAGGATGAACAGTGATAAGGCACAAGTAATGCCATGTCACTTCGATAATAAGATTCAAGCTATATCGATGCTTGTTCTCACTAACACTAAGCAATACCTAAATGAATACTTAAGTAAATGTGCTTTATTGTATTTTCAGCGCTCGGCTTAGCACTGAAAGTTGAAATTCCTTGGTGGGCTATTTATTCTATCTCGAGTTCGTTTCTATCCATTAGTGGCAATGACACAGTAAATCGTTTCACGCTATTACGATAAATGCAAAATTAAGTCTTTTTATCTGTTTGATTTGTTATCAGTATCTGCTTAACTACTCGTCTGATTTTCGTGAAATTCGGCAGATAAACTCTTTCTATTTACTAATAAACGTAAGTACACTATAACCACAGAAGATAGAAGATAAGAGATAAGAGAAATTTATTTGTCAAAAACACGTGTAGCTTTACAATCAGTTGGAAGTTTTCATAGTTTTCCCATTGGCTAAAAAGAAAGCACATCAAATCCCAAAAATAATATCATTCATAAAAACTACTTCATAATATCATTCATTAAACTACTTCGTGAGATAAGTTTCATAAACCCAATTAGACTATAATAAAAAAAAAAAACACTTATTTTAATCTTATGAATAAAAATGCTTGAAAATGTATAATAATTGTCATAAAAATGAGTGCAGAGCTCCTTCACTAACTTTCGTGGTATCTGTAATCCTGAAAAAAAAAATGGTCTATTATTATTCAAAATCTTTTAAGTACAAATAGTTTTCAAGTCCTATGACTGATCATGGACCAATTTTCCCTTTCGGCCGCCATGGCAACTAAGTTTCGCAACTTCTATTGAAACTAGCGTTTTTGAAAAATTCTTTGTTGGCAACTGTTTGCGTATTAGGAAAAAAAAATCTTCCAACGCAACTAGTTGCCAAGAAAGAATAAAAATTCATTTTTTCACAACTGGTTGCGAAACTCAGTTGCCATGGCGGCCGAAAGGCAATTTTCAATATCAACTGACCTACAACACCTTATCTCCAGCATTTCGTTATAAAAACAATTAAAATTCCACGAAAGACTATCAGATATTCATGTGACATCTCGCATTTTTAATTATGCAGCGGTTTTAATTAATTCTTGGCTTATTACAATGCTCATGGAATCATTAATTTATTTTGACTAATCTTGTCGGAAAATACCTACCAGCTCCGAGCTCGTAAACAAAGAAAATTCTAAGTCTACCTCAAAGTTTAGTTAAAAATGAAAACCAGTACATAGTTTGATCCTTTCCAAATTAGGTATACAATACAAATGGCTTCATTAGAATTTAAATCAACAACAATTTAACTCTATCGACTTTACATATTAAACGATAGCGACTAATTCATCAAGTAATTAACGAGTTACATCATAAAGTCACTTTTCAAGCATATCATACTTATTCTGCTATTTGGGGCAGACACAGATCAAAGATCATTAAAATCGGTCCAACCGTTCTTGAGTTATCAATGGTGTAACTAACCCGACTTTGTTTTATGTTTAAAGAAGAAGATTATAAACAATAAGATACATTTACTATGTTTTAGTATATGATAATATACGTAGATGAACTCACAATGAGGACACAGGCTGCGATGACGGCGAGCTTGAAGCGCACGTCGAGATCAGCAGGGAAGGTGATGAGGTAGTCATCGTTGTACGAGAACATCTCCTTCAGCAGGCCGCCGAACTTCTTCTTGATGCCGCCGATCGTCTGTTTGTTTACTGCCTGAAGCTGGAATGGGAGATCAGGTTTATTTACAGGGAAAGTTGAGCCGAAGGGAAGAGAGCGGATCTCTTGGCTCAGTTATCAGATGAAGTAGATATTAATTTTTGGAAGTATAGATCTTCTACGATACCAAGGTCGTGCTAGGGTTTCCTATCTGACTGATTCCTGAGAATATATATCGGAACAATCTAAGACCTCAAAGGAATGGCATCCCCAAAGGTCAATAAGGTTAAGAAGTGTTTACCGAGGAGACTTCATGAATGGTTGACACACGGGACCCCTCCGCGACACGGAAAGCAGTTTAGGCCAATCTGTGGTCTTTGACATAGAGACGTTATAGTCTAGGCTGACAATTTAGTGTTAAGGTCATTCATGGATATTTTGAGAGTCCTTACAGGTAGTCTGAAGCCCGAAAGTCTGACAACAGCGTGGTGATGGAAAGCTGGACGGGGTACGCAACAGTTAGGAGTAGCAAAATAGTAAATACAACATGCAAGTGGTGTTGATCCCCTTCCTTTTGTTTTAGTTTGCCTTTAACCCGCTATGGGAGTTGTTACTTTCTAGGCTGCTATTTTTGAAGGAGGACCTAAAAACTATGTGAGCAAGTTACCTCAAAGTCATAATCAGTGATCTCTCCCTTGATCCTGAGCGTGGGGGTGTCGTGCGCGTCGTTGATGCTGAACACGGGCGTCATGAAGGTGGTCTCCTTGCGCACGATGCAGACCAGCGAGCCGTTCATGTGCAGCTCCACCTTGTCCGATATGAACACACCTGGACGACGGAGGTGGAACACCTGGGCACAAAGGTGAGTATTAGCATTTCTGGGTATACCGTTATTTTACAGGACAAGTTGAGGGCATTAGATCACGCGGCAGATCTCCATTACGATGGACAGACCCAATCCGGGTTGCTATGGCCATTAGACCTGACAAAAGAGGAGTGATGGGAAGTGTCCTGTTATTTACTACCCTTACCATACACTCGTTGTTCTGGTCCAAGTCTTTTAAATTTTCAGTTCTTATTCCCTTATGGTATGGTTGTTTCCCCTACCGCTTTGAAAGCAGTGGTGATGAAATATTTTGGCATCACAAAGTACTTACCAGTCTATGTTTAAACGTTCGCAGCAACTGGTAAGTCTTGGGCACCGGGTACCAACACAGAGTCAAATTTAGGACTCGACACTCGACCCTAAACTTCTTTTAATTGAAGAATTACGCTTGGTTGACTAAAGCGCGTGTGTCACGGCATTATTTTACTAAAATGTTGCTTTGTGGCTTCCGTTCGAAGTTATTTTGGGTATGGTCATGTTGGTTGTAATAACCAATTATTCAAGCACCTAAAATGACGCAACTTGAACACGAAAGCAAAGCAAGCAAAGCTAACCTATTACATCCTACCTAAATATTTATAAGATTAATAAAGTATATTTCAGTAAGTTTCAGTCGTAGGCAAGTAGGTAAAAATATTTAATTTACAGAGATACAACCACCCATCTGCACGCGAGCATGACCGCAGTAGAAATGGGCTATGTCGACGGAAGAATCGACAAACTGACACATTGTCATTTTCTAGCTGTCGATTCTTCCGTAGACAAAACTCGTTTACCCGGACATCTATCTATAGTGAAAATCGTGTTACTTAAAATGCATTAAGTTGGTATAGAAACCATGAATTAATAAAATCGTTTATTGCAAAGTAGGCACTATACATATTATTATTAATAAATATTTTTATGCACTGATGCTAACTTTAAACTCTAGGAGCGAGAATACCATAGATATTATATTTCTGTGGAGAATATATATTGCTTAATACAACATGAAAACATCATGATTCATGTTGTTCTAAAGTACTTGTCCAGTAAGTACCAGTAAGTAAGTAATTAATCAGTTAGCAAATGGGACAACAATCCACTTGACTTATTAAATTACCGTGAATCGACGCGTTTCACACACTTGCAAACACACACTGAAGTGCTTGTAATTTCATCGAGTCCCATTTCTTGCTAAGTGAAACCCAGCGATACTATTTGTGGCCGAAATTGGAGCTCCATTGTTTTGACCATAATATTGTATCTAAGAATAAATTCTAAATGAAAATCCCTTTTCCTGTATGTCTGCCCGTGCTATCGTTATTGTTCTTTTAAATTCCACCACAGATTATGAGGCGGTTTTCGCTTTCATTCGGAAAATGTATTCCGAAAGGTTCAAATTAATATTGAACTCACACAATAATAAAGATAATCTCCATGTTTTGTCAAGTCGTGAAGACTGTGCGAAGCAGCGACGGGGCGCTAGTTTGAACTACAGAGATGTTGACTCAGTAGCCCACTCGGTATCTGTTACTACACACTATCTACACAAAACTCCATTACAATCTTTTAGGCAATATACACGTATTCTGTTACTGAGCAAGCCTGTTTTATGGGAGCACACCATGAGCCCACACTCATTGCAATTCAAACTGTCAATTAACGGACATTACTGTATGACGTAATGTCCCAGAGCCCGCCAGAGGTACCCACAGTGCAAACCTAGAGGACACAGGTGCCATTAGTTTGTCGACCCCTCACATGGGTAACGAAAATAAACCGTTTTATGGTCCAAGGTGTGCCTAAAATCGAATGTTTGTTTGAGAGCTATGTGTGTTTTAAACGCACCCTTTACTCCGGTAAAATGCCAAGTCTGGGCGACCTTTTACAAACATTCTATAGCTAGAACCACAAACAGACACAATTGCTTTTTTTATTTCACCTTCCCCACCATTAACTCTGAGGCCAAAATCTCAAAATTCTAGGTTTTATTTAGCCTGGAATCTATGGACTCAGTCAGCATTGGCGGCCCAGTGGTTAGGCGCCAACTTAAGAGCTCGTGGGTTCGAATTAAAGCACTCACTTTTATTTGCTTTAACACCACTGCTCGAAAACGTATAGTGTGGAAACTGGCATGTCCTAGAACTAAAAAAATCAAAGACTTGTAACATCTAGCAACCCGCACTGGGCCCGCGTGGTGGCCTACATTACAGCCTACTCCCTTTTACAGCCAAGGAGGCCTGTTACCCAGCAGTGTCTTACCTTCCTCCCTGTATTGTCCACTCCATCAATGTGGAAGGCCCTGCTGCGTCCTTGAGCTAGGAAGGTCAGGGCGTGGCCATCCTCCTTGAGGCTAAAGAGCACCTGTCCCTGGCTGTGCACCGTGTACTTGTTGCCCTTGAACCCGCGCCCCTTCTGGCTGATGTTTATGCTGGATAGGCGTGTCAGGTGTTCTAGGCCTGGAGGTCCTGAAACTGAAATGGTTTTGCTTTATGAAGGTTCAGTGGCGGACCTTTTTATCATTAGGTTTTAAGAGGCAGTGGGCTGTCCATGTCTGTCGACGGACCGATGCTGATGGAACGAACTGAGAGAGAGAGTCTTATGTCCTACAATGGACTGCAATTGGCGGAGTGGGTTGAAGTTTTAAATCAGTTGTCGTGCCTAACACATAAGCAAATGCGAATGCCATAGCCACAGATAGCTCGGTTCGAGTTCAGCAAAACTCCTGGTCAGTCAATAAAAATATTTTTAAGTCGTTTATATACCACGGAAATATTTATACGACTGAAAAAGCAACACAATAATATTATTCTTTCGGACTAATCCGACTTGGGTGGCACATAGATTATAAATATTTTTGAGCGTAGGTTACTAGTGGCTGTTGCTGGCTGCACTCAACCAACATTAATAGTTCGTGTAAGATAAATCCTATCAAGAACATAAATTGTGAAAATGGGAGCCAAGTTCAATATTAAGAATATGCATGGTACAACGCCGATAAGATAATTGAGATCTAAATGGGTGCCAGCCAAGTTCAGTCTGTAGTTACACAAAGGAGTTAACTTAGGATAAAATAAAGCTCAAGATTTGACTTGGCTAGTGTTCACATACATTATATTTGGCTAATCAACTTTTCCCTTTTTATTGTACATGCAAATTATTGTTTTTATATATTAATTATTATATTAATATTATTTATTTTTATTTATTTATGTTTAATTTTACTTTTTAACTGCTATTTAAGAGATAATTCCGAATCCAACACCTTTTCTTCTTTTTTTTTCTAGTAGCACTCTTATGAATGATTATGTAAGCAGCACAGAGCATCATTACCTCCTCGTGCGACATCTGAGCAACAACTGACAAGTGTGGACGGTGGACGGCCATGTTTCAGAAACAGTGTTTACGGTAAACTTGGTGACAAACACGTCTTAAATAGTTTATCAACAATTGTTGCCTAATGAATACAAGGCTGATGTAGGTCATCTAATTGTCATAATAGTAAAACTTTTATAAAGCACCCAAAAAATTTGAACAAGATTTACTTTTATAATATTGTTTTAGGGATCCCTTCTTTTCGCATAATGTTCTTTGTCCTAATATACTTCGGCATAACGATTTTGGCACAATTTGTTTGGCATAATAATACTTCGGCATAATTTTTTTAGGCATACATTTTATGTTGGCATAATCATCTTAAAGACTAATTTGTTTTGGCTTCAATTTGATTCGCATAACGTTAGTAGGCCTAAAAATTAAACTAACCAGGTTAAAAATTTAATATGCTGTGCAACAAAAGTTAGTGACAGAACCGAATTGCTGCAAAACCGACTCCACGTAGTCTTGTTTGTCCTACCCCTAGAGTGTAATTTAAAATCGCGTAGGCGCGTAAGAGCGAGGCGGCCCGCGGGCTGAGGAGCAGGCGGCTGGCCGGCCAACAAGCCGAAGCTGCGGTGGTGAGCGAAAGCCGTCTGCGACGATTTGCACGCGTGGGGCCGCCGGAGGCCCGCAGCGCCGGAGCCGTGACAGAAACCCTGCCTGCTGCATATTGCATGCTTGCTTGAATTCTGCATGCTTGCTTGCATGCTGCATGCTGTATGCTTGCTTATAGAAAAGTTATGCTTTAGAACTTTATGCTTAAAAAAATTATGCGTAAGCTGTTATGCGTAAATATATTATGCGAAAATATAATTATGCCAAACAAAATTATGCTAAGTTATATTAGGTCTTAAAATCTTATGCAAATGGATAGGGAACCATTGTTTTAGTATGGAAGACCACATTAAAAACGAAAGTTTTTCTATCTAGTTATAATAATTAATGGTACTAGTAGTAATTGGTACTATTACGGGCTATGCTTTGCCTGCAAGGAAAAATATTGGGGACGTTTATTATATTGAACTCTCTAGTTTTAAACTAAGTAGGTAAGTGCCATTTCCTTAATAATCAGTTTTACATGTATTTTCCCTGCTACCAATTAAACAATAGAGCGGCTAAAATCATTATCATCAGTCAGTCCTCTCCTAGACCCTTCTGTGTCCTTAAATCGCACGCCATTTGACTCGATTCTTGGCAACGCTCACCCAGCTGATATCAGCCGCCTTGCGAAGATCGTCGCTTCACCTAGCCCGAAGGCTTCCTACTTAACGTAGGTATTCCACTAAAAAAAAGATGAGCATCACTTTCATTCCTATTCCCCAAAAGCTGCAGGCAAAGGGACCCCTGTGCTGCCATGCTGTTACCGGCGCTGAAGATGTCGTGAAAGTGGCGAAGCATAAGATAAGAAATTATTATCAAATCCATTCAAAAGTGTGATTCGATATCTTCGAAAACAATACAGCCGGATGGACAAATTTTGTGATTTTAATAAACACGCTACCTAATTTCCTATTCTAATTTGTATTAAAATGTAATTAAAATTAGCACTTATATAAGATATACAACTACTTAATTAAAGTGATGTTTAACAGGAAAATTATCTCTCCTTGATTTATTACTGGTCAATCACCGATGCCCATTTTTTTTTTAATTATTATCTTGCACTTACCGGAGGCAGAGGCCATTGTTGACAATCAAACTAATCTACAATCGACATACAACTTAGTCAACAATCGTATCAAATACGATGAACACAATTTTCTCTAAATTATAATCACAAACACATTTGCTGTCGAAAACTCGAAATGCAACTAATAATGTGAAACTCGAGAACTCGACTCAAACAAAAATATTAATAAGTATATGTATATTAAGACCACATATTGATAATTCACGACGAAGATAGCACATAAAAGAGTAGAGTCAATTAAAACAGGTTATTCACGAAAGAGGTTATAATACGATGTATCGGTTATTATTATTATTTGCGAGGAAATGTGCGCGACTGTACTGGACAAGGCCAGACGTCTAACTAGCCTGCTCGTGAACCCGTATATTTGATGACAGTATTGTGTACAGCCAGGAGTCGCAAACATAATGACTCGGACACGGATATAAAGCGACAAGCGATACACGGCATTGTTGCTAAGTACCTAGGTGATGAATGTGATATTAACGCTGATTATCATGAGCTTTAAGAAAATCATGTTTTTGTTTTATCTTCTTTAGATAATATGCAAATTGTGTGCCTAGTTAAATTAAACTATCCAGCGTAATTGAGCAGAAGTTGATGGTGATCGCTCTTTTAACTATAATCTGTCAGTGAATACAAATAAATAATCATTATTATTTGTTTCATCATGTTTAGATATCGATACCCATAACGACAGCAGAGTTTCGCTAGCTAATTTAATTTGCAGTATGAATATCTTAGTATTTTATTTTTGTAAAAAAATATTTTATGAGTGTTAATTTTTAAAAACGTAAATCTATTCGCAGATATGTGCTTGTGCTACAAAACTCTAAGCTTGAGAAAGGTTTGTAGCCCCTGCTATATTTGTATGTTATGTATTAGCTATATGTATGTGTGATTTGATACTTTATCAGGCTCCATGTGGTCGGCAACCGGCTAGCACTTTGTATACATTTTGGAACAAAACAGTTGACTTAAGCCACAGTATAAATATGGATATCCATATTTATACTGTGCTTAAGCAAAACAAAACTTGATTTCAACGACTGCACTCGCTCACTTGTGAAGGTCAAGTGCATGATTATTGAAATATTCGAACTTGAATTATCTTTCTGTTGCTAGCCTTTGTAGTCCCACTGCTGGTTTAAGCTGGTCTCCTCCATATTTTGGTTACATAGTCACCTTAGGGACCAGTTATTACCTATTACTCTTAGTACACTCGTACATACATATTTAAGTAATACAAAACACTGATAGACACGGAAAAAATAGGCGGTTTTCCGTGTCTATCAGTTTAACCTTATAGCACTTTATTAATATTATATTATTACTTTGTAATTTATTATTATTATTACTTTGCCCGGTCTGGGAATTGAACTCGAGACCTCATGCTAAGCTGTCGCCCTCGCGATCACATAAAGACCAACAAGGCATTCGATCAATGAGAGCATTATCCCGGAAGGTTTATGTTGAACTTGACACAGAATTCTTCATATTTTGACTGTTTAGCCAGTGAACGGAAATTTAGCACAAAGAGGTTTAGCAATCGTTCGAAGCAGAGGCAGGACGTTAATTTCTTTTAATTTTCTGCGAAATTGATATTCCCAAACATTATAAATATGAATAATTATACCTACATGTATTCTTAAGACTGCAGTAAGTATCTACATTTCGTATATCTACTAACAGATTGCAAGCTAATGACGTCATTTTACAGGGCATTGACCCGCCCTACCCGACCTAGATGGCGTAGACTCTTTGTGGCGTAGTACCGGCGCGACGCCCGTGGTCGTAGGTTTGATTCTTCTCATCATTTCGTAAATCTTTCTTCGTATCATAATGAATGTGCGTGATAGATAAATGTATTGAAAACAATCACGTTTGAGGACCATAAAATAAAATGTTATTTTAAATTATAAAGGGCAGTACGCGCCAACTATAAAATGGGTCCTCGCGAGTCCCTCAGAGAAAAAATTAAAGAAATAATATCAATTATCATCATAAATAAAAGGTATTAAACTTTTTTTTGCATATCGTTGGAAAGGAGACAGACTAGAGAACTTTTTAAACGAATTGGTAGATCCCGATCCCGGCGTTTAGTTTCTTTTTGTTATAGCAATTTAAAGTTTATTTTTCTTTTACAAAAACTTGTACGAGTTATAAAAAAAGAAAGAGAAAATATTACTAGCAAGTAATTTTCAATTTGATAGAATCATACAGTATACACATCAAAATTAAATCGTTATTTGCTGACTATACAATTAACTTTTTTTATTTATTTATCCTTAACCTTTTGACCGCCACGTCAAAAAAGAAAAAGCGTGCCCTCAGCGCCAAGCTCCGAATTCATAATTTAATACCTACAAAATAATAGTGAGGGCGAAATTATATCGATAAAGCTCATAGAAAACTGACAACATTTTTTTACATGGGTTTTAATTTCAATAAAGATTATTATACCATCCTTGTGTTGAGTTTTATTTTATCGCGCTTTGTACTTTATGACATAAATGTATATCTGTGTCACAGTTACGGCGTTTATTCCACAAATAGAAACAACAATCGATAAAACCGAGTCAATAGTATTACAGCACTATAGTCCATCATGACGTAATTTTTTGTCACCCTAAGACAACAGTGGCGCAGTTGGCACGTATTTCTTGAAATTGCTCGCTTCTTCTCTAGAGGTGCGACACCGATACTTATTAATATTATCGAAATATTTTATTTTGTTCGTTTTGTACTTTTAACATTGTCAACTAATAAAATTTAAGTTTCTTTGGAAGAACAAGCAATATTAATGCTTTAGTATAACGCCAGTCACTGATGACATCAGTGCAGAAGTAAATACCGTTTACTGTGTTAGTGTTGTTTACTTTCGAATGTAGACAATTTACAACACTGTAGTGAATAGGAAATAATGAGGAATAATGGTACCTAACTGGACAAAGTTTCTTAAGTGTCACAAACATGAAGTTCACAAAAGATAAAATAAAACATTTTATAAAAATCAGTTTTTTTATTAAAAAGTTGGGTGGTAGAACAATCACACCATTTTTAATACCTTCACACATTATATACCGTTCAATATGTATAAGACAATCAACATAAGTTTAATTCAACAATTGTATATTGATTTATATCGATATACATATGTATTTTTAGGTAGGATAGTATTAAAAAAAAAAAACCATTATAAACGTGTCAGTATCGACTCCTTGCAATATACTTAATAAGTCTTCACTACTCATATATATAGTTATCCATTATTAATCATGTATACAGTAAACAATAATAATAAAGCAAAAGAACTACTCTATTCAAAAATTTTCCTCGTTTGACGTCATGGGACTGTCAATCATAGACGACTGTGGCGTTCCCGGCACAGACAATACAATGGGTGATAGGGATGGGCATTGCAGTCATTACAATCAATCGATAATCTATTAACACTCGACTTTTAAAGAGCGCATAGTTCAGTATTATAAAATTTTCTTGATTTCTCAAACATGAAAGTTCAATATCAAATGTTTTATTTGTTTAATAATGCAGAATTCAGAGTAAATCAAATATAACGTAGGTTGCCGTCGAGGTCGATATTCTTGTTATATTGACTGCTGCCTACATCACTACGTGTCCTGTTGAGGTGACTGTGGCTTTGAGGGCACGAACTTTTTAACTGGTTTTCTTTTTTTGTCATCTTATGTTACTACAGATGAAATCTAATGAAAGCAGTTCACTTCAAATAAATGAAGAAGAGTCAAGGTAAATAATTAACAAGGGAAAAACACAAAACAATGCTGTTTAATGACATTTATTTACGTTTAAAATTCTGTCAACCATTCGCGACCGTGGCGTGCTGGGCACATTTTGGTTTGTCGTCTACACACGACTGTGGCGGTCAAAAGGTTAAATGCTATGTTTTGGAATTTTACAAAAAAGTAAAAAGATATAATAAAAAACCGGTGTGGCAAGAAATGAGTTATTGGACGCGTTAAGAGATAGCAATTGACCTCTCCTTTCGGCCAATTCGATTTGGCAAACGATGTACCAAACACCTTGTACATCACACGTTTATAGTAATAGGGTCGTTCATTATTACATGGGTATAAGCAGGCAGTCAGCAGTACGTTACAGTCATTATACCCTGTTATTCTATTTATGTATTATCCCATAAAAATATTGTTCTTAATTACCTACACATAAACGCTTCCTAGACCGGAATTAGTAAGGCAACGCAAAACCTATACAACTATAATTACGGTTTCATTTACATTACAACACGAGTTGAATAAAACAACACAATTGGTTTATTACATTTATTAAAAGAAATTAACCAATAATCATAATAATACAAATAGACAGGTCGGAACTACTAAACTAATCAGTCTATCAAAGTATAAAAGTAGGAATAACATTAATGCGAATTGAGAAATCAAATCACGACTTTTCTTCGTTGCCCTTGGGTTTTTCCTCGATGCTGCTAGATTTCTCCTGAATAGGGATGGTTCGCTCATTCAGGGGTTCAGATCTAAACGCCACCAGCACTAGTTTGCCCTTGTCAAGGTGACATTCCACGCGTTCCGGAGGGAAACCTTCAGGCAGCAGGAACCGTCTCTCAAAGTGACTCCTTGTCCAACCATCTTCTTTCTTGATCTCCTTCTTGCCTTCCACCATGATCTCATTCCCGACAGTCTTCACCTGGATCTGTTCTGGAGTGAAGTTTTGGACGTCCAAGTGCACTTCCACTTTCTTACCGTCGACTTTGACTTCTTGGTCGGAGTAAACGCCTTCGACATGGTCGACGGGCGCCGTGACTGCCTTGATGTACTTCACCGGGTCCCTGAAGAATGGGTCTCTTGAAAACACCATGAAAGGGTCCTCAAAAGCTCTGGCGATGGGGTCCCGAGTTGCCACATTCCTCAGATGACGAAACCAATACGGAGCAAGTGACATTCTGATTATTTGGTTTACTACGCTTTTGCTTCTTATCTCGGTCGCTTTCAAACTTTGAATACAGCGCAGTTCCCGCCCGACGCCCTTTATATACCGTTGCCGACAAGGCGATCTATCAACGAGAGGCCGCACGAATAGACATGAACAATCTGCAACAATCAAGAAAGTTCGAGCAAGTTGCAAGTAAACTTAATTTTGCGACATCTAACGTCGAGTAGCCGAACTTCTAAGAACGGTGGAAATCAAGGCATGGATGATCAAGTTTGGTTCATACTTTTACACTATATACAAATTTTAATATTGTCATGTTTTCATGCAATGTTATGAATATTTTTGAAACTAAAATTATAAAAAATCCGTCAAAAACAGGCAGTTTAAAACTAATGTGACTCTACTATTTACCACAAGATGGCGCTAAGATTAGGTTTACACTGCAAGAAATTGATAACCGCGACATCTGTTGGCAAGTAGTGAAACCATAAAGTGTTAACTAGAAAGTTCAAGAGCGCATCCAAAATAGAATTGTTTTGAAAATCAATACTGCGTATTGAGTATGCAATATCTATAGAGTAGCTATACAATAGCAACTCAAACCATCTAAACAAAAATGACAACTCTTTCCATGTTAGTTTATGGCTTCGGTGTAAGATCAAAATATTGTGCAATCGAAAATGATGAAATCTTCAGCGGATTTTAAGTCATTAACCGCACTTGGTATACTTAGATAGATCAGCCATTAAGCATGTGACTATTGAATGAATTGCAGATGACGATTGCCAACTGCTAGTTCAATTACTGGGTAAAAGAAAATATAAACACACCTACTTTGATTATTAGTCCTTTACTTACTCAACTCAACCTATCTCAGGACATTTCTTCGTTCCCCACAATGAGAAACATCAATGTTGAATATTGGCGTGTGTAATTTGCTAGCTTAGGTACCTGCTCATTTTTTGAAGCAATCAAGTTCTTCTCATCTAACAGACAGATGTGCACCTAACGATGTGCTGCTGGGAAGTTTGTTCCGCCACTTCTTCACAGCTAAACACTACCGACTGTAATTATTGGCATTCATCAAGTTTCATCACGGGGAGGGTCACCTAGATGTTATAGTCCTACTATCCATTTACATGGTAGCTTAAATCATCCTAATACACTGACTGCTTTCCTGATAAAATAGGTAAAACTAGACTAGCAAAGGCACTTGACTTACAATTTGCAAAGTCTTTGATTTTGATCAATAAAAACCACAAACCGGAGAATGAAACGAAGTAATAATAGATTTCAAAGTTTTCCCATCAGAGACGCCAACATAGGAACTGATCGGTTATCACAAGCAATTTGTCCAGTTTATCTAAAGCACACAGTGGATACAAGACGCTGATATCTTCCACAAATACCACCGAATGGAACTGGTAACAATTGACGCATGAATTGGGCTCTAAATATCTAACAATAAACTATTTAAATAGGTTTACAAGAATTGACGTCAAGTTTTGGTCGAATATATTAGGACTCCATCAAGTATCAACAACATGGAAATCGCATAGAAAAGCAATGCTGTTAGCAACTGATTGATTAGTAATTAATTCGTAGTTGCATATTAACAGACGCACCCCATGAAATCTAGAAATTTCTAGAGGTGCAATAGATTTGAAAGAGACATTTCACCCTATGACAAAAGGTGCATCCGAGCTTGCCTGACCAAAAACAAATTAATTACCTTCAATTCGTGTGATTTATGATTTTATTTGAAAATTGGACAGTATGCTTTTGCCCAGGAGCCAGATAATTTGTTTCTTTCGTTCAAGATCTGAGAAATTCAATTTCCATATTTTTGTGTGTGATGCATGTGGGAAATTAGGGATAAAAATATATTCTTCCGACACTCAGCAGTGTGAATGCGGTGAGCCCATGTCCCACTTGCTGGAATGTCCGACGTGTCCCTGGACATCAGAAAATAAAAAAAAATGCTACAGACGCCGCGAATAACAGTACTGTACTGGACCCAAAAAACCATCGAGACGAAAGATTTGGGAAATTTAACCAGGAACGGAAACATTTGATGATTTATTTAATTTTAACTCTTTTTAATATCTCCTTACATATCTACACAGCAACGTGTAGGACCACAGCCAGAAAGAGGAAGTAGATAATTCCTCTTTCTCTCTCACTTACACACACATACACTAGAATGATCTCGTACAATCGTTACTTTTCTAATTAAATGCTCTATTGTCTCGTGGTCGCGCACATATGTATATCTACGGATCATGTTTCTCACTAAATCGTGACTCTCTACTTACTATCTTACTTTTACTAAATTAAAAATATAAATAAAACCGCGGTAGAATTCTGGTTCCGTATAGAATCAATATATCAAGTAAAACCGAAACAGTTCCAAACCAGCTCGTTCTAGTACTTAAATTACTTTATAACATATTCTTTATTTCATCGCTACCATGAGTAACACGACACTACAACTACTTTCTTCAGATCATCATGTTCATGGTCATAAGTCCATATCATATCAAATACTACGCCAATTAGATGCGGCAGCATCACTCATCAGGAAGATAAATTAAGATGCCGCAATGTAATGCTCCTCATGAGAATTGGTTCCCGTCAAGCAACTATCTAACTATCCCTATCGCGGGTGACAATTTATTGGCTGCACCTGACAGGCCAAGAGGGCTAGAATGATGGCCTGTGACGAAGAGGGATGTAAAAAGATTCCATGTAGCCGAGATGAGACTGTTGAGCTGGATATGTGGAGTGACAAAAATAGATTAAATAAAAAAAATGGGTAGTCAAAGTCAAAGTCAAAGCATTTATTTCAATTAGACCATTACAGGCACTTTTGAAAGTCAACAAAACAAAATAAAACGCGAAGCTACAGTAGCTACGAGTATACTACAGGAAGATAGAAAGTTGCGCCAGCTACAGAGAAGTTAAAAGGGAATCGTCAAATACAGGCCATGTGACTAAAAGAGTCATGAATATAATTATGGCGATGGATGGAGAGGGCGACGAAGAACAACGAAAATATGAATACATTGTGCGTGAGGAATGTTATAAAAGAAAAAAGATAATAATATACTTATAGAATAATATACTTATTGCGTAAAGGTTGACCAGGAAGCATGGAAGTAAAAAACGTTTTTCGCGGACCCCAAGTAACATGGGACAAGGGCAGAAAGATAATGATGACCTGAGAGGACCAGGTCTTTCAGGGCAGGGCTCATATTGGGCAGAAGACGGGACAGAAACAAGCGGTATTGCATTCCACTGAAAAGAAGCAAAAGCCCTAAAATTAGAACACACATAGCCACTTAACCCTGCAGGAAATAGATTAGTACAGCAGATGAAAAATGAAATGAAAATAACACTAGCCTCGCGGTATCAACATCAGTAAATAGACGGATTTTTCTGACAGCATATGCTGCTGAACTCAGCTGTCCTGTAAGAGATGTTAAATGAGGACCCCATAGTAGCCTTGAGTCGAGCGTGATTCCATCAACTAATTCAAGTTTCTCTTGATTCAATACTATGTCAAAATCAATACATTTGACATTTATTACAGAAAATCATATGCACTTAATATTTTTTCCATTGAATATTAAATTATTAGCGGTAAACTAATTATGGACCTGCATTAGAGCATTATTTACGTCGTCGAGGTTTGTGGCACGTCAGTTTAACCTAAATATTAAAGAAGTATCGTCAGCAAACAACACCATTTGCGGTTGGTTTTTAAATAAATGGGGAAGGTCATTAAGGTTTATTAATGTATACTAAAAAGAGGAAAGGACCCAATATCGAACCTTGTGGTACACCCATTTATACTTTTAAAACCCATTGAATTTACACCATTTACTTGTACTTGCTGCTGTCCATCATTCGAATACGATTTTTCTAAACTGAGCGCAAGTTTACTTAAATCGTAATGCTCGAGTTTCAAGATTTCGTGATTTACGCAATCAGAGGCCTTCGAGAGGTCACAGAAGATTCCTATGGCATCTTTTGCTTCTTCCCACGCAGTAAGTATGTGTTTTAATAAAGTGACACCGGCGTCAGTCGTACGAAGTCCTTTGGTGAAACCATACTGTTTCTCATGTAAGATTTTATTGGTGTTAATGTGGGTGAGCATTTGATTAAGCATTACCTTTTCAAACACCTTGCTGAAAACCGGCAACACAGATACGGGTCTATAATTATTGTATCTTTACTGTCCCCGGATTTGATAAGTGGTATGACCTTGCTGTATTTTATAAGGTCCAGGGAGACTCCTTGGTCCTTGCATAAATTAAAAAATAAGGCTAAGTACGGTACGGTTTATAGTGTCAATAATAGCTTGGCAAACTTTAATTGTCAATAGGAAGGCGAATGGAACGGAATCACAAATGTGGCTGGGCTGTTCCACCTCGCATAGGATAAGGAGATATTATTATATTCGGTTAATTGCAAACCTTCAGTAATTGGAAAGGCACCAGAAAAAGAACGGTATAAACCATAGGTTCCGTAGGATCCTCGTGGTTTTCAGAACTACAGTATTTACAGAAACAACTAGACATGACCCTCGTTTCTTAACTTCGCCCTTTCCGCATTTTACATCAGTACAGGACCCTCACCGCTTTGTTGAAACAAATGGTTTGTTCTAGTTAACACCACATTATGGCCGTATTATTTATAATTCCCATTAAAGCTGCGATACGCGTCAGCACCTTCCGTCAACGTGCAGAACTTCTATATAATGCCAACAGTTACGAAAATGCATCAGTTACAATTTGGCAGCGGGTTAGAAAATATTGAAAAAACAGGGATTTTTTAAAAGTGTTGTGAAAATGCAGAAAATTATTGTATTCTTATTTGTACCTTTATTGTGTACAGTTTTGTGCCAGCCTTTGGATTTAGAAAAAACTGGTAAGTATCTTATTTCTTTAAACATGCAATCTCCTTTTAGCTCTGAAATACTTGGTTACTCCGTCAATTCAACAAAAGGATGCCAACGTTCTACGCTCTAGAATGGAGATACAAAATAGTGTGAAATGAATTCTTTGAGACTTTTAAGTCTCTGATTTGGCTTCTCCGTTAAAATCCGTCATCTTTATTTGCATTACAATATGGGTGCTGCTATCAGGGGTGGAGTTTAGTGTGTCTTTAGTGTACTTGATTAATCGTTTCATTGAGAGTCTAAATTTAAAGTGAATTTGAGTAAAATTCCTCCTTTCTCAATTTTTTTAACACTTGTTCCAGACGATGAATCAAAGGAGGTGCAACATCACCTGAGCAAGAGGTTCATCAACCCAATGTTCGCGCTGGGGGGGGCAGCAGACAGCGGGGTCTCCAAGATGAGGACTAAGAGACAGTAAGTGATGGTCAACCAGAAGAGAAATGTATAACTGGCTCATTGTAGTGGGAAGCCTAAAAGAGGCTAGAAAAAGGCCATCTAGGCTAAAACGAGATCCTATACAGAGAAACCAAAAGCACGCTCGCAACATATTGCTTGAACTATGTACAGACGTCAGCACATCAAGGTACAACAATCTGTCAAATTTCTTTCAATAGATTTTCAACTTTATTGTAAAAGAATAAGGTTCAATGATGATTGGGAAAAAATTAAGAGTTTCGGGTAGCTTGAGGTGGAAGAGTCTGTACTCAATCCGTGTTGGTTCTAATGTCATGTATTTGTTACAGAGCCGACGAATGTGAAAAACTAGCGCTTTGCAAACTACATGCGAGATCACAGAATAACTTCATAGCTGCTTTCCAACTGTACTTTGTCAAGTAAGTTCATAAACTGCAAGTTGTGATGTAAAATTAAAGTGTAACTTCGTAAGCGTCACTACATTTACATTATTTACAAGAATTTACATATTCAAGGTCTTCTCTTACTATGTACTTGTAATGTCAAAGTCAAAGCATTTATTTCAATTAGACCATTACAGGCACTTTTGAAAGTCAAAAAACAAAATAAAACGCGAAGCTACAGTCCCAGTCACAAGGCATAATAACTTGTGAAAGTATAGTAGTTGCCCATTCCGTAGCGTAGATCTCTATGGAGAAGAATGGGCAAGAAACTCCATGTACACTCTTTTAAATCAAAATATGTTACAAAATCTTGGTTACATCATTCATGTTAAGAATTACAAATATGTGAGAACAATGTAGAAATACGGGCAAGTTAAGAGCGTCCAGAGTAAAAGATTAAATCAGTAATTAAAATAAACCGTGGCAGCTAAGAGATGACCAGTCACAACTGACAGCGCCCGTTCACGAACATGACGCATGTATCAGCCATCATTCAAATCAACCATTTTGAAGGTAACTAAACGTAATGTATAATATAACCCTCCTTATTTACAGCAAAGAAAACGCGAGACTATGGGACCACCACGCGAGGTCCATCTCTGACTGCCAAGAACGCTATGGAGACTGTTACGAATAAATAATATTGTGATTAAATAACTATGTATTTCACGATTGCGCTATTTCTGCTACTGGTTAAAGCTTTAAAATTCATTGCAATAAATAATAACAATAAAATAAAAATTAATATTTCAAATCGTTTTATGTAATTTTTATATTGTGTAGTGTTTTAAATTTGTAGCTATCAAAATAGCACATTAAATATATTCCTATTTGGCTAGTTATAAAACCAATCACAATACAGTTTGTGAAAAGAAAAACGACAGAATAACTCCAGAGGTTTAAAATAAAACCATTTTGTTAAACAAACAATCCATTTTATTTTCCCCACATTTGGAACATACATCACATAAATGCATTAAAGTTTAAAACAATGCACAACAAAATATAAATAAATTCACTCACTGTACCTTAACCAAAGATAACTTAATATATTTTTATTAATAAATGATTTAATTGGAATAAAACGATCGCCGGGACATTAGTCCAACCCGTTGGCGAAAACAAGTACATGATGATTTTTTTATACGATAAAAAAGACCCGTTATAATAAACCAGAGTTTTTGGAAAGAGGCTTTTTATTATGCTTTAAAAATAAAACCTCCGTTTTAGACGTCGCTTTGAAATTACCGATGTATGTCGTTGAGACTTGGATTGTGCTCTCATTTGCTGTATGATTTACAACTACGGGTCTAAGTTTTTTTTGTATACAGTCTTTTTCATTTGAAACGACACGATAATGTTTCTGGTGTTTTTTATTTGGATGATTTCTTTAGCGTCTCTTAAATATTTTACGATTTTTGAATTAATATTCTTTTAATCTTAAATTTGATGATGCAAAAAAGGATGATGTTTCAATCTTTTTTGTTGGTAGTTTAAATTATTACATTTAGGAAAACCGATTCTTTTCATCATACCGTTTACTTAACGAATTTGTTTGAATGTAGATACTTATATGAAGTAAATATTGTGGTTTCATTCTTGTTTGGTAGCACACTGGTATATTTGTGTTCGAAGAACTAATTTGATATGGATAACCAAACAAATTAGTGATCTATGGATGCATTTTAACATCATTTTAACTTCTAAATCACACACATGATAGAACCTTCACAAGAGTTAATAATTATGCAAATATAGTTTAAAACAGTGGCAGTCTAGTGGTAAACTTGTGTACAAACAACGATGTAGAGATAAGTTTCATTGATCTATCACGATTTTAGAATAGCATAGAAATTCTATCATTTTGAAAATGATTCACATTATGTCTTCACTCCAGTGTCTCTCGTATAAAATACACTTCCTCACACATACATAATCACTTCATAATTTATTCACCTCGAACAGTCACATTGAACCTTAGAGTTGTTTCTTCTTAGGCTTCTTCCCGGGCGGGTTGAGCGACGACACGATCTGGTCGATGCTGGCGCGGTCGAGCGCGGGCTGGCGCTCGGCGCGAGCGCGCGGCTGTCGCGCCGAGCGCGCGGCCAGCGCCTGCCACAGCGACGCCAGCAGCTTGTCGCGCTGGATGTACGCGAACACTAGCGCCGCCAGCAGAGGGATCACTAGCAGGGAGGTTTGGCGCACTTCTTGTTCGCTGGATTTTACCTGTGGGAAGAAATCGTTTTGGTAAAGTTTTGTTTAAAACAAGATTTGAAAACTTTGTCTTTATTCATCATTATCCGTCTAACTTTGTTCCAACTACAAAACTTGCGGGAACTTTATATGCGCATTCAAATGAGGTCAAAATGAAAACCCAAGATGGCGCCGAGGAAAACTTTCGGTTTTTCCTTCATGGGTGTCGTTTTCGTGGAATTCCAAGTCGCTGGCAATGAAAATTAAGTCAAAATGAAAATCCAAGATCGTACCCAGGAAAACTTTCTGACTTTCCTTCATGGGTGTCGTGTTCGTGGTTTTTCAAATTGCTGGCAATGAAAATAGGTCAAAATGAAAATCCAAGACGGCGTCGAGGAAAACTTTCTGTTTTTCCTTCATGGGTGTCGTTTTCGTGGTTTTCTAGGTCGCTGGCAATGAAAATGAGGTCAACATGAAAATCCAGGATGGCGCCGAGGAAAATTTTCTGTTTTCTTCATGGGTGTCGTTTTCGTGATTTTTGGGTTGCTGATAACAAAATGAAAATTTTCTTCGGCGCCATAATGTAATTCCATTTTGACCTCATTCTATAGGTGCAAATAATGAAATTTAAAACACACAATGGCAGTTTTATGTTGCATGCTCCGAAGTGAGCTCTTCTAGTAACTTAGTAATTTTAGCCCAAAACGAAACACCGCAAACGTCATTTCAAATCAATCAAATCAAAATCATTTATTTCAAGTAAGCCAATTTGAATTACAGGCACTTTTGAATAGTCAAACAACAATAAAAATGAAGCTACAGTCCCAGTCACAAGACATAATAACTGTGAAAGTACTGTAGTTGCCCATTCCAAAGCGTTGTCGTCTCTATGGAGAAGAATGGGCAAGAAACTCCATGGACAGTCTTTTAAATCAGAATCTTGTTACAAAAACCTTGGTTACATCATTCATGTTGAGATGGTACACTATGTGATAACGATGTAGCAAGACGTGCACGTTAAAAGTGACCATAGTAAAATAAAGAAAAGACAATTAAAAAATAAAATAATTAGTTCGGAATAAGCCGTGGCAACTAAGAGATGACCAGGCACAACTGATAGCGCCCGTTCACGACCATGACGAATTTATAAACAAGTGCTAGGATTTATTATTAATATAGTTTTCCGGAAGTCAAATAGTTTTGTTTAATCTGAGTATTTTTAAATTAAATTTTTGAGCGTAGTTGCGGGCAACAACTATTATCTACAACATTTAAATTACTATTTTCGATATTACTTTGCTGGGGAAATACCCACATACCGAACCGAAATACCCGTTGCCGAACCTCGCAGGCGAAGCAGCGGGCAGAAGCTAGTTATTAATAAGATAGATTGTCAGACATTAAAAAATTTACAAATGACAGTAGGAATATTTAAGCCTGTTTAGGTAACAGATGGTTACCCTTATACGGACCGACTTCGGCAAACATATATTAAACTATCCAGCTATAATGATTAAGTCACTGAACTCTACATAATCATTATATCCTTAAAACGAATCATTTTTAGAAGTAGATATTCTCCAAAAATCCTTGTACTAAAACGATACTTACCTTAGGCAAAAACTCAATAGTGAAATGCTTGAACTGTCCATCCGAATTGAAATAATGCACCTCCTCGCCGTAGTCGTGCGTGGCCTTCGACAGAGTAGAGTCGAGCTGCAGCACGTAAGTCTTGTTGTCGCTGGGCAGGCGCGGCAGCACGTACAGCAGGCCCGGGTTGTGCGCGCGCGAGTAGCCGGCCGCGTCCAGCCGCGCCGCGTACAGCGCCGCGTACTGCGCCGCGCGCGGCCCGCTCTCGGCCGCCAGCGACAGGCGCAGCGACTTGTAGTGCTCGATGTTAGGCGTGTACACCAGCACGTTCGTGTCTGTCAGCTGGGTGGGTTGGATCGCGATCAGGCGGACGTTCTCGATGTCTTTGTTGTCTTTCACCTGGGAGAGAACAATAGTTACATTAGCGCATCAAAAATTAAATGTTGTTCGTGAAAATATAGACCAAAATTTAATCAATGATCGCCTTCTTCATCACCTTATAACAGTTCTCTTCTGGATATGGGCCTTATTAATTAATCATCAGAAAGGAAAAATATTCACAATCATGTGAAGTACAGTAAGATACGGAGAGCAATATAAAAAAAGTATTTTGTATATCTATATTTTACCTCTAAGACAGGTGGTGCTTTAGCTAGTTTAAGTCCGAGCAGTTCTGGAGCTGACGAGTCCTTCAGCTGAATGTTGTACACGCAGTTCGGGAGTAGGCCTCGGATTCTATAGAATTTAATATAATTGTTCATAATTTTTAGCTAGGACTAATTACAGCTAAATCTGATTTAAAACCAATTCTAATTCATAAAAAAATAAAGTTTCGATGTTATTTGGATCCGCAGAACAGGTACAGAACCGATATATTTTAATTATGTTACAGAGAACGTTTAAGGTAGAAACAAAAAGATAGCCCACCGTTTTTTGTCGGATCGTTTCAGATAGTATCTTGAACAATCCATTACGACGCCGACGCGGGCGCGAAATAAAAGAGAAAATAAGGTATTGAAGCGCTACTCACACAGCGATAGCCGCGCTCGGCCCATTCACACACGCATCTATGTTTACACAGTGGTTCGAGCGACAGACAGTAAGCGCGTAACACAATAATATTTTTTTACTTTTATTGCATTTATACTTAGTATGAAGGATGGGAGATGGGTTGGTTTATTGCACATTTTGTATGACATATCAATCAGCTGTTTTTTTATGTAATTTTCAAAAACAAAGTCGATAATAGGTCATCATCAAAGTTATTATCTTGGGTGTACGCGCTCTCCTCTTTGTTTTTAGGGTTCCGTAGTCATAAGGAACCCTTATAGTTTCGGTATGTCCATCGGTTTAGCTCAAAAACTATTGGTACTAGAAAGTTGTAATTCGGCATAAATATACACGTTAATGTCGAAAAAGTAGTAAAATAAAAAAAAGGATTGTGTGGTTTTATGAAACCACGGTAAAAGTGAAACTTTTTTTCACACTCTAGCGCGGAGTAGGGATAAAGTGAAACGTTATCCCTACTCCGCGGCCGACTGTCAGCGTCACGCGACATGCAACACACAGACGAAAAAGTTTGAGACGATGTAATAAAAGTTTCACTTTAAAATTGTGAAAAAAAAACCATTATTTAGGGTACCTCCCCTACATGTAAAGTGGGGATAATATTTTTTTTTTCGTCCTTCCCATAGGGTGGGATATCGTTGAATAGGTCTTTCAAAAATATTAGGGGTTTGGGAAGACTGTTTCTTGATTAAGTAAACCGTTCGTGACTTATCAAGCTTTAAAGTACCAATTTTCGTTAGAGTCAAGTGTCCCCCCCCCTGTACCGACTAAACGGTTGTAGTTAGAAATTCGGCAGTAGTACCTATTTATAACGAAGTTTAAAGGAAAACTATCACACATAAGTGGACTTTACAAGTAAACGTGTAATAGTCGACCAGTTGTACTTGACTCGAAAATTTCGAAAAACTACATAGAGATATCGATAGATGGCGCTAAGCGTCAGTTGTACTAAAAACGAGTCTCATTTGCAGATCATATATGGTGGTTTTTATAAATATTGGTACGGAACCCTTCGTGCGCGAGTCCGACTCGCACATGGCGGCTTTTTTTGTTTATTTTCGACATGGGTGTCATTTTCATGGTTTTCGAGGTCGCTGATTACAAAACGGGGGTCAAAATCCAAATTCATGATGACGCCACTGATTATTTTTTAAGTTTTTCGTCATGGGTTACGTTCATGGCTTTCAAGGTTGCTGATAACAAAAATGGGGTCAAAATTAAAACTCAGAATGGTGCCACCGAAGTTTGATAAGTTTACGTCATAGGTGTCGTTTTCATGGTTATAGAGGTTGCTGATAACAAAAATGGGCGCAAAAAAATAAAATTCAAGATGGCGCCACCGAAATACAATTTTTTTAATAGCTACGTGCTCTCTTATTCTAATTCAACGGTCGACTGAGCACTCTCGCAGACTCTGCAATTCGTTCTCGATCGAACATATGCCGGAATAAAATGCGCCGCCATAGTAATTCGTATGGCGATTTCGAGCGTGAAAATTCAGATATTTTCCGATTTTTTCGCGCAAAACACGGTTTACTGTTCTTTGTTGTCTTTATTTATGTATAATATTAATTAGGTGACTGCTTATACAATATAATCGTAACAATAATGTGGCACTTGAAGACCGTCGTGCGTTACCTGAAAGCGCCATTAGGCTCCGTGGTGGCCTCCTCGGTGGCGCAGTGCGGCGCGGAGGCCTGCAGCGGCACGGCCAGCAGCACGACGCCGGGCCAGCCCGCGCCGCCCAGCGACTGCAGCGCACCCACGCACGACCACGCGACGCGGACTCCTCTGTGGGACGGGGACAAAACATTACTTTAACTACAAAACTGTTTTTTTACTGGTTTTATGGTTGGTATCGTATACTAGGGCGGTTCAAACGCAAAGTTATATTCATAAATCATTATGTCAATAAAGATGCACAATGACCGCAATTTGTTTGTCGACGACTACACACACACTGCTCTATAAAGGGTCCGAAGTACGAGCGAGAGATTCGATTAAAATTATTTATGGACTGCTTTTGCCGAGTATAGTAAGAGTGATTCATGATGATGAATAAAATCATCAGTTGAGAGATTGAGGATCATTCAATATACACTAAAATTATATAAATAAAGGAATTAAATCATTGTTGAACTCTAAAAGTTCTGAAAGCCTATAATCATCAAAAGGACTCAATGTAAACCCAAAAACCTAAAAAGAGACACCATATTTTTACACGGACAGTTTTACAGTTTTCGGACGAGTTATTAAAAGAAAAAAACTTATTTATTTAGCAGAATCACAGGTCTCCCGTGTCTGTGAGAGCGTACAGGTCATAATCTACCAGGTAGGCACATTCCGAATTGGTGAAATAAGTAAATAAGTTACTTGAGCGTAATTTGATGCGTATGTCCCTCCTCCAGCGTGACGATGTGATGCGGAGGCTGGAAGCGGTACTCCTTCATGTTGGGCTTGACGTAGTACTGCGCCGGCGACAGCGACGCGAACCGCAGCCGGCCGCCCGCGCCGCTCGCCACGTTGCGCCGGTACGTGCCGCCGCTCACCGACACCAGCGCGCCCTGTCACAGTACGTGTTACACTACAGGGAACCTATAGCACATGTGAAGCTTGACGTAGTACTGCGCCGGCGACAGAATGTCAGTGAGCTTGTACTAGAGAACACTTTAATTTATCTTACTTCTCTACACTTCTACTCAAAAAAAACTCAAAACTCAAAGCGGTCTTAAGACAACTGATAGCTGTGTTCCTTATTTTAAATCATTGAAAATTTTAACTTTACCCTCTTTATTCATACTAGAGACGGCTTTGTTTGTGAAATGTAATCCACATTTATTTCAAAAAATTTCAGACGTCAGAAAAAATCCAATACGCACTCAATACGGCAATAAATTATGTCCGCAAAACCGCACTAATGCAAAAAAGTTTTTTAGGTATTGCTCCACGCATATACAGCATGTTAGGTTAAACGAGGGACATATTGAGGGAGGGTATTCAGTATTCGATTCTCGTCCCAAATATGTAAAAAAACTATAACCTTAATTTGTGACGTAATTATCCTATAAAATACATTATTCATGAACACTGAGCGCGCAAGAAGTGAACTCGTAAACAGTACTTAAAGTAATCACGCGGCAAAACATGTGCCGATCCTGCCGAAAAGGAAGCGCGTACACAACCCCCGCCCCTTTCCTTTGTGTCGCCGCCGATGCACCGACGGGACACACCCCCGCGCTGACCGCAGTCTATGCGTGCGCGCCGCTATTTCCGCATGTCTAATATTGCGCTTACGCGTATTCCATAAACAACCCCGCTTACTTCGCGATAAGTGTGTCCTGTTAACGTGATCTTGAATAATAATCAATAAAAATGACGGCTTATCAATATTCCAATGAAGAATATTGGGAAATGGTTCGTGCCTACATGTTAGCAAATGATACCTAGTGTGCGAGGAGTGTAGTGTACCGAGAGATGTTTCCCAACAGTCAGATTCCGTCGTACAATCTTATGCTGGTGTAAACCAACGATTGCGAACATTCGGTCAGTTCACCGTACCGACGCATGCCTAAGGACGAGGAAGGGAGCCATACCCAGTGTACTTACAAGAAGCCATCTTTGAATACTTCGAGCATCACCAACAGGAAAATACTCGAAACGCTGCAAGACGGTTTGGTGTATCGCATTGGACTATGTGGAAGCTGCTGCATGAGGTAGGGATGCACCCATACCATTTTTGACCCGTTCATGAACTTGGGGTCAACGACCACGAACCACGGGTGAATTTTTGCCGTTGGTTTTTGTCTAATTTAGACGAACATTTTTTAAGGTTTTGTTTAGTACCTAGATATTTTTGAGTGTCCTAAGCCAGGTTTAAAGTATGAAGGGAAAATGGATTATACCTAAAAGTCATTGACCCGCTCACATGTTCTGCGATAGTATTAAATCGCTAGCGCAAGGGTGTATACACGTTGCGAGACATTTGCGAAATTTTTGGTATGGTTCTGTCTGTTATTTATCGGTGTTTTTTTTTTTGTTTATATTTTTATTAGTATCATGTTAGCAGGTACTATTGTGGGTTTGAATATGTCCCTCGTTTAAACTAACACACTGTATAATAGAGTACCTAATGTTGTAAAAAAACTAACTTTATTTAAATTTAAAAGGGCGCTAACTGACATTTTAATTACGAAAAGCTATTACTTAATTGACGACTTTCTTAATGATGATTTACTGACTGATTGATATATACTCTATACGCAGTACTGTTACGCTATAAGCCTACTGTTATTGGCTCATTTATAATAAAGGTGTAAAACACCTCTTAACGAAGCCGAAAGGCACTGGTTCTCCCTGTCATTGCGATCATTTTTTTGTTCTACACCGTACCTGGGAACCTTCTAGTTACGGAGATATTAGGGGTCAAATTTCCAACTTTTTGACAAGTATTCTTTTAAATACAAGTTTTTAATGTAAGATTTTTACTTTAAACACCTTTACACACCACGACCCCCGTACTATTCAATCCGTCCATCAGCACAATGTTTTGAGTGCGTTACATTGAGTTCTACCACAAAACATGATTTTACACCCCCCAAAAGAACGTCGTTTCCCAGCAATAATTTTTGCGTAAAGTTACCTAGTTTCATGTACAGAATGCTTGGTTGACGGCTTCGTGATGAGGTGATTTACACGGTGTATAGCTATTCTTACTCTAAATGACATACTATTATTCTAGTTGGCATCATTTTATTTCGTCTGACATTATTTATAGTATTTTATTTTTATTTTATTTTTTTATAACTTTGACCAGGGTGTAATTTTTTATTGTAATTCTAATGACATTTTTGTTTTATTGTAATTCCAATGGTATTTTATTTTATAAATAAAATTTTAATTTATTGACATGCCACAAACAAAATTTAAAAAAAACTTAAATTGCAAACATGATATTTGCATGCCTATGTGACGGTAAAATATGGAGAACCTTATTATAATCGAACATCTATGTACCTATTACCCATGTTTGCAAAGAAATAAATGATTTGATTTGAAAGCATTTATTTCAATTAGACCATTACAGGCACTTTCGAAAGTCAAAAAACAAAATAAAACGCGAAGCTACAGTCCCAGTCACAAGGCCTATTAACTTGTGAAAGTACTGTAGTTGCCCATTCCGTAGCGTGGATCTCTATGGAGAAGAATGGACAAGAAACTCCATGGACACTCTTATAAATATGTTACAAAATATGTTACAAAATCTTGGTTACATCATTCATGTTAAGAATTACAAATATGTGAGAACGATGTAGAAATACGGGCAAGTTAAGAGCGTCCAGAGTAAAAGATTAAAACAGTAATAAAAAATTAAAAAAGTAATTAATTAAATATACCGTGGCAGCTAAGAGATGACCAGACACAACTGACAGCGCCCGTTCACGAACATGACGCATGTATCAGCCATCATTCAACTCAACCATTTTGAAGGGAACTAAAAATATATTGCCATTGTATAGATTCAATCTCATAGTATTATACAAGGTGTTGTTTTGCATCCTCGTCAAATTTCAGGAGGTTGTCATAAAACACATAAATAATCAATTTAAAGTACGGTACCGGTCTATAATTAATAAGCGTTGCTTTTTTTTGTTGTTGAAATTTAACAGTATTTCAGACTACAACCCTCAATTCAAAACACTTGAAACAGAATCACCCAACTACGCACACAGCGACAATGGAGCTCTGTGTGTGAGTGACTACGTCATACCTACGAAACGCAGGCGCGTGCGGCCGTGCGATAACCTACGGCGCGCGTCGACCGGCAGCAATAATTTTGCTCTAATTTTATTTCGAAAATCACCTACATTATTGTCATAAATTTCGCTTGATACTTAACTCATTTTTAAGCATCATTGGAATACGGAAATCAGTACAGTACCTAATACAAGTGCACCAAAGAAAAGTTCATTGACCTGTAAGTTTGGTAGTTATCAGATGTTTAATAAAATGTTAGTTTTGCTTTATTGCTATCCTGCTGAACGGACAATCCTAAAATTGGCAATCTTGGATCTTTATTCCGGATCCTGAGGCGCACTACTGAGGCTATGTTGCGCTAATGTTGCTTAGATACCTAACAAGCGCACCCGTCGCGCGTCGGGCGGATTTAGGTACCTAATAATAATTCATACACTAACACTCGGTACATTGTACGTAAATTCAGCCTAAAGTATTCGTAATGATTTTGTTTTCATTTGTGGATTGAATTGGTTGATTTGATATTTTTTCTTCCTACTTAACGGGCTTAGGTCCGTCAATAATTTAGTTAGTATCTAATAATGTTTTTTATGTTTGATGGAAATGGAAAGATGTGCTAGTTAAAGTAGGTACCTATGTGGTGATACTTTCGACTGTTAGGTTTTATTGGCGTAGTTAAAAATTTGAAATCAACTTATTTACACTATTGAATAAAATTGATTAAGCTAACAACGTATTTAGAAAATGATAGTCGTATGAAAAAATAAATAAATTACGTACCTAAGTTACCCGGAGGTATTGTTCAAAGTTGCTACCACCACACTCTTGGCACAGTCGAGCACGACATAGCTGGTTTTGCCTTCAGATTACGTAGCACTAACACATTCGTTTTTACGAGTAAAGTGTCGAAAGCACTAAATGATCTTTACTCGTAATTCTGTTACACTTGCCACTTCCTCCGTGTACACTAAACTGTTAACGTCTCCCCACAAATAAAAGTCTAGAGGCGTCAGGTTCGGAGATCGCGGAGGCCAGGCCACAGGTCCTCCGCGACCGATCCAGTGGTCACCAAACCTTTCAGCGTACTTGCCGACCGTAATGAGGGGGAGCACCGTCCTGCATGTAGTAGAGGTCGCGATGGAGTGCCAGGGGAACGTCCTCCAACATATCCTCAACAACGTGGAACAGCTGCTCCAGGTATGTGGCGCTGTTGAGGTACCCGTCGATGAAGTAGGGTCCAAGCACTTGTTCCCCTATTATCCCAAGCCCACACATTCAGTCCAAACCGCACTTGCAGTTTATACCTACGTCTCAACGATGTACATCGCAGTACCTAGGAGCGGAATTCGCAAAACGCATGCACTAGTCGGCGACATTAAACATACTGTTGGTTCCGGGGTCCGGGACCGCGGGGGCGCGGGCGTGGCTACGCGCGTGTGCGAGAGAGTGCGTCGCTAGGCGCGTGAGTGAGAGAGTGCGTCTGCGCATTGGTTTTAGGGAATACCTACGACATTATCGAATGTTCATTGAGTTTGCGTTGTGTATGTATTGTTAGCGTTTTTTGTGTGTGTGAATGCGCGGTAATAAGGCTAGCAACAGACGGGCCGCGTTTAAATACGGCTGGTTCGCACTTACGGATTTCCGTAAATAAGAAAAAAAATATAAAAATTAACCTACCGATTTTATTGTTGATTTGGGTCGAGAATCATTAGTAGAATTACCTCCTTGAATTTGACGAGGATGCAAAACAACACCTTGTATAATTGCATAGCACATGTGTGAGTACTATGTACTGTAAAGCCACCATTTAATGAGTACCTAGATCTTTCATTGACGCGAAATTACCGTGGTGGTTGAGTGAATGTCATGCTCACTTAAATGTCACGCTGATGGTGGCGGGTGTGTTGGGTCGTTTAGTTGTGTCCGTTTCGACCGCGCGGCCATGGCGTTTTTATTTTTAAAACTATATCAAGATTTTGTAATAATTTGTAAAAGTTGATTCCCAAAACCTTAAATTTGTCAAAGTTATGGTTAAGAAGTTATAAAGGTTGGAACGTGGCCGCGCCATTGAAACGCGGAGAACCGCGCGGCCACGGAGATCTTTAAAACTACGCGTTGCAGAGACCTGAAATTAAGCTAAACAACAGATAGAATTTGTAAAAAAATCGTAAAAATATAGAAAAAATACCTAGGTTTAGGCCCCGTCGCGCGCGCACCTTGCCGCTTGTTTGATCTAGCGCTGTGTTCCCGCGCTCCGTCCTATTTGTCCTTGCGTATAGGGTGAAATAATTTTGAGCAAAAAGGAGACTATACTTACTTTAAAAAAAAAAGATATTTTTTTTCATTGAATTTACGTTCTATAAGTGAAACTAAACCACTGGTTTCAAGGATAACGGTGTTTACACTAACAGCCTGTATATGGCTCTGATGGCTCTTTTTTGCAGAATAATTATAGACTTGATCTCTGCAGCCCGTCCCCATAGTAAAATACCGTATGACATAATACTATGAAAATAACTTAAATACACTAGCCTCGCGGTATCTACATCAATAAATTGACGGATTTTTCTGACAGCATATGCTGCTGAACTCAGCCGGCCTGCAAGAGATGTTAAATGAGGACCCCATTGTAGCCTTGAGTCGAGCGTGATCCCCAAGAAAACAGTTTCATACCTTGCCAGTTCCTACCTGCAAAGCCCAAGCCATTAATAACACACGTATATTTCCCATGGGAGTAGACAGAAACTAAAGGACGCTATCTGCTACAATCCTTACACAGTCCTTAATAAAAAGTAGATAATGATATAGTGACCTGCAAGGGCGTCCCGTCGGCGTCGTCCCTGAGCTCCACGAGGATCTCGGCCAGCTTGTGCGCGAGGATGTCGCCCGCGTCGTCCGGCGCACTGAACACATACGACTCCTTCTCCGCCGTGATCTTGTAGTGCTTGGACGCGTCCAGCGGACCGAAGCGGTACGTACCGTCCGACGTCGTCACTTGCGTTAGTTTCAGATCGTCTGGAATGGGAAGAGGTAGGATAGTAAATGTTTATATTGGTAGATTTTATTCATACATTGAAGTTAATGTTTTAAGTAGAATTCTTGCTATCGAATAGGGGATCGGACTGGGTAAAGAAAACGACATTCTATTTTGTCCGTCGGAAAGGTAATACAAAAATATTAGACACGTATTTTTTGTTTTATCAAAATATCAAAAAATTACTTAGTTAAAACTCATTAAAGTTGGAGAGTGGGGGCTTACTACGTCACAAGTAGGTATAAAACTTACCTACATGTGACGTCATGCGCCATTTCAACTCAATATATCTCCGTAATTTTATGACCACGTGAAAAAAGAAAAAATACGTGTCCAATACTTTTCAATAAACTACCTGGCTGACAAAGAAAAAAAAAATTGGATTATCCCCTATTGAGAAATAATGAGAGATACTGCTGTAATTATTGCGCTTAAACAACGTTGTCGTTGTACGTAGTATTGGAAAAATAAAACGGCGCCGAAAAAATCAAGCAACTATTTTCATATTTAAAAAAAAAACGGGTATTGTCCTCTAGCACTAACGAAAGGTACTGCTATAATCCAAATAGACATTAGAAGAACAATGAGTCTCTGGTACCTGAGGAGAGTGTGACGGTGACGTCATCAACAGGCGGCACGATCTTGCCCAGCAGCGTCAGCGCCTGTCGCGCGCGCAACGTCAGCGCGTGCGGCTGGCAGCGCGCGCGACCTACTACTTGTTGCGGGGTGGACGGCGACATCAGCAGAGACGACGATGACGCCGATACTACTGCTACTTCACCCTAGGGGAAATCATAAGCGATTTCAATTACATTTACAATACATTTTATCCATAATGTTAAGGTTTAGTATTACGTGAAGAGCGAGTAACAAGAGTCGCACGCTTAGATTTAGCACAATGAATATCCTAGTTGCACATCTGCCTGAACTGAATAACATCAAAAGGATAATCATTCTATAATGAGTCATCATGTCGTGGTTGAGATACATAACTCCTGTCTGTGAAATCCCTGAATACTTCGATATTTTGATAATTCGTTCTAAAAACAACCATGTGCTTCTATCACGACATAGGCTTACTTTTGGCCACGACCCGCCTGATTTGAGAAATGATGCGGTCAGATTAATAATGATTAGGGAACAGAGAAGCCGGCAATGAATTCCATAGACTGGCAGAATTTGGTTGTAATTGTCGTCCCAAACAGCTGCAGACTCACATCGGCCATATACAGCGTGTGCTCGAAGCCGTACCCGCCGGCCGCCTGCGCGCGCGGCTCGAGCGGGCCCACGTCCCGCGCGGCCAGCCCGTCCGAGCTCACGTGCAGCACCAGGTCCTGCACCGCCTGCGGTGACGTCACCTTGATCACCACCGAGTGCGCCGTCGCCACGAAGTACACCGTCTGCGAATGACAGGAAAACATTCACGTATGTTTGTTTAACATCTGAAATCTGCAGATCATAATTTTTTTACAGTTTCAGTAGGTATAGGCCAATAACGCATGATAAATCTCAAATTAACGTTAAACTTGCAAATGCGTTTTAATAGAGCTCATCGATTATGGTAAGCAGCGTTATGTCTGCTTGTGTGCAGACACACATTCAAAACATCATTCGGTCTTTGCGATCTTAAAACGATTAGCAGAAACAGCATTGCTTTAGGTACCTACGTTAAGCAAAACGCATTTAGTCATATATGGTGGAAGTGGACCTTATAAAGTTAATGGCACATGAATGTTGGTTTCCTTACAACGCAAAACGACAGTAGTCAGTTGCAGAAATACATTTCCAGAATAAAACTTGCCATTACACATAGTATGTCGTGAATGTGTGACAATATCAATGATTTTGATTCCTGAACTAAGAGATACGCATATACTAATTACTGAAGTCACTCACAGTAGGCACTAAGGTGGAAGTGTCAGCATGCGCCTGTTCCGGTTGGAAGCGATGGCACCCTCGAGGAGTGAGCGTGTACAGCTCCGCGGCCGGCACGCACTGCTGGCTGGCGCCGGCCGGCACCGACATCACGCCTTCCGAGCTCTTGCTGCGCCACTCCACCTGCGAGGAACGATCAATCAATTGACAGGAAAACGGTTTGGAGTTATGAGCAGATAACGGTGATAAATGTAAATATTTATTTTGCAAATGGGCTTTAACATGACTTCGACACATCAAAAATATTTGAACTAGATAGATTGATTGAATATACATAATTGGACTCCAAAACTATCCAAAGCCGTAGGGCTTTGGACAGTTTTTTTGATAGTTTTTTTGTACAATGCCCCAATGGGCATTGTACAAAAAAAGATCAAACATGTTTTTTTTTTAGTTAAAATAGAGTATTTTGAGAAACTAATTTGAATATTTTTGAAATTCAGTGGCTAGTTTAATTTATATGAAATGAATTGTTTGGTCAGTGCATGCAAGTCTGTACACCATTACAACTCAATTATGAAAAACTCACTAGCAACAAGGAACATCATCCTATAAAAATGTGATACTTAGTATGTTTATAAATATTCATACCTCAACCTCATGTGTAGAATGTACCCTCAGCACATAGCCGGTGTGTTCGAAGGTGGGCACGTTGGTATGGTCCTGTGTTACGGCTACATTATGTCTGGCTTCTGCCCAGCACAACGGGTCACTTTCTACTGAGATCTCCACACTGCCCGGTAGGACTTCTTCGAAGGTATACTTGCCATCTGTGAATTAAAAAAATACGTGGCATATTTAATTGTCACATAGGGGAGAGATCACATTTATCCATGCTTAACTGGATTGAGCCAGTCAGAGAGAGCTCTATATGCTTAAGCGAATTGTCAGACTCGGTGACAGGATGCTTAGTACGAACAAAGGCGAATGTCTTATATTTCGCTTTTATTGCATGCCATGCCCATTTTGAACTAATTTCGGGTTATATTCAAGAAACAAAGAAACCAGCCTCATTGGCGATCAACTTGGATCCACACTGGCTTAGACGGCGGAATTCGGTGGAAAGTTCTCAAAAACCATTCAATGGGAAGAATACTCGTAAGTCGTTTGTAGTGTGCTAGATGCCGCCACAAATAATGACGCTATCCTAACACCGTGAACGTTTCTGTCTTTATCCGCCGGCCATCAAGCTGTGTACATACCCTTAGCGACAGTGGTGACAGGCGTGCCGACGTACCCGCCGTCGGGCGACAGCGGGCGCAGCGTCACCACAATGTTGGCGCACGCCGCCGCCAGCTTGCAGCGCACGCGCCCGCTCAGCTTGCCCTTCAGCTGGGAGAATGTCACGCCGGCCACGGGCGCGTTGCCGACTGACACCTTCTGCGTGAGCGGGTAGTATCTGTTGGAGGGGAAATGTTGTTAGAACAACTCATCTACCTACAGCATAAACAGACAGAAACTACAGATACCTGCTTCATAATACTCACTGCAATCCATCTCTCTGTTCCTGCTCCGAAACCTCCACTGTAGCACTATACAGTCCAGGCGCAAGGTACGAGCACCAAGCACCCTGTTCCCCGTCCGCGGCCACCCGCGTCTGGCCGACGCCGCCCTGTTCTGCGGTCAGCAGCACGTTGCGTGACCCGGCCGGGGTCACCGCTCCGCAGACGCGCCAGCGAGCTGCCCGAGCGTTGGGAGCAGAACGAGGACCCGTAGGGGTCACTACGAGTTGGATGTCGTCGAACTGGGCTTGTTCTGGAAGAAATGTAAACAGTTGAGTTATTTTCTCAGTAGCAGCCTGCCAAATAACCGGGACCATGGGTGGATATTGTGGCGTAGCTTGAGAAGAGTCATAGTAAATGATGGTGTCTAAAATGTTTCTTATTGGGAACTTAGGCTAGGTGATTTGCTTCATATTGAGCTGTTACTTTATTGATGAATTCTGAAGACTTCAGATGAATTGAATTGCAAGAAAATATCATTAAAGACAAACACTTCTAAGAAAAATATTAGCATTATTGACATTAGATAAAACTATTTATTACCATGCTTAAATCCGAGTGTGTAAGTAGATGGCTGCAGGTTGGGCAGAGTGAACTTGCCGGTGGCATCAGTATTTCCGATCGGTTTGCCATCCATTATGACGCGGGCGCCCGCCATGCCCGGCCCTCCTACTGACTTCACTACATTTCCTACTACTGTGAACCCTGTTACCTGGGGAGAGAGTAGAAAGTTGTGTAAGTAAGAGATTTCTAGCATCTGATATCATTTTGTAGGGGGTGGTTTTTAAAGAGGTATAAAAGTCGGGTAAAATCTTCCGCTTATGACCGGCCAGTACAAGCTGGCCTCATATCCTATTGAAACTACAACTTCATACAATGATAGGCCAGCTCCTTGCTCAAGGTGTTTCCTCTAACATACCATTGACAGCACAGATTGCCTGTTCAGATATACACTTTAAGTGTGTTTCCCCTTTGTTACTAGGCATTTTCAGAGGACATTATAAAATAGGCCTTATAATTTTTAATATTTACTTTGAGATAACCTGAAAAGATAACAAACAACCTGCAATAAACTTATCTGTATTTTATCAAAACTTACCTCAAAAGCATTCCTGATGAACAGACTGTCATGTCTGACAGTGAATGGTACAGCTTCTGGCCTCACATTGTAACTGACAGTGACCTGTCCAGGTGGTGTGGGCAGTGCCAGGAGTTTGTACTCCCCAGCTGGTACTAGGCCGAAGTTGAACTCTCCATTTTGGTCAGTGATAGAGTGGCAGATGGGAGCATCGGGTACTCCCTGAAGAAGAGCTGTCTTGCAACCTTCCACTCGAAATTTGGGACTTTCCTAAAAATATTAGTTTACGTGTTGTTTTAAATTTAATTGCATAGTGTATGGTATATTCTCAGAATAATCCTGCTGAAATATTAAATCCAGTTTCCGAAACAGTGGATATGTGCTGGAGTCAAACAATTATTGATTGATTTGTCTCACATCTCTCTAGTGTTCAGTTAAATTGCAGTTCATTTCTCTACACCGCTAGTCTCGGCGTTGGTGTGGAAAACAGGCCTAAGTGTTTCCCCATAATCAATAAATAAGTAGAACATGTACCTCTTTGGAATACAGCAGCACATACAGGCCACCAACAGGGCTGCCAAATGAGGTAACTGATCCTGTCACATCATAACCTTTCACAGCGAGCACACCAAATGGCAATGCAGTGTTGCCTTCCTTCACCTGAACAATGGCTTGAGCAGGGTCAAGCCTCCATCTGAAACAAGTATTCTTGTTTAAGATAATATTCTCTCTAAAAACTGATAGAGAATCATCAAGTCAATACTATGACAAACAAAACTGATGTAAAAAACTGGGTCAAGTGAATTACAGTACTTTAAAGGATTCTTATTAGAACTCATACAACAATTTTATAATTTAGCTTGTGTGATGTAGTCTTCAGTAGTAACTTACTTTGCATGGGAAGCCTTCACAGTGTATTTCCCTGGGATGACAGGAGTGAAATGGAAGTCGCCACCAACTGCAGTCACAGTATTCCGCACCTCTCCCTTATCATTGACCAGCTGGATGGCTATGCCGCTAGGACCCTGCTTCTGACCGGCAGTGATCACCTGCCCCGTAATGCCGAAGCCATTGAAAGCGAAGTTGATGTCCTGACCAGAGGAACAGCGGTCCGTGGTGCCGTCTACTGACAAGTTCACTTCAGACGGCTCAAAGCTCCATCCCGCTGGAGGATGAACCTTTAGAACGTACTCCCCTTTCTCGTAAAGAGGCAGGAAGTAATAGCCATTCGTGGGAGCACTCTCTGTCTTCTCCTTCAAACTTCCTTCTTTGGTATAACTGAAAATATGGTTTATGAATTAAAAAGTTCATTGTGACCCTACAATTAAATAACGCCTTTTGTAAGTATCAGTTCAAGCCACGTAACTACATTTTCAAGGCAATTACTAAGGAATACCCAGGGAAAATTCAATTTGTACAAGTTTAAGGTTAACTTACAGGCCAATTTCTATTTTAGAGAAATCCAAAGGAACATGACTCTTGACGAAACCACCACATCCTAGGATATCATTTGCACTACATTTTGTACTTAATAATAGTAAAATAATTGGTAAAAATATTCTACCGATGTAAGCAATCATCGCCATTTTAAACAGTGATGGGGTGTTTTCATTTTGCTGATAACACTGACCAACTAAACTAAACTAAACAATAACAAGATAGTCGAGTTATTTGACGTAACAAAAAACTAAACTAATTTGAGAGTTTTCGACATTTTTTCTGTCCCACCGACTTCGTCCCCCTGGTGGGACGACCGGGAATTTACAAAAATAATATTAAATTTGTTCCCGATCGTCCCATTCGAATTTAAGAGGGATGAATGGGAATATGTTCTTTTATTTTTAAATATATTTTGTTTCTTCTTTCTTTTTCTTAGATTCGGCCATTCGTCCCACTAAATAATTTTGTGCATAAAATGTTTAATAGTTGTTTCGTCGTTTACTTTCAAATTTGTCGTGGGTATTACATGGCTTTTTTTTTTTTTTTGCGGATGGGAAATCATCAAATGACTTCTCCCGCTCTAGGCGGAGCGGGAGGGAGTGTCAGACTTGACTGACTAAAACCCACCCATGTTCCTTCTAAGCCCTTTGTGTTCCAGGGCCGCGGTATCTCTTTCGAACAACCCGCAGCCCTGGCAGGATATTACATGGCTCTGGTGGGATGCACCGGGGCGGTGCCGGCCGCTAGTTAACAAAAGAGTGCCGATAACAATGTGTTATTTGCGTAAACTTAGTTTACCTGACATTCTCTCCCTTTAGTATCCTAACATCCTATGTGGTTAGTGTTGACAAAACAATGAAACTGCATGGGTGAAAAAATGAAAATATACTAATTACATAATAAAAATGAAATTATTTGGTAGGACTAATAGAACTAAAAAATAATTAATAAATTATTCCCTTTCGTCCCATCAAACAAATTAGTGGGACGATCGGGAAAAAAAATAACAAATTCCCGTTGAACTTAATACACGGATTGATTATTTATTTGAGCTCCTGATATTTCGACGTTGTTGCAAGCGCCATGATCGCGGGATGTTAACGTCTGCCGAATCCCCAGCGTGATGTTATGTTATTTTTTAATTTTCAATAACTCTTTATTTAATAAAGTAACTGGTCAGTGGGTCGTCTTAGGGGCGGATTTGTAGGAGATGGAGTATATGCTTAGGGGTACTATGAGCAGAAAGGAAAAAAAAAACGAAAATTTGATGCTTCGGGTTTACCTTCACCTTGATTTACTTAGGTTCTGAGAAGCATGGCTCTACGACGCACCGTCTTCGAATTAGGAGCTTTTTATTTTTTTCTTGATTTTCAAAACGCTCTATATTTTCCTGGTAGCTCAGATGAAAATATTTTCTAGATAGAAATTGTTGCTCTAGTGGAAAACTATGAGATGTAAAAAAACCTACAGTGCTGTCCTGTCACCTCTTGGATCTTATTACAGGAAGCCCTGATTAGGATGCATAATGAACAAAATAACATTTTGTTTTCTTCACGAAATTCTAGTCTTGTTTTCTATTGATATTTTAATATTTAAATTTTCTGATATGTTTCGGATTCTAAATTATAAGTAAACCATTTGCCAGATTTGACCCATACACACAACCGAGGCAAGCCTGTAACAAGATTTAAACTTTTAAACAGTAAGCTGGTACCCCCATTCTCTGTTAGGGCCAAGTCACACTGTCAAGGACCTCGCTTTCATATTGATTTCAACCAAGTCGTTAATGTGGTCACACATAGCGTAAAACCCTGAGCACTCGTAGCTAGCTTTGAGATGGGGCAGGGCTGGATAGACCTATGGGTTAGACCAAGAGGGACATCTTGAGCGAGACCCACATCTCTGAAAAGAAATGGCTAGAATCAGCCAAGGAGGGCCAATATTGCCATGATCGACCATGCAGGCCACGTAATATTTTGGTTTAAATTTTATTTTGAACACGCGACTTATCAAGCTTATTGATTTGGCAAGGTACCCTGTTATTTATTGAGTATAAAAACGTTATACAGCTTTGGTTTTGTGCAATTTTATTGAATGTTATATAGATATACATATAAAAAACTAACATGTAAACATACCCCTATGTTTGTATGTTTGTATGTGTAGAGTGGTCGAGTTGTACATTTTAATATAAATACATTATAAAACAAAGAAATAGACTTAAAAATACATTTACTAAGTTAATAAAAACATTACAGGGTTGTATCTTTACACTAATGAATTTTATGTTGCCACCGCAGTTTTTGTCTTATTCTGAATTGGTAGGAATAATTTAAACTCTGCTGGAAGTTCATCTTCTGAATACAGTCTATCAGAGAAGTATACCCTCCTGATTCTGCAGTTTGCATGTATTTGAACCCTGAGAGTTTCTACATAGTTTGTTCCATAAGCTCTTCGAGTAAAATCAGCCAGGTTGAACTGGATTTGATTCCAACCTTCATCAAGACGCATGGGCATTGTACAAATGAAGGGCTTCACTCGAGTCGTAGACTGATAATTGCTGGCTCTGAATCTTCGTCGTACATTCTTATCATCCAAAACCTATAATTACAAGAGTTTGAGGTTAGAATAAGTTTTATAACCTAATAGTACAAACATTTTGGTATGATTCATCTTCTGATCTGAATGACAAGTATGAAAATATAGTTGGAAAAAATATGTTAGGCTTACCTGAACCTCGAATGTGAAGTACTTCTTCAGATTCTTTATTATCATAACCAGAAAGGGCAGCTTGATACCGAGCGTCTTTTTGGGATCAGCGGGACACGTAATATACGTCGTGCTGACATTGGTACCAACAATTTCAAGCACTAGACTTTGTATATCGTTGTCCGTGATCCTTTTGATGTGCCCATTTCGCACCTTTTTGTCCCAAATTTGCAAAGGTTTGCTGCCTATACTGTAAAGAATGGAAAGGAAACCGGACTGAAATGTGTTTTTGAACATTTTGCTCGAGCTTGCCCGCAACACACAGAGTACTCTTACATTTAGCAGACGAATAACAACAGCAGTTTGATCAATATTTATCCCACATTCGCGGTTGCATTTTAATTTGACACTTTGACAGTAAACACAGGAATTTTGTAAATGGCCATTGATTTTGATTGGTCATGAGTTTGTTATCAACACGATTACCATAGCAACGACACGGAAAACTTCGTTCTCTTGTACGCAGTAACTACAACAATGCCGTTTTAAGAAACCACCTACTTCAGGTACTTTGGTTCAAAGCGAAACATTTTATTTTCTTCAAGTATCGTTTTTTAAAAGACAAAAGGAAACCTGAACGCGACAGCTATAAAATTATAAAATAAAAAAAAAAATGGGAAAAATCAAATAGACATTTTAATGGAATAAAACTTAAAATGGACTGTATTTCTGAAATTGACAGCTGCGTATATTTTATCTGTGCTTGTCGCAGTAAAAAAAACTCAAGCGGTGCATGTGCAGTGCTTGCGTATTTATTTCTGTTCAAAAATATATATTTTACGGTCATTTATTTCACCATTTTATTGAAAATGTGCCGAGTTAATATTGCTGAGTGTTGATACAAGTATAATGAACGTTTTTCTTTGTGTATATATTTGTTGATTTCAGTAAGTGATATAGCGAAAATGACGGAAATGTCGTCCAAGAGGTAAGATTACTTCGTTACATTAAAATTCTTGCTTCCTCTATTTTATTTATCGCTTTTCTGTATTTACCTGACCAAGTTGCATCAAATTATATAACAGTTATCGCGGTGCCGCGTTGGTTGGCCCTAAACTAATATTAGGATATTGAGCACATTGGAACTTATTTAAAAAAAAATACCTTAAATAAATGAGCTTCGCTATTAGCAAGACTCTCGATATAATATTGTTTAATGTATAAATAAATAAAGTTTTTTGTAAATTCGTGCTGAACGATCGAAACAACAAGTTTACTGACTTCTGTCAATGTTTAAAATGAGAACTATTTTCGTGCTTTGAGACTAAACATCCAAAGAGGATTCAGGATTTTAATGAAACATTATGCTGCCATAGCAATTAAACAATTTGTTACTAAACTATTACCAATAGGATTTAATACTTATTAGTATTTTTAAGTTTATTATCAATTTTAAACAATTTAGCTAGTAGTTACAAGTAGGTATTTCATTATTAAAATTGTGTTTACTACTAACTTCAAAGTGTCCACAAACTTACAAATTGATAAGTTTTTTGACTCTGGATACTAAGATTAAAACCTTGAAAGATAAGACCAAATCATATTACTTGTTGCTTGGTTTCACACAACTGCTAATCATTGGGTCCTTCCAATTATGTTCAACTTTTATTTTCTACATATATTCATTATAAAATCTTCTGGTCTTGAATCGAAGTAATTAAACATAAATCTCACAACACATACTACAAATTATTATTTAATTTGCTAAAATTACAATCTGGGTGACTTTCATTTACCAACAACTGTAATGTGTCAAACACATCACAAATGTCAGTGCAACAAAAAAGTATTGAAAACTTTTTGGTTACAAAGAGGTTGCACACTAACATATAAATTTAGTTTCAATATAGCAAATCAATGCTACTGCATCCATTATTACCAGTGATTGGAATAGGTAGTGTCATTTGCAGGATTTAGTAACCGTTATCATAACATGGATATGCCATTTGAATCCCGGAAAAACTGATTTATTAATTTCAGTTAACAATTTTTGTTTTGTTAACTTTATTAGGAATTTGTATATTAAATAGTACATATTCAGATTTACGCAAATTTGTGGTTACTAAAGTCATCCCTACTGTCGCGCTTTTGTAGCGGGTGACGTTCAGAGTGGCATTATTTCAAGGACATAGCCGAGTCACAATACTGGTAGATATTTATATTGTGGTTATCTTCATCTAGTGCATCGACATTCAGAAAAATATTCCTGGGAACATCGGGGCATGTCCATATTAACATTATCATTCAGGGTCAATGACACAAAATAGCACTATGTATTCTGATCCCTGATTATTACCCAATGTAACTTAATAAGCTGTGAAGTCATTGTAGGAGTTATATTACCCGGTGTCACTTGATTGGTTAAGCAGTATCACTAACAGTGACTTCATCATAATTATTTTGAAATTCATTCATATTCAGAGGTATTGTTTAACAATGGTGTAGTGGCCCATACCCTGTACACAGTGGCCCATATTGGATGCAATGATTTTGAATGGCTTTGGTGTTGACTTTGGCAGTGGATCCTTAGTTGATTGTGTACTTTGAAATGTACTTGATTAAGGCCAACAGTAATTCTGGATGACTAGGGTTTATTTACTTAAGCACAGGAGCAAGTAGATAATTTTTTAACACTTGTAGATTTAAGTTTTTACATGATGGTACCCCACTTTCAATAGCTTTGGGACAGTTTTATTTTTATGACTAATAAGGAAGTTATTTAAAATTATACTGGACATTATTTCCTATGAATTATACAACACTTGTTAATAAATGGTCATTCAAATTGGCAGCCAAACCACCAAGCATTATCCTCATATTTATCCTCAATTTTAATCAGTACAATGACAGTACCTAATCAAATAGTTATTGAAACATTGTGATTAATATACGACAGTGGGGAAAAGGACAAGGGCCATGGATTTTATCTACGCATACCGACACACGCATTTCCGTCGATACGGCCGAATGGCAAAGTCCTCCAATCTACTGGCGGTATTTACAGTTACAATAGGTTAGGAATCGTGAGCATGTGTTGCCTTGCCCTTTCCTGGGCTCCTAGTACTTTACTCTAAACTATAAAGTAGTTTCTGGTTTTTTTCAGACAGAAAGTCGAGCGATAGTTCTTGCTGAGAACTACCATACATTTTGCAGTTTAATTGAGCAAAAACATCTTTTAGTATTATTATCTTTTTATAATACACAATAGGTATGAGTCTTCGCCGTGTCCCACCCGCTCTTGGCCGGTTTTTGAATGATCCAGATTGAGTCGTAAGTGCCGGAATGCGCGCGAGCAGCTATAAAAGGAGAGGACACAATCACGCCGATTAGACTTCGTCGCCGTCGTTCTAATATGCGAAATCCTTACAACACAAGAAGATTTCCCTGTATTTCTTTAGAGAAATTCAGTCTTAAGACGATGGAAGATAAAGATTCCTATGTAAAGAATTTAGCGTTAAAACGCCAAGCGGAGTCCGCGAAGTCCTCATTAATGCAACTGCACCCATGTGCAAGTTATGCAGGTACCGGTTAATTAGTTACTTTCTCTGCTCAGTCTCGAGACCAGTTTTTGCAATAACAATAAATACGGAGTTTTATACTCGAGTGTTTGTTTTCGTTTTATTTGGCCCAATGAATGAGTCGAAATCGGAAAGGCATCGCTTCGATTTTGCTCGGTACGGGGTCGCTCAACCCACCGCCTGCTTGCAGGTCTATTCTGCCGTATGTATGCAATACTCATTTATAGTATGCGGACCCCATTGTACACGTTTGTAGTTAAGTACCTATGTACTTTAGTTAATGAATCGGTGCAGGCAGACATGGGGGGCTTACAAGTGCAGCAGTTCTTTGGTAGGAACAGGTTTATCAAAGAATTGTGCGAAACAGCGATTTAGTTAATGCAGGTTAGAAAATACATCAAAATGTCCATGAATCGTACGTAAACCTTTAAATCCTGGCTATGTTTTGTGAGATCAGAATCAGGAAAACTTTTTATCATGTTAACAAATTGAAATGGTTGGAAATCAGGCAAACCAGAGGTAATTGAAATTATCTCATTACACGCTTCCGTGATCTTTGTAGATTAGTTTAACTAACCAGGAGATGAACAGTTTGGAATTTCCACCTTTACGCATTGGCTGTATCTACCTTAGTTAATACAGTTTTTTTTAAATGTTGCAGAATAACGCTTGAGAATTTCCGAGCGCGGGAAACCGGCATATCATCGCCATTGTTCTCAGTTTTTGTGTTCACGAACTACCCATAATTTAGATCAGATTTATTTAAAACTCGCTTGTAATTTGAAACTAATATCCTCAACACAGTCAAAAAGTTACTCGACAACATTACAGAGCACAAACCGCTAAGAACTTTACTGCGACTTTTTCTGCCCCTTTTTATCGAAACAGAATATTTATTTTTCTGTCTAGTATTCCAAAATAAGTAAATCGTTAATATCCAATGCCAAGGTGGCAATCTGCTAATGCAAACACATGCAGCCAATCAGCTGATAAGTTCATAATCACAATCATAATTTGTAAGTGATAAAGAAGTCCCTTATCGTAAACGCCACGATGCAGTTTTCTATCACAATTACACCTTTATCATACACATGTCGGGAATTTTACACTAAATATAGATTGAGCATAATACAGGGCTTTCCATCGGGAATTTCTCAGTAGTAGCTTGGAATCTGGACTTGTAACCAATTGATAGAGCTATAGGTGCATTTACATGAGACTACCATAGCTTAAATGTGGGCCTACATAGCTACATCTCTGCCTAACCTTTCGGGGATACAGGCATGATGATATCGATTGAGGATATAATTTAATCGTCCCTTGTTTCATGTCCAACCGATTACGCACAGGTATTCTGCATTATTAATGGCGCTTCGTATTGTTTTATTGGGCCGACCGAGCACAGTGAGTCAGCGACCATCTTTGTCTCCATAGCCTAGATTACTGCCCATTGTTACGTGGGCTGATTCAATTTATCACTTAAACAACTTTTTTGGGTCAAAAGCTGGATCAAAAAGTTGATACAAAAATCCTGGCAGCTGATGAAAAATTGAGTAAAGATTCTTGCTTTTATAGTGCTGCTATCGCATATTTTAGTATTCAAAAACTAATTTGGATTTTAAATAAAACACATAAAATCTAGGTATTCAAATGTCCGGAATGATACTAAAAATATCGTCAATAACAAAATCAAAGTGGAACGAAATGCCCCTTGTTCTGAAGTTGTGTTAAACAACAACTATTTACAAATAAGTCCTGAAAAAATAAGGTTAATAATAATACCCGCATACGACATCCATCACTAGCAGAAATTAATGTTCAAGAAAACTATAAACGTATTCCTTTATTACCGGAAAATACAGGATAGAGAAGTTGTCATTACATTTTATTGGAATAAGAACTTAAATATCTGAAAGTTCAGAATCTATAAAGCAAAGAAATATTTTAGCAATAATGCAGTTTATCTATTTTCAGGCGTACCGAACACTGAACCATTCATCAAATGCATTAAAACGTTTACTGGTTCGCTTGCAAAACTGGTTCACGTGCGAATAGTCGGCGGATCGCGTGGGGGTATATCGAAAAGCGGGATTATGAACGGCTTTATTTGTTCAGTTTCTGGGTCGTCGATCTTGGCTGACCTGTCTCGAGCTAACGAGAAAGTGAGTGCTCTTTTTACATGGCGTTTCATGTCTTTGCGGCTATATATGCAATTGGTAGCATGGCCACACATCTAACCCACAATCTGAAATATTTGATTAGGCTGAATGCAATAAAATATCGCAGTTCCATATAGCATAGTCGTGATGCCAATTAAATTAATAAAACCTCATGGCCGCTGCACGATTGTGTGTAATAGGTTCTGTATCGGTAGACAGTCTGTCTTCACCAAGTTCATTGCACGATGAATTGCGGACGCAAAAATATCACGAACGGAAGCTTAAATGTGTCAAACTTAAGCGGTATGCGGTGACATCTCGGAATAAATATAAACTCTTCATATGAACACTTGAAGATTCCAATTAGAGCGTGTGAAATATTTGATTCCACCTTTCAGAAGGTCACTTCTGAAAGGTGGAATCAAATATTTAGAAAAAGGAAGTCATTCCTTGTTCTAAAGTCGAGCTTGTGTCACATTCGCTGAGGGATCTAACATCATCATAACGTATTTTAAATAGTTATGCTCCAAGTAAACAAAGGCGCAGATGTCATGACAGGAAGTAACAGATGAAATATCAAAAAAGAATCAACACAACCTCGAGAACTTTGTAAATGTACAGTGCATTGTAAAGCAACAAACAAACGTGGGAGCCTATTATCATATAGTGCAAAGGAGGAAGACGAATGAGAGAATTACAGTAATAATAATAACAGTACCTACATGTTACTGTAATTCTGACTAATGAACGTTAACTGTATACCAATAAAAAGGTCACAGTGTCGATGTAACGAGCAGGATCTGCGTATTATTTATAGACAGACCAACACGCGGTTTTATTTATCTAGAGCCGCCCACCCGGCCAAGCGGGCCCACCAACCAAACGCGACATACACCACCGTCTTAAAAAACTTTATGTTGCGATGTGATTTATGTGTTTTCGTTATTTTGTCGAAGACCACTTTTTTCAAGAACGTTCTATGCTCTTATTTGGCGTTTTCTTATCATCCGGATGAATCACTCCCGCATTCGTGTAAAATAATCTGAGAATGGCCCGCTTCAAATTAGCGAGTATTGGCCTGTTCGTTTACTCGATTGTAACAAACTGCTAATGAAACGTTTAATATTAGGTATGCAGCGAACAAACAAGGCAGTGTTAAGTAACACGATTTTTACACCTTTGTGAAACACCTTTTGTTCGACAGCTAACCGTAGTGCCGCTTGAATTCCTGCAAAATCCGGATCACTATGTACAGAGTCCTGTCTGACCGCTCGGAGCAAGATCAGTTGAACTTAGAACGCTGGGTTGTTGTCGAACATCAAAAGCAGTCACGTAAAAGCTGTCGTAGTGGACAGACGCGCCGTGTCCCGCCTCCTTGCCGGTTTTAGCCCTGAAAGGATACGTATGTGTTTATTTCGGGACTTAGTCTTGTTCATCGCTTTTGGATGTTTGCCGTGGACTTGGCTGGTTACGTAAATTGTGGGAAGTGCGTGTGTGCTTGGCTCCGGATTCACTGACGAAAGCTCAAGTTTAATGGACTAAAATTTTAGTTACTCCCCGATGTTTCGAGTCTAAACAGCGATCAATTTCAAAAGATAACTATCTAGTGTACACCACATGTGCCGTAACCCCATTTAGTAGATAGAGTCGTGGTGACTGTTTACACGATAAACAAAGTTTCGGTCGTGTTTGTGTATCGATGTTTTTTACTGAACGTGTGGCGTGTAACTCAAGATTCTGTGAACATAGTGACATTACGAATACATTAAAATATGGATGTTAGCTACGTTGTTAGGAAAGTCTAATGTTAGACAAAAGGTGAATTGAAAGAGACATTAAGGAACATTTTGCTAAAGATGCTTCGATTATGGTAAAAATGCAAGCCCCTCATGGATAGTGAGGGTAGACTGGTGTTTTGGAAAAGCGGTGTATGGGAGGGGGGAGCTCCTACTCTAAATTGCAACACCTGTAAGAAACGACGTGCCGACAGAATGAGCGCCAACGAAACGCAACGGCCCCTGGGGTGAGTATCCGGGCTTACACCAACTTGGGTCACGAAAAACTAAGCAAAAAATGTAGGTAGTATGAAACTTTTCACATTGCATTGAATGAATCTTGCGTAAAAGTTGTTGAAAATCTACACGTTACAGTCACGCACTAGATGGTCCGGAAAATTACCTGTTGGTGTCCAGACACATCACTAATTACTTGTCGACTAAATATAGCAGTACGAAATGAGGAAAACTCTAAGCAATTCAAACAATTTTTTTCACCTTATTGAAATAGTCTTGCAGTTGCTTGATTCTTCATCTAAATAAAACATCATATATTCATCTTCATTCATTTTCATCACTGATGCCCTTGGTCTTAACTTATAAGATAGAACTTGAATGAAGAAGGCTGCCATAAGTGCAAAGTCATACGTAAACGCTCTTGGTTACTACACAAGTGAATACCGTATGGACGAATCATTGATTGTGTACAAAACAAATCCGCTAGCACCATACAGTCTGCACGATTCGCTCCTGTCAAGCCTATTATTGGAATCAAAAATAAACATTGCAAGCATTCTACGTCCCCATACAATAACATTCCTTCACTTGACTCCCGAGTTCGTACAGATTTAGTGAACTAAATGTGGGTGTAAGTTAGCTTCAATTTTTGTTGCTTAAAACTGCGTTAACTGCTCCTAAGCTTACGTTTTATGCAGGGGACATGGATATGGAGCTCTTCCATTGTTCGCTACATTCGACAATGCTGTAATGAAGAAGCTTTGACAGGTGCATTGATGAATAAACCTTCCCGATATATATATCTACCCGATATTCGTGTAGAGTAGAGCACTTTCTGATTTAGGGGTCGAAGGAGATTTAACATTTTAAGTTATTCTCCGAGCGAATTTGGGCAAACAATTTAATTAATTTTGAAACTTTTGTTTCTTCAACAACGCGTTTTACAAAGAGCTTCAGTACATCAGACTTTAATCTCGCACAATTTCTCCGTGCCCACAAACCCAAATCTGCAAGAATACTCTGGCAATTAAAGTGCATTACTTGAAATACCAAGTCTGCTCAGTGTTTGTACGTAAATAGATCGTTATTTTGAACTAATTCTCAGCATTGTGTGCTTATTTTCGCCTGCATATAAGTGAAAATAATATTTACATGAATCACCGCTCCCTTGCAATAGTCCGGACTTCGGAACCTGTTTTCCTTAAACGGTCGACAAGAAACCAATTTTTAATATCGCACGTACGATACGGATGTGTTGATTTATTATTGGTTTAATATTGTTAATTGAGAACAATGGAACAAAGACTGATCGTCGATTTATCTCCCTTTGTTTTGACATTGTCAAATGAGGTAAGATTTGACCTCGAATTCGTTAATTAAGCGAAGGTTGATGATATTTGGGATTACTCCCACAATGTTTGTCAATTTAAAATCATATTTTGAATACATCGTTCTACATAGATTCCCATTACCCATGCTCATGGTATTGATCGATTGCATTTCTTCTTTTATGCTTCTCAAAGAGTGGGAATTATAAAATTCCCACTCTTTATGAGAGCTTCATGCCTTTAGAAGGGCAAAGCAATCGTAACAGAAAGCGACCTTGCCCTCCCTTCTGTAGAAAGTGCAGAAACTGACTTTTCATTCGCAGTGGTTTCCCAGTCTAGAGCCACTTCCTTTCCGCATTCATAATGTAAAAATATGGCAACTCAGCATGAGTATTTTTGCATTTCTATGTCCAATCACTGGGGTGATTGGACATAGAAATGACATTAAAGACAACTGCGTGCTATTAAGGAAGTGGTATGAACGTTTGATAATTATCGATTTCTTGTGGTTAAAAAATGGCTTGTAGAAAGAACGTGGACGTGATTGTAACGAACGAACAAACGCGATACTGAAGATTTTGTTCTGGTCTTTCTATTAATTTTGATAATTGGTCTATCCAATCCCTTTGTTCATTATTGTCTGGCATCATCATCATTCATAGTTAGTAATCAATCATAGCAATGAGTTTATCTACATTGATAATTTGTACACCTGTACTAATATTATGAATTATATGATATTTATATATTTTATGCATATAGGGATTGTTTGCTTCCTCAGTAACGAAATTACGAAATTTTGTTTAAGAATAATATCTTTATAATCTTCCAGTACTTTTAACTAAAAGGGGGTCCTGAATTTTATTTTTTTTGGAGACTGCCATGGCCACCGGTTTAAGACCACATATGATTTTCATACAGATTTCATTACGGTCAAACCTAAATCAATCACAATGGCATTTTGGTTAAGGTACGTGTTCTAGTAAGTCTAATTTTGGTATTTTGGCCGGTAATATGCTTCAATACTATCTATTAAAAGACCTCTAAAAAGTGATTGCTTTGCTCCTTGAGCTGATCAGACCTAGTCGTTAAAATCTGCTGGTGAAGTTCACCCTGTAAAATCAACATCCAATTCTAATTTCCCTTGTGGCATAGCATTCCTAAGTGGCTAAATAAGGTCAAAGGAGTCTTCTACTCAGGGATATAATTTTGAATCCCAGTTTTATTGGCCCAGCTACACCGAGTAACCTCTATGCAAAATAGTCTTCCTGTAGTAAGGAATAGTCTCGATTGTATTCATATATGGGGTAAGCGGATATAGTTAATCACGTGTTACTCATCGTAGTAAATGCTTGGCATATCATAAATCATGTTACGTCGTGAGTGCTTCCCGTGTTTGTTGTCTTTACTATTCCTAGATTCGTAACTAGTGTTGGTACGTCGATAGCAATGTGTTTTTGATTAGTGATTCGTATTTCTCAGAACCTGACGTGACCTGACTTATGTTCCTAGGCAAATACTCCACTTCAGACTCTCCAAACATATCCTGCGAACCCAATAACATAAACCAAATCAAGTCTGTGGACAGATCGTTATGTATTGATCCATATTCAAGTGTTGACGTATCCTGTTGACGACTCTATGCAACTGAAAGTCATCAAACTATATGCGACACCGAACAAAAATAAAATCGTGCGACCTCTAACCTTTCGTCTAGAATCCAGGCGTACTCGACGTGTCGACATTCTAGATGTGATTATTAGTCCACTTATAAATGCATACAAGAAGAAGCTAGTGAGGTGTATTTGAGGACACAGGACCGTGGGGATTGGCACAAGAAACAAGAGGCCTATACCCAGCAGTGGGTGAATAAAGGCTGTGGATGATGAAGATGAGGAGGTGTATTTAGAAGAGGCTCTCGCAACATACGAACTAAATACGACATACTGGAGACTACACCCTGTTCTTCATACGACCATAACATTGATGAAGATGTCGAGAACACACTCGCATTTGACACTAGTGATCTAGGTGCTAGCAACATGCTGCGTCATAAAGCCGGCATGCCAATCGTTAATATTGCCTATAAAATCATCACAATGCTTTGTAATTAGCGTGTGTCGCATTCCACGCTTCGTTTCTGTTTTTATTACAAGTCTGCTTCTGTTTTTCGGGTGTAAGGAAAGTTAGTTTAATAGCTGTCCTCGTTGGTGTAACATTATACATATTATTATGTATTGATGAGATCTGTCTGTTATGGAAAGTCAGTGGCTTGAAAGTCTGACAACCAGTCTTACTAAGGGGTCTCGTCATCATCATCATCTGCCCAGCCTTTTCCCTAACTATCTTGGGGTCGGCTTCTAGTCTAAGTGGATGCAGCTAAGTATCAGTATTTTACATAAGCGATTGACCAAGGGGCATCGTATTACCTAGCAAATTGGTTGTGGAGTTGAGATAGGCAGTCCCTCCTAAAATACTGGTATTCGGCTGCACCCGATTAGACTGGAAGCCGACCCCAACATTGTTGTGTAAGGCTATGCAGATGATGATGTTGAGATCTGTCTCATCATTACTGCTGGTAAATATGAAACCGATACCGGTTACCCTATGAATAGGGCAGATTTTCATGGTCCTGGAATTTGAGCTATTTAAATATCCATGGTGCCATCTCTTTCTCGTCTATTCAAAATCAGCAATGTTTCTCTTGCTATATTTTCTGAAAGATCATTTAATAAACATGATGTCATGTATGTAAAAATATTTACAGTAACGTGTCCGCTTATTCAGTCACGTTTCCGATACTGTACACGAGGCAACTTTGATTTAAAATTAAATGGTATAGTTAAATATGAAAATATTGGGTCCGTGGTTTTCCGGATACGTCATAGATTGAAACATTTCAAAATAAATGTAAATGGAATTCTCCTGAATAATATATTGGAATTCATTGAACGACCCATAACAACAGCACATGTAATGTCCTGACATTTACATTAAGATCCGTAGAATTGCCTAGAGCCCACTTGGACGCGAAACGAAATTCTCAGGAACTCTATTCTCGGACGGGTATTACAGGGCAAAATTACTGAGACGGTCTATTGACCTTTAAATAATAAATAAACAATTTATTTCAGTCTTTAGATTACTTTGCTATTTCTTCTCGTTTTTAAACTTTTCTTCTTTTCATCTAATCCAAAAGCTACTTTATTATTCCGGTTCTATTTATCGATCATGCTTTTCGTATAATATTTGGTATTAATTTCCTTCCTTCCTCTATTTCTGGCTAACTTCATTCCATTTCGATGTGTCATATCATATTGGAACCGGTTTGAGTTTACCGCCTTCCTTCTCTCTTTCCATTAGCGTCATGTCATAAGCGCTAAATTGCCATAACGAAATTTGCATTCATTTCATCACTTTGCGAATTATATTCCTCCTAATTTAAAGTGATTGCGGGTAAATTCTAGACAAGAATACGACCGTGGAGGTTGGCAAAAGGAAAGAGGGCTCTAGACAACAGTGAATGCGGGATGTGGAGGAAGATAATGCAATGATTAAGTGATTGTTTTCTTCTGACGCTTAGTTTGCTTTAGTCCAACATAAATATTATAAAACAGAACGATACATGGCAATAGAAACTCTAGCACGAAAAATAACTCGTCAGTTATACCACGTAACAGTTTTAGGGACGACTGATCAACTGCGTGTGAGGGGGTCACACCCATATTTGATAAAAGTTCGTTAACACCGCGTCGATTGTTGATATACAATAGTTTTTATTTAGTTATAACTTCTACGGCCAGGTTTATTGACAAGCGGGTAACTCAATAAAGATATGAGTAAGCAAACGGGCTATTATTTGTCGATGCTGTCTCTGATATGTCGAACTTTGGCCTTAGATTGGTGAAGGTGTATTAGTGTTAGTATGTTATTAGATTTGAATTGGAAACCGTTATAAAGTTCGTTTGAATGGGGATTTTTTAAAGTGTTTCTTTCATACGCCCGTTCGACATAGACCATATCAGAGATTGACTATGTAACAGTCATATTCTAATGTTTACTACTAGAATAATCAACATTAACATCTGGAAGGTGGCTAGCATCCAGCAGCAATACTGCGATAAAATATTTGCTGAGAAAACTAGGGACATCGGTCTACTTTATAATGAACTAGCTGTCCCGCGCAACTTCGTGTGCGTCAAATTTTCCCCGTTTTCGCAACATTTTTCATTGCTGCTCCGCTCCTATTAGTCGTAGCGTGATGATATATAGCCTATGTCCTTCCCCAGGTTCAAATCTATCTTCTTGCCAAATTTGATTAAGATCCGATCAGCCGTTTAGTCGTGAAAAGGTAACAAACAAACAAACGAACGAACAAACAGAGTGACATTCGCATTTATAATATTAGTATGGATTAGTATGGAAGTATGGATGCTATTGCGAATAAGAATGTATGAAAATCACTACTTTGTTTTGAGGACAGGAGTTACAGGTAGTCAGTGGCCCAAAAGTCTGCCAACCAGTTTTACCAAGGGGTATAGTACCCAGTACTAACTGGGTTGTGGAGGTCAGATAGGCAGTCGCTCCATGTAAAATACTGGTATTCAGCTGCATCCGGTAAGACTGGAAGCCATCCCAAACATAGTTGGGAAAAGACTAGGCAGATGATGATATTGTTTTGAGGAACATCATGTTGAACGAATGAGCTAATACATATTAATCACTTTAACATGAGTTAGATGCTGACGTATCCGTTTGTTTGTTGCAGCGAGCTAAAGAAGCTCTCAGAGGAGAGTCTGACGCGGCAGCCGGAGGAGGTGTTCGACATTATCTGCAAGCTCGGCGAGGGGAGCTATGGCAGCGTTTATAAGGTGAGCAGGCACTTCTTAGGCTGGCTGTCCACCGAATTCGAAGACATGTATGATCCACCCGGTCCACCCTGGGCATGCGTGGTGGAATATGGTCCCCTACCTCTCGCAGAGAGGAGGCCTGTGTCCCAACTGTGGGAATGTTATAGGCTGATTATGTACATGCTCTTGCTGTTCTAGTTTCTTAAGAAGATGCAGCACTGAACAGCCCTCAGCGTGGCCATACCTGCTCTAGGATACTCTTGTCTTAAGAAATAAAATTTGTTTTAGTTTATTAACTGTCTTTTTGATTTTTAGTGTTTACCGGCTTCATTCGTGTAAAGGACGATTCTGTTTCTGTGTAAAGAATGATGTCCACGAACTTAACTAATCAAAGTTTCTCATACTTAAGTTGAACTTTACTATGAGAAACTTAACTAATTAGACACTTGTATTATTCCTCTTAAACTGTTTCAAGTTGATAAAAGTAATTTAGTTCTATTTAAAGGCGCGGACACTTCTGTACACATATTTACTGAAGTACTGTCTGTTTCTGGTGTCAGCAGCAGGTCCACAATAGTCCGTATTGGTTTGACTAAATTTAGAAGAAACATACAATGATATTGAGAATGTAGATAGTTAATATTACATTGTACAAGTAATCCTATTACTAAGAGGTTATTTATTGAGAGCATGTCTAAGAAGCCAAGAAACCTTACAATTTCATGAAAATGCAACAATATTGGAAACAACAATAGATAACAATGCTATCTTTATGTTGACTTAGACTGTGTAAATCTTATTGTCTAGTAAATTTCATGGTCTTAGTATGGAGACTATTTAGTCTAGACTAGTTAGTTATTTTTAGAAGGATGATTTTAAAGATATACGTTACACGTACTTAAGAGCGTTTATTCCTTACCGCTTTTCATACAAACTTTCAAGTAGTTTTTTTCCGAAATGACTGAACCGATTTAAATGAAACTTTATACGCATAAGCAGGATACATAGGTCTAAAAAGTTACTAAAAAATATTTTCAAAATGTGTTTTAAAACAAGAGATAATTGGAATTTTCTGTTTCTATAGAAAATTTAAATTTGGTCTAATTTAACTGTAACACTATTTTTCGAAAATGTTTTTTAGTAACTTTTTAGATCTGTGTATCCTGCTTATGTGTACGAAGTTTCATCAAAATCAGTTCAGTCATTTCGGAAAATAACGACTTGAAAGTTTGTATGAAATGTCGTAAGGCGTAAACGCTCTTAAGTGCGGCCGCGGAAACCCACTGCATACAAGCTTAGGACCGGTCGATGTGGTAGCGTTTGGAGAAGCAGTTCCAGTAGTAGACGATTTTCGGCTGTTATGACGATGTGTTATATTTTATATCATCGTCAATATTTAAAATTACATATTTAGACCTGCTTAAAATACATCCTATTCATTCCTCTCCAGACTACGGCCAAGCAATGTCAGTAAATCCCAATCTATTTCATCTTACCGTCTTCAAGGCTTCCTTTATCTAATTAACTACAATTAACGGATCGCTCATTAGTAACCGGCTATCGTCTACGCCGCAATCCACTTTCAAGACTGCCTAAATTATACTGAATTGAAATTAACACTAAGTTAAGTGTAGTATTTATTGCCTACGCTGGAGTCACTAGTACAATACGCGACTTGATTACAAATCAGTTAGATAAGGTTAGTCTTAAGAATAGTCTAGTCTGGTACCCGAATAACTTATAATCTTCAGCTGAACATACAAAAACTTATGCCGTTTCCTATTAGAGTAAATTAACACTACGATCCCTACATAAACATATTACACACGATAATTCAAACATCAATAACGCGCTAGTATGCAAGGACACCAGCAAATCTGGCAAATCACCCAAACCCACGCTCTTTTTCCATAAGAGTATGCAGAAAGAACGCAATCAGCGAAGATCCCAATACACTCCTACCAAGTTACAAACCCTATTTTCAATCGGTCTCTCACCTTCCAGGCATTACACAAAGAAAGCGGCCAGGTCCTGGCTATCAAGCAGGTCCCCGTCGACACAGACCTGCAGGAGATCATCAAGGAGATCTCGATCATGCAGCAGTGCGACAGCCCCTACGTCGTCAAGTACTACGGCAGTTATTTCAAGAACACAGACCTATGGGTGAGGCATTCAGAGGTCACGATATGTTTAGTAAGTGGATAAGGACGCTCATCTTCTTGCTATGTTTGAGTATGTGCGGATGATTGTTGTACAGCCTAGTCTAGTAGTTAGGATTTTGTGTAGATTTGAGTTTTGTCGTAGTTTAGCTTGTTTTTTGTTATTTAAAGCCTTAACGTCACTCTAGGTCTCGGCTGTATTTTTCCAGGAAACCTTTTCTTGCGTTCGAAGTTGCCTTAGCCGCGAAGCAGATCCGCCTTTTTATTTTATGACAACGTGATAAAATGTAACGGTTTCGATGTAGAAGTCGTAAATTTTTTCGGTTTGGCGAAAAAACGTAGAGATTATCACGTTTTTGGAAGCGTCAGTCTTCTGGAGAGTTATCGAATTGCATTACTAATAAATAGATATAAAGATTCAGGCTAGTAGTTTACTTAACCTGTAGAAAGCATATTATGTATTATAACAATGTAAATAATCCTTCTTGATAGGAAATCTACAATGTTTATTACGGTTACAGTTTATACTCTCCACAGCTGTGCAATTGTTTCACTGACATTCTTTTACGCGGAAAGATGACTAACGCTAGCATAACTGTGCAAGATGTTAGTCATAACTTCAAGAAGTTAATCGGACGAACGATAACTCGTTTTTATCAACCCCCTGGAGAGTCTTGTAGCAGCTTGGCCATGATTTACGCGCTCACACGTTGACGGCAGCGACCGCGGAGAATTGAATGAAAGAAATCGCTTAGAGCATGACGTCACATGTCACCACTATGCGACTGGCTGACGGTGGCGACGCGACGGTACTCATGTGAAGGAAGCAAGTGTCTCCCTAACAGGTCGGTTGACGCCGCACGAATCGCCTGAGGTCGTACAAGGTGGTTAAATACGCAATTGATTCGTATCTAGCCTAAATGCTTAGGAAAAACAATTGTCGTAAACTATTTATCAAGTGTTGCCGCTAATTGGGCGGCAGACAGACGACAGACGGACATTTTAATTGGGAAAACTTGAAGGTTACGACTCGATCGATTCCTCCTATGTCTAAACTCGTAACCTAGAGAGTTAGGTTGTAAAGAGGTTTTAAGTCTAGAGTTTCGGCTTGACCTACCTTTTTAAATTGCACAATTCAGGTTTGTTTTTGCGTCTTTTGAATCCAGGGTTACAGTTGGGAGATTTTTATTGTTGAGCTATAAATTCAGGCAGATAAATTTCGCAGTGGCTAGATTTCTTCATCATAGGCAGCCTGGTTTTTCCCAGTGCTGAGACCTCCTGACTTTTTTGTCAGGCTTCCCTGCGCAGTACAAGTCTCAGTTCTTCGATTCTTTCTCTAGTTGTGATATTTCTTACGTCTAACGTATGACAGGTTTACTCTCTCTAGAGTTAACTTCAGTCACGCGTCGGAGCTGACACACACATATTTTTTTTTTTGGTTTAACTATTATTTTGTACAATTATAACGTCGGCTTATAGATCAAAGCAATTTCTAGCGAAGTTTTGAAATAAACCAGTTCAAATGAACTGGGGTTAACTTTACAGACGGCGTGATGGGGGGATTGATGGGAATATCAATATGAAATGATGATTTATCAAGAAATACTTTTGGTAGTGTCTCTCCTGTCGCGAAATTTTGTCTTTTGTAGAAGTTAATAACATTTTACCTTGTGAACGTATAAAATCGTCAAGCTTGCTTCTCATCTTGCCATCATATTAAAGTAAGCCTCGTCCGCACGAGCGATTTTTTATTGCACAATGGATTTTCTACTTTAAGCTATAAACTGAACGGTCAGAATCCAATAGGGCATTTCCCAGCGTGCTCTGATGGATTTTCTGCCCTCAGCGCTTATATGAGTGTTAAAAATCCACTGAACGTTAAAAAAAGGCTCGTGTGAACGCGAACGTGGGTGTAAATATAACGAGACTGCTCCGAAACGTTAAAGTCTCACATATAACACTAAGTGTTATGGTTCCAGATCGTAATGGAATACTGCGGCGCCGGCTCCGTATCGGACATAATGCGGCTCCGCAAGAAGACGTTATCCGAGGACGAGATCGCCACGATCCTGTGCGACACGCTCAAGGGGCTGGAGTACCTGCACAGGCGGCGGAAGATCCACCGCGACATCAAGGCAGGGAACATACTGCTCAACACGGAGGGACACGCCAAGCTCGCGGACTTCGGAGTGGCGGGACAGTTGACGGTGAGATGAATGTTTGTATTTTGTTTTTGTGGAGGTTTCCTTGTACCTTTTATATATATTCTATTGGAGATGGACACAAAGGGCTAGAATCTGGTGGTAATTTGGCAAAAAGTTTAAAAATATTTATTGCAGGATTAAAGTTAACTGGAAGAATCCTAGAGTAGTAATCAGGCACATTAGACGTATGAGCTTTGTATCAACAAAAAAAGATGAAAGTTTTCATTTTTTCTCATACAATACTGTTGTTCTACAGCACAAATTGAGGGAGACCCGGTAAGTTATAAAGCTACTTGTGATAAGTTAACCTCGCTTCTTCCCATGGGAAGCTATCTAATATGCTAAGACTTTTCAAAAGGTTACGTTATATGTTTATAGGCGTCTGTGACTATTCAAAATTAAGATGCGTCGATTCGTCGTCCAAAAAATAATGTTATTTTTTCTGGAGAGTTATTCCTTCCTAATTTAGCTGTCTTTAAAAGAACATTAGTTTCTTGAACACCGCAATACACTTACATGACAAATTCCACTGATAATTTTATCATGCAAGTAATTTTTTATATTCATTTGTCAGAGTGCACACCAGGAAACTTTAACAGAAACCAAACTGTGCCCCGAAAGTCAGACAACCAGTCTTACCAAGGTAGTATCGTATTACCCTGTACTAACTGGTTATCGTATTACCGAGTACCAACTGGTTATGGAGGTCAGATAGGCAGTCGCTCCATATAAAATATATTCAGCTGCATCCAGTTAAACTGGAAGCCGATTCCAACATATTTGAGAAAAGGCTAGGCAGATGATGAAACCAGGAAACTGTAACCAGCACTCAACATTTCTCTTCCAGGACACAATGGCCAAACGCAACACAGTGATAGGCACTCCGTTCTGGATGGCGCCCGAAGTGATCCAGGAGATCGGCTACGACTGCGTGGCCGACATCTGGTCGCTCGGCATCACGGCGCTGGAGATGGCCGAGGGCAAGCCTCCCTACGGCGACATACATCCCATGCGGGCTATATTTATGATACCTACCAAACCGCCGCCCTCCTTTAGGTGAGGATGCATTACCAACGTAATCAGTCTTCCTGGGTGAATTGGGCTTCATCAAGCCATTTTTATGTCTTCAAATTTTCAAGCATTTAATAAATGGCTGTTGGTACTTTTTTGTGTCTAATAGTGTTTTGTATTGTTTGACTAGAGGCTTATATGTTTATTTCCGTTTTTTGTTTTCTCGTAACTCCAAAACGGGCGAAACGATTTAGATAAATTATACGTCGTTAGATTCGCCAATGTTATATCAAAAGTTAACAGAAACATGACGTTTTTGGGCGCCATATTTTAGGGTTCGATTTGTTTTCATACATATTCATCGGTGGGGTATCGTAATAAAGGGTTCAAAAAGTGATTACAAAAATATATGTATATATATTTTATGAACTTATGATATGCAAAAGCTGAAAAGCTAAAAACAAGCAGAAATTAAATTAAATAAAAGTTGAAGTTAAAGTTGGAGACCCTTAATTTTTTTTTATTCAATTTGTCTCGCCAGTTTCTATGTAAAATGAGTGGTTTTATCCGAACCTCAGAGAATATTTGAGAATTCATTGTTAATGTGTGAACGTTGTGTACTTGTAGAGAGCCAGATCAATGGTCGCCAGAGTTCATAGACTTCGTGAGCCAGTGTCTTGTGAAAAACCCCGAGGAGCGAGCCACTGCAGAGTTCCTCCTAACACATGAGTTTATAGGTAAGTCTTTCATTTGTTTCCTTATGTTATTTGGAACTACAAAATACTTAAAACCAATAATAATTATGTTATCAACAGTGTTATTCACACTAAAGAAGCAAAATAATAATAACACGTTTCAGAGATTTAAAAGTAACATAAATAAAAAACTGATTTTAAATTTGAATAAGTAAATGCATTGATTATACCTACAGTAATCTAAGTGTAAATAATAATAAAATGTCTAATTCCCTGATTGCAATCAGGGAATTAGTTTTTTTTTTAGGTAATTAACGATTACTGTCTTAAGCATTATGTTTGAGTACAAATTGTTTTAGTAATATTTATTATTTTATTGGCTTCGCTTTTAGCCTCTCTGATACTTACTGTTAGCCTGCGTCAAATGCCTCTCCCCATGACCTTCAATTGTCTCGATCCAGAGCCAATGTGGACCACTGGTCGCTAGTCTTGTCTAGCTCGTCCCGCCATCTTCTACGAGGTCGCCTCGACAGCCTCTCTGATGAAGCAAAAAATAATCCGATTGGGTTCTGGTGGATTACCCTGACGTCTTAAAGCAGTATTGTTTTACTCTTATTTCAGTGTGGGAAAGAGACGGAGCTGTTCAAGATATTTAGCGCCATCTCTTTCCCACACTGGAAAAGGATTAAAACAATAATGTTTTAAGACGTCATGTCAGGCCACCTGATTATTATTGAATCTGAGTTTGATTACTCGGCAAATTAATCAATACTTACTTACTAATCCATGAACTTATCTGCTGAAACTTTTTCTTTATTTTCGAATGAACCATTGGACAATCTGTTATTGGGTTTTTCCATCAAGAATTTCTTAGTAGCAGACATGGAACTTTAAACATAACTGGCGAAATGTAGGTGTAATATACCACTATATAAATTATATAGAGTAGGGTCACAAACGTAACTACGTTTAATTTTCGTTGGTTGCCGAAGTTACGTTTCGGAGAACGAGAGTAGCCCTCCTGCAACGAGAGCAGCGGTGGCCCAGTGGTAGCAGCCCCGACTTACGAGCAGTAAGCCGTGGGTTCGAACCCAGACAGGCGCATTACTTTGTGTAATTTATTTCATCACCGCTGCCCTCAAAAACGGTGAAGGAAAACATCGTGAGGATACCGGCATGTCCTAGAACTGAAATTCCTTTCCTAGAAGGGCCCGGGCGGTGGATTACAGCCCACTCCCTTTAATAGAGAGGAAGCCTGCGTCCCAGCAGTGGGAACATCATAGGCTGATGATGATGATGATGATGATGGTGGTGGTGATGTACGTGTACTGTATTAGTTAGTGTTGTTATGTCGGCAGTATCGGACGCGGGCAACACGAAGCACCCGGCGACGCTGAGCGCCATGATCGCGGAGGCGCGCGAGATCCGCGAGACGCAAGTGTTCCGCAACGCGCAGCATCACACCAACAACGCTAAGGCTTTCGCTGCCGTACGTTTCTATTTTGTAATGTGCCACTACAGTTTCTCCGTCATATTGGTTGTCCAAGTCCTTGTACGCACGGCGACCGATTAATTATACAAATCAGTTTATGAGGATCTCTCATTGCACTGGAAATCTATATCAGCGAGGCGAGGTAACTTGGACTTTGACATCCATTCTATTGATCATATTTGTAATGGCTTTTCTTTCGTTTTCGTTTTTTTCTTAGCTTAAGTTTATACAGAACAATTTATTATTGCCTTATTTTGTTACATTTTTAGCGGAAGTTAATTAAAAAAAAAAAAAATGTACTCTTAGAAAATTGTACTATCTAGCGTAAAATCACGCGTGGTGGTGGTGAATTACTAAGTATAATTGTCAAGAACTACGTTACTTAATTTAAACATTATTAAGGGTAATTTATCGTCTAATTATCTAAAGTAACTCTCTAAGATAACTATTTCCTCTTCCAGGGTGAGGGTTACGAAGAAGCGACGATGAAGCAGCGAGGAGACGGCACACTGGTGCCCACGAGAGACGCCACGGCCGAGCTGTCCGCGGACCTAGGGACCATGGTCATCAACGAGCCTGATGCAGACCTCGCTACTATGAAACGTTAGTCATGTCTTCTTATTAAGCTCAAACCTTATATCAAAAGATTATTTTCTGATTGTAAGCCTGAATCTTGAAAGACGACCAATCAGAAAAGCATCAAATCAATGGCGCTCATTGTTTTACGATATTCTTTTTTTCTTTCTTGTTCCTTTGTGCGAAACCGCTTTGCTCAAATGTTTCCATGAACAGAATTGTGCTAACAATCATGAATAATGAAAACCCTTATAACCGTTCGTGCCTCGGAAAGCACGTGAAGCCGTTGGTCCCGGCTGTCATTTATAGATCTTTGACAGTCGTTACAGGTAGTCTGTGGCTTGAAAGTCTGACAACTAGTCTTACCCAAGGGTATCGTATTACTCAGTACTAAGTGTGTTATGAGGGTGGGGATAGGCAGTCGCTCTATGTAAAATACTGGTACTCAGTTGTATCCGCTTAGACTGGAAAGCTAACCCTAGACAGATGATGAACATGAATGAAAATCGTCGTCTCCAGGTCACGACACCGACCCCATGGACACGAACAGACCCAAGTACCGTCCTCTGTTCCTGGAGCACTTCGACAAGAAGGAAGTGAACCACCTCAACATCGGCGCAGCCACCAACGGGACGCTCACGCCGCTCGCACGACTCGCCAGCGACGACGTCGGCAGGTATGCACGCCGTCTAGCTCTGTCAGCCCGTGCGTCTCGACGTGATGTCAGGGAGGGCCGATGCCTGCCAGGGCACAGGGACTGAGAGAAAGAAATACTGGGGCAATTTGATTTTTCCCATCTGTTTAAAAAAATATGGTTAAGGCCAGGTTCACGTAATTTGAAGGCTACTTCCGGCGTGTAACGTTTAATGAAAATTTGAAAAGTGTAGATTTTAAAAATATTAATTGGGAAAATTGGCTTAAGAAACACTTTTTCAGGTTAATTTATTAACGCTATACAATTTTGGAATTATTTCAATTAGCTTTCAATTTTTTATTTGTTCTAAGACACTTTTTGATATTGTCTACTTAGTATTTTCGGATGACCGGCCAAGCGGTCGGTCCACTCTTCACGGCCTTTTGTTGCGGCCAAAGAATCAGCATTGTCATCCAACGTGGCAATGCTGCCAACCTTTGGCCACTTAACGATGTGGACGGAATTTTCGATGCCTTGTTAGTATGAGTTGAGCTAGTGTGTAACCGCAGCCGTGTCCCGCAGCGCGGCGGACGCGCCGGACGGTCGGCCGGCTCTGCGGTCGCAGCGCGCGAGCGTGGAGGAGGGGAACTTCGAATTCGTAAGTCAGCTGCACGTGGTGTCGCTGCTGCCGCTGCCCAGACGTAAGCGGCAAGAGATGTCCAGACACCTCCACACTCAGCATTTTATTCTTACTAATACGTTTTGGACTAAAATTTGGGGTTTTTTTTTGGAAGAGGTTGAATAATGCACTTTCCATAACACTAGAAACGGAATCTTTGCCATGTTTACTCTCTGTTCTGAGTTCCGGATATTTCGGCGCAAAATTTGTCAAGAAAGAGGGTAGGCCGATTTTCTGCTTCTAAAAACCCACCCGCAATAACTTCAGTTCATCTGTGATCATGACTTTCACAACAGGCCTAAATAGTGAGAACTTAAAACAAATAGTCATGTAATCATGGTAATTTCTAGTGTTATTGACCATGCCAGTTTAAAAACTTCTAGGGTGAATGCAGGTTTAGTTTTAGGCATCTTGGTGAATTGGAGTAGCTGCAATGAAAGATTTTGATGAGGGTATGCTTGCATGAAAACAAGGCCGTAATAAATGCCACGCTAGGCAAGGCAACATAAGTTTTAAATTAGAAAATAACATAAGTTTGCCATGTTACTTACGCATTGTTCTTGAAAAATACTATTTTCACAAAACGATTTAACTTATCAGAATATAGTTTGGTAGATTAAGCGCGTGCTTTAGTTTGGAGGTGTCGATATACTAATACGAGCGAATAACGAAACTTGTGCGTCACTAACCGCTTACTTCTGTGTGTACTGGTGGTAGACATAAGTAGTTCTCTCTATGCTAGCTCAGATGTTGGATATGTGTTGCATAAGTCATTAACATTTTCTGTGTGCTTCAATTATTTAAGTAGAATATTACAAAAAACCTATGTCCGCTTAACGGCTGTATTGATTAAGAAATTAAAGAAAAAACTTTTTTTTTAATTTTTCAATATTATTCCTATGTAGATGGCGCGAGCGTAGTTAGGTTCCAATCTGACCAATAAAGTCAAGCTATTTTAAAATATAAAATGACAATACCAGATTTTCAACCAATGACGATACTTGGAACCAGCTATGGTCGTGCCATTAGTTTTACAGTTGCCATCCCTATAATGTCTCTTTCAAATCGCACAAAGGGGACGCCTACGTCTCAGCAGGCCGGACGTTATAGGTTGATTATGCAAGTAAAACTTCATAGCCAAAATAGTTTGCCATGAGTCTGTGACATATCTAGTTCGCATAATGTCGTTCCGGTTCCCACAGCTGGGCTACCTGTCGGTGGGCGAGCTGGAAGCCCGCATGGCGTCGCTGGACGCGGAGATGGAGGCCGAGATCGAGCAGCTGCGCGCGCGCTACAACCGCAAGCGCCAGCCCATCCTCGACGCCATACATCTCAAGCGCAAGCGCCAGCAGAACTTCTAGCGCGCACGCCCTAGCCACGTGCAGCCGTAGCGACCGCCGCTACGCCGTAGCCGCCGCCCGCTACGCCGTAGGGCCCGGCCTCTAGCCGGACCGGCAACGATATTAATTCCACTCTCTCAAATATACAAATTGTAAGTCGAAAGTCAAAAATCTTAGCTTAGTTTCATAGGAATCATCTTTCAAACGCGCTCATTTTAGTCGACATTCAATTAGTGTTACATGGCTCTTTTGGCGTTTGAATGACATCGACATTATGGCGCTGTTCGTAAACGTTTGATATTATCTAATTTTAGTTCCAGTTATGTCCACGCGTCAAAAGATACATGTAGAACACTATAGGTGCTTCTCATTAGAAGGTGCCAAAGTTCGAGATACGACTGTGTATGTTCCTAAATTATCTCTTGAAGCATTTACTAGGTAACGATTCGGCCTAATAATTAAAAAAAAATCTTGTCCTTTGCTATTGGCCAAATACCGTGCCATTTGTGTAGAATGTTCGCTGTGTGCACACTACTTGTACCATTCGACACAAGATTGAAGTTGATGAACTTGACCTATTTCATTTAAGATCAAATATTTATAAAACTTTTACGTAAATCGCGGATTTAGTTAACGCGAACTGCCAGAAGGTAATTATTTTTGTTTTTATTGAAGATATATTCATGATTAAATACAACACAAAACTGTCCCCATTTATAGTTACTTACCGAATTGATTTCAACACACTCTGTGTCGAAGGCTAGTCTGCGCTTTGTTTGCCCTGACCGAAATCAGGTGTTGAGACGATTATTTAATGTTAAAGTCAATCAGACTTGATGAGAGATAGCAGCGCAATCGAATGTTCTTCACGAACGGACGTCGACTGGCTCATATGAAACCATCAATATACTCTGTCACAAGTAAGCTTCAATCTTGGGTCTTCTCCAAGCGTGTCACAAATACAATAAAAAGTTGTGGAGCTCGCCTGTGTGCGCGCCCATAGTTATAGCGTAGCTTGTTAATATATCGTTATCGTAGAGTAAAGTATCCGACGTGAGCACACGACAGGCTGGAACATATCGTGCGCGGCAGGCGGCGCCACTGTCCACTGTTGTACTACATCCGCGGTACTGTGGTGCGCAGACTGTATTTTCTTTGTCTTTTAGAATACAAGTGTGAAATTTTTTAGGAGGGGCTTGATTGTACCGTCATGGCAGTGGGCTGACGAAATAAATAAGGATAAAGTGTATTGGTACGCCTGACAAATACACTGTTAATCAATAGCGTTATAGACTTGTACTCGTGTTCTAAGGTAAAGAAAATACATAACCGCCTTGTAGATTATTGTATTAAATTCATGACAATATTATTTGTAGATATTACTATAATGTAACAAATAATTTGAACGTGAACTATTGCGTTTTGTTTGGTGTATTGCGTTCGAAAGTTATTATTAAGTTCCTTATGTTTTAGATCTCAGATGTATCTCGCAAACTGTATTATATATACGTATATATTGTAATTAGATTATATTATTCACTCAATTTGTACATTGTTTACGACTTTGTAGTGGGTTGTGAGATGAATTTATTGAAAAATAATTATAATACAAGTTACATTGTGAATTCAAATGATTTTCAAGTGGAGGCAGTTGGGTGTGGGGGCTTAGTGGACACGGGTGGATTCTACGTTCATTCAATATTAATAAAGTATTTAATATTCCCCCATACTCAGTACCATACCTGGTATACGATAACTGTCGGATCCGGGGTTCTCATAGTACAGACCGTAAGAATATTCATCCTATAAGGATATTTACTCTATTCTCACAAGATTTTATGCATTTCTACATTATAATAATGTAATATAATTAGCAAATATTATGAAATACTAGCGTTAACGAGTGAATGTTTGAACTGGACATAGATAACTGTTTTTCATGTAAAAATGTTTCGATTCTCTTCTGCCATAATATAGACTATTTCGCAAATGTTAGTGTTCAACTTCATCGATTTGAAAATAAAGTAATACAAAAGTTTTAGAAGTGCCATTAAATATAAATAAAAACATAGTATTTTCGTACTACAAGCAATAGTTATATATTAGAGATCTATATCTTTTGTCAATGAATTATAAAAGATCGGCGATATATTTTTGTGCCATTGAAGTTGAAAGAAATCTGCTGTGTTGGGTAAGTAGAGAATGAACTAGTGTGCTGATGCTCTGCTTTCAGGTAAAAGGATATTCTATTTTTAATGCAATATTGTAGTAGAATATAAGTTAAAATCTGAGAGCAGGCATGCTTTTTGTGACATTTTATAGACTCTAAATATTCGAACAAAATGATTATATGACAGTATTACTTTTGTAAAATTAACAATCGATTGCTCGCGCTTTTTGTGCTAATATTGTCTTTTTGAAACGGCATGGTTTATCAAATGATAATTTGCAAGTAAGTTATTAAAACCAATGAGAGTCAGCAGTAACACAAAAATTACAAAGCATATTTTTTTTTTTCGTAATTGCAATATCTTACTATTTTAGATATTGCAACTTAAAATGTAGACCAGTGATTGGTAGAAGATTTAATGATTTAGAACTGTACTCCCAAAAAAACTTGCTGACTCTATTCAACCGGCCTATAATCAATTAATTGGAAGAAAAACAATCGTCTGTGTAAAATGTACAGGGTAAAATTATATTAACTACGAAACTCGCTTTGACCGCGGTCACATGCTTCGTACACTCAGTTCGACATTTATGAACTTTATTCATTCGATTTTTACTAGAATTTTTGGGAAAATAATATTGTAATCAATCTAATTTTTGAAGAAGTTATTATATATTTAAGTTTAAGTACTGTAACTACAAATCTAGGATAAAATAGGCTGAATACGGATGACGAAATAGCAATAACTACTAGTGTTGTTGATACAATGTGCTATTATTGACATTCGAATATAAATTATACCTTGTTGGTAATGTTTTACAGTGCAAAATCGAGTTAGAATTATCTGAAAATATTATTGCAAATCTTTGTCCAAAAACATAAGTACGTAGTTCCAAAGTATTTTTGTATCCTTCGAGCAATAATAAGCGGTAAAACATTAACAACAGGGTTGATTATCGAACAAAACAGTATAGTGTTGTTGACGAGTGTTTCGTTAAGCGTTTTAGTAAGTTTGTTGGAGTGCGACGCCGCTTTGATAATACAGCGTGTGTTTTGTGATGTACTGTGTGTGGCTGCACACCGAGCGATAACATACAGAGACCAAGTTTTCCCACATAAGCTCTGGCCAAACAAAAGGGTACAAGGAATCTATTTTTTTTTAGAGGTCAGCAAACTGGTGCGATGGTGATAGTCGCGCAACTCCTTACTCATTAAAACAAAAAGCTTCAGTTTAAATTGTATGTATAAGGAAATACACATACGTCGACGGTACCGTCTAAAAAGCTAGATTTGAACCAAGAAAAGTAGAAGTTATTGAACGTGTGATATTTAGGATTTGCCAACGTATGTGTATTCTTTGTTCCCATATTATTTGTTTCAGAATAAAAAGTTGTCGGCCTATTATTTGTAAAAAAAACTTTTCAATGTGTAACCGCTATAAATGTATCTTTTTTTTTAAATAATGCAACGTCAATTAGCATAATTCGACAGCAATCTTATTTATCCATTATCTTTTTATGTTGTATCGCTCAGTGTGCGGTCAGCCTAATGCCTTGTATAATAGTTTGGTAGAGTACGAGTGAAGTGCACTTTGTAATTCTGTAGCCTGTTGACGAGTGTTGAATAGCTGCGTACGCATTATATTTTTGGACAGACAACTCACTGAAATAAAAAGATTAATTCATTATAAAAAACTTAGTTTTATTTCTCGTTCAACGAAGTTACAAATCGGTCAAGATATCTGCATCTATACAATTATTCACAGCTTTACAAAAATGACTACCTAGCCAATGAAAATTCATTAACTTATAGTTTTTAAACCTCAAAACAAATTAACATTTTTTTAATCTCTTTACTTTGACTAGTATTTTAGATTCTTAGAAGCATTTTCTGCATAAAATCAAAACATTATAAAACAACCGAAAAAATCACAGATAAAAAAGATTCACAAACTTATACAAATAGACGAAATTAGTAAAATAGTTTAAAAAATAATACATGTGAGGAGTTCAGTGCAGGAGTACGAATACTGAAAATTCGGTGGGAAGATAATATTGCAGTCAGGCGCGGATCTTACAACCAGGAAGGCATTTTTTTCTTATAACTACGAGTATTTATTTGTTGGAAGAACCAGTTATTGCAATAACAGATTTTCAAAACCATAAGGCGCTGTTTACGACCTACGACACGCTTGCTCCATCAGGGCCGAACTCCACCGAAACGGAGACGAGACGAGAGGTGATGTGATTGGAACTTCCCATAGAACTTCGTTATTTAGACTGCTCGTCTTCGCTTAGCTTTAGAGGAGTCGGTTGAGCGGAAAGGAGAGGGGATGTCTTATATTTGTTAAGGCCAAACTCCGCACTCGGCGGTACGGTACAGCGGACAGACGTGACTGGCGTGCGACGAGCGGTGTACGACGGTCGCTAAATTGGGTGTAAGTAGCTTGTTCACACATCTCTGCTCCCGTCTAGCCAGTTCGCATCTCCGCACAGCTGGTCCGGTGAATACACCCTAGCTTTTAAGCATCTCCTCTTCTCTCAGCTTCTCCGTTTTGGTCGAGTCCGGGCCTAAAGCTAGCCATACACGCTAGGGTATACCTGACAGGTTTACCTGCGCAGGTAAACTGTACTGGTGATCCGGAGCGTGTGGGTGCAAAACTGTGCAGGTTTCCACACTTGTACTAGTACTGACCCTAGCGTGTATGGCTAGATTTAGTCGCTTCGCGTTGAGTCGGTGACTCGTGGCATGATCTACACGTAGCTCGTGCCAAGAGATGAGGCTTCAAACTGAGTCCGGAACTAATCGGAAAATCCCAAGAACCTTTTGAAAATGTTAAAATGATGAGTGTATGTATATAATCTTTCGAACCGCGCCTGACTATCTACATAATTTATCTAACACTTAAAACTAGATAATACTAGTCTGCTCGCTATCTTACATCTAGTCTTAGGAAAGGTTTAAAGGAATGTACACAACATCGGCAAGGCAAGACTTACGAGATACATCATAATGTTCAGGTAAAGCTATCAGACAGTGTGAATTACAGTTTATTGTCTCCGGTATAAAAACCCGTTGAGTTCATATAGCGTGGAAAATTTAACAGTGACAGTGAGATCAAATTAATGGCTTTCATATTTAGAAATTTAGTTTCTAAATTAAACATTCTTAGCTGCCTATTGCCTGGTTTCTTGGTTCCAGAATAAACTCTCAATAGTGTCTTTTTATTTTCAGTACCGTCATCGAGTGTTGAGAAACGGGATGTGTCAAGTTATGAACTACCGAATCACTATCAAATTGGGAAACTCCCGTTTAGGAATAGGTACATCAGAAACCAGGCTTCTAAGATCTTTACACACGCACAACCTGATAAACTAAAAATCAGTTAAAATCTTAACTGATTTTGGTAGATTCGTTATATTCGACGATCACAGCTACAGTGGAACGATCATTAATTATAATTTTTTTTGTTGGACAAAGTCCTCTACGTCAACATTGCTTGGAAGCTAATACAGTGCAAATAGGTAGTGTACAAATAGACTATTTACAAATAAGATTTGATGGAACCTCTAAATTCGAAGACCTTAAAGATTCAAATCAATAGATTCACCTCACCGCATGTCCTTTTTTTTTTCGTTCAAGACATTAGCCACGCTCACTCACAAAACCGTATCGTATCGTTTCATGCAGGATGTGCGAGCTCAATCTCTCAGTGTTAACACTTTTTCGCGCAACAAAAGTACAGCGAGGGCTCATCCATAGATTTATATCTTTGAAAGCCTCATTTTTGCAACAAATCCCAAGCAATGCCGACTTTCAATAAAAACAAAACCTATCGTTTTTCAAACACAAGGAGAAGAGAACTTCCCCTTTTAAATGCATTGAACCTTTTTACAAGATTGCTATAAGTTCTTGTATAAACGCGGATCAGCCTCTACGGCATACGATGGCATCCTATGGATGGCTTCTATAGTAACGCCTAAATTACAGATGTTCGCCCAATACTAGTGTCGCAGTATCATTTGACAGTAGAGAAAGCTGTCCAACACTGGAAAAGAAAGAAAACAACATTAATACAGGCCACGAAAGTTTCGAGTTTCTATATTCAATAATTAAAAGATATTTGCAAGTATAGGTAAGCATGTGGAAGATGTAGACTTTTGTTTTTAATGTACATAATGGACGAGGAGGCAGTGATCCTGACATTGATTATATGAAGACAGTCACAGTCACTATTAGAAAGGACTTGACTAGTTAGGTAGGTATATAAATGTATTAATAATTTATTAAAGAAATAATCAAATAATATCAAATATAAGTACAAACTAATAGGAAATGCACGGCTGAAACCACTGGATCGAGAAACATTAAATTTCGCAAAACTGTTCAGTATATAAAACGAAAGGGAGCACTCAGGAAGGATATCTGAATATACGCCCCTTTTTTTTTTTTTGCGGATGGGAAATCATCAAATGACTTCTCCCGCTCTGGGCGGAGCGGGAGAAGTCATTTGAGGGAGTGTCAGAGTTGACTGACTAAAACCCACCCATGTTCCTTCTAAGCCCTTTGTGTTCCTGGGCCGCGGTATCTCTTTCGAACAACCCGGAGCCCTGGCAGGCATCGGCCCTCTCGGGCCCCTTCCTGTTTGCTGACATCTCCTTGAGGCGCGCGTGGAACACGTACGCGCCGTCGACACGGCGAATATTCGCCCCTAAAGGGGTTAAATAAGGCATGAAATTTTTCATGGACGAACACACAGCTTTATTCTACTAACTGCTGTGCCAGCCAATACCAACTAAAAGAGAGCTTATGGCAAAAAATATGTTAGTTGAATATCTAATATCGTAATGTTTTCAGGCAACATAGGAGTGTGTGTGCTTTATGTAGCATATAAACCTTGACCTGCTTGCTAATGGTGTGACCTTTCACGGCTACAGCTACTAATCTTTTGTGCAATAAAGAGCACGAACTCTTCAGTAGGGCACCGTGCCGGGTAAATAGATAAGTAGGTAACATAAACAACTAAGAATAGTAATTTTGCATGGAAGACGCAAATTTTTGCGTAGTGCCAGCGCAATTCTGTGGATCGGAATGAATTCGGAGAACTAAATAAGTTTATATTATTGGCGCACTGGCTGTGACCTGATCCTCGGATGTTATGCGGTCCGTTTTTGGATCGCAGGGTACCATTACATACTACTCTACAGATCAGATCAGGTCATTGGATCGCATTTTGTGCCTTGGAGCCTCGAAGGGATTAGTGAAACTGGTACGTACAAATTCCAGATTGGTTAGGGGCACTGATAGATAAAAGGATTTTTATAGAAGTGCCCGCAATTGCGATTGACTGGATCTTAAATGAGTATTCGTATGCTTGTATAAAAATGAACTGCGATGATTCACGAATCACGATGCTCCGAGGTCGTGCAACCGTAATCATGAGCTGAGCAGCAGTTGCTCAAAATTGTGTCCCGCAACATGAAATCTTTCTGGCAATAATTTTGACGCCGCACTGTCTGCAGTGGATATAAATAGAAATCCTTTTCAATACTATATTTTAGGTCAACAATCAATCTCCTCAGCGCTCTGTAGTAAGTGGACGAGCCCCTCACAAGTTTCGCGCCCGTTGATTGGACACGGAGGGCTTTATTTGCGCAGTTACTGAGCAATTGGTTTTGTTATGCGCGGCTTCGATTACCGGACGGAACGACGAGTTGGAGTCATGTCTGTGCGCACGTTACAGGAAACAAGACATAAAATACAAAGTATGCGAGTTTAATCTTTGTTTTCTTCAATGGACTATGGTAGGATTGTGTGAATGATAATATAGCTAGAAAGGGAGTGAATACTGAGATGATATCCATACGTAACACGACATGGTGCGCCAATCTCAATACAACTGGGGTGATAAGAAGAAGGATGATGGCGTCAGGTCCTCATAATTTGCCTAGTCAACTATGTTGTTTCCCCAACTATATTGGCGTCGGCTTCAAGTCTACCCCCTATTCACAAAGGCTTCGATGCGGAAAATCGTGTGTCTTTCTCGCTCGCTTTCGCATTGCGAAAACAAGATAGACATAAGATTTGTCGAATCAAAATCGAATCGATGCGTTAGTGAATACGGAGGCAGGCCCGCAGAATACCAGTATTTAAAAAAAAAGACGGTGATAGATCTGACCACAAATTAGGTACCTACCTAATGGGTAATACAGGTACCAAGGTAAAGATAGGTGCTTCGACATTTGGGCTTCTGATTACCCGTAATGACTGTCTGCCTGTAAAGGTCTACAAAATGACAGCCGGGACTAACGACTTAAAAGTGTGTTTAAAAACGTAACGAGAACACGATACGACTAAGACGGGTTTCGTAGGAGCTAGTTCAAGGTGTCTCAGGGAAAAGATTTTAGAAAAAAAAAGTTTATGAAGGTTTAATGGCCAGCATTGAGAAAGTGGCGGCTGTTAAACAATTAATAAACACTGAGAGATACTCACGGTACTGCGCAGCACTGATTAACAAGTCATACATCTGCAACGGTCCCTTCCCTTTCAGCACTATTTCACACACAAACACGTAGACAACCCGCGTGGTCTCAAATAGCGAGTCCAGCAGTAACCACGTGGTTATGTTCTTGCCTGTGTTGTGGCTGGCACTGCGGTTCATCACCACGCAGCTGTTCAGGAAACCTATGCCGCTCGTCACTATCATTAGACCTGTTATGAAGTAGTGGATACCTGTGGAGGGAGCAGTTTCTGAAGTTAATGTTATTGAGAAAGGGATTTTAGGCATGAGAGTGTGTGAAGCATTTGAGCAATTTCACTAACCACAGTTTCTTTTGGTTTCGCGAAGTATCAAAATTCTTGTCTCCTAACCTAGACAATGGTCTATCCATGTGCCAAATATTATCAAAAACCGTTGAAGCGTAAACTGGTAATAACCAGTTCAAATAACTGTCTATTGTAGAGGTATGGATAATAAATAGTTTCTTTGCTTTGCCATATCAATGATATTATTAAAATAAATCAAGTTCATAGGTCAAATCATATTTAAAAAGAAAGCGAAACTGCACAGATAATGTTTTGTTGTCATTTATCACATATATACCAATCAAATCAGAGAATTTTGAATTTCTCTAGCTTCTTTTTTATTTATTTAATTGAGAATTGAACAAAGTTGGACATGAGCTTTTCCAGGTTGTAGTAGACTAGTACCTAGTACAATTGCATAAAAGAAAAATATGATGAAAAGGTATTATATAGGTATTATATAAGAGAAAGATTTAAGAGACAAAGATAAAGAAGCGGCAAGACCAAGATGAAATGATAAAAGGTCATGCAATAGCAATCTAAATAAAGAAGTTTAGTATACCTAACGCATTACCTATTTCATTTCCTTCTAAAGGATCTAGGTAAAACAGATCTGGGTTGAGTAGACGGATTAGTGCCAACACAAACGCTGTTGCCGATGATATCTGGAAAATAACAATTCATAAGTCCTGCATATGTTTTTAATCAGTGTAAAAAGGAGGAGGATTTTAAGTTGAAGCATATTATTTTATTTGTGACTGCTTAACTTTTAAAAGACTAGTTTGATTTTAATATTTTCTTTTTGTAGTATTCAGATTTATGCTTTGTCTTATCTCTTGAAAGGCAGGATCTTGTAAGATCATTTAAAGTATTGTTATATTCTTTCAGTTAACCACAGAACTTCTTATTTATATGTGTTTTCTTACAGCGGTTCTGTTGTCACTGCAGCAGTGTCCAAGAATCAACATTTTTTTTTTTAAATATAAGATATTGATTCTTATTCTTTTGTTTTGTTGTGTCTGTTTACATTAGAAATTTATATTATAATATTTAATAACTTAGTCCAAAACAAAGAAAACTTAGAGCTGGAAAAGTAACTTAAGATTATGTAATTTAATTAAGGAAGGATGGAAACTAATACAATAATTATCTAATCAACAAATGCTTTAACAATCCTTGTTACAATAACAACTCATAATAAAATTAAGCTAATGATACTCTCTGTGAACACATAAGACAATAAGTAAATAAAGAAGCCACAGTCTCATTACAATTAGGTATAAACATTATAAACAAATGGTGATAAAGACATGGAATATTGTTGTACACACCTAATAATGCCTGTCTTATGTTGGCCTGTGTTCTAGATAACAATGAATTATTACAACTTTCAGTAATCATCATGCAGGAGCTAACGCTCTAAATGGAGGATTTTTAATATGATTAAATATGAGGGTAATAATCAGATTTTATAAATTGCGAACACCAATTACATCTTATTTACATGATATTCAGAAACCGGCGTTTTTGTAGAGTATGTAAGTGTCCTTTCTTTAGGAAAAATAAAACAATATTTACTTACAGAAAACACGGCAGCGACAACTCTCACATACATTTTAAGATCTAACATCGGCATCGTTTTAGACTGTGTTGACATCGAGACACGATACTACACTTCCACCTAAACACTCTTACTGCATTGAATATCGTAACAAATGCGATACTTTGGCGACAATCAATAATTTTATTTAAGTTGTCCGTATTTACGCGCTCGATATCCTTGCCTGTATGTAACCCCGTAACCCGATCAATTAATCAAAGATAATCATGACATAAAATGACATTGACAATCGGCTGCTGTCAAAACAAAATCAGGCCAAACGTCACTTTGACAAAAAAGGTTACCAATGCAAAAAAGTAACAGCACGAACAATAACAGCAACATTGAGAAATTATATTTTTTTACCACTAAATAGTAAAGTAACTAACGTTGCACTTATTACAGGCATACAATGTGAAACACAAAATAATTGTAAACAATACGGTACTGATTGCTTTAATACTACCATCTATGATTTTCATGTTTTCAATTTTGTTTTTGATTTGTAAAGATAGATGACGCTACTGACAGTAGTAAAGGTGCTTTACTGCATGATGGCTGAACCGACTTGGAAGCTTCAAAAACTGTAACTCCAAAATTTGATAAAAGTAAAACAGTTGCGGTCGCAAAAGCTTATTTATTAGTATAATAATAGAAGATGGAGAGGAAAAAATATCATCATAAATACAATCCTAACTCCTTTCTGCTCGTCTATGTTCATACATTTGGTCAGACACGCACCTGTCGTTTCTGAAGAACATCATATAAGGTCAGAGTATGTTTTTCTCGACTTCTTACCACTCAATGTGACCGGTCTAAAATAAAAATAATATTTTATAACAACTGTATATTGTATACCTATAGGTAAGAAACTAAAGTTAGCAAGATTTTTATTTGATAAATAATTTTGGAAGCGTCTCGAGGAGGGGTAACTCAGCCACTCTACAGCTGAATAATATGAATTGAGCGTTACCATAAAAAACAGTATTAATTTCAATTCGTCGTAGATGTCACCACTCGTCATAATGAAAGTGTAAAAGCAATTAAAATCATTTGAATTTTTTTCTACAGCTGCCAACAATCGTATCATGGACCCATTTGCATGGGGTAGCTAACATTTTATTTTGATTGTTTAGGCTACAAATGAATATTAATGAATTACTTCTGCAAGATATTGTTTACATAAAAATCTTTATTTAATGCATTATTTAATATAGGTATGTAATAATGTTCCTAATATCGTAATGTAAAAATAACTTACGTAAATGAAGAAAAAAAAAAACATCCGGTCGCAAGTCATTTTTATCGAAATTAAACTAATAATAGTAAGTAATAAGTTTATTGTTCATAAAAGTAACATATCAGTTGTGGCATAGAAATAGGAGAGCCACAAACTAAGCACCGCTTGTGTTTGTGGCTCTACTACCCTATTTGTAGTTCTAGGTACCTAACTCCAGTAAGTTGTTGTTCTAATTAAGATTGAAGCGAGGTCTATGATCTCAAAAAAAAAAAACTCAAAGCATTTATTTCAATTAGACAATTACAGGCACTTTTGAAAGTAAAAAAAAAAAACAAAATAAAACGCGAAGCTACAGTCCCAGGTACAAGGCATAATAACTTGTGAAAGTACTGTAGTTGCCCATTCCGTAGCGTAGATCTATATGGAGAAGAAACTCCATGGACACTCTTTTAAATCAAAATATGTTACAAAATCTTGGTAACATCATTCATGTTAAGAATTACAAATATGTGAGAACGATGTAGAAATACGGGCAAGTTAAGAGCGAGCTATTTCCCTACGTCTAGATAGATAGGCAAATACCTAAGAGATCATAGACCTCGGCAGGTAATCGGTATTTCGCGACCTCACTCTACGTATTTAAGTATACTTCACGTGAATACTAATGAGATTTGCCATCACAGAAAAATCAATATACCTAATTCTTTAATCTCCGAAATTTAATGAAACCTAATGAAGACAACCTCCTTCTTATTATTTTTTTTAATATTTGGGCACGTAATGTGTTCAATTTTGGAACATAGAACAAAACCTTTAAATGAAAACTTAATTTATAACAGGCTCAAGAAAAACAAAATTAAAATTTGAAATTAGAACCACGCTCTTAGTGTTGGGGCGTATCGCATAATGCACGACGCACGCTCAATCATTAGCTTCCATTCATCAAATAGCCGCCCGGTTCGATTAAACCGATTCTATTCCAATTATTAATCTGATTATAAAGTTACGACTTGTTGGCTGTTATAAATTTCATTGATTTCACTATTGCATATTTTTATTGGGTTTCTGATTTATTATTTAGTTACCAACTGGTATATTTACGATTACAGTTAGGATAATGCATTTTTCATTAATTGTATCGATTTTCATTTTATTGCAAATCGCCAACACGCACGAAACTGGGCTCTATCTAACTATTTATCTTTCGCTTTTTTCATCTTGTAATTTATACCAAGCCGAATTAATATTGCTTCATACTAAAATAATAAACCCCAAAATCCTCTTTTTGATTAATATTTGTTTAAGGCTGACCACTGAAATTGCCTCTGTTTAATTAAATTTGTTCAAGTGTATATTGCTCAAACAATAAAGAGCACTTTGGTTACCTATACACTGCATCCTCATTGTTTTCTCTGACAACTTGTCTAAGTGTGAGGTCAGTGTGTGGTCAATTCTTTTGTCGGCTGCCACCCAAAAGAGTAAATCGATTGAGATTTAAATTGAGCTCTATTTGTTTGTGATAAGGGTCTCGTAGATTCGGATGTGACAATAGAGCTTGCGCCCCATCCCGGTAACTACTTAATTGTTGAGCAATAAAACGGTATGGTCAGTCAGGACTTTGGGAGTGTATCACATTCACATGACAGGGGGACGTTTGATGCAATCTTCTTTATTAAATAATAATGATTGTTACATTGTAACAGGTTCCAGTAGTTTTGGTGATAGTTTTATTTAATTTTGTGTTTTGCCTTATTCCGGCATAAAGTGTAAATCTAACGGTTTCCACATAATAATGCTTAGACTTTTTTGGTTTTGGTAAGATCGTTTAGGTATTTTGTTGTTGGTACACACATTTAAGATGTCTTTACTTTAATTAGTGTTTATTTAAGTACAAGCTTTGAAAATAATAATAAGAGCCAATTTTTTCCCAACACAAAAACGTGTCCATCTAAGACCAAAACTTATAATCGCACAACGTATGCAAATGACAGGTCCATTATATCAAGCTGATTCGGTCGCTCTCTATTATTCGAAGACTGTGTGTCGTCCACACATATATGTCAATAGGAGATGAATAATATTATAATATTAAAGCTCGCACGTTTGTGTTGTGTGCGTAATGTTTGCGCACATAATTCATGTGGTCAAAGTGGTGTGCGGACGGGGGCCACAAATGTCAATAGTAATGATAAACAATTAAGAATAGATCTACAACACTATTGCGTGCTTTTTTAATTATTTTGTACCAACCTCTACTTGTAAGACAGAACTTTTTTCAAATTTGAATAGATATCTAGGAAACAATAATGTAATTAATTAATTCGGTTAGTAATTTTAGAGAACAATCCACATGACCTGAGATTTATTAAATCTCAGGTCATGTGGATTTGGTCCTGAAATTTATTAAATCTCAGGGCATGTCAATTCGCTGTGTGGTTCCGGCCTAGAACGGAATCCGGAATAGACCACCCCTCTCTTCCCAAGGGTGTCGTAAGAGCCGACTTAGGGATGGTTTAGGTGGTTGATAACTATCATCCTACATGCACCTAATACCCGTGTGAGTACTCATGCGATAAACTCACTCCAGACTAGGCCATCCTCGGAAAAGTATTTCCTAGAGGTCTGTATGGAACAGTCGGCATCAGTGCAGGATGTCGACTCAGGGCGATGGCGGATGAACGTCACGCACGTCAACGGCAGCGTCAAAAGATCCAGTTAGATGGTCTACTGGATGGGTTACCTTGCCTAAACCCCTTCCCAAAAATGAACGGCACAACTATGGCCAATCCCCCAGTGCTCGGCAGCTCCAGTCAGTGCACGGCTATTGGTACAGGTGCACCCTGGAGCTGGGGATCATAATCTCCGAGCGAGCGTCCACTGACTAACGACTCTGGCTAGCAAAAAGGACAACGATATATTGAAATTCTTAACTTTCAACGTACGAACTCTAGAATTACAAATTGCTTTAGAATATGTTAATTGGGAAATCATAGGCTTAGCAGCAGTAAAAAGAAAAGGCGATAACACAATAGAGCGAAGTAACAACATATTTTATTACAATCGGGATACCAACACGATTCACGGGATCAGCTTTCTAGTTTTAAACGCTAGAAAAAATACATTATGGGAGTTGTCTTGTCGCCTATCCCAATAGAAATTGATGTGGAAAGAGCATTCACAGTGCCAACAAAAAAATGTATCAGAGCCATGAGTGGAGCAGAATATTTTGACCATTGCTGGAATTAAAAATTCTCCCACTCCCATTACTATACATTTTTATTTTTTTTCTGTTTGAGAAAAAATACCCTCATTTATTTCTATTAATGAACAAGCCTCTGAAAGCCTGAACAAAAGAAATGCAGGAAAATTATTACCTAGTACCTACTCAGAGATTGAAATTATACAGTAGAAATGCTAGTTGTATGACGGTTAAAAATTTACAATAAATTACCACCAGCCCTAAGAATGTAACCAATTCATAAGTTTAAATGTGAAATGTTTGCTTGACATGTGTTTTTACTCCGTCAATGAATTTTTAAATCATACATTTTGATATTGTAATTAAGATCATAATATTAATGACATTAGTACTCTGACATTATTATGATGTTTTTGACATTGTAATTTTTATTTTGATATTCCGATTTATATTTTTAACATTATGATTTATTTGTTTTATTTCTTTTCACATTATGTTTTATATTCTTGAATTAATCATTGATTTTTGTTATTATAATAATAATGCATTTTTAATGAATCTTCAAATTTTCTTATACTTATTTAATATTCATGAAATGTAACTAGTTTTGATTAGCATGTACCTAGCTTATCCTAATATTATAAATGCGAAAGTAAGTTTGTTTGTTACCTTTTCACGACTAAACAGCTGATCGGATCTTAATGAAATTTGGCAAGAAGATAGATTTCAACCTGAGGAAGGCTATATATCATCACGCTACGACCAATAGGAGCGGAGCAGCAATGAAAAATGTTGCGAAAACGGGAAAAATGTGACGCAGACGAAGTTGCGCGGGACAGCTAGTTATTTAATATTACTACACTAACAATGGTTGTATGTGTGAAACAAACTATGATACTCAGAACTGCTGAACTACTAGTGAAGAATAAAAAAAAACCTTCGTAAAAGGAACTGTTATCAATTGTTTTCTTCTGATACCAGTGGTTAGGGCTATGAGTTGTGTGCAGTGAATTTAAGTCCTTACATTCAGTGCGGATCTAGTCTAGTCAGGATCCACCTCCACATGACGTTTAATTTAATACAATAAAATAAATAAAATTATAACTTATCAATCGGCACATGTTCATGTTCAACTCTTCTTCCTATTCGATTGTCACATTCGATGATCGATGGTAACCGATCCTCACAATCGATTTGATTGGCATAATTCAGTAACGTCGCATCCGTCATAACTTGAAGTTTTATTTTGTATTGGGGTTAAGGAATATTGAAAATAATATTATATTATTATGGTAGAAAAACTTAAATCGAGAATTGCTTGCAGGTTCGAAGATTTCTATCAGGATCAATTAAAATTTCCATTAAAAAAAAATATGCTATAAAATATGTTAATCTACTTATCATCACACCTGTTAATCCCGAAGGGTTAAGCAGAGGTGTACCTTATAGTACACCCACATTTCACCAGTTATGTTTTTTTCAGTCCCATGTAATAGGGGGCGAGCCTATTACATAAATAAAAGGTTAATCTCGTTTTCCACATTTTGTTTTATACTTCGTAGGTTCTTTCTCTACATAGTATAAAACAGTCGCTTCCCATCATCATGGTGGGAAGCGACTGTTTTATATGGTGGCAACATCTGTATGCTTAGATCTTTTGGATTTTGATGGTGTTTTCATAAATAGACAGAATGATACAAGAGGAAGATTTGTATGCATAATTTATCGCTGAAAAACACATCAAAACTCCACGCGAATGAAGTCACTGGCAGCAACTAGGTTTGCTACAAATTTCTTATCAGACTGTAGTAAGTCACATTTTATCCAATATTTATACAATCACATCCAGAACTAGATCCATAATTTCAGCGGTCTGAAATACGGGTTCCATGGTGTAATGGTTAGCACTCTGGACTCTGAATCCAGCGATCCGAGTTCAAGTCTCGGTGGAACCTAAGCTTTTACCAATTTTTTAAAATAAAGCTCAATTTTGACTTTTAGCAACTTGTTAATGATTTCTTAAGTGTTCTTAACATATCTATCAATATTTTGGCAAAATGGCACGACTTATACACAATTTTAGCACTGCCATGAAAATAAAGCTTAAGTTTCATATAAGAACACACAAACTCCATTTAAAAATAAAATCCATAATCCATAAAAGCATGACTATGATTCATCTTCGCCACACGCACGCTTGGCGCGCGCCGCGCACGTGCTACGCGCGCGGCACGCGACTAGCGCGCGCTTATTTATTTTTTGTTTTTAATGAGCAAAAATATCTAATTGCTCTTTGAAGGCATTGTGCTCTGTAACTCGGTAATCTGCAGTAGTGCTTGTTAACGCTGTTAAGTAGAATGTGTATTGATGTTGTCAGTGCTCAAATACTCTCAAATTACAATTGGGGAAATATGAAATAGTTACCAACTTATTCCTGTAGGGATACTATTCGGAAATGTTAATAGTATTTCGGCGAAAATATAAAATAAAAGCATTTAAATGGCGTTAATGGAAATGGTTTTTGCAGAGTGGTTTGTTTTGACCATGAACTTTAAGCTTTTGGCTTACGAAACCTTTGGCAGCTGGTTGGCATTGTGATGAGGTACTTGGCATTGCTAATACTGAAATATTAGTACTTTTTCAGTTTTAAAAGAACATGTTCCTTCATGATTTGACAATATAGCTACAAGGTCGATTTCCCACTTCCAAACGAGATGAACTCAGCTTCTGCCTAGTAATTGCATTGGCATCACTCCAAGCTGACGTCATCGTCATTCTGATCAAATCGTCATTTATGGTTCATGTAGTATTGATTAATACACAATGACGAAGAGCAGGCGTTTTGCAATCTGCCCTCGCATTTCACAAAACATTAAGGAGACGTTTGTATTATAGACGAATAATACGATATATACTATCGACACATAGACAATGATGCGAATTCCTTTCACCATCATAACAGCCATTTATTTTGCTCGCCTTGGTTCAACGCCATCTGCCAAGCCAATTCGCACCAGCAAGTAGTATACCCTACCCTTACCTACTCGTATTCAGTTTTCAAAAATGTATTTATTCGAGAAAACATGTACAATACATAAATCCAAGCTACTGCACAGTTAGAAGAAATATATTATATGATGCGCACTAATGGTGAGCCACTGAGACCTTCACATAAAGATATCTACACACAGAACGAGCTGCGATTATTGCATGTGTGCCTAACAAGCATGTGCCCAGTTAACGGCTTGTACAAAGTAATGTTCTGTCAAAGACAACGGTGATGGAAAAGTCGTAATTTTCTTGCATTTGCAACCGAAAGCTAAAGGAAATACCGTTGGAACTCGGTTGTAGACATACGTTTAAAAGCGTTTATGTCATATCTCCAGTACCAGAAACATCGGAGGTGTGTTTACTTGACATCCTAAAGATAAAACTGAAATGTTTCACGTGTCCATAATTACACCGGAATCCATACCCCTAAAAGTGAAACTTAGCAACACAGCTTGGTGACAGAAAAAAGATGAAGGGCGAACTTAACAAAGAGCTCTATACTCGAGGTTTCTCACAAAGGAATATTAAATCGGGGTTCGCGGTTACCACTTCGCCGCGACGCCCTTGCTGTGTGAAGCACCTTAGACCTTGACTTTTCCGAACTGCGTAGGAGGGAAAACAGTTAACTGTTGACAATGACATGCTATTTCGCTTCCAGGTTACATTATTTGTTGGTTGACAACTTTGAGTTGTATGCTTCCGAACACCCTTGTTAATCACAAATTGTTGTGCCGTATTTTTTAAAGCGAGGGATTAACTTTTTGATGGTCATGAAGGCTACATAGCACCTTTTTTGGGGTAATAGTCACTGTTTAGCAAGATAAACATAAGCGAACATTCGAACATACTGCTAGAAAAATGTACAAACGCTATCTTTTTAATTTAAAATCAATATTACTGTGACACTATTAATAAACGGGTGAATCAACAATCCAGCAAATTTATTCTAGGTTTATTTCTGGAAACGTTCCTGTGATATTTAGGTCCACCTGCCGTTTAAATTTCATACGTAGGAGTAAATGTATACAGTTAGGGGTAGCATAAACAATAATATGATCTATTTCAATTGTTGTTGTGTTCTCCTTAGCATAGTTTATCTTTAAGCAGTTAGGAGTAACTTGTAACTATCATGCAACCTGCTTTTATATTTTCTTTGATTTATTAGAACAGTTATGGCAAAACATAGTGTTCTTTTTGTGATATTTGATGCTTCAAACGCTTACAATGCATTTTGCATATTCGGGCTACTACAAAAAACTGCAGTGAGCAGAAATTGTCCATATTTCTACCACGTTGGCCTAGAGCAGTTTAGTTTAGTTTTTGGCAATGTCGGTTTTCTCAAGATGTTTTCTATCACAGTTTTGAAATCATCGAACTTTCATTTTTATAAACTCATTTACTCCAAACTGAAGTTGTTTACCGTAAAACAGCTAATTAAAAGCAACGAGAGGCGTTCAGTGAAAGCAATATAATAATCTCGACACCAATCTCTGATTTCAGGAATTGCTGCTATGACTACCGGTTTGAAGGTAGTTACCCGAGGCTTTTCCAGGAATGAGACAGCGGGTTAATATTTTGCGTTGTAAACGAAGTAACTCTATAGATGAGGTTACCAAGAAGTATGTGTACATACATTGTAAATATGAACAAACCTTTCTATTATATTTCCAATTTACCTACCACTTGCTTTTCTTTACCTACACAAAACTTTCCCGGTCCAGTGGAAACGGCTGCGTCTTACTTAGATTTTTTGCTTAGTGTAAAGTATTTAATTAATTTTAAGACATGTGACATCCATCAATTAGTATTTAACTAGGCTTTAGACATGAAGGCGGTCTACCCTATACAAAGTTGATCGTTTCAGTTGATCAACTACGCATATTTTTATTTTGAGTATTCATGACTCAAAAGCCATGTTCTTCAAATTACAGTTAATTTAATTAGACGTTTTCACGGGCTAGTACGTCGGAGGTCGGGGTCATAGCATGCAACCTCTTTAAAAGGTCTTTAATGTAGCGTGAATGTGATAACTAATGTCACATTGAAACACAAAAAAAGTGTTAATTAAATGTTTTCGCATACACAATCTTTTTCAGTAATTTATGTATGTCCCCATAACTAATAACTTATAAGTAACTCAAGTTATGTAACATGCACAAATAACATAACGCCTTGTAATGTCAGATGGGTTAGGAAGAGGTGTATATAGGTACCTAACAGTACACCCACTTTTCGCCAATGATGTTTAAGTCCCATGTAATAGGCGGCGAGCCTATTGGCATCAACAGGGCAACAGCCAAACTCCGTGGCTGCTACTGAAAAATCCAATAACACTTCCCCGACCGGGGAATCGAACCCAGAACCTCATGCTCAGCAGACGCGCAAGCAACTACTAGACCCACTCAAGCTTCCAGACCCAGACAGATCTGTCAATCTAGACCCAGACAGATCAGACCAAACCCAGGTAGACCAGTACGAATACCTCAAATCCCCTAAAACCATCATATTACCAAATGAGAGAATATTCGTGCTGTAGCTGGTATTTCACTTGTGCTTATCCCGCCATTACGTCACAGACACGAGGTTGCATGATTACAATAACATTGTAAAACGTGACGTACACAACGTTACATTTTGACATCGCGGAGAGAACACTCTTTGTTGGTTTTATTCATTCATAATTTTATTCATGTAAGGCCTTTTTCAATTCGACCGAGGCCGATCGAATTGAAAAAGGCTTTTCCAGGTGATTGGGGAAGCCTAGTTCATGGAAGCCTAGTTCATACAAATTTTATGTAGAGTCTACACTTTGACAAAAAAATTCGTCCAGTGGTCTTTCTGCTGACTTATTTAATGAATTACCATATTATTTTATGGAACAGAGATCTACAATCGTTGGAACTGACGCCACGCAAAATATCACATCGTCGAAGCAGAGCTATCCGCAAGACTGGGATATTTAATATAGTCCGAGGATCGGTCTGACAAAGTCGGAAAGCAGACTACTCGACGTAATACTCGTCTGCACGCGTAGCATGACCGCCGTAGAAACGGGCTATGTCGACGGAAGAATCGACAAACTGTCACAGTGTGTGTGTCATTGTCTATTTGTTATTATGCCGATTCTTCCGTAGGCAAAACTCGTTTCAACAGTGGTCATGCGCGTGCTAGTCGAAGGATTCTCCCATTTTAAATGGTGGATGAGGCAACTTGCACGTTTTCCACCCTGTTCTTCATATCTGTATAAAACTGACCATAGTAACATCTAGTAGCAATTTGGATCGCAAACAAATTACAATAAATAAATCTACATAATTTTATTGCGAACACATAAACTACAGCCATCATAAATACATATCAGCTATTGTCACACATTCCAATCATTTAATCACGAATCATTCAGTCATCGATAAGATTTTGATTTTTAATATCGCACTTTCAACCCCATTCAAAAACTCTCCTTAACTTCACCGTTCACAAAATACATTTTCCTGCAGCAAGATTTTACAACATCCTTCGTTGAATATCATACTTTATGACGTAGTTATAAGGTTGAATGTTGAGAATCATAGGAGTTAATAACATAGGGGGTGAATAAGTCCCGTAGTCTAGTGATTACGGCCGGCGCACGCGCCACCCCCCGTGGGATCGGCGCGGGCGCCCGTTCCCACGTCGTGGCGGGAAAATTGACATTTTTCCCCGCGCTTTATGTAAATATTGGCAAATAGACTTTTATTGTATGTTATTGTTGTACAATAAAGTGGAAAGATTTTGTCGTTTCATTCAGGGAGCTTGTCATTGAGTATTGAAGGTAGTTATCTCCTAGTAGTCTAGTCCTAAAATTGTGCCTTTTAGACATTTTATGCTCAAATAGGGACTGAAAAATTATCATGTGACCTCCACATCCTCATGTGATACGACTTGCGTCTAGCGTCACGCGCATAAGTCACTCTTTTCCTTTGAAGGAAGTACGTCACAAGTCGCACCACGTCGCAAGTAGCGTTACGCCACAAGACGCGTGGCGCGGATTCGTGGTCGTGGTGCTGTAAACAATTTGTTTTCACCGCACCGCTGTCGCAACACGCTTGTCACCTGAGCATGTGGCTCGTGGCCAAGCTTTTAGACACGTATGTTTAAGTAGTAATCTTTTCCTGGCAGCGCCTTTTACATGTAGGTATCTGATACAATACCGCCATTGTACCCATATACTTAACAATACTGCAAAGCAGTTGTGTGTGAATTTTTTTGTACAATAATGTAGATAGATATTCTATTCTATTCTTCATTCATACACGTGTAACAATAAAACCAAATAAATAATTGATTCTGAGATTTCTAAAAGCTCCATCTAATAAATCTGTGCCACAACAGAATAAGTACAAAAAATATTTGAAACCAATAAAAAGATTCCAAAGAAATTCACCATTTTCACTTGATGAAATCTGTAATGGAATAAATGATCCAGAACAAGGTCGTCCGATAAAGTTCTTCAATATAACTTGACCCAAAAAACGTATAATTTAATGAAAAAGATTGATATTAACTGTATCGGCTGAGATATTTCATTAATTATGTTAATCTGTTTGACTGATCAGTGTCTCGTGTTTCCAATTATTTGTCGAAGTATCAATAGGTTAGTGTGCTCAGACAGAGTTAAATAACGAGCTTTTATTGTTGCGTACGAGACGAATACGACACGTCTACTTACAAAGCTTTGAAATGACATCCATCTTTCTATAAATGTTTGTTTTCTTTTACAATTACTTATGTCGGTATTAAATGTTATAGGAACTTTAAATAGCATCTAACATATGCATCAGCAACTTCTCCAGTATTGCATTGATAGGTATAAAACTGTTACTTTTTGTTGGGAGAATCCATGACCGCCAAGCGGATTCCCAAATCTCCGAAAGCCAAAATAGAAAGTGACGATCACAAAAAAAAGTGCCTAGGCAATGAAACTCGTCCAGTCCCCGAAAACAAGTTAACAAGTCTTGCATATCACGAAGAAATTGTGTTTGCTTTTTATTTAAGCCATTTTCTCTGTCTTATCTAATCTGATATCACAATATTACGTTATCAAGTACTACCATAACACAATAGTGCAGTTATCATACAGAAGCTTCCAAATAAGCCGGCGAACGATTTTCAAACAAACATACTAGCGTACACAGTGATCTCCCCTGTGTAAGCAATATGCATGGTGGGGTTCTCCGTTATCGGTAGCCCGCAGTATTTGCTAACTCCGGCCGGTTCTACGTAACTGAGATTCATCTGTTGAATTTAATGCGAATTCACGGTGATTGGACGGACTGGTTTTTGTTGGAACGCTCTATTCCGTATGGTATTTATATAAAGAATAATAATATTGTTGGTTCGGACATTTACATGGTTTACTCATATCTCGTTTGATTTATCCAAACAATGGGTCGTAATAATACGATACTTCATGTTCTAAACACCTTTACACACCACACCTCGCTTGCTTCACACTAACATACTATTTGGAAATCCCTTTGATCTGTCTAAGAGCTGCCTTTACACGGCCATGAAGCATTTTTGTGTAGTTGGTGTAAAAATATCTGCCTAATACATGCTTTTAATAAGTCATACTCCTTTAAAACAACCACAGAACATGGTACACTAAAGTATACAATACTAGCTGTCCAGCGCAACTTCGTCTGCGTCTCCCCGTTTTCGCAACATTTTTCATTGCTGCTCCGCTCCTATTGGTCGTAGCGCCTATGTCCTTCCTCAGGTTGAAATCTATCTTCTTGCCAAATTTAATTAAGATCCGATCAGCCGTTTAGTCGTGAAAAGGTAACAAACAAACTTACTTTCGCATTTATAATAATACTAGCTGTCCCGCGCAACTTCGTCTGCGTCAAATTTTCCCCATTTTCGCGACATTTTTCATTGCTGCTCCGCCCCTATTGGTCGTAGCGTGATGATATATAGCCTTCCTCAGGTTGAAATCTATCTTCTTGCCAAATTTTATTAAGATCCGATCAGCCGTTTAGTCCTGAAAAGGTAACAAACAAACAAACAAACAAACAGAGTGACATTCGCATTTTTAATATTAGTATTTATGGATTATATATTAGTTAGGATTTTGGTGTACATACCATATTCCGTATGTTACCTACATAGTTTTTCTCCAGTGAGTAATATCTACGTCATCAAAATCCATGCGATATCATTGTCGGCCCGAGAAGGGTTCCTCCTATTGAGCGCGTGCAGCCACGTGACGGATAGGGTTGTGCGTCCGGTGAGGCTCACCTCTATGCCCTGTGGGTCTACGCCTACGCGACAACTCCCGTCAGCCGCTGATTGGTGATATTGACATGTTTATATGAAACTGTATACATGCGAACTACGCATTTTTATGGTACCTAATTAGAGGAAAATATGTAAGGATATACCAGCAGTGTTTTTTGACTCATTGTGAGGTGATGGAAATCTGTGCAAAAAACTTTTTTCTTTCTCTTTTGGGAATGGCTAGTGCTTACACTACCTTATCGTCGAGGAATCGACTTGAGCCGCTCAGAAAGAGCTATATGTCCAAGAAATTTAATATCCAACAAATAATCCGACGCGATGTCGAATTAAGTTAGTTACGTAGTCGAATAACGTTTTGGATTTTCATTTTAATCGCATTAACATTAGTAAGTCAAAAGCAAGACTGTAAACTTTACTGTAATTGAACGGCAGACTTTTTCGGAGTTAACATTTCAGAACAATATTCAACATATAATAAATCTTATTGGAATGAACCTGCTTTACATAAACGCTTCGAAATTCCCACAACTTAAATGTTCTTACCAAATCTCTTTGAAATTTAAATGTACTGTTGCTAGGTCAGATAACAGAGACTTTATCTTTGGTCCAAAGCCTTTTGGTGTCACGCTTAGTCTAAGTGTAGCAGGCAAAGGTTTCCTGAAGCTCCCTAAGGAACAATGAGCGTCTAGATATCTTCCTAAGTACGTGTACGTTATAGGTAAGTTTGTACCTACAAGTAAAAGCTTGTTGTTGACGAAAACAGAAATAATGAGGGAAACTTTTCTTTGTTTGTGCCGTACACATCAAGGTTGTATTATATTCGATTATTATGTGCCTAAACGATGAATATTGGAGGCCTACGGATTCTTAAACAAGAAACTGATTTGCTCTGTGAGTTTGTGAAATGGATGGATTTATAGATGAATAAAAGCTCGTTACTTTTGTTGCCAACCAACGTAAGAGCAAAAATAATTTATTAAAACGTTAGCGAAGTATTATTTCCGGTAATGTTATCATCATTTGCCTAGCTTTTTCAAAACTACGTTGGGGTCAGCTGCCAGTCTAACCGGATGCAGCTGAATACTAGTATTTTACATGAAGCGACTTCCTAGCTGACCTCCACAATGACTGCCAAAAATCTACAAATTACAGCCGGCGTGCTTTCTAAGACACGGAGGAAACTCGGTATGTAATTATGCCTATCGAGCGGCTGTTAATATTTCCCCACGAGCTATAAATGGACATCGAAAATTTGATGCACCAGAAATAAATTGACTATCACATTATCGTTTTAATTTAGGCAGAAGAAAACTTAAACAGTTCCACATAGTACTGTCAGAAACTTTTATTATTCAGATCGATATCTACTTACAAACATAGTTTTTCCATTTCATATAACCGTCTCAATATTTTGCCAAAACAATCAGACCTACATACATGATATTTTAATTTCACGCCTCGTAGGACCTACGGATAGTGTTGCCAAATATTCAAACAGCCCCGGATACACCACAATTATATAACCGACGTTAGAGTTATGTCAAAGTTCAAGGAAAGTTATGCGGATCATAAGAAAGATATAAGAACCCCACCGCTATGAGGAAGTAACGATTTGTTGATGGAGTGACATCGTGATGGAATGTAGTCTATTTATAAAAGAGTTCCGTGGCTGACAGACAGACATTTAATATAATATATATGTATACATATATATTTAGGAAGTGAGTGCTCTTATGGCTTTCAGCAAACTCAGCCGGGCACTAGAAAGCATTTTATCAAACTTGATTTTAGCGGTACGAACTAATTCGTGGGCAGCCGCTTCAATTACTTATCTTAACCTCTAAATTAATATTTCAAAGGGGTACACAAGATTGATTGTTTGTAAAAGGTAGAAGTACCTACTAGTTACACTATTGAAGAGTATCATAAAGGGAGTAAAAAAAACCCTTAATAGAGCCGGTACTTGTTCTCCCCGAATGCGTTTTTTTGTTCGGGACCATACCTGGGAACCTTCTAGTTACGGAGATATTGAATGTCAAAGTTCCAAGTCTTTTATAACCGACTTAAAAAAAGGACGTTTTCTTTTCGACCTGTATACCTATTTGTTTTATAGTGGTTTATAGTAGTTTTAATATTATATAATTTATGAAAATGCTTTCTCTCTCCTAATTCACTTATTTGCTGTGTCCGACTGGGTCCATAAAATATGATCTAATTATAAGTTTACCACCTAAAAATAACATGTCATGTGGAATGCAATAACTCACTTTTTTGCATGGGAGCCCCCTTAAATATTTATTGTATTCTGTTTTCATTATTTGTTGTAATAGCATCAACAGAAATACATAATTTGTAGAAATTTCAACTTATATATACCTATCACGGTTCATGAGATACAGCCTGGTGACAGACGGACGGACGAATGGACGGACGGACCGCGAACTCTCAGTAATAGGGCTCCCGTTTGTCCCGTTTGGGTACGGAACCCTTAAAATAAAAACTTGATAAGTATAAGCCGGATAGCAATTTTATTTGTTGATTATGTATCTTGAAACTTGAGGAACAGTGCAAGTTTCATCAAAATCAGTTCAGTACTTTGGTTTTTAAATCAAAATATGTGATAAAAATATGTCATCCAAGTAAATGTATTAATTTAAGTATTTGCGACTAATTACAAGTTACAATTAAAATTGATTCATGACAAGAATTTGTATGGTATACTTCAACAAAAAAACTTTTTGCAAAAATAAATCGTCTTCAAAAAAGTCATTGAAATAAACAAAGTCACCGACTTTCGGAAGTAAAGCTATTTTAATGTTTTTTTGGAAGACGATCTCTTTTTCTCTTCAAAAATCTTATTATTTTACCCTTTTTATTATTACTTAAAAATCGCCCTGACCTCCTTACTATTCAATGCATCTATCAGCACAATGTGTTGACTGCTTTACATTGAGTTTTACGTTTAGATTATTCACCCCAAAAAATAAAGTCGTTTCCCAGCAATATTTTTGCATAGGATTACTTAGTTTGACGTACAGAATGCTTGGTTGACGGCTTCTTTAACACCAGGGTCTGTTAACACCATGTAGGAATCTATTTTTACGTAGGCAAAGTCACAGATAAAAGCTCTATGAGGTAAGCGTCTATAATGATCCTATAGTTGCTCGTAACGGTGACTATGTCATATTACCGAATCATTTGATAGCAGTATGTTACCTATTACACTGGGTGGTCAGGTCATCTATCATAGCGTCGCTGATAGCGTGACCTTTTTACTTCTTAATACATTAGCTTTACTGTTTCATCATATGTTTAGCGTTGGAGCGAAAATGCGTGGTTGGATAATAAGGTGTTATGTCTGGTGGGCAAATGCCCGACAGTTGTTGTCGTTTTTTCATAATTATATACTCAATATACTCATAAATCGATGTAAGTTTTGCTTGCGACTTGTAGGAAATTGATGTTAGTTCTTTCACCGTGTCATAGATGGCGCTGTAGTACTTTTTGTTATAAGTTGCTTTTTGTAGGTCGCTACAAGCCAAAAATTAATATTAGAACTTGATAAAGTTTTCATAGGTATTCTTATTAGCAGCTTCAGTCAAGATTTGTGCCAGTTTGATGGAAATAGGTTCGCCACCTACAACATAGGACTTTTAAAACGTAACTGGCGAATAGTGGATGTGCTATAAGGATTATTATTTAGTCTTCGCGAAGGGTTATTCTCACTCAGATTGTAAAAATATCTTTGCATTGTATAGATTCAATCTCTTAGTATAATATAATTGCTTAACACATGTGTGATTATATAATTGTAACAGAGTGTCCATGGAGTTTCTTGCCCATTCTTCTCCATAGAGATCTACGCTTTGGAATGGGCAACTACTGGTTTTTTACTTGTTTTTTTTTTTTACTTTCAAAAGTCCTGTAATGGTCTAATTAAAATAAATGCTTTGATTTTGAGTTTGGTTTGGCGGGCTGAAATATGGTTTTGATGAAGCATTATTTGTACCATCCTCAGGTTTTGTTTGTTTACTTAGGTTGTCAGAGTGCCATGCACCCTCATATTCTTCCAGTCCTTTCTTTATTTTACCTTCTGCAGCCGAATTGGCAAGAAGAAGTCCTAGACTTGGCCGGCTACGACTACCGTCTTCAGGTGACCATTGTGTGATGATCCTGGCCCATCTGATCGATGTATCTGATGATTGCAACTCGTAAATAGGATCCGCACAGTCCCAAAACAACCGGTAGGATTATCGTAAAATTTGATAATAATAAATTTTCTTTGGGCTGCGAAATTTATTGAAGTTAATTAAAGTCTTAATTGTAGTATGGCTCTAATCGATAGGTATATGGAAAACTAATGCTTTTGTCTAAAATTTACCTTCTGATACATCAGGAGGTGACCACAAATATCAATTTTGAAATGCTATTTAATAAGTATTCTTCGAAACCTCAATAAAAGATTACTATCAGGGCAAATCAAGAAGCTTTTTATTTTAATGTCAACGGTCACACAAGAAAAATATTGAATTCTTTTATAAGTACGTTATTTTTCTAAAAGAAAATATCAATATGAGAAAGAAGCCTAAATGTTTATTTATATATTGCTTTTACGTCGAAATCAGGGCCTATAAACCGAAAAAAATGTAATACATTATTTATTTTTGTGAAGGTTTTCTAACATAAAAATAAACATTATAATTGAGACATAAAATAAACTGGCCTCACATCAAAAGTTCTACAGAAAATTACAATTTCAGTTAACCGTCAGACACAATTTAGAGTTCTGGAAATCTAGCTAATCCAATTTCTGTAGAGGGAATGATGGGGATAGCAGGGAATCCAATTTGGCTTGGCTTGCTGTCGCTGCAACCAATTTTTGTGAGATTGGAATGGCAGGAGATGGTCACAGTCGGATTACGTTAGGTTTTACTCCTGTTTGGATACGAATCCACCTGGTTTCTACATTTACAGTTACGTCTAAAAGTTTCTGGCTTTAAGAATTAATATCCAAACAAAAATGGATTGAAATAAGGCTATAATGCACAAAACTCTTTCTTTTTTACCGCGGGTAATTAGAGAAAACTTCAGTAATTCAGTGGCATCATTGTTTTGTATCTCTGATTAATCTGTTGGCTGTAAATTTTTGATGCTTACCATTATATCTTTAGACGCGCTCACAGTACTTAACTCGATCGAAAATGTGGCTACTAAATGAGCTTAAACAGTCGCTTGAAATGATATTACTTACTTATACGATTTTCAGTATGAAAAAGCGAGACAATACAATTGAAATGCCATCGTCAACTGCGACAATAACGGCAAAACTAAAGGAAATATTTAATCGGAAACGGTTTTTTTATGATGCGGTAAAAAATTGGGATTTTATGATTTAAATTGTTATTCGTCAATTTCGCCTTAGTGCAGAAACACAAAGAAAAAGTGGTTCTTATGTACCTATTTAACATTTCTACAGTTTTTAGTCATAATAACTATTTAAATAACAAATTAAATCATGAGTATGAATGCCTTTCGTCCATAAAGCAAATGGGTTGGCAAAAATATTAAATTGTAAAAAAAATCGTCATAAGTTCCGCACATTCCTTATTCCGAGGTTTATTAGTATGACTCAGGTGGGATATTAGTATGCCGTAGCCATCCCCAATCTATAACTAGATGTATATTAGGCAGATCAGATCTAGACCTACATTATAGGTAGATCGGGAACGTTCACTCGTTCAGGTCAATATGATTGACGACTTGTTTTGATATCGTGAGCCAGATGCTTTGTTTGATAGCCTTTTGTTTTTGGCCCATCTACAAGTGAATGGAAAAGTTTTTCATGACGGTAATGAAAGTCACAAGCACTTAACTAAAAAGGGTATTGAAGGAAGCGTTTCGTATTTTTATCCTATACTCGTAGGTACAATTTAATCAATTCATTACACAGAGAAATTGTACGCTTTTATCTTAAATTGGAATATAATACAATACTCGTTAATAAGGTTTTTTGCGGTGGTTTTGCTCTTGACTCTAGTTTAGGTCAAAAATTACAGAGACAAAGTCGACGATGGTACGAGCTTACCCAGAAGAAGCCTGTTCACTCTAACTTTGAAGAGATTAGGGTTGTAAGCGTTCGGAAAAACATACGCTGGCAGAGAGTTATATTCCTTTGCTGTGCGCATTATAAAAGACGTTTGAAAACGCTTTGTGCGTATTGGTGGAATAACAATAACGTAGGGATGGTAACTTGCAGTGCGTCTAGATGTCCGATGGTAGAAGGGGGCTGGTGGGATGAGGTCGTGGAGTTCTTTGGCACACTCACCAAAGTACAGACTGTAGAAGACCGATAAGCAGGCAACCTTGCGTCGATGAGCCTTACAACACGCAACTCGTATATGAGAACAGAGAACCTTATGGTAATATTATTAGATTAAAAATTGGTTCGTCACTGCATTAAACATTGTTTATGATACACTGATCCATCAAGTGCATCCAAAGTTTGGGGAGGGTATTCATCATCATCAGATCAGCCCAGAATCCCCCACTGCTGGGTATACCCCCCCCCCCTTTTACCGCCACATTTCCCGGTTCTGTGCGTCCATTATCCAGGTATTTCCCGCGACTTTGAAACCAGGACCGTCCTAAAGCTCGGTGGGTCGACGGTATTGTCAAAGCCGCAGGAGGGTATTATTTGTATTTAGCTAATTGAGTCTTGAATGCTCTTTCAGTCATTCTACCAAACGACAGACAGAGACGATTATTTTTACTTTACAAAGCCCGTGGCTTACCACGTGTTTTTCTCCATGAATGAAAGAAATGACGTTCATTCAGACGAGTATCTATGAAGTAGTCGTGTTTTATTGCACGTTGTCCGCCTCAAAAGTATAAAACTACGTAAAGAACGTGGGTTCTGCACGAGTAAAGATGAAGACGGGTGACTAGTGAAACGGCCCTTTCGTAACTATGATGCTCACTGCTCAGCTGGCGAAATGACGGTGTACGCAAGGTGAGCAAACTAGGATTTCTCATTATATTGGAAATCTATACGAAGCAAGTCCATGTTATATTGGAAATGTATGTCGCCGTGTGTTCTATATGTCAGTACACCTCTACCAAACCCTTTGGGAATAAAAAGCGTGATTATTTAAGCCCATTTTAATGAAACATAAGTAGATCTCGAGTTTGAAGGTCTGTTTGATCTGCGTGTGAGCGAAAGAATAGCTGAAGGCTTTTGGCGCTATGTGAACCACAGCGTCTAAAAACTTGCTTCTGGGTAAGGACTGGTTCAGGCTTGTCTTCAAGCTTGTAATGCAAGTTGTCAATACGTAATACGTTTCACATTAGTTCATTACTCCACAAATAATGATACAATTTGCATTCAGTATCCATTCTTCGAGTTGCAGAGCAGGTTATTGTTTTATGCACTTGTTCTACAGAAAAAAAAAATATTCAACAACAGTCTGTTTTAATAACAATTTGGCAGAGATTGCTTTAACAATGCTAGTTTATGATTACATGGAAAATACTTCATTTTAATGGTCATAAGTGCACAATACGCAGCTCTGTAACACTATTCTGATATACATGTTTCGCTTGCTAACGAACTGACCTCTGACCTTTGACTCCTGACCTCGGACTAAAGTCATTAATTAAAGCTACTGGCTTGAGCTGGGCTTAGGCTAGCTATACATAGGTTATACACAGGCGAGTGTCCGTGACAGATGTGAATTTATTATTTAAGGCACCAAGTTGGTGTATAGTCCAGCGACCTACATTTAGCCAGTTAGCCTCACAATACGTATACTCAAGTCTTGAATGGGACTTGAGACACTTAAAAGGGAGCGGCTTTAGGTAATGGCCATGACTCTTGGCTATTTGGCCATTTCCCAAAACAACTATCGGTACAATAAATCGCTGCCATTATCACCAAAATCTATCGACAACCTATAGGAGTGCCAAATTAAGACACTTACATTCTTTATTATCTTTTTCCAGGAAAACTTTTTTTGAGTGTCTAGAACTCTAGACCAAAGACACTCGACGGACAACGTGAACAAAATCGTAATCTCCTTCAAAAGCCAACTGGCCAAGTGGCCATTGCTCACTCATCTAGTTCTAGTCTAACACTGACATTTTTGCCATTTGCCAGTCTCTCTATTGGCCTTGTCAAAGTGACATTTTATCAGCGACTAGCTTTTGCTCGCGGCGGGAATGCTTTAAATGTTGTCTATGACGCTCGGCAATAATCTAGCTTCCCGTTACTGAAAGAATTTTCGGAATCAGAAAAAAAAACAAAAAGAAAAAACATCTTTTATTTTATTACATTTTACAAATTAGTATTATTGTTATTACTGCGGAGAACCTCAAGCGGCGTAAATATAGTAACCTTTGTGGTAACTATATTTTCGAGCCGTTTGGGGTTGAAACTCTGGGGCCGTGGGGTCCGAGTGCTCACAGCCTTTTCAAGGAAATTTCTAAACGCCTCGTTGACACTTCCCGTGACCCAAGGGCTGGGTTTTACTTTGGCCAGAGGCTAAGTATTGCCATACAACGTGGCAACGCTGCCAGTCTCTTGGGCACGTTACCAGTTGACAGCGTTGAGGAGGAGTTTTTTGACGCCCTTTTATAATTTGTTGTTATTTTAGTTATCTAGTTTTAAAAAGAAAAAACTAAATTACAAAAAAATATAATATAAGTATAGATATTATGATTAAATGAAAGTAACACTGTTTTCAAACAATTTATAAAAAAAACTTTTTTTAAATAATTAATACAATAACTGACTCCTAAAAATGACCACAGAGTAGAGAGCGGAAACATAGAGAGTATAATATTCATAAAAAGGTCTCAGAGCAAAGATCCACTTGAATTGAGACACTCAGATGTCTGCGGACCAGCGAAACTCAGTATTTAGGCAAAGCCAAATATTTTGTCACATTCCTTGATGACAACTCAAAGAAAATATTTGTGTATACCATGCACAACAAGTCAGAAGTCTTAGATAAGTTTAAAGAACTTAAAAAGCTAGTTTATAAACAGTTAAATCGCAGTATTAAAATTCTCAGCTCTGGCAATGAACTTGAATATTAATGAACAATTTTCAAAATTTCTCAAAGATTGTGGTATAGTTCATCGTACAACTACACTTTACACACCAGAAAAAAATAGTAAAGTCGAAAGCATGAACAGAACTTTAATAGAACGTGAACGTATACGAACGTGTACGCTCGTTGTTGCCAACTTACCTAAGATTTATTGGGCTGAAGCAATTATTACAGCTGCTTACATAATAAACCGCCCTCCGACAAAATCTCTGTCTGTCTCTGTCTATGCGTACATTTGGTTGTGAGGCAATGGTTGACTATAGGTTTCTGACCAATCCACATCTCTTCTGGGGTTTTATATGATAGAAATGTCGAAAATGTGTTCATCTAAATGATTCTGGTCAATCCTATTGAAAACCATAGTAGGTATTCGAAACACAGCGATTGCTCCCAACTCTTCTAGTGTCTTTATTGTTATTTAAAACCAACTGTTTACATCTTACTCCACTATTTAACCCTATTATCTCCGCTGCAGTCCTGTATCTGAGTGACCCGGTTACTGTGTCCCCGCTGTCGACATCTGTGTCCACAACCTTATGGAAAAATTCCTCCTTAATAGAGCACTAGATGAGGCCTGATAACGACTGATAAGGGACTAGGCTTATATTTGTGTTGATTTTGAATGGTAAATATTTTGTAATTGTGGCCTTGGGTGACCCTGATTTTTGGGAATGATTAATGTGGTGATGTTTATTGTTTGTTTATGCTTAAAGGTCTTAACGAAAATGTTTAATATCAACTTCAAAGTACCCCAGCTTATTCATGTTTTTAATCACAAAAATTATCAAAGGTTGTGAAGAGTTCAAATGGGTTTTAATCTTTTTTCTTAAGAGTTTGTACGAGTTGATGGCAATAGGCTAGTCTCGTATTGGCAAAACATAAAGTAACTGTCAAAATGTGGGTGTTCTATTAGGTACACGTCTACCTTACCCTTGGGGTTTACAGGCGATATGTAATATAGATTATATATAGATTGTATGGGACTTTAGTATTACTCAATGGAAGTCAATACATTGAGCGAACTCTGGGATGTACTGGCAGTCAGCCTAGCTGTCAATCTTGCCGAATGACTATTATCTGTTTACTATAGAATTAAGCACAGTTTTTAAGGGACAGTATTTTTTGAGGAAATTAATTGTCCCAATTTTTCAACTGCTATGGAACAGCGGGTGTAGAGCTTAGGAAATGACTTTTCAAAACCCTTTCCTAGCCTTTTCCGCGTTAAGATAATCCTTGTAGTGACCCACGGGGCCGGCAGCGTGCCCGCGTCTTACGTTTCTGCTGAGAGCCGTCACGTGCACCGGCCGTCCCGGTCCAGTTACGGTGTCTGTTGACGTCTTAGACCGGCAGCCACTTTTTCTTGTGGACACTTGCTTTCCTAGAAGGAGATCTTGAGAAAAATACGTCAAAAACTTGTTTACAAGTTTTTTCTTTTTTGGTCCTAATTACATTCTTTCACTTCATAGCAGAATAGGCCTCTTATGATCCCACTGCTGCAGCTGGTTGCAGGCAATCTCTCTGTTAGTGGGAATGAGACTAATGGGCGTTGGAGGATATGTATGTATCTGATGTTTTTCTTCTAAAACTTCTAGGACATGCTGCTATCCCAACCTTACTTGTTTTTGTCCATTCAAAATTGTCTGTAACGGGTCTATTTGAAATAAATGCTTTGGGTTTGAGTTTGAACGATGTTTGGCATCATTTTGAGAACAGTGGTGATGAAATAAATTACACAAAGTAAAACGTCTGCCTGTGTTTGAACCCATCAACTCGTCAGTCACTCGGGTCAGTTACCACCGTTATATCTAACTAGCTGTCCCACGCAACTTCGTCTGCGTCACATTTTCCCCGTTTTCGCAACATTTTTCATTGCTGCTCCGCTCCTATTGGTTGTAGCGTGATGATATATAGCTTATAGCCTTCCTCAATAAATGAGCTATTTAACACTGAAAGAATTTTTCAAATCGGATCAGTAGTTCCTGAGATAAGCGCGTTCAAGCAAACAAACAGACAAACAAACTCTTCAGCTTTATTATTAGTATATACAGGGTTATTTGTAAAACACCGGCAACCTCTTAAGAGGTCATTCTACTCATCATTATGAACAACTTTTACTATGAGACCAAATCCGATATCGTGAAAAAAATAATCTGCTGTTCCCTACATTTTGACGAGTTATGTGAACATAAACTACGGAACAGCTGATTTTTTTTTCGCGATTTCAGGTTTGGTCTCATAGTAAAAGTTGTTCATAATGATGAGTAGAATGACCTCTTAAGAGGTTCTCGGTGTTTTACAAATAACCCTGTATATATATATATTAGATTAGATTAGATATTAGATAATATGACACATGTAAAACGAAAACTTACTACTGTACCTTCTGCCACCACAATTAGCGAGTCCACTAAAAAAAATCTTCCATGTATTATTACTCGTACAACATTTCCCTAGAACATTAGCTTTCTGCGAAATAACACTTATAATAAACCTTAGAATAACCTTGATTCAGTTAAAGTATTCCACTGCATTTTAATTTGAACTTTTGACCTTTCGATGGTAGTTAAACCACTAACTGTTATTATGTATTTAAATGTACTGGTTTAGCTTAAAGGAGTCTGCCCACTACACCGTGTCATACCACGACCGTGCTATGGGCGTATCAGGCAAAAACATATTCTTTAAATATAGGGTCACTAGCTGTCCCGCGCAACTTCGTTTGCGTCACATTATCCCCGTTTTAGCAACATTTTGCTCCGCTCCTATTGGCTGTAGCGTGATGATATACAAGCTGTTGTTTTGCATCCTCGTCAAATTCAAGGAGGTAACTATGCTAATGATGCTCATCCCGAATCAATAATAAAATGGGTAGGTTTTTTTTCTTCTTATTTACGGATATCGGGAATTGTGAACCACCCGTGTTTTAAACGCGACCAGTCTGATTCTCACCCTATAACCGCGCTTTCATACATACAAACAATCTCAAACGTTTATTCGATCATTTCTTATTCATTATTCTGAAAAACTGACAATTTTAAACAACCAAAAAAATCTGCGTTTATTAATAATTAAATGGGTACCGTAATTTTAATTGACTATTTCGGCCTTTTGTAACATCCTCTTGAATTTTGACGAGGATGCAAAACAACACCTTGTAGGTATACCTGTCTCTTATTCGCGCAAGTTATCAAACTGAAGCATAGCAAGTTATTATAAAACCGCAGACGTTCTGAATCGATGTCTGTGACTTTTAAAATTAAAGCCGTAGTAGTTAGATGGGTGGACTTTAAAATAGAAAGTGGCTCTGAGTTTTTTTTTTCGGTATTTCTTTTTCGGTTAGAAAAGCCCATCTCACCTAGTTATAAAATATTATTATTTATTTTTGATGTGTTAAACTGTTTATAAAACTTCATCATCAGCCTATAATGTTCCAACTGCTGGGACACAGGCCTCCTCTCTATGAGAGGGAGTGGGCTGTAATCCACCACGCGGGCCCAGTGCGGGTTGGTAGATGTCAGTTGTCTTCGAATTTTTAGTTTTAGGACAAGCCGGTTTCCTCACGATGTTTTCCTTCACCGTTTTTGAGGGCAGCGGTGATGAAATAAATAAGGCTTACAGTTCGTAAGTTGGGGCTGCCACCACTGCTCTCCTTATAAAACTTATTTATCATTATCAATAAATCACTTTTAGTTTAGTGGAACATCATAAAAAGTGCCTTATTTCCCATTGTATGTAAAGAGGCTTAGATAAAATCTCAGGCTGGCATTATATCTAATCACCAATTATATAAAGAGTATTCATAATATTTTTTTATTAAATTACGTCATACAGATTACGATATAATGAAAATGTTTCGTAGCACTGACGTAGCGCGTAGCTCCTCTACGCCGCTACGTCACGTGTGTAACTCGGTGATGTGGTGCTACGCCGCGCTTTGAAAACGAGTCGTAATTATTTTGTTGATGATATATGATATATTGTCGTTGTGAAAATTATTGTTTTGACAAATGAATTCAGATCAATTGGGAAACTTTTTTAAGATATCAATTTCAAGATTCAGAAAGATTTAAGTGAATTGTGTTTATAATGATCGTTTTCTGGAGTAGGTCAATCAAAGGGATTGGTAGCCAAATACAGTGGACTGTTGTGTTGTGACCCATTTCTTATAATCGGCATTTTAGTAGAACACTTTTTCTTTTATGAATATTGTTTTATCTGTTTGTTGTTTACGATTGCGATTATTTGACATTCCTCTGAAAACCTACATAAGATGACGATTTTGAAATGATTGTAATATGATCTGGAAAACATTTAGTAATATTGAACAAGACAATTAACATTATTACTAAACTTTAAAAATTATCCAAGATTAAATAATATTACATGCTGCTAAAAATATGTTGCATATTGACTATGCTATGACGTCATTTACTTTGCTACTAACCTAAATTTATTCTAGACCAATTTGAATTCTTGAAGAACAAACAAACTCAGCAGATTATATGTACGTACGAGTACCTGCCACTCATTCCATCTCGGTATAATTAAAAAGTTTTTTAATTACTGCTTTGTTCAGGTCCTAATAATGCTTCGGTCCAAATTAAACGAGACGCGTGTTTGATATTTGCCTGATTATCACTCACCCAAATAATTTAGAGTCCAATCCCTATCTGACCTAAATTCACTGGGTACCTACGAACCATAGGCGTAGAATAAGGGACCTGCGTTTGTAGAAGCGAAGCTTATTTATAGTAATGCACATCGTGAGGAAACCAAACATACAATCCGTTTTCATGCATTTTATTCTATGATTCAGGTATATATGTATATCTTTCAGGTAAATAATTATCTTACCTAGGTATTCGCACACGAACATTAATTAGCGACGGAGACGAACCTCGGTCGTGACGTATCGACGGCGCGGAGGTTTACTTAAGTATTGATGCGACCCTCAATGGACCGACCTTTGTTCTAATAAATTGGTGTGAAGCATGTGTGGAGAGGTTCTTGTGAGAATTGAAAGGATTGAGAAAATGTTTTTTTTCTTCAGATTTGATGAGTGAAGTTCTACTGGTGCTAGATGTTACCTCTTTGAAACAAGTTTAAAGGTAACTCCCTTGTATGATCAATTAAAGAATCCTCATAAATTGCAAAACCTCTTCATGTACAGACGCCAGTATATCAAGATTCCCGAAACTGCTCAATTTTCCCAATCAACCTTGAACCTAATTCGTTAATAATAAAGTTGAAAATTCGTTAAACAAATTTGACATATTGTTGAAGCTTGAGGTGCTGGCCAGATGGCCTAAAGATGGCAAAATGAATAATTGCGTTAATTAGTACAGATCTGTACTAATTAACGCAATTATTCATTTTGATGGCATCCAAGAAAAATTCCATAGTGCCAGTTATACTTTGTAAAGAGTGTTCAGTATAATCAGAGTTATGGATCAGACTTACGATGTCAATCAATTCATCTAATCGCAGTTCATTGTTGGACATAGGTATCTCCCAGGCAGCTGCAACAAAACAAAAGAAACACAAACAAACAAACTGCCTGGACTCCGCTTTTTGCATCCATTCTGCTCAGCCACTTTTTAAAGCTTGGCAGTTTGTCCTTTCTAAAGTAGGCAAATAAATATTTACTCAACCAGTACTATTGTTTTACACTTCCAAAACGTCGGCAAAATCGATTTACAAATCCATACGCAACGTCCATTAATCCGTATCTATAACATGATATTATCTACGTACGGACATTATAACCGACCAGGCCCCCTATTCACAAACGCTCGGATTCGATTTTGATTCGATAAGTCGTATGTCTATCTTGTTTTGGCATTACGAAAGCGAGCGAGATAGACATACGACTTTCCGAATCGAAATCGAATCCGAGCGTTTGTGAATACGGGGACAGGTGCTGCGGACATGACCCGGGTGTTCGCCTCGCCTTGACCGGTTTACTGTCGGTATGTCAATAAGGTTATATGATGTTGTGGTTCACAGGTAAAAGCTTTTTCTAGTGAAATCTTTCAGGTTTATTCGTGAGACCAATATGTCCTCAAACCAAAATGGAAGTAGAAATTATGTTTTTTCTTCTTCTCCGCTATTTTTTTCTGATTAATTTCGTTGCGGGTCCAAGACAGTAAAATTGTTAGCGCTTATAAGCACCGTTACGTCGCCTGGTCTTGTATTCCAAGCCACCAGAATAAATGAAAAACCGTAATCGGGCGAGCAGCAGCCTTTGCAAACGTATAAAAATCCAGTCGCAAAATTATCCATAAAAGAGTATATGTTTGTTAAATGTGGAATACATTTAACAAACACTGTCAGTGCTACGCTGTCCTACACTAGAGGATTTGCGTATTTGTGCACATGTGAGTGACCGTGTTCGATACCTAGTCACACTAACATAAATCTCTCTTAATTATGCTATGACGTCAACAATTAAGTTGCTTGGTTAGTCCAGTGGCCACAATCGCTAATACTGATCATGATGTTGTGGCTTACATTTCCTGGTCGGACAATGTGTCATTGGGTTTTCCCATTAGAAATTTCTCAGCCGAGTCGTATCTCTATCTTGTTTTGGTATTACGAAAGCGAGCGAGATAGACATACGACTTTCCGAATCGAAATCGAACCCGAGCGTTTGTGAATACGGGGGCTGATGCTATGCTCGGTTGATCGTAATAGACTTGCCCTCGTCGCTCGTCACTTAAACATAACTGGCGAAAGGTGGGTGTACTATCAGATACACCTCTGCCTATCCCTTCGAGAATTAAAGGCGTGATGTTATGTTTTTAATGTGATTGACCGGGTTTATTACCTAGCCAAACTAACACACATGCCGATTAAGTATGCCGTGACGTCAGCAATGAGCGCATTACGTGAGTCTAGTAATTATTTGCATGTATAATCAACAATACGCCTTCATATTGTACCAGCAGCTCTATATCTTATCGCTCTTTAATTAAATCTAACCTATTCAGACTGGAGTGTCCTAGTTTCTAAGTTTATTGTGGAAGCTAGAGATAACACTTATTAGATCCTCGTGGTGACTTCGTAATTTTGTTTCGGTCATGGTTTTATTATCTTTTTCTTGGTCTATTATATTTTTTCTAAGTCATAGCCTAGGGCTAACACGTTTGTAAAACACCCAACAGCCACAACCAGACCATTTGAAAAGATGTGGCGTGCTTAAAGGAAGTTTGGTTAAAAAGTTCTAAATTGGTCCTCAAGTCAGACTGGACTATTATTTTATTTAAATGTCTTTGGAGATCGCGATTTCTTTGAAGGTCCACGAATCGGATATGACTATAATCTATACTACCGCCATAAATACTATAAAACACCTGGCAAATACTGACGTATTGAGAACCTAATTTCTATTTTAAATTTTCTACTTTTAGAAGAAGATTGCATACAAATCCTAACTAATATTATAAATGCGAAAGTAAGTTTGTTTGTTACTCTTTCACGCAAAAACTACTCAACCGATCATCATGAAACTTTGTACACATATTCTTGGAGGCATTAGAAGTAACATAGGCTATATAGCATCACGCTACGACCAATAGGAGCGGAGCAGCAATGAAAAATGTTGCAAAAACGGGGAAAATGTGACGCAGACGAAGCTGCGCGGGACAGCTAGTCTATTATAAATGAGTATTCTATGACGTAGTTTTTATTATCAAAGGTCTTTAGTAACGTTTCACTATGAGGAAGACGAATGTTCATCTGCAATCTACAATTAGAAGAGATTTACTCTCAATTTGTCTCTCATCAACTTTTATATCTTCCGCGTTTAAGATAATATTTGCAGGGATTCTGTGTGAAGACAATGTCATTGTTTGGAGGTTAAGAATTTGTTGACTTTTTGATTTACATTTTGCGCGTCATTGCGTTCAAGGTATAATTTATTATAGGATACAACCAATTATGTAATTGGCTTGTGAACTGAGGGAGTCAGCGGTGCGAACAACAGTTTTGTTGATTTTAGAATTACTGAAGGGAAGGTCGTTAGTGGGAGTTGTCTTTTATTAATGTTTTATAACTGGAGAGCGAAAGGCCAAGTTATTGAGTTGTGAATCTATCCATCTTAACCCAGACTCACGTAAAGAAAGTCGGAGGTTCAAACTCAGTTTTGTTTTTACCAACACGGAATGTCCTAGAACCAGATATTCGAGGACATGTGGATGCCCACTAGCTGTTGCTCGCGACTTCGTTCGCGTGGAACTTTTGATGTGTAAAAGTGAGAAAAAATACCTAGCCTATGTACAATTCCAGACTATAATCTACCCCTCTGCCAAATTTCACCCAGATCCAATTAGCTGTTCCCGCGTGATTGCGTGACAAACATCCGTCTATCCATCCTTCCATCCATCCATCCAAACTTTCGCTTTTATAATAATAGTGAAATAACCCTGACAGAGGGAAGTTGTGTATCCCAGCAGTGGAAAAGTTATGGTTTGATGATGCATACTGGATATGGTATCAATCAGGTATTATCAACAACACCAACATTTTCAAGGGCACTGCATTATAAATCGTCATGTCTAGAAATGTGTCCAATGTGCCGAAATAGATATTTATGCTAATGATGATTATTACGCCTAATCGGCCACTTCTGAATAATATTTTTCATTAAGTACTGGCACTAATGGCAACAATATAACAATCCCTCATTATTCAAAACTAGATCATTAGTAGGCATGATGACCTGCCTAATGGCAGAATTATTCTACATAATCTTGTACTTCATTCTATGGAGATCTAAGGGGCTAAACACATTTGTGCGGGACTAACCGCTTTTAACGCAGAATTATGCGTATAGTACCTCATTAGTTAGTAATGAACGGTGTTTGGAGCGTTTCTATTCAATTATAGCCAATTTTAAAATTAGAGTCACGTTATCAGAATACCTATCTACCTACAGAAAAACCGACAAGAGGAGGACCAAGAGTAGTCACTAGTCGGTAGTAGTCAGTGAGTAGTAGTCGGTAGTAGTCATTCAAACTCAAAACTTTCCTTAGGAACTATTCCTCATTTATACCCATCCCCATTCAAACTCAAAACTTTCCTTAGGAACTATTCCTCATTTATACCCATCCCCATTCAAACTCAAAACTTTCCTTAGGAACTATTCCTCATTTATACTCATCTCCATTCAAACTCAAAACTTTCCTTAGGAACTATTCTTCATTTGTATGTAGCAAAACTAACGTCATCTCATATAAAACCCGCCAGCTCATCCCGTACAAGTGTATTCACTTCTGTAACTGCTGGTCGCTGACACTCATTGTTTAGCATTCACAAAGCCCCCCAGACGTCGCCGACGATAAAACCTTTTTATAATCTACTGGTTAGGAGCCGAGGTTAACCCCGGCTAATAATAAAACTTTCACGGCTGGACTGGGTGTTGATCGTTTAGATGAGGTTATATTTAGCTTGTTTTTTATGTATATTTTATTATAATTAAGGCTTTCATATGACCCTTTTCTGAACATGGATCGATTAATTCTTCCATTAAATGACTTTTATGCAGCGATTTTGTTGTGCTATTTCGGCCATATCAAGTCCATAACGGATATCTCTGATATAAATGCTATTGTTGTCTTTCATCATAGCGTATTATCGGGTTCACATCTGCCTAACTCTCGCAGATCACGCTGTCATAACATCTCATAATATCCCCCGATACTCGAATGCTCAGCAAATAAGTAAGCAAAACCTAGGGTTAACCAAGTATTACTCCGAAACTAATTACTGAACAACATAGCCGTCACGCTATATATGCTCCCAGGTGAGTTACACGGAGTTCTAGTGTCGCGCGTAAACTATTGATGACGCTATCAGCTCCCGCGGGAGGGCAGCACATGACAAACTAATGAAGGATAGGGACAATCCTCTATTAATTTGTAATGTTCTATTAATACATAAACTTTCAATCATCGGACAAATCTATAGAACGCTATTTGTGAATGTATTTCGATCAATAAACCTTTCCTTCGTTCAGATTCCTAGAGAATGAAAACCTGGGCCGTTTTACAGACTATGCCTGGAATTAGGGCTCCTCTTTCGCATTCAACCAAAAACCCAGAAGTTTTAAGTAATATTGTTAGTACTGACATAGTAAGACGAAATATTCGGCCAATTGTTTTTTTTTTATTACTATCTATGTTTTACTGTCGCAGACAACCGAAAAAAAATAACTGCCACTTTTTTTTTTTAATGATCATTATAACCTCTCGAATGTTTAAATAACAGTTCAAAAAATTAGTTCTCTTTAAAAAGTAAAACAATGCAATAGCGCCGCTAGATCCCGTTTCACTATACAAGGTGTTGTTTTGCATCCTCGTCAAAATTCAGGAGGTTGTCACAAAAGACATCAATAATCAATTAAAAATAGGGTACCTAGTTAATTATTTAAAAACGCTGAGATTTTTGGTTGTTTGAGTTTGGCAGTACCTATTTCAGAATAACCCCCTTATCGTGGTTTAGGGAATAAGAAATAATCGAATAAACGTTTGAGATTGTTTGTATTTGTGGAAGCGCGGATATAGGGTGAGAATCAGACAGCCCGCGTTTAAAACACGGGTGGTTCACACTTACCGATTTCCGTAAATAAGAAAAAAATAATTACCTAACCATTTTATTATTGATTCGGGACGAGGATCATTAGCATAGTCACCTCCTTGAATTTGACGAGGATGCAAAACAACACCTTGTATAAGTCACGACTATTTGACGTAGGCCAAGCCGCACTGACAGGAAACCGGGTGGTTGGCAATAATCATGTTTGTCCGTATATACATGACGTATGGCCAGTGGAACCACGGCTGTGGTGTATGGGTATTCCCTTCATTCAGTTCTTATAGGTAAGAGGAAAGATGTTACGCTAGCGAAAGTATTTCTATGAAACTATTAATAGTGAAACGTGATGTCTATAATCTAATTTTTTTTTGGGGATTAACATAACCATAATCAGCATATACAGGGTGTAACGGAAAGGGTATATACTTGCTTAAAATATTATTAATAACACTTGCACTAAAACTTGCTTGCAATAAAACGCCATGCTCACGGATAAACTAAAACACAACAACACACAACAACACGGATAAATGAGTTTATCCGTGATCATGGCGTTTGCAACAGCGCCGAAATATCGGGAACTCGAACTCAAATAATACACATGGTAAATATCCCGTAGTAAGTGTTATTAATAGTGTTAGTGACCATGTCAGTTTAAAAACTTATATTACTTAAAATATATCAGTTGCCCCCATACATTTGGGTAATTTTGTATGAAGCAGCAGATAATTTTCTCGCTATTACGATGTTTGTCCGATGGCTAAACATGTTCAGTTTGAGGGCCTGTAGCACACCCTTAAGTATATATATATACCCTTTCCGTTACACTCTGTATGCAACGTGTCACGTTTTACGGTATGACTCAATGTAACGAACTTAAAACATTGTGCTCATGCATCCATTGGATAGTAAAGGGGTCGTGGAGCTAGTTTTGAAGTAAAGTTCTAACATTAAAAACTTTTATTAAAAACCGGCCAAGTGCGAGTCGGACTCGCGCCCGAAGGGTTCCGTACTATTATTTATAAAAAAAAGAGAAAAAAAAACACTTTTTAGTATGAGAATAAATATTTATTTTATTCTGTTTTTAGTATTTGTTGTTATAGCGGCAACAGAAATACATCATCTGTAGAACTTTCAACTGTCTAACTGTTATGGTTCATGAGATACAGCCTGGTGACAGACGGACAGCGAAGTCTCAGTAATAGAGTCCCGTTTGACCCTTTGGGTACGGAACCCTTAAAACCAAAATTGTTATAAAATTGAAACTTTGACCCTAAATATCTCCGTCACTAGAAGGTTCCCAGATATGGTCTAGAACAAAACAATGATCGCAAAGACGAGGCGAACAAAAACCTTTGGCTTCGTTAATGGTTCTTTTACACCCATTGGAGCTTCCACTGCTGGGACAAAGGTGGGCCCTCTCCATGAAAAGGAGTGGGCTGCGTGTTATTCACCATGTGGGCTAGTGCAGATTGGTGGTACTGGTCATCTGTGACCCAGTAGAAGGACACCACCCGATCTTCAAAGTGAAGTCGGTATGCTCCCTCACAGGCATCTCAATAGAGAAGCCTTACCGCTCAACCGTAGTAGGGCAGTGCCACCGCTGCCAGCTGTACGGACACAGCCAAGCCAACTGCCATGCGTCGCACAGATGCGTAAAGTGTCTAGGCGACCATGTTACGGCAGACTGCCCCCGTCCCAAAGACAAATCGCTATGCACGGAGCCACCGAGCTATGTGCTTTGCGGCCAGTCGGGCCACCCGGCTAACTACCGCCGCTGCCCGAAAGCCCCCAAAGGCTCCTCCTCTAAACTGGCGAAGCGTGCAAACGCCCGCCAGCAGAGAGAAAGCCCATCGGTGAGGCTACCAACTGCACAGATGCCGGAGAGACTCAGCCCTCAGAGGCCCTCTCCCTGGACCTCGCTGAACCACCAGAGAGCCTTCCCGGCACTCGGCAAAGCAAAGTCCAGCCCCATTCCCGGGCTATTAGATGCCCCTGTCCCCACTCCCGTGGCCCAAGCGAGCGCACCGGCGCCCGCTCGCCCCGCGCCTCCCGGCCCCGCGGCCGCGGTCTCCTCTCCTAACGTAACTTTAGAAACGTTAGCAAAGTTAGTCACCCCCGAAGCAGACCGCATGGCGGCAGATCTCAGGGAGGCTAACACTGACGGTGATAAGCTTAAAATTATCCTCAAGTCCCTAATCAAGTTAGGCGAAGCCTTCAGCGGCATTAATCTTTAATTTCAATGGATAATACGAGATTAACGTGTACCAAACCCCGATCCCTTAAATTAGGGTACTTTAATGCCAATGGCATTAGAGGCCAGCGTGATGAAATTGTCACCTTCCTCCGTGACCATCAAATTGATATCCTCCTCATACAGGAGACCTTCCTCAAGCCCAGTCACCGCGATCCGAGAATTGCCAACTATCGCATAGTTCGCAACGATCGGTCACGTTGCCACAAGGGCGGTACTCTAATCTATTATAGAAAAGAACTGCACTGCATCCCCTTAGATCTCCCTCCCATGGAGTCTCTACTCGAGACTTCAGTGTGTCGACTAGGCATGACCGGTCATCAACCGATCACTATCGCCTCCGCGTACATCCCTCCCGGCGACACGTCCGAGGAGCACACTCTGTTCACCAAAGACCTTGCCGTCCTCTTCGGCTTGAGTGACTCCGTTATCATAGCGGGCGACCTCAACGCCAAACACCCCGCCTGGAACAGCACGACGACCTCTGCCAGAGGACGTCACGTGTATAACCTGGGTGAGTCCCTCAACTTCGATCCCATCGCTCCTATGGAGCACACCCACTATCCCCACGACCCCGACCAACGTCCGGACGTTCTCGACATAGCGCTACTCAAGAATGTCAACCTTAAGTTGCATTCCATCGAGACTTTACATGAGCTTAACTCAGACCATCGACCAGTGCTCATGGAGGCCATCCCCGACCACATTGTCTCAGTCGCAGACACGACGGCCGCCATCAACTCGTTTACAGAACACGTGCAATCCGTACTAAAGGATTGCTCACGGGAAGTTCCAGCAGTGAGCGATCAACGCTGGATTCTACCCGCTGACGTACTTGAACTGATAACCGAGAAGAACGCGGCCATCTGTGCCTACAGCAACTTTCCCTGCGACGCGAACAAAGCTCACATGCGTTATTTACAGCGTGCTGTAAAGAAGCGCACTAGTGAGCATCGTTCAGGTCAATGGGACAAGACGCTTAGCGAGCTCGAGCCTACCCACCTAGCCTTCTGGCAGCTCCAACGCAAGTTGCGCTCCACCGAAGAGGCTTCGATGCCTCCCCTCACCCGACCATCGGGTCGGGTGAGAGCGTCGCATTCGACGACTCTGAGAAGGCCGAATGCCTAGCCGACAGCCTGGAGTCCCAGTGCTCCCCCAGCTCTCAACCAGTAGACAAGCGACATCTCGATGAGGTGAACGCATTCGTCGAACGTAAAGCCGCCCTCCCCCCCGTAGAAGACCCTGATGATCCTCTGCCTTCGGTCACAGCTGACGAAGTGCAAGACATCATTAATAAGCTTCAACCGCGGAAAGCACCCGGCTCCGACGGAGTCACCAATAGGGTGTTAAAACTCCTCCCCGCTCAGCTCGCCGTGTTAATGGCGGCCATCTTCAATGGCGCCCTGAGCAACAACGCCTTTCCCCAAATATGGAAGGGGCCACTGTCATCGGTTTCGCCAAGCCAGGCAAACCCAAGTCTGAGCCCTCGAGCTACAGACCTATCAGTCTCCTGAACGCACTCGGCAAAATCTACGAGAGACTTATTTATAAGCGACTCAAAGACTTCGCCGAGGCTAAGAGTCTCATCCCCAACGAGCAGTTCGGCTTCAGGACCGGACACTCTTGCATTCAACAGGCCCATCGCATCGTAGAACACTTGAGCGCTGGCTTCCAGCGAGGAGCGATGACGGGTGTGTTGTTCTTCGACATAGCAAAGGCTTTCGACAAAGTCTGGCACAACGGCTTATTATATAAGCTGTACAAACTGGGAGTGCCGGACCGTCTCGTGCTCATCTTACGAGACTTTCTGTCGGATCGCACCTTCCGCTATCGCATCGGGAAGGCACTGTCTTCCCCCCACCCCATTAGAGCCGGAGTCCCTCAGGGCTCCGTCGTCTCTCCCCTTATCTTTACTCTGTTCACCAGTGACATCCCCAAGAGCAAGAAGGCTCAGTTAGCCCTGTTCGCGGACGAGACGGCCATTTATTACACTGGCCGCAGTCACGACGCTATCTATAGCACCCCCCAAACCTCAGCCAACGTCTTAGGCGCTTGGTTCCGGAAATGGAGAATCGAGGTGAACCCCGACAAGAGCCAGGCAGTTCTTTTCTCTAAACAGCGTAAAATTAAGCCACCCGCGCTCAACCCGATCACTATGTACGGTAAGCCTATCCCTTGGGAGAAGCAAGCCAAGTACTTAGGAGTCTTACTTGACAACCACCTGTCTTTCGCGGCGCACATCAAAGCAGCTCGCGAACGAGCTGCGTTTGCTATGGGTAGGCTTCATTTCATGATTTCGGCAAAAAGCAAGTTGTCACTCAAGTGCAAGTTGCGCCTTTATACCGCGGTGATCCGCCCCATTATGACGTACGCTTGCGTCGTGTACGCTCACACCAAGCCTAACATCCATAGGATGCAAATTTTACAGAACCGGTTCTTACGTAGAGTCACGGGAGCCCCTTTTTATGTCCGTAATGACCGTCTACACGTAGACCTTAGAATGCCCACCGTCCTTCAGTTTATGAAACGTCTTTCGAAGCGTTTCTTCGATAACGCCATTAAACACCGTAATCCCCTGATCGCAGCGGCCGCCCGTTACGAACCCTCGCGCATTAGTACAGTACGCCGTCCTAGGCATACCCTTGTCACTCCAGATGATGCTATCACCCTCCTCCAGGAGAGTAGCAAAGAGACTAGCACTCTTAAAAAGTTCCGACTCAAACCGCCGTCTTCCCGACCTCGCCGTCGAGGTCCGTCGCGACGTCCCGGTCCATGCCCTCCCCGACCCTCGCTCGAGCCAGCCCGCGATGCTGTGCCAGTAGTTTTAAATCAGCCCCTAAATAATGATACCATTCAGATCCAGCCTGTCCCCATGCAGTCCTCCCCCAGCGACGCCCTAAGCCGAGGTTCGTACCCCACAGGGGGTGCCCTTAGCGTGCAGTCGCTTAGTTTGTAAGTTTTTATGCCCTGGCTGGAGGCCTTACTCTAAAGGCACCCACAGGATAGTCCGGTTAAGCAGACGACAACCTCATAGGTTGAACTGCGAGATGACATTCAAAAAAAAAAAAAAAGTGCAGATTGGTAGATATCACATGCCTCACGATGTTTTCCTACACCGTTTTTATGAATTATTATAAAATTGTTCGTCACTGTCTGATCTTGCCGGGAAAGGGTTTTATGAAAAATAAAACAGTAAAGGATAACTTTTGTGTCATACTGTTAATAATAATAATAATCTGTGGCTCGAGTGTCAAAGTGACAAGACAAATTTTTTCACACGTTTACTTTAATTCAATAAAATAATTAAGAAAACCTATAGAAATGACCAGCTTAACAACACAATGAAAAAGAAAAAAAAAAACAGTTTTATAAATAATCAAAACCAGTCGGATTCAACAAAAATTTATCAGAGAAAAGCAAAATGCAATGTCATATTTGTCACGAATGCTGACCCGAAGTCGAGCCAGAACACAAAAGGCACACCAACCATCTCCGGGCTCGTCGCTGAGCTCCGTCTCGCAGTCGCCGGGACGCGCCTCATCCGTGGGCGCTGCGTCGCCGGTCGTTGCAGTTGCGTCGAGCTCCAGCGACGAGTTTTTCTCCCCGCCGTCGACGCCATCACCACCACGACGACGAGGAAGAGGACGGCCACCAGCGGGCTTGGGACCTCGAGGCCAACAGGCCCCGAACAGGGTCCCCGCTGCCGGTGGAAATGTGTCGCGCATGCGATGGACTCAGTCTATTAATGAGAACGTCATGCGCGCATATTATGGGGCTACTGAGGGGGGAAGCAACTTGACTGCGTACCGTGGTCGGATGCTCTCTCTGTTTCAGGTGCTTGAACCAGCTATCAGCGTGTCGGCGCAGCGACTATCGGATCAGGTGCGGGTCATCCAGCGTAACCATTTGTTGGATGACACTGTACTTGATCGACTACGCCTCGACTCACGGAGTAACCCAGTTACGCCTGCTTCGCCAATAATCGCGGCGCAGATGCAGAATGTATCCAGTGCTTCGCTGCGATCCGATCGCGGTGGTGAAGCGGATGTTGACGAAGTTATAACCGTGAGTACCCAGTGCAACGCACAATTGAGGAGCGCTTTGGAGGGTGCGTTTCGTGAGTACCGCTCCACACCGCCTGAACTTAGACCACGTTTACCTCGTTTGCCTATGCACAAGAGAAACAAGGCGCTGGTGTGTACTCTAGATTCGCAGCTGTCAAACTACTTTGACAACAGCGAAGACCTCGCTGATACCCACTCAATATTGTACTGTGCAGCTGTAGCGGCATGTCGTGTAGCTCACGTCAAATTTCCTAACTGCGACCGAGATACACGACCGAAATTAGCTGTTCCAGCTTGGCAGTGCAGGATTGAGCGGCGTATCGGTGAGGCTAGAGTACTCATCGGCAAGTTAATCTGCTTCAGGGAGGGCAATACTCGCCCTAGAGTGATGCGCTTTGTGAGGCGGGCGTTCTCGGGAACTGACATTAGTTCTCGTGATTATTTGGCCTGCGTCACAGAGCGTATCGACTTCCTGAAGCAGAAGATCTGTGCATGGGCAAGCCGTATTCGTAGGTACAAGCGGCGAGTGGAGCGATACACTCAGAATCGCACATTCCAAAACGATGAAAGGTGGGTATATAGGGCTTGGGAACGACCAGACCAAGGGGTGACTGACACGCGTCTGCCGGATGATGACGCTATGTGTTCTTTCTGGCGCAGCATCTGGTCGGTGCCTGTCAGTCACACTGAGGGCGGTTGGACCCGGGAGGTTGAACAAGCGTGTGATCCAATACCAGAAATGGGGGCAATTATCATCAGCCCCCAAGACGTAGCTCGTGCAGTCCGTCCGTTACCTAACTGGAAATCTCCAGGGCCGGATGGACTGCACAACTTCTGGATCAAATGGTTCCAAAGATCGCACGCTCGTTTGGCATCCCAGTTTCAATCAGCCTTAGAGTCAGGGTCGCTGCCCCAGTTCCTGACGACAGGTATTACCCACCTGCTCCATAAATCAGGTAGTACTGCGGAGCCCAAAAATTATAGACCTATCACTTGCTTACCAACGGTCTATAAAGTTCTTACATCCATTTTGAGAGCTAAAATTAACCAACATATTGAGAGTAATTCCATCATGTCTCCCTCTCAGAATGGATGTAGGAACGGGTCCCGTGGTACTAAGGAGCTGCTCCTCATTGATATGGCCATTAGCCAACAGGTTCGCCGCTCCCGAAGGCATCTGTCTACATGTTGGATAGATTATAAGAAGGCCTATGACTCGGTTCCGCATACATGGCTCATGAGGGTGCTGGAGTTGTACAAGATAGATGCAACTCTACGCGCCTTCCTTGAGTCGTGTATGGGGCAATGGAGGATGGTCCTTCGCTATCCAGGATGTCGACAGATGCAGGGGAACAGCGAACCGATAAGGATTGAGCGTGGTATATTTCAGGGTGATAGTCTGAGTCCATTGTGGTTTTGTCTAGCCTTGAACCCTCTTAGCACACTGCTGGAGGGTTCAGGTCTAGGCTATCGGTTGAGGAGAGGTGGTCAGGTCATATCTCACCTTCTTTACATGGATGATCTGAAAATCTTTGCCCCCAACAATTTGCAACTGATGAAGCTACTTAAGGTAACTGAAACTTTCAGTAGCGCCATCAGGATGGAATTTGGTGTGGACAAATGTGCAGTCATGCATGTGAAGCGAGGGGAGATTACGGAATCCGTGGGAACTCAACTCTCGGATTCTGTACACCTTAGATCCCTCTCCTCAACAGAAACCTACAAGTATTTGGGTATGTCGGAAGCATTAGGCATCAATACTGCTGACATGAAACAATCGTTGAGGGAACGTTTCTTTGGCCGCCTGAATAAGGTGCTAAGCAGTCTTCTGTCAGGCGGAAACAAGGTGCGCGCCTTCAACGGTTGGGTCATGCCGGTTTTGATGTATTCTTTTGGCATACTCAAATGGACTCAGACAGAACTTGATGCCCTTGATAGGAAGGTCCGCGTACTGCTGACCGCAAATCGGATGCATCACCCACGGTCGTCGGTGATGAGACTGTATATCCCGCGGAAGTGTGGGGGTCGTGGCTTCTTAAATGCTAAGACCCTGCACAACCGTGAGGTATGCAGTCTCAGGGAATACTTTTTAGAAGCCGACGTGGGGATGCACCGAGATGTGGTCTCAGTCGACAAGGGACTTACCCCGCTCTTCTTGGCTAACGAGAACTGGCGCAAGCCTGTAGTATTAGACACTAATGACCGCAGGGAGGTATGGCAGAGCAAGGAGCTTCACGGACGCTTTTACCGGGCGTTACATGGACCCGATGTAGACTTCTTAGCGTCCGTATCCTGGCTCCGTTTTGGTGACCTCTTTGGGGAAACCGAAGGTTTTGTCTGTGCAATAATGGACGAAGTTATGATGACGAATAACTACCGGAAACACATTGTAAAGGATGGCACGGTGGACATATGTCGGGCATGCCACCGTCCGGGAGAATCGATCCGACACATTGTTTCTGGGTGTTCTCGTCTGGCTAACGGAGAGTACTTGCATAGACACAACCTTGTTGCCAGGATTATCCACCAGCAACTTGCTTTGAAATACAACCTTGTTGAATCAGAAGTGCCATACTTTATGTATGCGCCCGACCCAGTTCTCGATAATGGTAATATCACGTTGTATTGGGATCGACCTATCATCACTGACAGGACTATTGTTGCCAATAAGCCTGACATTGTGTTGATAGATCGATTGGAGCGTCGCGCAATGATTGTTGATATAACGGTCCCGCATGACGAGAACCTCGTGAAAGCAGAGAAAGATAAACAATTCAAGTATCTAGATCTGGCTCGCGAGGTTGTCGACATGTGGGACGTGAGTACAGCAGTCATTGTGCCGATAGTCGTGTCGGCCAATGGCTTAATAGCCAAAAGCTTCGACCAACATCTACGGAGTCTTTCGCTTGGCAGTTGGATCAAGGGCTTGATTCAGAAAGCAGTACTTCTGGACACGGCACGTATTGTTAGGAGGTTCCTCTCTCAAGAGCCCTGACCACCGGTAGACCGGACCCTGTTCCCGATGCCAGTGGGCTACTATTTTTTATATTTTTAAATGTTTTTGTTTATAATTTTGTAAAAATATTTAAAAATGTAAAATGTATGTTTTAAAACAAATAAAGGAGATAATAATACAAATTATGAAGGACGGGACGGTGGACGTGTGTTGGGCATGCCACTGTCCGGGTGAGTCCATCAGACATATTATTTCTGGTTGTTCTCGTCTGGCTAACGGCGAGTACTTGCACAGGCACAACCAAGTAGCCAGGATTATTCACCAGCAACTTGAAATATAAACTTGTGGAATCTGAGGTACCGTACTACAAGTATGTGCCCGACCCAGTTCTCGAGAAAGGCCATGTCACGCTGTACTGGGATCAGTCTATCATTACTGACAGGACTATTGTTGCCAATAAGCCTGACATAGTGGTGGTAGACCGATCAGCGCGCCGCGCAATGATAGTCGATGTTACCATCCCGCATGACGAAAACCTCGTGAAAGCTGAGAAAGAGAAACAAATAAAATATCTTGACTTGGCTCACGAGGTTGTCGATATGTGGAATGTGGACTCGGCTATCATTGTGCCGATTGTCGTAACGGCCAATGGCCTTATGGCCAAGAGCCTCGACGAACATCTGTCGAAGCTCTCACTTGGCGGTTGGATCAAGAGTCAGATTCAGAAGGCAGTACTCCTCGATACGGCCCGCATTGTGAGGAGGTTCCTGTCTCTGCAGCCCTAACCACCGGTAGCTTGGACCCTGCTCTCGTTACCTGCTGAAACCTGTTTTTTATATTTTTAAATGTTTTTTGTTATTTTTTTGTAAGAAATATGTAAAAATATAAAAGATAAGAGTATAAATGAATAAAGGACATAATAATACATTTATTTGTCAGAATATTGTTACAAAGTTGTTACTTGGTTATAAAAGTTCATAATATTCTGCCGTTTCCGGCGTACAAATACATTTTCAGGGTTTTCGTTAGTTTTAAGAGTACATTGATTTAAATAAATTAGGATAACATTCAAATTAAATAAATATTGGTCAAATAGGTATGAAATGTCAAAAAGATTATATTAGAAATGTCAAAGTGAATTTAATTATTTCATAATATTTAGGTCAACTTTTCATTCATAAAATCATTAGACGAGTAGTAGCATTTATTTAAGAGATAATCGAATAATTTACATTTAATTGTTGGACCTTTAACATCCTTAATAATATCATTAATGAGAAAGTAAGTTGGTTTGTTACGTTTTCCTGCTTAAACCACTAAACCGATCATCCTGAAATTTTGCATATACGTTGTCAGGTGTTTGAGCTTTTATCTAAACGGTATTTTTTATCCCGCAAAAAATTCTGTTCTCGTGGAAAACCACAATGACCTTCTTATGATAATACATGGTGCCACGTGTGGGAGCCAGCTATCATCAAATTCTAAATTAATGCAAGTGAAGCCGCGGGCAAAAGCTAGTAAACGATATTTCTCAGAAGGATGGCTTCTAAATTAAAGAAAACTTTCTGGAAATACTCTCCCAATATCAGCTCCATTCTACTCAAAAATATCTTGTGACGAGTCGATTTTATCTCAGGGTAAGGTAAAACGTTTGAGATGTCGATCGTACAGCACACATGCCGCCAACATATTCGAGCACCTTGTGAAAGATGGCGAATTGTTTCCCATTCACAGGACACTGACTTCTAGCCTCCGTCAAAATTGGTTGTCTACGGGCGGCGCGGGGAAATAATTTTGTACAAGACAACACTTTACGATCCAAAAATCACAGTAAACTTTCTTTTTGGATTTGATTTGGATAGGCACTGCAAAAAAAAAAAAAAAAAAACTATGATACTGTTACGAGGGTGTAGGATAAATTAAAACACTACCAATTAAATACTAAAAATCTTTATTCAACGATAAACACTTAAACTTAATCACAAATACACAACTGATCACTATTCACTTAGTTATCGCACTAGTAGTTCACTTCGATCGCTTGGACGTGTAGCCAATACATGACTGGCTGCTCCCGCAAACCCGTCAGCTATTTATATGGCCAACCAATATCTTCGAGAAACTTCCACAATGTTCTTGATACTTTAAGCAGTACCATAGGGCAACCCATCCTTCCAGAAAGTTCGACAACCTTCTTGAATCTTCTACATACTTATTTAGTCGAACCCAGCCTTCGTGAAAGTTCTACGACTTTCTGCAACTTTCTAGACATTTCCATCACGGGACATTCTAGGATTATTGTCGAATCTTCTAGTCATACTGGATAATTCTAGAACGTAATCATAGAATGTTCTCGTAAAGCAGACAACGTAACACGGGCAGTGTTACGTCGTCTGCTTAGACATGCTCGTCCCGAGCATCGTTATCCCGTAGTATCAGGCCAATCTGTTTACATCATGTTCAATCTTAGGAGCAACTCTTGGACCCTTCTGTATTCGGTAGGTGATATCGTTGTTCCTGGTTACGACTCGGTCCATCCCATTTGCTAACAATTTCGGAGACTTCCTCTTGCTGCGCACTAGGTTATGCAACCACACCAGTGAATTCTCGTCGAACCCTCTACTGTTTGCCTTCCGGTCATAACGGGTCTTCATCTTCTCAGGCATCTGTTGGCCGTATTGTCTGATATGCTCTAGACATCGTCTAACTTGTTACGCAAGTCATTTGCATAATCTATTACACTGCGTGAAGCATCAGGGGGAATTTCAGTGATTAAATCTGCAGGCAGGTGTACTTCTCTTCCAAAGTTCGCTAAGGCTGGTGTCACAGTCGTATATTCGTGGACTGCACTACGGTAGGACAGAAGAAGCGGCCGAATGTGCTTGTCCCAATCCCTTTGCCTGCTTTCCACGACTTTTGTCAGATACCTCTCCATTTGGTTAAAGCATTCCATCAGATTGTGGGTGGTAAGAGGTGGTTCTGTTTTCGTGGGTACCCATCAATCGGCAAGTCTCCTGAAACACTTGCGATTCAAAATTTCATCCTTGATCGCTGTGAATTTCTAAGGGTAGGTACTCCAAAACAACAGAACACTTCCTGAACCAATTTATCTGTGACTGTTGTAGCTTCTTGGTTAGGAATGGCCAACACTTCTGGCCACTTTGTATAGTAACCCATGACAAACATGTAGTACTTTTTCTCAATCAGTTGGGGTTAACTGTTTTAAAATTCAGTTGCAAATATTGACCTATATGTACAAACAAACATACAAAGTCACCTCCAAATCACCAACCACCATAAAGGTGGACAATTATAATGTATAGCTTTTCATTCATCCCCTGTCACCGTGGAAAACTCCTAAAATACCTTAATTAAAACACCGCGTAGCTTAAGGAATGTTTTATATGACGGATCAGTGACAGACTGGTTTAAGGTTCCATGGGTCACTGGGGGACTTCGTTCCTTGACCCAGTTCACATGGCCCAAGGGCTCCCAAGCAGTAGAAGGTTACTGAAGCCATTAACGAGTGTATTGGGATTTATAAAATTAGGTATTTTTCCTTGATCAATTAATTATTATATTTTAATGTTATACGCGTATTTTTCCATGAGTAGCAAATAAGCGTGCTTGAAATAATTATGCATATTATTGAGATGTAAGAGAAAAATAATTTAAATAATCTAAGAAATATATGCTCATGTTTTTTTTTACCATAGGTTCAACTGTGAGAAAAACAATCTAAAGCAGATGCTCAATTCATTTTTATTCTCTAAGGTCGATAAAATTTAGGGAACACCTCATCATAAATACTACACACCCTTTTAAAATACACGGTGTAAATGACCTCATCACTAAGCCGTCAACCAGGCATTCTGTACATGAAACTTAGTAACTTTACGCAAAAAATATTGCTCGAAAACGACTTTTTTTTGGGGGATGTAAAATCATGTTTTGTGGTAGAACTCAATGTAACACACTCAAAACATTATGCTGATGGATGAATTGAATAGTACGGGGGTCGTGGAGGTGTTTAAAGTAAAAATCTTACATTAAAAACTTGTATTTAAAAACATACTTGTCAAAAAGTTGGAACTTTGACCCCTAATATCTCCGTAAGTAGAAGGTTCCTAGGTATGGTGTAGAACAAAAAAATTATCGCAATGACAGGGAGAACCAGTGCCTTTTGGCTTCGTTAAGAGGTGTTTACACCCTTTATATCCGTAGTTTGTCCTAACCCCCTGTATTTAAAACAAAATTACCTGGTAGAAGCCGACCAATCGACGTATTTACGTTACGTTTACATCGCGCACTCTGGCTAGGGCCTCAGATCCTTAAATCTACTAAGTAGGTACACTTGATAAGAGAAATTTGTCGGATTACATATTAGTCACGTTCGTTATGAATATATAAATGCCTTTTGCCAATTTCGTAAAATGGCAGACAGGTGTAAGAATTTATAGAAGTTTGTAGCGACAGCAGAATGTTTGAAGAATGTTCGTAACTTCGGCCTACCGCCTACGGCATTGTTGCTTCGCTACGGTAAAGGCGGTTTAGGATATTGCGTGGGTGACTGGTATTTCGGACATTGCCTCTTCCAAGGCTTTTTAGATACGTTAAACAAAGTTCCCAAAAATCTCAGGTTATATCCAGGTCACACGCTACAAAATACTCCAATCCTGATTTGATAAAAACATATTTATTTGATTCATACAAAAACAATATTTTCAATCAATTACATCTAAGAAGTACCAAGTAACATATTTCTAAGCATAATTGATTAATACATAGTATTTATATTTTCTTCGGGAATAAGAAAACACTAGGCAAAAAATGCTATCTTCAGGTCCATTCCCTTGTTCCACTTAATAATTATAAAATGAAATTATGTCACTAATCACTATACCTACATCAAAACCATTACACATTGTACTGTTTACATACAGTACTGAATTAAATGAATAATAGGTAAATATCTACATGAATAAGTAAATAATACTACGTGTGGTTGCATTTTACTCTCTGAATCATTTATGAATAATAGTCTGAGTTATGAATGTGGTTAGCCAATAAGACAATAAATAAATATAAGACAATGTACCAACGTTGATATAAATAACAATAATAATTGTGCGCGTAATAAAACTGCGCTGTTTGCACTTTGATAAAAACAAAATGGCCGACGCGTGCAACTTGCTGATTTGATATTTTTATATTGCTTTGTAAGTGCAATGCATTGATAACAAATTATCACTGTGTAATTTGTGCTTTAAATGAATTGTATAAAATTTACCAAGTTCGATTGCGTTTGAATGATAATTGAATAAATTAAAACAAGATACCTGGAGGATAAGATTTTCATAATTTTGAAAACTAAACTAAACTAAAATGATTGAGATTTCAAAATATCTGCAAGGTAGATTCTGAGCTATTCATTAATAATAATAGGTCAAAAATTTTCGCTCAAGCGAGATCTAAGATTATTCATAGCATTCAAAGGAATCTCGCAATCTTAACACCCTTTGAACTCTCACTTTTAATAATTACATCTTAGTTGTAATGAGTTGGACTTATTTCTAACAATGCCTTAATTAATTTTTCACATTAAGAAATCCTAAAATAATATAGCGTGGGTAGTCCCACAATTTTGCCGGGAAGCTTGGAAGCCACCGCAAACGCTCGGTTTTGTCAGTGTTAGTTCAGTACTCCAATTTAAGAGCAAAATTTCTTACCTTTTGGCGCCTTATTAAAGAGTAATTCTAGGAAATTTCTACCTGTTTTTACCGGTAAGCAACAATGTAGTCTTATAATAGGTCTTTACCTATGAAATTGCCGTATTGCAGTACAGACTTTTTCAAACAAAAAAAAGTTTTGATTGGCTATGAGTTCTAAATTCAAATTAATTTTGTTTTAAAAATATGACATTCTATTTACAAAATCAGTCTTTTGTTTATTCATTAGCGTTGTATTTTCATTACATTTCAACATTTTTCCTCATAATGGATACTTTGAAATTTCGTGTAATTATGGAATATGAGTTCCGTCGTGGCACCAACGCGGCACAAACGACCCGTAACATCAACGACGTTTACGGAGAGAACTGTACAAACGAACGCACAACCCGTTATTGGTTTGCTCGGTTTCGTTCTGGGAATTTTGACTTGAAAAATGAACCTCGTGGTCGTCCGGAAACTTTGGTCAACAATGATGAATTAAAGGTGATTGTTGAAGCTGATGAAACTCAATCTACAGCTGAGCTGGCAGCAGCTTTTGATGTTAGCATTAAAACAATATTGGTCCATTTGCGACAGATTGGCAAGATAAAAAAGCTTGATAGATGGGTGCCCCACGAACTTAACGATCGCCAGCGCAACGTACGCGTCGAGACTTGCCTTGCGCTGCTTAACAGGCACAGAAATGAAGGAATTTTGAACCGAATTGTTACGTGCGACGAAAAATGGATTCTTTTTGACAATCGAAAGCGCTCAGCAAGTTGGTTAGATCCTGGTTCGGTACCAAAGCAATGTGCAAAACGAAAAATGACCCCTAGAAAGGTGATGGTCACAGTTTGGTGGTCTAGTGCTGGTGTGATTCATCATAGCTTTTTACAAAACGGCGAGAGCATTACTGCAGATGTGTACATTGAAGAACTGACCACAATGATGGCGAAACTCGCACGTCTGCAACCAGCTTTGATCAATCGGTCGTCTCCACTGCTACTTCACGACAACGCGCGGCCCCATACTGCACAACAGACCGTCTCTAAGCTGCATGAGTTGGGTTTGGAAGCTCTCCCTCATCCGCCATACTCACCAGATCTTGCGCCTTCCGACTATTACTTTTTCCAAAATTTGGACAACTTTTTAGCGGGAAAAAAATTCAATTCCCGAGAGGCAGTACAAAACGCCTTTGAAGAGTTTGTTGTCTCCCGTCCAGCTGATTTTTTCAAGAAGGGCATCCATAAACTGCCACAGCGTTGGCAAAGATGCATTGATTGCAGGGGTGATTACTTTGAATAAAAGAAATAAACAAGTTCGAAAAAAAAAATACTTTAACTTTTTTCAAACAAAACGGCAATTTCATAGGTAAAGACCTAATATTAAAAGCTTCAAGTGAACCATATTTTAAGGGTAGGTACTTGTAGTCATGCTAGCGAAGGAGGTGGCGGAACGTGAGAGGGAGAGAACCTCACGTCCCAGCCGCCGCGGGAGACGCCCCGGGAGTCGGGGGGCAACCAGTGGCCCCCGGCCACCGTAGGCGCGAGCCTGTGGACGGTGAGTAATGGGCTAGCTCACCGTCCGTCCGTCTTATGACCTCAGGCCGTGTAGACGGCGCGTACGTGTTCCACGAGCGCCTCAAGGAGATGTCAGCAAACCGGAAGGGGTCCGAGAGGGCCGATGCCTGCCAGGGCTGCGGGTTGTTCGAAAGAGATACCGTGGCCCTGGAACACAAAGGGCGAAGAAGGAACATGGGTGGGTTTTAGTCAGAACAAGTCTGACACTCCCTCCCGCTCCGCCCAGAGCGGGAGAAGTCATTTGATGATTTCCCATCCGGAAAAAAAAAGGGTAGGTACTTGTATTAACAAGGTTCTCGTCATGTTAATTGCTAACTTCCCCCAATTTTAGTTCTGGGAATTTGTCAACGTGCTAAACTTTGATATCACTAGAAGATTCCATTTGACCTTTTCTTGCTACCATCTACACGAAAAGGATGTCCTAGTGATCACTTTCACTTTGGCTACGAACTTTATTATTTTGTGAGTCTTGCTAAGAGGTATCGTTATCTCCAGTAACTGGATTGTGGAGGTCTAATAAGCAGTCGCTCCATGTAAAGCAGTGGTATTCAGCTGCAACCTATGATATTTGAAGACGACCCCATAAGCCATTTCCAAATATGTAGTTTGGAAATGGCTTATAGGTAGATGATGATATTGTTTGAGTTCAGTAGGGCCAAGGTGACTACTATAATATACACCGTGTAAATCACCTCATCAACCAAGCATTCTGTACATGAAACTAAGTAACTTTACGCAAAAATTATTGCTGGGAAAAGCCTTTTTTTTGGGGGTGTTAAATCATGTTTTGTGGTAGAACTCAATGTAACGCACTCAAAACATTGTGCTGATGGACGGATTGAATAGTACGGGGGTCGTGGAGGTGTTTAAAGTAAAAATCTTACATTAAAAACTTGTATTTAAAAAAATACTTGTCAAAAAGTTGGAACTTTGACCCCTAATATCTCCGTAACTAGAAGGTTCCCAGGTATGGTGTAGAACAAAAAAATGATCGCAATGATAGGGAGAACTAGTGCCTTTCGGCTTCGTTAAGAGGTGTTTTACACCCTTTATTGGCGTTTTTTTGGCAATCGAAAGGTGTTGAAAGTGGCCAAGTTGTACAGACCAACACCTCATGATGAGAATGATGAGATCGTGTGACATAAGTCGAGTGTGTAATAAGACGTCGACTCATTGCCACGCTAGGCATCATACACCGTTTTCCACTTATTGTTTGTATAATTTATTTGTTTATGTTTCACTCTCAGGTCAAAATTCACAGAAATTCAAGACTGGTGAGGTCAGTAACCTGGTCACAAAAAAAAAAGACTTTCTCTATAGTAGGTATGACTTATTGTTACAAAACTACTAAAAAGTTTTGATGCTTCTTGTTTTCCGATTCCCCGGGACATTCGTTTACGTAATTCAGCGAAAATATAAGGTAATACCAATATTTTGTTGTAATTTTCCTGTTATAATGGATTTTCATAGCTAGTTTGTCAATTGATTGCTGAGTAAAAGCTCTCTCCCGCATTTATGGCTGTTGTAAAATAGAGGTGAACTTTTCGTGTGTTTTTATAAGAACCATTGAAATGAAATGAAGTTTTTTTTGCAAATAGGTTTACAAACACTATAATATATAATTAACTATATATTATTTCAATAATTTTATCATGTACCAGACCTTATTAGTGATGTTTTTCGGATAGTACAGGCGTGCGTAAATCGCCAGATGTAGGAACGTGAACGAACCAAAACGAGTATATTAGGATCAGCAGGTGCCGTTATGTTGCTTCTGTGTACCCCCATGGGAAAGGTTAGCTTATGTAATAAGAATAAAATATTCCGAGTCACAGGACCAGAACGAAGTTAATAACTACTCCACGCCATGTGCTGTAGTCCTCGAACGTCTGCACATTATTACAATAATAGTTATTGTGACTTGTGTTTAGTCGATCGAACGATAACTCCGCCTCGGGTAACGGTTGCTACGAGTAAACTATTGTTGTGCTTATGGAGGCAATCCCAAAAATACCGGGCCCGACTAAGTAAAATCTATGTTTCCACTTTTAACTCGATGTACATTTTCAAAAACTGTGCTTTATTGCCCGGGACTTTTGCCTAACACGACTGACACATCTTCGCAACTCCATTTTGTTCTACAAGGTGTTGTTTTGCATCCTCGTCAAATTCAAGGAGGTAACAATGCTAATGATTCTCGTCCCGAATCAATAATAAAATGGGTAGGTAATTTTTATTTTTTTTCATATTTACGGAAATTGGTAATTTTGAACCACCCTTGTTTTAAACACGGGCCGTCTGATTCTCGCCCTATAACTGCGTTTCTACATATACAAACAATCTTAAATGTTTACTCGATAATTTCTTATTCCCTAAACCACGTTAAGGGGGTTATTCTGAAATATTGACAAACTCAAACAACCAAAAATCTCAGCAGTTTTTAATAATTAACTTGGTACCCTATTTTTAATTGATTATTGATGTCTTTTGTGACAACCTTCTGAATTTTGACGAGATTGCAAAACAACACCTTGTATTTTGATACGTCAGGGAGTATTTCTGAGACCGCCCTTGCTTCGTACTATGTATGTAGTATTGTCTACCTTATATTATATTTTACAATTTGTTTTGATAATTTAAAGTTAACATAATATTCATATTTTACCTGACACAAACGGGTCCCTAGAACAGTGACATCCTATTTACATAAACCATAAATTAGGAAACGCTATAAATATTTAAGGTTGACTAAGCTAACGTTATAACTCGGGGGTATAGGATTAATTTTATAAAGAAAACGTAAGTAACTAAAATTAATGGGTACCCTCAAATTTTTACATCTATCGATTGGAAAGTGACTCTGACGATACTAATTTCATCTCAATAATCAAGGGCTCGCTGGCTAATTTCCTTGTTAACCGCCGAATTCGTAAGATGCAGCTCGGTGAAGCGATGGTTCGATTCCGGGTTTATTATTGAGTAAGCATTATTGAGTTCTTTTTTTTTTGAAAGTACTCTTTGCATTATTTGAAACGAATTCAATGTTGTAGCAGTGTAACATTTTAAAACTAGAGGGGTTAGCACATAGTGACGCGGTCTGTACTGTTACTGATAAAATCCAAGGCCTGCCTGGATTTAATGGTCGCAAGCGCTACTAAGTGTCGGAAAAAGTGTTATCGGGTTTTTTCTTTATTGTTTTTCCCCGTAGAGGCCCTGAGTCTGAATTTGTACTTGATGGGTTTTAATAATCGTCTCCTATTAGATGGGGGACTTAATCATAACTGACGAAATAAGGAACTACTACATCTCTAGCTCTTACCCCGTAGAGAAAACTGGCGTAATAATATCTTATATTTTGTATGTTTCTAAGAAAGTACTTTGCAGGGATTTTTCCTGTGCCATGGTTGCGAATACAAACATTCAAAATCATATACTCAAACAGCCAGACCCGGAACAACTACCTCAAATATTTGTTTCGTGCGGGAATCGAACTTGCGGCACGCAGTGCAGCATCCAATCGCACAGCCATTACACCAACCGTGCCGTAACAAGATCCTAGGATAAGCTATGTCAAAATTATTAAGTTCGCATATTTCTATTTTTCGGTGTCAGTATATTTAGTTCGGGAGTATCATCATATTATTTTTTGTTGCCAGCAGCCTTGTGGTTTTATTTTATAGGTGTGCCAATGAAATGAAGGGCTCATGGGACTTTCGTTCTAAGGTCAGTAAAACCGACTTTTCCCTAGGTGTATCAGGTTTACATATATGTGAAGTTTGCCACGATCCATTAGGGCTGTAACTGTGTGTCTGTTTGTCAACATATACCATAATTACACGGCCTAGGATTTTATTTAGCCTTTCTTTGTTTGTTTCAGCATCTAAAGTAGAGGGAGCATAGTGGAGTGCAGAGAATATTGGCAAGAGATAGTTAGCTATAATGATAAGCTTGAGAAGAAGACACTTTAGCTTTATTGCTGAACAAATGATTTTATAATGGATAAACGATCAAAACCTTTTTATGGTTAAAGTTTGATTGAGTTTTTGAAGACAATTCGGACTAGAGGGATATTTATTTTATTTTAGTAAAAACTCGTATTAGAAAATCTCGAATGAAGCATTGATACTTTTTCAATGAGAGTAATATCGTGATAGGTATAATACGTAATTTCTCTAATCAAATAAAGACAGATTTCGACCCCCGCACTGGGACTATACTTTCTACTGTCTCTGCATATTATTATGATGCAAAAAAAACATCATCCCTCCCAAAAGTATTCCAAAAACCGAATCAATTAACATTAAATGTTACTGTCCCACTAATTGCATTAAAACAGACATTTCTCACAAAAAAAAACCTTTTGTCTACCACCCCTTTCGGCATCCATTTAGTTGATTGTATTTTTCACCCTTTTTAATTCGATTATTAAGCAATCATAACCGCAGGCGCGTCCCTTAGGACCGGGGGACCAAAGCGGAGGAACCTTGCCAGGCAGGGCCAGGATTGCTAAATTATATTTCTCAATTTTCCTAATATTCTAATATTTTGATGAAGAAAAATAAGTTTTCCAAAATTTTTCGCTATTCTGTTTTTCAAAAACAGAAATTAAAAAAACTATGTTTTTCACGAAATAGGTCCATGCCTATTAAAATACATAAAATAATAGTGGATGACAATAAAATGCACTAAGACGTTATCAACTTATCAGAGTAACTTTTTCTGCAACATTTTATTAGTGGGTGGAAATACTTTTCATGTCTCTTCATTATTAAAAAAAAAAAAATGATGAACCACTAACGATTTTCCCCTAAAAGAATTCTACCACGATAATGAAAAAAAAAAATACCCCCAATCTATCAACATTGGCGAAGAGGACCAGGGTAGCAGAGGTGTGGGGGAGTGCGGCGCCGGCGGCGGAGGGGACATAGGTCGGCGTCGCGCGGCCCTCCGACATTCCCTCAGTGTCCGCGCCACAGCTCGCACGTCGCACGCAGCGCCAAGTTAACTCGCACGCGGTCTATCGTAACTAATTGTTTAATAAATAAACGTTATCAATTGTTATCAGTGTTAAAGATGGTGCTTTCCGATTTCTTGACGGAGACCAGAAGGCGATGGCTTAAGGTGAGCTTTTGTGTTATTGTTTTTTATTTTGTTTAGTTTTCCGAAATGGTAATATTTTTGTTTATTATTTTTTTATTGTGAGATACTTTTTTTAAAATCAATTTTCTAGATAAGTAGTGTTCTTCCAAGTAAACTAGTATCAATATGAATAAAGTTAGATTATGATTAATTTTCATTGGTTTTCGGTACATGTAAACACTACATTATTAAATCGGCATCCTATGCTTAATTTGTGTTATGTGATGTTATATAAATTATAAGCAAATGTGTTATTCTTATCAGACAGTTGGTGTTGACTCTCACTCTATGTAAAGAGATAGTTGATACTACATATTATTACACTTTCACTGTTTATAACGTGTGTCTATACAGATAACGGCTGAAAAATATTGTGAATATCATATAGCTTTAGTACTTTCTTCTTCTTTGCTTGTAAACAATCTCTACTTTCAGTATAGAATCCTCCTTTAAGGAGTGATTTAACAGACGGAAGAAATCAATTAATGCATAAAGTTTGGCGGCAAATTATCTTTTTTACCGAAGGTGTTTGGTTTCCTATTGGATCCTTATTATTTCTCTCTTAAGCTTATTGTACCTTCACGCTATATGTCATTATAAGGAGCTTAGGTACTACTGGAAAAGGCAAGGTGGATGACACCGGTGTTTTCTGAAAGTATTCCTCGGATCCGCATTACTTATTATACAAATTACAACACAAATTGTCTAGCAACAAGTGAAAAACCTGCTACATTCATCATGAACATGTCGAATTTAGCACGAAACTAAGCAAACACTGGATATGCCGCTCCTCTAAACAAACCGACGATATTTCGTTCAACCACAGTGTCGATGGACACAATCTATGTACATTATATATGTACTACACTATATACTACTATGCTACGTATACTATGTGTTAGGTTAACAGTGCTTATGAACAAGACCCTAGGTATTCGACTCTTTTACAACAATAGTAGAACCATTTATCATATGACTTAGCCCACGTTCTATTGCAGTCCACTTTTGGAAATAAATTCTTCTTCCAAAGTCAAAACTCTAGGCAACTAAATTATCAATATTAATTACCATTTGAGTTTTAAGACTAGTAGATGATACAGTATCTTTCACTGCATCACTTTGTCCAGATAAACTTTTAGTTGTTAATGCATAGTTGCATACAAAAGATTACGGTAAATCAAGCTGGGTCAGCTTTACGGTATGGTGGTCAGCTGATTTCACAACCTCTCCATGTTATGGGTAAGGCCATTACAGTATTCATGTTCTTTATCTACCAACATTGTCCCAAACATAAGGTCAAGTCTAAATCTAAATTGCATTGTCATGACACACCTATTATAAATCAAGCAATTAAAACATTAAAAGGACAAGACGTGTACACGCAAAAGCCATAACTCAATTATAAGGATTCGTTCCCATCTTGCCAAATTGGAGCCTATGTTGTAACCCAAACATAGCGCCATATGTACTTGTGTACAATGATAGTAGTGTATGTAAATGATTACCAAACGAGCTGATAACGATGCAGACGTGTTTCGACGTAGTATCTGTGGTAGTATAGACATCGTCGCGGTGATACTACGGCGCGGCGCGGCGCGTACGGACGAACGGTCTTTGTTGACTGATTGTAGTAATGACTCGGAGAAGATGCTCGTTTGGTGAGACTGTTTGCCTTTTAATCCATTGGTAAATATTGCGGTGGAGTGTTAATTATCAGGCCTGTAAGCCCCAAATGGTGAGGCGTGTAGCTGTTGTCCACTCACATTTCGCCAAACATGTTTATGTACGGGACAATCCTATTTAATTTATGACGATATTATAATTTAGGAAAAACTTACCTAATTAAAACATTGATGACATGAACAGTTAGTTAGTGAAGCTATGAGTTTAAGCACTTATCAAAACAATGTTCTGAAACGTAGAAGAGAGAGAAAAAGAAGGCAAACCCCTTCTAAAACATTTTATACCTCTATGGACCGAATTACAGGCAAACTTTTAAACATACAAATTAACACCCCTCTATCCCACACATAAGTTTTCTACAAACATCAATCTTGCATCGGCAAACGAACGGTTTAGCGAGACGTAGGACGTCTCGTATCGTGGAAATTATCTGTTTGAACAAGTTCTTAGTGGAATTTGTTTGATCAAACAAAGAAAATCTTCACTTCGTTCTGATACCGTTATAAAGACATTATATTAGACGGTAAACTGAAAAATAATCCCTTGTTTGTTATGTATAGTTTGCAATTTGTCGTTTCATCCGATACGAATTTATTGGGAAAAGTGTTCAAATTGCTTGTTGATGCATCATGCTCAAAAGCTCCAGCGGTTCTCATTATCTAATCAAACTTAGAAACAAGAACATATTGATTACTTTCTCTTCCTCGAATTAGACAACTGCTGGACATTCCCAGAAAGCATTTTAATAGCCCAGATGTAACCAATGTGGTCGAGCAGTCTCCTAGTTACTCATGAGAGCCTAGTACATTCGTAGTTCAAAGTTGAGTAGGCAACCTGATTAAATACCATTTGCTACTTACTATCTGGGCATAATTTATTCTCAATATCTGTTAAACATAAGTATGAATTATTTAATTATATGTCGGTAATGTTAATGTACTTTACGCAAACAATAATGTTGATAATAAATTATTGGAGAGTAACGTTTGTTCCATCCGCCATGATTGTTATGGGAGTGTGCCAAATGTCAAGTCTTTAAGATAAAAGTGTTTGTTTTGTTTTGGAATGATTATGGTAATAATGCTTGAACATGGATGTTTATGAATTAAGGGGAAAACATCTTGGGGTTTAGGTATGTTGGTGAAACCTGATATCGTTCCTTAAATGTAGCTAACATCGAATGAATGGCAAAGTTTCAGTATTTACGCCGCGAGTTTGCCCTGTGACCTTTACCTACCACGTTTTAAAAACATTTTACCGGTATGAATTTTTCATATGGATTCCTTCAAAACTTTCTAGGACATTTCCCCCGACTACGTTTCAAAAGATTGTTCAAAATTTATCGAAATTTTTGTTTTCTCTTTAAAGTTGTAAACTGCGTATGATGTTACAGGAACAATTTACAATTACCGAGTTTTTGTGTGTTAATTATTTTACCTTGTTATAAACATTTAGGTAAAATGTTAACCTGGTTTCATTAATGAAAATTGTTCTCTAAGATATGTGAGATGATATTCAAGTATGGTATCTCAGGATTTACCTTACTTACATACTTTTCTATATTATCCTTTTGACTTACAAAGTTAATGTTACTAGGTTACTTTTTTTTTTCGGATGGGAAATCATCATATGACTTCTCCCGCTCTGGGCGGAGCGGAAATGTCAGACTTGTACTGACTAAAACCCATCCATGTTCCTTCTTAGCCCTTTGTGTTCCAGGGCCACGGTATCTCTTTCGAACAGTCCCGCAGCCCTGGCAGGCAAGATATATGTATACCTTACAGACTAACATACAAATACGTATTAAGAACACAGCATCAGGATAGATAACATAAAATATTGACACTAGTAACTAATTATTGCTAGATTATGCTTTTATGCTTATTTTCTTGAATCACACACTTCTTATAGAGCTTTTAACAACGTTTACGTAATTTTTCCCATTATTTTCTTTGATATTTGCATAAAAAAACTTTTGAGGGACAAAAGTGTGTTAATACAATTTATTATAACGCTAAATCTCGAAGGGTAAGCACAAACAGAGGGTACAAAACGTTTAGATGCGTCGGAGTGTCAGACTTGTACTGACTAAAACCCATCCATGTTCCTTTTTAGCCCTTTGTGTTCCAGGGCCACGGTATCTCATGTTACTAGGTTACCTCAGTCCAAAAGTTTTTCTTCGAAATCTCAAATCCACGTCTTTTCTAGATTTTTCCATTAGGTTTTAATATTCCTCAGAACTCAAGAGCTTTTGATGTCTTTAATATTCATATTTAGAAACTTATTTAAAATACGAAGATGTTAACTTCTAAAAGAAAAATAGAAATAACCTTTTTAGTTTTCTTCTTCGTGTATAGCTCATAAAGTATTTAGTTTTTCATATTGAAGTATATGTAGAAAGGTTCCATAATTTAATAGAGACACTCGTGCGTCTACAAAGAAAAAACAATGTAAAAATAAGTCCGCCTTCATTTTTAATGTCGTTAATTAAATATCATTTCAATTTGTTTGAAAAAATGTAAGAAAGCTGGATTATCTCTAAAATAGAACATTTTCGTTAAACATTGCCTAATGGACTGAATCCTAAATTAATATTTTCTAAGGCCCTTAGAAACGATTTAGGTATTTCAACAGTTTCATGGTAGCATTAAATGGTTTAACTCTAAAGTATTTGTTCAATTTATTTTTCTAAAAGATACTAGATTATTTGCACTTGAAACAGTTATTTCATTCTCGGCAGTGAGGACCAGATCTGAAATTGTTGCTTCTGAACTGAAATGTTATTGGAAAACGCTTTCGATAAGTTCAATAAATAAATACATTCAATAGTTTTTATTTGTACTAATACAATAATAGAAGGCATTAACCGAAATCACTCACATTTTTGGCTTGGTTTATTTAGTTTCTATTTTTTTAGTGATCAAACAATCTCGTCTGGATGTAGATTGTAGGACATCGAACTTCGCAAAAACCTTTAAATACATCAAATATATTCGAGTTAACTAACAAAAAGATCGTTGAAACTTAATTCACAAATTTAAAGCTGCCCGCTGGCAGACTGGCAGCTTTCAATTTCAATCTAGTTCACGTATTACACAATTTAATTAGCAAGATCTTTTGAGAAACAAAATTACTTTTCAATAATCTTTGCATTAATGATGTTGTTTACTTTGCTTCATTTTTCTTTACAAAACTTTCAGCGAAGCCTTGTAAATTTGTTGCCACAAATTTTTTCTTCTTTTTTTCCAAACTTTGGAAGTTTTTTCGAGTTAGTAGGTATTCGCTATACATTAATTAGTAAACAATGAAAGCAGTAAACAATGATGTTTTGACAGCCGAACTTCATCCTTGGTGCGAGGTTGTTGCTGAACTTCCATTTTATTTGTTACCACATAACTTAGGTACTTGGTAGCCCAGTTGTGTCGGCTTGGACTCGTGGTGTAGGCCGTGGGTACGAATCCAGGGAGGCGCGTAACCTTATGTATTTTTTTTAATCGCTGCTCTCAAAACGGTGAAGGATAAAATACCTACCGACGAAACCGAAATGTCCTATAATCACGTATTCGTAGACATGAGACATCCACCCACCTGCACTGGGCCCACGCGGTGGGTTACGGCACAATCCCTCCCACAGAGAGGACCCTTGTGTCCCAGCAGTGGTAAAGTCATAAGCTGATTATTTTCATGACTCAGGAGGAGTCAGTGGGAAGCTCCTCTCTGACTAACTAATGTGCATATTCTGGTAAATTTTGCAACGTCAATGGATACATTGTTTATTAATTTGAGGACAACTACGTAAGTATATTTCCTTGTCTGCTTAAGGAAAACTGGTCAACGGGTGTCGGTGACGTTATGCTATTATGGTAATAACGTTGTAATTACCTGACGTATTTAGGTATATGACGAGTCTAGGATTACTTGGTAAATAAATAAATATTCTACGAACTTATTAATAGCCATTATTTAGGAAGGGTATATGGAGATTTTTACCATGTTAGCGTGTGGGGATTTCTGCCATTCATTTCGTGTTTCATAAATGTGTTTGTGGTTAACGTGTATCATTGAAAGGAAAACTTGTCATATAATAAGACATTATTGTTTACTGTGTCCTTATTACACTGCATGGCTCACTGTCAGGAAAAAAACAACGAAAGAAAAAAATTATAAAATTAATGGGTATCATTTAAGCTATCACCAATTTAATTAGTTTTGTGTTTCTTAAATAATAGGGTTTGTCCTCAAAATAGTAGATCTGTCACCAAAATGTAGTCACCAAACAATGCAAAATCAGTTCCACAATAAATCACCTAAAATCCTGAGATATAAGGTCTAGTACCAAATAAATGTTTTTGTATGTATTATAATAGGTGTGTCCTAATAAGTATTTAAGCAAACTAATTTAAAGAGATCACCAATAAATCATATTATGTTACTAGAAAATTGCATTAAGTTCAAATAGTAGTCGACGGAGCCCCGCTACGCGGGGCTCCTATTTCTCTCTGCAGGGTTTAAAGTAACCTAACACGAAGGGGATGTCGGGGTCTTAGTTCGCTTGCTCCGCTCGCTCACTAGACCCCGCCATCCCCTTCGAACCTAACCTGTCCGAGTTGATGTGCCCTATGTCTCTAAGGAACTGATCTATTTATTTGGTGACAGATCTACCATTCTGAGCACAGAGCTATTATTTAAGTAACAAAACTGTTATTATAAGAACGAAGTTTATATTCATGTAATGCAATATAATTTTATTGGTTATCGATCTCTTATTTTACTGATAATTAATTCATACCTGGGAACAATCTGGCTGTTTGTGTATGTGAGTTTAAATGTTTGTAAACGCACCCACGATACAGGAGTAATTCCTGGTGTGGGGCAATGTTTAAAAAAAAAAAAAAAATTTTTGTTTATCTGAGAACGAAAATATTTCGTGGCGATAGATCTATTTATTAGGTGATACAACTTGATGACAAATATAAATTTTGGTGATAGAAAATATAGTTCCCAAAATTAATTATTGAAGGAAGTGTTCCATTCGATACAACTTTATTGGACTTAAATAGTACTATTTCCTTATAATATAAAACGTGTCTAAAAGGTTCACTAACCAATCGTATTACGGAGTTTAAAAAAATAATGAGACCTGGTTTTGTTACCACTGCCGTGCGGCCAATCACGTCCGCTATACAGGGGCTCAATCAACACCGAAACATCCAGAACTATCCAAAATAAAACATACCATCACACCCCTCCTTCAACCCGCTGTCGTCTAAAGTCTATGCAAATGTAACTGTGGAACAGACAGGTGCGCGTGCGCCGGCCCATCTTTCCCACGCTCCCCACGCTCCCCACGCCCGCCGCAGTGGCACACGTGGTCCACAACATGGGAATAGTTTTACAACGCGATAGCACTGTTTTATAAACATTATAGCGACGAATTAAGGGCTGGTAAAAGTGGTTAACGCTTGACTTCCCCCTTGCAGTTATTTTAGGGTGGCTCGTGGGACGAAAGAATTTTGGGAGCGTGTTGATCGTGTGTATCGGACGTAATAGCAATTTTGGGTGGTGTTTACACGATACAACATAATTTTTTATTTGTTAATTTGAAGAATAAAACGTGGTGCGTCGAACCCAAGTAACATGGGATAAGAGCAGGAAGGAGACGGTGACCAATTAAATATTTAATTAATAAAAAAGGTGGCTTACTAGGCAAACAATACAGGGCCTTTAAAACTCCTTAGTATTTATTTATTTAACATCAAGTACAAGTACAGAGGCGGACTTTATGCCACAGATATTCAGTATTCGTAATTACAATTGAAATATAGGTACCCCAAAGTGCTCTACTTTATAGAACTGAAAGAAACCGTATTTGAACAGCTTCTAATTACCTCACAGTACACTAACCCTTAGGTGAAACACTCTCTCTCTTGCCGTTTCTCATCTCATCAGATACCTCCTTTCTTGCCATATCATCCTCCACACAGTCCATCCATCGTTTCTTTGGTCTTCCTCTACTCTTATACCCATCCACATTCACACTCAAAGCTTTCCTCACGACATTTTTCATAAGCTAAACTGTCTCCATAATATGCAAATAACCGTACTCCAGTACTGGCGGGGCAGGTGCGCCAGCGCCGGTTCCCACGCGCGCAGTTAGCGTGCGTACGGCATGGGCGCAGTTAGTTCGCACATGTGCGCTTTATTACTTCATATATGGTTGTTATTGCTTTTTCACTTTCACTTATGAATTTGTTTGTTTTTATGAGTTTTAATGACGTAGAGGCAATTGACGCTTATATTGCATTAATTGATTTACTAGCTTATGCAAACGGCTTGGCCTGCGCTTTGTTCGGTAATTGTCCCACGGAATCTTAGTACCGGGATAAAAAGTATCCTACGTACTATTCTAGACTATTATCTATCCCTGTGGCAAATTTCATCCAGAACAATTCAGTAGTTTTTGCGTGAAAGATTAACAAACATCCATTCATCATGAAGTCACAAACTTGTGCATATATAATAGTAGGATTTTCTGACTGGAATCCAATTCCGCGTTGATAAGTGTGGTCACTCTCTAAGTATTTCGGTCAATATCGGTAATTAAGAAGTTTTTTTTTTAAATGTATGCTTAATCAATACGAATCTCATGATTATGTTCGTAAAGCTTAAACAACAATCGTCTACGTAAAGGATTAGAATTATTCAGGGAAAAATTCTAGAATAGAGTAAGTATAATAAATATATACTCTTTGAAAAGCACTCAACGAAAAATGAAAAACTTTTGAACTGGCTCCTTATAAGCTGACATTAGATTTGACGGTGGTAAATAGCTCCTTTATATACTTAAGATAGAGATATTTTAAAAGCCGAGAGTGCGGCTTAGAGCTTATACCTGTGTACGTGGTATAAGGATTATCTTGATGTAACTACATCTTGATTGTCTCGTTGGTCGAATGGTTGCTAGGGCGAATGTTAAGCATGAAGTCCTAGGTTCGCTTCCCGGGTAAGGCAAAGTATAATAGGGTTTTCCCATCAGGAATTTCTCAGAAGCAGCCACGGGGTCTGGATTTGTGCCCGATTGATGGCATTAAGCTTGCACCCTATTACAAGGGGCTTAAAACATAACAGTGGGTGTACTATTTGGTACACCTCTGCTTAATCCTTACGTGTCACATGCGTGATGTTATGTTTATTTAGTAACATAATTCTAGACAAGTAATTAAATACTATAGGCTTTCAGAGCAGCAGCGGTGTCCCAGTGGTGGCAGCCCCGACTTACAAGCAGTAAGTCGTAGGTTCGAACCCAGGTAGACGCATTACTTTGTGTAATTTATTTCACCACTGCTGCTCTCAAAACGGTGAAGGAAAACATCGTGAGGAAACCGGCATGTCTTAGAACTAAAAATTCGAAGACTTCTGACATCTGCCAACACGCACTGGGCCCGAGTGGTAGATTAAAGCCCACTCCCTCTCATTGAGAGGAGCCCTGTGTCCCAGCAGTGGGAACATTATTGGCTGATGATGATGATGATGATGATGATGATAGGGTTTCAAACGTAAGTTGCAAACGCCATCACCTATAAATATCTCCACTGTTAACACATAATAGGTCACTCAACTTAACCAGCAATATACTCTTGAGTTTCTACGTAGGCGTGCACTTGCGTTAAAAACCATGTGTTGTGTACCATTAATAATACATATATATTGCCTCACTTTTCCATTACTTATATCTGTGGCATGTTTCACCATCGCGCGAGTTGAATCACGCGAGCAAAGCACTCCGTATGAACAAGTGTCCTATCTCTAGTGATAATAGAAACACTATCAACGTTAATAGCAATGTATGCAATATTCAGGTGCATAGTGATTTGTTTATATGTCATCTTTGAAGGTTAAAAGTTCAGGGGTAACTGTACTTTTCTATTTAAATGTGGAAAGGTAAAGACTACTCTAAGAACTTCTGCATTGGATTGGAACTTGTTCAATCTGGATTCCGAGAATGATCTATGTATACCGGTTAGTTGGTTGGCTCAGTGGCTGAATGATTGGCTGCGTGTGGTGGGTTCGATCTCCGCACGGAAAAAAAATTGTAAGGTCTACGGGTAGTTGTTCAATATTACTACGGATTCCGTGCATGATTCCAATTATCAATAAAAAAAAACCACTCTTACATACATTTTGACCATGAAAGCAACTCTTGTATGAAACCGCAGATTTTTAAGACGACGCGGTGGCACCCTTCCACTGTGTAGCTACTAATTAGGATTACATGTACAATGTAATCCTAATTTAACCTACAAGGTTGGCAAATGAAAATTCGTCGGCGTTTTCTTTGCAAAATATAGCAAATATTTGCGAACCACACGAACAGCGGTAGCTGATAGTCCAGATTTTAATTAGGGCCAAGGTGACTATGTTATCATAAAATAAAATCTCTTTTATAAACAAGGACACTGTATTCTGGTAAAGAAATTAGATAGGTAGGTAATTTGGCAAAATGTGGGTGTACCTACCTACTTCAATTACACTTCTGACGAATTAGGTAGGCACGTGATTAGAGATAACGTGGTCAGGAAATTTCTAGGGTTCTATAGGAAACAGGAAACTGTTCACTCATTATTGTTACTTAGTTAATATAACTGATAATGGTATTTACCTATGTCATTACGACAACGACTTACCGTAGCAGAATTACAAAATATGCAAATATTCGTGTTGAAAGTATTTTATGTTTTGTGCGTTCAAAAATGAGACTATGACGTAAATAGTTCATATTCTTAAAACGTAAACCATACTTACACTTTATTCAATTATTGATCAATAATAAATCAAAATCATAACTCTGATTGTTTTGTGTTGATATTTTATCACTACAGGAAACTGCGGTCTGTAATTCGTCATCATTGACATCAATATCGGTTTTAGTTTCCCCCAAATGCTAAACAAAGTAGTTATGTCACTAGGCAAAATTGGTATAATAGTCATTCATTTAGTATTATTGCAATCAACAATAGTACTATTTAATTCAGTGGCAATATCAATAGACAAGTCATTTCTTTGACTTTTTCAAATCGAATAAACTCATGTCATAAATTTTATCAAAACAGGTAAAAACTAGTTTAAATTAAATAAAGTAAGGCGTATTTACTCCATCTGGTATGTTTGTGAAGATGTCGTGATAAGCATTTCGACTCAAAATATCATAATCTCCAAGAAAGAAGCGATTCACAGGCGATTCATTATCTTGCTAATTATCTCATCGCCACGAAAACAACATCATTAGGAAACAGGCATTTCTTAGAACCAAAAACTTCGAAGAAAAAGAAGATGGATGGTCCACTCCTTCAGATGAGTATGCTTGTCTACCAGTTATGGGTACCTTACCTTATAGGCTGATAAGGCTTCAATTTGTCAGAGCCCTGAGCATAATTTCCAAAGCTATATCTCTTAAAACGGTACCTTTATCTCAGTCCCCTATCTTGAGCAAATATTAGAGCAACCATCTCTCTTAGTGATAGCCGATTGCCCCAATTTGACTATCTGTAACGAGCATTAAATAATATATTAATGATCGCGCTACATTCCAGGCTATCTGACGATTAGTTATTTCTGACCTGTTCTAGAAATATAAATATGACGTATTGAGGAAAAGCAGTGTTTCGAAATAGTCGATCAATGGCTGACCACCACACCTTAGAACACTGTCGAGATGATAGCAATTACATTTGAAAGGTTTTGCCTTTAACGCTACGGATTAGATCGACGCCATCTTAGACACATAAAATTCCTAAATTATTACATCCCAATCTAAATATTAAATTGTTGAATTATAAATTTCGCTGATGACGAAAAAGGTACAAAGTTATCTTCACCATTAAGTCCTAAAACCAATAGACTACTCTTTGACTTTAATTTTTAGGGTTCCGTACCCAAAGGGTCAAATGGGACCCTATTACTGAGATTTCGCTGTTCGTCCGTCCGTCCGTCTGTCACCAGGCTGTATCTCATGAACCGTGATAGGTAGCCAGTTGAAATTTCTACAGATTATGTATTTCTGTTGATGCTATAACAACAAATACTAAAAACAGAATAAAATAAATATTTAAGGGGGCTCCCATACAAAAATCTTTTTTTGCTCGTTTTTAAAAATAATGGTACGGAACCCTTCGTGCGCGAGTCCGACTCGCACTTGGCCGTTTTTTTTCCAATTAAATATTTATAATGAAAGTAACAGGTACCTTCAAAGTTCCTCATACCAGTAAGTAAGGATCAAAAGACCATTTCCTTTTATCAAAGTTCGGAATTTAGCAACCTGTCAAATAAGTTCGTACAAAGAGACCCCATCAACCAATTATTACGAACACGTGTTGACTATCATTGTCATATCGCGTAATCACCCCCCATGGCTCTACTGCGTATTACATAAACATTACCTAATATATTCGCGTCAGTTCGTACGCGGAATGTTATCAGTCGTGGCCAGTGATGCCCAATTATTGGATGTTATTATCTATTTGGTATATATGTATAGCGACGTTGGGTAATAGCTATTAGTCGGTATAGTTTAGATATTAATTAAGAAATCTTTTGGATCGACGATTAACAATATTATTTTCTGACCTCCTCATTGCGAAAGACATTTTCAATCACAATCCAAAGGATTGATTGTCAAGGAAATTCCTTATCTTTTCCTTCATTTGTCAGGAAATTCGTATGCGTGATAACTAGAATAACGCAATGTATGGGTATAATGGTTTGAAATAAAGCCTCAAGTTCTAAACACACGCACTTCTGATTTTTCAGAATCACTTTCGTATTGTATGATTATCACTTGCTTAGGTAAAGAAAAACATCGTGAGGAAAACAGAACGCCTGAGAGATATTTATCAACGGCATGTAAAGCCAAGTCAGAGGCAAATGGATGGCATAGAAACTCTGACAACAGATAAGACACTACCTACACGATAAAGAAGAAAAATTGTCACAATGCATTAAGAATACCCGCTGGGTTGATTCAGGACTGCTATTTTAATTTGGCCGTCAGATATAATTTACAGCATTGCCAGTTTTTTATTGCAGTAGCCTTTATAAAACTTCAAAAGCTCCACCAAGTGACGGAGGGATGTCATGTTTGAGTTACTTTGCTTACTAATTGCAGACAAAACGACCGTGTTGTCATTAGCTTAATATAGTAGTTAGGTCTGCCTAGGGTGGAGCATCGAAGGTTATATCAATAGCCTTAGTTACTGGCCGGGCACATGCCCTGTTTTAATACTTATAATAAAAGGGATCTTTCTAGTTGCGAATCGTTCAATCTTGAAAGGGTCTGGCCCTTAAAGAGCTCTATTTTTCTTGAAAGTATGAATAGCTTTCATGAAGTGCTGAAATATTGGTTGAGGTACCTACGAAAATCTGTCTGATAAGTTGTGCCAGCAAGCTACGATCAGTAAGACGTCATTAATGTCAAATACGCTAAAACTAATACCTGTCTGTGCTGAAAACTTTTTCATTTAAAAATACGAGTAGGTATCAGTACCTACGCTTTGTTGAATCAATTCACATCGCCTATTGGAAAGCTCATTATCCGCATATCGACGGAACTGAATCTGCCCGCTCTCACACTAATTAAGAAAATCCCATGATTCTACAACGAAATTAATGTAAGAACGCCGAATACAAAGAAAACCTATGTTATGTTAGAGCATGTTACGCAGTAAGAATAATTCCTTCTTTAGTAACTGACTCGGCCAGCTCTCATTGTTAGCCTAGCCTTCAGTTATTTAATCAGAAAAAGTTATAAGCTAAGATGATTGGCCAGTTTAGGGTGCGCCAAGAGCCTTTTAGTTTTTTCATTACAGAAGAGCGTTTTATTAGACTCCTAGTTGTTGGTTGAAAGTAGACGTATATTTTGACATAGTGGCAAGGATAACATTTATTTATCAATTCAGCTGCCGAACATTAAACTTTCATCATTATCTGCTTATCCGATTACCAATTAACTTGGGGTCGGCTTCCAGTCTAACCGGATGCAACAGAATAACAGCATGTTATATGGAGCAAACAGCCTATCTGACTTCCATGATGACACTTTAATAAAACCCTGAATTTTTGCAAAGTGTAACACAAAGCTGACCCCGACTATGCTAATAAAATGATCCTTGTGTAGATATTTTAAGTTACAAGGACATAATTTGAAGTGGTAACTAATACGCGATAACTTTATGATAAGTTGATAATATTATAATGTCGGTATTGTATCATGGTGCCGCGTTTGGTCAGTTATAGCGGATGTATTTTGGTTTGATTATGTACTTAGGCTGACTTTGGACGGTTTTGGGTGTCATAAAACTTTTGAGTCTTTTGAGTATTGATCAAGTGTTTCAAGGATAGGGAATATGATTAGTTTAATAGTACCTATTAATAATTTAATAAACACAAATGTACACATAGCATGACGCTTGTAATCCCCGAAGAGTTATTTATAGATTATGTCTGGACCTTAAAAGAGACTTGTGACCTCTGAGCTAGTTTCGGCTGTTTCTTATCGACTTATAACTTATTTTTCTTGTACGGAACACCGGCCTTTTTTTTTTTTTTTTAAGACGACGTGTAAAAGTGTTTGGTAAAACTTATTTGCAAAAATAAACATCATTATTGCATTTAATTTCATAGCATACCAACATATCACATCATATCATATTTAAGGGGTGGTGACAGGGGGAGAGCCTATTGCTAATAATTCCATGAGGATTATTCCAATCAATTATTCACACAATACTTATATCAATACGCCAACGTTTTGAAGTTGAAATAGGATATATCCTAAGCCAACATTACATATCCGTCCTTTGAATTCAACATCCCTACAATTATGCCAATGAATACTCAACTAATCCCAAATCTCTCTTTGCAGGCCTTCAAACTGTTCAAGCGGAACAAAAGCCGCAAGAACACACGGAACCGAATCTCCCCGGAGCTGTCTCGGTCGCCGTCGTACAGCGGGACCGTCGACGCACGCGCAGATATCGACATACAGCGCTTCTGCGCCTGTCGAGCCTCCCTCCCCCCGCTACACATTAACGAATCATACGAAAATACTTCTCACTACAGCAGCTATAACAGTTATAATAGCTCGAGGATTGACAGCATGGAGTCTTATGGCACAAACGAATCCAACAGCGGCAGCACTAGATCAGACTCTGCCTACGACTCGGCCAGGTCCAGTCCTGAACACGCCAGGGTCTGCTATGCTACCGTCACGTACTTCAACGTGAATGACAGCGAAGATAGCAGCAGCATCCGAACTGAGTACACCCTCCTGGATGACGCCGAAGCCGACCGAATGGCTGATCTTGACGAGATGGAACACATGGATCAAGACGAACGAACACAGAACCTGATCAACGAGAGCATCGAACTAGTTAGCACGTTATGAACTGAATGCGAAGGACTATGTTTGAGTTCGAATTTTAATATTTAAGTTAGTTAGGGATGCGTTTTATTCCGAATTTGGAAGCGTGTGTGATATTTGGTGCGTGGTCGACGAGGTGTAATGGAATTATAAACTTATTATAATTATTCAGTTATTATGATAGCGAGGACTATGAATGAATAATATAATCGTACCTATCTAGTAAACTCTTCCACGTGTATACTATGTATTTTTAATATTTAATAATCTGGCAACTTTTATCTACCTGATAAAAATTCACAAAAACTACTTATGATGAAACCTTAAGTCCTAGGTTTCATCATAAGTAGTTTTTGTGAATTTTTATCAGGTTTTTCACTCTGTATAAACAGAAAAACATAAGAATTATACTCTTCTCAATAGAATGACGACATTTTTTCTTTTGTTTAAAATCGCCAACGAACTGACAAAATTGTCCAATCAGCTTTCACTAAAAGCCCCTGTATTGATCAATCGGAGAGAAGCTCCAACACTTTGCTCCGTGAAGATTTTATTGAAACAATTTCTTCAATCGATATTGCTCCCTGAACCATCGCGACAAAGTATTGGAAAGTGGAAAATATCTCTTCTTATTGAGTTTTAAAGCCTTTTAGATTTCTTGTTGACCTATATATTTTTGAAATGATGTACGATATGAAATTTACCTTTAAAGAAAGAGAAAGTGCCCGTCGTCAAAGAAAATTCCAATTATTTTACTCATTACTTTGTACTTGGTTGTTTGTCAAGGCTGCTTGAGTTTTATAATTCTCTTTATTACTTAACTTCTTGTACTAATAACTAGCTTATCAACCCAGCAGTCTTGTGGTAATTTCCGTTGATCCTCGAATTAACTTCAACAAGACAAAATAAATTTTCTGATTGAAGTGGCTGGAGTTATAATCTTGTTCCAAGTTTGTATGATTTAGTTTCGTCGTGTTTTCAATTAATTTTGAATGTTTAAGTCACGAGTATTTGTAATATTAATATGATGTAACCAAATGGGAGATGGAGGAAACCACAAGAACGCTGAAAATTTAGGTTAATCGATTTCAATTTTGTTACTATAATGTGAAATAATTTAAACGGTAAATTGATGAAATACTCAACCCATAACAACCTAACGGCTAACCGACTGTTTTTGTAAATAGTTCAGGTATTACGATAAACCTATTTACCAAAGTTTCTGAAAATGTATATTGCTTTCACTGTCAATATGTACAGCGATATCGAACAAACTATTGATTATGTTGACTTTGGTCGTGTTTATTTGTAGTTTTCATGGATTCCAACTATGAAATTGAAATTGCAGTCTATGTTTGATTTTAAAGTGTTTAGAGACTTTTATCGATCATAATCTATGGTGTAAAGGTATGTAGGGACTCTTTAGGCCCATCTAGGTAATGAAATAACCTTTTTAAGCCCATTACTGGCCTTTTGTTGACATAAGCCTGTCCCAAGAGTCAACCCGATTGGAAAGCGGATTGGACGCCACAAAATGGATGTCGAAGAATCGGCTTATAGAAATAATTACTAATAAAAATCAATTCTGTTGAAATGGTAGCTTATTGAATCTAGTTTATGCCAGAGGACCATTTATATTTTCATATTTTTTACTTGTTTTCTAATATTTTGCAATTTGTATTAAGAGTTGTAACCACTCGCTGGTCGAGTGATTGTTTATTAAAGTAATTCGATATAATATTAAGCTATACTTTCTTTAATGTAAATGTCGCGAATATATTGTCCTCAAAATCTTTCTGGATACATGAGAAAGTAGTTGTATAGTCGACTGTACGTCGTTAGCAACACATTGACCTTGGGCTGGCCTAACGTAGTACGGAGTTTCCATAGTATAAGAGGTCAGCTTATACTGGTTTCACAGCCATAGACGTGTTGCTTACTGTACCTTCCTTTCCACAGTTAAATGTCTTCTTCAAGTGTTTACCAAAGTAAATGTGATACTATAAGATTATGTAACTATATTTAAGATATTAACATTATTTAGTAATAATGACGTCAGTTGATCTCATGTATATTTTAATGTAAGCTTGCGTCAGAGGCTGCTTTGCTATGCAGAGCAGTGATTAAGATCAGAGGCAGGCCATATGTTTTGACGAACTGCCGTGACGCACAGAGTAATGTATTGTATGTTAACAAATACCTACAAGTCGTAATTATAAATAAATAAAATTTAAATTTTTAATTCGGGAATTTTTCTTTTTTCTCACCTTTAAATTCATGTTTTAAAGACAATTGCTGTTTTAATGGGTTTTAACAATGCTTCGTTAGCATAACACACATCCCTCACATACTTCAGCTAGTAATGATTAGATTCCATTGTTAAGGTGGGGGGGAGGAGTCTATTAACTGGATATTTATCCCGGTTTCGAGCTGTTTCTCTGAATTGCCTATACAGGGTGTAACGGAAAGGGTATATCGCTATTGCGATGTTTGTCCGATAGAGAAACATGTTCAGATTGATGGTCTGTAGCACACCCTTAAGTATGTATATACCCTTTCCGTTACACCCTGTACAATTTACATAGATTGTAAAGTATGAAAATCATCTCAAGCTTTATGACGTGGTAACTATACAGGGTGGAATAAACATCATACAACATAACAAGCGACTACCACGTAAACATTATATCATTCCGAACCAAGTTACTACAGTACGTCTTGTCAAGTTACAAGAAAAGACCTACCATTGAGAACAAAGAAGAAGAAAGAACTTACCACTGAAACCTGACAGCTCCCGCAAAAACCTTGAAGTTCACTGCACAATAATTAAATAAAACTTGGTAATAGATATCTACCTGCAGGCACATCACTAGCGAAACCCGGTCAGTGACCTCACGTGACGTAGTCGCCACTGACCTGTCCTCAATACTGGATGGAGCTGCCATCCTGGATTGTCCTACATTTCACCAGCAGGTAACCTGCTTCGAGTACCGGGAAGCTGGGAATCATGTCTTTGTTCTATCTAGGTCGAATTTAATTCATCGGAAATGTAGGTGACAGCGATCAGTGAACAATTGACTGATTGAAGTGATTTTTCTGAGAAGAATTTAATAAGCTTTTGTTTACCTTTTAGGATTTACTTTTTCTGTTTTTTTACTACGTAGCTGCTTAAGTAAACATTCAGCAAATAGACGGCTAACTTCGTAGAACATGACGGGATGTGCTGGATAAAATCAACGACCAGTGGTCCACATTAGCCATGGATCGGAAGAACTGGCAGTCATGGGGGAAGCTTTTGCCCAGCAGTGGAGTAACCAGTAACCAGTACACATTCAACCAGTTTGGTTGGAAATGAAATGTTTTATGATATCACACTACGTCATTTAACTGATGTCAAGAAAAGTTTAACTAGCCAGCCATTAAAACATGAAAATTCTGCAAGTTTTTAGTAGGTATCCAACAATAGATGTATGTATCAAACAGTATTATAAGTATTGTGTAGTTATGAAGTTCTGAAACAAAACTACCTCTAGTACTGATTTGCGAAAAAAAATTCGTACAGAGACACAAGTGCTGGCGCTTCAAAAACACTTACAAAAGTTGACCCTACCCGTTCTGTGTCTGTAATTCACAGTATTGTATACTATTCATTGAATAGCAGTACAATTAGTACAAATTCTAGTTTCGCAGCAATTCTAACACCAATTATGACAGTCGCGTCCCGCCACAATGGCGCGGCCGGTAGGGGGCGCCACGGGCCACAATGGGCCCAACGTGCCGCTAATAGGCTCAACAAACAGGTTCGGAGCTGAACTAATGGACGGATTGAATTTCGCACAGCGGAACAGGAAATACTGCCACATTAGTGTTTGGTAAATAATTAAGTATGAAGGTAAGTATGTTCTGTTTGGTAAAGGAAAGTGTGGTATGATTTTCGATAGCTGTTCCAGAAAAATAACTTCAATAACACCTATCATTTATGGTTTCTAAATAGATAAACTTAAGGTCCATTATTTTATGCAACCGCTAAAGATGCCCAAAACGCTTATGTAGATATCGTTATTGTCGCCAGATGCCATTTTCATCGAGCTCTAGCTGCGCTGCTACGGCTTGCGATTGCAGAATGTATCTAATTTTGGGCGTTCAAGATCAAGAGGCGAAATAAAAAGAACCTTAAAAGCAGCTTTATTTAATTTACTCTAAAATAACAAAGGTACACAAGAAGAGCAGCATCTATTATTTTCAAGTACGCGTTCCATTTTCCAAAAAAATAATAACGTACCGCGGCTTTTCATTGCCATTTTAATCTGAAACTTCAGTGCCGCGGTCTGAAACTCCTGCGAGTTATGTCATACGAAGTTGAACTAACTGATGGGGTTAAATAGTAGGTGGTACCTCTTTGACCTTGATCCACCTACCTATATGATGGAACAATAGTTAAACAGGTACATTTTGCCTGCTTTGTTCGCGTCCTTTGTAATAGGGGTGAGCCTGTTGGGAATAGAAATGTTATGTTATGTTATGTGTTTTTTTTTTTATTATCAATGGGCTGGCGCTTGACCACTATCTCACCTGATGGTAAGACTTTGTGAACTTTTCGTCCTTATAAGTTATACTCATACCGGACCCAGGGTGGTGAAAGGAAGGAACACCTGCATCGGTGGAGTTCCATAAAGGGTTGCGCTGCTTTGGAATGTATAGTTTTATTTCTTCACAATTCTGAAGGAACGAAAGCCGTAGTCATTTTCTTTGCCGGCTTCGTTTAGATAGCCTTCGTCACGGGAAGAAAAAGTAGGTAAGTCTATAGAGACATCGTTAGGTAGATGAAAATGGAAGCAATCGAATGAAACATGATTGATTACTGTAATTATGATAGATCAACATATATTCGTTCAATAAGAAAAAACTTTACAAATGATATATATCTATGGTTGGGTTATCATCCTCATTAATCTACTAGCTTTTCCCATGTTAGAAACCGTTTCCAATCTAACTGGATGCAGCTGAATACTAGTATTTAAAGAGGAGCGACTGCCATTCTGAGCTCCGCCACACTTTTCTAAAGATCAACGTTGACGTTGTTCCTAATTTTAATGAATGATTTTTGATAATAGAGTTATTATCGTTGCTGACGAGACACTTTATGAAAGGTAATTCAGGTCAAAAGTGGCTTTATAAAGGGTTGTTACCCTTTCAACTTGAATAGGTTGGTTCAGCTTAAAGTTCTAGTTCAACGCTGTAATAGTTACTTTGTTGAAGTTATTCTGAAGTTTCGGGATATTCGGCCACCGTTTAACTTCTACAGCCCCTATGGAAACTTTGTTAAAGTTGTTTATTCAACTACTTGATTGTAATCTCATAATATTCGTCTCGGTGGGATCGCTGGGTGGACTTGATACCGAACGAATTGATCATTGTTATTTGGGACGAAACAATCAACTGGGTTTGGGCTCTATTGTTCTAATCATTTTGCTTGGCCATAATTATTTAGGTTCTAATAATTGGGAGGTTAGCACCTAAAGTTCGTCTTCTTATCGAGACGATGGTAGTACTATTTAGGCTGATTGATCCTAGAAAGTGGTTGCGCTTATTGCTTATAGGAATGTCAGAATGAAAATCGTATATGTTTTTGGTGTCCAATTGGTAATTTTTTTTATGAACCATCACAAATCTTGCAATTATGATATTTTTTAAAAGTTTTTACGCTCATTGCTCAAAACTGAACCAGTTTGCAGCTTAGCTAAGTTGCCAAACAGGAAATTTACAACAAATATATTTGTTAACAATCATCGAACATCGTTAAACTGTTTTGTTCCAAAAAGCTTTTTACTTGTTTCATAATAGGTCATGACAAAAACCATTCAGTTTTGTTGTTTGTCAAAATATAATCCACAAATGTGTTATTTTGTATAGAGAACAGACAGTATTGTAGCTTTGAAGAAAGAAAACCTGTAATACCTGTTTTGTGGTCCTGTTCGGACTTGCGTAAGAGGGATGGTTGGGAGAATATTGGAGGTTCGCACTGGTCAGATTGGTGGTTCGGTATTATTTTGTGCGAACAAGGACAGGATTTTATATTGCTCTTTGTTTTGTATAAAAGGGCTTTTTGTAAGTAGATAATATTGTAAGGGGTGATACAAGACAAGACATCAGGAAATATGGAAATGAGATAGATAACTGAACTAATAATTATAAAAAAATACTTTAATTTAATCCGCAAAATTTCTAGTATAAGTTTACCGGCGTTCCTGTCTTCTGTCCACAGCACTGAAAAGCTAACCAGGAAGATTTTAACTCTCTCCCTGGTTGATTCGGAAGTGCCGTGCTTGACGGACGCAGAGGACGCCTGGAAAGTGGCTTGCCCGGACACGGATCGGCCCGAGAACCCATTCTCATCGGCCAGAGTCAGTGGGATGAGCCGCTCTGCAGGTTGGTACGGAATAACCTTATTAATACGTCTACCAATACTGCTGAGCGTGCCCGCCTGCTGGCTGTGGGTGAGTGGGAGTCGGGTCTCTGGCTTCAGGCACTACCGTCACCTAACATAGGCACTATGCTAGGTGACACAACATTCCGGCTCGCTACATGTCTGCGATTGGGCGCTCCTAGCGGGGCTCCACATCGCTGTCGATGTGGTGAAGCAGTCGACGGCCTCGGACACCATGGCCTTTCCTGCAGTAAGAGCGCAGGTCGGATAGCGCGGCACGCTAGCATTAATGATCTCATTCGTCGTGCTCTTGCCACCGCCGGGGTGCCAGCTGTCTTAGAACCCAATGGCTTGGCACGTGTCGATGGGAAGAGACCAGATGGTATGACCATAATGCCATGGAAGTTGGGTAGGCCTTTGGTGTGGGATGCGACTTGCGTCGACACCCTTGCGCCATCCCATCTTCCTAGCACAGTGAGCTGCGCTGGTGCGGCTGCTGCAGGTGCTGAAAACCTTAAACGGCGCAAATACAATAATTTAATTGGTAATTATGTATTTGAGCCGTTTGGGGTTGAAACACTAGGGCCATGGGGCCCGAGTGCCCATCTTGTTTTTCGGGATATCGCCAAGCGGTTGGTCGACGCTTCACGGGACCAGAGGGCTGGCCTCTTTTTTGGTCAAAGAATCAGCATTGCCATCCAACGTGGCAATGCGGCCAGCCTTCTGGGCACTTTTCCTGTCGACAGCGATGTCGACGAATTTTTTGACGCCCTGTAATTTTGATACTTGTACATATTTTATTTTTATTTTATCTTTAATTTTAAAACTTGTTTCGGTAATTGTAAAAAGAGCTTACATTTTATTTCAGAAGGGCATTGGCAGTATACTGAAATTAAAACTATTTTCTGGCATGTGTTATTATATGCGAGCTGATCAGCTGACTGCAGAAGCGACCCAGAACTTCCGAACAAAGTGATTATAAATATACTCTGTGCTTCAGAAAATATACCTAAATTATGTTGTTAGTATAGTTTAACACATGAATTTTGGCAAGCGAACTGCTTGAGACAACAACGCGTTGGTTATTTTTTACGAGCCTGCCTTATTTGTAAATGCCTCTAGCTTTCATAATTTAGGTAAGTCTAATATGTACATTCTACTTAAATCGGAACAATATATTTTATGTAACGTGTTTCGGATAACAGGTAAATGGTAAAGTATTGTTAAGGAAATGTCAAGTAGATTGGGATAAGGTAGCAAAATAATATTTTTACGGCGAGGGCGCTTTTTTGAATCCAGAGTGAAGTGATGGATTCTAGAGTAGAATCCCGAGCGTAGCTTTAGTAGAATCCTGAACGTAGCGAGGGATTCAAAGTACGTCGCCCGAGCCAAAAATATATTTTGCGCCCGAGTGATACACTCTGCTTTTCATCACCCACTGTGAGAAAACAGGCGCCTCATATTCTATTGTAATATTATTATTTAACAAAACATAGAGTAACAACTAAATTGAAATTAAATGGTATCTAATAAAAAAACAACTATAAACTTATATTAACATTTGAGACATTTTCGCAATTATGACAATTTATTGTTATTCAGCTGGGGCGGCGCGACTATGGGCCGTCGTACCAGCCAGTCTTTATTCAAACAATATTTGCGTTCGATTTCTTTGGCGCTGAACACTGTTCCAAATTCAAAAAGTGCGCCGCAATTATCTTTGCGGCGCACTTTTTGAAATACAGAGGAATAAAAACTCATTACTGCCCGCTAAAAGTTCCTTATAGAAAACACTACCTTTGGGTGCACTTAAAAAGCGAACCAAGTCGTCCTTTTCGAATAGGTGGGATGAAAAAACATTTTGAGTTTGAACAAGCACGAATTATACGTGGGGCATACTGCATGTTTCTGAATCTGGCAAAATCTGGAAAGAGACTTATTTTTCAGAATCTAGAAACTCTCAGTATGACCTAAGTTCTAATTATGCAAGCAAAAATTAATTAAAAAAAAAGTGCTGACAAGAATATAAAATGAATAATTTCGAAAACGGTCTGTCTGTCTTACTGTCTGCATGCTTGTATGTCTGTCTGTCTGTCGGTCGGTCTGTGCAATGGCCGATGAGATATTTGATTCCAAAGTCGTAAAAATTGTGTTCTAGTATACTAATATTAATTTTTTCGCAGTCAATGGTTAAAGTAGATTTCACTTTTCGTTTAAAAAAAAATATTGTAGGTCGAGCGAGTCGAGTCGAGCAAATTGCCATCATCCGAATCTTGTCTCCGGGAGATACTGAGCTCAATAACGTACTCACTTTGGGAATCGAACCACGGACCGCGATTCGTCCTAAACTAACCTACCAGCATGTAATTACCTATCTACCTTCCATCAAAATGAGCTTGTTATTTGTCTCCACGGAACTGAAAACTTTCAACAGTCACTTCGATCCGCCAATGTCTTATGATCTTAAAGCTAGAAGCATCCTCCAGAATTAGCTTCAAAGGAATCTAAACACAAAAGAAGTACTACTTCAGACGAACTTCACAGAGCTTTTAGGTGTTCACTAGAAATGGAATTAATACAAATTCCTTTAGTAAGTAGTCCAGGAAAGTAATTATATCGTAGATCTGTGTGAGAATAGTTTCACACAATGTGAAACGAGATTTAAATTAATTTTAAACATAAAATTACTGGTGAAAATCCATACTTCCATACTAATATTATAAATGCGAAAGTCACTCTGTTTGTTTGTATGTTTGTTTGTTACCTTTTCACGACTAAACAGCTGATCGGATCTTAATGAAATTTGGCAAGAAGATAGATTTCAACCTGGGGAAGCACATAGGCTATATATCATCACGCTACGACCAATAGGCGCGGAGCAGCAATGAAACACTTTGCGAAAACGGGGAAAATGTGACGCAGACGAAGTTGCGCGGGACAGCTGGTTTTTAATAATTCAGATAATCTGGCAAAATGGGGTATTATTAATCCCTCCAACATCGAGTGCGAGTGCGGCGCTCCGGATCAAACTATGCCTCACCTACTGGAGTGTCCAAGGTGCCCGTTTACCTGCACTCTCGACGATCTAAATAACGCCTCTACCGCTGTAGTAAATGTGGCTACCTACTGGGCCCAAACTATATAACAAAGAAGTATCATCGATACGACAAGAAGAAGAAGAATAATTCAGAAATTCTTAGTACTTTCTTATTTCACCGAGGAAGACCTGATTGTCTTTTAGAAAAGTCCGGTGCGCAGTACTCGCTACGGGAACGTGTGTGGGGCTAGCTAGATGAATGAACGTGGACAAAGCAAAACCAGTATACCTTTACTATAGATAGTAGGGACCTACTATATAAAAGATCGTAGCAAGAGCGTTTTGTACACTACGCCTACCTATATGTGAGAAGGCGTAGGTGTATGTTATAACGTCTCAATGTAATATAACATTACAAATGTATTAACATAACACCCATGGAAATCACGAAATTGTAAAACTCATGACAAGTGATACTAATCGTTTAGTCGGTGACGGTACTTTTGTCTCACTCGACGCATGCCCTGCGTCACGTAACGTTTGGCACTTTTACTCTTAACCGTGTTCCTTGTTTACGCTCATTAACAAATTGTGCGATAAGGCTGTATTTGTGTGGCTGGCGCCGCCTTTAGCGGGAATGAAGAAGAACTGGATAATGTGCCTTTTAAGATCACCTTTATTTGCATGGTTCTAGTGTTTGCTTGGTAGGGAATGTTTCTAGGTTGTACGGATGCGAGGACGCATATAACCAGGAAGCAGGTATGGCAGAAGGAAAGGCTGTATATACTTGGCTGACAGGTATTCGAAGTTGAAGAGGCCAAACTCCCGCTTGATAAGATTAACTTACATATATCTTATCAAAATGACGTAGTTTGACCGTGTATAATTATCGATGAAACGAGGTAGTGCCTATAGTTAAAGCTTTCAGGCTTCAGGTTGTGTTTCAAAATATACCAATGGATTTATTTATTTATTTATTTATAGTTAATTAAAACGGAATAACACCAATTACAGTAATTAACATGGAAACATAAAAAAGGTAGTACATAAAGTTGACGACATTCAATAAGTTAAACTAAAACTAACATGTAACAGTGGACACTCTTGCATACTTTTTCTCACAGAACACCAGACATATAAGCATAACTTTATTCCATTCATCCGCAAACACATCACATTCAGGGTTGGTAGTCAGAAGGGCGTTGAGCATCTCGAGAATACGACACACCGGCGAATTCGCTCTGGCGACAGTTTTGGAGAAAGGTTTGGCAAATAGATTGTGCCGGCGGCTCTGACGGTGTCCGATGTATTTGTCGGGCACAAATAGCCGGCAGAGAAGACTATGCAGTTCTGAACAGTCGATACGTCCCCGGAATATATTGCAGGCTACTGTGAGCTGATCCAAGCCCCTTCTCACCTCCAAAGAGTTAAAGCCCAACATTCCTAACAGATAGTTGGTAGGGTACATGTAGGGAAAGAAGTAGTACAACCTTCGGAAAAAGCTTCTCAGGAAGGTTTTCTGCACCTTTTCGAGCATCAGAGTCAGGTTCGCGGTGTAGGGGTGCCAGACACAGGCACTGGACTCTAGTTTGCTTCGGACCAAAGTGGTGTACAGTAACCTGATAACATTTGGATTTCGGAAGTCCCGAGCGTTTCGCATAACAAAGCCCAGTCGCCTGAAAGATTCCTTCGCTAGGATGGAAATGTGTTCTTTAAAAGTCAGACAGCGGTCAAACGTCACTCCTAGATCCTTGACGTTGGTGACTCGAGAGATAACTTCACCACCCAATCTGTAGTTGTAATGGATCGGCCGCAACCCTCTACCGTAAGTCATGACGTGGCACTTGCTTGCATTGAAAAACAGCTTGTTTACAATGCTCCACTCATAGATGGCATCAATATCCTTTTGGAGTAGTTCACAATCGTCATTCGATCTGATTTCAGCGACCAGTTTTAGATCGTCAGCGTATAACAGGCATTTGGCAAACTTAACCCTTGTTATCAAATCATTTATCATGATCAGGAACAGAGGCGGTCCTAACACAGATCCCTGGCTCACTCCCGAGCGAGTGTCGTACGGCTTAGACTCAAAGCAGCCGTGTCTGACAAACTGCTTGCAGCCTGACAATGGATGATCATGATCACCGGTAAAGGACTCGGAAATGTGTTTTTATATTCACTTAAAAAATAGTTTACTAAAGTAAAACGTTGTAAAAAACAGTTTGAGTGTATCTCATACTCAACCATTTTTTTTTTAAATAAAAATAACAACCTGAATCTAAAGCTTGAAAGCTTTAATTAGGCTAGTGCTTAGCTAGAACTAGTGTTAAACATTTCACCGTTAATGAAACACGGTCAAACTACGTCGTTTTAGTAGACTATTTACATATTTAAGAGACAGTGGTCGTGACGCCATGTTGTGACGTCATCATAGACCTACATAATATTTGTTCTGTGAGGAATGTTGGCGCACTTCAGCTTGTATAATGAAATGCAAACGAAACAGGTAAAATATTTTTTTCGAACTAATAGTGGTAATTTAGCTAGTGGTAAACACTGACTTTTTTTGGCTAATGTTTGCCTGTGGTTTAGTTTGTACAGAGACGTCACAGAATATTACGTTAATAGTAAGTCCCCGAAGGTCTGGCAGTCAGGCAGAGGTGCCCTATATGCCTACCTACATTTTGCCAGCTTAAATAAGCTTGTTAGCATACAAAACTAATCATCCCTCAGTTTGGTACCATAATTAGTGTTGTTTTCAAAAAACCTTTCTATCCACCATATTTTCCTGCTGTACAGTGCATGTACAGCAGCAGAGTACCGTTTTTATACAAGGTGTTGTTTTGCATCCTCGTCAAATTCAAGGAGGTCACTATGCTAATGATTCTCGACCCGAATCAATAATAAAATGGATGGGTAATTTTTATTTTTTTTCTGATTCACATAAATCGGTAAGTGTGAACCACCCGTGTTTTAAACGCGGCTCATATGATTCTCGCCCTATAACCGCGCTTCCACACATACAAACAATATCAAACGTTTATTCGATACTTTATTATTCCCTAAACCACGTTAAGGGGGTTATTCTGAAATACTGACAGACTTAAACAACTAAAAAAATCAGCGTTTATTAATAATTGACTAGGTACTGTTATTTTAATTGAATAATTATTAATGTCTTTTGTGATATCCTCTTGAATGTTGACGAAGATACAAAACAACACCTTGTATATGTACCGTTTGCGTCAAGCAGCTTTCTTAGTGCACACTGCATTGACGACACACATTCAATGTGATGTAAAGTGCTGGGAAATAGCTTCCAGGTGTATACCACCCTTCAACCTTGCTAATTGCTGTCTGACTTGAGCTCATAGCTCACCTGAAGTTTGATTCTTATTGCTCCTTTACCGAATTCTATTTCTTAAATATTACTTGGCGATTGATTGACGTTATCTGATATTACTTGCGCTTACATTTTTGATTGCTTTCGGCATTTTGTAAAGTTTAAGTGTTGTTCTTAGACTTATGTCTTAACCTTTATCCTTGATTATCTTTGTATTATCCTTGTTTCTTATTGGAAAGTTTTCTTGAAGATCTTTGTAATGGGAAAAACCTTCTTAAATACATTTAACATTTTTTGCACCTGCGTACCGAGCAATCGCTGAGTTTTCCTGAATGTTGACGTCAATGCAGACCGACTAATCACTAACACGTCATTCTAAAACCTATTAAAGCTTTAAGTTTTTTGCACAGACATGTAGATATACCTACCTAGATAATACACAAATATTGTGTTGCCTCTTTTTATTCATATTAAATCTTGGCAACCATACAACAAATACCGTTACGATCCGTATAAAAACCAAGCTTGCCATTTTTCGACTACCTACTTTGACGTCATAAGCACTATTTAGTTACCATACAAATAAGCTACTATACAACAAAATAGACAATGTTGTTATTTAAAAAAAAGACTATATTTACGTTCTGGAATTGTTGTTTTAAATAAATTAGTTTGCTGTTACAGTAGGTACGTTAAGCATAAAATACTTAAGCTGGGCGCGTGAACTAGGTGCTCTTTTAGGTCTATATTTATGGTGCGTACTTGATAGGACTTAAGCCCAATTTCACCATCATTAAGTAACACTTAAATGAATACTTAAATATTATAACACTGAATAAAAGGTCACCTCTCGGCGCTGAGCTAACTGGGGAGAATCCAACTGTGTGCTGCGAAGCTTAGCTGTTAGTGAAATCGGAAATTATTCTCTAATGAAAGAGGACAATTTCTTGATATGACAATGTTGTATTTTTTGACATGTTAAAGTAATCTGTTGTATTTTTTGACATTATATTGTAATCTATTGTATTTTTTGGAGTAATTGTAATTTGGAGTTGACATTCATAATTATTTTCATTGACCAAGTTATTTAATGACTAATTTGACATTGAATTGTATCAAAAAATAGGCTTATTGAATTGTAATTATACCTAATCTCTAATGAATAATGATGAAATGTAAATTTTGTGAATATTATCTCGGTTAATGCACCATCTCTTCTTACCAATTTGTACGCCACGACATGCGGCTAAACATGTTAGAACTTTTCTGTATCCCATTATTATCTTGCATGCAATGTTTCGTGTACACCATGTTTCAACAAATAAAATTTACTTACTTACTTACTTACTAAACTGTAGAGCAAAAACGTCATTGCACAATATTAGGTACTCAAGTGCAGTTGCTAAAAAAATCGAATTCAATCAATCTATTTGATTTCTCCTATTTCTTTCTCAAATAGTAATTATTTTACAAAAAGAGAAGACAAGAAAAAAGTCTAAACAAAAAGTCCATACAAAGGGCATAGCACACCTACTTCCTAAAAACCGCCACACGGCGCACACACGAACATTAAAAAACGTGACGTTTTTGCACCCTGCGTCTTCCTACGGAAGTACCGAGTCAGAGTGAGACGGAGATACTGACCACACGGGAGCGAGCGAGAGGGAAGTCGTGGGAACCGCAGGGGTAGCGATATCCCATACGATCATTGAAGTGGGACGAGCATAGTGACCCTACGGTGCATATGTCCGTACTCGGGTCTATAATACCCGTGAATGACACCTGTGCGATGTTTATCGGTAATTTATGCGACAAATGGCGAATTCGTTAGTTTTTATAGTAGTTAATTACAGGTGCATTAAGGGTTGGGCAATTAAAAAGAGGGTTATGTATGAAAATAATTTATTTTCTTTCTTTTTCCCCGCAAGCGACGGTTATTTACACGATATGTACAGTATAATGGTGCACAAAACTGACTAAAGTCATTAGTTCTTGTTGATCAGGCGGTTTTGTGCACCTGTAATTAGCCAATAAGCTATACAAATCACACATATCATGAAGAATATCTAAGGCTGAACAATAATTATTGGTAAATTCACAACCTATTTCCGATATAACATCGTAATATACTAAGATTACTTTTAGGTACATTCTATTGATGATTACGTCGAATTTTTCTTTGAATTTTCACATCAAAGTAACGAAATATTATACCCAAACGGTATCACAACATAATTCGATTCGACGATATTTAAAGCTCAGTTTTTTGGTCCGAAAATACATCTAGTGACTGTCGATAAACTTATACAATATACTATATAACTATCACACAACTTACAAAATAATATTTTGATATAAAAACTATTTTTACAACAGTAGGTACAGTCTCCAAAAATATAATTTAGATATTTTTTAAACTCTGAGATCGATACAACAGGGTCCTGTAGCTTGGCGACAAAGAAACAATCGAATACACAATGGGCCACGCTGGTCATACTTGAGCGTCAATTGCTCTATTTTAGAAACAAGAGGGCCCAAAACATTGAAAGTATAACGTCAATGGACGATTGAGGGTCTCTGAAACTTCTTCCAATATATTTATCGAAGAAATATTAGTTAAAAATCAATACCAACTAATACGGCAGTTACTTTTCCAATGGACTATAGAAAATATTTCGTTTCATTCCCCTCGATTCGTTTCCCATCGCCAAGCCACAAGACAATAATTCTGATAAGTTTTAATGCACTTTGTAGTTCTAATAGGCCAGCTCGGCACCCCACGGCCTGTAGGGCTTCGAACTGTTTTGTGAGTACTGGTGATGAGGTGGATGATGAGGGTATGGAGTAGGGTAGTGAGGAGCAGGGGGCGCTGGGTGGGGTCCAGGCGGACCAGGGGGTACAGGCGGGCCGGGGTAGTGAGGGTAACTAGGAGCTGCAGACAAAGGTGCAGCAATCGCAGACATGGCTGTAGGTGCAGCTATTGTCGTCGCCGCTGACGTCACAGGTATATCTTGCCTAGGTCCTCCTAAGTCCGTGTAACCATGTTGGGGCTGAGGCACTGGTGTCGTAGGATACTGAGGATAACCCCAGTTCGCTGACTTCGCCGCTAACTCCCTCTGAGCAGCGAAGCATTGGAGGTGGCTCATGAGACGGAGGCGTAAAGGATCCTGGATGTCAAGACCTTCACAGCTGACGAGGTACCTCGCCACTTCAGCAGCACACTCTCTGAAGCCAATGCTGTGGTAGTCCATCGCATACCTCTGAGGGTCGTAAGCAAATGTGTCCAATCCTGGAACAAAGGAGAACGAAGGTTAGAACCATATATATTTATATATATTTATCATATTGATTATTCTATGACGCACTTCTACAAGATTAATTCAGTTCTGCCGTGTATGTTTAAAAATTTAAATAGCGCTGTGAAGCAAAGTGGCATATTCCAGTTACTGTTCGAATAATTAACGACGTTACAAAAGGTTTCAGCAAAGTTTAAGCTTATACTGGGGATTTTTTTATTCTGTATTTACATTGATCTTTTTAAGCCAGCCAGCTCTCCGAATGCAGATGTTATTTTGCATGTAAATAAGACTTAAACAATAGCAAGCCGGAATAAAGAACACAAAAGTTCAGTTCATTCAGGAAACGACCCTCCAGTTACCCTTGTACAAGTAGAAAGGGATGGGATATAGCTGTTTGATAAAGTGCGTAAGAGATGGAGAATTGTAGTAATGGTAACGGGAACCCCAAGTTTCCGGCCGTCTTCCGATAGGGAAGGAGACAAATGTAAGATGAGCTCTCACATCCTAACTTGATTTAATAGAATGTTCGAGCAAAACATGATTCATTGATATGTGAAGGGTCAAGGGTGTTTGGTCCAGTCAGTGTGCCACCGGGCCACAGGACCGAAGGGTGAAGGGTGAAGAAAACTGTCTATGCAGTACTTTTTGTACTCGCTGAACCAGTTTAATTTCTTTTTAAACTTTTTTCTTTGTCTGCATTTCGCTTCTTTTATGTTTTTATGTGTGCCGTTTCTTTGTACACGTTTCGTTCTTAATTGGATAGACGACGGGCAAACGAAAAAATAGTATAATGTTTTCTATTAATTATCTCGTTGGAAAAGAAGAGCGTTGGACTGCTTATTTTACTTGATTGTATGGATGAAAATGTCAAAGATACCTACTGCTTTAAAAATGCTTTGTTATTTTACCACAACAAAAATCTGATTGAATAATTAAAGTTTTTTTTTTAGAAATTCATGTCACATTCAAATTAAATCTATTTGTAAGCAGACGTCTTAACCCCAATAAAGCGTACAATTGTGTTAGCTTCCTCCTTCCTTCCTCGCAACGTTTTTTAACACATTTTTTGCGCTCGTGCAGGTGCGACAACCCTTTGCGTTAGAATCGCTTCCGCTTGTCACATGGGACACAATGGACGCGTGATGTGATCGAAAGAATGTAGATTTTGAGGTTTTACTTTTATTCAAAAGGGGTTTAGAACGTAATTATTGGCTTGTGATGAGGTATCAAATCCGGTATATTGTTAGAAAAGATTCTAATAGAAAGTGTCTTTATTTCAAAGATAAAGACACAAAATAGATTGCGGGTTGCATGGTTGGTTTGCATGGCACTTGAAAGAAGGCTAATAAATTAAAATAAAGTTCTTGTTAGGAAAACCACCAACCCGAACAGGGGCCGCGTTGTGGATATTGTGAGATCCATCTTATCTTGACCTCTCATAGAGAGAAGACGAGTGTTCCAGAAGTGGGAATGTTACAGGCTGATTGTGCTCATAAAGTAAACATTATGTGTCGCTATACATCGAACTGAATTCAGTTCGATGTATAGCGTTTACAAATGTTTACTACCATACGGATCGCTACGCAACCTTTTCTAATGACCAATCCAAATTAAAATCCATTCAAAAAAATATTTCCACACAAAACCTTTCAAATTGATAAGTCACCCACAATAATCATGAATTAAACAATCCCTTACATTTCAAATCCCCAATCAGCGTACTAACATAAGTTGCGATTAATTCCCTGACGGAGGGCTGTAACATCATCCCTCTGTAAGGTTTAGTGGTCGGCAGGGTGAGAGCGGCCCCGCGTTGTGTTCCCACGCACCCTATACGCATGATTCGCTTACTGATTGATTTATCTTTGCTAATCTGTTGGTATGCGTGTGAATGTGTTTTTGAGATCAGTGTTTGGAAGATAAATAAGCAGATGAGAAAATTATCTCTGAGCCACCCTCGGTTGACAAGTAATGGCGTACGCTTAAGTTGCAGAAGTTTAAATAAAAAAATAAAAAACGAATTAAAGAAAAGCAGCAAAAAAATTAAATCTTACCATACTTTGGCTACAGGAAACGTTTGTACAACTCACTACAATTTAGAGCATTTTCAGTTTATTATTTACCCAGCGAACACAATGTTCCCCGACCAACACGTTACTTATTTAAAAACACATTAGACAAACCACACGAAGCCCATATGGCCAGTCTATCCCACATTGTCTGTTGACCAAGCACCCAAAATCCCCAGGCCGGCGCGTACGCATCGCTACGTCACACCTGGCGCCTACAAAAACTCAGGAAGTCGCTAACTGGATCACTCTGATCCAGTTTTTGTCCCGCTCGTACGGTGTGCGGGTGAGAGGGACGGACATAGTGAAGGAATATTGATACAGTTGATAGGGTTTAAAGTGTCGATGACGAAATCGATATGAACTTAGATACACATACTATGATGGTCCACGTGTTAAGATTATTAAATAGAAGTTTAGCTGAACCATCTTGATAGATATTCAAAATGGTTGAAAGATGAAAAAAACATGAAAAGGTCACGATTTATTCCGACATAATTTGAGTAAGTTAAAGGTCAAGTTACTGTTAAAAGTAGGTACGTCTGAGTCTCCAAACGCAAAAAAGATTTGAGCCAAAAAACGAGTATGGTATTATTTCTTGTTTTCTCCAAGGTTTTTTATGACGTAAAAACGCACGTCAGAAATGACGCAGTACAAACTATAAAAAAAAAAAATGAACAGTTAATAATGTTTAACTACACATCTGGTGATGCAAGTTTCCGGATTCCCTCGATCGTGACACTGGCCTTTAAACGACCAAACTGGGCCACTGTGTAAATCAGTCGGCCATCGTGGCCGGAAACTACTCCCAACTGAAGAGGATGCGGTTTTTCGTACACTGAACCATGATATAGCGACATTTGTGAACTACTTTTGTAAAAGTTAAAATGTCACCACAAATTGATTTAAAACCACAGATTCGGTTATAAATTCATAACGGAAGGATGAGACAATTATTTTGTGTGTAATTTATTGAAACAATTTTACTAAAATATTTAAAAACGCCTCATAGAAAGGAGGCCTGTGTCCCAGCAGTGAGAACATTATAGGCTGAAGATGATGATTTAAAAAAAAACATTTTGTGTCATAGTTAAAATATTTTAGAATGAAATCGTGACAAAGTTAAAAGAGATAATTGCAGGTTGCGTTCTGCAGTTTCTACCTCACCCCATTAGAAAAAGCGTGAGTTTATGTGTTTCTTTCATTGGCCGTCCAACAATTAAGTATTTCACCGAAAATCGATTAAAATCCCTTCAAAGAACCAGTATCAATTTCAAATCTTCTCTACTCACCGGCAAACTCACCGGCATTTTTTCTATCATTCACAAGATCATTTACTACGTGTGCTATAACAAAAACCTCACAGTTGGTCCACCTGCCGCCGGGACCCGGCCGGGGCCCCTGGGTCCCTGGACCCGGAAGCTTGGCGTGGGAACACACACACGGAGATGAGCGGGATAGCGATATTGCGACGGAACAGCTGACTTTGGGAGTAGTGGATGGATGGCTGGTCAAGTTGATGATGAAAAATAATTTACGATATTAAATGATAAATTTAAATCAATTTGAGGAGATGTATATGCAACTGAACGCGATCAGCACAGCTAAACTGCGTTCATGAGGTATTATCCTTAATGTGGGATAAAGACACTGACTCATGTAAGTACAGTACTTATGTAAGTACAGTTAAAACATTTAACTTTAGACTTTAATAGAGTGATATAAAGTTCAAACTCGCGGCGTACATAAATACAGCAGAGATTTGTGTCACCATTTAACCTGCCTACCTAAATAATTATTTGGGTTAGAGACGGCCGATGACACAGACTTTCAAAGTTTTCTATTTAAATTACTTCCAAAGTATCTCTTTGAATTAAATGAATAATGTACAGAATAATGATCGTATACAGGTTGTTAACAACTACGTAGTAATGTCACGAAACGAAACCATTGCCCTTGTTGAAATCAGGAAAAACAAAGTTGTTGACTTTTAATATAATCAATCAATTACTGTAATTTAGATCCAATTAACTTAGTTCTTGTACAAAAATCAAGGTTAGTAAAAATTATTTCTATTAGAATTTTATAAAGGTAACTAAATACAATATAATATTTTTTTTTAATTTTGCCTCGTAATTGTTGGAATGTTTTTGTTGAGACAGTCAGTGACAGGTGGCTTTTGCCCTATTGGAACACCTAAAAATTAAAAGGTAGACACAAATTCAATTAGAAAACCAAATACAAGGTGTTGTTTTGCATCCTCGTCAAATTCAAGGAGGTAACTGTGCTAATGATTCTCGTCCCGAATCAATAATAAAATGGGTAGGAAATTTTTCTTTTTTTTCGTTTTTACGGAAATCGGTAAGTGTGAACCATCCTTGTTTAAACGCGGCCCGTCCGGTTCTTGTCTTATAACCTCGCTTACACACGTACTACAAACAATCTCAAACGTTTATTCGATAATTTCTTAGTCCCTAAACCACGTTAAGGGGGTTTCCGAAATACTGACAAACTTAAACAACCAATAAAATCAGCGATTATTAATAATTAACTAGGTTCCGTAATTTTAATTGATTATTTATGTCTTTCGTGACCACATCCTGAAATTTGACGAGGTTGCAAAACAACACCTTGTATAGATGCGCCTTTTACAGGATTATCATTAAACTAGATATGCTAAACTATCGAACTTTAAAAACTTCGATAGTTAACATACTGTTAGTTTATTTTGCTCATAAAAGAAAATAATCTGATATTAATTTTTCATTCATCTTCATTGACAAATGGAGAAAGTAAGATCCCGTTTCCAAGATTCTATATCATCAAGGCTTTTGTATGTAACAGTTGTAATCATACAAAAGACAGGAAAAGCGAATCAAATGTGTGGCTTTTGCTTTTTATCATTTTTTTATTCTACTTTTTAGCGAATCACCGTTACGGTCACATCTTTTATTAATTTACAGGAAACGGAAACGAACCGAACAGGTTTCTCATTATTTAATTGTTGCGTATAACGGACGGACAGTTTTTTCGCATTTTTACTTTTTAATTTTAACGATCTCCTCTTTTTTCGTGTTTGAAAACTTTTCTCTGCTGTTGCGTTTACAAAGTTTATTTACTCACAAATTGTTTTCTGTTTTTGTCGGAACTTCATGTTGCTTTGCTGAACAACAGGCGGCCATTACAGATTCTGCTTGTAAACACACGGAGTTTTCAGCGAAAATTTGTTTACTAGGCTTCGTTTTATATTTCAATTTTGTTTTAGTTGGATTATTACTTGTTTGGTTGCCATGTTATGTTATTTGAGCTATAAGATTGATAAAGATTTTTCCAGATATATTTGAATCAACCGACGCAACTAACTGAACCAAGTATCTGCTACGCAAAGTTTCAATGGACAAAGTTTACACATGTATGTAATAGGTTTACATACAGAACAACGTCCATCAATTGTATAAAATTTCTCACTTTAAGATACCCTGCCAGTCTATGCTATAGGCTATGCTGCAACACTAAAGTCGGAAGAGATTAGCTAGTGAAGAAGAACTGTACCAACCTTTAGCATGCAGCGTCTTCAAATGGTCCACAGTTAGCTGCAGAATTTCAGCCTTCTCCAGCTTAGCACTGCCTTGCTTCTCACAGGCTGCTGGCACCAGCCTCTTGAGCTCAGTAAGCGAGGTGTTGATGCGGTCGCGCCGCTTCTTCTCGATGACGCCGCGACGACGCTTGCGTGTCATCAGCTGGCAAGAGTCACCGCCTGGAGACCTGGAATTTTGGATGAAGGTAGATTAGTTCTGTATTCCCGAGGTATCTAGGTTTTTATCACCAATCTAATTTGAAGCTGGCTTAGCTGACCTGGAAGTCTTTAAAAAACTCGTGAAAATGTGGCGTTGTTTCACAAACTATTAGGCATTTGATATCGTGTCCTGAGCGGCCTCTTGCCTAAGCCTCACCAGAACTGATGGAAGCTACTGAAGGTTTTAAACTCGTAGTCGAATATTTGGTGACTCAATTTAGATGCCATCGACACGGTAAGAAGAAAACAAGTCAGTCCAAAACCTTGGTTTTAAATAAATACCGCGTGACTACGTCACAGTCGCACGATATTGTACAGAATTAACATTTTCAAATACGTCGAATCGTGTTGGCTGTTTGTGCATATGGGATTTACGCTTCAGCATGCTCTAAAAAGTGGATAAAAAATTCCGAGGTCTTTATATCATTCAGTTTTCGGCGAATTTTTTATTACACAAGCAGTCTATCCAAGTTATAAAGGGTGTAAAACACCTCTTAACGAAGCCGAAAGGCACTGGTTCTCCCTGTCATTGCGATCATTTTTTTGTTTTACCCCATACCTGCGAACCTTCTAGTTACGGAGATATTAGGGGTCAAAGTTCCAACTTTTTGACAAGTATTTTTTTAAATACAAGTTTTTAATGTAAGATTTTTACTTTAAACACCTCCACGACCCCCGTACTATTCAAACCGTCTATCAGCACAATGTTTTGAGTGCGTTACATTGAGTTCTACCACAAAACATGATTTTACACCCCCCAAAAAAAAGTCGTTTCCCAGCAATATTTTTTGCGTAAAGTTACTTAGTTTCATGTACAGAATGCTTGGTTGACGGCTTCGTGATGAGGTGATTTACACGGTGTATGTATATATAACCTGTTGCACGGTTTGCAACGGATTTTCATAAGATTACGTTATCCGTTTTTCATGTTTTCTATCCTATATTGAAAAATTCTTTGACTATTTTTTGTAGGAAAAACTGTTTTTTGTTATTACGAATCTCATGTCAAAGTATACCGATGGCCTAGTTTTTTGTTATTATGAATCTCATGGTCAAAGTATGACATGTTTAGTTTAAGCATATTTATTAACAAAGAACATTAGTGGACGGAATATTTAACGAGATAAAAATGTCTTCCTTAGTGAAATGTTTGTGTAACACAGCTTGTCTTCGCGTTTCATTAACCTACTTAAATAATCAGGAAATAGGCCTGAAGCCATTTACTTTAATGATATAAAGTAAACGTAATAGGATAAGTATTTTTTCTTTCACATATTTTACACAGATAATGTGAAAAGGTGTCTATTTTCATCCGGGGTATCGTAGGAATCTAATATGTGGTCAATGGGTGTGTGGAATTCTCATAATTATATGCTTTACCCTGAAAGATTCATCAAGGTGGCCATACGGAAGATAATTATGTACGAATTTCTTTGTATTTGGCCTCTTCCAACCCCAACTGAAAATAAAATTACATCATTCGCTAATATATGTAACTCTGAAAACCTTTAGAAAGAAACTTTGCAAAAGAAACGTCCTTGCTACGCGTTACACTGAATTACTGTTACTGCGTAGCATTTGCTACGTGCGTAGCGAGCTACGCGGTGTATGCGCTACGAGCTTTACGTGTTCTTATTGGAATCTTATGAGATATTCTGAAAAAGATTATTTTTAAACGATTATTTATTTTTGACACACAGAATTATAAACAGAATTGCAAATGAATATAAATATCGTGATTTTGTCATTTTTTTTCTTGATATGATATGTAACTCTTAATTACATACGAGTAAAATAAACTTAACGCAGTAGATATTACACGGATAATAGAACTCTCAGAAATAATTAATTTCTGTTTTTGTTACAAAATAACTATGTAAGGTATCTTCGCCTATAAGGCGAATAATTTGTTTTTGCTCCTAAATTTTCTGGAATAATGTTTATAATTTAGATCTAAGACTATATTAACCTAGCGCTAGTCATTCTACTAAGCTCGATTCAAGTAATTAAAGACCTAAACACTAAAATATTACATCTAGAAAGGATCTTACTAAATTCCATTTTTCATTCCACTGCATTTTGGCAAAGTTACTTTTATAGCCATGCTCATACACTTTGGAGAAACAGGAACACAGACAGATATATGTATAGAAGACTATGGTGGAGGCCAAGCTGTGGGCCAGTAGGCACGCTAATACAAGTATATACAGTTGCAACATTTAAAAGTGATTTTCTTTTATCGTATCGATTGTAGTTTTATCATGTTACAAACAATGTGTTTTGGAACCCATACTGTTATGAAATCGGCTTTATTTCACAGTTACTGACCTTATCCTTCAAGACAATCGTTAAAATTATGCTTAGTCTAAACTCTGAAAGGCTGAAGAATCTTTGTTTTTCGTACTCACGTCGCATCTTTACTGCTCTCCTCAGAAAAGTCATCGTCTTCGCTTTCAGAGCGCGTCCTCTTGGAGCGCTGCGCCGGCGCTGGCGGGGCGGGGGCAGGAGCCGGCGGACCCCAGCCGTAGCCCCACTGGGCCCCCTGGCCCTGGAGCTGAGGACCTGGTTGCTCCATGTGACGGTGATGATACTCCATGGTCACAAACAAATGGGATCACTAGATTTGTCCTAATTTTCACAGTCAAAATAATCACTGATGTTCTTGGCCTAATTTTCTTAGTTATCACTTTGTTTTCATCGGAAACTTGGTCGGGACGAGCGTGTGCGCAGCTGGTCACGTGCGCGCGCGCTGGCCGATAGGCGCGGAGTGTGTGGCCGCGTGGCGCCCCGTGTCGCCTCGTGTGCCGCCGCCCGAAGCGACCCACCCTATTGAGAATACTCTTTATCTATGACCCACTGTCTACAACCCTCCATTCAAGCGATTTAAGTCCTTATTATTTGCAATATAGACTTTTGAGTAGTGCCCTGATTAAGTTGGTAATTTTTTTGACAGCCAATATTAAAAATGCGTTTTACGTTTGCTATTTTGTGCGTTAGGTAGTTGCAGTAAGGACGTAGCAACTGCGTTTCTGGGTCACTTAGCGATATTAAAATTTATAAAGTTCAGCTTTATTACTTGCTTAACGGAAAATAAACTTAGTGTTTAAGGTGTAAGGTTCATAATGTCTTAGTTATTTGTTTAAGGGTGTATCATAAGGCCGCGTGGCAGGCGCACGGTGGGAAACTGCAAACAATTAGGTAACGCAATTTATTCGCTGCAATATTTGTGTGAATGTGTTTCTAGCATAGGGGAAGGGTTCCGGGGTAAGCAGAGAGCGTGGGACGATAGCTCGGGGATTAACTAGTGGAAAACATTAGGTACTACACTAGAGTGAAGGATTAGGGCATGAAAGGAAAAGTATGTATCAAAGTATTTGAGATTTAAGAGCCAGTCATAAACAGTTATTTTCTATTAAAAAATGTTAAATGGAACTTGAATAGCTCATTAATCATAGATCCTTTAATAAGTTAATGCTTTTTAATATAGGTACTAAACCGAAATATAATAGAGCTTCCTACTCAATTTTCTGGCCTGGCTAGAAAACACTCTTGAGCATAAAGTTTAATCTATAAGTTTTTCGAAGAGAATACTCTTCGAAAAACTTATAGATTAAAATAAATGAAATAAACGTAGCTTTAATCCGCAAACTACCAAACAATAACTTAATTTCCCAATCAAATTAAAATTAGACTACCATTTTCAGCGCAGTATCACGTAGTCCCAAAAACAATCCCAAACTCATTAGCAACACTGTCTAGTCAGTTATCCACCTAATTGTTACGAAATCACCCGGTTACGTCACGGCAGCCGTCGCTGGCCGCCGGTCACGGACCGGGCACGGTAGGCGGACGGTCCGGCACGAGACTAGGAGAGTTCGGACGTGATCGGACGGCGGGTGACACGCGACCGCCGGACGCGTGGGTTACTGAGGCTTGATTACACCTTGGGTAATTGATTGGTAATTTGGTTTTGGTAATTGGTAATGATTAATTGATTTGAAGATATCGGGTCTGGTTATTGAGATGTTGAGGGGACAAAGGTAACCAGTCTTGGTTACTGAGGACATACGTGGGTATAGACAGGATGTTATTTTGTAGATGGAATTTACTTCATCATCTGCCTATTCTTTTTAAACGCTGTTGGAAACTTGGTCGGCTTCCAGTGTTACCGGATACATTTAAGAAGTGTTTTGTTTTACATATTTATTTTCTCCATCTTACGACTATCACAACAACTTATGCGATGGTGAAAACAATAACATGATTAAGTTTTGTAACTTATTACAAACAATGTATTTTTTGTGAACTTAGAGGACAATGGAATAAATCATCGGGGTGCACGCGTCAGTGACGCCTCACCTTAAGCTGCGTCTACGCTAGGCGAACCAAGCACGAGCAGATCATCAATTGCTTAGTGGACACGGACCTAAGAGCCTCGAACGAGCAAATTGTCCGCCAAACAAATTTGTGCTCTTCTTGTGCTCCGTTCGTGTTTGGATCGCCTAGCGTAGACGCAGCTTAACAGATTGATCCGCGCGCGCAGGTCCGCTAGCAAGAGTGGCTGTCGACGTCGCCCCACGAACCTATTCGGAACACACAAACCTATCGGCCCCAAAATGACAATGGATTTTTCATGGAGTTACTGCATACCTAACCTTTACAACACAGTAACTTGGTAACACTGATTCTCGACTATCGAGCTTCGGACTATGTAACGACCGAAGAAAACACACATAGGCAAGTAAAAAATATTTAAGAAAAAGGGTATTTTCCACGGAACTATATCACAATTATTATGTTGCGAATTCTGTATTAATACAGCCTATTACTGGTCAATCTTATCATCTGGTACTAATTCTGTGAACATTCTTACGACCGTATTAACTCGATAAGTGTCGGTCTGAATGAGGTCGTTATTGTTATGTATTACATGTTATATGGCTAATAATATTACCGAAATTATGGCATCTATTGATGGTCGTGGTCATGTCATTAACTGGTACTTCATAAATTATATCTTTAGGCATGTGTAACTTGAGTTATTGACCTATAATAATATTTTGGGTCCTGCATGTACTCTCTCAAAACATAATGTGTGAGTCAAAGGTAATTTACGTAATTAAGGCTTAAGAGATTTAAAACTTTAAGTTAAAAAGACTTAATAACATAAAAGATAACATTGAAAGTAGGTACAGCCGACCGCTGGTGGTAGCTCCTTACCCTTGAGCTCATCTAGCATCTATCGATCGTGGTACTTCTTCCAGTCGAGTTTGATTCAAACTGTAGCAGTTTAAACCGGTGTGATCACGCATAGTTATATAAGGTATAATAATAATAAATAGGTGTAAGCAGTCATTCTGCCGATAGTCGTGTCGGCCAATGGCTTAACAGCCAAAAGCTTAGACCTACATCTCAGTCTTTCGCTTGGCAGCTGGATCAAGGGCTTGATTCAGAAAGCAGTAATTCTGGACACGGCACGTATTGTTAGGAGGTTCCACTCTCAAGAGCCCTGACCACCGGTAGTCCGGACCCTGTTCCCGATGCCAGGGGGGCTACAATTTTATATTTTGAAATGTTTTTTTTTTTAAATAAAATTTTATATTTAAAAATGTAAAATTGAGAAAAATTGAGAACCTGGAACGCACTGCGAATGCGCTGATCCCTAAAGCTTCGGTGATTTTATTTAATTATTTTTGAGTTTCTCAACTAGTTCTGCCTTCAACAGACAAATATAGTTTGAAATATCTCAGTCATAACATAATTGTATAACATATTGCATCCTAAAAGTGTTTTATATGAAATGCAAAAAAATGGATAGTTTGACAGCGCGAGTCAAGTCGTAGCAAAAGTTTATTTAATAAATAAAATTGGTGTGTCGCGGTGTTTGTTACAAAACTCCTCCTACTCCTCCTCCTACAAAAACGGCTGAACCGTTTTGTATGAAATTTTGTGTGCATATCGGATACAATCACGCAACGCGACGCCCGTCTCACGGCATCGGTTGTCAGGGTTACGCAAAACGCCAGCGTGGTCGGCGCGGCTTGTGGCGCCCTAGGCCGCCAGCGCGACTGCGCATCTTATGACAGTCTATTTAATGTCAATTTTATTTTGTGAAGTGTTTGTTTGTAAAAATTATTGTATTTTATTATATAATAGGATAAGTTTTTAAGTACCCCTGTAAGTTTTTATCTTTTTGTTTTTCATGCAAAATAATGTCGATTGTAGTGACGTCGAAAGGACTGCCAGTCAACCTTCCACTTCGCTGGATAACCTAGTGAGGTGCCCACACTGTTCCCAAGCACGCTTTTTTAAGGGTGAAAGAGGTTTGAAGATACATTTGGGGAAGAAACATAAACCTTACAATGTACCTTCATCCTGTCCGGTAATACCCACTTCTTTTACACCTGATTCACCCACGCAACCCTTTTGGAAATATCTTTCAAAATTAAAAACTTCAACTCCTGTTTTGAAGAGAGTTCCTCGCGGTGCGAGACCTTCGGTGGCTTTAAGTTTAGCGCGCTGCGTCCGCCTTGTTGTCCAAGAGAACTCTCAAAGCGCTTGGGAACAATTACTCACCTTCCCCTTTAGAATTCTACATGTGCAAAAAAATTTGGCAAATAAAAAAAAAAACTTTAACAGCACAAATCAAAGATAATTGTAATATTTCGGCCCAAAGTTTCGACCCTAAATTAACATCGTATCTCCCCCAAAGAGGGTTATTGCATCATGTAGAATCCAAATTAGGTGAGGGTGATATCAGTGGTGCAGCTAGGATCATTTTTAGCAGCGATGTGGTTGCGCCGTTCTCTCCAGAGATTCTTACAGCTCTGGAAAGCAAACATCCCGCCCCGGCAGATGACCTTCCCTTCCCTGACCCCCCCAATTCGGAAACTCACTCTCTTGAAATTACAGCTCAGCAAGTATGTGCGGCCGTTTGCTCCTTTCGAAGTGGATCTGCCGGTGGCCTCGACGGCCTGACTCCGCAACATCTTAAGGACTTAATTTGTTCAGGCGCTGGGGCTGCTGGTGAGTCCCTTTTGAAAGAACTGACGGCCCTCATCAATATCATGCTCTGCGGTAATGTGAACGAAGCCGTCATTGATATTTTGTACGGGGCCAATCTATGTGCCCTGCGCAAAAAGGATGGTGGCATTCGTCCCATTGCCGTAGGGTCAACCTTTCGTCGTATCGCAGCCAAAATTTGCTGCGCCTTCTACAGTGAAACATTGGCCAGCAAATTTCAGCCCTTTCAGCTGGGCTTCGGGTCCAAAGGAGGTTGTGAGGCTGCGGTACACGCTTTATCAACCTATCTTAATAGTGGTAAAGGTGAGGTCATCCTTAAGGTTGACATAAAGAATGCATTTAATTCTGCAAATAGGGACACCTTGTTGGCAGAAGTTCAAAAAGAAATCCCCAAAATTTACAGTTTTCTCTATCAATGCTACAGAAACCCCTCAAAACTACTATATAAAGACAACCTTTTGGAATCAGCCGTTGGTTGTCAACAGGGTGATCCTTTAGGGCCAGTCATTTTTAGTTTAGCAATAAATCCAATTATTCGACAGTTAAATTTTAAATTCAACGTATGGTATTTGGATGATGGAACTCTGGGAGGTGATGTGGACACAGTTCTAGAAGATTTAACTTTTTTAAAAGAAAAATTTAGTTCTATTGGTCTAGAGCTGAACTTGTCAAAATGTGAAATTTATCTTCCCCAGACCACTGACAGACTGAGTACCATTTCAAAATTTAATTCTATAGCTCCCAATATCAAAATTACAGAAAAAGATTCTCTTCACCTCCTAGGGTGTCCAATTTTTGATGAGTCATTTCCCTCCTTTATTCAGGAAAAAATTCAAAATTTTAATGATGTCTCGGAAAGACTTTTCAAAATTAATATACATTCGGCTTTCACTCTTATTCGTTTTTGTTGCTTTGGACCTAAATTTACTTATAACCTTCGCTCCTCCCATCTTTGGAAACACCCTCAACTTTTAGAAAAAATTGACCAAATTATTAGGAATACACTTTCTTCAATCCTAAATGTGGCCCTAGACGACCGTGCGTGGCAGCAAGCCACGCTTCCCATCCGCCTGGGTGGTCTTGGCGTCCGCAAAATTTCAAGTATAAGTTTACCGGCCTTCCTCTCCTCGGTCCACGGTGCCGAAAAGTTAACCAGGAACATCTTATCTTCCTCACTGGTTCATTTTGAGGTACCGTTTTTGTCCGATGCGTTGAACGCTTGGAAAATGGCTTGTCCTAATACAGATTTGCCCGACAACCTGTCCTCCGAGAGACGCTGGGACGAGCCGCTCTGCAGTATTATACGGAATAATCTGTTAAATACGTCAATTAATACTGCGGAGCGTGCCCGTCTCCTGGCCGTGGGGGAATGGGAGTCAGGCTTATGGCTTCAGGCACTTCCGTCATCCACCATAGGCACCATGATGGATGATATGTCATTTCGGCTCGCTACAAGCCTTCGTTTAGGCGCACCTTGTGTTGCTCCACATCGTTGTCACTGCGGTGAAGTTGTCGACAATCTTGGGCACCATGGCCTGTCCTGCTACAGGAGCGCAGGTCGCATAGCACGGCACGCCAGCATCAACGACATTATTCGTCGAGCTCTTGTCACCGCCGGCGTACCAGCGGTTTTAGAACCTAACGGTTTGGTACGTGACGATGGGAAGAGACCAGATGGTATGACGCTGATGCCTTGGAAGGTGGGTAGGCCTTTGGTGTGGGACGCAACTTGCGTCGATACCCTTGCGCCATCTCATCTTGCAAGTACGGCGGGCTGTGCTGCAGCTGCTGCTGCTGTTGCTGAGAGCCTCAAACGGCGTAAATACTGTAATCTTAATGGCAGTTACAGTTTTGAGCCGTTTGGGGTCGAAACGCTTGGCTCATGGGGCCCAAGCGCGCATTCTCTTTTTAAGGAAATATCTCGTCGTCTGGTTGACACTTCACGAGACCAGAGGGCTGGCTATTTCTTTGGGCAAAGAATTAGCATTGCCATTCAACGTGGCAATGCCGCCAGTCTTCTGGGCACGTTTCCAGATGACAGCGATGTGGAGGAGTATTTTGACGCCTTAACATCCTGTTGTTTTTAATTTAGTTTATATTTAGTTAGTTAGTGTATGTAAATACTGTTATTTTTATTTTATTGTAATAATTTTCACTTCAGATTAATAAAAACAAATTTTAGTACTAAAATGTAAATAATATTTTTAGCGACCAGAAGTGAAACACAAATAAAAATAAATAATTTGAAATAACCTAAAACAAATTTATTATAAAATGGACTCAGTTTTAACAATAACTCGAGCAATCACAAACAACCGTTAATTTTAAACACACAAAGTAATATTCAATGTAAGAAGCAATTAACAATGAAGACCACCGTGGTAAAATATGGAACGAACTTACTGCAAAATAGCGCTGGTACTGATAACCTTACCGTCCGAAGACTGACAAGCAAAAGAACGAGCTTCTATGGAGCACCCGTGTTTATTTTTTTATGAGAACCGGCCAGTACCACCACTACTCATAAGAAGTTTGTCTTATACGGCCTCTCCTGATCGTGCACCGTCCTCGGCTGCACTTGGGACTTCTTCCCCAGAAGCACTGGCAGGTACGGCGAGAGTCTGATCGCCGTTTCTGTCGGACTTGGTCCTATCCGTACTCGAAGCACCAGTAGAACTAGCAGGAGCACCTGAAGGCTCGCCAACATCGTCAGGGTCGTCATCATTATAATCTGTATGAGAAACAAGTGGTTAATTATACGTGACGACGTACACCGTTGCCTATTCTGTTATCCATCACACATACAAGACCCTCAAACAAAGATACACTTTCACAACTAAAATTAAAACACTTCGCTTTCAGGAGTATGCATACGTCCCCGTACATCAAATCTCACTCATACTCGTACTTGAACTTATACAAGTTCACCAGGACTGCGCCTGCCAGGACAACACCTGATGCGTGTTCAGAGAACACGACTTCCGGGACAACACCCGATGCGTGTTCAGAGAACACGACTTCCGGGACAACACCCGATGCGTGTTCAGAGAACACGACTTCCGGGACAGCACCCGATGCGCATACATAGTACGCGACTTCCGGGACAACACCCGATGCGCATACATAGTACGCGACTTCCGGGACAGCACCCGATGCGCATACATAGTACGCGACTTCCGGGACAGCACCCGATGCGCATACATAGTACGCGACTTCCGGGACAGCACCCGATGCGCATACATAGTACGCGACTTCCGGGACAGCACCCGATGCGCATACATAGTACACGACTTCCGAAGCCAGGCACTCCAGGCCGCTGGCACTCCAGGCCGCTGGCACTCCAGGCCGCTGGCACTCCATGCCGCTGGCACTCCATGCCGCTGGCACCTGTTCCATACCAGGCACTCCAGGCCGCTGGCACACGTTCCAATCAGTGGGCACCTGCCTCACCTCCACACGCACGCATGCGTAATACACGTGATACTGGAACATACAAAGAAAATAACGGTTCAGTTGAAACTATTTCAAAATATGCAGCACAATTCTCAGGACCCCACTCGCCTCTCCAGGCTACCATGTACTGAGCTGCGGCCTGAGTTGTGTTGCCTCTAGCTCCACTTAACAATTTCAGCTCGTAACGATCACTTGGTAACACTTTAGTTACGCGGTATGGACCCCTCATGCCAGGGTCTAGTTTCCCAGCGGACTGAGAGTACTTTATGGCAAAAACTTGATCGTTAACCTGAAAAACTCTTGGCGGGTGTCTTTGACGATTTACCCTCACGTCTTGGCTATCGATATAGACGATTTTTGTCAAGAGATTCTTTAGCATAGCTTCTGCTGAGTTCCCTTATGGCTTCTCGATTTGGACTGGAGTTTTCGGCTTCAACGTCCCAGATCAGCGCACGAATCACAGTAGTGGTCGCACTAGTACCTATTAACAGGTACAAAGCGGAATACCCAGTGGTTTTTTGCTTCGTAATATTTAAAACTAACTGAATTTTTCATAAACAATCAGACCGACGTCCTTCTTTGTGAAACGCGAGATACATGCGGTTTTTGTTGCGTAACTTCCGATATAACACCGACAGTAACCCGCAAGGCCCAAGAATTGGCGTACTTGTTTGACATTACTGAGAATTTGTGTAACTAGTGCATCGATCTTGTGCGGACTCGGCCTAACCTGACCGTGACTAATAACACGACCTTGGTACTCTTCATTGGTGGTAAGGAAAGAACACTTGCGCATGTTAATTGAGAACCCGGCCTCCGTCACAGTCTTCAAGACATCGCGTAACAAGGTGATACCGTCATCGACTGTTCTTACCTTGAGACTCAGTCCGAGCCTTAGCGAAACAGTCACACTCTTTATGCCCTGACTTCTTACAGAAAGAACAGATAGGTTTAGTATTGTTACCACTATCGTCTTTATCATTAACATTATTCTTCGTGGGGCACTTGTCTTTATAATGCCCTGTTTGACCACAAAGGAAATATTTGTTTTCAGACCTACTAGAGCCGCAAGAATTAGGTTTTTTAGTCATATTACCGGATGACGCAGATTTTTCTGGGTTGCGATTATCAAACTTGCAAACAGCCTTTATATAGGTAGCTAAAAAGGAAGCTAGGTTTTCTGACGTTAGGTCAGCATTGATAGCTGCTGCGCGTACCTGTACATCACTGATACCGTAAACCACTATTTGAACCATAAGTTCTTCGCTTATTCCTTTTACTAAACGTAATCTTAATACCGAACGACGCGCATACTCTGCGTATGTCGAAAACTTATCGGATGTCGTGTTTATTACTTCATGAAGCGTTTGAGCATAATTCATCTTTTGCGGGCACAATGATTTTTGAAATCCTTAACAAAATTGGACCACGAACGATCATTTTTAGCCCACTCGTTTAACCAGGTTTTCGCATCACCTTTCAACAATGAGCTACGCGCGAGAAACATTCGAGATCGTCCCAATGGTTTACATGTTTAGCCCTGTCCACTTCGTTACACCACACCTCAAAATTGTTCACAGCTCAATATTTCAAAATTCGAAACATAATAATTAGACTTGTTTCTTGTTAATACCCCCAATGCATCAACAAAGCTTGGGTCGTGGAAACTTTTATCCAGTGGGGGTGTGCTGTCACAAACTGACGGCGTAACACGTGAACCACTAGCAGCGTTTTCCTCAATAGCGGTCAATCGCGACATAATGAACCCAACACGTTTTTCATAGAAACATCAAGAGAGCGGGATCGCGATCTACGGCGACAATGATGTGTACGTAACCTGTCTCGCGAACTATTATTGTCACTATTACTTGAGCGACTGCGATGTGATCGTGAACGTGAGCGAGTCCTCTCACGACTCAAACGCGAACGATTTCTACTATGGCGTGCTCGTGAACGAGTAGTAACACGGCGCAAATGTGGTCTATCGAGAGGCGATCGCGAACCATGCCTGTGATCTAGTCGCGACTCACCGCGACGGCTACGCTTAGCCCCAGAGCGAGGCGGCGACCTAACTAGCTTGTCACGTGGCATTTTATATTTGAAATCAACGGTTGTTTGTGTAGGTATCAAGGCTAATAATTGTGAGCAAATGAGCCGAATCCCACTTCTGATTTTAGCGACCAGAAGTGAAACACAAATAAAAATAAATAATTTGAAATAACCTAAAACAAATTTATTATAAAATGGACTCAGTTTTAACAATAACTCGAGCAATCACAAACAACCGTTAATTTTAAACACACAAAGTAATATTCAATGTAAGAAGCAATTAACAATGAAGACCACCGTGGTAAAATATGGAACGAACTTACTGCAAAATAGCGCTGGTACTGATAACCTTACCGTCCGAAGACTGACAAGCAAAAGAACGAGCTTCTATGGAGCACCCGTGTTTATTTTTTTATGAGAACCGGCCAGTACCACCACTACTCATAAGAAGTTTGTCTTATAATATGTATATAAATGAATGAACGAAATAAATAGGTATAAAAATATCCGTAACAAAGCCGAAAGGCGCCTGTTCTTTCCGTCATTGCGATTTTTTTTTTGTCAGGACCATACTCTTCTAGTTACGGAGATATTCGCGGTCGAAGGTCGAAGTAAGGACCTCGAACATTGTTTTTAATGTTACTTTGTACTTTAAATACCTCCCTGGCCCCTGGTACTATTCAAAGTATCCATCAGCACTATGTTTTGAGTGCGTTACATCGAGTCCGAACGCAAAACGTGATTTTTCACACCAATAAAGAAGTCGTTTCCAGCAATATTTTTTGCGTAAACTTAGTTTGATGCAGAGTGCTTCGTGAAGTTTCCGTTTACACCTTGTATCTTCAGAAGTCGTTGTTGAAGTGAAACTTCTAATGCGACTTCCAACAAGTTTGCGTTAAACGTTTAACGCTACAATGGAATTGGTAAAATCAACCTTTTCCCATTAAAATAAAATTTGTTTTGGAATGATTGTTGATCTTGTTTTGTTTTTGAAAGTTACACGTTCAAATTCTCTTCTTTCTTTTACTTCGTATTTCGTAATAGGTTTTTATTTTCATTTGCACATTACGAAGTTTCACTTCTTCCGCGCGGAGGGACATCATCACGCACTATTTTTTGTTATTCTATTTTTTTTATTAAATACGCCTTCATTTGGTTAGACCGCGACATTTTGCGCGTCCTTACATCATCCAATGCTTCTTAAGAAAAAGCCGATTACATCTCTTAAATCTCCTTCAAAAAAACCCAAGATTAGAGCCACCTCTTTCAAACAAGGATCTTGACACATTACGGTTGACAGAGCTGATATTTTGCTAACAAGATTGATGATAAGTAGGTACTACAAACGGATCGTTGACGCAAAACATTGTAAGAAAGAAGATTTGAGAAATATCTTCCTACGCTTCAGCAATGTAATCAGTGATAAAAAGCATAAATCAGTGATAAAAAGCATAATCCTTGTAAAATCGGCCAAAGAGAGATGCCGCCATTGGAGTTACAACATAGATTTTTGGGGTAAGGTTCCTCCCAAGGAAAAACGGAACCCTTATCTATGTCGGTCTGTCTGTCACAGAATGAAGTGTGGAATTAGCGCGTCACCCATGTTGTTAGGTTTAGTAGAAGATAAGTTTATTATTTTATTGTTAGGCGTGAAGGCCTATCACATATTTTATGAAGTTCCTCGTAACTTATTAATTTGTTTGTCACGTAAAGTAAGGGAAATGTTTTGAAACAAGTTGACTACCAAATCAAATAATCCGTCAAATCGCAATCGTATTTTTTAACAGTTATCATGAAATTGCCAGATCCAATTAAAATAATCACCATCATTATCACCAGCCTATAATGTTCCCACTGCTGGGACACAGGCCTCCTCTCTATGAGATGGGTGGGGTAGCGGGCTGTAATCCACCACGCAGGCCCAGTGCAGGTTGGTAGATGTTACATGTCTTCGAATTTTTAGTTCTAGTACATGCTGGCTTCCTCACGATGTTTTCCTTCACCGTTTTTAAGAGCAGCGGTAATGGAACAAATTACACAAAGTAAGTCGCCTGCCTGGGTTCGAACCCACGGCTTACTGCTCGTAAGTCGGGGCTAACACTCCTGAGCCACCGCTGCTCTCTAAAATAGTAACAACAACTAACCCTGATTATCTTACATTTCTTGTACGGAACACTACCATCTCGTCCTTGTTAACTTTTTTTTTTTTTTTTTTTATGAAACAAACCTCGGGTGTTCCGATTTCAGTCACAAAACTGATCAGATTCAACGTCACCCAGTCAACAGGGACTCCATTGTACAGTAATCCGTTTACAGATAATATAAAAAGGTCTTTTGTTACAGGTTTTGTGCTTTCAAGTATGTATTTGGAGTCTTAGCGAGTCTGCGAACTATGAAATCGAAGTTTTGAAGAACGAGTGATAGGGTGAATCGATTTCTTTCTAAACATAAAATGGATGGGTGACCGCGAGTTGAAGATTGTCAATGTTATAGTGGTGTTTGAGTACTGAATGTCTGCAGACATGTTTGTTTACCCAGGGGACGAACTTTGAAAGGAATTTCCCCAATTGGTGTTTGCCGAAGTTATGTTTTGTAATTCAATAATTAGATACTCATTGCAATAATTTACTTTAACGATAGCCTTCGTGATTATTGTTCACATTTTCAATTTAGATTACGATTATGTTCAGATGTTTTCTGAAAATTCTGTAAGTACACCATTTTTTTTAGTTGTGCCATGTAAGTACCTACTGAAAAAGCATGGACTTCAATGAAACTGACCTCTGAGTCTGTTTAGCTGTTACTTCTCAGAGTAGACAGACAGGAAACACCGACCTCATGAAATAACCTGGTGTAAAAGTATAACTACTCACCTACTTTAAGAAATCAATCTATATACTAATATATTAAAGCTAAAGAGTTTGTTTGTTTGCTTGAACGCGCTAATCTCCGGAACTACTGGTCCGATTTGCAAAAAGTCTGAGATAGCCCATTTATCGAGGAAGGCTTTAGACTATATATCATCACGCTACGACCAAAAGGAGAGGAGCAGCAATTAAAAATGTTGCAAAAACGGGGAAAATGTGACGCAGACGAAGTTGCGCGGGACAGCTAGTCATTAATATATTGTGTGTAGTATACGCATGCTACATTGCATTTATAAATTAAATAAGCATGGTATCGATCACCAGGCCAGTACAAGCAACAAACAACAACGCCTTTACACGACAAGTCAATAACTTACGATCATCAATGCAATAACGCTTTCCATTACGTCTGTCATACCGGCATCGTCAGAACAAAAACATTACGACCATTACAAGCGTCTAATGTCATTACTAGTGACGTCTTCCCCTGTAGTGGTTACCATAATGTACTATAACAACACGAAGGGGTAATATAACGGTAATAAGTTTTACTGCTGAACTTGACATTGGGAAGGTGGTAACGTGCCGTAGTACCGGTAGTGACGTAGCGATCAGTGTCAAAATAGGTGCGTATTAATTTGCAAGGCGCGTTGATCTAGTGGTCAAAGTGCTATTTCTGAACATGAGGTGCTGGGTCCGATTCCCAGGTCAGGCATAGTGTACGCAGCAGGAAGTTCTCTTCCGTTGCAGCTCGGTCGTCGATTTGCAAAAGGTTGATGGCATTACACGAGCAGGGAAATGTGACGGTCCTAAATTTTATTGATGAACTAGACCTTGGGGGTAAAATGGCCAAGTTGTGACGCTGGCGGTCAATGCTGAAACACTCGTGTTCATTGTATGAATGCATTTTTACTGGATTTTCAATAAGTAATTAAATTTTACGTTGAATCATGTACTGGCTAAACTGGATTATTACGGAGGGGTTAAAAGGTAACTTTAATAAAGTATTTTAGGTTCAAAGTTTAGATTTCAAAACATTATTATTAAATTAAATATTAAAATTAAAAACATTAACATTTATGAAGCTACAACAGGAGATGACTCTTTAAATACTTCAATTATTTCACCTTGGAGGTCAGAGGTCACAAGCAATATAGTTAGTATTTATTTAATATCACAGCGTTTAACAAACGGATCCGGATGGTTATAACAGCTTATTGCTATTAATACGTAGGAGGAGAGTAAATCAATTATAAAAAAATAAATCATGAAAGATCAAAGCAATTCACCCAAAATGATAACGGGTTAAATGGACAATCAAACCACCGAATCATAGGTAGCTATTAGAATGCGCCTACGCAAAGTCGATCATGTATCCACAATTCAAAAGACCGTCTCATTCATTGTTAAAACCGAAAAATCAAAGCAAAAACTGTGGGAGTCGTTTTTTTTAGTTTTTCGAGTACTAACCCGTTTTTTTGTGGGCGTGGGTCCATGGGACTTTTGGACAGGTGGTAGTGGGTTTGTGATCCCATTGTTGGGGAACACGGAAGGTTAGTCTGCCTGTCAATGAGATTTTGATGTAGTCAGGTTTATTTTAACTAGGCCTTATTGACTTGGTCTTGTTTGCTTTTGTGGTTTAAGTCAATATTTTTGTTTATAAGCCTTAGGGAATGTCTGTGGAGTTTGATGGTCTATGTCGCCTTAAAACATGAGTTTTTGAAATTGATGAAGGGTAGGTGGCTTGGGGGGGGGGTTGTCTTTTATTTATTTAGGACAACATTAGTATAACGATATAAAGCAAGGAAAATGCTTAAAACGTTGGATATTCGAAATCTATTTTGATTGTCAGCGTCAATTTATACCTTCAATAATTTTTATACTTTCAGGATTTATCAGGTTTTCTTTTTTTATACCTTCAGGAATTTTCACTGACTAGACTTTTAATCCAGGCATAAATACCTAAATCCTAGATGGGTTTGCATTTAATATATTATGAGTACAAACCACATAGTTACTAGACACCCCAGTGTATTGGCCGGATCCTAGACAGGTCAAATGTGTCCGTAAATGGAAATAATCCATTGGTTTGGAACTTGAGTTTGAAAGGCAACCAGGTTTTTTATCGTATGTTGACCTTTAAAAAAAATTACAAATTCGTAAAGTCATCGCTGCAAAAATCGTATCACGGCGCGACAACCCCTGAGGTTATAAAAATATTGACAACAAATAGAAATGGTACAAAGAACAAAACAAACAAGCCATGCTAGTTAAATAATAAACCTAAGTACATCAGTCCCATTGATGACGTCTAACCTTCCGTGAGTCATGACAATAGGACTACAATAGGTGCAAACCCCCCAGGGTTAACTGCTTGAAGAAATGCTTAAGCAAATGGATTTGCATTGAAAGTAATACGGCTGTTTCGAAAGAAAATATACAGAAGATATTGAAATGCATCTATACATCTAACTCTATACAAATAAATAAAATTGAAGTGTCTGTTTGTATTATATATTAAAATAACCGCTTTTTACTACATGCGTATGAATGTGTTTACGTTACATATACCAAAATAAAAAAAAGTACAATTTTTGTCTGTCCGTTTGTTCCGGCTAATCTCAGGAACGGCTGGGCCGATTTTGGACTTTCACTAGCAGATAGCTGATGTAATAAGGAGTAAATTAGGCTACTTTTGTTTTAGAAAAATAAATAAAAATATAAATAGAAAAACGAAAAAGAAACTACATAAATAACTTTTTTGTTAAAATCCACGCGGACGAAGTCGCGGGCACAGCTAGTCTGAAGTAAAAAAAATCTATAACTAGGTACCAGTCTTATTGAGAACCTTTTAGTTTAAAACTTAGATTGAACTGTCTTTTTCATAGTGGGAGTAAGCTGGCACAAGCTATGAAGTTCTTATCTGTGCAATGGAAAAAACTTTTTGTAAAACCAACCAAAAGTAAGTCACGAGGCATTTGTTGGGGACCTTCTAGTTACATAGATATTGAGCACACACGTAGGTACACATTTTAAATACCCATGGCCATTAGCACAATGTTTTGAGTGCGTTACATTGAGCCCTACACAGTAAACAGTGACATTTCACATAAAAAAAAAAAACGTTTCATGTACAGAATTATTAAAATACAGGTTGCCGGTTTCGCGAAGGGTCCGCTAACTGATTGTAACTACGCCCGGTGCAAGTGTGCACCCTAACCTGTCACCGACAAATCGCTATTGCCACCATTTTGCAGACTGGCTGGCAGACCATTTGCAACGTCGTCTGTAAGTAATCTTTCTTTTAAAAACAGAGGGACAGCTGTTTAGGTTTTTTAAACTGTTTGAATAATTAAAAGGAACAATATTGAAGGAACTTATTTAGCATCACATTTCAGTTTAATTAGGTTTGTTTTCTAAGAAAGTAAGAAAATTATTTCGCAAGCAGTATCTTCTGAGATATGATTCCTTTTTCCATAGCATTTACTTCACAGTATGTTTTATTTTCTCATGAAAAGTGTAAATTTTCATTACCTACATATGATAGGTAGGCTTAATTGTAACAACATTACAAAGATTATAATTCCCTACCTTTAGGTATAACAAGAGGTATAGGTACTTATTAGGAAGGTATCTTAATTAAACTCTCTTAGTATTTCAGTGCGAGGTGAAAGCCTTCAGGGTTGAATATCCTTTAAAACAAGTAAGTAAATTTTGTTCGAGAACGCACTTGAAAATACGTCGACATTTCGAATAAGTTGGCACTCCACAAATTGAATTTATGTTCCTTTATCCTTTTCCCGCAAGGCACCTGATCAGGTTGCCAAGAGGACACATAATGTGAACCGGATAAATAGATATGCTGCAGTAGATATGCACAGGCGACCTTGTGATTGCTTTGTGCCCCTAGGATTGCATGTAATTTACACGTCCGAAAACTGCATCTTCTGGGGTCAATTGGAAAATTTCTACATTAGGAAAGTTTTAATTTACTGGTACCTAATGCATTGTTAGCCGGGCAAGGAAAAAATGTTTTTCCGGATTCTTTTGTTTTAACGGAAACGTTAGCAGTCCAGCAATTATTTTAATGGTCACTTATCACTGCGGCTACATCAATCAACCCCAATATAAATAGAACAGTCAATAACATAAAATTTTACCAAGCAAACAATACTCATAGTAAATAAAAAGCACTACTGGCTTATTTGTCGTATTCTGTTACACTAAACTTATATACACACACAAAACACCCCTATAATCAAACACTAAAGTTCAATATCCCTTGTTTGAATTGTAAATGTAAGTTGGTGTTATAGTTCGTTCCCGTGTGAATTTGGGGTTGGGGGTGGAATTGGTGCCCAACGTGGGACTCACTTTACTTCCAAAGTTTGATATTCATTGATGTACTTAATTTGCACGTCTACTGAGACATCACACTTGTGTGGAACTTTGACTGTTTATTTATAGATCCTAATCTTGTCGTACACTTATGAATTTTGAAATTATTCACGGTGTAAGGGACATAGATGCGAAAACTTTTACTACGTACTCAGTAGGTACATCATTCTGAACCACACAGAAATATCTCATCTAAAAAAAAACTGCTGTTTCCCACAAAAGTGCAATACCCCCAACCGCCCCGCTGAGCCGCTTGAAGGGGTTGTATTATCATCATCATCATCATTTCAGCCGAAAGACGTACACTGCTGGACATAGGCCTCCCCAAAGTGTCGCCACATTGACCGGTCCCGTGCGACCCGCATCCAGCGGATCCCCGCAACCTTCACCAGGTCATCGGTCCATCTAGTGGGAGGCCTTCAGTTCCAACGCATCGTCTTCCGGTTCGCGGTCGCCATTCCAGAACTTTTCAGCCCCATCGCCCATCCGTTCTGCGAGCAATGTACCCTGCCCACTGCCACTTAAGTCAATTCTTCGGGATGTCCTCATTTTCGATCACACAAGGAAACTCCGAGCCCTCTCCATTGCCCTTTGGGTGACTTTAAGCCTTCTGATGAGGCCCATTGTGAGCGACCACGTTTCGGTCCCGTATGTAATCACTGGCAACACACACTGGTCGTAGACTTTCGTCTTGAGACACTGCGGTAAGTTGGATGAGAAGATACTACGCAACTTCCCGAACGCTGCCCAGCGGAGTCGGATTTGACGATTCAATCGATTGATTGATTGATTGATTAGGGGTTGTATTGATGACTTTAATTATTAGAATTCAGTAAAGCCATATTAGTTACGGCCGCGTATCGTACTTTATTCAACAAAAATGTTTTTTCGAAACAGCGTCTTTCGCGACTATTTCATTCGAGTCCATGAGCTTTCGAACCTGTGAGACAGTGGAAAAATAATTCGCAACAGCGTGTGTCGCAACAGCGGCATTCGAAACAACATAGGGGACCCGAAGATACCACGCAACTTCCCGAACGCTGCCCAGCCGAGTCGGATTCGACGATGATCGATTGATTGGAGGTTGTATTATACTTTAATTATTATAACTCAGTAAAGCCATATTAGTTACGGCTGCAAATAATATTTTATTCAACATAAAAACTGACACTGACCGGCAAATTGTAAAAACCGTAAGAAAATTTCAATTTCGCCACACTGGCCACCCTGTCTCTTCCACTTCAAGACAGAGGATAACGTAGTTTTTTATTTAATTGGTGAAAGAACTCATCTGAAGTTTAACTTAGTTTTAAAAGTTTGCGTAATAAAACTTTGAAAACTAATATCACGTCGTTTAAACTTTCTGAGAGAGCAATTTTTTTATTAAAGAGCTTTTCAAGTCTTTTTTTTATGTTACTCAACCAGGTGCCGAATTTTCAATCTTCAGCTAGCTTTTATCTTTTGAATTTTGGTGGTTTCTTTTGTTATCGGTTGATGAAGATATTCGCTCTACGTGGGACTGCAACATAACCGGCGACATGTGTAGGTAGGTTAGGCATATAGATAGTACCTACACCTAAAATCTGCCTGACACTTCAGGCGTTACGGCCGTGATGTTATGCTATGCTATGTACTCTACACAAGACAGCGATATTTGAAGTCAATGTGTCATTGTCAGTTGTCAATCGTCCTAAGGAGGAACCAGTTTTTGGGCTAGTAAGTTGACTATGATTTCCATAATTTTGAAAGTTGCATGTGATTAAAAAATTAACAAATTGTTTATATTTTTTGTGAAACGTTCAATATATATAACGATTACCCAAAGCTGCTCAATATTATGACAGCACAATCCCGTACCACTGCCGGTCCCCCACACGGCACACACTAGGCGTCAAGTGAGCGTCGCGTGCGCCGCGTGTGAGCATGCGCGCGCCGCCGGTCGCACGCGCCGCCTGATCGGAAGCGTTCGGAAGTGCTCGGCACGATTGTAGATTCAAGTTCAATGCTACGGGAGTTGGGTTTGATTTGATAGGTAATTGATGAGATGACTTGGATGTAGGTACTTTCGGTTTTGCTTTTAACCAATAAAATACCTACAGTGAGATTGATTAGTATTTACATAGCGCTCCTGTTGATTGTTCGGTCATGGCCGTGGACACAGGAAAGATTATAATTATACTTACCTATTGCATGAGAGTGCGCAAACGCAGGTGCACTCTCTCTTTCCTTAGGACGGCGACTGCTGAGATTGGGGTCTTGGGTTCGATTCTCAATTATTTTTATTAAGAATTTCGTAATCAAAATTAGTAACTATCCGATGTTTAGTGTGTCACCGGGCGTTGGAAAGTCCGCCGACAGTCCTGTGACTGATCATGATTCAGTAGTGTAGGGTTTACACTACAAGTAGCTTCAAACATCTTAATAAGTGGTCTGGACACTCAGTTTCGCTGTCTCCTTGCTCACTGTCTGACATTTTTACCGCGGCATAAGATATTTGAGTTCAATTCTCTATTCTTTATTGCGTATACCATAATGTTAAATACATATCTGGAAGGGAAATAATTATATAAGTCACAATTATGGACCCTGTCGGGCACAGCTAGATCCAGTAGGAGAGAGGAGGAAGAACACTGGGTGCTGTGATATATTATATTTTTAGTTACCTAGTTAATAGGTTAATGTTTTGATATTACTAAATAGAATGTTAGAATTATTGTTTTAAAGATTATTTACATTTATTCAATCGTTTCAAAAGTTCGTGCTAATATGAGCCAAGCCACATCTACTCCTCTGATTCAAAATTGACATCGATATCTGGCTGGCTTTCCAGGTTGAAACGAATGACATTGTTTCGTCGAATTGCAAAACGAGATTTTGAAATATGAACGTCTTGACTGATAGCGCCATCTGTTGTTGAATCTGTTAAATATTTGCAAACTTACTATTGGTGATAACGCCCTCTAGCTTCAGCGCTTAGAACTAGCTGACATCACTGTGGCAAGCTTTAGCACCGATCTATAGGCGGGCTAGCGCCGGTTTAATCTTTTAAAAACCCGGTTGTAAGTCGAAAAAAGGGGCAATTTCACTTAGATTAAAAAAAGGATTGTGTGGTTTTATGAAACCACGGTAAAAGTGAAACTTTTTTTCACACTATAGACATTTAACTAAATTTTTTTGGAATTATATTCCATTAAGGGTATAAAACGCGGAGTAGGGATAAAGTGAAAGGCGCTCTGACGAGCGCCTTGCACTTTATCCCTACTCCGCGGCCGAGCGTCACGAGACGATGTAATAAAAGTATCACGAGAGTATCGAGAGGTTAATAAAAAAAAATGTTAACTTCAATAAATTTTTAGAGATACAGAACAAATAAGTCAAACACAACGTCATAGATTTCTTATGCTTTATTATTATTCCTTACATTTACGTTAACATTAATATTGTAATCAGTAACTATTTCTCCGTGTGTTTATTTGTCATGACTCGATCTGGAGTCAGGGTCAGACGCCAGGTCGCGATGCTCATTCATTTCTAGTTCGAAGTCATCCACGGCCATGGGAGTGTCTGCAAGCAGAGAAAATGTTAGTTTCAGTAAAGCAATTCAAAGATTCCTCATAATATTATTGAAATGACAGGAAACGAGATCAAAGACTGTTTTCACTATCACTAGGTATCATCTAGAATTCTAGATGATGTATTTTAACACGGTGTGTAAGTCTAAATGTAGCTGGGCGCTTTTCTCGATCCTTGGATCAGCGCCGAGTAGAGAGAGTTATGTGAAATGGGTAAATTTCGGTGCATTATTTTAAGGGGTAACGTGAGCTACCCCTATAACATCTTTCATTGCATCAGGACGGTTCTTTAGAAACAATTTTCCTATTGTGTTTCTTGGCAAGTGAATGTTTGATTTTGTGTGTTGACCGAGTACCGACTGACCGAGATGGTCGAGCGTGACTCCCATGGCCTTCCTGACGGCAGGTATGGGCGCGACATGCCTGGGCGGCACTCGCGCCAGCATACCGCGCAGGCATGACGTCACCAGCCGCGCCAGCTCGCGCTCCGGCGCCAGCGGCCGCGCGGCCAGCGCCAGGTGCCACGGCGGGGGGGCCGATAGCCTGAGGGGAGACAATGATTACTGTCAACATAATAAATTCAAATTCATTTATTGTTTGTCACAGGTGATATATAGGTTCTTATAGTTATTACATAAAGCTCGCTGTAACATTCCCATGAGGTGTACAATATTTATTGTTGGTTTTTATCTATTTAACATTATTCAGTATTCATCTTAAGTCAACGACCACCATTATCATGCATTAATATAAGTTTCATTCAAATAGTCAGCTTTAAACAAATTAAATAATACACTGATTTCATACAACTTAAATTATTATTTGATTTCATTCAGATTAAATTATTCATTGGTGTCATACAAATTAAATTATTCATTGATGTCATACAAGTTAAATTATTCACTGATGTCCTACAAATTAAATTATCGATTGATGTCATAGTTAAAATATTCACTGATGTCCTACAAATTAAATTATTGATTGAAGTCATAGTTAAATTATTCATTGATGTCACATAAATTAAATTATTCATTGAGTCAGTGGCATATGATAGCTTATCTAATTGTGTGGTCACTAGTATTTTTGTCATTAAAAAAATCATTGATTGAATAGTAGGCTTTACTTATCAAGAATCCCTTCAGTGTTTTTTTAAAACTCTCTAATGTTATACTATTTTTTACATCGTTTGGAAGTTTGTTATAAATTTTTACTCCTATCCCAAATATACTCGTTTTAAACTTAACTGTCCTACACTTAATTCCGCTTAATTCATTTTTATACCGAGCACTTCTCAGTGTGTCATAATGTTTCAGATCTCTTTTTATCATTACTGCTGTTTCATAAATGTAGAGTGAGGGTAGGGTCAAAATGTGTAATCTTGTAAACTCTGGTCTACATGAATCCGTCTGTTTAAGCCCACTTATACTTCTAACACATTTTTTTTGGGCCTTAAACGCAATTTCCCTGTTTGTTGAGTGGCCCCAGAAAAGAATACCATATTTTAGTGTAGAACCTACGTATGCATGGTAAGCACTTAATAATGCTCTTTCGTTGACAACTTTTCTTAGCATGTAAAGGGCATATGAAAACTGATATAATTTTTTGCAAACATGATCTACCTGTATTTTCCAATTTAGTCCTGAGTCTATATGAATGCCGAGAAACTTAGTGCTGTTTACCTCTTTTAACTGTTCGCCTTTATAGTGTATATGTAGTTTTTTTTTTTGAATTAGTATTTTTATTTGCGAAAGTCATGTAATTTGTTTTTTCAATGTTAATTTTTAGATTGTTTACATTTAACCATTTTATAATATCTTCGAGTGATTTGTTTATGTTGGTTTCATAATTTTCTTTATCTTGGTTCGTAAAAATAGTTGTAATATCATCAGCAAATAGTACCATTTCCTGTTTTATAATTTTCGGTAGATCGTTTATGTAGATGATAAACAAAAGAGGTCCAAGAATACTTCCTTGGGGCACTCCATACAGAATCGTTCTAGCATCTGACTTATAAGTTTGTTCCAACTTAGTATCATTTCTTACTCTTATTATTTGTGTTATTTGAAGTCTGTTTGATAAGTATGATTTTATGAGTTTTAGTGCATTTCCTCTTACCCCATATTTTTCTAATTTATTTAAGAGAATTTGATGATCGACGTGATCAAAGGCCTTTGACATGTCCATAAAAATAGCAGTTACTTGTTGCTTGTTATCCAGTCCTGTCATTACATTTTTAAAAAAGTTAAAAAGAGCGCTACTCGTGGATTTCTCTTTACGAAACCCAAATTGTTCATGTGAGAATATGCCATTAACTTCAAAGTAGCTATATAAGTTATTGTAAATTACTCTCTCAAATATTTTTGCAAAGACTGGTATTAACGCGATTGGTCTGTAAAATTTCATTTGTTCTTTGTCTTCTTTTTTAAAAAAGGGAGTTACGACCGTTAATTTTAGTTTCGCAGGAAACACCCCGTGTTCAAGGCACAGATTTATGATGTGGCTAAGTACTGGAGCAATGAGATGTGATACACTTTTTACTATTTTCGTGTTGATATTGTCGTACCCTGTACTGTTAGTATTTTTAAGCAGTTTTATAATCTGGTCTACATCAAGAGGATTTGTTGGTTTCATGAAAATTGAATTGGATTTATTGTATGTCGGTGTTTTTTGAGCTGTATCATTGTCCCTAGGTGCCGTTTTTACATCGTCAATAAAAAAGTTGTTAAATGGCTGAGCTATTTCTGTCGGTTTTGTAATTATAATGTCATCTACTTTTATTTGGTTTATTTCCTCTTTAGGTGTTTCCGTCTTGATATTGTTTATTATTTTCCACATTGCTTTACCTTTGTTAGTCGCTGAATTAATGTAGTAATTGTTTTGTGATTTTTGGGTTTTTTTTTATAATAATAATAATAATAATAATAATATAATATATTTATTCAAAAATTAGAATCGTAACAATTATAATAGTTCGTAGTCTTTTTGTATATTCTTTATAGAGTTTTTTGTCTTTCGGATCTGACGTTAGCCTATACTTCCAAAGCAATTGACGTTTTCTTTTTGAGCCTAGCCTTATTCCCTTGCTTAGCCATCTTGGCCTCTTTGAAATTGGTATTTTTACTCGGATATTTGGAAAACACAAATCATAAAACAATTTAAAAACATCGTGAAAAGTATTGTAAGCTATTTCTGGGTCATTACTTGAGTAGCAGTCTGTAAAACTAAGACTCTTAAGGCATTTGATAAAAATTTGAGTATTTTCTTCACAAAAATTTCGTTTATATTTATACCAATATTCAATGTTGTAGCTTTTCTTTACGGGGCATCTTAACAGTTGTGCTGTATGATCTGACAAAGAAAGTTCTAGAACAGTCGATTTGGCACCTCTTACGTTATGCGCTATGTTGTCAATGCATGTCATGCTGCTTAATCTAGTAGGTTGATTAATAGTTAATTTCAAATTATAACTCGCTAATAATTGTTCAAATTGTTGGGACACTTTGTTACTTTTTGTCCTGTCTATATTGAAATCACCACACACTATAACTTTTTTGTTAGAATAGCATATTTTCATTAGTAATTCTGCTAGTCTAGTAAAGAATAAGTCAATTTGGTCTAATCTACTTTTTGGTGGTCGATACACGCACAATATTATAATTCTGTGATCAGTAAGTTCGATGCCACTACATTCAATAATATTACTGACACTAAGGGCTTTGGCTTCTGTTACAATTTTAAATTTATGCCTAGATTTTAACAATATACACGATCCCCCATTTCTATTACTACGTGAAAAATTATCCCCTAATATGAAATTGGGCAGTTTGAGTAGTTTGGTGTCTTCAATAGTCATGTTATGTTCAGTAATGCATATAATGTCAATTGGATTATTCTCATTATTTTCCCCCAAAGAGTGTAAATGTACAGTAAGTTCATCTAATTTAGTTATTAAACCGTTAATGTTTTGGTGAAAAATCGTCAAGTTTTTAAATACGAAAAAAACTATTACTTTTCGGGGAGTTTTCGTTTTCTAGATCATTAATTTCTGTCTGAATGCATTTGTCAACAAAGGTAGAAGTAATATTGGTAGCTTCAAACTTTTCCCTAACATATCTGTCATAATTTTGTTTATATACCTTGCTTAAGATTTCTTTTAATATTAATTGTGATTTATGTAATGATAAAAAGCGATATTTTGGAACATAAGACGAGAAATTCATGTCCACGTATGTTGTATGATCGTAGCGAGAACAGATAAATTTAATTTCATAATTCAACTTTTTTCGTTTAAACAACTATTAAATAGAACTTCAGAGATCATAACATTCGTATTTTTGGTATTATTTAAAAAGTTACTAAGACAATTTTGAGTTTGTTCCGGATTTTTGTCATTTATACCTCCTAAAACAATTACAAAGTCGTTTTTATTGAGTTTACCTATTTCAGCTGTTTCCGTTACTAAAACTTCCTTTAAGGATGCTCCTGCATTTGACTTGATAATCTTTACCGATGAGTCTTTGAAGATTTTTATTATATTTTTTTTTTTGTCTGATGTATTGAAGTTTTCTACACTGTTCTGTTGTGAAGAGTCTGCCAATATATTTTCGTGCGTGACGTTATGGTGAACTAAACTAGTACTTGTAATTGCATCTAAGCCTAGTTTATTTCCTTTTTCATTTTGGATATGTTTTGTAGATATTAATTTCTCTTTGTTAATTAATTCATTGCATTTTGTATTCCGTACAGTTGAAATTGGTTGCTGCATATTTGCTGTGGGTGTACCTTTATTGTTTTGATTGGTTTTCCGTTTGCGCCCCGAACGAGGAGTCAGTTTATTTGTATCGGTCGCATTTATTTCTTTGTAGGCATTTAATAATACTAGACGAAAAGACTGCGAGCTCACGCTCAATCTACAAGCTTGTTGCGACAGAGATAGTGGAAATAACAAATAAAATAAATTATTTAAAGTATGCCAAGAGCCACCGCGTCTTCTATAGATATCGATAAATACTAAAACTTATTTTATTCACTGCTCATTTTTGCTAAACCTGCTCTAGCAGGTCGCTGGTGTGCCGCAGAGCTCCACCGATGCCGTAGTCGTGCTGTATACAGTACTAACCGGTCTCTCTGCTCCTTCTCCAGCTTGGCGAGCAGGTCGCTGGTGTGTCGCAGAGCTCCACCGATGCCGTAGTCGTGCTGTATACAGTACTAACCGGTCTCTCTGCTCCTTCTCCAGCTTGGCGAGCAGGTCGCTGGTGTGCCGCAGAGCTCCACCGATGCCGTAGTCGTGCTGTATACAGTACTAACCGGTCTCTCTGCTCCTTCTCCAGCTTGGCGAGCAGGTCGCTGGTGTGCCGCAGAGCTCCACCGATGCCGTAGTCGTGCTGTATACAGTACTAACCGGTCTCTCTGCTCCTTCTCCAGCTTGGCGAGCAGGTCGCTGGTGTGCCGCAGAGCTCCACCGATGCCGTAGTCGTGCTGTATACAGTACTAACCGGTCTCTCTGCTCCTTCTCCAGCTTGGCGAGCAGGTCGCTGGTGTGCCGCAGAGCTCCACCGATGCCGTAGTCGTGCTGTATACAGTACTAACCGGTCTCTCTGCTCCTTCTCCAGCTTGGCGAGCAGGTCGCTGGTGTGCCGCAGAGCTCCACCGATGCCGTAGTCGTGCTGTATACAGTACTAACCGGTCTCTCTGCTCCTTCTCCAGCTTGGCGAGCAGGTCGCTGGTGTGTCGCAGAGCTCCACCGATGCCGTAGTCGTGCTGTATACAGTACTAACCGGTCTCTCTGCTCCTTCTCCAGCTTGGCGAGCAGGTCGCTGGTGTGCCGCAGAGCTCCACCGATGCCGTAGTCGTGCTGTATACAGTACTAACCGGTCTCTCTGCTCCTTCTCCAGCTTGGCGAGCAGGTCGCTGGTGTGCCGCAGAGCTCCACCGATGCCGTAGTCGTGCTGTATACAGTACTAACCGGTCTCTCTGCTCCTTCTCCAGCTTGGCGAGCAGGTCGCTGGTGTGCCGCAGAGCTCCACCGATGCCGTAGTCGTGCTGTATACAGTACTAACCGGTCTCTCTGCTCCTTCTCCAGCTTGGCGAGCAGGTCGCTGGTGTGCCGCAGAGCTCCACCGATGCCGTAGTCGTGCTGTATACAGTACTAACCGGTCTCTCTGCTCCTTCTCCAGCTTGGCGAGCAGGTCGCTGGTGTGCCGCAGAGCTCCACCGATGCCGTAGTCGTGCTGTATACAGTACTAACCGGTCTCTCTGCTCCTTCTCCAGCTTGGCGAGCAGGTCGCTGGTGTGCCGCAGAGCTCCACCGATGCCGTAGTCGTGCTGTATACAGTACTAACCGGTCTCTCTGCTCCTTCTCCAGCTTGGCGAGCAGGTCGCTGGTGTGCCGCAGAGCTCCACCGATGCCGTAGTCGTGCTGTATACAGTACTAACCGGTCTCTCTGCTCCTTCTCCAGCTTGGCGAGCAGGTCGCTGGTGTGCCGCAGAGCTCCACCGATGCCGTAGTCGTGCTGTATACAGTACTAACCGGTCTCTCTGCTCGTTCTCCAGCTTGGCGAGCAGGTCGCTGGTGTGCCGCAGAGCTCCACCGATGCCGTAGTCGTGCTGTATACAGTACTAACCGGTCTCTCTGCTCCTTCTCCAGCTTGGCGAGCAGGTCGCTGGTGTGCCGCAGAGCTCCACCGATGCCGTAGTCGTGCTGTATACAGTACTAACCGGTCTCTCTGCTCCTTCTCCAGCTTGGCGAGCAGGTCGCTGGTGTGCCGCAGAGCTCCACCGATGCCGTAGTCGTGCTGTATACAGTACTAACCGGTCTCTCTGCTCCTTCTCCAGCTTGGCGAGCAGGTCGCTGGTGTGCCGCAGAGCTCCACCGATGCCGTAGTCGTGCTGTATACAGTACTAACCGGTCTCTCTGCTCCTTCTCCAGCTTGGCGAGCAGGTCGCTGGTGTGCCGCAGAGCTCCACCGATGCCGTAGTCGTGCTGTATACAGTACTAACCGGTCTCTCTGCTCCTTCTCCAGCTTGGCGAGCAGGTCGCTGGTGTGCCGCAGAGCTCCACCGATGCCGTAGTCGTGCTGTATACAGTACTAACCGGTCTCTCTGCTCCTTCTCCAGCTTGGCGAGCAGGTCGCTGGTGTGCCGCAGAGCTCCACCGATGCCGTAGTCGTGCTGTATACAGTACTAACCGGTCTCTCTGCTCCTTCTCCAGCTTGGCGAGCAGGTCGCTGGTGTGTCGCAGAGCTCCACCGATGCCGTAGTCGTGCTGTATACAGTACTAACCGGTCTCTCTGCTCCTTCTCCAGCTTGGCGAGCAGGTCGCTGGTGTGCCGCAGAGCTCCACCGATGCCGTAGTCGTGCTGTATACAGTACTAACCGGTCTCTCTGCTCCTTCTCCAGCTTGGCGAGCAGGTCGCTGGTGTGCCGCAGAGCTCCACCGATGCCGTAGTCGTGCTGTATACAGTACTAACCGGTCTCTCTGCTCCTTCTCCAGCTTGGCGAGCAGGTCGCTGGTGTGCCGCAGAGCTCCACCGATGCCGTAGTCGTGCTGTATACAGTACTAACCGGTCTCTCTGCTCCTTCTCCAGCTTGGCGAGCAGGTCGCTGGTGTGCCGCAGAGCTCCACCGATGCCGTAGTCGTGCTGTATACAGTACTAACCGGTCTCTCTGCTCCTTCTCCAGCTTGGCGAGCAGGTCGCTGGTGTGCCGCAGAGCTCCACCGATGCCGTAGTCGTGCTGTATACAGTACTAACCGGTCTCTCTGCTCCTTCTCCAGCTTGGCGAGCAGGTCGCTGGTGTGCCGCAGAGCTCCACCGATGCCGTAGTCGTGCTGTATACAGTACTAACCGGTCTCTCTGCTCCTTCTCCAGCTTGGCGAGCAGGTCGCTGGTGTGCCGCAGAGCTCCACCGATGCCGTAGTCGTGCTGTATACAGTACTAACCGGTCTCTCTGCTCCTTCTCCAGCTTGGCGAGCAGGTCGCTGGTGTGCCGCAGAGCTCCACCGATGCCGTAGTCGTGCTGTATACAGTACTAACCGGTCTCTCTGCTCCTTCTCCAGCTTGGCGAGCAGGTCGCTGGTGTGCCGCAGAGCTCCACCGATGCCGTAGTCGTGCTGTATACAGTACTAACCGGTCTCTCTGCTCCTTCTCCAGCTTGGCGAGCAGGTCGCTGGTGTGCCGCAGAGCTCCACCGATGCCGTAGTCGTGCTGTATACAGTACTAACCGGTCTCTCTGCTCCTTCTCCAGCTTGGCGAGCAGGTCGCTGGTGTGCCGCAGAGCTCCACCGATGCCGTAGTCGTGCTGTATACAGTACTAACCGGTCTCTCTGCTCCTTCTCCAGCTTGGCGAGCAGGTCGCTGGTGTGTCGCAGAGCTCCACCGATGCCGTAGTCGTGCTGTATACAGTACTAACCGGTCTCTCTGCTCCTTCTCCAGCTTGGCGAGCAGGTCGCTGGTGTGCCGCAGAGCTCCACCGATGCCGTAGTCGTGCTGTATACAGTACTAACCGGTCTCTCTGCTCCTTCTCCAGCTTGGCGAGCAGGTCGCTGGTGTGCCGCAGAGCTCCACCGATGCCGTAGTCGTGCTGTATACAGTACTAACCGGTCTCTCTGCTCCTTCTCCAGCTTGGCGAGCAGGTCGCTGGTGTGCCGCAGAGCTCCACCGATGCCGTAGTCGTGCTGTATACAGTACTAACCGGTCTCTCTGCTCCTTCTCCAGCTTGGCGAGCAGGTCGCTGGTGTGTCGCAGAGCTCCACCGATGCCGTAGTCGTGCTGTATACAGTACTAACCGGTCTCTCTGCTCCTTCTCCAGCTTGGCGAGCAGGTCGCTGGTGTGTCGCAGAGCTCCACCGATGCCGTAGTCGTGCTGTATACAGTACTAACCGGTCTCTCTGCTCCTTCTCCAGCTTGGCGAGCAGGTCGCTGGTGTGCCGCAGAGCTCCACCGATGCCGTAGTCGTGCTGTATACAGTACTAACCGGTCTCTCTGCTCCTTCTCCAGCTTGGCGAGCAGGTCGCTGGTGTGTCGCAGAGCTCCACCGATGCCGTAGTCGTGCTGTATACAGTACTAACCGGTCTCTCTGCTCCTTCTCCAGCTTGGCGAGCAGGTCGCTGGTGTGTCGCAGAGCTCCACCGATGCCGTAGTCGTGCTGTATACAGTACTAACCGGTCTCTCTGCTCCTTCTCCAGCTTGGCGAGCAGGTCGCTGGTGTGTCGCAGAGCTCCACCGATGCCGTAGTCGTGCTGTATACAGTACTAACCGGTCTCTCTGCTCCTTCTCCAGCTTGGCGAGCAGGTCGCTGGTGTGCCGCAGAGCTCCACCGATGCCGTAGTCGTGCTGTATACAGTACTAACCGGTCTCTCTGCTCCTTCTCCAGCTTGGCGAGCAGGTCGCTGGTGTGTCGCAGAGCTCCACCGATGCCGTAGTCGTGCTGTATACAGTACTAACCGGTCTCTCTGCTCCTTCTCCAGCTTGGCGAGCAGGTCGCTGGTGTGTCGCAGAGCTCCACCGATGCCGTAGTCGTGCTGCGAGGCTACCACATCCTCCTCGATATCGTTCAGGTACTCCACGTCGATGCCCAGCTCCGACAGCGTGCGCAGCTGATCTATGTCCACCTTCACTTTGCTCGGGTCCTGTGGAAGTGTTTGGTAATGTAGTGGACATGTTAATCAAGTCTACGAAAACAAAACTAGCGACATCTATTATGCAAATGAAGAACTAAAATCAAAACTACCTAGCAAAACTAGTGTAGTCATTCAGCTAGTATAACATCGGTTTTTGTAGCCCTAGTAGGAGCGTCAACGCGCGCCTTTTGCCACGCGCGACACTGGTACAAACGCTGACGAACTTATAAGCTCGTATAAGCGCGACCCGCGAGATACTGACATATTGCTTCTGACAGACAGAACCCATCGGTTCGCACGAACACGCCTGAGTGAGGGCGTGTAAGCACGTTCGATTTTATGTTTGACCATGGCACGTGTTAAGTACTAGAATGATAAACCTGTTACTATACTTACAGGTTCAGTAGTGGTGGGTGTCTCCTGCAGCTTCTTCTCCGGGAACAGCGCCTCCATGTCGTAGATGAGCGCCCACGGCGAGTCCGGCGCGAAGCGGAGAGGCTCCTCCGTGCTCTGTCCTGTCTCGTACGCTGTTAAGGAATGATCCGGACTGGGAGTTAAAAACAACAGCAAAAATAGTTTAATGGGTGTAAAAGACTGTTAATGAAGCCGAATGATCTCAGTGACGGGGAGAACAGTGCCTACTGTTCTCCCCGTCATTGCGATCATTAGTTTGTTCTTTTTTTAAATACAAGTTTTGATGTAATAACTTTACTTTAAATGCTCCATTACCGCTGTACTTCAATGCATCCATCACCACAATGTTATGAATGCGTTATGTTGAGTCCTACCGTAATAAGCCATGAATTTTCACCTCAAAAATATTCGAATCCCAGCAATAACTTATGCGCATTCTGTATATCAAAATAAGTAACTCACTCACTTGTTTGATATGCAGAATGCTTGGTTAACTGCTTCGTGAAGGGTCCTTGTCATCATCATCATCAGCCTATAATGTTCCCACTGCTGGGACGCAGGCCTCCTCTCTATGAGAGAGAGTGGGCTTTAATCCACCACGCGGGCCCAGTGCGGGATGGTAGATGTCACATGTCTTCGATTTTTTTGTTCTAGGACATGCCGGTTTCCTCACGATGTTTTCTTTTACAGTTTTTGAGAGCAGCGATGATGAAATAAATTACACAAAGTAATGCGCCTGCGTGGGTTCGAACCCACGGCTTACTGCTCGTAAGTCGGGGCTGCCACCACTGGGCCACCGCTGCTCTTTATAGACTAAATAAATATACAAGGTGTTGTTTTGCAACCTCGTCAAATTTCAGGGGGTGGTCACGAAAGACATAAATAATTAATTAAAATTACGGTACCTAGTTAATTATTAATAAACGCTGATTTTTTTGGTTGTTTCAGTTTGTCAGTATTTGAGAATAGCCCACTTAACGTGGTTTAAGGACTAAAAAATTATGACATAAACGTTTGAGATTGTTTGTATGTGTGTAAGCGAGGTTATAAGGCAAGAACCAGACGGGCCGCGTTTAAAACACGGGTGGTTCACACTTACCGATTTCCGTAAAAAAGAAAAATTACCTACCCATTTTAGTATTGATTCAAAGCATTTATTTCTATTAGACCATTACAGGCACTTTTGAAAGTCGAAAAACAAAATAAAACGCGAAGCTACAGTCCCAGGTACAAGGCATAATAACCTGTGAAAGTACTGTAGTTGCCCATTCCGTAGCGTAGATCTCTCAAATTCGGCACGAGAATCACTAGCATAGTTACTAGTATAGTTACCTCCTTGAATTTGACGAGTATGCAAAACAACACCTTGTAGAAATGAGGTAAAATAAAGGATTTTACTTACGTAACGTGTGATACAGTAGATGTGATTCCTCCTTAGTCAACGTAGCAAAGGTGCCGTCGTACGAAGGCGCGTACGAACTGAACGGACCGTAGTTTAGAGGCTTCACGCCTTTGGCTACGTTGCGACGGTCTTCGCGAGGTACTGCAAAGAAAACCAAACTTCTTTTTATGGCTATTCCAGTACCTACAGTAAATTCGGTAAAGAAAAAAAAATACTATAGGCACACACAACATTAAACTTACTTGAGAGAGAGACAGAGAGAGAGAGAGAGAGAGAGAGAGAGAGAGAGAGAGCAGAAATTGCTCACAGAATAAAGGGGATGCATTACAAAGTTTCCACAAGTGTTGGTTCTCGTAGTCTAGCGTCTGAAGTCAGCATAACTAGCAACCTTGAAAACTGACTAGTTTTACAGTAACATTTATGTAGTACTCACTGTGCAAAGTCCCGGTGCCCTGTGTGAGCTTGCCGATGTACTTCCCAAGAGTCAGCGGCTTGTCCTCTCCCGACCCTTCCACCGTGTTGGTAACCAGGCAGAGTGTCGTCTTGCCTTCTGAGTCCATGCGTGGGAATGCTGCACAAAGATTATTAGACAAATTTGAGGAACCAATTTAAAGCTGTTTATGTTTGATTCGGCATGGGCCAAGCGGCAAAATCGAATGTATATCTTGTCGCCCGGCTTAATAAAATCATGCCGACTCGAACAAATGAGTATCAAGATTTGTCCGAATCCGGCATGCTTTGCGAAAATCACAAAGTTCGCACTAGCACAGCTGATTAACAGTGAAGAACAAATCTAGAATAGCCATTAAGTTTAAAATCATAGACAAGTAAGTGCTATGGGAAGCTAAAAGTGTTGAATGCGACCACCAAACTTACTCATGTAAAAACCTCATTTAGGGGAGTGATTAAACAACGCGGCTTGAGCCGGTTAAAAAAAGCTTAATATCCATGCTATAAAGACAAAAACTAAAGACGTCGTCTCGTTTCGGCTTGTGTTTAATAGTAAAGACGGTAAATATCCCGTTATCAGTCTTAATTATATTATTTCCTGATAAGAATCCCAATATAACACAAAAAAACAGCCCTTGAATGCGTACCTTTCTTAGCCAGCCGCCGCCGGTGCTGCTCCCTCGCGGCCTCCATCTGTATCTTGACGGCGTCCCCGGCGAGGGCCTCCAGGCCTCCGTCGGACGCCGCCTCGGCCTCCGAGCCGCCCGACTTGATGGGGCTGCTGCGCTTCAGCACCTTGTGCTGCCACACACGGACAGGGAGACTGCAGTGCAAGCGCCGCGAGGGAAACGCGCTCTATGCTACGTCGCGGTTGGTGAGTGTTGGACACGGGTGGAGTTTGCTTTATGTTTTTATAGGCTTTTATTGTGTACCTTGCCGAAATTATTATACGTTTTAGGCAGTCCTTTTGTCTACGGATAAACGGAAAGATTTTTCTCGAAATTTAACGCATGTATTACCAACAATAAATTGTTGAAATTTGTACGCGGCCAACACAGTGCATGATTTATGTCAGGATTAGGAAAACGTTGGCTTTTACAGCGTAAGTCGAATACGTAAAAACATGATTTTGCACAGAAATAACAAAGAACTCTTTTTCATCAATTAATGCAAATCTACTTTCAACTTTTCACAGCCAAAGGCACGAGAACTTGAATATTTTTCAACTATAAGTACTCACATTAGTCTCCATCCCGCTCAACGCTCACCAGCCGCGCGTGTATACATGCATTATGCTCAAACGCCGGGCTGTAGTCAACTCGTCCTACCCACACAACACAGACGCGTCAACCGACAGAAGCAAACAAAATGTCGCTAACCTCTAAACACGACTACCCTATGAAACCACAGAGTAGATACGTACAGAAGACCAGGTCTATACAACGAGCGAAAACTTGCGTACGCACACATAGACGCGAATAGCTGCCTATAGTGCAGCATGATTATTTGGCGGGTGGCCACTGTCGCGACTAGCGCCGCTATATTGTTTTATTCAATACAATTTCCACATGCCAACAGCGCCAGGCAATGTCAATCCAGGTCTGTGCAAAAAAAAACCAAGCTGCACTATATTGATTCCCCTAAAATCGGAACTACCACCACCTTGTATTTTAACAAGCCTTTTTCACAAATGTTTACCAATGGCGCCCTTCTGACAAGATTAATCGACCGCCAAAACATCCTTTCAGCACAAGCTACGTACGGCCATCTCTAACAGATAACAGTCACAAAAGCGCTTGCACTCGCTGTACGTGAAGTGTCTATATGTGCGTGAGTTTTCACTCGTTGTATGGAGCCTTCTGTAACTATCTATTCTGTGATTAAACTATTAAAGAGTCAAAGTGTCACCTTTCTGCCGTACGTCCTAAGAGGCTGCGATGCAAAAAGTCATTTTATCAACATGTTTAGTTCAAACTTCAATATAAATACAAAAAGAAGGTAGTTTTGTTTTTTTCTTTAATTAATATTCACTAAGCTTGTTTATGTTTTTTTGCGTGTTTGTGATTAGGAAGGGGATTTAAGTGCGCGTCTTGACTGTGGCATAATACAACATTTATTTGTATACCTCGCAAAATGAAGTTGCACTACGTTTTCAAGTTATAAAAGCTTTGAAGCAATACAATACAATCGAAAATACTTCTATGATACAAGCGATATTACTGATACTGATTTTAATGAAAATCGTATGAGTTCTACTCATACACACAGATTCAGATCTGCCTCGCAGTTCTACAGTAGAAACCTTTTTAGCCCAAATATTAGCAAAGTTTTCAAACCGCGAAGGTTTAAAAACCCTGGTATACATTTCTAAAAAGACAATCAAAATCTGGATTTCAACAGCACAGAAACATAACAACATTAATTAGTGTTAGTGATTTCTGATTTATTCTGTTACTCTTTTTTTCCCCTAAAAGCGAATTTTATGAATGACCGCGTTCAATAGATAACCAGCGTTCAAGAACGGTTGCTAATTTCACTATAGTAAAAAATTTATATCAACCGTTCTTGGACGTGGTTTAGGAGTTCTGAACTCGTTCAGTTCCATTGGTAAAATGCGCCCAACTTAATCACCAGAATATGTGTTTCAACTGGGCCAAAATCTACGCTTGCATCTTTGTTTTGCGAGGCTTCTCATAACAAAAACAAGTTGTACTCACCACATCCATTTTCCCAATATCGAAGCCAAGCTCTTTAATAGGTATTTCATACATATAGGTGAGCATGTTGCCGAGGGGCCGGAGTTTCTGCGGGGTCAGTTGTTTGAGACCAGCGTGGAGGAGACGACGGGCTGCCTTGTGGTAGACTGTGCCAGGTTTGTTGTACTTCATTGCATTGTTGCACATTAGTTTGAAGTCACTCTGAAATAATGCTATTATTAGAATATCTAGAAAATGGAGTGAATGCAAGATTTGTTCATTGCCACAAAAATTAGGTGTTTTGATTTCGAAATGACGATTGTCATATAACACTCCTTTTGCAAGTATGCAATTTATTGTGCACATGCTTTCCAGGTAGTTCCTAATCTTCAGGGAGTTTAGAGTAACTATGAGGTACAGAGACAAAACTTAGCATACAATCATGCTTAAATCTGATCGAAATTACCCCAAAAACCACTGACGCGTCGTTGACAGATCAAATTGTAAATTTCCCCTCTTTATCTTACACAGAACTCTTTTAAAGAAAAAGTGACTTTTTACGAGTAACTTGAGCCAAATAATTTTCAGATGATAATCACATCATCAATGAGTGACAGTGAGTTAAAATGTACTCACAATAAAACAGTTAAGAGACTTGTAATCATTATCATCAATCTTCTGCTTCATAGTGGAGAAGTCCATGGGTTTTCTAATGATGTCCGAGTATCCCGGTGCAAAGTTATCATTGACTGGCCACGCAAAGAACTGGTTTGGGTCCCGCTTCTCGAGGTTACGGAGTAGCTGCTCTAGGAGACGGGATAGTGGGCGTCGCTTCTGGCTTGCCTGCAAAGTAGAACAGCTATTGAGAAGGTGTATTTTATAAATACGCCTCACTACCACACTAGAAATTTCTCCTGTTTCGTGGATTTGTCTACAAGCATTTAAACTCACATATAAAAACGAAAGGTAAAATTGTGAACAGCTGTGTATACTAATGGAACATAGTTTTACAGAGTTTTGGGTATACTGACAGAAAAACACTCAATAACATTGAGACACAAAAAATAAAAAAAAGTGACATCCTAGCAAATGTTAGAAAAATAGAAACATTAAAAAGTTGTGAAAAATGCATAAGTAAATACTGCTGACAGTCTGCATTCATACCAAGAAATTCAACACATTTAGAAAATAAGGAAGGCTCAGCAATTAAAATCTTGTTACTTAACAAGTGCCACAACGACAGAGAAACTACCAATAGAAAGGCTTCCAAAGAGGACTAAGCAAAGCAAGAACCTCAACAGTGTTTCTAAATAAGTTTCTAGCCAGTTATTCTCCATAGATAAATTTAGAAACCGTACCATGCCTAGCGTTTGACCAGATGTCCACGTAGTTTAAGTGAAGTAAAATATTTTTGCCAGTAATAGTACATGGTCATCTTCAGCCAAAAGGAAGTGGGGTAGACTAATCAGCAGGAGGTCAGATATACTGAGAAAAACAGTTGGCCCAATGGGGCAAGAAGGAAAGGGATGTAGAAATCTAGAGGGGGCGTCTGTTTGTCGAGGACAAGTTTCTATGCAAAGTGATGTGCATTGTGTTTGTATTATTTTATTTTTTTGTGCTTTTAGGTAAATAAGGCTTTGAATTTTGATAGTTTCAACAGTTACCTTTAGCACACAAGTGCGAGGTTCCCTGTGAGAAGCAGGAGAGTTGGGTCCTGGGCCGGGACTGACCCGCCGAATGAGCTTCTTGGCCAGGCCCTCGTCATCCGTATCATCATCATCTGACATTTTTATCTGGAACAATCCGTTTCAAACAACTTGAGAGATTGAAGGGCTGATGATGAGAGTAAAATGGTTACTGAAAGACTTATTTTATAAGAAGAAACTGTGTTTGACAAGTGGAGTGTATGTGAATGATGTCACAGAAAGATGACCAGTACAACGGAACAAAATGTTAATCTTTTATTGCTCATTGGATAAATGTCATACTGCTTAGCCCAAACTGAAGCCATATAACTCAGAATAGTCTGCGTCGTATTACTTAGTGTTACCGCATAAGTACAGAATGTAGACACGAAACGATTTCATAGTAATTCCGGCATTGGTTAAATAACTTGTGTGGTAAGTGGATTTCATTACTTTTAGAGAGGCGCACGCTTTATAAATTCTCCGTTTCTACTTTCATACTCGAAACAAATTTCAAACATACTCAGTGTTCAGTGCTGTGAAAAATGTCCAACACAAAATGGTCTCAATGTACGGAATATCGATCCTTACCATATCAATTTCGCGGCGTCTTCGCTTCCTTTTAAGATTCGGTTTCTCGTCAATTTCCTTGTGGTCGTCCGCCGAGTGTTCTACGTCGCTTGCTTCCAATTCTTCCTCTGTGAAATAGGTATAGAATTTATGTTAGCATCAGCAAAATATTGTAAAAAGTAATGCGACAAGGTTCGTGGCGGGTTTTTTCGAATTTTTACTTACTGCAACTTAATTTTTCGATGTCATCCATGTTTAGTAGATTGATCTAAACAATCTATGCCTACTTTAACTTATAAATTTTAGTTTTATTGGCTAAAATCAGTAGTTTTAACTAAATTAATATCTAAACAACCATTACATCCATCAAGCCAACTGACAGAAGCGTTTCAGACACAACAACAAACACTTTTTTTGTGCATCAGAACGAAACAGTCTTTCGTTCGTTTCCGAATCAAGACAAAGATGGAGATACTAACAGAGGATGGAACGCGCTTCAGCCGTGCGTTCTCGGTTACTGTAAATTAGGTAAGAAAATGTCATGCGGTCGATGCCCTTTTATGTTATTGGTGCGTAGTGGTATCATTCAAAATTAAAACCAATAGCAGTTTTGCATATAACAATGAACGAACAGTAATTATCAATGCGAACAGCTGAACTAAACCAACACGCTAGTTAACTACGAAAGATTAGGCAGAACTATAATCATTCAACGGGCAAAACTGTGACCTCTGCGGCTGCATCGATTCGCACACCCCCCCGGATAATATGGTATTGTGATAAAACGGTAGTTTTCGTTTTATTGCATATTCGATGTTTAGAGCATTAGTTACATCTTGTTTTTTTTTTCCTATTTTAAAGTGAAACTTTTATTACATCGTCTCAAACTTTTTCGTCTGTGTGTTGCATGTCGCGTGACGCTCGGCCGCGGAGTAGTTCACTTTATCCCTACGTTCGTAGTGTGAAAAAAAGTTTCACTTTTTACCGTGGTTTCATCAAACCACACAGTCCTTTTTTATTTATTAAGTAGGTACAATAACTTCCATGGTACCGTAATGAACTTATCAATATTCTTCCCTTAAAAGAGCAGCACACTTTTAGCACGAATAATACCTATCATAACAATTAGTTAATAGAGAATAATAATATGCAATCTTTAACTTTTTCGGTAAGTGACGATCGCCATTTTATTCGCGTAAAAAATGCATATGTGGTTCCAGTTAGTTGGTTTGCATAGTTGGTAAAGTATGTACAAAACAATTAAACTGATTACTAATGCGTTTATTCATTTTCTTACATATTTTTATAATCTTACATGTATGTAAAATTCTCGAGTCACAATGTTAGTTACAATACTCCTCCGAAACGGCTGAACCGATTTGTATGAAGTTTTGTGTGCTTATCGGGTAGGTCTGAGAATCGGCCAACATCTATTATCCAAACCCATAAAAACAAATCCACGCGAACGAAGTCGCGGGCACAGCTAGTTATACATATTATTTCTTAAAACAAAACATTAAAAAAATTATAAAAATAGTAGCCCAAGGACATGGGGAACAGAGTCCGAGCTACCGGTGGCCAGCGCTCTTAAGAGAGGAACCTCAACAATACGCGCCATGTCCAGAAGTACTGCTTTCTGAACTAAGCCCTTGATCCATCTGCCAATCCAAAGCATCAGATGTTGGTTGAGGCTTTTGGCTATTAAGCCATTGGCCGAAACGACTATCGGCACAATGATTGATGTACTCACATTCCCCATGTCGACAACTTAACCAGCCAGATCTGGATAGGTACTTGAACTGGTTATCTTTCTCTGCTTTCACGAAGTTTGTGTCATGCTGGACCGTTATATCAACAATCATTGCGCGACGCTTCAATTGATCTATTAGCACAATGTCAGGCTTATTAGCAACAATAGACCCATCAGTGACGATAGGTCGATCCCAATACAGCGTCAAATTACCATCAGCGAGAACTGGGTTGGACGCATACTAATAGTATGGTACAAACAGCGTCATTAAGTAGTTAGTTAGTTAGCCCCCCTGACATACTCGTCGGTACTGTAGAGGGGATAGCACATACTGATTCTGTCTGTACTTCTGATTCCACAAGGTTGTACCTCAAAGCAAGTTGGTGGTGGATAAGCCTGGCAACAAGGTTACACAACCTGCAAGTGCTGTGTCTGTGCAAGTATTCTCAGTTAAACAGACAAGAACACCTAGAAATAATGTGTCGGATCGATTCTCCCGGACGGTGGCATGCCCGACATATATCAACTGTGCCATCCTTTACAAAGTGTTTCCGGTAGTTATTAGTCATCATAACTTCGTCCATAATTGCACAGACAAAACCTTCAGTTTCCCCGAAGAGGTCACCGATACGCAGCCAGGATACGGACGCTAAGAAGTCTACATCGGGTCCATGTAGGGCCCGGTAAAAGCGTCCGTGAAGCTCCTTGCTCTGCCATACCTCCCTGCGGTCATTAGTGCCTTATCCTATAGGCTTGCGCCAGTTCTCGTTAGCCAGGGAGAGCGGGGTAAGGCCCCTGTCTACTGAGACATCAAAAATCAAAAAAAAAAATCAAAATATTTTTATTTCACATAGGCCTACATGGGCACTTGTAAAACGTCGACAAAAAGCTCGGTTCGGGTTGGTCGTTTCCTATGGAGAAGAACCGGCAAGAAACTCCATGGTTACTCTTTTAAAATCATTTGGCTTTACAATTTTTCTATGTTACAGCGTTGGCACTTAAGTATGAGTGGACATCGTAGGCCTGACAATAAGTCGTTGCTTACTACAAAACGTAGAACAAGATAAAAAGTTACCAAGGATCTAGGAATCTATAAGGCCTACAATGTCCACACATTTACAAACAATCGGTAAATAAGAAAATGAGTCTATACAAGCAAAAAAAAAGAAGATATTGCAAAAAGACTAGATTATACAAGTGACACAAATGTTGTCATCCGTGCTGTAACTATTCTAAACAAAATGGTGTAATAATTAAGAAAATATTGTAAAACATCTGATTAAAAAATAATGGAAAAAAGTAAATAAAATAAAACATAAAAATTAAAAAATATAAGATTGAGAATAGTTAGAGACATCCACACATTTGTGCCGTTTTATGAGCTACCAGGGAAGCCGCATGTGCGTAGGGGCTCAGGCCAAATTTCTTTATCTTCAACATAGTCCTTAATTTTGTAATATGCTTTTTTAATTAGGACACGTTTGATATAATTTTTAAACTTTCCATCGGTCAGTTCTGTAACTGACTTCGGCAACTTATTATAAAAGCGTATACTGTTAATAAGAAATGACTTGCTAGTTTTAGTTAATCTAAATTTGGGTATTACAATTTCGTGTTTACTGCGTGTATTTATATTATGAAAGTCGCTTCTAATTTTGAAAAGTCCTCGGTTTTTGCGGACATATAAAATACATTCTAAAATATAGAGTGAAGGCAGAGTCAGTATATCATCTCGGTGCATCCCCACGTTGGCTTCTAGGAAGTATTCCCTGAGATTGTATACCTCACGGTAGTGTAGCGTCTTGGCATTTAAGAAGCCAAGACCCCGGCACTTCCGTGGGATATACAGTCTCATCACCGACGAACGTGGGTGATGCGTCCGATTTACGGTCAGCAGTGCGTGAACCCTTCTATCCAGGGCTTTCCGTCTGACTCAATTTGAGGATGCTGAAAGAATAGATCAAAACTACATGACCCAACCGTTGAACACGCGCACCTTGTTTCCGTCTGATACAAGACTGTCTAGCACCTTATGCAGGCGGCCAAAGAAGCAACGATTGTTCCCTTAGCGATTGTTTCATGTCGGCGCATGGCAGTATTGATAAGTACCTAATGCTTCCGACATACCTAAATACTTGTAGGTTTCTTTTGAGGAGAGAGATCTAAGGTGTATGAAATTCAAGTGTCCAATTCCGACGGATTCCTAGTCTCCCTTCGCTTCACGTGCATGACTGTACATTTGTCCAAACCAAATTCCATGCTGATAGCGCTACTGCAAGTGTCTGTTACCTTCAGTAGCTTCATCAATTGCAAATTGGCGGCGGCAAAGAGTTTCAGATTGTTCTAAATATAATTATTAATAAAAAAGCACTGATTATGATAAATAATAAAATATTCGTTTTATTTCATAACTTTTAACACATTCTCTTTTTTCTATATGTAGGTATTACATAATATGTATATAAATTATCCAGTATTTATTAATATCAACTTCCTCACATTGTTATTTTTTGGTCAAATCAAGTAATAGGTACTTACTGAATTATTTATTAAGACATGTATTTGAAACAATAAATTACTGTTAATCTTTTGACTCTACACATCGACGAATATAATTGTTATGTTATATTACAGTATACACTATCGCTTTTGGCACCGTATACATATACGATATCGTTGAGTTTACACGCGAATAATATCGTAATGATGTGTTGCATAGTATAGTTGTGCCCTACAATTTCTGTAACATTATTTTCATCATAAACTTATTTATTTTGTTTCACTATTAGGTAAAAATTTGTTTTCATGTATTAATGGTTATCATAGGACCAGCCCGTGCTAAGATATATGCAAAAAAACAGTTTTTTTATATTTTCTGTAATTATCGACTACCATTCGGTGGGGAGTGCGAATTGTAACTACTACTACTAGTTACTAGCTTATTTTGTAATGTTTGCGGTCCAAAATAGATAGAATAAAGTAACTCCCTTTATTTAACAATGTTTAAAAAGTATCTAAAAATAGTACAGGATCTAACTACACCAATATTTTAATCATACCTCTGTGCGAAACATAAAAAAAAACACAAATTCGATGTAGGTAGTTTTGCTCAAGTCTCATGCTTCAAGTTTTTCTCTACGCACTTACGTTTAATTTGATGGCCCCGTTGACACCAAACTTAATTTAATAAGCTAATTAGCGTAACTTTCTCAGAACGACAGTTTTTTATCAGTGAGGTTACGATTAGTGAGAATTTGGGCGATTTCCATTGTGTTGCTATTGAAACCCGCAGGCTGCGAGCCTCGGTGGTGTCACGCTAACTAAATCTCGTAAAAAGCAATATTTTGTCGTGAATTCTCACAATTATTAGAGGGAAAGTGTACTTGCTTTAGATTGTTAGATGATGTCATGTTAGCACGCTTAGATTGCGAGGAAATAATTAGGTTGACATGGTAGGAAGGTCCCTATAGACCGTAAGTTTTTATTACAATACAATTTTACCAAGCCACTAGTAGTCTAGCTACACTAGTCAAAACTCCTAACCAAACTTAGGTAAGGAGACACTCTTTGCTACGTTCAGCATTAGTGAGTAACATGTACACAAAAAACATTTGATAAAGGCATTATTAGGAGAACATCATTTCCACGCTACTTACTGCAGCAAACATTCAATCAGGTTTCATGTCACTGACTACAGAAAGTGATGTTTCATTGTACATTTATATAGATATAAGTTTGCAATAACTATCGGTTTATACATAGGTATGGTAATACATAAGCACCCTTTTTTTTTTTTTTTTTTTTTCCGGATGGGAAATCATCAAATGACTTCTCCCGCTCTGGGCGGAGCGGGAGGGAGTGTCAGACTTGTACTGACTAAAACCCACCCATGTTCCTTCTTCGCCCTTTGTGTTCCAGGGCCGCGGTATCTCTTTCGAACAACCCGCAGCCCTGGCAGGCATCGGCCCTCTCGGACCCCTTCCGGTTTGCTGACATCTCCTTGAGGCGCGCGTGGAACACGTACGCGCCGTCGCCGCGCCGTCGACACGGCCTGTCGTCAAAAGACGGACGGACGGTGAGCTAGCCCATTACTCACCGTCCACAGGCTCGCGCCTACGGTGGCCGGGGGCCACTGGTTGCCCCCCGACGCCCGGGGCGTCTCCCGCGGTGGCTGGGACGTGAGGTTCTCTCCCTCTCACGTTCCGCCACCTCCTTCGCTAGCATGACTGCTTTGCAGAAGGAGGCGACGGCTTCCCATTCCCTCTCGCTCCGGACCATGGATTGAACCAGGGCCGGACGCGTGTTTACAAAGGCTATACCATTAGAGTGAAAGTGCAAACCGAACTGGCTTAGCTTTTGTTTGACAAAAACTTGCCAAAACCCTAATCCATTCTAGTACAGAAATTGACCGAAATCGCGTAGACTTTGTTAGACAAATTCCTTCTAAAATTGCAGCAACAAATGCTATTCAATTTGATACCGATATTTACCGATCGTTAGCTTCATAATAGGCGGATAATTACGTGGAAATTGGTATTATTTTGGTAAAAATCTAGAATTCTTTGGCAGGCGGAGGGGGGTGAGGGGGTGTGCACCCCTTTTCCCCTGGGACCACTCCCGTTAAAAGGTAATGCACCGTTCTTGAGAAAAACTAATTATTGTAACCTAACCTCAAAAAAATGTATAGTCGCTTATAAAGCATAGTCGACGTAGCCCCGCTACGCGAGGCTCCTATTTCTGTCTGCAGGGTTTACAGTAACCTAACACGAAGGGGAAGTCGGGGTCTTAGTTCGCTCGCTCCGCTCGCTCACTAGACCCCGCCATCCCCTTCGAACCTAACCTGTCCGGGTCAGGGTGCCCCAAGTTCAGAGCTCGCTTCGCTCGCTCTTGCAGCCAAATTCTCCTGGATACGTATGATACAGTACTAGGTTTTGTCCATGCATTTTCTTTGAAAATATCCAGGCCAAAAGCTAATCTATTTGAGTTATTTTTTTTTACTGAGATAGATTAGGTTTTGGCAAGTAATGTGCACAAACAAAAGCTAATCTATTAGAGTCTGGCTCGTGACTCAAATAGTATAGCCTTTGTAAATTCGCGGGCCGGACGCGAGAGGTCGCCGCTGCCAACCGCCGCTACGAGGACACGGCGGTGCTCAGCCCAAGCGGGGCAGAGCTCCACGGTGTGCTCCACCGTGACATAAGCACACTTAAGTTACGGAATTAGCCACTTTATCTAAGCAATGCACACATCACGTAAGTACTTATTTCTGCCTAGATGCCTCAAGTTGTTTGCATAGATTTTGAGATTGGTTGAATAATATCGTCAAATGCCGTTACCTAGGTAATACTTCATGTTAGATACTAATCTATTATTAAAAAGAGGCTTACGAGGTGGTTTTAAATAGTCTCTGCCTATTTCATAATCACTAATTTAGCGCAACAGTCTCTCTATCTAAGTTATACGTCTGACCAATACTGACTATGGATGATTTTTTGTGGGAGGTCTATGTCCAGCAGGTGTATGGTCGTCTTTCGGCTAAAGAGATGATGACGATGATGATGATGATGATGTGTACACACGGCGACACACCAAGGCAACCACACTATACCTTTCCAGAATGACATAGCCTCGCTATGTACCTATAGAGGCTATAGATGTCCAATAAAATGAGAGATCCTAATAAACTGGTTTTGTATACCATGATTGGTATTGGGAATGCCCATCACTGAATGTTAATCGAAAAACAGCACCTAAAGTACTTGTATTTGTATTACAATGTATTCTTTGCCTAAAGTTAAACGGTTGATTTCAAGCATCGTTTTAACGAGACACCAAATAATGTTGCAAACAGGGTCGATAAGATATGTACACAAAGACGAGTATGATGAAATATAAATGTATGTTCGTAGACATTTATGTTTCTTGATCGCAAATCGTAATCACATACCTACCGATTAGCACGGCTCATGTGCTACCTAATTAATTACCATATTAATTTCTAAGTAAAACGATAAAAGCAATAATGATGTAATCGCCACTCGAGTCGCAAATACCTCGGCTGATGATGAAGTCACAACATCGTGTCAACTTGCAGGTTACTGCTTACTACCTACCGAATTACCGATTTGTAGGCAGGTATCGAGTTTCGATACTAATTGCAATACTTGTCCGAGTCGGTACTTAGAAAATAATCGCTTTCGGGAATTACATTGATAGCGAAATTTGATTGATATCGTGTGTTATGTCTTGAAAAGACATTGTGATACATTTACAAAAACATCCTCATCCTCAGAAAACAATTGGCCATTGATATCTTCTGTCCGATAGCTAAACGCAATGCGATGAACCTGGAAGCATATGTAGATGTTTTCAAACTATTTCCATTTTGTTCTGGCCATGCAATTTGCTATTTCTTTTTTGCAGGAATCGAAACCCTGTGTGCGCAATGGCAACTTCTGAGCAACTGTGCTTTACTGCAAATACCCTATTGTGTCAGATAAATGATAAATGTGGGTGGACCTATATCTTTTTGGGCGCTATATTAGACTTTCATTAATCTGGTTGTAAGTTAATTAAATAGCCAAAGTCATATTAAAGACTTGAGCATCCTTCACACTTTGGCAAACCTTGAAAACTGTGCCCTTTTGTACGAAAAACAATATCAATAACAGTATCTAATAATACCATTGCATGTAACAACGAACAAATCTAACACTACACAGTTTAATTTATAAGAATCGTGCGCGTTGTATTTGCGGCGCTGCAGCGCGGCGCGGGCGCAGGTGCGCGCACGAGCGATGATCGATACAGCGCGGCTATCGCTTTCGGCGGGTGCGCCCGCGCCGACGACCGACAATTAATTTAGAAGCACCATTTGTAAGCTGATAACACAGGTAATGCTGTGTGTTGTTTGTTAGATAAAGTAGCGTTTATAATTGAGTCTGGAGGCCTACTCTCTTTCTCCGAAACGTAACTTCGGCAACGAACGAAAATAAAACGAAGTTACGTTTGTGACCCTACTCTATATAATTTGCGGACGCACACAATAACATTCAATACATTCGTTCACGTTAATTGTTTGTGAATTGGAATTTCTTGTGTGCGTCCGCAAATTATATAGAGTAGGGTCACAAACGTAACTACGTTTTATTTTCGTTCGTTGCCGAAGTTAGGTACGTTTCGGAGAAAGAGAGTAGGCCTCCTGTTTCGTTTTGTCTAAATCTAAGTTGAATCACGAATGAACACAGTCAGGTCCGAAAAAAATATCACATTGTGATTTGAAAAGATTTTACAAAGGGCTTGTATAAACCCTTTATAAATATGGACCCTTTAAGCAGCAGTGGCAGCAGCAGTTTTATGTAGCAACGGCCTAGCGTGGAGTGAAATAGCATTTTGAAAAACTAGGTTGAGATTTGTAATCTTACCTAATTATTAGGTTGGTTAATCAGCCAATTTGTTTGTAACACTTTTGCGAATAACCGTGTGATTTTATACCAATTTATTTGATACGGAGCATGTCTTATTTCATCCACTCAGTAACCTGCACGTCCTCGGATTAAGTAATCAAACCACATGTTGATAAATTATAGCAAATAATTCGGATTTCCATCCTCCTTTCAATAGGATTAGGTACCAAGCCAACCTCTCCATCCTGAACGCAACCTAACCGAAAAATTCAGTTTGTTCTGTTGCTATTGCATCCTTCCGTGTGATCACCTAATTAAACGGCCGCAGCTGGGCAGCTAATGGAAAATCGCGTCGAATAAATCTCTGGTCGCGTCTAGTTCCTCCCACTGCGGAGATACAAGACGCGCGTGCATTAGCGGAGATACCTCGCTCAAATTCATTGGTTCATGTTTCACCGCTTGCTAGAATGGCTTGTCTGATCTTCTGATTGTTTGTGTATCCTTGTGTTTTGTGGTGTGACTGGTATGTTGCCGTTAGGAATCTTGAGGAATGGTTGGGATTTTATGAAGGGCATCTGCTTCTACCGGTACCTATTTTTAGCTTAGGTAATCTTCTAAGCTGTGTTGGAGAAATCAATTTTTTTTGTCGATGATTAAGTTATTCTAATTTGGTCATACGATGGCGAGATATATGACTTGGTGGTTGCCTGTTTAAAAAAGTTGTTCGATGATAACTAAAATAAAAAGGATAAATATTTTGTATTAATTAGGAGTTTAGCCCTTTATCCAACAGATTCCAGATTTTGTAATAATTGAAATCAAAGTATACATAGGGAAAGCTGAGGAATAGGTTAAAGATCTACTTTCTTATGGTAAGAAGTTGGAACTTGCTCGCGCTAGGTTTGAAATGAAATTATTTCTGCCAATTTACTTTTAACAGTGCAAGGCATCTATTTCTGAAAAGGTGCTCCACAGCTCAGATAATACGTTTTCGAACACAGCATCAGCTCATAAAGCAATCTAATTTATTTCGCCGCAAAACCTTGTTTACTCGACGAGCAAAACAGAAAAAAATATCTCAACTATCTGAAAAATTCGATTGGGGTCCGTGGTGCCAATTAGCGTTGCCGATGAAATGTGTGATGGTGTGATGAACAATGACCATCTGCGACACTCCCGCGCAGATCGCGATAATGGTGGCCGCGACGTAACTTAGCGCGCTCTACACCGCGCTTGTGCACACGCGGAATTTCACCTTTCATTAACGCCTGTGTATTCGACCACACGCCATTCAATTTGCACCCCTTGCACAAACACTAACCCATAGAATATTCAATTCGGAGTCATTTATCGAAAGTGTTAAATTGTGACTAAGAAATTCCCAGCATAAAACATTCATCTTAGCTTACGATAATAAATCTTCAAATTTCATAATAATTGGATTAAAACAACACCAGAGATAGAATGATGAGATCATCCGCATGTTGATCTCGTGCTAATTGACGGTTTTGTAAGTCTTTACCTTAAACACTAATGACATAATAGTTCTACAAAAAATATCTGGATTGTGAAAGCCTGGTGTGTGAACTGTGACATAGAAACGGCGAAACCGGTTGACTGCAATGATATAATAATCTAAATACCTTTCATTAGCAAGTTGTGCCGATAAAATTATAAATTGTAATGTCGAAGGCAAGTTTAGTCGGGTACTGGGCTAATAGGCTTATTTTATCGTGATTTTATGAGTTTTTACGATTTCATCATGATCATTGACAACCTACATAGTTCCACTCACTGCTGTTTAAAGGCTCCAATGAGTCAAATACTTATGCCAAAGGAACTTCGATACTTTATGCCTTGCATTCCTTGTCATGGTCTACCCGAATGACATTCAGGTAGTCTCGGAAGTCTTTTGTTTGTAGGAAATCCAACTTATTGGTTGATGGTTTGCCAACACTTCTTCCGGTTTTCAGTGACCTTAGGGAACTGCTCCAATTGCCATAGTAAAAGCTTGCAAAGCTGTTACGCTTTCGTTTCAAAGTACCTATACATACATTCGGAATTGCAGCGCTGATGAGCTCTTGACTCGGTCCACACTGGAGAAGACCGTGTTGCTACCGATCATCGAAGAAGAAGAACGGCCTATTTTGTAATAGGCCCAATCTAAATGGAAAGTTGACAAAATTTTACGCGTATTGTAATTTTAACGCCGTCATAAGGCCGTTGTTATTGGCAAACGCTTTCGTGTTCAGAATTAACCAATGCATTGTATTGTAATACTTGTAATTGGGCTTATGTTTTGCCATTATGTTTTAAATGTATTCCCAAACGAAATTTATTAACTGTGATTATTGTCTTGAATTTTAAGAATTTAGCAAAGACACAATGACCTGGGAAAATACCTAGCATAGACATACTGCAGTTCCTGAGATAGACGTAGCGATCTGGTCTTACAGCTCCTTTTACTTAATCGGCCTTGCCTGTAATGATCCCACTGCAGAGACAAAGGTCTCCTCTAGAAAGGCCCATTGCAAGTTGTAGGCTTTCACATGTGTTCGAGATTTTGGGTCTAGGACATTCCGGTTTCCTCAATTTATTAACTTCTATGCCTGCCGTAGGTTGTCAGTCAACGTTGATAGCTCTTCACAGTGGATAAGGCTAGTTGGAATCTATCTATTTATCTATCATAGCCCACAGTGCATCAAATCCGGCGTAGCTAGCAGGAGTGTAACATCGCCCATGCACACATACCAGCCCCGACGCGCTGCATTCTCCGCATTCCTAAGTCCTTTAACTATATAATTCGGTCGTTTACGCCCGCCAGATAATCTGGCCCTTTGTTTCGAAGCCTTCATAAACATAATTGTGGAGGCAGAATTATGGATGTAGGGGAAAAATTCTAGTGTTCTAACTTGCAGGAATTTCAACATTTTGTTAGAGATACTACGATTATTTAGAAGATGGAGTTCGGTATGTTGGACGGTTGGTAAGGAAATTGGCTCATGTATTCTGCTTGTTGATTAAGGAATTGTGATTTGTATGTAAACTATAAAAGGGCATCATAAAATTCCTCCTCAACGCTGTCAGCTGGTAATGGTGCCAAGAGACTGGCGTTGTATGCATAGCAATCTACAATGTTTCTAGTGCTGGTAGATAGATCTCTCAGCGAGAATTAGTGGTCCGTGGGCACAGTTCATGTAAAATTTACCTTTTTTTCTCTATTTTAGGCCACGGCAGTTTCTACTAGATGTTCCCTTAACTGTTTTAGGAGTGTGATGAAATAAAACACCTACACAAAGTATCGAGCATGCCTGGGTAAACGACGATAGTACCTTGTTACTGTAAAGTTTTAAACAATAATTAAATTAAGGAATAAAGATTGTAGTTCTTTGTCTTACCTTAGAAGAAAACAAATTAGAGAAGGTATACGAGACGTCAAAACGGGACGGACGGATTGCGGACACTGGACACCGAGCGAACATTAAGAAAACAATAAAGTCAGCCTTTTACAATTTACCTACTAACTAAGACTGACTTCTCAAAAACAAGGATGAAATATGAGAGGAGGCAGTTGTTTCCCAAACTACTTGTGAGCCTTCAAACCGTTCTCCCTTTGGTTTTAGTATGCCGCGCGCCGCCGTGTAACGAAAACATAGCGCGATTCTGCCGGCGACGTTTGGGGACACAACGCCATCTATTGAGTACCGAAAATACTACATTATTTCTTTGGGTTAAATGATATGAAATCCATTAGAGTCTTATTAATACAAAATTGATTGGATTAAAGATGATGTTTGTCCAGCAAAAATAATAAACAGCACATCCATCTCTAAGTAGATCTTACAATATTTGTTACATGCAGCGATCAGCAACTGGCCAACTGAACCCACTATTCATCGGTTAATCGTAACCATCATAATGCTTAGCATGTTAGAATCCAGTCAATAATTACTTACGTTACGAGTGATTAGCAGTGACGAGTAACATAACGTGCTAACATACATACATTCTATTATATGTGTGTAACAATGTGATGTAAGGTGCCCTGTAATGTATGTAATGTGTAATTTCAAAGACATGCATCGCGCATTACGAGGTGTTTGGTAATGTTATAATGTACTTGTACAAGGGTCTCGGTCGAAATGGGTGTAATAGAAGTACATATATCTCAAATCGAAGTTCTCAGTAACCGGAGACCGGAGGTACACTCAATTCAAAATGTTGCGTTTCCTTATATCTTGTCGAAGATCTAACTAAGCCGGCGAGGTCCTACAATGGAGTAAGGACTGTAGTGGCTGTGTATTTTTAAAACTAGGATTATTATTTGTTTGAATAATAGGTCAAAGCCTGGGCAAAACACACAAAAATGGCAACATATTACAACAGGCAGAATTTCTGTTTTCCGGCGACTTAGGTAAAATACGTGTCCAATACTCTTTAATAATCTACCCGACAGACAAATAAAAAAAATTGTGAGTATCCCCTATTGTTGTAATGTCGTTCTAGAATGAAGAGGAGACCTAATAATTGTAAGCTATTATTTGAAATATATTTAAATTCTACGGGTCTTACGCCCAGAGTTCATAGAAAAAGGCTCATGGTCCTTTTGGTGATGTGGTGAATCTTTTCTTATTCCATTGAACTAATGAAATATTTTACATAAATAGCAAAATAATTGTAGGGGGTTCTCAGGAGTTGGGTTCGTTGCTGAGGTAGTTTTGTGCAATTACAGGCGAAGATAGACACTAGGCTATTGGAGGCTATATATTGGAGAAAGGAAGTGACTACGGAGATGACGACAAATAAGTATGTCCCTAAGAAGAGGACAAGCTTTGCCTACCCCTAAATTTTAACTGGGATGAGGGCAGGACACTGATGATCATCATCATCATCAGCCTACAATGTTCCCACTGCTGGGAAACAGGCCTCCTCTCTATAATAGGGAGTGGGCTTTAATCCACCACGCGGGCCCAGTGCGGGTTGGTAGATGTCACATGTCTTCGAATTTTTAGTTCTAGGACATGCCGGTTTCCTCACGATGTTTTCCTTCACCTTTTGAGAGCAGCGGTGGCCCAGTGGTGGCAGCCCCGACTTACGAGCAGTAAGCCGTGGGTTCGAACCCAGACAGGCGCATTACTTTGTGTAATTTATTTCATCACCGCTGCTCTTAAAACGGAGAATGATGATAAGTGGATGTTATTTGCGCTTGTCTTAATCTTTAGGAATCTCTCCATTTCTGAATTCTAACGATTGCAAAAAGTAAGCACTATCTTAAATGAACTAAATTGTTGCATGTGTTTCGGTAGACGTTTAGTAACATTTTTGTTAATTATTTTATCGTACTGAAATGCAAAACCGCAATGAACATAAAATATTTTTACACAATGTTGTTACAGTGTTAATACGAGTATGGTAATAAAAATGCAGTTTGAGCGTTAAGATAAAATGTTTACAAATCACTTTAGGAAATAAATCATTTTTAGGTGTCGATTTTCATTCAGTATAGAGCGTGGAATCTGAGCAAATTGCCATAAAAACAGTAAGCAGTAATTCATTCTATCTAATTTTTTCTTCACAGACATCTACAATATCTGCTCACGCCAGTACCATGCAGAAAAGTGTTCATGTTTTGTGCCATGACAACTTGTAATTGGTGGGCGTGTATGGACAAATCCGAAACTATGAGAAACTAGCTGTACCCAGCATGCGTTGTTATGCACTTTTTCCTAACTACCTCCTACCCTACTTTGTTAAAAAAGTAACCAATATAAAAACGGCTGTGATGTCATACCGTGCATATGTTTAGTCCTCGTTATGGTATGGATTTATTATGTGGGGAAATAGTACTGACCATAACAGAGCATTTGTCGCCCAAAAAAAAATGTTTACGAGCCATATACGGGATTCCATCTGATGAATCATGTCAACCAATATTTAAAAATCTTGGTTTGCTACCCTTACCGTCATTATATTTGTATGAAGCATGTATGTTTGTCAGAAAATATAAAGGATTGTTTAAAACAGCAGAGGAAATTAGTTCTCGAAGTCGCCGTGATCAATACAGACTTGTACTAGATGAGCTCCATAAGTTAGCAAAATATAATAAAAGCTGTCTGGCTATGTGTGTGCGTGTTTATAATAAGTTACCAATTGTATTAAAAATATTAAATTGCAAGTTATTCAAAATTAAATTATATAAATGGCTTAATGAAAATAATTTCTATAGTATTAAGGATTTTTTTGAATATAAATTATAATGTTGACCAACCCTAATTTGCATGCTTTAATTTTAAGCAAAACATGTATGATCTTATATGCTACAATTACACCTCTGTATACCATGTTTTAAGCAAATAAATGATCTTATCTTATCTTATCTTACCCTAACCACATACCCTATCCTACTCTGCCCTACCCTACCTACCTTACCCAACCCTACCTACTTGCCCTATCGCTGCATCATTGGTTTTTGAAAAATCAATATTACTAGCCAGAAATCGAAGTCGTTGATTCAGGAAAAAAACACACTACTCGTATTACACTATTCGATAGCAGTAGTTCCAAAAATTACCTCCTACGTGCACACTCACAAACACCTAGAAATCAAAGGCTCATCTACTCAAACCAGGCAGGAAACGACTGATCAAGAAATTGAGAAGATCCAATATCCCACAAGTTGTCTCCAACAAACGACTCAATGAAGGATATTTTATTTTTATAGGTAAGCGGTATGGAGCGGTGCTTATTGCCCCGTATTTAGACATCTCGACAGAGCGGCCATAGGCTATCAGCCACGTGGGTGTCTTCTGTCGTGCCTCAGGGCTGGCAACACTAACGGAGGATGTGGAGCAAGTTTTGAAAGTGTTGGGCAATGGTTGCACTAATTACTTTAGCTAATCTAGTTTCAAGGTTTTCGTAGATGTTACTAATGAGTCATTTGACGGTCTAGACAGGTGGAAAGCTTTTAAAGTGTTTGTTTGTACTAAAATGATTTTCAACTGGATTGACATACTTAGGATATCGAGAGCTTGTGTCCCATCATCATTATTGCGGACATAATCATCATCTGCCTCGCCTTTTCCCAAACTATCTTGGGGTCGGCTTCCAGTCTAACCGAATGCAGCTAAATACCAGTATTTTACACGAAGCGACTGCCTATCTGACTCCACAACCCAGTTAGTACTGGGACATACGAGACCCCTTAATTGGATTGGTTGTCAGACTTTCGGGCTGCTGACTACCTGTAACGACTGTCAAAGATCTATAAATTACAGCCGGGACCAATGGCTTAACCCATCCAAGAACCAAACAAGACAAGCGCGGCTTAACTTCAAGATCGAGCTTCTATTAAGTCATTGTGACATCGGTGACTTTCAGACATGACCTCAGAGAATTGTGTTATACAATTAAAAAGATGAAAACTCACTTTTATTTTCTTTTGATTATCACCCGCCCTGACTATTAGACCATTATATAAACAAACGGATCGGGACATGGACAGTATAAACTTGCACGATATAGCTAGTCCTAGCACACATTTTGTAATACTATGTTTTAAGCTTAACCAATGTACCTACCTTCACTAATTAAGAGCCGAGCAGCCCTAGCACCTATCTCGCGGAAACAGCTTGCGGTGACGCAATCGACTCTTGCGCCGATGTTATAATAACGATCACTTTTGTGCCATGCCAATTAACACCAGAGCCAAATGGTTTGGAAGACAAAGTAGTATTGAGACAGATTGTTTTAGAACTTGCCTATGATCCGAGATCAACGGGTAAGCTGATCTTGAAGGATGGGACAGGTCAAGCAACAGACACGGAAGAGATAGAAAGGATGCACTATCTTAATATTGCAGTTGCTTTAATTTGCTTTAATAGGTAGTTAAAGAATATCTGCAATGTTTCAAAAGACGTGTCTTTAATGTTAGAAACTGGAACCAGACCTAACTCCTCACTCAGATATTAGGCCATGTGATATGATTCAGTATCATCATCTTCTGGTCTTTGTCCTTTACTTGGGGACAGCACAGCACGATTGTTTCTTTAATTTTTATGTACTTACTTATGTTTAATCCAGAAAAGGTCTTGGTCCCTCCAACTGTATGTATTAAGTCGTATCGTGCGCTCATTTATGGAAACTCACGGCTCGACCTTGAGATATTTCTTCTGTACATTAACATTTAAGTAAGTTCACTTGTTCAGACTTATAGGATTATGGAGGTGATCTTATAGTTTATTATCTTTTGAAGTAAAGAGACCTTCATTAAACGCACTTATCATAGGATGAACTTTATTTATTACTTTCCTAATTGGTGGGAATTCTTTAAACCTAATATGTGGGGTGGGAACTTCTAATCGGATTACAATAATGTACAGAAAGTTAGGAATATTTCACACCTTGGACTTAGCTATCCCACAAAATCAAAAGTCATTTATTCAAATTAGGCTGATAATCAGCACTTTTTGAACGTCAAAATTACAAGAGACAGTCCCACAAAACGCCCGCCCTTCGCCACTTCCTAGTGTTTTACCACATGATCAGTAACATCAAAAACGCCTTACTTACTTAACTTTGAGACGATTTAAGCCTTCCAATTAATTGGATACTTATGGAATTATTACTGTTAGCCTGTATCATTCCTCTCCCAATGACTTCCAAATTCTTCTAATCAGGGCCAACGTGGACCACTGTCGTTGGTTCTGTCCAGCTCATCCAGCCATCACCTGCGAGGTCTACCGCGTCGTCTTCTAACTGTGTCAGGGCTCAACATGGAATTGTAATGAGGAAATTTTGTATACCTACGTAGTAAGTAAAAATGGGTAAGAGAATAAATAAGAAACTTCACAAATCTTATAAATTATACCAGAATCCTTGTTTAGCAACCGTTACTTCCTAAATGCCGTTTTTCAACTTGTATCTCTTTATAAGTAAAGGTGCAGTATGTAAAGTAAACAATTTAGCCTGAGTCAGGCACTGAACCTCGTCCCACGCGTCTCACTACCCTAAATATCACTATCGGCCGTATTTATGAAGTAAGCAGTGCTACATAGTTGCTTATCTCTGGGTAATGCGATGCAAATGTTATTTTATTTACATGTTGATAAGAGTGGTTTCGTAGTTATCTTATACGAAGGCATTAGAGTATCGGCTAGATAAGTTTAGTTGATTGTTTCCTAAATGTATGGGAGGATGTTTTTTAGGGTCCTTGTAGGTTTTTTTTTTGTTTGGAAATACGTACGTAATATTAATCAGTCCATAAGAGGGCAAACTTTGTATACGTCTAGTGCAGTCAATTTGCAGAATTGTTTTTGTTTCCAATTGTTACATTTTGGTGTCGTGTATGGTCGTGCCATTTTTGAAAGCCTTCAAAGCTGCGTCCTTCAAATCCTCCGTCGAAAGTGCACTCTTCAATTATTATATACTTACCTACTACAGAAAATAAACGGGACAGACTGACAAGGTTTTCTGAAACTACGGAAAGATAAATCAAAGAAATACTCAATTTCCGACGTCACTGAAATTTCGAGGTGTTTTGCAACTAATGAAATCTTTGTTGTACCTTGCTGAAATAAATAAATACTACAGGATTCGTTTTTTGGAAGTATTGTAACCGAACTTTTCTATCGGTGCAAAAGTATCTTCTAACTGTCACGATATTTTGTATTGAATAACAAGTTGTTAAGTCAAACACGGTACGGTAATAAGAACTTCCCAATTCTATCACTATCGTTTTGTTTTAGTAATACAATCATTAATGTGTAAGTTGTATTTTTGGTCAGAAATTCATAATGATTTTGCCTATATTGCCTCTTCATATGATTCACCCATTTAACAAGTATGTTTATGTACATACATGTTTTATATGGCTAACAGATAAGTAGTTGTTCCGAGTCTACGTGGCTAGGCACCCACGATATAAGAGAAAATCTAGCGTGGGACAACATACATTCTAGGTAGATAATACTTTGCTAAACATTTTCCGACATAATTATATTTTCATAGAATTCCATTTGGACTGGAGACCGTGTAGTGGAGATTGTAATAAAGGGATATACAGGAGATCGTAAGCAAGGTGTCTTATAAGTTTTTTTCGCCACAATGACCTCTTCCCAGCTAGAACACGAGGAACAGGTGAAGGGTGGACGTTTCGAAGGTCTCTCTCATGTAATTTTAAAGTTCAAAAAGTGCCAATTGTCAGCTTAATGTGAAAAAACGACTATTTTATATTTATTTTTGTTATCGTCTCCCGAGTAAAGTGAAGTAGCTACAACCTGATGACTCAGCACAATCTAGGCAACTTTCAGTTAACCACTGAGACATCTCACATAAATCTAAACCAAAACAGACTCTCACCGCATCACCATCCCACAATGAATCTGCATCAGATAAAACCTCGTTTGCAAAAATTTCTCTAACATTCTTCGAACACATCCTGATGAATCGCGTTTCTCCTGAATAGCCGGTTTCTTTGACCTTGATGTGAGATCAGTATGCACGTGTGAGGACCTGGAGACGTTTCCCCTCACTTAGTATGCTGTGGGGCGCTCAAGGCCAGGGGAGACGTGCCCTGGGTTGTGATGAGCGGTGCGTCTGTTCAATGAAGGTGTTTTGGTAATAAGTGGGTGCTGGATGGTTGATGTTTTGAGTTTGTGTGGTTTACTTTCTTTAAACATGACGGGGAATACAGTCTTTTTTTTATTGTGGGTCTTGTTTATAAATGTTAGAAATGCAATCAAGCTAATTTTAATTCTTAGATTACCCTGGAGTAACTCTACTCTAGAGTACCAGATTATTCTGGTACTAAGAATTAAAATATATAAAAAATTGAGCCGATGACACATAAGTAGAAATATAAGAGAAGAGAGAAAATACAGCTGTTTACCTGCTGTATTTTCTGCCTGTCATACAACGATACACGGACGCCCGTTGAGAGTAATACGCTCCTGACCTGATGGATATCACCAATAAGGTCGGTGCATGTTCTTCTAAGGGACCTCCTGCACCACGCGGCCACGACCACGACTTGTCGCATGACCGGTTACCATCTTGAACCAAACTGGTCGGGTGCCCGGATGAGAAACCAATCTTTCTTACTGGTTGAAGCTTCTTCCTAAAGTTGCAAGCGCCTCCGTGTAGTGCTCGAGGTCCCTAACGTGTCTCATCACGGCGTTTCCACTCACATCTGCCTCTTTTTTCCACAGTTTTTATAACATGATGACGTTAAAGATAAACTCCCTTTTCCTTTTTCTATTGCCACACAAAGTAACAGATATTTATACAAAATGATCTCAAACAAGATACAGCAAGAATGCAAAGGCGAAGCTGACCTTTTAAAAGTGGCGAGAATGTTCCTGAGTACTAAGCACTACTAAGTACTGGATCAATTACTGGTTGCCGGAACAGTATGGCGGCGTCTGAAGAAGTAGGGAACCCCATATAATTACGGTAATTGTGAAGGTAGGTAGTCAGAAGTACTGGTCAAGCGATTGTTTGCAGTATCAATACTGTGATTTACTTACAGTTATTGAAATTAACGGAGGTTTGCATTCTTTCAGCGGAATCTTAACCGCAGTGTCGGTCCAGTTGATTTAGGGCTTGAGTTGAGGGCAAGGTTTATTTTATTATTGTCTTTGTTGATATCAAACTCTTTGCTTCTAGTGCGTTATTGTTAATAGTACTGGGAAGTATACTTTCCTAACATTTTGAACAGCAGTGGTGGGATACATCTTAGGTTCGACCTCCAACTGCGGGCACTTTATTTTATAGTATTTCATCACAAAACGATGAAGGCATATCCAGCAACTAATAATTCGACGACATGTGACATCTACGCCACCCCTCTCACAAAGAGAAAATATCACATACTGATAACGAATCAATAGTGTAATGTTGTATCCCCCTTCATTTCAAGTTCTATAATCTAACTCTAATTTTAAATGAGGTGAAGCTAGGCCTAAGACTACATCCAACATTGATCGATTGGGACCCACATCACTTGATCTCGAAGACCCTAACAAAGAGTCCGTTGGATCTGATATGTCATCTATCGCATTGGAAAGATCGGGATCTTTGCGTCAGCCATAACCTAGGGCTCCCTTGATGTGGTCGTGGCGGCCACTTTCCCTCCGATCGACAGCTTGCAGATAACATCGACCATCTTCATTGATAACTTGATGTCGCATAGAGTGGATAGTGCAGATGTGGAGGTAGGCAGAATATGTGAGGATGGCTTTCTATGAGTGTGGTGGAATATCTGGCAAACAGTTTTTTGGAGAATTAAGCAGAAAGCATTAGGTGTTGCGTTTTTAAGCTTTTATGAGCGTGTTGTCTCTCACTCAAAGGCCTCCCTTCTGTCGTTTGAGTTCAATCCTTTATTTAAGTGTCACACTCCATCTCCTTCAGGGCCCACCTGTCGGGGCCATTGCTTGGTTTTCTATTACTCGGGACCCAATTTGTAGGTTTCGAGCTTATTCGGGTTCAAACATAAATCATTCAACTCGCAAAACCATTCATTCGCAAACATAGGAAATCGAAATCGAAATCCCGAAGATCAGTGACTTCAGTGCGGTCATTCGGGTCACTCACCCAGATGAGATGTCTATTAAACGCAATCAGCAATTTTTCAGGCATACCTTCACCTTGCCAAATTAATATTAAACTTTGGCGAAGAAGTCTAGAGATGCAATTTATTAAATTCCCGTTAATTAATCTTGCTATTGCGAAATGTTATTACTCTTTTTTGTGACACAGTGTCAAAATAAATTAAAATCTACACTATAAGATCCGGGGATTTGTGTGGCATTTAATGTTGTTTTTTTTGTAAGTCAGTTCTACGGTAGTACGTTTTAATCTTTGCGCATGTAACCGCGACCGCTTTCCACGGTGCGCGCGCGCGCTCCCGACATAACGGCGCGAGAGCCGACGACGCGCGCACGTAGCAAGACCAGCGCACGCGCATACGACGCGAGTGAAACACGCGTGACAACACATACTTACGATAAAGTGACTGTGCCTGTGAAATAACAAACAAATCATCAAGTTTTTGAGGTTCTATTACCCAGTGTATCCATAGTGTTCTCCAACCATCACCTCTGGGTAAGTACCCACAATTTCGCGTGCCATTTTCCAATGATTCGGTCTCTTTGAAGCTGCAGGAATTGTTCTGCGGAATGTTATTAAGTATTATTGACTTTCTAATTGTGTTTAAATATGTTGATTTATACATTTTGTGAATTATTCACATCGCATTAACATAGCCTCGTTTTGTTGTGTTTTCTATTTGGTGTGATTGTGAAGCCCACTTGATTATGTTGTTACAGTAGCTTTACAAACTTAATTGCTTTCTTCTTGTAAGACAATTATATTAGCTACAGTAGTTTCTATATCAGTTTAATAATGTAGTTTTTTGATCAATACGCATCAAGTTTGCACATTAATTATCCGACTACCCGCATTTGGCACCGCAAGGTCGACTTATAATGGGTAAAAGTTGTTTTATACTCAATTTAATTTTACAACATATTTGGCAAGGCATTTATCATTTCAGAGGACATCGTGTGATCTTATTAATATCGTAATTATTATTGATCTTAGTGGTATCGTAATTATACTCCTACATCAGGGTAATTTCTTGGAGGAAATGAGTCGATGCAAAAACACATTTTTAATATAAAAGAGTCAAACATAACTAAAACATTTCTTCTCAAGATTATTCCAAGAGTTAGTATAAATCTCTATGACTATCGTATTTCATTACTTTCGCTTGCAAAAAGCAACCTCTGCTTAATTGTGCTGTACCAGTTACCAAAAACCAATCAACTAAATTATTTCAAGGAATTTGGGAAGTTCCTTGTTCTTGATTGGATGACAAACTAACCCCGTTCCTTTTGCCAAAAAAATATAACCTGCCTACACAGTCTACACTCAAAAAGTGCTCTAGAATAAATTATCTCCATGAATTTAGTCAGTTCCTAGATCTAAACCAAGCCCCTAACATCACCTCATTCAACATTGTATTAGTAACATGTGTGGGTGTGGAAATCTGTCAAACGACAATATTGGTTGTGCGCTCTGCGCCGGCGCAGTGAGATCGACGCGCGCACCTGTGCACATACGGAATGTAGGCTAATGTCTCATGCAATGCCTAATTTACTATACTAATCTCTTATTCTGTGTTTTATTGCCCGAAATGATGTTTCTATGAGGTTTCCGTTGGTTCTCCTGGTGATTGATAGATGGAAATAGTTAAACATTTCCAAAGCTGTGTTAACATCTCAAATAGACCGGAATCCACAACGCGAAGAGGACGAGTTGTCGATTTAGGTTCGGATTGGTAGAATTCCACTTCATACTCTTGGTCCTGAGACCAATACCAATCTTACTCCAATGAAACTAGAAGCGCGTTAGATACTATTTTTCCTAAAACCATGAATTATAAAAATATCCTTCCCTATGTACAATTCAAGACACCTAAAACAACAAGAATAAAAATTATGTACTTTACTGTGTTAATTACATTCAATATTAAAATTACCTAAACATAATGAACGTTAACCTTGATACGTGAATTTAATTTAAGAAAACATTTAATGTTAAAATTATGTTATAATTATTATAAACACTTTATTCACATGGAACTTTATGATTCCTCGAAAGGAAAATTATTATTTTAATTCCGTAACTGAAAGGAATCCTCCTATAATGTCTACCTTCAAAGGGCGCCGTGTTTCTTATCAAGATGAGTGAGATGCTCGCTAAAGAAATCTGGAACTATTCGGTATCCTTTGAAGGTTTTTGAGTTTTTATCAGCGAAAACGATAGCGGAAAATTCAAAATTGTTTAGAACTGACTTAGACTGTCGAAAACTTTATATAAATCCTGTAGCGAAGTGCTGTAAAAATACGAAGCGTATTGAAGGCCCATGCCACTTATATGAATGCAATGTTGAATCATAAGTTATTTAATTTTGTCTATACATTACTACTGCACAAATACAGTTTTTATAGTATGTCATTGTGCATTTAAAACCCATCAGTAACAAACTATTTAGTATATTTCCGCAAGAATCTCAAACACAATGGGAAAGGAAAGAGTTTATCTTCGTGTAAACAACATAGGTACGGCATATTTACATACATATATGTCATAGGAAACACATAGTACAATGACAACAATTACCGCTATAAATAATAGAAGCTTTTAGGACTTCCCAGTTGATGACATTGAAGAAGGCAGAATAGAAAAAGAATTATTAAGAATCTCTTGCGAAATTGTTTAACAGTGTTCTGGTGGGACGACATATTTATAACTATAATAATTTTAGACGTTTGCTTGTTATAATTACGGGTGCGCCAAAGTTCACCTATATGTTCAACTCCGATAATTGGAAATCTGAAAATGTTCTTCCTAACATTTTTCATCCTAACAATCTCAATTCCTAACTACTCTGTCTCAATGTTCATAATTCCGAAACATTCAACTTCATAATATCAGTAGCAATAAACATCTATTATACTTTTGTTTGTTTTCCTATATTTTCTCAACGTAACCGTCTTTTACACTATTATTGAAAGTCATATTTTTTTGTCTACATTTATTTTTTATTAACTAAAGCATCTTCTTTAATTTTATTTATAGCGGTCTGTACCTGAAAAGGTATCCATAGGTTAGGTTAGGTTAGAACTGTGACCAACAACGCGCGAGCCGAGCGAGCGGAGCGAGCGGTGCCGCGGCAGCGGCCGGCGAGCGCTACCTCGAAATTGGTTGCGAAATTTTTCTAAGTATTTTTTTATAGTGGGGGCACTATAACTATCATCTTCTACCCACATATATTTTTTATTTCACTTGGTAAATGTTTCTTTCTGAGTAGGAATGAAAATATTTTGGTAATTATGTTTAGGGATAAAACCTTTATGATAAAAAACAGTAGGAGTTTAAATATAGTTACATTAATGATATTATTAATTACAATTTTCGGAAACATGAGTGTTATGAACATCGCCGGTAGCACTACAAATAGTATGAATTGAAAACTTTAGGATGAAAAATTTTAGGAAGAGTGATCATTTGGATTACAAATCATTAGGAAGAACAATTTCGGGTAAAGAACTTTAGGTGAGCCAATATGGACCCTATAATTACCTTTATTTGCCAGAAATAGCCCCTTTTCAATTATCTTTTCAATATTTTCTCCTGTGTCATGAGTGTGTGTACAAACATTTAAACTCACATACACAAACAGCCAGACCCCGAACAACTATTAGGGCATACAAATATTTGTTCCGTGCGGGGATCGAACCCGTGACACGCAGCGCAGCTGTCGATTGTTCAACCACTGCGCCAACCGTGCCGACCGAAAATGGAACCAAAAATTTCCTAGTAGTATTACCAAAATTACCCATCATACGATATGCAGCTCGTTTTCCTCCAGGCTTGCACTCCCGTGCGTGTTGAACTTTCCCAGGACATAAAGTAGCCTATACCTACTCTTTAGCGATTAATAAACTATCTCCACACAGATGATACTTTTTCACATTTATAGCTTATGTTGTAGAAGGTAAGTCGTTTTCTTCTCTGAAAAATCTAAATTGCACGATTCGCTTTTCCAATTTCCAAGTCACTTTTTCAGTCAAGTCACACTACTAATCCGCCAATACACCGTGATATTACCAAAGTACTTGAAAAAGTGGCTTGTATCGCTTTCCACGCTCCTTATGTGCTTAAACATTCGCAATTACATACAATTAGTACATAAAGGTGGCATGTACACCTGAGACCTTACTCGGTAATAAGTGGCTAAGATATCTTAATTAGAGAAAGCTAAGTAAATTGATCTGGGATTATCTTGTTGGTACTTCGGATGGATGTGAAGATGCGGCTTTCGAGGAGTAAAGTTATGATAAGTCTTTGAAGATGGTGGTTACTGTTTCATTAAGGTAGGATTATCGTTAGCTTATCATCTGCCTCGTCGAGTGGTCGTAAGCGCGGCTACTGAGCATAAGGTCCTCGGGTCTGACGAAGTGTTATTGGGTATTTCGATTAGGAATCACTCATTAGCAGCCACTGAGTCTGTATTTGTGCCCGATAGATGGTAACAGACCCCACCTGTTACATGGAATCTAAGAAATAGCTGGCGAAATTTGGGTGTACTGTTAAGTTGCTGCCACACTGCTGTTTATAAATGTTTACAAACATTTTCTAACACTAATACATGTACTAAAAAATGTTAGGAATTGTTAAATGCTTTAAAGGCTCCTACACCGATGGAAAATATTTACAAACATTTATATCATTTGAAAAATCTACTCGCTCGTAGTTTGGATTTACGTTCCGAGGCGTCTACACGAAAATGGAAGAAGATTTGCTCGTTTGATTAGCTTTCATTTTTTTGTTAAAAAAAAGAAAAAAGTGCAATATCTGGATGCGCCAAACACTAAGAGCTAGACAAAAGTAAAGTGCCAAAGATTATATCAAGGATTTTGATTATGACTAACAATTTTGTTCAGAACTGTTTACTAACATTAGGTACCTAACATGAAAACATTTTCTAACATTGCGATAGTATGTTTCTTAACAAATGTTTACTAACGTTTGTAAGCATTTTTAAACAGCAGTGTGGCAGCACCTTTACATTCACTTCTGCCTACCATCCCTTTGGGGATTATAGGCGTGATCTTGTGTTATGTTTATCTTTAGCTTATACATATATTAGCGAAGTCTTAAACGATTCTTGAATTTCGATTCGTAGAGGTGATGAATTGTAAAAACCTAATGTCTTTTATGGAATGTAATGAATTTAAAACAGTTCTTCAACACGTGTTTGCCATTTATTTCTAAAACACTGTGATGGGTGCAGTTTTCGTTACAGTTTGAATGGATTCGAGGAAGATTTCGACACAATTTTTGTATACTTATTCGACTGTAATGAAACCGTTACACAACTGTATGTGATATGTGTATCATCGCGTAATATCAACTTCCTAAAATGACAACCTGGCAACTTTTTAGTTCGTAAAACCACCCGCATTTTTTTCTAGTTTAAAATAGTAAAAGCAGTAATAGCTTTTTCAAGTTCGAACCCAAGACACGCGCCTCGGATTTTTCGGATTCATGTGTGTTTGTGTGTGTCCTCGAAGCAAGTGAAACCACTTGCTTCGAGGAAACAGCATGCCTGAGAGATATCTCTTAACGGCGGCATGTAAAAACCAAGTCAGAGAGGCCCATGGCTTAAAAAACTTTGATATCTGGTTTGGCAGTAACCACACAATATACATAGATTGATAGAATATTAAAGCAAATAAAATACTTATTCTTTCATTAATCAACATCATCTGCCTAGCCTTTTCCGAAACTATCTTGGGGTCGGCTTCCAGTCTAACCGGATGCAGCTGAGTACCAGTATTTTACATGAAGCGACTGCCTATCTGACCTCCACAACCCAGTAACTGGGTAATACGATACCCCTTGGTAAGACTGGATGTCAGACTTTTTGGCTTCTGACTACTCGTAACGACTGTCAAAGATCTACAAATAACAGCCGGGACCAACGGCTTAACGTGCTTTCTGAGGCACGGAGGAAACTCGGTATGTAATTATGGTCACCCATCCACGGACCAATCTCGGCAAGCATGGCTTAACCTTAAAGATCGAACCGGGCGGCTGTTAATATTTAGCCACGAGCTCCTCATCTCTCTTTCATTAATCAACGTCGTAACTTTTAAATCGAAATTATAATTTTTTTTCCAAAATAACTTCCAAAACATACCGTGATCAATCAATTAGTCAAAACAAGTATATTTAACTTGCTTTGTCTTTAATTGTTGTAAGTAAATAAACAATGTAAAGGAGTTACTCGTTGTGGTAATAGTTAGAGCAAACTCTCCGGAAGTGTATGCCGTATGTGCTAAGTGGCTGGCTTACAGAGACCTTACGGTTCTTAGCTGTACTTTAAGTCTAAGTACTGTTTTCTCTGGGCGACTGGGAGTATGAGAAAGAACTGTAGAATATCAAAATAAGGGGTTTATTCTTCATCAAATAAACATTGGGTTTTTGATGTGTTGAATTGTCACGTAACAGCTTTTAGCAATCCTATAACTTAAATTTTGTCAACATGTTTTTTTTGTGTCTTTTTTTTTTTAAACGTTACCCCTCTCTACGATTTTGTCCTGTATCGTGGGTGCGTTTACAAACATTGAAACCGACATACACAAACAGCCAGACCCGGAACAATTATCTGTAGGCCTTCGGGGATTTACTTGCGGGGATCGAACCCGCGTCACGTAGCGCAGCAGTCGATCGCTCAACCACTGCGCTAACCGTGCCGTCACATTTTGATGAGACTTTCATGTGAACTTCAATATTAATGAATCTTCATTCATACCATCACGACTTATCATCATCTGCATCCCCGAAGGGTTAAGCAGAAGTCTACATAATAGTACACCCACATTTGGCCAGTTATATTTAAGTTCCATGAAATAGGGGTGAGCCTATTGCCATTAACCGGGCACAGATGCAGGACTCCGTGTCTGCTACAGAGAAATTCTTGATGGAATAACCTGATAACACTGCCCGACCCGGGAATCGAACTCAGGACTTTATGCTCAACAGTCGCACTTGCACCACTTTCGAAAAATTTCAAAATTTCGAAATGCAACATGTTTTATTAGACATCAACTTACTTATACTGGGTTCTTTAATGCTGCCATAGTTTGGATCACTATTTAAAGTTAGCTCAGCAGATATATGTTTTTGATTTTGTTGTGATTACTTAACTAAATTGTTATACATGATTCCATGTTCAAATGTTTCATCACGTTATGTATGTTTTGGCATATTTCGTGATTCAGGTATGTAATAAAGAGATGTTTTAATATTGAAGTTATAACTAGTCATAACTATGAATTAGAAACGTCTAAAATTATTAATTCCTTAATATCATTAGGAATATCTTCATATCCTACCGTAATTCCTGACTTAGTTCAAACTATTTAATTAATTATTCGCTGAGGTATTCAGAATAACAGCACAACGTAGGGTCCTAACCACTAGACGATCACGGCCATAAACGGTGGTATTTAAAATAGTTTCAAGTTTTAGCTAAAAGCTACCAAAATCCATTACCTCAACAACAGTAGCCTCGCGGAAATCAAAAACCAGATACTTTGTCGCAATACCTAACATTTGTCGCAATCACAACGGCCTACTACGAGCGAGTTAACAGTTTTACACATTTACTTACACAACTATTCCAAGAAAAAACATTGCACACAGAGGTATGTAGAAGCACATTTTTTAATTAACGTTTATATATAAATTTTTATCCCATTCTTGCAAAGAATTATATATTTTTTTGAAACTCTGTGATCGATAACAACTGCATAAAGTCTAAAATTGTGGACAACTAATGGTCCTGGATTCTGAATGAATGAATGAAGTGAATTCATGATATTGGTGATCATAGATGAGAAAGTCTAATTCTTTCTTACTTTGTTTAAATGTTTCAGGCTGTATATTTGCCAGGTTACCAAAGGAAATGGCCAGAAGTGAACACCAACCAACATCAAGGGTCCTTTGATAGGTCAGTGTATTAACTATCGTGGCTTTTTGCGGCTTAAAAAACTTTAAATGCCCTCTAGACTGCATCAATTTCTGTGCCCCAATACACGTTTAACCTTTTGCACGCCGAACGCCGACGTTCACATATACGTGACAAGCAAGCGCGTGCCCTGTACGCCAACGACATAAATATGTGACAAAAAATGTGGTGCACTATAACACGAAATAAACAATTTAAATAATTACTTTTGTGTGTTTATTTATATTTCTTAAAAATGTAATCTATATATCTTAAATATTAAATGTCATAACAAGAAATAAGTTAATAGCGTGGCGTGGAGGGCGTTTATGCTCTGGCGTTCAAAGGTTTAAGACAGATATGTCATGATTACCGACGAAGCCTACGTTTCACATATTTCCGGCGTCTTACAATTGTATTATTTACCTCGATAGCTAGCCAACCATCAGCCAATCTCATAAATTGTCCGTTTTCAACATTCCAGTGTTTCTAGTTTCCGCTGGAACACTTCCACAGTTTCTAAGCTTGTTTCTTTCTTTCAAGAGCAACTATGGTGTTAATTCTACTTCATTTATCTGCACACGGTATCTGATTTTGGAGTTGGGAACTTGTCAAAGTTTAGATTTAACATTTATCTACCTTACCTTAATAAGATAAATAATGCAATATAGTACAAAATTCAAAATTTCATATTCGATTTTCTGGCAGTTTTTGTTTTTAATTTTAACGAAATAACCTTAAGAAATATTAAAGTCTGGTTTAAAAAGTTCTCAATTTTAATATCTCAATTCAAATTCAAATTGTTTATTTCTTTTACAACAATTAGTTTGTGATTGGAGCCTTTTTTTAAGCAAACAATGCCCAATTCACTAAATTCTGGTGTATGCCTTTTCTAGTGATCTTTACTGATTATTTGTTCTGGTAATAAATGATTTTTATTAGGATACAAAACTACAAGACGGAAGTTGCATAAGAATTTAGAAGGTTCACAAATTCAACACTAACAATATTATTTATTAATAATTATCTTATCTCAATTACCTCTTAAATTGGTTTTACCGACCATAACAAATGCAAGTTGCTAAAACAAGTCTATCTTGTTGCAATAGTCAATATTTGTCGCAACGTAACGATTCGGTATGAAAGTGTAGAAATTATTGGACCACGCTCTATGTTTGTAGTTCTTAGTAAGACTGCGTACTGCAGTGTTTACGAAACGACAGATAAATTGCCAGTATTGATACATTGACTGTCGGCGCACTAATGATTGACACACGACTAGAGCGAGCAACATTTAATCGATTGATGCAGAGCGTAAGTCGAGTCTGGTTTCCTTATTGAAAAACCAGCATGAAGAGGCTTAGGCATAATGATAAAAATCTAATAATAATTCTATGCTACAAATCTCATACATAGATTGACACAAGCTACCGAAAATAATATGTCAATCCTGTTGAAAGTCGATTTAGAAAATAATGCTTTGAAAGCGATTGTTAATTGTTTACCTCCTCTGGTCGAGCTGAGATAGTTTTCTTACCGAGGAAAGCGTTTCGCATCACAATGACTTAATCATTAGCCTATAATTATTTATTTATAAGCCCGAGAGGTGATCTGTACCTCAGGATCTTCCTATCTCAGACACCTTCCTCTATATAAGATGTACAAATGTGAACCAGCACCTTAAAGTTTTGATGTGGAGATAAAATAAAGATTTATGATTATGATTATGATTTATAATGTTCCCACTGCTGGGACTCAGGCCTCCTCTTCTATGAGAGGGAGTGGGCTATAATCCACCACGCGGGCCCAGTGCGGGTTGGTAGATGTCACATGTCTTCGAATTTTTGGTTCTAGGACATGCCGGTTTCCTCACGATGTTTTCCTTCACCGTTTTTGACAGCAGCGATGATGAAATAAATTACACAAAGTAATGCGCCTGCCTGGGTTCGAACCCATGGCTTCCTGCTCGTAAGTCGGGGCTGCTACCACTGGGCCACCGCTGCTCTCAATGACTTACTAAGCAGTAACGTAAAACGTTAGGTTGAGCTTTCCTTAAGACTATACGTCGCCTTTAAACATGTTGGTATTCCCTGGGTAAAACAAAGTTGTAACATTGTTCAGTTCACAGCCCACTGGGAAAAGGCCTCTTTTAAGTTGCACTGTAACTAATCCAGTTCGATAACTTTTAAAATTATAAGTATAAACATACTTTCTTTTTAAGTTCTGCAAAAAAGGTCCCTATATAAACAGTGTTCTGAATGTTTTAGAGCTAGAGATTATTTTCCTTACTCTTGTCAGTTATTTAACGTAATAAGTCAGTCGCCATAGAACAACACAAAAATAAATTATCAAGGGCCCAAGAGTCCATTCTTTGCATCCATGAGAAATTTCGTAACCTGTCTTATCCACAGAATTCAATTACATGAAGAACAATTCGGAGTTCTCAAAACAAAAACCGTAATATGTACTCGAGTACATAACAGCTCATATATCTGTACAAAATATGTAATACACACAAAACAATAGCTGATATTCGCTTGTTTCTTACCTACTTGTAGTTTCTCGTGGAACAATGATAGTCATTGTGGGGTATTGGTAACAATATGACTTCTCATACAGGTTGCACTCGTTTTTGTGAGGTTCAGAGGTCATTTTGTGCCTTTGAGTAGATTATTGGTTCAGAATATCTTGTTTAGTGTGGTAATTTGGAAAGAATCCAACCGTTGGTCTGTTCCTGATATTCGTACCCAAGTACCCAACCCGGAATAACAAACCGGATGTAACAAATAGACAAGTTTTGAACGGATTTTCATTTAATGCTGTGTTTTCGCAAGCTAGTTTTTCATTTCGCAAAACCCTAAAATTAAAATATGACCTAATTTCGGAACTTGAATATAGTCAATGACAAAATTTTTATGATCACTTATGATTTGAGTCACAGCGTTTATTAAAAATATAGTCGTTTTAAGAAATAAGGAACATCTACATATATCTGTCTCTAATTCGCGCGAGTTATCAAACAGAAGCATAGCAAGTTATTATAAAACCGCAGACGTTCTTAATCGATGTCACCAACCTAAATATTTCAAGACCACTCCTTAGATGATTCGTTATAATCTGCCTATGTGGACCAACCACAATAGTGACAGTACCACAATAAGAAGAAATCGTTTTAAAGCCATTAACTTTGAATAATAAATCTAATACTTTATTTCTCACGCTAATCAAAATCATCTTTTAACTAAATAGATGAAGTTTTTTTTTCTAACTTTCCATTTTAAACCTCATCGGGTTATAGTAATCGTTTCTTTAATATCTGGGTCAGATAAAAGTTTCAGATAATTTTGTTTTTTGGTACTGACCTAGGTAAAAAGTTCGTGTTGTGTGTAGCCTAGAACTTTTTGCACGAAAAGTTGACTAAACCATTTATTTGGATGCTCATGGCAGAGTTTCGACCTATTTATCTACGTTTCGGACAGTATCTCACCCGCTATGTTTGAGGACCCTACATCTACCAACCATTCACAAAGATTGACTATATTCTTCTTCTTCAACCCTTATTTAAAAGTCTAAGTGGAGGTCACCTGCATTGCTCGCCATTTTACCAGTAGGCTAGCCACCAGCCATGTGGACCGCCGATCTGACCAAGGAAACTCTGAATTAGATGCAGGAGACCCACAACTGTGTTAAAATTGTCGTAAGGATGAGTTTTTAGTCAACCCATATAATAATATGATGAAATGAAATGATGTTTATTTTTACAAATAGATTTTTACAAACACTTTTACACGTCATCTTTCTTTAAAACTAGATGACCGGTGTTTCGTGCCTGACTACTCTGGAGAAGAAAAGCCGTAACAAAATCGAGGTCGCAGTCTCTTTTAAGGTCCAGATATAATCTTGGTCAACTAACATGCGCACTATGCAGATAAGTGTCTGAGATGGACGTCTTTTGAAGAAAGAACCACACAGATTTGAGTGGACCTGTCTACCAGTGCAAGCATTTGTCAGTTATCGAGTAGCTCAACTCATAACTCAAAGAGCTCCACGACACGACGAATAATATCAAAGAAAGGACATTGTGTAGATCGCTTATTAGTACTCAATAGTCAGAAAAGCGTTAAAACCAAAGAGAAACAAAAAACACACATTCACACTTAATCAAATCAAATAAGTATATTAATTCTCTATCAAAACAAATGCATGACTCCCATGTTATCTTAAAAAACCGACCTGTATGTTTGTTACCCTGTAATAGAACACACAAAAACAGCAGCTCACTTGAAACAGTTATTATTTAACCAGGTGTCGGTTGCATCATGGCTGCATACTGCCGAGCTCGACGGGCTGGTATCGACAAAAACCGAGCCGCGTTGGGTAACGTTAGTTCTCCGTACTGCGCGGTACCTGTATGTAGTGCATGCGGTAATTACCGCTTGCTTTGCACATAACAATGTGCTGCAGGATTATGATTTATATCATGGAAGTCAATGGTAGATAGATTAGAAAGCAGTTTACAATAAATCCAATGAAAATAAAAATGTCAATTTCAATTTACAATAACAACATGATTCGTAATAGTGTACGCAATTGAAAACAATATAAAAAGAAAACAATGATACTAGGAAAACCTAATTTTTATTGAGTATTTAAATAAACTAACTTAAAGGCCCGCATAGCAGGCACCGCAGGCCAGCATAGGGCCTGTGGATGGTGAGTATTGAGCTAGCTAACCGTCAGTCCGTCTTATGGCGACAGGCCGTGTCGACGGCGCGTTCATGTTCCACGCGCGCTTTATTTGGTTTATGGTTTATTTATTTTGGTTTGGTTTATGACCTAATATGTACACGTATTAGGTCATAAATACCAAATAATTTATCGTAATTTTTCTAATCGTTAAGTTCTGTCCAATTCCTTCTAGCTCTTTATTTTTTTTTTTCAAATATTCTAGCACTGGTTTTCACAGGATGTGGAAAAATGATAGTATCACCTCCAGAACACGTATATCCTCGTGGTCATACTGGTATGACAAACTAGTATGACCACAAGGAAACAGCGCAGTTTACTCTGTTTCATCAGAAAATTGAACCATTCAGTTATACAGAATCCTCCGTGTTTTTGGTTTATATTCTCAGCTTGTATAACAACAAATTTTTCCGTGTTATAATTTAATCAAAATAGATTATATAGTTCCGTAACTGTAGAAGTAAACGCTAAGGTTACGTACAATAAAGTTATAGGAAATACTTAGCGATTTTATGCAGTAAATTTTATTTAAACGCGGGATTACACTATTCATAATTTGATTCGTAATTGGTCATTAGGGATTGTAAATCTTTTGTTAAGGCGACAATAAGTGCCTGCGACCTTGAGCGAGTAAAAGTGCATACGTAACGCTTCAACGCGCACCAAGATTATTCGAAAAAACAACCCACCTTGATTTATCAAACACAATACAAATAAAAGCCATATACTAAAATATGGATTGTTAAATTGTCTTTCAGATGGTAAAAGTTTCATGAAAATACGTCCGATAGTTTTTGCGTTATTATCGTTTTTTTGTCCGCGTTAGACATGAATTTACAAATTAATTACACTGTGTTATAAAAATATAATTTCACATTTTCACATATCAATTTATAAAGAAAATTGTCTAGTATAACATATATTTTTTTCAAAGAAATAAGACTAGAAGTTTAGACATGATGTTCAATTTAAAATCATTAAAAGTCGTATATCTGCGCCTTAAGCGGCATTTTACTTTATGTTAGTGATCCTCGTGTTTTATTGAATCATCTGGCTATTTTAAATAAATCTCAATTTATCTTGTTTTTACATTTTATTTGGGTTCCTTAGCGTTTTCTAATGACACATCGTTTATATTTTAATTTGTGGTTTAATTTCTGCAATTAGAAAAATTACTCGTGTTCTTTTAGTGCACTGAATCAATTAGAAATTCTTATCGTGATCTAAGGCTGAGTCCAGGTTGAGGATTTTTTATGTTTTTTAGAAGAACTCTGCATTTTGCTTGGGATGTGCACCTGGTTGAATTGCAAAGTTCTCTATGCGTGTAATATGCTTGACGGTTGTCTAGTAAAAGTTGCGCAGACGCAACGCTGGCGCACGCTAGGTGATCGCATGTAAGCGGAGCGTGCGAAGGGATGAACAGAGGCATAGCCACGTGGGAATATGCCAAGTTGGGTAACTAAAGTCTGTTTATATGACTCTTATATTCAGTCTGTCTTTTTCCGACGTGGTGTTCAGCATCTAGAGTTGATAGACGTCAACTCTTGATCTGTCCGATCGTTCACTACCATATTTTAACCAGTTATATTTTTAAAGTCTTATAGTAAAGGGGGTCGCAATCATCCTGACGTATTCTTCAGTTAAGTGTCTTATTGAAATTTAATTCTTACTTACATTGTAACATAATTGATTGCAAAGGAAGAGTAATATTTTATGGATCATTAAAGCATGTCGTGGCAGGTTGTACTATTGATAACTTCGTGTGAGGCCATCTTTGAGTTTTATGAACTTAGCTGATTGGTTTCCTTTTTGGATCAGTTTAGCGGCAGCTTTTAACAGCGGTTATTTATGTAGAATAATTAATTAATATCCTAGTAAAACTACATGATGTTCTGACGTAAATTCTAAAGCGAATTCCACGGTCAAATTTTTTTGAACAAGTCTGTTTGTGGCACAAAGGGCCTGATTTAAAACAAAGATTTGCTTTAAATGCCAAACCAGTTATAATTTTATGAGAATTCTCAGTAGTAATGCCACAACAGTGCCCAGATTTGTGAGAACATTTAAATCTTGACGACTACAGATTTCCATCTCCGGTTGCATCTTGCGCTGGCACTGCAGATGCAGTACAATGCTGGGATGTTTCTGAAATGGCTCCATAGTCACACCATATCTGATGGAGAGCCTCCAGCAATTAATCTTAGTTCAGATCAGCAATCAACGAAGTTATGACAAGTTATATATTTAAACTTCTATTATTATATATTACACAGTGAGGGAAAAGCTGGCGTTTGTAAATTGTATCATTGTGAAGGTTATTTCGTTAAATAACTATAATGGGTATCTTTCTATCGTTGGCAGTGAATGTTTTGGAGGAAAAAGGCTTATGTGATTAAATCTTGGGAGAAAGACTGGTCATCTTACTTACTTTTTTCCATTCGATCAACATTTGAAACCACGTCTTCATTCAAGGTCCTGCTTACAGATATATCGTGCTACTGTCTGTGTCTAACAACATAGTTTTTTGTCTGGGCGACTTCCTGCAGTTCTTGTTAAAATTGGAGAACTCTGCGTCGCATGCGGCAGCGGCGTTTAGCGGTCCTTCTTGACTGCGGCCTAAGTGTGCTAGTATTTGTTAGCAAGAATGGGGTAAGAGTAAACGAGGAAAGAAAAAAAACACAGAAATGACTGGGAGATTTAGAGACATAACCCGTCGACTCTAAAACAATTCCGTAGTTATACATGAGACGATAATTGGTGACGTAGTTTAAAACTATTTTTTTAAAACTGGGGATGATCACGAGAGAATAGCGAAACTTTGAAGGCTCCGTTAACTTGTACTCTTTATTTTAACCAGAACGTCTATATAGGATGCCGCTTAATCTACCTACTCGACAAAGGCACACTGAAAGTGTTTCGTGATCTAGTTTAGGTTACAATTTTCAAGGCCATATCTAAACAAAAAGCGACTAGACTTCGTAATCCGATCCTTACGATCAGTCGTATACTTGTATGAGACATTAGACTAGCGACAGATTAGATGGCCCACTATTGTCTACCAGCGTGTACAATAGTGTGAATGATGGCTTTTCTTTGTGTGAGGTTAGGCCGTGTGGGAATATGATTGCGTCAATTTAGGATGAGGAGCTATTCGTTCTGTTGGATGATGTTATCAGTTGTGGTTGTTGTTATCTGTGATAGATCCTTTTGTCGACTTTTATAGCCTAGTGACGCTAGTTCTGGATAGGTTTGCTCCTAATATGTGGGCACTACGAGGCTAGAATGCATCACTGATTGGGGAACAATTTCTGGAAGATCCTGAATCATCATCTGTCTAGCCATTTCCCAACTACGTTCCGATCGATTTTCAGTCTAAGTGGATGCAGCTCAATACCAGTATTTTACATGGAGCGACTGCCTATCCGACCTCCACGACCCAGTTAGTACTGGGGAATACGATACCCCGGGATCAACGGCTTAGAGTGATCTTGAATCTTGTACTTAATTCATGGTAATAATTAAGCTTTACATCATGTGCTTTCCAAAGTTCCAGCGTCATCACCATCCCAAAAAAGAAACTTAATTCTCATACAATATTATTTTAGTACATCGAGTAAAATAACTTTCCTCCATCAAACCCACAACCCGTACCTATCAAAGAAGACTCGTTTTCATTGGGCGACACGTGTACCTGTTGGACTGCGCCTGCGCACCGCTTGTCGCTACACTAACTGCGCTGTAGTACTGTCGCCGAACAACTAACTGTTCTCATTGAGGTCTGAGATGTAGCGTCTGCGAAGCTTTACAGGCTACGTGGAAGCTATAGGGTACATTTTAAACCAACCTTTCTTTAACCGTTTAGGTGAAATTAACGATGTGATACTAGAGTTTTCACCTTGCAGCTCTCAAAAACGGTGAAGGAAAACATCGTAAGGAAACCGGCATGTCCTAGAACTAAAAATTCGAAGACATGTGACATCTACTAACCCGCACTGGGCCCGCGTGGTGGATTACAGCCCACTCCCTCTCATAGGAGAGGAGGCCTGTGTCCCAGTAGTGGGAACATTATAGGTTGATGATGATGATGATGACTAGAGTTATTAATTACAATCCAGCATGCGTATTATGAATAATCTCTTTCTCTCTCTCTATCTAAGTGTATTTTTTTCTCTTTAGTTTTGTTTACCGTTTCTTCTCTTTTTATGGTGGAGATGTTTTGTGCGTCAATTTTCAGTGCCTTCGTCGCATGGAGCAATGCTTATGATCGTTTCAGCCCTTAAATGTCTATCCGCTTAACGACAAAAGATTATTAACATTATACATTACGAAATGTTATTCGAATAATCGGTACCTTCCATTGGTTTAAATCGCAAAAAATCCGAAACTTAATTGCTGCTTCTTCATTAGATCCACTTCGTGCTTATTATTCTCCACCATCACAAAAAAAACATCAAAACAATCTTCCGATGGCTAGAGCGTAGCGGCGGCGACTCTTGCGCAGTGGGTCGTCGCATCCACTCCCGCGCATCTACTGACACAGTTGAAATGAACGATCGATGCCGTTATTGTTCGTATCATTGTATCACTCGCGATTAGCCGACAATCGAGATGTACCGAGCATTCATGTTCACCGATTCGATTCGGTTTGAGTTAATCTTTACTTGGATTACCCCGTTATAGATTGGAAGCTTGATGGTTGGAATGTTAAGTTCGATGGGTGAAGTTAGTGGCACATTGTGTCTGAGGTAGCAAACTTGAAGGCAACGGTCCAACACTAATCTTCTTATTTACTGAATAGGGGATAATCCATTTTTTTTTTCTTTGTCCGTCGGGTAGTTTACTGAAAAGTATTGGACACGTGTTTTTTCTTTTTTCACGTGGCCATAAAATTACGGAGATATATTGAGTTGAAATGGCGCATGACGTCACATGTAGGTAAGTTTTATACCTATTTGTGACGTAGTAAGCCCCCACTCTCCAACTTTAATGAGTTTTAATTAAGTAATTTTTTGATATTTTGATAAAAGAAAAAATACGTGTCTAATATTTTTGTATTACCTGTCTGATGGACAAAATAGAATGTCGTTTTCTTTACCCAGTGCGCACCGTTATTCTGGAAAGCTGATATAGGCAGAACCATGGTTGATTAGCATTTTAAAAGGTTGTAGTAAATCTGAAAAAGTACTCATAAAGGGTCTACAAATAAATCGCGTCCGCCATTTGTAAAACAGAGTAGAATATTACATAATTGCATACCATCGAGTGTCTGTTACATTTCGACACATTTCCTTTGGCATAAATTTTACCATTGGAGCGCAATGCTTTATGCAAACCATGTATTGTAAATAAGGAAATATGTGTTACATGAATGTCAACAAAACATTATTTAGGTACCTACGGTAAATTGACCGCAAGTCAATTGTATAAGCCAAGCATGAGGCATGAGGTTGATGGCAGGTGCGCTAGATTTTTTTCAACGTGACCCGGAGGAATAAAAAAAATACGTGAGGAAAGTTTTGAGAATAAATGTTGGGTATAAGAGTAGAGCAAGACCAAAGATGGATAGACTGTGTAAAGGAAAAAATGGCAAAAAGGAGGTGTCTGATGAGATGACGAGTAGTAGAGAAGTATGGAAGAAGAAGTCGTGCTGCGCATAAAGGGCAGACGAATGATGATGATTATGATTGAAAATACCAAAGAGCATAGAATCAACATTTAGGAAATTTAGTTACCAGAGGACCGAGACAAGAAGCAATGGCTTCCAGCAAGATCGACACAAGCTTTCGGTAGCTAAGTCAATGCAAACCAATTGTGAATTTTCCATCATCACTGATGAAGATGTCATTTTGTCTAGACTTACAGGTGTAATGTAATAATAACACAAGACACGTCCGAAGTAAACGTGACATGTAACTTACGAGGTATTCAAATTGTATAGAAATAGAAACATCCAGATATCACATTTTTCTACTAAACTAAATAGTAATATTACCTATTAGTTTATATTTCACAACGTAATTACAATAACTGTACTAGTGGGTTGTCAACATGACAGAAACGTGACGATTGCTGCTTGTCCACGACGCACTAAATATTATGTACTTACGTCAGCACAGCTAGGAATGTGCTGTGCAAGGTCTATTGATAAATATGCGTTTTATGTAAACTGATTGTACCTACCTATATACTTAGTTATTATTTTATTGGTCTTATTAGTATTTTGATATTAAAGAACATTTTTCGATGAATAAATTTTGGTTTTCTTCCGTGACGGAATGAACTATGAGACGGTATACACGTTTTTACTTGAACTAAGAACAGTTCTGATTAACCCATATGATGACATGATGAAAAGATTACTCGCTACATCTATGCACCGTCTTAGAAATATTCACTATCTTCCCAAAAATTAACAACCATATGGTTCATTATCAAAGCCAAAACGCCACAGGAAGAAAAGGATATTACATCCATCGCAAAGCAATGAACTCTTCTACATGTTACATTTTTCGATAGGGAGCTGCAACATTTGGCGTCCATTCCAAAACTACATGCAAATCAAAACAACCAAACTATTAGCGTCACTGGCCATCATTAGGTGCCATATTCGACACGAGCGTGATCGCATATTATGGCACCTTCATCTATATTATGACGTAAGATCGATCTATCCAACCTTATACGAAAGATCTATAAAGCCAGGTTTTGTAACTGATTCGTGAGAAATACATTATATATCGTGATGTGTTTAATGTCTAAAGCCGAGCAATTGTCTACCGTGTGTAAGATATGCACGGTTAATGCTTGAGTGTGGCACAGAACTTATCGGGGTTATCTGTTCTTGTATTAAACTGATTTAGATTGGTTCGTGTGCCTGTAATTTCGGTTTACAGGGTAATGCGGTTTGGCTGTAGAAATGTAATGTAATAATAATGTAATTTAAGGTTTTGTGTATTCTACATACAGCTTAAACCAATATATTATACCTTATGTTACCGGGAGGCAGACACCTCATCTGATAAACACGAAATCGTGTCCGTTTGTCCGGAAGGGTTAGGCAGAACAGTACTTTCAAGTAATGGGGTGCTACTGAGTAATTCCTGGTCGAAAAACCGTCCCACTTAGATCCACGGTTCCACGATCCGGGAATCGAATCCATGACTTAAAATGCTTACTACATGGTTGGGCTTGCGACCAAGCACTGGCCAACGAGGAAGTCACTTACTAATAAATGATTAATTTCATAAAATCCTAAATCTAAATCTAAATCCTCTATGCTTATTCTGAATATGAATCACTCGAATCGATCATGTTTTTTCAAGAAAGTATCGACATTAATCAGTTAGGTAATATAAAGTGCAACTCGCGTGCATTTCACCAAATTCTACTCTCTCTAGAGCTAAACACGGACTGATTTTGGTCTTACGATCTCCGATTTCTATCGTAAATATTTGCACGCATACATTATTATTCGATCAATTTATTTGCGGATTAATCCCTTTAATCGAACTAGCTATTACAAACCATTACACTCTAAAATTCAAGACATGTGACATTCACTAACCCACACTGGGCTCGCGTAGTTACAGTGAACGTTTATACATATAGAGGAAGCTAGTCTTCTAACAGTGGGAACCTGACAAGCTGATTATGCTTGACACTAAAAACTTACAACACATTTAAACAATAATTATCTACTAAGCACACTATATTTTAATGTCACTACCGTAAACAAAACATCTTCACTCACTATTTTTATCGTTTTATCGTAACGTCAATTACATCCTTAATACGGCATGTCGCATGCAAATCGTGCGACTCTTTCAACAAAAAACGTCAGATTATTAAGTAATAGTCACACATGCGTTTTTTCTCAGTGAATGCTTGGGTGTGCGTAACAATGCACCCTATTATCTGGCTTTCTACTGACGACAGTATGACGTAAGGGTGAGGCTATTCATGATGCGATGTGAAGAATAGAAGCTCTCACGGATTGTGGTACTGGTTTCATGCAAACATGCGATGTACTGTTCGTACTCATTAAAAACAGAAGTTTACTACAGCTTCTGCACAAGAGTCTTGCCCGAAGCGCCACGCTTTTACAAGATTATTTAATTTAATTCATAAAGTTCTGAAACTGAGAGACGGTAGTCTCTTTAGGTGGTAACCTAATCAAAAAATCTCAGTTGTGCCTGTAAAGCAGCAACGTCTGGCAGATCAGATGATGCTGTACGTTGAAAAGTATATACTCTGCAACTGGAGTCTTGGTACCTACATCCAATAAAAGGGTATCTACAAGCGTTTCTAAAGTAATCTAAAAGTGCACTCTGAATTGGTACAAAGTTGAGTTGGGCCACCATGCAGAGTTAAATCTGACAAAGATGGAAAATTTTCGGTGCAGTTTAAGCTAATAGAAAGACCCCAGGCATACAAAGTCAACGGAAGGTCCCGATATGATTACGAATAATAAAATTTGAATTATATCTTACGAGAAGAAAGCACAGTGTGATCTGATCCAAACAATGTTAGCTATCAATTATAACAAATTGACTTCCAAGTTCCCAAGCTTCGGGGTAAATAGAAAACTAAGTCTTTCTCTTTTTGTCGCGCATATTCTAATTTAATTACCCATGCTACGGTAAATATGTGAATTGCGTAATATAAGCGAATGTCCCGAGCAAACATCTGTGTATGTCGTGAAATCTCAATGGTAAAGTAAATAGTGATTTAAAGTGATAGGTAAACTGTTATATAAGAGTTTATTTACCTACTGTTCGCTGTAATCAATTGTTGAATTTGTAAGTTCGTGGAATTCTCACGTTCGTCATTCACTTTCTTTGTATATTTGTTTAACGTTACGTACGCTTCATTCATCTTGTGTTTGTGGAGAATAGAGAAAATCGTAGAGACCTTTGTACATTATTTTCTTAGATTTTGTATCTGCATCATCATCTGCCTAGCCTCAGTATTTCACATGAAGCAACTGCCTATCTGACCTCCACGACGATACGATACCCGTTGGTAAGACTTTTAGCTTCTGCCTACTCGCAACGATTGCCAAAGATCTACAAATGACAGCCGAGACCAACGACTTAACGTACTTTCTGAGGCTCGGAGGAAACTCGGTAATGATTGTCACCCATTCACAGACCAACCTCGGCAAGCACGGTTTAACCCTGATGATTGACCCCTGCGGCTGTCATTATTTAGCCACGAGCTCCTCAATTCCTCTTGCAATAGGGATGATGACTGGGTAAAGAAAACGAAATTCTATTTTGTCCGTCAATCAGGTAATACAAAAATGTTAGATACGTATTTTTTATTTTATCAAGTTAGCAAAAAAATACTTAGTTAAAACGTATTAAAGTTGGAGAGTTGGGACTCCCTACGTCACAACTAGGTATAAAATGTACTGAGCCGTGACGTCATGCGCCATTTCAACTCAAAATATCTCCGTAATTTTACGATTACGTGAAAAAAGAAAAAATACGTGTCAAATACTTTTTAATAATCTACCCGATAGACAAATAAAGAAAAATGAGTCACCATTCCTGTATTTTACACAACTCAGCATTACATTTACATACCTACTAGATAGGAGATACATTTCATAACTAGGTACTAGAACCTGTACCTAAATTGATTCAAAACACAAACAATCTCCGTTGACCACTGTAATAACGTTCACTATGGCTGTTTGAATCTGCAATAAATCACCGCCACAATATTGGAGCGTGGTAATTGTTGGCTTTCTCAGCCACAGTATAAACTTAACCAGTAAACTAAGTTATACCATTTTTGTGTAATGAAACGCGTTTGTTTAAACTGTTTGTGATATTGTACGACACTCATAAAACTTTACTATTTTTCTTAATGTGACAGCCCTGAGTTAGTCAAGCGTAATCTGTTGCCTGGAACATGCTTAGAATTTGTGTAAATGCTTAAAATGTGTGTGAGAGCCGACTATGGACATATTGCTCCTAATTAAAATCCTCATCATCCCCATCGGCAGCCCTGTTCCACCCACTGCTCAGCATAGGGCCCCTTCCTCTGTGTCATGGTTCCCAGGTCTACGCGAGTCTCCACCTGGTCCTACCCGCGAGTCTCCACCTGGTCTTACCTTCTAAATGTCATCCATCAATCTGGATGTTGGTCTGCCAACAATTCTTCTATCGTCTTTCCAGTTGAAATACTGTACGTAAATACTAATACAAGTATGTCTACTGTATCTCAGTGACCAGCGTGCAGCGATCAGAGCGGCGGACGATCGCTGGGTGTTTGTTGACCGGCGCGTGCGCTCGCGCACTTGCGTAAGGTGCAGGCAGTGCAAGAAAGAAGAGGTAGAGTTGGATCTATGAGATATTAAGAATTGGTTGTAACTCCGTTCTACGCTAGACCGGCCGAACATTCAAGATTTTCGACTTACATGTAGCCTGCTGGTTGCTCAATTTGCATTATCCAAGAATTGGATAAAAGTCTATCTCATGAAATCAAGCTCATGATCTCGAGCTCAATTTTCTCTTTAAATATCCTATTTCCTTAATTATTGTGAAAATATAAGATTCATTTCAATGAATAAATCCACGAAACTTAAGAAATCTTGGAATGGGGTGTCCCATCACTGTAGCATTAGCATAGTTTCAATAAGATTTGGGCATACATTCATTTTCCCCAAAACAATATTTTCCTATAACTAAAACAAAAACAATAAAAATCGCTGTCTCTCCTGCCTTGCCCCACCCATCCTACCGAATTCTCCCACGGCAGTCGAGAAATGGCGGACTCACCTTGGGCTGCAGTAACAATTGCCACAATTAGCCAATTATTGTGTTGCAACCTGCTGCCACAGTGAGCCAGGTCTGCTGCCAAGGATCCAGATGATAGTAGGGCTGGTGGACAGAATAGTTGGTTAAAATAGATAATTATTTTGTCGGTAAGCTTATGATTAGAAACCATTGCTTGAAATAGTCTGTATGGAACCTCGGATAGGCAGTCGATTAATGTGAAATACTGGTATTCAGCTGCATCAAACGTCTAGAAGCTGATCTCAACATAGCTAAGAAAAGACTAGGCAAGTGATGGTGGTTTGTATGAAACCTACTGGTACTTTTGTATTGTCATCGTTTAACTGCATGTGTGGTCCTATTCAGCGAGGTTCAAAATTAATGCAAATTCTTTATTAAAAAAAATTAGGGCTATACCTACAATTTTGCAATAATTTTGACTGTAAACAAGATCAAAGCGAGAACCTGAACACAACCTCCCTTATTTGCAAAATTTTTAAGTAGCAGTACCGACACAAGCAACAAGTTTGTAGTTTTCTTTTAATAGCTTCTCGATTGCCGAAAGTATCCATTTCAGTAAATTAGAGGTTTGGACCAGAAGCTCGCTAATGATAGGCATACTGATTCACGAACTCATGAGTCATCATTTTTTGTTTCAACATTCACGAGATGAGGCTTATGAGATTCATGTTGAGGTCACAGACCTCAGGACCTTACTACTAGTGAAGAATTTATTCTGGATTGTTGATGGCAATAGGCTAACCTATAACTTGAGACCTACGTGGTTGAACTATCAGTACACCTCTGCCTTATCGTTTGGTTAATATAGGCGTGATGTTACGTTTTTTTTAATTATAATCTTTTCATTAGCTTCACCTGTATTTTTGTTTGTAACCGACTCCTTTGGGCGCGATTTTGACCCACTTTAAACGGCCAGATCTCGTTCAAACTTTGTAGATTTATCGAGGATGAATGACAATACATTAATTTGATAAAATTATTCCATTTTTCAATTTGCAAAAGAAGTTTTTTTTTTGTAACCGACTCCTTTGGGCGCGATTTTGAACCACTTTAAACAGCCAGATTTTTTCTCTTGACGTTGTAGGCGAGTACCTACTACTGAAGAGTGTAATGTAACTACTGTTAGATAACTACAGTACTTTCTGTTATGCCCTAAGGCGACGCGATGACGACGCGGTGAAAAAAGAAAGTGTTTAGGCCTAACCAATGATTGAGCAATAGATATAATCGTGAATTAAAAAGCAAATTATCCTTTCAAGTGTGCATAGGAATGATAAAAAAGTCTAATGAAATAATATTATGCTACAGATATTTTAATAAACAGAGTATATATTAGTCTAAAATTTAGGAAAATCTCAATGATATCACATACAAATAATACAATTTTAATATTACTCATACCATTTGATGCTTTAAACTGTGATTGATTTTTGAACCACTGTACCGATAATTTTCACTGGTGTATTTAATTTTGGACTCTAGAAACTTAAAATCTACTGATCAAGATAGGTCCAGTTTTACTGACACGTCAGGTAATTTTAATTTAACACGACTGTAATCCCCGCAGAATTAAGCAGAGGTGTACTTTATAATACACCCAAGTTTCGCTAGTTATAAAGGGTGTAAAACACCTCTTTACGAAGCCGAAAGGCACTGGTTCTTCCTGTCATTGCGATATTTTTTTTGTTCTACACCATACCTGCGAACCTTCTAGTTACGGAGATATTAGGGGTCAAAGTTCCAACTTTTTGACAAGTTTTTTATGGAAGATTTTTACTTTAAACACCTCCACGACCCCCGTACTATTCAATCCGTCCATCAGCACAATGTTTTGAGTACGTTACATTGAGTTCTACCACAAAACATGATTTTACACCCCCCAAAAAAAAGTCGTTTCCCAGCAATAATTTTTGCGTAAAGTTACTTAGTTTCATGTACAAAATGCTTGGTTGACGGCTTCGTGATGAGGTGATTTACACGGTGTATTTATGTCCCGTGTAAAAGGGTGCGAGCTTATTACCATCAACGGGCAAAAGTCCAGACTCCGTGGCTGCTACTGAGCAATTACTTATGGAAAAACCGAATGCCACTTTACAGACACGGGAATCCAACCGAGGACCTCATGCTAAGCAGTCGCGCTTTGCGACGAATAGACGAACGAGGCAGTCCAAAAGTAATTTAGGCAATTTTATATTAAATTTTAATAACTATCCAACTTTCCTCTCGCAGGTCTGCTGGAAGAAATTTCTTTTGGAATAAGCAGTACCTTTGCGCTCTCTTATCTTAATGTACTGTCCTTTTAAGTATTCTGTGTGTACATAAATAAATAAACAAACTAAGCGAACTGGCAACCCTGCTAATATTTAAGGAGCAGAAGCCCTGTGAAATATATAAAGACGTTTAATTACGCGTAGTATTGTTTGCTTGCTTCTACATTCCTTACACACGGTCAGCGTGAAATAACTCGACGTAAGGTTACGGCCTCAAGTACATTATATACATAATAGGTATATAATGACCTATGGGAGATCTGCTCGGAATATGTAATTATATACAATATTACTGTTACGTCATTTTCAGACGTATTCTCTTTAATTATTACTGATTGTTTTCTAGTTTTTTTGTTTGTACTTTTACGTTTAGGTTAATTGAGCTTATTAAAGTAGAGTTATGTAATTTGTTTGTTTTAGAATGAAAGGTTTTTAATTGATGATGACAGGGACGTACTTCAAAGCGTTTTATTATTACTTTTTCGTTTTATCGTAATTAAAATATTGGTTTTATTCATCACATTTGCAGTGTACTGCTAGCTAGTTTAATTTGCCTGCGGTTAAATTTTTTGGTTGATGTTTTGTAGAACGTCTGTACTGTAAAACGGTTTGAAAATTGAAAAACACTATCAGCATTATTAGTTTAGCCGAAAGCCGTCAACTGATGCGGTCCTAGGTTTTTTGCACCCAGCGAATATCCATGGCCTTCACCAGTCAATCGATCCACTTTGTTGGAGACCTTCCAAAGCTGCGCCATTCGGTGGGATGTCGCTGATCTAAACCTTTCGACCCCATTCACTTGGTCTAACATAACCGTGCCCCTTCTCTTTATTAGACTCAATACTTGCATTTACCGATAGGATAGAGATACCTCTTGAACCAAAAAGCGGTAAATACTGCCTAGATAAGCATGACTCACTCCCAAAGAATCGAACAGTTCCTGAATCCTAATAATTACATAAGTTTATGTCCCAGCCCGGGGTTATCAGCCGCCTCGCCGCCTGCGTGGCCATAAGATACGCAAGTAATCCCCGCTGGAGTTGGGGCCACGTTCGCTTATCGCCGTATATCGCATAAATATCGGAAGGACACGACGCCAATTACACATATCTATTAGTTTTCAGGGTTGGCAGATGCGTAGATCCGGGTAGCGTGAGACTTAGCTTAAGTAAAGACTAAAATGGTCAGGATCTAAGGAATTTTAGTTTCTTTTTTTGGGAAATTTGAGAATAGGGAACTGGTGAAGAGCTACCTTTTTGGGGAACTATCTGATGTAATTTTGATACAGAAAGCAATGGTTCAAAAGTGCTGATTATTAGCTTAATTGGAATAATTTTGATTTGATTGATTTATAATCCTGGAGCTTAACAAACTTCAGGACACTTTAAATAAGGAATTAAGTTCCAAAAGTAACTTAGTATACTTCACAATGTTTTGGTTTTATAAGCAAGCTTCACAGAAATACAGCTGTGAAAAGGTCTTGGAAAAATAAAATTTTCCTATTTCCCATCGCGAAAATACCAGTATGTGCTATTTCACAAAAAACATCACACATAGAACTTTCTCCGTGTTCCTGCTGGCAACCATGAGTTTTGGGCACGCTCGGCTGCGCCCACGCATGCCGCGTCTTCTCACCTAGATCAGACGATACAGCGGCTATCTCACTTGCTCTGTTTTATCTAATGATCTATTCTGGGCTGTTATGATAGCTTCCTTATTTTATGAGAAAGATTTTTATGGAAAAGTCGGGGAAAATGTACCTAATTAAAGAAAAATAAGATAGGAAGGAGGCTAAGTATTGCCATACAACGTGGCAATTCTGCCAGTCTCTTGGGCACATTACCAGCTGACAGCGTTGAGGAGGAGTTTTTTGACGTCCTTTCATAGTTTATTGTTATTTTAGTTACTTAATGTATTAGTTTGTTAATCGTTGTAATGTATATAGTAGTTATTTAAATTAAATAAATAAATAATTAAAAAAGAGGATAATTTGAGATATTTGTTTGGAATTTCGTTTCGCCCGGAGTAGCAGTGATAGGAATAAGCTCGCCTTATTTTACATGGGCGTTAACTGGCGAATATGGGTTTACTTTTGGTGGACCTCTGCCTAACCGTTGTGGACTACAGGCGTGATATTATGTTTCTGAGATAGTGTGTAGATATAAATTATTATCAATAGATCTTTGAAAGATAAGCTCAGAAAACCTTTGACTATGCGGTGCGATGTTCCACATCAACGAACAGGTTGAAAACAAAAGAGTGTTTTCAAATAATGACATACTAACGAATACCGTTAATCCATCCACACACTAAACATACTACCTAATAGACATAACTATTAAAGTCATCATAATATTAAGTCTATTGGCTAAAGGCCATTATCATAAGCATGGCCACCCACTTACTATAATACGAATGACAGCTTTTCATAGCCATGTTAAATAAAGGAAAGGATCATTTATATGAGGACAGTTTCACGCCTCAAATGAGCGATTATTGGAAGAAAAGATGGCTGGTGCTTTGAAAACGAGTAAACTTTTCTTCCAATAATCGCTGATCCTGGCATGTCGAAAAACAAGAATAATTTCTCTTTTTAAAATAGGAATCAACCGTGTCATATGGTCGAATCACAGAGTTATAAAATCTCATACCTCTAGTATCGGTATCACTGCATGACATAATAGTAGATGTTATTCTTCAGCCAATATCTTTCCCACTGCTGGGACGAGGGCTTTTGTGAGGACTGGTAATGTGCGAGATTCTAATCTCATGCTTATTGAGACTCAACTGCGACACTCGCATGACCATTCTCGCATCTCGAGTTCTTGGACGGGAGCGAAAACCTCCCCGTGTAAATGTGCCTTAATAGTCTGTCAGTCTATAAGCTAGTACATTACTATATCATTAGTCGCCGCCTGTCATCGTTAAACATTTGTATTAGAAACCTCGCTAATACGTTTTCTATGTGGACGCAAACAGAGAGTTTATTACTCACAAATGAAAGATGGAGATCTCTCGATATATCGTTTGTAAATGGCTTTCTCGCATTATGCTTGTGTGAGAATCGAAGGAATTAGAAATGGTACTATGTTAGCGTCAAGTGGCTTATGTTTCTATCCATAATGCATATTAACCACAAGCTGAGATATGCAAACCCCTATGAGTAGACAGTTCAATAGTTATCATTCTCTTTATTCAAACTTATGGTGGTGATTGGTTTTAATGCCAAAGATAAGAAAAGAAAAAAATTATTGAATATAATATTATTGAAATCGGAAGGAACGGAATTCCTGCTTATGATACCTGTACCAAAAAGAAAGGACATTTTACCCAATGTGAAATTGAAAAAAAACACCCTTTCTCAAATTACATACATAAATTAACATCAAGCCTTTTTCCCATGTGGGTAGGCAGAAATGGATCAAACGAATTTAAATTATAAAAAATGCTGTTTTTTATTCCTCTCAGAAACATTGCAAACACATTCACACTCACACCACACCCACGCTATAATCAAACCTAAGATATAATAATATCTACAATAAATTAAAACTTTCTCTCAATGAAACTAATTGCTTTACAAAGTATCCTACGCCGTTACGTAACTTAGATAAGTTAAAGTTATCGATTAAATCTGACCGGCCATCTTAACTTAATGTACTTACGATATTAAAGATACATTCAACGTGCGTTTAATTGTCGCTTAAACTGACATATTTGGATGTAGTCAAATAACGCGTGATAGGATACAGATTTTTATAGATATGCATAAATTAAAAAAAAAACTGGTCACCAACATTATCATATCTTTACCAAGAATTTGTTGGTTTTGTTTCCTCCAATCATATCCATCCCACTATCGGGTACTTAGTCTGGACGGCCCAAACCGAATGGACCGTGGGCCATTCTAACGGAACCAAAAATCGTTTACGTTCCAAAGAACCGGCGATAGAATGATTTCAAAATAATTTTAAGGGACAGTTGTATACATATGATAGTCGCATATTTTATGAATTTTAACTATTTAAATATTTATACCTATTTGAAATCATATAAATAAACATACATCTTAAATTTTTTTACGGTCGAATGGCCAGTGGGGCAGTCGGTTTTGGCCATTCAGATTAAATATCCCTTAAATCAACAAAACATTACAACTGTAGCTAAAATAAATGAATGGACAAATTGATAACCAACAGCATTTTATAACAAACAAATGATACGGCTAAATTATTTATAACATAAATCTAAATCTCTCATTTTAACACAATCTCATATTTATCATAATTCGTTCCGCTCATTAATTCCAATCAAATATATATACAACGAAATCATTTGACATTTTCAAATAACGTGAAATTGTAAATTGACTATTCATTTCAGGTGTCAAATTCCGACGCATTACCATGCGATTATTGTTACGTAAGTCGCAGGTTATCGCGTAGTGAATGGGGAGCTTTAATGCCAGTGAAAGCACGTTGACCGTTGCATCTGTAGGTGTAAAAAAAAAACATTTATTTATATTATGTGAACTTTGCTAGTGTCAACATTGTCTTAAAAATACAATTCAAACTGACATGTGTGGTTGGTTATGCAAGTGTGTTTGTGAATGATTTGTGGTTTGTTTAGGGTAATGAGAAGCAGGGAAGAGGAAGTAAAATATTAAAGACAGTGAAAGTTTTTGTTTGTGATTTCGTTATGGGAAAAAATCTATCGGTAAGCTGTCAAAGCGACTATGTTTATATTGAATTGATAGGTTTTCGGAAAAAAGGTTAAGAAAACAATGTTTATGTTGATCATGTCTTGTGGTGTCTTGTGAAAATTGGCTAACTGCCACTACAGTACTTGTTTGTTCTCAAAGAATTTACAGCCAAACATTAGATAATTATCGTTTATAGGTAATGTTTATTTTTTATTTTGCAAAGGTACTTGTTTTTTCGCAACAAAAGGATAACGCTTATATCTATTCCTGCAATGAGCTTGGATCTCATTTTGGAACGAAGTTCCTTATCGCACGTTGTGAAAGGGGGCTAGTCGGAAAAAATTCTTACGAAAAGTTGTCACGACACTTTTTGCTATTGTAAGCTTTATTTCTTTAAAATAAAGTTGAAATTTCCTTAAATTACGTACAATTGGGGTGTGTATGTGAGTAAGGATAGATATGATTATTATTTTGAGTGACCGAACTACAAAGTACAAATTCGGTTGTGCAGTTAAGTAAGACGTATTGCTTCGAATTAAGGATTAATCTTCCTTAAATTAAATATTTTATTTTTCGCACACTAACTTAAATCTAAAATGTATTGATATTATGTACGTGAATCGTGATCTTCGTTCCATCCGGGTGTCCCTTGACACCTCTCAAGTTTTTTATTTTTTCTTAATATCTCTGAAGAATCATTTTGCGAAACATACTACGTATAAATCGATTTCAATGTTTTAGTAGAAACAGGAAGCTGACAGTATCGAAACGATCCAGCAAGAAACCAAATAACTATGAAGTAACGCATCATCAGTAGAACGTTAGCACGTGGTGGTCCAAAGGTTGGTAATCCCTGGCGTGGTAGCAAACCTGCTACTTGATGACCGTGTCACTAATGTGAGGGCGGCGCGCACAAAGAACCGCCACATTGCCGTACTACAAAAACTAACACAGAGACCAGTGTGTTCTGGCACACGGAGAAATAGGGAATTTGAGGATAAACACTAAGTTTAGATGTTCATGCTAAGTTTGAGAGAGCACAAAGTAAAGATTCTTCGCCATAGTCAATGCATTATACGTGATCAGTATGTATCTTCGGAATATTTTAATATTTTGGTATTTTCCGTAATAATTTGTGAAATTGATCTTAAGGGTCGGACAAATCAGTATGGAACAATATAAGACGCGGCTCTGGACACCTCCATAAAATATTACTGTAGTATCCGCCAGTGTCCGGTGTTCATCCAGTCTGCAATTTTGCTTACCAGTTTGACAGATTATTAATATGCACAGGCATGAATGAATTTGGAACATCCTACATTACATATTAATTTGAATCGAACTAAGGGTTACAATTCGCGAGGGTTGCAGTAACCTTCCATATTTCCCGCCGTTCTTTTGTGTTTCGCCCAGCATCACTTGAATGGGTCAAGTAACACTGGTAACCTTCCAGTAGCGCCACCATGTCACGGCACAGTAATAGGGTTAGGAATGCCGTCCCATTTCCGACCGGGGCCATTTGTACCCCGGCCCTGTTTTTGTAGAGCGAAGATTTAATGGCACAGGTGTCGTGTTAACTTGATCGTTTCGATGTCGACACGATTAGGCGTAAGCGTAAATGATAGTGGAGCGCTTTGGGCTTTAGTAGAGGAATGTTTAAATCTCACTTCTCATCTGTAAGAACTGGATAAAGAAGTTTTTGACCACAGGTACCCCAATGTTTTTCTAAGCATTTTTAAAGCCACTTATATCATCATCATCATCGAGGAGCTCGTGGCTAAATAATAACAGCCGCACGGGTCGATCTTTAAGGTTAAGCTTGCCGAGGTTGGTCCGTGGATGGGTGACCATAATTACATACCGAGTTTCCTCCGTGCCTCGGAAAGCACGTTAGCCGTTGGTCCCGGCTGTCATTTGAAGAACTTTGATAGTCGTTACGAGTAGTCAGAAGCCAAAAGTCTGACATCCAGTCTTACTAAGGGTATAGTATTACCCAGCTACTGGGTTGTGGAGGTCAGATAGGCAGTCGCTTCATGTAAAATACTGGTACTCAGCTGCATCCGGTTAGACTGGAAGCCAGCCACAAGATAGTTTGGGAAAAGGTAGGCAGATGAATCATACTCCAGCCCTTATCCCAATTTATTTGGGGTTGGCGCAGCATGTCTTCTTCTTCCATACTCATCATCCTTCACACAGTCCATACATCGTTTCTTTAAACTTTTTCTACTCTTATACTCATACGACGACTACTACAACAATTTGTGCCTAAGGCATTAAGTCCGCCTTTGTACAGTGTTTTATACTTGTGCATAAAGTTTTAATAAATAAATAAATTTAATTATGACTTATTCAATTAACGTTTTTCACAAAGTGTTTTTTCAACCAGATTTATAGAAAATAATTAATTAATACTCCTTACTAGTATCTGCTACCCAGCGTCCTTTTGGTATTTTTCTAATAAACGTGAAATGTTATGAAATTTCATAATAAGTTTATTTCCTCTTTACAGGTGATTTTCATTGGAGTCGGGACTTAAAAGGCGTGCAGAGAATTGTAAGTTTATGTTTTACTTTCCCATTACCTATTATTAATTGTCTTTATTTATCATCGTTGATTGCCGTTCTATAAATATTCTTAAATAATAATTTATTTTCTTCTTTTGGGTTTTTGCTAGTTTGAGCTGAACCAAAACGAATACATTTAAAAAAATACTAGTTCAAATGCATAAATGCTTAAATGGGACTTAAAAATATCTGGCGAAATGTATGGTCACTGCTCAGTTCAATTATATTCTGTCGTCATGACAACGGTTCAAAACGCCCACCAAATCGTATACAATTCGTTGGTCCGTTGCCACGATAGGTTTTCAGAACGCAACGCAACACACTAATGAGGCGCGCAGTTGTCAGCTTTAACTGCAATTGTTGGACCCTCAAACTTGACAGAAGTGTACTTATGACAACTCTCCAATTGTGGAGGTTTAATATGTCAATTTATATAAAAACTTTAGCTGTCGATGCGGATTTAGGCGTGTCGAGCTGGAATTGAGTTGAGTAGCCCCTAAGAATATCTCCACACGAACGAGCATAGTGCTACGCTAACGTAGATGCTATAAATCTACAACAGATTGACACGTCACAAGACACCGATCTCCATTTAATTTTCTTCCCACATCACTATTAAAATGAAGCCGCAGCATAAAAACAATAAAACAAGCGGAACTTTCCTCTCATTAAGACATTTCACCCGGATTCTATCAAAGAGCATCTATGTCAATAGACATACAGACCGCAGCACATGATCAGACTTGTATATTAGTCGTTTTTGTTTGTGCTGTAACGACATACTGACTTCAATGACTGCTGGTATAAAGTCTTTATGCATAAATGTTAATCGTTCCTGAGCCAAGTGTTGCCCTTACTTGGTGAAACAGAACTGAGTTACAGTTACGTAAAGACAAACCTTCTATGATTAAAATCTATTGCTGATCACTTTTCCAAAAATTGATTTTAGTTGAAAGCCACTTCAGTCATATTTTAAGTAGGGTTTTATAATATTTCCATCATCCGGCCTTTTTGGAGTCAGTGCAACACGTCCTTCTTTCTCTTCTGTAGTATTTTATCATTAGGTTTGACCTGTGTTTTTATTTAATCATTCTCTTCTATTCTCTTCTATTGTGACTGGGACTGTAGCTTCATTTTTATTGTTGTTTGACTATTCAAAAGTGCCTGTAATTGGCTTACTTGAAATAAATGATTTTGATTTGATTTGATATAGCTATATCGTCTTACAGACAATGTGCCAGTATTTTCTTTGCCGAGTATATTCGAGCCTGCATTCATATACGTAAAACATAATATATTGTTTTTGATCGAACTGATTTATTCCTTCCCTACATTTAAATTCAGCCAATACACAGTGGCTTCCGCTATCGCATATATCGAATCGTAATCTAATAATAAATAAAGTAATTTATTCTATCAAAACATAGTCGTCTTCCGTAGTAAATACTGTTAGTACGTATGTACATACAGCCATATATTTCGTGTATTGAATTTAAACAACCTAGCAATATGTTTGCAATCGTGTCTTCAGAATCATGTGTTTTGAATGAAAATGTGATATTATTTCATATTAGGAAAAAGTGTTGCGGAAACCAATGATTTATTTAATAGTTTTCGAAAGCAATAATGCATTAAGAATAGAAATTTTACACTTGGAACGCTAAGCTGTCTAGGAAAGCCTTTAGAATTGTTCTAGTAGAGATTCGTATTAGCCTATATAAGCCCAAAGCAGCCCAGTGGTACCAGCCTGTCCTACGAGTCGAGGGTGGTTGGTTTTAACCGACACAATTTTATGTGATTTATTTCATCACCACAACTCCCAAAACGGTGAAAGAGAACATTGTGTGGGAACTACCATGTCCTATAATCAAAAATTCATAAACATATGATATCAACCTACCCGCACTGAGCCTAGGTAGTAGATTAGATTTGATTACGTATCCCGTATATGACATGAAGTAGAGTAGATTACGGCTCGTCCTGTCTCCTTTTTGTATGAGAACGTTATTATGATGACAATGGCATCTAATTAGATCTAATCAATGTGCCCCAGAGCAGAACTGTTCTTAATCTGTTTAGCAGCTTCCAGCGATAGTAAAACAATCAGGAGATAAGCTATACATCTCTTGATTGTTTTACTATCGCGCTAGTGGCAGATTTGCCAATTTCCCGATTAACTCCTGAAAACATTTCCATTTCCCTACCTCTAATTCAGTAATGTCGCCAATAGATGGCGTTGTGGGCAATTGAGCGTGGCGATCGGTAATGGCGGGAAGCGCGCTGCGCAGGCGCTTAGCTTCCGCTGCTGACGACACAGATGCCGTTTTAATGGTCAGAGAACTCACTCACCATCACTAATATGCGCGAATGTACTTCAGGGAATGGGTCGACGGACGAGCAAGTTTGTTTGTTTCTTGAATTGTTGGTGCAATTATTTTGGAGATGAAAATAGTTTTTAAAGTCTTGTTTATTCGTGAAATCTTGTATCTTGTTGAAAAATGTGGTAACTACTTCTGTAATAAAATTGACAATGTTTTGTTTAATCCATACTTCCATACTAATATTATAAATGCGAAAGTCACTCTGTTTGTTTGTTTGTTTGTTACCTTTTCACGACTAAACGGCTGATCGGATCTTAATGAAATTTGGCAAGAAGATAGATTTCAACTTGAGGAAGAACATAGGCCATATATCATCACGCTACGACCAATAGGAGCGGAGCAGCAATGAAAAATGTTGCGAAAACGGGGAAAATGTGACGCAGACGAAGTTGCGCGGGACAGCTGTTTTTATATAATAGGTAATATAATTTTTGTTCGCATCTTGCGTAAAGTGAAAATGCAGTTTTCCATCACAATTTCGCAACTTATGCAAGGTTCGAAGTACCTATTATATTAATTTAGGAAACATCTTTGTCTACTGTTTGTTAGGTATTTAAAGCATTATGTTATAAAGCAAAAGATATACCTAATATTATAAAAATATCATACAAAAGTCAGGTGGTAACAATCAATCCTAATCAGGGGGTCTACTCTCTAAGTCCGTCAACGAAAATACGGGTCCATCCGTAAATAGCTTTATAATTTATAATTCGAAATGAACCCTACTCCCTAATATTTTGGGATTCATGAATTTTGAAAACACATCGCGAGTAAGGGCAACTGTCCAATTGTGTTGTCATTAATTTTTAGTTCGGACCCCTAACGAATCTTATGTCCGTAAGTGACACGGAGTAGGAAACAACCGTAACTTCGGCCGAAACTACGGATTTCGTGCTTAGAGAGTAGACCCCCAGTTTCGCACAGTGAACAGTTATACATATTGCACAAGACATTCATAACAAAATATAGGTATTCTATTTCTGTACATAAAACAATACAGATTTCTTCCGTTTTATGAAAATAATTTATTTTATTGGCTACACGTTCAAGGTAACTCTGTAACAGTGCCAACACGCGATGTTTTATTAATTGCTGTGTTTTCTTCACGATTCCTAGGTACGTTGCCGGGTTAAAGATAGTTTTAGATACAATACAAACAACAAGTAAGTAAGATTTTGTCTTTGATTTACGGTTTTATAAAGAAAATTGGCGAAACACCTAATAATTGTGATCATTTTGTGGCTTAGACTGATCAATGAAGAGATTCAATGCAGAGCAGTTTATCATCCGAATTAATTGGTTCCTCGTTTTTGTTGCAACATCTCTATCCCTCTAAAAACCTTAAAAAAAAGATTGCTTGGGTGAACAGCAGGCTTTGCAAATACACTTTACTAGACTGTGTGCCAATCTTTCGATCAAAAGGAGGCAATGATTACAAAATCAGTAATGTTTGAAATTGACATAAGCTACCGTAAAACTGACAATTGTTTTGACTGTCTTCATAGGAATACTAGCTGTCCCGCGCAACTTCGTCTGCGTCATATTTTCCCCGTTTTCGCAACATTTTTCATTGCTGCTCCGCTCCTATTGGTCGTAGCGTGATGATATATAGCCTATGTTGCCAAATTTCATTAAGTTTCCATCAACCGTTTAGTCGTGAAAAGGTAACAAACAAACTTACTTTCGCATTTATAATATTAGTTAGGATAAAACGCTTAGAAAGCAATTGCTTCTTTTAATAGGCCCTCAGCAATAGGCAGCTGTCCACTGCTGGACCTATGCTCCTAAAAACTTCATTACCACAATATATCACTATTCACCAATATAACTCTCTTAAAACTAAGTCAAAAGACTTACTCATAAGTCGTAAGTAATCTCATTTACTTCACTCCGCACTCATTGACCCCATTTTTTACCCATTTGTGGTTTTAGAAACGTGACCATTTTAACTGTCTGCTTCACACAGTAAACATGTAGTTTAGTGTTTGTTTTACTTGCGATTTAAGCTGGATTTGAAGTACTATGTCTAGCTGGAGTTCAGTAATATTGTTTATTTATTGATTGTAATAATATTGAGGGTCAAAAAGTTGCTTCAGGCGACATTACGAAAAGATGAACATGACTGTGGTAGAACTTAAATCGGGAGAGATTCTGATTCACTGAAGAAGAATACATAAACTTATTCTTCCTTCGAATGGTGTTTTTTAAATAAATAAGAACAAAGACATGCCGATTTCCTTCAGTTTTCATTCAGAGCAGAGGGCAATTCAGATGAAGTAATTTTGTATAAAACAAATCGAAGTACCTGCTTGGATTCTAACCCACGACCTACTCATCCTACCTCGTCGTTATCTATGAACCTCCACTCCTCCACTAGATACAATACCACCGCAAAGTACAGTAACAGCAGAAAACCGGTAAACACAGACAAGACATCAATAAATAAGCTAAGTTTTTTTACTTCAAGATCCGGTCGAATTAGCAACAGTTCCGCTCTATCGGTACGGTACATCTTGCGTTATCTCACCGAGCGAGATCGATAACACATTCCGGTGTAACAGCCGGTCGGTGGCGGGGACACGTGCGCAAGCGATCTCGTCTACCTTGTTCATGCCTGCGCCAGAGTTCCCACGAAAGTTCTGTAACTATGTCGTATGAAATGTTGTATGGGACATTAGGCTGTTGAATTTCCAACTTTCGGTCCTAAGCCGAACGTTACAATTCAAACAACGCACTCAATGTCTGAAGATAGCTAGAAAACACATGAAATCATGTTAACTTTTCCGAGAATGTTGACAAGATAGCGTGTGGATGTCAGCTGACTTTTTTCAGAGATGACAAGTAAATTGGATCATAATTGGGTTAAAAGATGGTTGGTATGGATATTTTGAGATACTTAAATGATGGATAAAAAACGGGACAAGTGCGAGTCTTACTCGAACATAGGGTTCCAAAATATTGTTATTTTATTGTTTGGGTCCATATTTTTTTTATTTTTGTGCAAAAGTCGTAAAGCGGTTTACAGAATACATCTACCTACCAAGTGTCAGCTGTGTAGTCCTAAAAGTTTTGGAATAAAGTGACTGTGACATACGGACGGACAGACATGACGAATCTATAATGGTTCCGTTTTTTGCCATTCGGCTACGGAACCCTAAAATGCTGACTATTAATAATGCGAAATCAAAGTCAAAGAAATTTGGAATTCTAAGTAGCTATCTTAATCCCTAATGTTTTCGATGATGTGTGGCAAATTACCAAATAATGTTTGTTTGAAATTCCAAACATTCCATTAAAGCTGGCGCTTGAGAAGAATCAATGCTAGTCCGAAGTACAAAGACAATGGAAACGATCTATAATGACTTGATCTGTAATTACCAGTCAGACACTCATGCTCTATGGTCAATATACTGAGTTACTAAAAAAACCATTTTTAAACATCACTCATCGGTTTGTTAAATAATTTGATAAGAGATTAGTGATATAGAATACTAGTTTATGCCCACGGCTTCGGCCGCGTTTTGTTCGGTAATTGTCCCACGCGATCTTAGTACCGGAATAAAAAGCATCCTATGTGCTATTCCAGACTATTATTTATGCCTGTGCCAAATCTAATCTAGATCCATTTGGTAGTTTTTGCGTGAAAGAGTAACAAAATTCCATCCGTCCATCCACCCTCACAAACTTTCGCATTTATAATGTTATAGTAAAATTTAACGCAGAGTCATGAAATTAATTTTGATTTGCGAAATCGATGAATTATCAATAGTAAGATAGCCCATTTGTTTTATAAAACCTTTTTTTTTAAACAGTCATCTCTCACCTAGTATGAAAGATTTGCACTTTTAAGAATTATGGAAGTGTGCGTGTGTAATGAACACACAATTTATCAATGTGTGATCTTGTAAAAAACAGTTTTTATTATGTGCGATCCACCTACACAAGTACAGTCACACAAAGAGACAAGTAAACAGATGGGTTACTTGCAACTACTCGTACTTTTCAGCAATGCTGAGTATATTGAGAAGTCAGGTATTTTATATTATTTTGTCGAAGGTGACGACTGAGATGACGTCGGATAGAAACGAAAATATGGAAGTAGAAGTTATGCTGCCCTGACCCTAATTATCAGGAGGAAATGCAAAAAAAAAACAAATGAATAATTTAAAGCAATTTAAAAAAAAATACGTTCATAATTCAAATAATATCGAAATAAGTCATCAACTCATCGTATGCCTTTTTTTTGCCCTTTTCCCCAACAGCTAATAACCAAAACAACTTCTAATCCAGTGCAGCTGAATACAAGAATAGAGCATGTAAAACTTTTCCCGACTGTACGCATGTATCATCTGTGCACAGTTGAGCATGTGTGCGTGTGTACCGGCGCGCGACGCCGCAGCTTCTGCGACACGCTCCATTTCCTGCGCCCGCGCACAACGTTGCACAAGCCGGACAATGGCGCTCCTGCGCACTGCACAAGTGAACACCCCTGCCACTCTGTAAAGATGACCAGTAAACCAACTAGGCCTTTACCCTTAGCTGAAGGGCAACTTAAGGCACAGGGAAATCGAGTTAAGCAGACAACCTGGTGGACCTGCTAGATGACGTCATAAACACAAAAGAAAACGAGGAGAAGAAACTTTTTTGTGAAATTAAACGCTTTATGTTAGAGCTAAGAGCTCAATTACTGTGATGTTGCACTGCACACTTAAAACGTAACTGCTTACTCGTGAGTAACCTCGTACCTAGCTTCATTTTCTTAGCATCTAATGTATGTTCGTGTAAACTGTTTTTTTTTTTTGAGGCTGGTTTGCTCTAGGCTAGGTCAGAAATGACAGAGACAAAGTTGGCTTAGCATCTGTCTGCCTATGCTGATCATTTGTTCCTAGTTAAAATACTGTGTCTACTGTCCCCTGCCTACCTACTTGCGGGCATTGTTTGAATATCACTATGACAATGGATATGGATTATGACCTGACCGCCCCGTTAGATAGCCGTTAAAAGGAGTATTGAATTGTATTGTATTGAAACATTCAGAACTATTATAAAATATTGCTTGGGAATGTAAAGTTAAAGGTAGAGTTTCGGGGTTGTGACTATGTAAATGTGAAGGCTGAAGACTGAACTGTGGCTAGCTGAGGGGGTGTTAGGCTTGATTGGGGTGAAGAGTTCCTTGATCGCTGACTTTTAATCCTTGCCACGTGTAAGCCACAGGCAGGTGGCTTACACGTGGCAGGTCAGAGCCGATTCATGCTGTCGAGCACTTTGGATATTCAATTTGTGTCTCTTTTAATTTTGCAGAATAAAAACATCATTAAAATACGACAAGTTTAATTTTATAAGTCAGTTTTTCCGCCTACAGTTTTTTTTGTTTTCTACTAAACTAACTAGGCTTGCGTTTCGCAACAACTCGCCTCATGTAAAGTGATGTTGCGGCCTAGGGAAGGCCACTCTTCAAAGATGACTGAATCTATTTATATTTTTAGTCATTTGCATTATTTTCACACATATTTCAATTCATCTTCGTAGAATGTGAATGATTTGTTCATGCATTTTCCTATTCACAAACAGTTATACAGTATTTGTTTTGCATCAATGTGTAGACAGGAATGCGATACAATTTATTCTCGTCGTAAAGTTGTAGCCAGCATCCGGGCTGCAACCTGCAGGTACTGAGACACCTGTGCATCTGAGGTACTTGCTAGATGTTAGAACTTGACTGGTAACTTGTCATCACGGGGAGTTTTAGCAGGTTTTAAATCATTGGTGTTTATATTAAAGGCTGGAGTTTCAGGATGTGTCATGATAATTAATTTAAATTGACGGACGGACAACGCGTTGCTTAAATGGTTGGGTCTAAAAGTTACTTTGTGGATGAGTTCCTAATACGATAAAAATTTGCTGAAAGGAAGAATTTTTGTACTGATTGTTTGTTTTTTAATAGTGATAAAAGTTTATTTAGAAAATCGTTTTTTCTGCTGATAGGACATGGTTTGTGAAGCATATAATATAGATTAATATAAATAATTATTGAGATCCCTGTATCTAAGTACCTGGACAATGATCCTAGAGACTTGCAATCACAACTTGTTTCACCATACAGTACGATTAATGACGCCAGCATACACTTCAGAATTCAACTCTAGTAGATATCATACTATATATATGAGTCACGCTCCTTCACATCATCAATCTAACATAATATTAACTTATTCTCAGGCAACTTTGGCCCATAGATAAATACCTTACAGACAACAAAATAAAACTCGTGTTAGTCAATAGAAACTTAAAAACTCTGTTAGTAGCACTTCACTGTACTATGACACGGTGCGTCCATGTGCCACTTGCTCGTGTAAGCGTCGGAACACCACTCCCTGCGGCGAAAAGTCCTTTTCCAAGGGAAGGTGCAGATAACACGTTGGTATTCGCACCACAAACGCCTTAAAGTTGACGTTGCGTATGACGCACGTACTCCACGATGTCCTGCACCGTAGTGGTGTAATGTAGGAGGGAGATGTACACCGGCGGAGTGTTCGCCTTCGCGGCTCTAATAGTAACTCTGGGCCTCGATGGAGCCGCGCCGTAGAGGTTCTTGTAAACAAAACGAGGCATAACTGGCTAGACTAGCAGACAGTACTGGATCTCAGCGGACTAAACGAGAAAGTGACACGTTTCACTTTCAAATGTAACATGGGCTTTGGGTAAACAAACGCATGTGCAAGTTTCTGCACATGAAAGTATTTACTGGTTGCAATATGTTACTGGTGGTCAAAAGCCCGAAAGTCCTACAACCGGTCTGCTAAGCTAATAACTGGGCTGTGGAGGTCAAATGGAGGTCACTGGACAGTCCTTGTAATCACTGTGCAAAATGGGTATTCATCTGCACCCAGTAAGATATTTGAAACAAGAAAAGTAAGGAAAAGCTAGAAAAATATTCCAAATTACTTTGGAGTCTGGAAAACTTACAGGTTAATACAACGATCCGGCTTAGGAACTCTTACAGACATTACGTTAATGGGACAGATCAAGGAAGAGTCAATAATATGTTTCGGTTTGGCTTATAGTGTGACATAAACTAAACAGGTACAACTGCTCTAACAGTCTGAAGTACTGAGTAACGACATGATTCAACTATTGCATCAACTCAATTAATGTCGTTTAGGAATCCGATATGTCTCAGATTTACGAAGCGATCAATACCAAAGATGGGATTACTTATACAGTGGTGCAATGAGTAGCTACCGTCCTTGTAGTTGTTAAGTTACCTAACAGTGCAAATATTTTGTATGTACCGGCCTAAGATCTAGTTAAACTGAAGAGCTGATAAGCAAATTCAGTAGCGCCGATTATGGCTTTGTACTTGTTTGGAGGAATTCGTACTTGACGAAAAGTCACCAGATTTCTGAATCATCGATAATAGGGATGGTGACTAATTTTTTTTAAAATTTGTCTATCGGGTAGATTATTAAAAAGTATTTGACACGTATTTTTTCTTTTTTCACGTAATCGTAAAATTACGGAGATATTTTGAGTTGAAATGGCGCATGACGTCACGGCTCAGTACATTTTATACCTACTTGTGACGTAGTGAGCCCCCACTCTCCAACTTTAATGCGTTTTAACTAAGTATTTTTTGTTAACTTGATAAAACAAAAAATACGTATCTAATATGTTTGTATTACCTGATTGACGGACAAAATAGAATTTCGTTTTCTTTACCCAGGCATCATCCCTATTCTCAGGTCTCACGCTGAGATCGGCTCAGTGTGAACAGAACTAGAATTGCTAGTCTTTTGGGTATTTCAGGCTGACTAAAATAAAGAGAATATATATCACTGACTGCGATAAATACAACTGTCTATTTGAAGATGGTCGACGGAAAATTAACTTAAAACCTATCAGATAGAAGGAGACTAATCGGTGATCCATCTAATTCTTCGCACAGTAAAAGCGGCGCATTTTGCAAATTGTGTCTCATAGAGGCCTGTTTTCTCGGCATCCACAATTTCTATCTAGATGCTTACGCCAACATTAGAAATAAACTGTAATTAGACGTCCAGTATTATTGCAATTTTCAGATAAAGAGGCTCTCTCCTGGTTTTCATCGCGATCTGTCGGCGGAGATACAATCGATTAGTCTACTCTACATAAAAGCGAATAGCAATTATTAGAAACACTAAGTGAAACCAAGTTATTAATAACTGCATGATATTACCTTTACCTTATAAGCACCTGTTATAGTATTTTTATTAACTTAGAAAGTTAACTAGGTTCGAAAGTGGTTTGGTGTCTTATCAAATGGGAGTATGTGGTGCGAAATTACGTTTGCGGTTATAAAATGTAATGCTATTGGAAAACAGGTTTTATCGATGTTGTTAGAAGGTCGATAGGTGGTTTTGAGGAGTGTTGAGTGTTGTTTGTGTGTGTTATTTCGTAGATAGTGACAGTGGTTTTACGGGCTTGTTGTGTTCAATGCCGTCGTTGTTTTTGTTTGGTAACTGTAGTGTAATAGCTGCATTGATCTCCAGTGCGTCGTTATTTTATTGTAATACTACATTGTGTTCATTGTTGGTTTATCAGAACATGGCGCTATCATCACGTTTTGTGGCACAACTTTGAAAAGTGAAACTATATTCTGTGCGATTGTATTTTGACAAGTTCTTTTGTATAAAGATGGTTTTAGTTTATTTGTCTTCTTGATTCAGTGATGCGATTAAATGTCTCGGAATATAAAGCGTGTGAACTTTTTAGATGTAAAACTTTTCGGCACTAAAATACTTTTGGAAAGACAGATATATCGCGATGTTATCTAACAAAATGTCAGCGATAATTAAGAGGCGCCATTAGTCACACAATTAAATCAATTTGTCAACAAATTCAGCAATTTTTTTAACAATTCGTGTTTTTGTCGTCCTCTATAATGCATTAGTTAAAATGTATGGCGTCCATCTTTGGATCTATGATAATGTACTAACTAGTATGGCCATAAGCTCAGCCTCGGTTTATGTATTATGATTTACATACTTATGTATAAGGTTTGACCCAGAAAGACAATGCTAAATAGTGTGTTTTTATATAGTGATAAATACTTGCTCGTGATTCGTGAATTTAGTTTCTATGAGTTGATAGTATGTAATATGAGACATTTGAAGGATTTCGATATTTTTTAATATATATAGCGTATAATTTTGTTAATTTATTGATTTTGCATTTTGGGGGACTGTCTCTTGTAATTTTGACGTTCAAAAAGTGCTGATTATCAGCCTAGTTTGCATAAATGACTTTTGATTTTGATTGAGAATTTTGGAAGATTACTAAATTAAATAACGGTTTGATGATTGAAGTCAAGGAGAGATGATGTGCCAACAATCTATTTTCTTACTAGACTAGATGTAGTCTTTCATTGTTTTAAATACCTCAACAAATTTCATTGAAATCAAGTCATCATCATTCTCTTCACTTCTTCTCTTCACTTCTTAACCTCATCCCAATTTATTTGGGGTCGAGGCAGCATGTCGTAGGGCTGCGGGTTGTTAGGGCTGCGGGTTGTTCGAAAGAGATACCGCCGCCCTGGAACACAAAGGGCTAAGAAGGAACATGGGTGGGTTTTAGTCAGTCAAGTCTGACACTCCCTCCCGCTCCGCCCAGAGCGCGAGAAGTCATTTAATGAATTCCCATCCGCAAAAAAAAAAAAGGCAGCATGTCGTCGTCTTCCATACTCCATTGAATTAACCATTATTATTGTTTTTCCAGTAACATGTTACTCCACTAAACCACAGAAGCTTTCTGACTCAAACTGTCCATCACTCAAACTCTTCTCACACGATGTAAACAAAATGCTGTTGTTAGCTGTCCTAATATATCTTGAAAGTTTACGGCGGCGCCTATGGTCAAGGAAACTTATTTTGCATTAGGAAAATAGTCATCAAATAAGTAAACAAATATCTATATTTGGGAAATAATAGATTAAGTACGTACAGATAAGGTTCGGTTTGCGCTGCAACTTCAACTTAAGATTGTTTCAATACTAATAATAAATACAATGCCTTGAAGTTGACAGCAGCTTAAATTCAAATTACATTTTTTTTTTCTCTCTAACAACTTTATTTATCATTACATATTTACATTATTTACAAACTACGAATATATCTAAAATATTAATAAAATATGTACAAATATCAAAATTACAGGGCGTCAAAAAATTTGTCCACATCGCTGTCAACAGGAAGAGTGCCCAGAACGCTAGCCGCATTGCCACGTTGGATGGCAATGCTGATTCTTTGGGCAAAAAAAAGGCCAGCCTTCTGGTCACGTGAAGAGTCGACCAACCGTTTAGCGATATCTCGATACACAAGGTGGGCACTCGGGCCCCATGGCCCTAGTGTTTCAACCCCAAACGGCTGAAACACATAATTACTAATTAAGTTATTGTACACTCTGGCCGCGCTTAATGATCTCTTAGAGTCTAATCTAACTTGCGATCTGTTTGCGGATGGATGGATGAAGATTTTATTGGTATGTCAGAAGTACTGCGAGAGGAATTTATGAAAGTGTTGTTACCGTCTTTTATTTATGTCATGTTTTTTTTTTATCTTATTAATAATATGTTTCTACTTAATTTGATTAACTTGTTTGTATATTTTGATATGTGTTAATTTTAGTTACTGTAATTGGTTGTAAAAGCAACCGTTGTAATTAATTAAATAAATAAATTAAATAAACTTGTTATTAAATTACATTAATTAAAAACAATACTTTTATAGAATTTCAATACGGCTTACTTTTCCACATTTCTTACTTGATAACCAAGTGTTCCATGTCCAATATGTTTAGTTCCTCATTTTCCCATCAAATAAGTAACACATGATGTCACTTACATTTTGCGGTCTGACCAACAATGTTGAAGAGAAAAGCTTATAGCGATAAACCACGCGGTAACCGAGTCTATTAGTTCTGAAAGTTATATGAGTTTCACTGTGGCGCTAGAGACTGTCTGTTCATCTTGGTCGTTAAGATATAATTTCCTAGTATAGGCTACCAGCTGACGATTGTTCCCATTTGTTTCATTCCCCTTATTGCCATTCCATGAAGTTAAACAAAAAAAAATTATACCTCTTTTTAGGCCTTTTGTCTTGTGTGATACGAGCTTTCCTCATCAGCAAAGTGCTAACTGTCCAGTCTATGCCAACGTACCTATTTACTGAAATTACATTCGGTATTCGCATAGTTGTTCAATGATTGGTTTCTTTAAAAGCAACCATTTTGTACCTTTTTTTTTTTTTACGTATGGGAAATCATCAAATGATTCAGTCAGTCAAGTCTGACACTCTCTCCCGCTCCGCCCAGAGCGGGAGAGAGTGTCAGACTTGACTGACTAAAACCCACCCATGTTCCTTCTTCGCCCTTTGTGTTCCAGGGCCGCGGTATCTCTTTCGAACAACCCGCAGCCCTGGCAGGACCATTTTGCACCTTGACTTGTGGGTGCGTTGATGTCTTTTCTATGGGTAAATAATTACATTGCCTGTTACATAGTTGGTCGCCCGTGGCAGTGCAAGTTTTATGTAAGACATAAAATATTCAATCATATTTAGTCATTTAACTCTCCTTAAATCATGAAGAGTTATTTATTTGACGTTAGTCATATTAAATGCGATAAAATGTGGTAATGCAGGAGTTTAATCATAAACTCTTCTTAAAGTTAAATAACGTTAATGTCCGCTCAGTCATGAAAGACGTTTAAACGTTCCTTAATTTTGATCAGCTTTTATAATACACGGACGTAGGTACAATTGATCAAAAGTCAATGGTAACATTTTAATATTGGCCGAGCGTAATATGGAGTTTCTGTAGAATTAGAGGCTAACTTAAGCCAGTTTTGTCACCACCACTTGCAGCCTGTCTTATTTAAGACTAGCTGTGCCCGCGACTTCGTCTGCGTTGAATTAGTTTTTTTCCAAAATAGAATAGTAGCTTAAGTTACTCCTTATTACATCAGCTATCTGCTAGTGAAAGTCCCGTCAAAATCGGTCCAGCCGTTCCAGAGATTAGCCGAAATAAACAGGCAGACAAAAATTGCAAAAAAAAATATATTTTATTATATGTACCGTATATACATTCATATTCATATAGTAAAAAGCGGTTATTTCAATATTACAAGCAGACTCTTACATTTTATTTATTTGTATGTATGGATGGCCGGAGCTAATTTTTGCAAAACATACCACAAGTTTTTGGTTGATATAATTTTAGTAGTAGTTATAGTATTAAGTTTTCGTGACTCGAGATGAACTCAAACTCAAAGCATTTATTTCATTGAGACCGTTGTAGGCAGTTTTGAAAGTCAATAACCAAAGTGTGAAGCTGCAGTCACAAGTCACAAGGCTTAGTAACTTGTGTGAACGAATGAAAAGCACACAATCATCTCCCAATCACTTAGTAGCCTTACACCAACATTTCCTTACCTCCTAACACTACCACTTAGAAACCAGCTTAATCAACATAACAAATTACCGTACCAAACAACAATTTCAATACAAAGAGAAATCGTAACAGCCATGTTATTTGTCTGTGTTTACTTAAAATTGTATCGAGAAAGTGTATGCTATAATGCTAATACACGAGCTCAAGGAAAGTGCCGATAGTTTAGCTAAAAGTTGAGGGCTCGTGATTGGTCAGTGAGGAGGTGGTCGGTGATTAAGAGCGTCACGACTTGAAGGTAGAATGTTGTTGACTTTAAGTTTGTTTGAGGTGCAATCTGGGTTAATCTAACCCCATGAAGAAGGTCACGTACTATTGCTCTAAAGTGATGAGCATAAGCATAAGTGTTATGAGCTGGAGTATCTTAATATGAGACAACAGCCTTAAGGAAAATATAATCAACCTCTCCAGTCAGAAAAGGACGAAAATGATGTTGAAGGGATCACTCATTACTTTGACCAAAAAAAACAGATTACTTTGGAAATGTCTTCAAGCTTGTGGTAAATAATTAACGTTTATTTATGAAATCCTTTATAGCTTTGATAGACAAGGCTCCCAAGTTGTATACATATAATTAAGAACTGTTATACACCTACCACTGTATGTCTCTGCGTCACCCAAAGGTTGACTGGTAGAAAATGCCGTTGGCATTAAGTCTGCCTCTGTACTATTTGCTTGAAGTGTTAAATAAATAAACTGTTTAAAGGTATTGAGGACTAAAAGCCTTAAACAACCAGCTCGCGACTGTATAATAAAATAAATAAGAACATTTCTTTCTACGCTCTGACTAAACACGAAGTCAAAATTAAACTCACCAAATGGTTGCAGAAGTTAACGTATGATGAAACTGAAAATCTTATTAAAACTATATCCTAACTAGCTTGTAAGTACTGTATTCTGTAGTATATTCTATGTTATTTTGTAACTTGCATGACTGTCAATATCAATGTCAATTTCATTAGTGTGCCAATCATTTACATGAACGTTGGCTCCTAAAACACAGGCTTCTGGCCTAGTTTAGGAGGCAGAAGTTCGCATTTTAATATGTCTTCGCTGTACAACTTATTCACTGTGTGTTATGTAAGTTTACTTTTTTTTTTCTTTGTGTACAAATAAATAAATTTATTATTATTATCTCCTTTATTCATCTATAATCTTATCTTTTATATTTTTACATATTTCTTATTATTATTATTATAAACAGTTTAAAGTCGCTTATTAAGTAAGTAAAAGATCTTGCACTTTTATGATCATACGATGTAGAACCAGAAGCACCTGATCATATTAACACTTTTCTCGGCCTCCATTCGATTTCGAAACAACTGTTTTCAAAGCAAATCTCAAGCAACCAAGATCATAAAATCAATAATTCTAATTATAATAATTAACTATCGTCTAATTGAAAATCAAATGCATTCACAGGCTCGAGGCACAAATCACGCGTTTGCGTGCGCAGGAGATGATTACAGTTATCTAGCAATTTGTCATGGCATATGCCGGGAAAAAAATTGAGTATAACAGAGCAGAACTTAGCAATAAATACTAAGTTAGTAATTAGAATTTAAATGAGTAACTGTGGTGTTTAATTGTGGGGTACCAGCAGTGCTGTGTAGTTAATTAAGATGAGAAGTGTTGTGCGACGGTGTTGACTTTCATCATCATCAGCCTATAATGTTCCCACTGCTGGGACACAGGCTTCCTCTCTGTGAGAGGGAGTGGGCTGTAATCCACCACGCGGGCCCAGTGCGAGTTGGTAGATGTCACATGTCTTCGAAGTTTCTAGTTTTAGGACATGTTGGTTTCCTAACGATGTTTTCCGTCACCGTTTTTGAGGGCAGCGGTGATGAAATAAATTACACAAAGTAATGCGCCTGCCTGGGTTCGTACCGACGGCTTACTGTTCGTAAATCGGGGCCGCCACCACTTGGCCACCGCTGCTCTCCTTGACTTTACCAGCAACGAAATTTACCTAACAGTCACATGTAATGAGAGAGTGTTTTGGTAGAAGTCTGATAACATTATCAACCGGTAATGTTGTCACTAATACAGGCCTGTTCTCTGTGAGAGAGATTGCGCCCATCCATCACGCGCCTAGAGCGGGCTAGTGGATGCCACAAATGTATTCGAATTTTGGGTTCAAGGTTCCAGGTTCAATGCTGGTTTCATCCGTATGCTTTAAATTTACTGTTTTAGGAGAAGTGGTGATGGAATAATCTAGGCAAAGTAAAGTGCCTGCTTGGGTTCGAACCTACCACATGCAACTATAATATGTATTATGCCGCCGGTAACCACTAGGCCAGCACGGCACAGATGAACTGTAATGTTGTTCATCTTAATATTATTATTCTGATGTCCAATACTTATCACAGATTTAAAGTGCACACCGAGACATAAACACCTCTAATGATATCATTCCTAACAGGTTAAAAAGTCATAACATTTAATTTACATAACAATCATTAAAGCTGTGGGTGATCCAAGAGACAGAGGTCGCCGATGACTTTCTCGCAGATGGGCGCGCCTGCTTTCACGTGCACACCTGTTCCCACGATGGACCATGGTGGACCATCGTGGACCAAGGTGGACGGTGACTTGTGGAAGAAGAAAGTTGGGTTCTAGTATTGATTGCGATTGTAAGTTAGACGTTTATGGATATTGTGGATTTATAGTAGGTTAGAGGTATGAAGGACAATGAGGGAAATTCCTCATCCTCCAATGGCGAGAATCATTAACACATAATATCTTCACTGAATTTAAGACACATATTTTGATTAAAAGCTAATTTGTTTATTTATAGGTTAACTAACTTTTTCTCATTCTAATGGTTCAAATCAGCACTCAACTGAAATCAATATTTGAACATAATATTTACGATCTTATCTAGAGAAGGCTGCATACAGTGTAATCATTTAAATAGAATTCGAACTTATACCTTTGTCCTCGATTTCAAGAAATCCTAACTAAACACCGCACGTCCAATATTTAACACTATCGATAAACCACAAGCCAAATATCCGATAATATGACACCTACTCATACCTTTCAGGGTTGACACTTGAATAAGTTAAAAATAGTGGGAGGTTAAAGTTTAGAATAGGAATATATTGACAAACTTACAAATCTAATTAACTTTCTGATATTCTGACAAGAAATAGGATGACATTAGTTTGCATGCTGAAGTCTTCAAGCTTGAAAACAGAGGCGCTTGTAACAATCAATACCCAACCAGCAGTATTAGTAAATATTTTTATTAAAAACTTGATTAAAGCTTCCATTCGTTTTATAAATTTTAACGCATCAAAATATCTACGGTAAAAAGGCAGTACCTTGAATATCTATTTAATCATTATCATCGGCAGCCCTGTTCCGTTCTTCCTCCCTCTTGTGTCATGCTGCCCTGGTCTGCGCGAGTCTACCCGCGGTCTTCTGAATGTCATTCCCCCATCTGGCTGTTGCCTACGCTTCTTCTACCGTCTCTCGGTAGTATCTATTTAGCTTATTTGCTTTCTTAAAATTCAACAAGTCAACTGTATGAAACTCTGACAGCCCTTACCCGCTCGTGGTGGGACGAAGGCGCGGCCCTTGGCGCGTGGTTCGTGAAATGTTGACCAAACCTTCACATTTACGTTACACCGGCTGCATCAATCGGCTCAGAAAAAATTGTTTGTTTGGAATGGCATTATTGTGGATTAGTGGTAATGGTTAGAATAGCTTGAGAGGTAAGTGAGTCTTCACGTTCAACTTTAAAGTTTGGTAACGGTAAAGTAACGTTAGCTTCCATACGTGTCTACTCGTGGCACGATGTGTTCAGGATTGAGAAACTTTTGGTGAAAATGTTTCGGTAAATACAATGTTGAATCCTAAATACCTCTTTTATCACACCTTCAATCAAGAATACACATTAGTACACAATCAATTTATTAGCCAATTCCTGCCTAACACAACTAAAAAAAATACACATTTACGTTTTACAATTAACGTTTTGTACCTAATAAATAAATTACGAGTATGTGTGTATATGTCATGACAGTTAGATTTATTAACGAGACATCAGTTCTTACAAATCACATGTCTTCAGTAATATCTTCAATTACACACCGATGACAAGCAATCATCTACCGTACTAATTTACTGCTGGCTAAATATATATCTACTCATTTTCGCCACACCAAAGTGTACCGAAGCTTGTCGAAGGCCTATCGCTACACATCAAGGTACCAAGCCACTGGCTCCAATCAGATGATGCAGCCCGAGCGTAAACTAACAATGCGACGGGAAGCTGAAACTAAACTAAGATGAAACCTGATGCTGTGGAATTGGTCCAGATCAGTGACACAGATCACAGAACAATCTTTCTCATGTTTGGTGGATTGGAGAGCAAAAACATGGACTAAAAAACATCGTGTGAATTTAGTAATAGTATTATGAATGTCAAGGTTCTTGGTTAGCGAATGCCAGTAGGTGTTATTTGTAAACTGAAAAAATCTTAAATAATAGTTAGACCTATTTCTGGAAAACTGTAAGATTAAACAAGACAAATGCCTTTCTTCGTACAGAAAAGGCACTTTGATTGCTCAAGACTTTCTCAGGGCTTACTATCAGATGTCACAATCCTCTGAGAGCTTCGACAATGTTGTACTATATCAGCGAAAACGTGGTTGGACACGTCAACTATGCATTGACATAACCTACCGAAACTTTTTGACAACAGTGTTCTCAAGTTAGCTCATGATGTCATATTTCAAGATAGTAGTGCCATACATAGACACTTACAACTAATAATATTTGTAGCTACTGCAGATAAACTTAATTCAGTTGACCAATTCGAAACCCGACATGTCAAATCATCTAGAAAAATAAATCATATCCGATTCAAACTAGAAAAACCAGTATCAAAAGTTACACCATTAGAATTCAAGTACTAACGTTAGCAGACTTATGTAAATAAGTTGTATAATTTTACTTTAAGATGACTCACAAACAGAAAGACTTTCTCCAGAACCAATGTATTAGGAAACCAGATTTATGATGAAAGTCGCGATGATTTACGATACTTTTCTTATTTACTTCGTCACAGGTTTAGTAAGTTGATACTGCTTGATAGTAGATTTAAGTTGGAGATATACGGCGTGTGAACTGTGACACTGTAAGTCGTAAAAATATAAATAGAAGATAGTGTTTGGTTTACTTTTGAATGTCACGATCTTTTTCGTAAATGTTAAAGTATCTCAAATATCTTAATCGGTGTCTGGAAATACCAAGTTTTTTGAAAAAATATTGTGAATTCTTGTTTAGTTAGAAACATTGAAAATAGACAAAAAAAAACTAGCCATATGTATGAGTTATCAATCTTGCAGCAATTGCAAGGCAGGAATGAAAATCTCAATAGTAAGACCCAGTTTGTCTGTAATGTTCAACTGGGAAATTCGAAGTTAGGTAAATAGGTCTTGTTTGCTAAGCAAGACCTATCTTCCCAACAAATGGGGATGAAATGTTAATATGGCTAACAACGGAAAATAAAAATACTTACTATACTATATTAGATGACATCGCAAAAGTATTTTTGTGCACTTTTCTCACACTCCACTGCCCAACAACAGATCAGTCAGCATCAATGTCAGCTGACCCACACCCAAGGATGCGCTGACCTCACTCAGTAACGAGCACAAAAACATCGATAAAAACTATATCAATGTAAAGCTATAGATTTTACGCCACTACTCAGATTACGCGCGATGGTTTTTTGTTGAGCCGATGAATGATTCGATCGATCAATGTGTTCGCTTTTATGTGGATTAAAATAGACAGAGGCAGATTGAATTCTAGATTTGCAAGCGTAATAATTAAAATGACAATTTAAGTGGTAAGTTTATTACATTTGCCAATTGATAAAATTTTGCCAAAATGGGGGAATTTCTAACACCATTGCGAATGCAGTGCTCCCGACCAGACCGTGCGCCACTTGCTACAATTTGAGAGGTTCTATTTATAACTCGCTACTGATGCTGCGAAAGAAGAAGAGGAAGAAGAACTAATCTTCTAGTACTAGACTGCACGTTATTCTTTAGCAAAATCAGCTATGATTTTGCTAAAGATTCTAATTTCAACGTAGATAACTTGAAAAATTCTGCCCATGTAGTACAGTTAACATAAGTTGTTAGTTGACAATCACCCATCTAAATTCAAGATATTGCCCGTCTCACCTTTCTCCTCGCTTGAACTTAGTCCACATCAACCGCATCGTAAACTTGCAAACGAACAGTCTATCATAACTTCATCGTTCAATAACTCCGTGTAACTGTCTGTTTACGTGAATCGTATGCAAGCAAGTCATAGACCTGTCAGGAATGCACCGACGTCGCGTAATTATGAGGCAATCGCATAATTGCCGCCGTAATCGTGTTCGTACTACTTTGGATTTTTATCGATCGGTATCACGAGAAAAGACGCCACGCTTTGTTGTTTTGACACTTGTTCCGTGGCATTTTTTGGGGACCAGGCTGGTATGCATCATACGTAGTTGTTTTGTTCTTTTGTTTCTAGTGTGATGTAATTTTTCAGAAGCTTCCTTTCTAATCAGAAAAGGTAAGGCAGAGGTTGAGAACTTCAAGGTTGATGTTTGGTTGGCTGGTTTGGGCGGTTGGTGTGGTGACCCACTTCTCGCCAAGCAGGGGGTAGGGGGTAAGCCTATTGTCATCAACCAGGCACGTTTCCAACTCCCGGCTGTTGTATTATAAGGTTACCATTTATTTGAAATTACTTTTAGAGTTGAGCACTTATACTTTTTAAGTAAAACCGTGACAACAGTTTAATGTACAAATTAATACTTTTAATTACTTTGGTTTTAATTACGTTTTTTATTTAGATTTTGCTCCATTGAAAGCTAAAACGTTTGTGTTTTTGTTGAATGATCCACCTTGTAAATTCGGAATGCAAATCTCATTCTGTGTATTCTAAAGAGCTTCTTGATGAAGATCAAATAAGGAAAAAGACTTTAACAACCACTGTCACAATTACTAAGCAGATACATAGAGTCAATTTAAGTAGATGATGACATGGTGTAAACATGGTGTCAAAATGGTGTCAACGCGTACTCAACACAATAGGGGTGCGGACTGGGTAAAGAAAACGACATTCTATTTTGTCCGTCAGACAGCTAATACAAAAATATTAGACACGTAATTTTTGTTTTATCAAAATATCAAAAAATTACTTAGTTAAAACTCATTAAAGTTGGAGAGTGGGGGCTTACTACGTCACAAGTAGGTATAAAACTTACCTACATGTGACGTCATGCGCCATTTCAACTCAATATATCTCCGTAATTTTATGACCACGTGAAAAAAGAAAAAATACGTGTCCAATACTTTTCAATAAACTACCCGACGTACAAAGAAAAAAAAAATGGATTATCCCCTATTAATTTGCCTACATCTTTGTGTAAACCAATTGAAAAATATTAGTGACACCTGTCAAAATTATCAACGGGTGACATTACAACGCAAAAGCAACCAGCATTTATAATTACTGACAGGTTGCCAGTCGCAGTCGTTGCCATATTTCACAACATAGTTACACATTCAGTTTCGGAACGTGCGAATATTCGCTACTGTTTCATTCATAGTTTTTTGCTTTAGTTACAAAATTAGGTTTATCTGAGAGCGATAATTTTGTAGAGAACGGCGTTTGTAGTCGCAGTTGCTATTGCAAAGATCGTGATTGTGACGTCGAAACAACTGGTCGTTTATTTTGTGTTTAGTGTTTATTTTGTTATTTATTAAATTAAAGTTGTGTAAAAACGTTTTCAGAGTAATGTTTTGATTGTTATCTTAGTTTTGTTTAAGCTGTTTATGATAAGCGTGAGTTTGTATGACTGTAATCATTTTTATAGAAGATTTATATTCCGATATACATCATTTAACGTTTTAATCTGTTTATTGCTCTTATGTCTATATAGTGTAAGAAGCATGAGAACCAAGCCTGTTCTTAGCAGGGAACAAGAGTCTCTGAATATATGTATGTATGTCTCTGTAAGACTTTAGCAGCGCAGCAAAAACACAACTTATATGAATTGAACTTTGATGAAAAACCACTTCCTTCCAAATTTGCACTATTGGATAATAATATTCTATCTGTGTTTTTATCTAACAGGTTAAAGAACAACCGGTCTTTAATCTGATAATACACATACCTAGGTAGTAAACAGAATGAATGAACACAAACAAACGGTTAACTGCATTGGGAACATATAAGAGAACGAGTGCAGTATTATGCAATACTGGGTAACGTGCAGCGATTGGTGCAAGTGAGCAACTGATGGGTGAACAATTGGTTTATTTTATTGTTATTTGATAAGGGCATAAAAAAAGTTATTGAAAACAAAAAAAGTCTGATATCAGTTAGTGAAGAGAACAATCATCATTAGCCTATAATGTTCCCACTGCTGGGACACAGGCCTCCTCTCCTATGATAGGGAGTGGGCTGTAATCCACCACGCGGGCCCAGTGCGGGTTGGTAGATGTCACATGTCTTCGAATTTTTGGTTCTAGGACATGCCGGTTTCCTCACGATGTTTTACTTCACCGTTTTTGAGAGCAGCGATGATGAAATAAATTACACAAAGTAATGGCTTACTGCTCGTAAGTCGGGGCTGCCACCACTGGGCCACCGCCGCTCTCTTAATCTGAGTATTTTTGAATTTTAAAAAATCGTAAGTTAGCTCATTTACACCATTACTGACCGGGGCATTTGAGTTACGGCATCGTAACTCGGAAGAGCTGTATAAAATAAATTCTGGTTCAACCCATTTATGTCACTAAAAATACAAAATAAAAAAAAGAGAAACTCTAGTTTCTTTTCGTAATAAAGAGAACAATAAGAAAAACCAAATAATTATTACATTTGTTAATGCATCAGTCTACTGTCTACACCCTACGTATTTTTTATGATGAGATCTAAAAGATTGTTGGTATCAGTATATTTGGAAGGAGTAATAAATCCAAAGTCTTGGTCTAGTGTTATGATTAATTCTGAAGTTTGCTTTTTGCCTTATACGAGTACGTTCAAAACTTGTAAAAACAGTTAAGTTTATGACTTGCGCCTAAGCAAAGCTGCGGTATGTACGCAAAATAGCCGCTTATTATCGCGGTGAAAGGATATCAAAATATCACATGTTTGTACCGCGGCTCGGTGTAGTGCTGGGTCCCTTTAGATTACCAGCAGTTGGTAAACTCCGCTTAATTACCGCATTGCTGGAGCTTGTTTCAAGAGATTATTTGGGTGCTGATTTTCGGACTAAAATTAAAACAGTATCGGAGAATGGTGCTAATATCACTATCTCGTGTGTAGCTGTGTTTTGTCACCTGGGTGGTACGAGTAAGTTTTTAAGGTATAGTAACGCTCACCGAGGTTGATCCGGGGATGGGTGACAATTCATTACATAACGAGACGCTTACGTGCCTCGGAAAGCACGTTACAAGTTTACTCCTAGCAGTGAGTCATGTAATCAGAAGCCCAAAAGACTGTCAACCAGTCTTACTGGGTAACACGTACTCAGTAACTGCATTCAGTTTTACGGGAAACCACCCTAAAATATTTGCAGAAACGCCAGGCAGATATGTATTTCCAGGTCAGATGCCATTAGAAGATGTCACCACATCTAACACGACCCGATATTAAAACATAATTTTTCCTAAACCTGTTTTAAATAAATTGTTTATTGGGGAGTCGATTAGACTCCCCAATAAACAAATTGAGGCTTCAAAACTCATTTAAACATCATTAATTGAACATAGACGTTCAATACAAATGTAGGTCAAGTCATAATATTTATTAGTTCTAATTATAAGTCCAATTAGTCGAGACCAATGACTTAGACACGTGTTCCTGACACTGCTTATGGTAATCAGTTGAAAGGGAGTAGTAGTAGTACGAGCGGCGAATGTCAAAGTCACTGAATACATTTGCTGCGACCCAGCACAGAGTTGCCTGCCTTGCGTTTACCAACTGGGTATTTAATCATTATTATGAATATATCAGCCCATTGTGTCTTTAGTCTATTCTTTCCATTTCTCTCGGCAACTTGCCGAGAGAAGTGGAAAAAGGGTCAGGTCTATCCCAGCATCGTCGCTAGGCCTTAAACAATGACGAATTGTCTCAATTTTAGGTAGACAGCTTTTCCCCCAGTACCTAAAGCTTTGACCAAACCCACTTTCCAACTTTATTACTGCAAATTTCAACCGCCAGTGTGCGCGGTAGATTTTGTGTCTCCCAAAATTAATATCTTCTCATGATAGACAGACTAGCAGTCTAGGACAATGACTTGATGGGACACCTGTGGATATGCGATCAACTGTGGATGACGGTCGATTCGTAATCACCGCCCTCAGAGTTTATCATACCAGTTATTATGTACCTAAGTCATGAGTATCATGCGAAGCGGAAGATCAGTCCTCACCACATCCACATGTAATATTCATTGCACAATTACTATTGATGAATAGCAACCGGTCGCTGTTGTGAGCTAATTGTTACGTGCGTTTCCTGCGAGGGTGTCCGTCCATGCGTCGGTCAGTCTTATATAATGAGTTGCAAGTCATGGGGGCAGGGCGAACGTTTTGTGGGTTTGATTTGCAATTAGTGGCTGGTTGTGGTCGTAATTTAAAGTTATATGATGTAGTCGATATATAATTGGTGTGAACTCGCTACTTCCTGCGGAATGAGGTTTATTTTAATTCCGTGTCTTAACGTTTTAGTTAGTTTAGCTTCGTGTTTGGGGATTTGTATCCGGTTGATAGCAATAGGCTCGCCCTTACATGTGACTTAAATATAACTGGCGAAAGCTGGGTGTACTATATGGCACATCTCTGCCCTGGAATTGCTGGCGTATTGTACCAGACCTTACAAATTCACTCACACTTAGTGTAGTTCACACGACATCTTTAAAACATTAATAACAGTAAGATCCAAAGTTCACTGACTATCAACATGGTCAGTATTCAACCCAGCGAGCAGTTCCGTCAGTGTGGGAGCGCGTCTTTTGGCAGCCGCCGTGTGTGAGCCTGCCAACCACTGAGCCTATGTGTAGTTGTGCTCTTGACTACTAAGCAGGGGGACAGTTATATTACATGGATTACTTAATAGTTGATACGCGGTGAGAATGTGGGATAAAGGTTGACGGATGAACTGTTATGTTAAAGAGGACAACTACCTAGGTGCTAGCTGCTTTGTTGATGAATTCGACTTTACAATCATGCAATTTACTTTGAGTTAGTTCTGTTCCCGTTTTTTTTTTGTGTATTTTTATAAGCGATGCATCCGATAATCCTTTTTTTTTTAATCGGACTAGAATTTGATTATGTTTCTTAATTTAAGTTAGGACCTATCCGGCCTACCGGGATTAAACACAGAACTCAACAGACTTTTGCGTTTTGAACGACGCAAAATATCTCTGTCAGAGATTGTGTTTACAACCCAATTAAAAATAAAAGTATGTGTTTACTCTCCGTATACTTCGTTCTTTTCTACTAGGTCATTGAACTTACATTTTCAATCAGTTCTATTTCTGGGTGATTCATTAAAGCTGTTTTCTTGCCATAAATAGTTGTTATTGATTGTTTCAACTCCGAATTCCGCTTTGGGTTTTCCTCGTTAATCCTAATCCTAACTATTATTTTAAATGCGAGAGTAAGTTTGTTTACTTTGTAAAACTAGGTATTAACCCAATTCTGGGTTAAGTTCGCCGTTGTACATAATTTTTTATATTGCAATCTGTATGTTTTTTTTTTTTAATTTGGTGTGCAATAAAGAATAAGAATATTAATTACAAAGTAAATAGCACTTTCTAAACTTGTTAACATTGTTTTTACCTTGCTCGATAGTTATTTCGTAATCGGTAACATAATTTTGCCGATTAAATAAAGGTACCACACCATCCTGCCGAAGTGACATTTTGTAAAAGTGAAAACGTGGGAACCTTTTCATTTTGGTAAGAACTGGTGTTGCGTCGTTGACAACCATAGCCTCCGATGGTATGGAACGAACCATGGTGTCACACTGGCTGGGCTCAACCCGTGGAACACCATGGTTGATGAAGATGATGCTGTAATAACTGACATCTTGCGCGATGGTTTCTTGTGGATTCTGTTTATTTATATTTGAGTAGACAAATAATAGAATTATGAAGTATATGAGTAACGTACCGTTAAAAACGAGGAAATTAGGAATTAAAAAAAAAGTGGTGTTGCTTTTGACTCTAGTCTAGGTCAGAGATGACAGAGACAAAGTCGACGATGGTACGAGCTTACCCAGAAGAAGCCTGTTCACTCTAACTTTGAAGAGATTAGGATTGCAAGCGTTCGGAAACACAGACGCAGGCAGAGAATTCCACTCCTTTGTTGTGCGCATTATGAAAGACGTTTGAAAACGACTGAGTCTACGGCCCTAGATTCGATCCTCAGGTTGAACAGAGTTATTGGGTCAGGAATTTCCCAATAGCAGACCTGATTCAAGATTAGAGCTCGGTTGATAGCAATAATGGAGTGTTCGTTGGGTCGAAGATATCGTCAAAGTCACGGGATACACCTGGATCAGGGAGGCACAGAACTAGGACATGTGGCGGGATGGGGGATCCCAGCAGTGGGGGATTCCGGGCTGAAATGATAATGATGATGATAGCAATAGGCTCGCCCCTATTACAATCATGGGACTTGAGCACAATTGGCGGAATATAGGTCTTCACCTGAGCCTTATAGCTCTTCGGATAGGCGTGTGATGTCATATTATGTATTCCATCGTAGTAACACTATACAAGGTGTTGTTTTGCATCCTCGTCAAAATTCTGGAGGTTGTCAAAAAAGACATAGTTAATTATTAATAAACGCTGATTTTTTTGGTTGTTTAAGTTTGTATGTGTGGAAGCGCGGTTATAGGACGAGAATCAGACGGGCTGCGTTTAAAACACGGGTGGTTGACTATTACCAATTTCCGTAAATAACGAACAAAAAAATTACCTACCCATTTTATTATTGATTCGAGTCCAGAATTTAGCATACCTCCATGAATTTGACGATGTTGCAAAACCACACCTTGTATATTATAATTTATTCATAAAACTATTATTTTCAGTAAAGTATTGTTAATATCACATGCATGTTTTGTTGACAAGCATTTGATTCACGTTTATAAGCTGCAGATTCGAGGCTCAATGAAATTGTTTGCATGTGGTGTCTCTATAACTCGCCGTATAACGCTAGTCATACAATCAAATTGTAAATTATCTCATTGGTCTTGTAGCTAGGTCTCGTGGCTTTATAATCGGGTACAGTTATTTTCACTAAGTCAATAACGGCTTTTAGTGGCCGTTTTGAAATTTGACATTTCCATTGGTCCTGAAAAAGATTGGACACATTGGGACAACTGCAGCCCAGGCTGATTTTACCTACAAAAATCTTGACCAAAAGAGATTTTGTATTCCGCTGTTTTCTTCTTCAAAACTAAATTGATCGAAATAATTATTTTATCAAAATTTTGAGGAAAAGTATGCTTCTATTATTTTCTTTTTTGTTAAAAACTTATCTAATTTGTCTGATAGTCGTCTAATTTGGCGGTAAAACCGGGCTTTTTTGCTTTTTTTGGATTGTCATAATTCTTTTAGTGATTATGGTTTGAAAAAAAGGAAATAATAGGAGCATTAATAAGACCATTACTCTAGACGCATTATCCACGAAGAAAACAGCGGAATACGTTTGTATGGAGAAAGACCCACTGAGTCCCCTCAAGTTTGATTTGTGGTGTACAATAAAGTTTTATTGTATTCTAACCCTCCACATAGTACGCCTGTACTTAATCCTCGAAGGGTTAGACAGAGGTGCACCCACTTTTACCATGTGATGTTTAAGTCCGATGTAAAAGCGGGCGAGCCTATTGCCATCAAGCGGGCACAAATCCAGACACCGTGGCTGCTACTGAGAAATACCTAATGGAAAAAACCCAATAACGCTTTGCCCTACCTCGGAATCAAAGCTAGGACCTCGTTTTCAGCAGTTCCACTTGTCCCACTTGGTGCAATTAGAAACTCCTCAAAAAACACCTTTAAATTGACATGTAGGTTCAATCATCCAATCACCATCATTCTACCTACACAAGCATGCCGCATACAAGCCAATGGACTCGTGAAACCATAAGAAAGAAGATAATGACCAATCAAACACGCTGTGATAGCCATTATATTATCTGTGGCAATGCCATGCAGCCAATCAATGAAAATAATACATTCGGCAAGGTGTGACAGCTTCTATACACAATGATACACTATTTTTGGTTACTTTCACTCTTTACTGTGTGTTCTTATCAATAGGTAGTCAGTAGGTACGTGATACCATTGTGGGTGCTACGTGAGCTTACAGAGGTTATGTCAATAACAGAAGTTTTGCATTCTGACGTGGAGAAAGTTGGATAAATTGTTTATTTGTGCAAGGGTGTATAAGATTTAAATTGTCATAGCCAGTCATATTTCTAAAGGCAAGTTTAAAGAAAAATAGCTAGCTTTTTCTTGGAATGTCTTCTCTCTTATCAAAAGGCGTTGACGATAATAGCTGATACATTGTTGTAAGAAAAGGTTCGCTTTTTGTAACATGGGTTTAAAATGTTTTAAAATCAAAACTGTTACTACTATATTGTGCACCTCTGCCCTACCTTTTGGGGATTCCCTTCGTGGTTTAATGCTAGGTAAGTGATCTATTTAAAAAAATACGTTTATTAAGCATCAGCTAATGAATCATATTATAAATAGGAATACAGAATTTTCACACACAAATGGACACATAAATCATCATGTAATATGCAGTGAAAGAAAAAGCTGTAGAAATATACCTAAACTGAAGCCTGTTTAAATAACAAATGCCGATTGTTATAGAAAACTCCCGCGCCGCGACGTAGAGAGCGAGAAACCGTCTCACCCCTGTGCTCACCTCCAGATCATTAAACTGGCGCTATGTTATGACTTATGAGAGCTGATGTGTAACCAAATACAATCAAGTATGTAAGCACGCTACATTAACTTTAATATCTAAACAAACGCGAGACATAAAGATCAACACTTGATGGACTTTTTTGTGGTTGTATAAATGTTTTATTGCAATTTGATCAAATTGGAATTCATTTATTTTTTGTTGTAACCATAGGCCTTTATTTATTGTTTTCTTCTTAATCTTATTGCATAAGATTCTGAAATTAATATTTTCCTGGGAGAGGGCACTGACTCCTGTAACACAGGTCTATCACCTAGCACAGGAGTCAGGGACTTCACATAATGTTGTAACTACTTTCTTGTGTAATAAAGATTTATTATTTATTTATTTCGTGAACATAGGGTACATACATGATGAATGATCTGGATTCAATAAATTAAGATTCTATTTGTCATGATTACTATTGCTTATAGTGACATATGTTGACAAAGCGTCTACTACGCTTTCGTAAAGCAGGCCGTGACCAAACGTGTAACTGAGATTTTTACGTTTTTGATCATCATTTTCTTAAAAAACACAAATTGAATTGTACTGAATATCATTGTTTTTTAAAGTGTTGTTACAAAAAACAACTATTATTTGTATGAATGAGATCAATCGTCAGATCGTGCAGTGTGCTGCGTGTGTCACGAATTAATGATTGTGCTCAACAGGTGTTATTGTGAATAACTCTAGACAGTTAAACACTACATTTTTTTAGACAGAACTCAGGCACTACATTTTTTGGTTTATTATTTTTTCGGGCAATCGATTATTCCTAACATGACCCGAAAACCTAAAACTTGTACTTTTACCCCTCGTAATTTCCCATTTATTGGTGAAGTTGATGTCGTATCCAGACGAATGAAATAAATATATTATAGATGACTTTAGTATAATCGAGCTATAGCGTTTCCATTAAAGTTGCCTGGGTTTCCCAGTCATCAGTCCAGGCCCCAGCTCTGAGACGTAACTATTTGGATCCGTATCAATAAAATAGAAAAAACCTAAACTGGACCATACCCATACCGTAATCAACGTAGATGGTTCCCATTGCTGGGACACAGATTTGCTCTCTGTGTGAGGGAGTGGGCAGCGAGCCTGCTTTATTTTTATTTCATGTTAAATGCTGTGCTCTTATACCAATACAAAAAATACTGCATAATTATCTTCTTCATCTCCGATATCAAGTGACCAGATTACAAATAGTCGGTACTACAGTGGTCTCGATTGCACCGTACGTTTATTTCTATATCACGATGTTATAACACGAAATATGTTAATATCTTGTTAATAGATTACCGCCATAATGTTGGTTGATGACCTTGCATGCAGTAAGGTTGTGACGTCAGTTTGATATTGTTTTGTTATATTTCTTTATTGTTTTTGGTTTAGTTTGTAAACTTATCACTTTTTTTTTCTAGCACCTACGAAAGTGTCTTCGGGGTAACATATTCTTTATAGAAAAAAACCCTGTAAATAAATAAAGATTTAATAAATACTTGTACTGTGTACTTTTTCGAATTAGGGCATTTTGATATGGTAGTATTTGTTGAACAGCAAAAGCGAGTCGAAGTAATTACAACAGTTAATTATTCGACTTTACTGAATCATGCCGACCTCAAACATGTGCACGCAGCATCCTCAGTCATTTATTTTTCAGGCAATGTGTGAGAAAGTCAAAGCTTCTTCTTCTTTCTCAAATCTATCAAAATGTATAATTATGACTTCAGGGATTTCATTTATATTTGCATCGCAAGGTCATACAATAACTAATTATAATTTACACTAAACAAATGAGCGTGGACAATCTAATCGGTTCGGTGTTACCACATTAGTAAGTAATAAAACGTCTTTACACCTGTCATTCATTGCTCAATAGTGCAATGAATACTAATGACAGAATTAACAATGACCTCTGTTACGTACCATAACTATAACAAGAGCTACGGTGAATAAATTATATACCATTTTCAGTGGATTTTTGTGAAAGAAAAGCTTGGAAACCGGATTATTTCACTTACCCTTAAGTTGTCCCATAAATATGGCTTTGGAAAAACTTACATTATCTGTTACCAAAAAGTTAAAAATCACACGATTCAGTTTACTACTTGTCCTAAGAGAAACACGCTTTAAATAAACGTCGTTTATCTTAGAACCAAAAATTCCAAAGAAAGCTAGAAGAAAATTTACGTTTATTTATAAGAAAAAGTGGGTTAATTTTAAAAACAGAAAGGTCCGGTCAGGAAAATTACAAGCAAATGAAATAAAATGCATGAATCGATTAACGTTTTTTTTTCGAACCTCCGTTCGTGGCCACGTTACATAAACTGAAATTACTATTAATAAAGCTAAAAAAATAAATCAACTTCGAAACCTGTCAGTGTGAACAGGTTTTGTTATACGATATTATGTGTTACATAGCGGCTATATACTATGTATCTATGTGTGATCGGGGTCAATGGCCGATGTGCTGCGCTCTGAAATTTCACTTTCAATCGCTTCGTCTGCACCGATGTCGCATCGGTAGTAGGGTTATCGCGCGAAGATAAGCTGGGCTTTTGCATTTTCTTTTAGTATTACGTAGATGGCGGCCATTTTAAAAAATAAAAGAGATCAGTGGTGACTGTGTGGTAACAACCACAAGTTTCGAGTTGTATGGTCGTGGTTTCGAATCCCGGCACTTACATTACTTTGTGTTATAATTATCATCACCACTGCTCTCTGAACAGTTAAAAAAAACACTATCAGGCAATCTGTCACTATGATGTCCTGGAGCCAAATATTACAAGGGATATTTTCCGATTTGGACTTGGCCCGCATATATTATGGATTATGTGGGATTTTGCACAGAGGTGAGTGTCCCAGTAGTGGACACGGTATAGGGTGATTATAATAATGATAGCAGCCTTAGAGCTTTCAGCCAGACATAAACAATATACGAGATAAATATTGGAGCGAAACGCAAACTTATATCTCTAAACATAATCAATCAATCAATTTTGCAATTAAAGCTCCCAGTACTGAGGGAGGTAGATATAAAAGCATAGATCTACCGTTGACAGCCCTGTACAGTTGCGAACTTACGAAGGAATGCCGTTAATTAATTATCCGAATGTTTTGCTATCAGTACTTTCTAAATCTGAGACTTCTAATACTAATGGTTTTAAATACATGTGCAGTGTTTGGCAATGCGTGACTTGATGATCAGTTGACAGCCAAGACAGATCAGTACATACATTGGTAGCTCGTGCGACTGTGTAGACTCAACACTCATGAAAGCACTTTTATCATTCGATAGACTAATAACTTCTTAGACTAATAACCTAGCATTGTAACACAGTCCGTCCATTGTTCCTTTAATCTTCGCTTACTCGCATAGCCATATTTATTCTCTAAACTTTCGACAATATTCATCACATACAGCTGAAGTCTCGAGGGATCTGTTTCCTCCAATTTCCCGCATTTTAACGTTCAATGCAAACTACGAATGGGCTAGCGCGTGACATCTGCAAAACAAACAGAGGGTTTTTTTTTTTTTTTCGTTATTATTGAGTTTAACGTATTTCGCAAGTGTGATAAGTGGCCGATAGCGTTTATTAAATGTTATTCATTTCAATATTAGCGTGGAATCGATTCCAGTTTATTTCTTTCTATCACATTTTATTGCTCTTTAAAATGTAATAAAGTTGGTCAACATTATTTAAGTATAGCTTTGTTACTAAATATGTTTACATTATCGATTGCAGTTCTTGCTATATGTCGCAAAATCATAATTGGTAATCTTTGTTCTACCACAATCGCTTGCGACAAAATTCTTCAGTCTTTTCCAGAGTGACTAATTCGCTAATTATCACCCTTAAACTTTATTTCAATTTATTTGGCGCGGCAAAGCATGCCTTCTGTTCCCATACTTCTCTAGCAGTCATCATCTCAGTAATCAACCCCTTCCAAACCCCTATCATTTTTTACACAGCCCAGTCATCGTCTATTTGGTCTTCCCCTAATCTTATAAGCCATCCACATTCATAATCAATTCTGTGTGTTATCTATTCAAGCTATATCATTGTTCGTTAAAATAACTTCTCTAATATTGTCCTAAAACAATTACCCATATCAATACATCTTTTGAAGCAGAACGTTAAGTTTTCTTAAAGCGAGCGTTATGCAAACATGCGCGCACGCAGGCCGAGGGTCAAGTGCTGCGACGTCACACGTTCGCGTGCATTTCGGTGCATAACACCGAACACGCCGCGATGACCTAGTTCGATCAGCTGCCCAGTGGTTGCGTGTGTACGATGCGTTTTTTAAGCTTTGTTGGACCTTTGATCGTGGCGATATATACTATATCCCTTATGGAGTGAAAAACAGAAAAAGCAAGGGTGTAAAGTTTATCATTGTTTTGGACGTGGAATTGAGAGCGCAATGATAAACGTAATAAAACTGGGAAATATCTATTTATCTTACGCTTTCGCATTTTATTAGCTATTGTTGTTTGTTGACCAAAATTAAATAATTTAACTCGAAGAAAAATTCGAACCATTTCTAACCATAATGCCAATATTATATTCCAATATGACTTACAGTATATTTCCTTCCGCAGGTGCCAAGCATCGGGTTACGGCCATCACGCGCTCCCTACGTGACCGAAGACGTCTCAGTAAAGGTAACCGGAGTTTAACTTGAACTAAACTACATTGTAACACTACATAATAAGTTAAGAAGTGTTAGGAAGTTGGTTTTAAGTTGCTTTGGAATTTGTTACGGTAGGGGCAGATTAAATGAAAATAACAGCCAAACTCGACGATTTTCAACGTTCAGCCTAGGTCGGTCCGTGGATGGGTGACCTGCTATTACATACCGAGATCCCTGGGTGCTTCGAAAAGCAGTTAGGTCTGGGCTATCGCATGTAGATCTTTTAAAATCGACACGGGTTGTCAGAAGCACGAACGTCTGTCAAGAAGTGTTATCCAGTAACTGCCTGCTGCGGTAACTAACTGACTGCGATTACCTGTCTGGTCTTGAGGAGATCATGTGTGATCATGACCGTTGGCTCCATGTAAAATACGGAAAGACTCACCCCCTTGATGAAGGTAAGTAACTAAACAGAGCTGCATCTGGCTAGATTGGAAGCCAACGGTGAGTATTTCGGTTCAGAGTTGATTAATTATCAAGAAGAATTAAAATGAAAAACTATGAAGGTTCTAGAGATTTATTTTCGTTTCTATTAAGGCAGAATCCGGTCTGAATTCAATGGATTTATGTAGCTTTAGATTTAGAAAATCACTTTTGTATTATTTGTAAGTTCCGCCAATTATGTGAGAGATCTATCAATAACGCTGCTTGCAACAGCCTGCGGTAGTAATTAAATAATTTATCGAATCCTTCCTCGTTACACATTGTAAATGGCGGAGAAAACCGTGAAAACATCGAAGTATTAATTATTGTTATTAACTTGAATATACGGAAGAACTTGTATCGGAAACTAAATTTTAAAGCCGACAAAGAAAAATCATAAACGAAAAGTTTGATAGATTGCTGTTAGATTCAATATTAATGCTGATAAAATTCCTCGTTAAACTAATAGTCGCATGCACTACTGCTGAGTATGAGATCGTGGGTTGGATCTTCAGGTTCGAAAAAGTGCTATTATATTTTACTACCAGGAATTTCCCTGTAGCAGCCCAGAATCCGGGAGAGGAGATTTGTTTTTGTACTGATGTTGACAATACGCTAGCCTTCTTCCATGGGACTTGATTTTTTCCACTTTGCCTCTAATGGCCCACTGCTGGACAAACGCCTCCCCCATAACCCTCCACTCTTCTCTCCGTTAACTTAAACTTAACAGACAAAAGTGGGTGAATGCATAATAGGTTTCACTTCTGCCTAACATCTAAAATGTTACAAGTTGATTGATTGCTGTAGAGTTTTTCCATACAACAATTAAAATAATCAGTGCTTATAAAGAATTCAGTAAAGATATTATTCTCTTGAAATAGAAGTAGGTTGCGTACCAGGTCGTGGGTATAGCGACACAATAGAAGTTCGCATTACACCTCACATGCTCGCGGATGATCATAATGTGAACTGCATTGTTGAGACCTGTTCTTTTGCTTATCTGGTACCAGATCCGACTGCCACCACCGATCTATAAGACGGTATTACAAGAAAATGTGCTTGTAATTATACCTATTAACTGTTCTTGAAAGAACCTTGAAGCTGATTAAAAGTAGGATTTAAAATGAAGACAAAAATGATAAATGTATTTTTGAATCTGGCTCTGAATCAAACAGCGATCTAAATGCGTTGAAAAATAGAGTTAAATACCAGGAATATCCAAAATCCGCAAAAGAGAGAGAGAGAACGCGTTTGGTAACAAAACCAATAATTTTGCTAATACAAACAAAGTAACGCCTAAAATCAATACAAAACCTGACTTTACTTTAATATAAACGGCAAATAATAACATATTTCACACAAAAACATTAATCAATTACTTGTCAAATAGCCACCAAACAATAAGGGAACAGTCAAAATTTCAATGAACAAGTCTTTAAGGCCGGTTTCGCAAATGATTTATGACTCCTACATTAAGCTTGAACCGAGTATTTCAAATTCTATAAATATGATTCTGATATTTTAAGTTCCGGATAATTTACGAGGCTTTGGCTTTGATCTGCGTAAAATGCTTGCCATTGTTGAATACGATGGTTTAATGGCAATATCAGATTTTTTGTTGAACGAGATGAATGTCAAAATAATCCTATAATATATATGTCTGCACTGGACCAAACAGTAGTTTATCTAAATTCTTTTTTGCTAGGTTTGGTTTTTGGTTCATTATTACTAACATTTTCCTTATTGCGTTTTATCAGTTTGCCACTTTCTTTCAAGTTTTATAGTACTCTGTCTTGGCGGTCTTACTATTGCGTCTAAAATTCCACTAGAACGCTTCACATAACATTTTCATGTTCTAATCTCTCCATTCACAACATCAAAACTGCTAGCTTAGCTCAACATTCTCGTCGCAAAGCCTCTGTATATTAATTAAGGCTTCATTTCGCTCTCGGAATACCAGAGATAGTCTACCTGGAGATGTATCGGGTTCCCACAGACTGCGCCGGAGTTTTTACGTATTATCGCCACCTCGCATCTGTGGCCGGCGAGTGATTGGAATGGCCGCCAATATCTGTAACACTGAGTGTGGGATAAGTGTTGGGAATGTTGGGAATTAGATAAACTATTTGGATGTAGGTTATAGTTTGTAGTTATGTGTGATATAGATACACAAGTAAGTGGTAACCATATTGTAACCTTTTTGTTCGATTTTGATTCCTAATGTTAATCCACCACTACTCACAGCAAAAAATAGTCTGTTAAAGATAAAGTAGTCAGCTATTAATACTGAAATGTAATGTGACCGTCTCAAGCAGCATCGAAAATGGCTGGAATTTACAAAAAGCAGAACAGCCCGCTCCGTTTGAATTTTCTATTAAAGATCTTTTCATAAAATTTTAAATTGTGGCAAGTAATACCGGCTCTCAAATGCAGTTGAAGTCGCAGTCGCTTATATCTCGACCCGCTCACTATAAAACCGTCCGGGCCGGCGCACGCGCTCCGCGTAATCTCAGCCATCGATCCTTGTTAATTGATCACCCGCACCTGTCCGCTGTCCGGGGTCTGTCCGGACGCTCTGTCCGGTGGCACGCCATCTGGCCGCGTGCCTGTGCTATCTCATCTTCCACCTTTTAATATTAGCCGCGTGTTATCTGTCGCGGCTACTTCTCCTTTTATGATCAACTGGTTTTATATTGAATGAAGTTTTCTTGGTATGTGTTGGTTGTATGTAAAGTATTAATGTTTAACTGATGTTTATTTGTAGTAATCAATGACATCTCATTTTTTTTTTTGGTGTTTTGCAACAGATTCAGCCGCCTTCCTTTAGGAAGACAAAATCTGGAGTACCACAAGGTAGTGTCCTTGGTCTGGTCCTAAACCTACTCTTTACGGTCAACATTCCTGAGGTAGAATTCATTTTGAAATATTTGAATTTAACCATGTTTCATGTTTTAAAAAACGATAGTTTGTCAATACAAAGTCATAATCGCTCATGTACATGAGCGATTATAGTACATACACCATAACGCGGAAGGTTTCATAACGAAAAGTAGAAAAATAACAAAATCAATGAATGGCCAAAGTGGGTCAACCGCGTGTGTACGCTTTAAAATAAAATGCTATAAAAATCAATGAAATATCAATTTGTAATTCCTGCGACAAGGTATTGAGTAAGCGGTTACCTTTACTTGGCAGTCATAGTTGCATGCGGCAAAACATATAAAAGTAAGAAATCCCATTTAGGCCAAACTGCTTGACATAATATCTTTAGTCACATGCTATTTAACTCTAGCATTTAGCGGCGCAAATAAATTACCTACCTTCCTTTGTGGAAACTAATTCTAGGGCCGTTTGGGGTTAAAACCCTGTGGCCGTGCGGTCCAAATTAAACGCTTAGTAGACGTTTCCCGTGAGGGCTGGCTTTTACCTTAGCCAGATGCTAAGTGTTGCCATACGTGGTAACGCTGCCAGTCTCTTCGACACATTGCCAGCTGACAGCGTTGAAGAGGAGTTTTTTGATGCACTTTTATAATTTGTTGCTATTTTAGTTAAGTGAATCGTTTTTAATAGTAATCATTTAACTTTTAGTTATCATCATTATTTTCATTGGCAGCTTTGTCCCACTCATTGTAACTACCTGCCACTAGATGTGTCTCTATTTCCAATAGCAACACTTAGGAAGTGTGCCTTCTGCCACTTCCTGTATACAGCAGCCACTAGGGCGGGCCCAGTGGCGTGTGCGCTTGCAACACAAGCCTTTCTGATTACCCACCGCCGCATACCTACATATGTCCAACGTTTTGTAATTATCTATTGCCGCTGTTAATTGCCCCGTGTGTCACGAAATTTTGTAACATTCGAGGTTTTCTTAGAAAATTTACACGCAAAACTACGGAGATTAGTTCGTAATTTAAAACCAACGATTACTGTCGCAATCATATAGACGCAACAACTAATAAACCAGACATAAAAATAACACCTTGTAAGTTGTATGTTACATTCAAATACAATTTACATACAAATTGCCTTGCAAGTACCAGTCATTGAATCGAAGAACATTCGGAAACAAGCAAAGTAACTTACAATGTACATTACAATCAGGAAATACTCATAAATACAGACAGACTGAAACATAGATATATAGAGTTACCCTTGAATAGAGCGAAATATAATTGCATAATGGCCTACGCAAGTTGAATGCGCCATTAGTAAAGTGGCGAAGTGGCGAAAAAGTTGTGTGAAACAATAGTTGCGCGCGCGCAGGCCGGCCGAGCGAACAATGCGCGAGGAGCGCCGCGGGCAGAGGTGGTGCGCACCGTCTGACCACACTGCGAGGCCGTGGAGATGGCATCGTGAGTAGTGAAGGACTATTCTTTACTTTGAAAGTAATGAGATTACTAAGAAAGAAATTATGAGGTATTTAAAAATGCAAGAAGAGGATCATACGATGATTTTTCTAAAAAAAACTAACTTTCTTGCTCTGATTTCAAAGAAAAGACATGCAAAAATTATTTTTATTTTTAATATTCTTTCGAATTTTATCGCACCACAAATTTCCATCTATTTACATAGTATTACAAAACACTGATCAAAACTACAAAGGGACCCTGAACACCTCAACATTGAATCCTTGTTGAAAATTCTTAGCTAAGTACTCTTTGCCGCATCGACGTTCATTCCTAGCTCAGTTGGTTGCGGGCTAGCTATTAGAGCGTTTGGTAGACAATATGAAAGATGTTAGATTGCGTCCATTGTTCCGACGTCGCCTGCTGGCTGCTGGCGGCAAAACGACCACGCAGCGCTGGCGCAGGACCACACTGAGCTGTGGGTCACTAGAGAACACCATGTATAGTAGTTGTAACATTCCTGCCCATTGTAGTTCGGGAATGTAACTTGGGTACTTGCAAATAGCTATGGCGCTAGAAACATCGTGCTGGCAATCAAAACAATCTAAGACTTTGAAGGTGTTTGGAAAGATTTATTAGTTAACAACAAAAAAGAAATAAATTATGAATATTTAATCCTTGATAAACATGAAATTGTAACCAAAGATACAGCAGTACATATAGAAAATGTTATAGACAAATGAACATTAATTGCCGACAAAATCAGGTTCAATCTGAATGTTCAGGCTAACAACCACTTACAGCTACCCAACTTAACTACCGCATGTAAGGAAATGCCTGCTCAATCCGCCTATACCGATTCCCTCCATTGAAAGTCCATTACATCTTCACTGAATCCACCTGGTGCTTTAAACTGCAGATCATTCATTAGATTAGTTCGAGACTCGCAATCTTAGGAAAAATCTCAGCAACATCTGTCGGTACTAATTCAAACTTCTTAAATTTCCTGTCCACGTTTCCTGGTTTCCTGATTGACAAATAGATATGGAGCTAAGGATATGGAGAATATTATTTTAACTTGATCAGCTCTAAGTTGGAGACCTACCGGTCGCTGAGTTAATTCTCAAATGATTTTTAGGTTTTTTGTTCCATAGCATTTAATAGAATGAAGTTGGATGTGGGAAACCTAATTGTTTTTCACGTTCGTTCAGTGTGATGCCTTTATTTAGCAGTTAAGGGTCTGATATGATGATGAAGATATAGATCTTAATTTTCATAATATCCTGAATTCTAGTAACGATACAAAAAATCTGTAAAATCCTTCCTTGGGAAGATCTAGTCACTAACCTAGGAATTCTTCAAAATGTTGTCAAAGTCGGCAATTCTGTCTTAGTAGCTGTTGAGGAGGAAGGGTATGCGGTAATCTGAGCGTCGCACGCGCAGGGATTGATGTGCGAGCAGGAAGCGACGTGTGCAGATAGCACGGCTCAAGTTACCTGCGGCTGGCGATTTTATAGAAAACGTCCGCGTCGGGTTCCAGTCGCGTGGGTTATTGTTGCAAGATTTTAGATTGGACATATACTGCAGAGAAGGTTAATATTTACAGAAGTTGTATTTTTTTTAAATAAATGAGGCAGATAATCTGCAGATCTCTTGGTCATCTAATTTGAGTTTTCCTAGAATTGGACTACGGGTTTTCACCTTCAAAAGCATCCATCAGTTTCTATAAAGTGGGTGTTTCCATCCTTACTACTTTTTTTAATTTGGATGTGGTAACGTCTTTTCTTAAATGGAAGAATGGGAATCTAGCGCTCTGATAATAACATCGTATTTAAAGGAGCAAGATGGAGATAAAATCTCTAAAAAAGATAATTGCTAATATTACTTGTACACTGGAATGCCCTGTTACATGTTAATTTACTCTTACACTTTCATCAGTCCGGTCCTATTGTCTGTCATCGGCAGCCCTGACATGTCCATTTTATCTTGACCCTTCTGACTTCATACTTACTGGGAACATAACTAACCATCCTTACAGGTCTAACTAATTTGGTTACTTTTATCTTCAACCCTTTTGTGTGGTATTTTTAATCACCACTACTTGCATCGTCATTGATGTCTTAATATTGATTTAGAACCTTAACACTAAACCTTATCGTGGTTGGATCAGGGTTTAATTTATTGTTAGCATCGTATACTGTTTTTTTAATTCTAAGATTATCGCCAAGTCGTTATGGGAATGAGTAATCGATTTTTGGATCTTTTGAATCGAAAAATCAGGGATCATTTTAATTATCGATTACATGTGGATGATTTTTGTTCAGTTTATTGAGTGGAGCTTTCGAAGGGAGAATAATAACACATTTGGTTGGTACATTGGTTTAGATTGTATCTATTAGAGTCGTGCCGTGTGGTGGTTGTGCATGGGTAGGACCACCTCAGCGTTTCTCAGGCCTATGGATGTTTTAAGTGATGAATAAGTACTTATGATGATACTGAAATTAATGAGTAGAAAATGAAATGGAAATTAATTATTTAATTAAAATTAAATAGAACGGATAACGACTTAAATTATAAAAGAGTTTGGAATCTCTAAATAGGAGTCAGAAAATGTTCCTCAGATATTAGAAGTACAGTAGTAAGTATTTCGTAAAACTGTCTGGTTGCTCTAGTGAGCGTGTGGTCTTGGATTCGATTCCCAGGTCCGGTTAATTTTTTTTTTGTTTTTTTGTTCTATCAGAAATTTTCATTAGCAGCCGACAGTTTGGCTTTGTGTCTGAATTACTAGGCCCTTTTTACATGGGACTTCACATAACAGATGAAATGTGGATATACTATAGATACACTTCTACCTAAACCTGTGAAAAATACAGGCATGATAGTACCTATGTTATTTTATAAAAGAAATATCACAGTTTCTTCAAGTTTAAAGAAATAATCTGATATCTTTACCGACGTGTCCACATCGCCACATTAAAGGGCTCATTAAACTCAACTTAAAAACAAAAAGATAAAGATGCTATAAAGATGCCACCGTTAAATTCACCCCTCATCCTGGCTACCATCTTGCTTATTATTCCATGTTTATCGCCTGACATTTCAGCTACCTTACGCATGTACATAATTCCCCGTACTCTCTGTATTACACCGAGAACAGATTAAAAATAAATTTTAATATACTTATACAAACATTCTCACGAAACAAAGCCGTATTAACGTATACAAAAGACGTTTTGTCCGTCCGTCAGCGGCAGCGGTACAAATAATGTGACATTTTAAAATAATTGCTAAAGAGTTTTTCTAAAGATTCCCATTGTTGCGACTACTATGTGGAAGAATGCTCGTTTAATCACACCACGGTGTAATTATTAAAAAATAAGCAAGATTTTCGTTTGGACGGCTTTCGTAATTAGCAATCTTGCTTTACATTGCGTGAGGGTAATGGGTGCCTTCTTTTGTTTTTAGATTGCCCCGAAATTGTCGGGAACTTGCCTTGAGGACTACGTGCGTCTAATTATGTAATATACAAAATTTTGAATTTGTTGGTTTAGTTGTGCGAGCACACCAAAGCTGCTAGTTGAATTTTCTAAATGGTCGTTGGAGCTATAAAACATTGACAGATGGACATTTACTTTATCTTAAATTCCAAAAATAGAAAATATGACACAATATATAGGGTGACTGGTAATTAGTGACCGAAAAAAAAAAACACTTTTATCACAATAACACAACAGCCGCATGAAATTCGCGCGCGCGTACGCCTGTGACCTATCAGCTGTTAGTCGCGTTACGCCGTTGTCTCCTTACTATCATTCACAGTGGGTAGGCAAAGCACCCGCATGGGTTGCAACCCCGAATTTCTTATAGCTGTTGTGTTATTGTGTTCAAAGTGAAATGTATCTTTGGGAAAGTTGTTTGTTATCATGAGTACAATCATGTGTTTGAGTATCGGTCACTCCAGTCACCCTATATTATTCTCTACATCCAACTAAGTAAAAAAAGTTCTTAGAGATCGACACTCAGCTCAGGACATTTCGTGTTGAAAACTTGCATTCAAGTTCGTCAAATTGAAAGCTTGCAACACAGAATGTTGATGTTGTTGGAAACAAAGAATTAAAATCTTCAACTAGCAAATAAAATCAGTAATTGAATTGAGGTAAGCAATTCTTAGTTACCAGTTGTAAAATTGTAAGTGAAAAGAAGGTTGCAAGTTAAAATGAAAAGTGAATGGAAGGGGAATGGTTTCAAACTGGTTTATTATCATAACAGGGACATATTAATACGTCAAAGTGTTGTGTCGCACCCACTCATGAACAGCGCGGCTGTCTTAGACCAAGACATACAGTAGACCAATCAGTTCAAAACGTTTTGCGAAATTTTCAAAATTAAATTTCTTTTCTTGGTTGATAGTATTGTAATACTAACACTAGGAAGCTGCAGGTTTTTTTTTAATCAAAAATGAGATTTATTATTATGGAAGATTCGAAATGGGGAAAATGAGACTGTTTTTGTTTAGCAGGTCCCTTTTTCTTACGGCAGAAGTAATGGTAATTATGATTAACAACCAAACAAATAAAATCGTGTTTCTTGTGATGTTTTTCAAAGCAAAGGCCACAAATAAAATATTATAAGCAGATTTCAACAAACTGTAGACATAATATATCAGTTGCACTTAAAACCAATCCCAAAAACAGGTTTAAACAACTAAGTGTCATAACGTGTATTCATAGAGAAAAGTGAGCAAAAACTCTGCGCTCAAATCCGTCGCGCATTGCGTCAACTTTATCAAACAAGTCAATAAACAATTGAAACTCGTTCTATCAACAACTGTCAATTGTACTTTTTTATTTATTCTATTGATGCAGCTCTACCTCTGATTTTATTTTTATAAAAATGTATGCAAAAGGAATCTGATATAATTTTATGGGAAATACGCCTTTGTAGCCTTTGTAGTAATGCGTAGGTGTTATAATTTTATAATGAAACATAGTTTAAAATATGCGTACCAAACACATACAGTAAATTTCATATTTAAATGATCATCATCGTCCCCAAACATCAAATAAAGTTACACGGACTGATTAAAACTTAAACCGCCCCAAAAGTGTCATTTAATGCTAATATTGGAAAGTCCCAACAATCAATCAATACAATAAAATTCTGCAATACAAACAGAACAATTCCATTCAACATCATCCTAACATCAAAGAGGCGTAATCCATCCTCCTTCCTCACTTCCCAAAACTTATCAACATATAAAACTGACCCTACTGTATCCATTGTACTATGACACCGTCATGTGTACCTGTCCTGTGAAAGTCGGCAGATGCTATTGTTATGTTCTATCATTTTATGAACGGTGGCTGGATTAGCATACAGTCATACTCAGAGTGCCGACTTATTGTTCAAACTTGAAGTTTTTGGTTTATGACGGGACGTGGGACTTTCACTGGCATTGAGTGGGATTATGGATATTTTTGTCTGAGACTGTTTTGCTGCTGTAAGTAAAAGGGGCGAACCAAAGGAAAGGGAATGGGGAATAGTGTTGCTGGCTAGATGTGCATATTTTGTTTAGGGCTTATGGTTCTTTACATTTTTTCAGCAAAAGGCTCTTATTTTGCTTAGGGCACCGTTCCTCCTAAATAAAGTTAAGATTTTAAAATCATTCAAGAGAATTTTATATGTGTATTCAAAGGCGTCAGCAGTAGATGCATAAATATTAAAGAAGCACGACAATAACAAAATATGCCCAGTGTAATGAGGTGAAACCCAGACACAAACATATTGGACTCTTGAAATTAGTTTCAAGAAATTTTACAAGTTTTTAAGTGATTAAGACTATATTGTATCAGAAAACATAAAAAATGTCGTCCAATAATTGAAATTCATATTCCGGAAACAAATAAATCAAAGTCAATATTAAATTGCGCATCACGATTTTTAAAATAGCGTAGGTGTTTACAGACTTATTTGGACATGGAAAATAACATATGAAAACTAATTCATATATATTATCATCTCTAAACACACCAATATACACTTTTACGGCATTAGAAGGATAAACAAAAGAATTTATTCAAATTCACAAGTTCTTTTAAGATTGCAAAATCTATACTAATATTTTAAAGCTGGACAGTTTATGTGTTTGGTTGAACGCGCTCATCTCGGGAAGTACTGGGTCGAATGAAAAAAATCTGTTAGTGTTGGATAGCCCATTTATCGAGCAAGGCTATATAACATCACGCTACGACCAATAGGAGCGGAGCATCAATGAAAAAAATGGGGAAATGAGACGCAGACGAAGTTGCGAGAGTCAGCTAGTAATACATAATGACATACAATTTGATTACAAAATTAAGGACGAAAAGCTCACGTTCGATCCACTTCCCCACATTCTCAGACACGAAAATGTGTGAATTATTTATGACATAAACAAATTAAAAGTTGAATAATTAGTGGCATGAATGATGGAGCAGCTGAATATGAATAACAAATAGGGTCGTAAATTTGCTGTTAATAAATAGGTTACGGTTATTTAAGTCTGTCCAAGCTTGTTGTTTTGCATAGTTTAAACATAAATATTGCTAATGAGATCAAATTCTTGTCGCGCTATATGAATAGGTAAATACACTGATGTTGCACAATGGCGAGTAAGGTTTGCAGGCGACATATTCTTTATTTGATAGAAATCCATTTATTTCTGTTCCCCTTGGAAACACTCATATTTAGCTAAAGTGATTGGGGTAGCTGGAAAATTATCCAGAAAAGTGTACCCTATTTAAGGGGCAGAAGCCTAAAGAGTTTACAAGAGACTCAGTGCCAATTTCACAAATGATATGAATTAAAAATATAAATTAAACAATTAAACGGCGCAGTTTCGCCATTGCTTTGTAAATATGATACTGAAAGAGCAGCAGCTCTTCTTCTCAGCTGGTCGTGTTCAGTTTCAATGGTTATACATAATGGATATACCTATGTATTATACTCATGTATCAACAAAAAAAGTCTTAGCTCTAGAGCCAACCTTAAAATGACAAGATATCCATTGCTACAACGTAAACGAAGTCCCTTACAAAACCAACAGACTTTCGAACACCAAGAATTTTCAACACAAAAATGCACCTATTAAGCAATGTCACTTATTTCTTCAAGAAGCTCTGAGGTGAGAACATGCTAGTTCCCAGGGTGTGTCGCAAGGCTCCAACTAGCAGCGGTGGAATGTGTCGGTCAGCACGACACGGCAAGGGGGGGAAGGGTTATGCACGTAATAATCACAATTATATGCGCCCGCGCCGAACTTTATTGACCGGTGCTAGCGCTGCCGATTGAATTTTTGGTTAAGGGGGAGATAAATGTGGGAATTAGGAACTGTCTTGCTGGAAGAAGTTTCTGAAGGAATGAAATAGGGTCCGTCAGGTAGTTTATTGAAAAGTATTGTACATGTATTTTTTCTTTTTCCACGTGGTTATAAAATTTCGCAGATGTATTGAGTTGAAATGGCACATGACGTCACATGAAGGTAAGTTTTATACCTACTTGTGACGTAGTAAGCCCCCACTTCCCAACTTTAATGAGTTTTAACTAAGTAATTTTTTGATATTTTGATAAAACAAAAAATACGTGTCTAATATTTTTGTATTACCTGTCTGACGGACAAAATAGAATGTCGTTTTCTTTACCCAGTCCGCACCCCTATTGAATCGTGTTTGTTATTTTTTAGTTCGTAACTGTTACATAATTATGTATTTGAGTCAATACTTAACATTAGTAACATTACGTTCACTTACTTCTTGGTTATTTCGTTATCTGTAATTAAAATTATTTGTCACACTTATAATCCTAGTGTAATTCATTAACAATTTGACCCGGCTGATGTTGTTGATGTTACTGAAACGCGTTGTGGATATAGAAAATTAAAAAAGCTAGTATCAAATATTCAGAATGTTGACAACATAACTTACATAAAGTTCGATCCATTCCTTGAACGATTTTTGGGCACCATATAATCCATACTAATATTGTAAATGCGAAAGTAACTGTGTTTGTTTGTTACCTTTTCACGACAAAACGGCTGATCGGATCATCGAATTTAATTTGGCAAGGAGTTAGATTAAAACCTAGGGAAGGACATAGGCTATCTTTTTTTTTCTTACACATCAAAATTTTCACGCGGATGAAGTCGCGGGCAACAGCTAGTATGATATAAAAATATTGAATTGTAGTCTTTCGATTATTACTCAAAATCGATCGGATGAATTTGGCACCCGTCGTAACATCGTAACTGTACAGCATGCCCTTAAACACAGCAGTGTGAGTTCCCACAGGTGATCAAACGCGCCGCTAACATGACCGCGATGTTCCGTGATATTATCACTTACAAATCACTTAGGTGCTATACTCTTGATATAAAACAGGCGCCATATTGTTCAATAAAAATTAGATTATAGACAACGCTTTTCTATTGTTTTTGGTCGAATGTGGGTGGGAGGGGTCGACGATATTGAAAAACTCGTGGGTCAAAATTCTCGCGATAAGTGGCGACGGCCGTTAGAGTGTAACCATAGAAACGATGGATGAATTTAGTGAGTGACTATTAACGGGGAGACTATTGACATGACGCTGATGGTTTATGAAAAAATAATACTTTGTTTTAGTATATGGCATATAACAAGGAAGGCATTCAAGCACGTTTAACTTTGGTGCATTAAGGAATTTAGATAATAAATAATGCAGGCTCAATTTCCGATCACTGATCCAATAATTTCCTAAAAAGCTCATAAAATAGAGTCAAGAAATAGTTAAGTAATTCACATTCAAACCAAATCGGATTGCCTAAGGACCTAGGTTTACATTCAAGCTAACTTACTACTTAATCAGTATTGGCATAACTAGAGCTGTGAATGTACTGGTTGCCTTTAAAAGGTGAGTATTATTAATTAGTATTTCCCTGACATAAGTCCCGTTAATGTACAAAAATTCTCAGGAATAATTCCAAACAAGAAATGAGAGCTTGACGTTTGACGCGTTTTCCTCCTTTCGCTTTAGACTACGGACAGCATGAATCAGCCTCATGACTTTTTCTCATAATTAGAATGTATCTTGAATTAACGTTAATTATGAAAATACAACTGACTTTAGAAATACCACTAACAGAAACGAAATCCTTAGTCCTAATACAAATGTTTGCTTTACCATAGTTTTTAATTTATGAAAAGCTGTAATATCGCTTAACCGAGCTCACAAAATAATAAAGAATAATCACTATAATCAAAATAATATTTAATGGCAGCTTCAAAACAACCGCGCGTGCGATTTATCACCAATTTAAAAAAATACAAATTGTCTCTGTACGATTATGAAAGATCTCGGTCATGAATGAATAAGTTAAGTATTTGTACCTTCATCATTCATATGGCTGTGGATCACCTTGGCCAAATTACAGCCCATACGGCCCGATCTGCTCGCATACCACGAAAATAAACGGGTAATGGCAACATTCTCCATGTAATGGATGGCATTTGGCCAGTTTAATGGCGTTTGATGGTGTTGCCAGCGTGGAGTGGAATTGAATGAGATCTAGCGCAATTTTGTGTTTATGCGTTTGAATGTGTGGTTAACTGTTGTTTTGCATTTTGTTGAGCTTTATTCATGCAATTGATATCGTAATAATAATACCTCCACGCCTTTATTTGGGGCCCAAAATATCTATGCAGACATTACAAAAACCAATATGAAATCGATCTAGGAAATCAACATAACAGTTTTGTTAAAGGTCACTTAATTACAGTGCCAATCAAACATTAGCATCCTCATAATGACCGTGCCAAGATTATAATGTACATATTTTTCTCGATGTTTCTTCTCAGAGTAATCCGATAAAAAAAACCGACTACAATATCTAGTTTCAAAACATCATTTTATTTTTGAAGTGTGGGTAAACATGTTTATAAAACCAATTTAACTTTATTGATTCAACCAAAAACGAAATCGAAACCTACAGATACCATGTGTTTATTCGAATTCCTATGCAAATTATATAATGTGCTTAGTGTCCGAGCTTTCGTCAAAAACCGGTTGTAGTTGATACAACTGTTGTTGTCGGTCGTTGCAAAACAACAGGTGGCTGTGTCGAGATTAGAATGCGTGTGTTTGCGTGTGTGTGTTTGTGCGTCTGCGCAGATGTTGTCAAGATAAATCTTATAAATGTTATTGCTGCGATTAAGATTAATTTGCACTTTAGAGTGGTGTAATGTTTTTTTATGGTATGTAAATTTTTAATAGCTTTCATTTATCTTTGTTTAGCTACCAACCTTGAATTTAGGATTTAGGGTGTAGTTCTTAGCAATGATTTCAATCATTAGACGAGCTCACCCTCACCGAACGTACTTTGATTTGAAAAAAGTGATCACATTGAGAAGGGATGCGTTGCACGTCCCTCATGGTAAGATGCATAGTTTCAGTAACAGTGAGTGAGATGTCACTGTTAACGAAACAGAATCTTACCTACCCAACCGTAATTTGACGCTGTTGGGCGAATATTACTATTTATCAACTAGGGGAAATATTTAGTATCGTTTGGCAGGAGGACGTTGGTGGGAGTAGGTAGAGAAAGTAGTGAGGTGTTAGAATAAGAGTTGTACCGTTATAATTGGGGACTCAACTCCTTCCAGCTTTAACCCCTCAACTCCTGCTTAACGATACGAGATCCAACCGTTATCTTGGTTCCTATAATTTACTCGATCAACATTATTTTCACCTATTAGGAGCTGGAATAACAGCTGCATCCGATTTCAGATAAAGCTCTACGAATTATACACAAAACCATTACAGAAGACTGATGTGACAAGACTGAAAGAGAGAAAACCCTTTTCATTCTCTTATTTCGAGCTTCATTCATGAAGGAGCTCGTGGCTAAATAATAACAGCCACCCGGGTCGTTCTTTAAGGTTATACCGTGCTTGCCGAGGTTGGTCCGTGGATGGGTGACCATAATTACATACCGAGTTTCCTCCGTGCCTCGGAAAAGCACGTTAAGCCGTTGGTCCCGGCCGTCATTTGTAGATCTTTGACAGTCGTTACGAGTAGTCAGAAGCCGAAAGTCTGACATCCAGTCTTACCAAGGGGTATCGTATTACCCATTCACTGGGTTGTGGAGGTCAGATAGGCAGTCGCTTCATGTAAAATACTGGTACTCAGCTGCAGACGGTTAGACTGGAAGCCGACCCCAAGATAGTTTGGGAAAAGGCTAGGCAGATGATGATTCCTTGTTCACAGCTGCAACATACCTATGATGTCATGTAACACACACGTTACACAATTATTATGACCTATCGTCATTCCTCAGTCGCGCGTGTCTTTTCTTAAGTGACACAGAAAGCATAAAACTTCGTTCAAGCTAAGAAAACTTACATCACTGTCGGAAAACATAAAAAACCGATACTTAGTACCTTAAGAGGCGTAAATTGTCTTTGCCTCAGGTTACATCGTATGTACGTAATATGTCATGGCATAAGGTTCATGTCCCACCGCTGGCGAGGAAAGGACTTGCTACAAACAATCTCGCATAAGAACTGTGACCGTTGGTCTAGTGGGCGCAAGCTCTACTATTGAGAATGAGACCCTGGGTTCGATTCCAAGCTCGTGAATATAGATATTGGGTTTTCCAATCAGGTATTTCTCAGTAGCTGACAAGGATTCTGAATTTGTGCCTGGTTGGCGAAGGCAAGAGACTTGCTCGCTGTTACATGGGCTTTAAACAGAACTGTCAAAATATTAGATAAACCTGCGCATGACTCTTTGGAAATTACAAGCGTAATTCTATCTTATGGTGAATCGTTAAAGGATTTTAGATCTCGTGTTAGTAAAAGAGATTAAAAAATAAATAGTTGATCACTGACTGTTACGCACCGCCCGCCGGGTGAGTAGGTACTCTGCCAACTAACAGCGTTTTTTATTGGTAGCTCTTCTCGCTAATCGCCGTTTGTGAGACATGTGCTTATATCCGCTCTCCCTGGACCTGTCAACACACGGTCAACACCGTGTCAGCGTGACGCATTCGTACCAGAATCCGTGACGAGGTATACGCGTCATTTTGTAGGTTAGGGTTGCTAGTGTTGCCACTGATATAAGGAAATGTGGATAAATTCTGTTAACATCTATTACTTAATTTTTGTTTTCCTAGTTATCAAAGTGGAACTTTTGTGTTGCATGTCGCGTGACGCTCGGCCGCGGAGTAGGGAAAGGCGCTCGGCAGAGCGCCTTTCACTTTATTCCTACTCCGCGTTTTATACGTTTTATACCCTTATTGGAATATTATTCCAAAAATTTTTAGTAAAATGTCTATAGTGTGAAAAAAAGTTTCACTTTTACCGTGGTTTCAGAAAACCACACAATCCTTTTTTTATTTACTTACTTGACTACTGACTTATCTCAAAAGATTCTTAAGTCCAGTATTAAAATAAAAACTCTCGTTTGGTATTATTATGTACATTTTTTTTTTTTTAATTGTACGCAGCACATATGGTGAAAAACCAGAAGCATTCTGAATTTTCCAAGTATACCTATCAGTTTCTGTACATAAAACACGAACACATTGTGCTTAAAATGCATGAACTACGAATAGATAACAAGTTTACATTCAATTAAAACTCCAGTTTCAATCGTGCCCATTATTAAACCGGACGGAGGCAACTGTCAATAAAAAGTAAAATTCCGGATGTCGGACAGCCCTGCCTTGGCGAAAGCTATCACATACATAACATAACGCCGCTGACACACCTTGCGGGATGGGCAGCATTCGGGCATATTCTTACGTGAATCAAGCGAGTATCGTGAGAGCTTTCCAAGTAGCTTTATTGAAAACCAATCTTTAATGGCGATTTTGGAAGCTTATATTGTGCTTTAACCTGTGAACTTAAGACTATTATTATTTTATTAATCATCTTAGTTAAACTTCTGTATCATAAATTGTTTTATAATATTAACGATGATTTGGTATAATCTAACGCACCTACGCGTTAAATGTTACGTGAACGACATATAGTACGGGGCTTTTAGGTTTGAACCTTGCATTAAATATAAACAGCGATTTTTTTCTTGAATCGTGTACTTGACCTTAGCTCTCCAAATAATAAAAAAAAATTAAACATTTTCCAAGGCCGGATCAAGGTCAAAAAGACGAAAACGCGTTTTTGTGAATAAAAACGTGGGCAAAATTATTAACAGGACGAATTTAATTATTTTAGGTAAAGAACTGGTGACAGTAATATATTTTTTCAGAATTAAACATTTTCGTCCACGGAAATTTCGATAAAAAAACATTTACGTAATTTTTGGATTGTACTTGAGTCAAAAATATAAACAGCGGTTTTTTTACATAAAATAACTTAAATTAATATATTAAACCTCCGTTAAAAAAATTAAACAAATCTGACTCACGGAAGTTATTAATATCAGTTTTTTTACAATAGCGGTCGGGGCAAAAATGTAACAGGGTTTAATTTTGTTTAACTTTCATCTAAAGGCTATTTCTAACCAATTTACACGAAAATTAAACACTTTAAAGCAAATACTGAAAAAAAATAAAAATAATGTTTACGTAAAATACGTTTGCAAGCTTCATTCTTGAATTTGGTGCAGCGCTTTCATAGGAATTTGATCTTTCCGTAATAGATAAGGTGTAAAATCGCGTATACGTAACAAAACACTATTAAGACTTACAAATGTTTTGATGTGTTCCCGGTTGTCATACTTTCAAGTAAATATCTGGTTCCCTAGCACGAGCGCATGGTGTAAACGTAAAATGTCGATGTTCACGTTACGTTGTTCGTCAGAGTCATCCATATATACGAAATAAATTATGAAATATTGTACGTAATACAAGTATTTTCCATTTTGAAATCGACGTATTTACGATCCGTTTAAATCAGTTTTTAATCAATATAAAACCTGACACTGCTGTGCAAATTGCAAAAAGCGTAAGAAAATTTGAACATCACGGGCCAAATGAAATTATATATATGATATTTTTTTTTTTCATTCATAATGTTAATGACTAGCTTTTGCCCGCGGCTTCGCCCGCGTGAAGTTCGGCAATTGCCCACGTATGCGTTAACCACCCCAAAATTATGTCGAAAATAGTCATTTAAATGTTATAGATAATAGTTGTTGGCCACGGCTTCGCGCGCGCGTAAGTGTAAGTATAGGACACATTTTAATAGTTGTGTAAAAATCTGCGCTTTTCGAAGTAAGACGCCACATAATTCATTCTGGTTAGAAAAATGTATATTACGGCGTTTTTTTTTTTAATTTTTTTTTGTGTTGTTAGGGACCTAAATGGGTTGAACCAGAATTTATTTTATACATGTCTTCCGAGTGACGATGCTGTAGCTCAAATGCCCCGGTCATCCATCCACCTAGCGATATAGGTTATGGTGTAAATGAGCTAACTTACTTAACTTTCAATATTTTAAATTAAAAAATACTCAGATTAAACTAATCTTTTTAACTCCCGGAAAACTACACCGTGTAAATCACCTCATCACGAAGCCGTTAACCAAGCATTCTGTACATGAAACTATGTAACTTTACGCAAAAATTATTGCTGGGAAACGACTTTTTTTTTGGGGGGTGTAAAATCATGTTTTGTGGTAGAACTCAATGTAACGCACTCAAAACATTGTGCTGATGGACGGATTGAATAGTACGGGGGTCGTGGAGGTGTTTAAAGTAAAAATCTTAAATTAAAAACTTGTATTTAAAAAAAATACTTGTCAAAAAGTTGGAACTTTGACCCCTAATATCTCCGTAACTAGAAGGTTCCCAGGTATGGTGTAGAACAAAAAATGATCGCAATGACAGGGAGAACCAGTGCCTTTCGGCTTCGTTAAGAGGTGTTTTACACTCTTTTATACTAATGAATCATCCTACCTCTTCTGTGTAAATGACGTTTGCGGTGTTTCCTTTTGGGGCTAAAATTACTAAGATACTCGCCGAGCTCACTTCGAAGCACGCAACATAAAACTGCACACGTGAGAAGCAGTTATCACTTAAATCAATGCCAGCCATAGCCTAGGGGAGGATATTGAGTAATGCGTATTTTAATTTTTATTATTTGCACCTAGAAAATGAGGTCATCATTTTCGTTATCCACAAAATATAATAAGTCCACAAAAACGACACTTGTGAAAGAAAAACCGAATGTTTTCCTCGCCGTCAATTTGGTCAGCAACCCCAAAAACCACGAAAACGACACCCATGCACGAAAAACAGGAAATTTTCCTCGGGGCCATCTCCGATTTTTTTTTATTGCCAGCGACCCGCTAAAACCACGAAAACGACACCCGTGAAGCCATTGAGTCGCGCAATTGTCCAGCCCTCGAGTGTCGGTCACGCAAGTGTCCATGCGCGCAAATATCTTTTCACGTAAATGGGTTACCGCAAGTGTCCTTCCCACAAATGACCCAGATTCCCTAGAAGTGTGTACTTAAATGAAGTTTTTTTTAGCGTATTTGTCCACACAAACGTGCTAACACAAAAAACAATAACAAAAAAATGCCATCCCTGTTTTCGTCTGAGGGGTGGAATTTTCAAAAAAATAGATACGTGTTTCACGTCAATTCAATCGAGAAACACAAATAGTGAATTTCAAGCTGTGAAAAACTTTGAACCCCAATCTCACCCTCTTAGGGGGTAAATTCTTAAAAACTCTAAAATACGTATTTATTGATTTCTAACCAGAAGCTTGTATATGAAATTTCAGCCTTCTAACTTGAAAAATGACGAATTTCCATACAAACTTTCATCCCCTATTTAAGTCCGTTAGGGGTTGAATTTCAAAGAATCCTTCCTTATTCCTTGTCTACATTATAAAGGAAACCTCTGTGCAAAATTTCAGCTTTCCTGGGTCATAGGTTTGGGCTTGGCGTTGATGAGTCAGTCAATCAGTCAGTCAGGACTTCTATTTTTATTTATATAATATAGATATATATATATATAACTTTGTAAAGCCATTTGTTGACCCTCTAATTGCAAAAGAACAATTTGAATTTCGCAGGCTACCCTTCCACTTCCACCTTAAGTATGTAGTAGCTATCTGCACTGTAATGGTGAAATAAGTAATATAATTACCTCACCTGCATTTAACATGTTGGGAAACTGTGTTGTTATCGTCCTTTATAAAATAACACTATTTCTGTATTTTTAGCCAAAGAAAACGAGGTGGGTGCTACATTTTTTCAACCACCCTGAAAATAATCCACTCTTGAAATAATCATTTAGGTTTCGAGATATGGAACTTTTTTATCAAAACTGCAGCAGTAACTTTGTTCATCATTAACATACTATAAAAGAAAAAGGATTGTGTGGTTTTATGAAACCACGGTAAAAGTGAAACTTTTTTTCATACTTTTGACATTTATCTAAAAAAAATTGGAATAATATTGCATTAAGGGTATAAAACGCGGAGTACATAAAACCGATCGTCACGCGACATGCAACACACAGACGAAAACGTTTGAGACGATGTAATAAAACTTTCACTTTAACAAATTTAGTTTTACTGTTGAGTGTATGTTTACAAATTAATTAGCGTTAAAAATATTTTTGTTATATTGTTTGGTGCTACGGAACTCGGTGTGTGCGAGTATGACTCGCACTTGGCCGGTTTTCTAAATGAAGATTTAACGTTAATGACGATCATGTTTGTAAACAGTAGGTATGTCGCCACTGACCGACTGATGGCTTGCCGTTTTTATTCCTATGCTTTTACAATTACAGAGTAACACAATAAAACCTACTTGCAAAATAAACATCATTTATCAATAAAAACACACCGACTCTTAAAAAAGAACACAGTCATACGCATACAATGAACGCAGCGCTTATCTTGGATACGCACACTAGCACACGCTGTACGCTGCTCGCTGCTTAGCGCTGACGTCACGTTCATCGTAATTTATTTTTTACTTTTACTTTATTAAATAACGCTCTAATCTGTTTAATTTTGGGAGATTAAGGTTTGGATTGATATATATCCCATTATTAAATGAATTTCAGTCCTGTTACATTTTTGCCGTAAGTAGTATTCAAGATTTTTGGATTTTCTTGATTTTCTGTGAAGTCCGGAGCAGAATTTGTTTAATTTTCATAATAATAGTTAGATATGTTGATAACAATCACTTTAGCACTATTTTTGTCCTGTTAATATTTTTGCCTTAAGTACGAAGTCAAATTATATGATTTTTTAAAAAAACTGATTGTTCCGTGGACGAAAAATGTTTAATTTGCTGACCTACTCGTAGCACTCAATCTGTTCTACAATACTCCAAATAAACATACCTGTTTATATTTTTTTCCACCAAGTTACAACATATTAGACGTTTTCTTAAAAAAAACACATACGCGGAGGTGAACTTTTCGCGGGATACAGCATAACATACTCTCCTGTCCATACCCTACACATTCAATGAAAAAAATCGCTGTTTTTAATTAATGCAGAGTTGGCCTAATTTTCGGCGTAAATTCCCCGGACTATAATCATTCTTGAAACTTGTAAAACTGTCCTTATCTAAAAATTTATTCAACTGTCAAATTACAGCAGTAAACATGAGAACTGTGTGTTTATAACTGCGTCTAAACCATTAGCACCAAAAATTGCAGTAAATTGTGGGTGTTGTCCAAAAGACGTATGATCTCCGAAAAAGCGCCTTAATTCTTTTCAATTCCATAACATGACTTGACCTATGACCTACTGCCAGGCCTCTCATTGCCTTTAAATTTTTTGCACTTGCATCTGCACAATCATATGTGGCATCAAGAAAGCTATAAATTAAACAAGTTTACGCAACATACAGTTTCGGGTGCGCCTCAGACATTCGGACATATACGGACATGGGCGGCACTTTGCAGACGCACCCACTATCAACATATGTTGCGTCAATGATGAGTTGACGAGATAAAGTATTATACAATGCAAGAATTCCTGCTTCTTGTTTGGAGAAATTGAGTCTGGGTCATTGAGTAAGAGTATTTGCGCATTGCCATAATAGAGGACCACTTAAGTCACCACTAATTTACGGGTGCACCTAATTGTTTGCAAATCAATCAATTTATATTTGTGTTTGTTACGTATTAGTTACAGCATCAACACTCTTTATTAACTTTGCCTAATGATCCCTCTCTAGAATTAGTTAAAATTGTTAATTCGACTGTTACTGTCACCAAAATTCTAAGAAAATACTAAGATCACATTAGCTGATCATTCTTCAAAAATATAATACTGTAACTTATTTATTTATAATTTTACGTACTTACACCAATTCACTAAGCAGTCCTAATGCCACGAATATTTTCTCAATTTCAATCAATCTTTTAGTAAATCAATCGATATTTTCAAATAAAAACGTAAACCTCAAAAATTAAGGCCCTTAATAGACCCCCAGACACGTGCGACATTCAAATCTCCATCAACGGTTTCTCTGAACGTTCATCATCACACTTACACACAATTTACACAACCCACTTAAATCCGATCCCATTTATTTTTTCCCCTACATTTCACCAGCAGTCCAGCACACGACATAATCTACAAACAATCAACAGTCGTGTGGGAAATCGGTCGGCAAATACTGCATACTGCATACCTTGGGATCATCACCGCTTTGCCCACAAATTATCCCCGGAATGACACGATAATACCTCAGGGTCCACTTTTTAGAGCGGTATTAACTTGTCGCTTCATAAAAAGGCCTTGCAATTATTTTTTCCCCACATCTCGAACAATACACACAGTAAATCTGGCCTCATTTAACTATCATTAGTTGGTTTGCTCTATTTTCTTGTGATAATCACCCTTTAGCATGTCGTCGCAGTGATTTTTAGGCATTTTTGCTCGTATTTTAATGATGTAATTAAGTGAATTTGTTTGTTTGTTTACAAGAATTACAAGATAAGTGCAGGCGTATTTATTCAAATTAAGATGTTGGTTGATTTTGTTTTTATTGTCCTTAATTGCTGGTTTTGAATTCTTTTCAATAGAATTTGTTACTTCAATGGTCAATGTATTATAAAAATTTATGAAACAGTTAAAATAACAGGTAAATGGAGGATCGTTTGCTGGTTTTATTTGCATCACTCAGAATCTAGTCTGAACTACAATTAATTGTTTCATGTTTTAATCAAAAGCGGGCTGTTTGTAGACGTCAATATCAATTATGTACCATTACGAGTCTAAGAGGGCAATTAGTGTATTATAGCGATATAAAACGATCGACGTAAGCTGACGCCTTGTACCTGCTAGTTAGGTAAGTACCTAGTATAAATGCCGTACTCGTCTTAGTACAACGTTATTCTAAGTATAGAGTTATTTAATTGCTGCTTTATGACATTATGACAGAAAGAAATATCATCAGTAAAGTTTAGTAGGTATATGAATTCGTGTAAGAAATGATGTATCGATTTTTAGGAATCACTTCTGTCTTAAGAAGGTATGTTAAAGATGATGGATATATTAAATTTCTAATGCCTAGCAAAGGGGGGAATATTGTAATTATGACTAAAGAACTGTATATGAATACAGCATGCTGTACCGCCCTTCAACATAGAGATCCTAATAAAAATTAAGTAGTAGTAGAATCATAAAGGAACCGATATTCTAAAGATTTAGTAATTACACAAAAAACATAACAACATACTACCAACCCAATACTAAACACAACACAAGCAGTCAGTAATATCCCACGCCATATCTCACGATTAGATCGACACCTGCGCGCGCGCCGCACTTTAGGCAGTAGGCTGCACACGTCGCGACCTTTGCCTCACAATACAGTACAGTTCACATCGTTGTGAAATTAATTGGACCTTTGTCTGAAGGGGTCTTTAAAGATAGCCAATTCGGTTTTCAAGGTCAGTTATTGTTTGAAAAGAAGACTGTGGCATGGTTTGGATTTGCTTTTTAAAATGGCACATCGAGTGTTTCAACAGGGACAGGGGTCTTCAGGTTCATATAAAATGATCGGGTTACAAAAAGTTCTGGTTTAAAAGATTTAGGTGCTTCTTAAAAAGTTCTTCTTCTTAGCGTGTCGTCTGTTGATGACCATTCAAACTGCGTCAGCCGAAAAGGCGATGAGTTTGGCACTTTCAGTAGTGTTCCTGTGATGTACAAATAACAGGACAGGCAGGACAAGATATGAAGTGTCCCATGGTTTGTGGGGCAACACCACAATTACACTCAAGGGTAGAGTCCTCTATGGTTTTCCTTGCTTCGGCCAACCTGTGTCTGGAGTCTCATTTAAAAACTTCCAAGTCAGTGGTCAGAGCAGCTGTGGCCCAGTGGTGGCAGCCCCGACTTACGAGCAGTAAGCCGTGGGTTCGAACCCAGACAGGCGCATTACTTTTTGTAATTTATTTCATCACCGCTGCTCTCAAAAACGGTGAAGGAAAACATCGTGAGGAAACAGGCATGTCTTAGAACTAAAAATTTGAAGATATGTGACATCTACCAGCCAGCACTGGGCTCGCGTGGTAGATTACAGCCCATTCCCTCTCATAGAGAGGAGGCCTGCGATCCAGCAGTGGGAACATTATAGGCTGATGATGATGATGAAGTCAGTGATGGCAACTCGTGTCCAGGTGGGAGATTTCCTGCAAGTTGCACAAATGGGTTGGGTAGGAAAAAAAGTTTATAAACTTATCTCAGATACAAGAACTACACATAAGGTTTTCTGCATAAATATTTAACTCAGATATTATAGCTATATCGCCTACGTTAAAGTTAAACGAACCAATTTCTTGATTTATAGTCTGGAACAGCTCTATCATTGCGCTGATTAACACCCGAGACATTTTTTAAGATATTGCATGAATAAGTTACGCTATTTATTCATTGCTTATAGCTGTTGTAACTAGTTTCCTGCAGTTTATTTATTGGAAGGAATTTAACAGCTGTTAGGTATGTACTCGTACACTACATAAGTTAGACGACATTTTAATTAAGAAAGGTTTTAAAGCCGATAGAAAAAATAGCTTCGTTATTTTTGTTCTCATGACATAAAAATAAAAAATCCTTTTATTCTAAAATTAGAGCTAACTACCCAAACAACATATCATACAAAATTATAAAATGTCCCTCATCTAAGTGTGCCTCTTGGCATGAGCCTTCTCTAACAGCTTCTCCTGGGTCTGTCCTGAGCTACTAGTCCACCTTGGGCCAGCGGTCTTTTTGATGTCCTCCTCCCATCTCAGAAATTGTCTTCCACAACTTTTTTCCCATTTCTTGGGTACCAGTGTCGGTCACTGCCTTGCTTCATTTTCCTTGGTTACAGCGCATTATATGCGCCGGTCATGGTCAATCTCCACTTTTGCTGGTATATTCTTGTGAGGATTTCGGTAACTTTGTTTTTGTTCTACTGTAGCGACCACAAAAAAAAAGCAACATACTACAAAAAGTACTACAGCGCCATCTATGTCACGACGGAGGAACTAACATCAATTTCCTACAAGTCGCAAGCAAAGTTTACATCGACTTAAGTATATATAGAGAAACCCGATAACTAGTATCGGGCAGTAGCCCACCAGACATAACACCTGTCTGGTCGGAAGACCCTCCCTTTTCAATGGAGTATTGAGGAATTTTACACGCTGTTACTTATTCCTCTAAACTACGGTCGGTATTTCTGATTTTGTTCTGACGCACTCCATTGCTCTTTGGCATTTAGCAAGCTTGTCTCTGAGGGATTTGGTAAATGCCCATGTTTCACACCCGTAGGTTGCATGGAAAGATGCACGTGTTGAAGGTTTTTGTTTTCAGTGCCATGCCCAGGTCCTATGATCTCCTTGAGTGACCAGTAGTTCTTTCATCCATTAGCAATCATTACTTTATTTATTTTTCGGTTTGGTCTTTTGGGGAAATACGCTAACCAAAGTCCCTCATTACTAAATAAATATTTATTATGTTTGTAGCGTAAATGCTTATTGTATGTAAGAACTACATTGTGAAGTGAAGCTTCTGATAGAACCTTGGGAGTTTTACGATGTTCTTGTTGATTTTCTCAGGTCGAGGTTGCGATAAACCGCTTGTTTATTTACTTATGTAAATTCTAAGTAACCACATAGTGGTTATCTTGCCAATGTTCAAGTGTCACCATCGTCCATAATACTAACTTAGCTTAGTCCAAGACTAATTTTCAGCGAAAAATAAATATTCTATCCGTGTCCGTGTACGAAATCTAGTAAAAATAATTCCGATTTTTGTGAATTCTTTTTTATATTCTTTTTTTTACTACCTATGTTAACAAAAATGATGTTGGTGGTGAACGGTACTTCTATAAAAATGTAAACATAATTTAAAGTCCACTATTAAAATCAGCTACAGCATTTGAATACAAGCGTACTTCTTATTACAAGTAGTTTGGACATCAGGTAGCATCAACGGAAGTTGCATCAGCATCATCAGTGTGTGCATCTTCACACACAGTAGGTTTAACTTCAGCTGCTTTGTATACAATGTTATCATTAACTGAAGTTGCGCTTTAAGTGAATGAAACCATTGATGGTTATTGTTTTTTGTCTTTTATGTAAATACACACGATTCAATCTTAAATCTGCATTTGCTTACTGTTTTAGCACTAAATAAAAAATCTTCGTTTAGAAACACTAACAATGGGTATTCTTTGTCATGAATAACTAAGTTACATTCCACCTAGTTTTTTTTTTATAAATTGACATATAAACGCCTACTTTTAATCTGTCAAATTTGAAGTGCCGCTTATAATTATATAGGTACATCTATAGCATTGATTGAAGCAGAATGCAACTATAAGTTTGACAAAGATAGCTAGTACCGAGGAGGTCCCTTATTCGAAGATCCGCCAACAAATTCTAGGAATACGATTTGGTGGGTTTTTTCAACTGTTTTCAAGGCAGCCTAGGTCGCCTTAGTTTAAAAATGGATTTGGGAAGGCTTTTAGATTAAAGGTGTAGGTCCCGTATTACAGAACGTCACTCAAAACTCAAGCATTACTTAAACCAATCAAATGGCTTTATTCTTTTAGAAGTGATGCTTGTGTGGCTGTTAAGGACGATCAGTATTCATTTGCGGCTGTAGCATTAATAAATTGTTAAAGAAATCCCAATCGTTTTGTACCTAGTACTTAAATTTTTACCACTATGTGGATCCCTGACACTACCAGAAGAAGTTGTGACAGACCTCGTAGAAGATGGCGGGACGAGCTGGACACAATCAAAGACCAGGTGCCCTACATAAGCCATGGATTGAAAGAATTGGAAGTCATGCGGAGTAGCAGTTCCCCAGCAGTGGGAAAACCACAGGGTAACAGGCAGTATCTTCAATATGTTGTAGATACTTAAACGTGTACGCATAGGGCCTCATCTTACGCAACAAAACGAGTACAGTACAACATATTTACGATGTACTTCCCATTGCTTGCATATCAAGTGTAATCGCTCAGTATTTAACCTTCACAATTCAAACCTCTGTTAGAACAATTAAACTTCGAAGTAAAGACATTACAAAAACGATTGAACTAAACATTAAACTTAAATGTGTCTATTATTGAATTCGATTCTGTTTTATTCGATTTCGAAATGAGACATGTTTTATGACTGCATCGTTGGTCTAGTGAACATAAGCGCGAGGGCTGATCATGACGGTTTGGGTTCGATTCTTAGTTTGGTCATAGTGCTATTGGGGGTTTTCATCAGGAATTTCTCAGTAGCTGGTTGATGGGAATAGGCTCGCCCTCCTATCCTCCACAGGTGACATAAGCATAATTGGCAAAATGTGGGTGTACTTTAGTTAAATCTCTGCTAAACCCTTTGGGGACTACAGTCAAAATGATACAACATCCAAGTAAGACATGATCACGATTTTACGACAGCACTACCCTACTAATATTATAAACGCGAAAGTTTGTAAGTATGGATGGGTGGATGGATAGATGTTTGTTACTCTTTCACGTAAAAACTACTAAATGGATCTGGATGAAATTTGGCACAGAGATAGATAATAGTATGGAATAGCACATAGGATACTTTTTATCCCGGTAGTGTGATCCCGCGGGACAATTACCGAAAAAACGCGGGCGAAGCCGTGGGCAGAAGCTAGTACATTATGACTTTATTTAATTTACCCAAGTATTCGAGTTAAAGTTCACAAACTCCCGTACTAAATCATCGTTGGTGTTAGCATTGCTCAAGCATAGAACCTGCTAACCCACGGCCGCTGGGCGCGGCTAGCTCGCCACTCGGCCATTCGTAATGTATATTATTTACTACTAATTATTTATATTAGGTAGGTTGTGGCTATTTGAGTCAAGTGGTTTTCATTATAGCTGACATTTAGAGTAACGAGCTAGTTATTTTAATGCGTAATCTTTGAACACTAGGTTAGGTAGACCGGTATTCAGTGGTGACTAGATAACCAGTATAAATAGACCTCTAGTTCTGTTAAAACTCCGTACTGTTCTAGGTTAGTTCAAGGGTTGCTACTGATATATAGCCTACTGCAGTATTGGTTAGAAATGACTGTGGTTATACGAAGCTACTTTTTTTCGTATTTCCCCTATAGATTCTTGTTTTTCTCGTTTCTTTCCACGGTACATGGTAGAAAGGGTTGCACGACATTGGTCAAGTCAGATATTCGTCAAATCGGTAATTCGTCAAATTTGATATTGGTCAAAGCTGTAATTCGTCAAATTGTGTTTTGTCCAATTACATAATTTGCCAAATACGCTACTGGTCAAGTCCATGTACAGTCGATGAAAACATGCGTTTTGAATTCACATATTTTATCTGTGGTCAAAGTGACGAGAAACGGACACCCACTTTTAATATAATTTTCAATACTAAAAATCAGCCCAGATATATACCCAGAAATTTTTTATGTATATAATAAAGACCCTTGATGTTATAGGGAGGGACCAAGTCTTTAACACTACACTAGGGCACAACGCTAGAGTACTGGACCAGGCTAAATCTCATTCGAAATCATCAACACCTCACAAATCATGTAAAAGTCAACAAACTTAGCATACTTAATACCTATTCTCTCCATCTATACTGATGCTACTACAACTTTTCAGCCCCGTTTGACCTTCACGCCTGTTCAATTATTAGGTAGACAGGAGGCCAAGTTTATTGACTCCACCACGTGGTGGGTCGGAGGTTATGGCCGAGCATAATGCTAACTATTAGTAGCGAATTGAAGCTGCTTCTCTTTTAGTTACGAGATTGTGATCCATCTTTATTGATACAAAGACTTTTAGCTGTGCAATACAGATAAGATAACTTTTTTTTTTAACAATAAACGGCAGAGGAGTAATAGGTATGTCTAGTAATTCATATACAGTATTTTTGACGAGGTTTATCCAATTTACAGTTACGTCTACTTTATCACCTGTTTTTTCTCAAATCATTATCTCATCATCTGCCTAGCCTTTTCCCAAACTAACTTGGGGTCGGCTTCCAGTCTAACCGGATGCAGCGGAGTACCAGTATTTTACATGAAGCGACTGCATAGCTGACCTCCACAACCCAGTAACTAGGTAATACGATACCCATTGGTATGATTGGCTGTTTTTGGCTTCTGACTACTCGTAACGACTGTCAAAGATCTACAAATGACAGCCGGGACCAACGGCTTTACGTGCTTTCCGAGGCACGGAGGAAACTCGGTATGTTATTATGGTCACCCATCCACGGACCAACCTCGGCAAGCACAGCTTAACCTTAAAGATCGACCCGGGCGGATGTTATTATTTAGCCACGAGCTCCTCCTTTTTTCTCAAATATCTCGCATTTAAAAGCTTGAAAGCTGCTGTAAAGTCTATTATTTTATACACCCTGCTAAAGCCGACTACCTACCTCTTCAACGCCAACCATCATTCACCATCCTATCAAGCCCCAACGCCGACTATTCACATCTACCTCACAACTGTCCCAACGCTAGAGAGGTGGGCGTGTCCGCGCGCAGTCGCAAGGCCGACCGACTCACGCGCACTTGTCCGCGGTTCCCACATCACGCCAGCACTGGCTCGCCCACTGACCTATTACTGACCCCGGTTGGACACAGCCCTATCGATGACACAGTAGACTTATTAGAATTAACATACAGTATGTCAACTAGGAACAATTTAATGGTCGGAATGGTCTAACACAATAAATAATGCAAGGCGTTTACACGAATTCTGAACATGATTCTATGCTACCAAGCAAGTTGCAGTCGTAGCGAGTGGTATCGTATTACCCAGTAACTGGGTAGTAGAATTCAGCTAGACAGTTGCTTTGGATAAAATACTGGTATTCAGCTGCATCTGGCAGCCTGCTGCCAGCTGTCTGGTAGCCGACCGAAATCAGTTGGTATTTCAATGCGGATAAAACCTGGATAAGGCTGGCACCACACTCCTAAAGATTGGCACAAACAGAGATTAAAACCAGCAGTGGGTGAAGTCGGGCTGCGGGTGATGATAATGATAATTTCAACTAAGAACGGTAGTTTATAAAGGAATTTTGGAATTGGTTCACACACACATGTGAATCGTTTACACGAATTCTAAGTATGCATACGACAACACTTGAGTTAGTCGTGGCTGTCGCATCGAGACAGGTGGTTACGATTTATGTGAGTAAAAAACACTTAGCTCATACCTGCGTTTGATTTTACACAAGAGCCTAGTTGATCTACTAGTTATACCTATACTGTGGCCCGGACACAGTCTTATCGTCGGGTAAGTTCGAACGTAATTGGGCGATATTGATGGCTGTAAGGTTGATCGATATGGTTATTTGCAAATGTTTCAAATGTTATGGTGGTTGGGATTGTAAGAGAGTAATGTGGGAATGAAAGTTGTGATTATGGGGTTTCGATTTTATTGAAGGATTGTTGGTTTTCTCAGACATTATGGAAATGATGATAACTTAAAGTTTGAGTTTGAAATGGGCTACATTTACCATCGTCTTGTATATCGAGGCACCTACAATATTTTTGTATTACACCAATTTAAAAACGCTTTTAAAAAACTCAATAAAAAAAGGATATAAAAAAATAAATAACTAAGCAGAATAACCAAGATATTTTAAGTGTATCAACGAGTAATTAAACACTTAAATGCCAGCATACTTTACCTCCTACGCTTTTAAACAGATCAACATGGAAACCGGCATGTTATCTAATAGATCACAGGTCTGTTGATTAGTACACAATGGCTGAATGCTCTTCCTAGTACCCGCTGTTAAATGCTGCTTACTTATAATGTCATGGTCACCTCGGTCAATTTAGAAAAACAAGCCGATCTAAATCGGTGAAAGAGAATTACCGATATTTTACCACGGTTTTTGAAATGTTTAGCTGATAGTCTAAACATTCTTATTTGAATAGTTTTTTTACACATGTTCTTTCATAATTCTATCTTATCAATTATCATATGTACCAAAACAGGATTAGACACCACGGCACAAAAAGAAACAAGTTTTTATTGTTGTAATAATAATAATAAAGCTGTTAATTAAAAAAAAAAATAGAATAAGTGGATTCAAAAAAACACGCATTAGTGCCGACTGCTGAAGAACTCTGGAAAATATTTGATTGCACCAAAAAGTTTGAATTTAAATAATAAAAAACTTAAGAGGTGTCAAGGGACACCCGGATGGAACGAAGTTATTTAATTTAATTAAATAAAAAAAAAATCGTCGCGACACCACACTGTTCAATGCGAAATAGAAATGAAAATATCTGGCTTGCTTTCTATAAGAGAGAGAGAGACAGACAGAGAAACATGCGACGCCGCACAGCTTACAATAGCAAAAAGTGTCGTGACAACTTTTCGTAAGAATTTTTTCGTTTAGCCCCCTTTCACAACGCGCGATAAGGAACTTCGTTCCAAAAATACTGGTTATTTTTCTCGAAAAAATCTTTCGAAAGACTTATTTTTATTTAGAAAAAAGCATTTTGTTCTGTTAAGTATCTATTTTATTTGTGGTATTATGGATTTGTATTTTAATTATAAATAAGGTATCAATGTGCGTAGTAATTTAAAAAGTATGAACGGCAAAACGTATGACATTGGCTTGTCAAAATAATTTCAAATCTTCCATTCTTTTAGCACAGCAGATGATTAATGTGTTCATTGTTTTGTTACAGGTGGGTGGTCCATCATCTAATTACAGTGAGTAATTACAAGTAAAAATAAACTAATGAAGTTTTTAATTACAAAACATAATAGGCTCGTAATTGTTCTGTAAGTTCTGTAACTGTGGAGTAATCAGTCGTGGCATAATACCGTGCCGTCAACAACTGTTATGTTTGTTAGTGCAGTTGTGTTTTATAAGTTAGCTGTAAAAATGTCTGGAATTTAAAACTTTAAATAAAACGGTAAATTTTCGAGAAAGAAAATAATTTGAGTTTTAGAGAAACGTTTTCCTAGGAGATCGTTAAGAGGAAACTTCTTCTATGAAGTTCCATAATATCAGTAACCGACCTTGTAAAATATTCCATATTTCCTAACCAGACTGTGAAAATAAAAGCATAATATTCGACAAAGTGACAATAGAAACTTTTCGGTAGCTTATGTCAATCCTCAAAGTCCATTTTCCAGTTTCGTTAGCAGTGATATAATGTAACTCTTGGTTAGGCCCTTTTTTTTTTTTTTTGCGGATGGGAAATCATCAAATGACTTCTCCCGCTCTGGGCGGAGCGGGAGGGAGTGTCAGACTTGTACTGACTAAAACCCACCCATGTTCCTTCTTAGCCCTTTGTGTTCCAGGGCCGCGGTATCTCTTTCGAACATCCCGCAGCCCTGGCAGGTTGGTTAGGCCCTTAGGTCGCATTCTACCTCATTTAAAACTAAACAGCCGTTTCGTCTTAAAATATACTTAACTTACTCAACAATTTAATAAAAAAAAGGATTGTGTGGTTTTATGAAACCACGGTAAAAGTGAAACTTTTAAAATGAAACTTTTATTACATCGTCTCAGACTTTTTCGTCTGTGTGTTGCATGTCGCGTGACGCTCGGCCGCGGAGTAGGGATACTACTACTACTCCGCGTTTTATACGTTGTATACCCTTAATGGAATATTATTCCAAAAATATTTAGTTAAATGTCTATAGTGTGAAAGAAAGTTTCACTTTTACCGTGGTTTCATAAACATTTAACTAAATTTTTTTGGAATAATATTCCATTAAGAGTATAAAACGCGGAGTAGTACTCCGCGGCTGAGCGTCACGCGACATGCAACACACAGACGAAAAAGTTTGAGACGATGTAATATAAGTTTCACTTTAAAAAATTAAACATATTTTATTTTTCCTAATTTGAATCTGTTCAACCGACATGATTGAACTTTCCAACTTTCCCATATAATGAAGGTCTTGATGAGTTCCAAAAATCTCGTGTGTCCTAGTAATCACCACGGATGTGGGGCAAAGATAAAAAAAAAATGGTAATCACCAGGAATCCCCCGAAGGGTTAGTAGCTACAACCTTCAGCGACCAGCCTGCTCTGGTCGTCACGCGAACTAAATGGGACATTCCTGTGCGGTAGCCGTAGGCGCACGCGCACGACATTATGCTAGTAGATTGATGAAGCTGCTGTTGTTGTCTGCGGCCTTTACAATTTAATTAGAGAAAATAGACTGAAATATCTGAAGCTCTACCTATAAACAAGTCAAAGTTATTACTTGAGTTAAAGTCATTATTTAAGATGCGACTTTTTCTGTAGTTTAGAACTGTCAAAATTTGAATTCCAAGCTTTGCTTTCTTTCACCGTTCGTTTCTCTTTAAAATTATTGTCTATTGCATAAAAGTGTTTGTGTTAGTAATTACTTAAACTCAAGTAATTGTAATTAACTTGAATATAATGATCCAGAAATAGATAGGAATGTGTCCACTGAAACACACATACACAGGTGTTAGATACGAAGGTAGAATTTAATCTCAATAACAAGTGACTAAAGACTAAAAACGTAGAACTAGTAATAGTTGCCTTTGCAAACATACAAACCCTCTCATGACTATACTATCTATACTAATATTATAAAGCTGCAGAGTTGTTTGTTTGGTTAAACGCGCTAATCTTGAAAACTACTGCTTTGAATTAGTGTTAGATAGCCTATCTATCGAGTAGTTGAGGCTATTATATCGTTATAGCAACGATCAATAGGAGCGGAGCATCAATCAAAAATGTTGCAAAAACGGGGAAAATGTGACACAGACGAAGTTGCGTGGGTCAAGTATTTTGATAGTATAAATAATTAAGAAGATACGGTACAAAAGGCCTGTCTGTACTGAACCAGAGGAAGGCATTTAAAAACTCAGACAAATTGCTTTCTTTAAAATTAGGTGCTTTAGTTATAGTCGTGATTGTTCCGACGTCATCATGACTCATGATTGGTTCTTATTAGCTAGGTAGTGCAGATTGTAATTATACCGTATTATGTACCTAGTAAGTTAGGAAGCCATTCCTCTAATATTTAACAATAATTACCGTAATAGATCTGAAACGTTGGTAATTTATTTTGACATTAAATTATACAATCCCAACCGATTGTGTTGAATGTTTTGTTTATCTTAAATTTGAAAAAACTGGATATGAAATCACACTTAAGGCGTTATGCGTCCCATTACAAAGCTAATTTGTTTACTCATTAAAAAATCTTTTAGTCTCTACGATACTGTGCAAATATTTAATCTGACAAGATTCCCTAAGTATTTGTCATGTGAACATATCGAAATCATGTAAGTATGAGTATGATGTAATACAATAAATATTATAACTCGTTTGACCTACAGATTGTGGACAAAGCTAGCAACCTTATCATCGAAGTCTAGACAAAGAACCAAGGCAAAACGTAATGGATAATAAGTACTGTTATTATCATTTTCAATATAATTAGCATAGGCTGATTATAACGTTCCCACTGCTGGGACACAGACTTCCTCGTATGAGAGGGAGTGATCTGTAATCCAACACGCGGGCCCAGTGCGGCAATGTCTCATGCCTTCGAATTTTTGATATGTGGTTTCCTCACGGCACGGTTTAGCGTGCAATGCTCTAAATACGCATTCATATTTTTGTTTTCTTATTTCTTGATCTAAATTCCCAAATATCCGGCTGTTATCGCTCAAGCCTGTTGATTAGTTCTCGTCAGTCCGTCAAGCCGTCCTGACAGGCACACTCCACGATCTAATTCGTTGTTAGATCATTTGTAACGGTTGCGTATGTTTGACATTATGGTAATGAACAGTCATTTGTTGATGACCAGCGGCTGTTGAGTGGGTGCGTGATAATCACTAGTTAGTTTGAATAATTAGTTAATTATAGCTCGTTATGTTTTTGTATCAGGTCAATTTGGTTGGTAATTTGTGAGAGACGATTGGATATTGGCTTTTTTGTTGATGACTTAAAATATTTTGATTATTTTTGACATAGTTGTTTACTTTTTTATGTATATTTAACCATCAGTGTGCCCAGCGAGATATCTCATTAGAAAAAAATGTAGAATTTCTGTAAAACTTTCATCACAATTCACAAGAACAACAACATTTTTTTAATCCTTCCATAGTGCCACAACAGTTTAGGTCGTGCGTGGTCTCTGTGTCGATGAGTTTAAAATTTTCAATGAGTGAATTACTTTGAAGCTGTCATTGCATGACAGAAAATCATGCACATATACATACATACCAATAAATCACTGGTAATTGAAGCGTTAAGTTTGCAAAAACGTCGTTGGCATTAATTGTAAGCTAGCAACATTTTAAGCAGAGTTGCGGTATAAAAACGGCACAACTAACTCCCAAGAAGGTAAACCTAATGACGAAAGTATGAAAGTGCTCACAATACTGCCGGGAAGAACAAAAACCGACACAAAGTGTGCGTGTTTATTTCTGCTTATTCCGGAGACATCGAGGAAAGAAAGTACCAACGTTACCCACAAACGGCTAATAACATTGATGAATACGCTAACTTGACTGCATTCACCGGAACCATAGGGCTAGGCTCACACATTCACTTTTCTAACAGGGAATCTGCCAAACAAGTATATGTCTCCGATTTCACTCAGGCAAGACTTAAATAGATGCTTAAAAAAAACATCCTGTTAATTTACAACGTATTTCGCAGCAGTGAGAGTTGAAATTCCAAGAGCGCTATAGCATTTAGACATTTATTTTTAAGGGCTTGCTTAGTGTTCGTAAAACTATTTAGTTTGTATGTTCGTCACATGTTCCAGGATGTACATGCTTTCTGTTTTCTCTCATCCGTGGTGGACGTGACGAGTCTATTGAATGGTTTTTCTTTAAAGAAATATTCGTTGACTAACTTGATTTTAATTCTGCAAGGGATAAATTATGTTTCTTTCGGACTTGCCTTTAAATGATAATGGTAATTATATACTATTTTAGCGACATGAGACATCATAACGGTCGGTAAAAAGAAAGAAAACTGAATTAAGCAACCATGTACTGAGAATCCCAAATAGCTTTAATGTTTAATGTTTTCGTTGATATTGTGCGATTAGAGTGTCGAACGGAAATATAAGTGTCGCAGTAGATATAGAGATAATTGAACGAAATCCAGTCCAATGCTCCACCTTCTGGATTAAGAAATACTTGTCTTTTCGAGTTCTATGTATAATTAAAAACACAAGCCGAGCTTTACCGGATCATAAATTCATTCATTCATTCACTCACTGAATGATAACGCCTAGGCTAGCAAAACCTAAACCCCTATATAGAAGCGTGACACTAGAGTTCTTTCTAGACCGTCGTCGGTTAGCACTACGGAAGGATTTTTAAAGAATTACCCCCTTACTGGGTTAAAAAGGTGATGAAAGTTCGTCAGTGGGATTTTTTTTCCGATGGGGAAATCCTATTGGGGCACAACTCGTTTTATCATTAATATGCTAATATTTATTCTTATTGAACTTGTTGTTTTCGATATAATCAAAGTTTATACAAACCGTGATGATATTACAAAAAACTCACAATCACAAATCTACGTCCTCGTTCAATCCGTGAGAGACTACAAAGTACAAACAATACTTGAAGGCAAACGATTGTGTAAATCAATTTAAACATAGTGTTTAACAACAAACATGACGAGCACACAGACAAACAGACGGAACCTGTCGGCACTGTGTCACAAGGTCGCAGGGCCGGTATGGTAATCAGTTAGGACACCTTCGGGTTTACTCGTCATTAAGTATTTTGGGAGCGTTGCATGTTAAGACTGTCAAGTGGCATTATTGCATGTTTGAAAGGTCGTTTTCGGGATTTGCAATATTTTTTTTATGCAGCTTGCAGTCATCTTCGTCACAAGTTTTATTTATTGTTTCTTGGTGAAAACGAATGTCGAAAAGGTTGGTGCTTATGTGCAACATAAAATAAAAGACGCTTAAGGAATATTGAAGATCCAATAGTAACCATATCCTGATGATAAGGACAATAGGCAGTTTTCCTTAAAATCTGCGATAAATGTCTCGATTTTGTCTAGATGGGCTTCCGAGATAATTATGTCCAACCCTGAACTTAAGCGTTGAGTCTCAGAGCTCATGGTCGGCTTAAGTACCATGCCCAAATATCTAGGTTTGTCCAATATTTGACCCAAAAGCACAAAACCAGTTTGCACCATCAACTCTTATTAGTCGTCCGGTATTTGGTAAACATTCGGGACCCGAGCCATTAGCACCGGCAACGAGCGGCCCAGCCCTGCGACACACAGACATACTAACATAGTAACTGATAACGGGCCCTTCACACGTCAACATAAGTTATTGAGAGATGGAAATGAGTTTAAATTAAAATATTAAATTACGTGAAAGCTCTACGCTTTAATATAAACATGTTTTTAAAGAAGAACAACCAATTTGTGGCTTTGAAATCAGCCGTTTTGGCATTTTTTATGGTTTCTGTTGAAATGTGGTGGCCGAGCATTTATATGTAGAGAATTGTTTTGTCCTACGTAGTGACTGGGCCCGCGTCGTGCCGCGCGGTGGATTACAGGCCACTCCCTCTCATAGAGAGAGAGGCCTGTGTCACAGCAGTGGGAACATTTTAAGCTGATCATGATGATTATGAACGTAGTGACTGTTCTAATACTCTCATTGATATGATCAGATGCTGACCATTTTGCACACATACCTAGACATATCTGCTCTATTCTTCATCGCTCGTATATGACGAGTAAAGTAAATCATCAAAACTCCCCCCGCAGTTTAATTTCGAGACAGTTTTTGTTTTATAATCTAACTAAATAATATACTGTTCACAAATGAGACAAAACTTTTTGATCACCCTAATTATGCAGATAACTACAATATTCTTTGGAAAGCTTTCACTTTCAACCAAAAAGCGGTACAGCAGTAAAACAACCGGGTTGCGAATGAAAAGCTGAGCGTGTTGAGAGCGTCCCTACGCTCTGATTGGTACAGTGCGAACCAGTCCAGATGCATAGATATGTATGTAAATGTGATACCAAGCAGTGCACAGACAGTAGAATAGATTTGAACAATTGCTTATCGGAATAGGGTTTTGTTCTGATTACTGAGAAGCTTTTCAAAAGATTTGGGACAAATATTTGAATGGCCTAGTTGTCAATGCGTTGTGTTTGATGTGAATCTTCTTAAATTCATTGACAGACAATGTAAAGCCGAAACCAGACGCAAGAGTTTCTTATTTAACTAAGGTGCCCTCAACAACGTCATTCATCACGTAAAAGGGTTCAATAAATGTTTGTAAGGAAGTTCGATAGTTTTACCGATGTAAAATCTCGTCGGACATGCGGCTTGTAAGTTCATGAAAATTGTGAGTTGCGACATCGTCACATTGCGGTATGAAGACATTATCATAACACATAAATAAAGAATGAAGCTAAGTATAAATATCCCATACTCAATTCAACTTGACCACTTCAAAACACCCATAAAACACCGTTCAATAAGAATCATACCATTACAATTAAAAAGCCATACGACTCACTTGATTGCTTCCAAGCGATCACCTCCACAGCATACTGATCGCTAACCGACGTTTAACCAGCCGTTAGTAATAGGAACACGTAACTCCTGATCTCTGAGATAGCACATCGGTACCGCTGGCGCTAACGGTCCGATATTACATTACTTGATCGATACAAAAACTTATCTAATAAAACTGTTACTAGCAGCCTAGTAACAGTTTTATTAGATAAGTTAAAAACTTATCTAATAAAACTGTTACTAGGCTGTTTCTACCGCTAAGTAATTTGAGTTCAACTATGTGAAACTTGAAGGAAATAAAATATTTTTGTGGTTGACAAAAGAAACCAGGTCTAGAGGAACTAGGTAGTCTGACTAATTGAAGTCTCTATTGATAGTGATCTAGTCTAGTCTAGAATATTTTCAGGTTTTCAGGTGTTATTTCTGAGATTGCAACTACAATGTCTGGTGCATTAATAATACCGTTTTCTAAGCAGTTCTATGCACATATTTTGCGTGCCATCCTAACCGACTGAATCTGCTATCCAAAGATTGGTTCACGACTACTAAAACTGTTTTATTTGGGTAACTCTCAATTGAAACAACCAGGTTGGTTTAATTTCGTAGGGCCCCAATATGTAGGTACCTTACACGAAGCTTTTTATTGCAGTTGATCATTTAACTATAGCTGAGCATTTCTGGCACTAATACACAAACCTACTTGCAAATTACTTCTTAAATTAAGTAATTAAACAGGTTAGTTCCTTCCCACCCCTTCGCACAATAAAGATTACCTCCCACGCATTATCCAGTTAACACGGAAACTCGGTTAGTTCTCATTAGGTGATCTAGTTTCGAGTTTCCCATACTAATCACTTGACGCCATACCTCGGTCTTGTACAACGTGTTAAGTTGTAGATATTTATCTTAATCTGGAAGTACATAAGGCGAAACTAACTGGAAAATAGTAAGATGGTGGTGTGACTGCACAGTCAGTTACCTTACAAAAGTATGATCCACCCTAGCTTGTAGTTATTTTGGTAAGATCAGACTTATGTCGGGTGATTGGCTGTTTCTACATTGTTTGTGTTTTTCAATACTACGCATTCTCAAGAGCAAAACATTTTGAAATCTCTACTGCTCTCACTCTCACTCTATCTCTTTTCTCAATTCATCATCTGCCTAGCCTTTTCCCAAACTCTCTTGTGGTCGGCTTCCAGTCTAACCGGATGTAGCTGAGTACCAGTATTTTACATGAAGCGACTGCCTATCTGACCTCCACAAACCAGTAACTGGGTAATACGATACCCTTTGGTAAGACTGGATGACAGACTTTTGGCTTCTGACTACTCTTAACGACTGCCAAAGATCTACAAATGACAGCCGGGACCAACGGCTTAACGTGCTTTCCGAGGCACGGAGGAAACTCGCTATGTAATTATGGTCACCCATCCACGGACCAGCCTCGGCAAGCACGGCTTAACCTTAAAGATCGACCCGTGCGGCTGTTATTATTTAGCGACGAGCTCCTCATCTCTTTTCTCAATTGTAATGTTTCTTCAGAGGGAATGCACTCTGCACACCTATCTAATACTTCTGTATGTTCTTTGAGTGTTGGGCTGCGTTTACGCATGCATGTGAGCAACAGGTGCGCGGCACGCGACCATCGCTACACTGTCTCTTAGTAACTAGATAGACGCTGATGGTGCTGATGTCTTTATTGGGATGCTGTCTAGGAATAGTGGACAAGATGACGTTCAGTTATTCTTTTACATTTTTATTTAAATATTGCCCCCCTACTAGGGATTTCTCCTGTATCGTGGGTGCGTTTACAAACATTTAAACTAACACACACACAAACAGCCAGACCCGGAACAACTATCCATACAAATATTTTTTTTCGTGCGGGGATCAAATTCGCGACACGCAGCGCAGCAGTCGATCGCTCAACCACTGCGCCAACCGTGCCGTCAAAATTTGAGCTTTTGCACTCTTCCTGACTGATTGGCCCGAGAACGCAAGACGCAAAAAATTGCAAACGTTTAGAGAGAACATTTTCCAATGGATAAAATATTTTAATTTAAATTTAACGATCATACCGTGATTAGAAGATAGTCCAGAGAATTGCATTTGATACTTGCTTCTTGAGAAAACATCCAACAACAAATTATGACCCAGCCCCTCACAAAGACAAAAGGCTTGTCTCCTAGCAGTGGGAACGGCACAGGTAGGTTGTGCTTATTCATTTGGAACCCTATAAGTTTTAGAAGTTAACACTACGTTTAATAATTCACCATCATTTCGTAGACTGTAATTATAACAGCTTAGAAGTAATAAGGTAATTACCAGCGGCATCACTTACCTACTAAGCACCAACTATTAGAACGAACAACCCAATATTTCAGAAACGAGCCAAGCTCAGTCCATCAACCTTTTGTTTTACGAGTACTGATTACGTTGAGTAGTGGCGTCGTGGCCGCTGGCAATGAATGGGCCAGTGATGGCCACTGCACACTGCGCGAGTCGATGAACCGGTGCGCACGCGACGCGCAGTCTGGCCGGCGACAATACCGGCTTTTGTGCCACTGCTAATTTTAATTAGAGAATTTTCTTTAATGTTATCTTGGTGCAAATTTAAGGCGAATACGTTTATTTCTGGAAATACAATTCATCAGTAAACTTGTTGTTGTGGGTAATTTCCATGATAACAATCATGATAAAAAACGAATCCAACTTTCCTCTCGCAGGTCTGCTGGAAGAAATATCTTATGAAATAAGCAGTACCTTTGTGCTCTTGTATCTTAATTTATTGTCCTGTTAAGTATTTTGTGTGTACATAAATAAATAAAATTAGACGAATTTCATCGTTTGGTTTTGTAAAAAAATTGTCTGATTTTGATTCCAGTAATTTTCTAATGACAGGCTCGAAAAATAATTAGGTAACAGCACGATCATTAACTTCACTTTGATTTAGTTAAATTCGTGAAAATTGATCATCACCACCACCAACGAAAAATGATTGAATTGAAAGTAATTTAGGGGGGTGAGTAACAGGGTGTTTTGTAGGCCTAAGAAAGTGTCTTCATTCATGACTGCTTTTGCTCTATTTTCGGCACCTTGCTTTGAAAAGATAAGGAGCAACAATAGAAGAAGATTTTTATACTTAAATTATGAATTTATTAAAGACTAGCTGTACCCAGCATGCGTTGCAATGCACTTTTTACTACCCACCTACCCTATCCGACCTACCTACCCTATCCTACCTACCCTACCCGACGCTACCTACCTACCTACTCTACCCTACCCTACCTACCTACTCTACCCTACCCTACCCTACCCTTACTACCTACCTACCCTACCTACCTACCCTACCCTACCTACCTACCCTACCCTACCCTACCTACCTACCCTACCTACCTACCCTACCCTACCTACCTACCCTACCCTACCTACCTACCTACCCTACCCTACCTACCTACCCTACCTACCTACCTACCCTACCTACCTACCCTACCCTACCTACCTACCCTACCCTACCTACCTACCCTACCCTACCTACCTACCCTACCCTACCTACCTACCCTATCCTACCTACCTACCCTACCCTACCCTACCGTATCCTATGTCCTTCTCCTGGCTCTAAACTACCTCCCTGCCAATTTTCAGCTAAATCGGTTCAGCCGTTCTTGAGTTATAAGTGAAGTAACTAACACGACTTTCTTTTATATATATAGACTAGCTGTACCCGGCATGCGTTGCAATGCACTTTTTCCTACCTACCGATCCTATTCTACCTACCTACCCTACCCTACCTACCAACCCTACCCTACCTACCAACCCTACCCTACCTACCTACCTACCCTACCCTACCTACCCTACCTACCTACCCTACCTACCTACCTACCCTACCTACCTACCTACCCTACCCTACCTACCCTACCTACCCTACCTACCCTACCTACCCTACCTACCCTACCTACCCTACCTACCCTACCTACCCTACCTACCCTACCTACCCTACCTACCCTACCTACCCTACCTACCCTACCTACCCTACCTACCCTACCTACCCTACCTACCCTACCTACCCTACCTACCCTACCTACCCTACCTACCCTACCTACCCTACCTACCCTACCTACCCTACCTACCCTACCTACCCTACCTACCCTACCTACCCTACCTACCCTACCTACCCTACCTACCCTACCTACCCTACCTACCCTACCTACCCTACCTACCCTACCTACCCTACCTACCCTACCTACCCTACCTACCCTACCTACCCTACCTACCCTACCTACCCTACCTACCCTACCTACCCTACCTACCCTACCTACCCTACCTACCCTACCTACCCTACCTACCCTACCTACCCTACCTACCCTACCTACCCTACCTACCCTACCTACCCTACCTACCCTACCTACCCTACCTACCCTACCTACCCTACCTACCCTACCTACCCTACCTACCCTACCTACCCTACCTACCCTACCTACCCTACCTACCCTACCTACCCTACCTACCCTACCTACCCTACCTACCCTACCTACCCTACCTACCTACCCTACCTACCCTACCTACCTACCCTACCTACCCTACCTACCCTACCTACCCTACCTACCCTACCTACCCTACCCTACCTACCCTACCCTACTCACCTACCTACCTACCTACCTACCCTACCGTATCCTATGTCCTTCTCCTGGCTCTAAACTACCTCCCTGCCAATTTTCAGCTAAATCGGTTCAGCCGTTCTTGAGTTATAAGTGAAGTAACTAACACGACTTTCTTTTATATATATAGATTACCCTAGCCTCCTAGAACGTACGCTAAGCCAACGACCTGTCGTCTTGTGCGACACTAACCTGCGCACGGGAGCGACGCTATCTTCATCTGCGCAGTACCATCGGAGATGCGACGATGTTCCCGCGTTGTAGGCGCATGCGCATCCAGACAAACAGTGACAGAAGGCTCACTTCCGTGGGGAGGGAACTGGGACTCATTAGCATAATTATACAAGTAGAACAGTTATAAGACTCTCGTGTTCTTTAGGCTCTTGGCTTACTGGAAAACCTGCAATGTGTAGAGAAGTTGCCGAAAAGAAGAAAAATAATATTTTGGCAACAACACTTTTCCCGTAGATTATTGAGGAAGTTTTAAAGACCCACAAATGTAATAGTCTTCTACTATGTTTTAATTTCCGCGTCTGTACAGCGCGATCAATTCGAAATGAGCCAAGATATCAAAGTACCGATATCAGTATGCAACCAAATAATCCTTGCCACTTTGTACTGTTCAAACTAAGAATATTGCTGCTAGGAAAATTCCCCAGCCACCTCTCAGTATCTTAGTCACGCATATTTCTCGAATGGTACTTCTCCAGCCTCTTATTTGCAGACGCAGCGCACGGAAGCGCGCACCTCGGCGAATAATTTTCCACGTCCGTGCTCTTGCGCATAACTGTTAACGTTATAATGATCCCCTCCGGCCCGCGGGGGTGGGCGGGGCCTGCTCATTGCTATTAATGCCCAGCTTTATAGATAATGGATAATTGTGGCCTACGCACCGAGATCGCACTGATCTTGAAACTGATCATCGAGATTAAACTGATAATCTTATTGAGTACAAAGATAGAATAGTTTAAGTTTATTTAAAACAAATGGTTCATTTCATCCATACTAATATTATAAATGCAGAAGTTAGTAAAGACAAGGACAGGTACAGGCAAAATTAGCAAAGACAAGGCAAGTAGCCTTAACGACTAAATGAATTGTGGTTGAATTTAGCACACAGGTAGGCCTCCATCTGGGAAGCAGTCATGCTAGCGAAGGAGGTGGCGGAACGTGAGAGGGATAGAGCCTCACGTCCCAGCCGCCGCGGGAGACGCCCCGGGAGGGCATCCGGGGGCCACTCAGTGACCCCTGGCCACTATAGGCGCGGGCCTGTGGACTGTGAGTAATGGCTCACCGTTCGTCCGTCTTATGACGATAGGCCGTGTCGACGGCGCGTTCGTGTTCCACGCGTGCCTCATGTAGATGTCAGCAAATCGAAAGGGTTCTGAGAGGGCCGATGCCTGCCAGGGCTGCACGACTGTTCGAAAGAGAAACCGTTGTCCTGGAACACAAAGGATTAGAGGTAACATGGATGGGTTTTAGTCAGTACAAGTTTGATACTCCCTTCCGCTCCGCCCAGAGCGGGGGAGCTTTTTTTTACGGATTGGAAATCAAATTTGATTTCCAATCCGTAAAAAAAGGTATATATGAAAAGTGCTAAACTTGATGTTTCTATTTTGTTTTACAAATTGCAATTTCTTCGGTCTGGATCCATTTTCTCTAGTCTAGAATTATACTGAAATCTTTTAAAACCAATAAGACAATCATTGCAGTGCAGTCTCGGGTCAAACGTCTGTAACAGATTACGTTCCGGTTCAATTGCGGCGATGATCCGAAAGAAAAATACTTGCTTGTGTAAATGCGCCTGCGACTGGTCACTGTCTCACTGATGCAACGTCTAGTTGCAATAGTTAGGTATCTAGGCAATAGCTAAGATTAACACATAAAGTGTGAGTATATGGATCTGGTTTGTTGATCAGAAATTGCGTCATCTAATGGCACAAGTGTTGCAAATTGTTGTGTCTTTTGAACCTCCACGCCACGAGTAAAATGTAAAATGAGTAAACGAAATGGGATGCTGTAATTTCGGTGTAGCTTTAATCCTGCCGTTTGCACTGAAGAAGGTCACCGCAAAGGACTCCTTTGGTCTAAAAATCGAAAGAAAACAGATTGCAATTTAATAAACAGACGGTGGACTCCGAATATTCCTGCTATTAACTTGGCTAATCCTTTCGCCAATTTTGAGCTATTATTCCTGTACAATCGTATTGACTTTCCAAAAAAAGGCTTTCTTTCTTCTTAGTCGTTCACTCTTGACAGAGTGGTCGTGGTACTTGTGGTCATGGGGGCCGCCCACAACTGCTGTCGCGATCCTTTTCCACCGGTCTCATTAATTGTCCGCATGGCGAGCACATTCTGCCACAGTGATCTTGGTGACAGATGAGGTGGAGTCTGTTCATCGGGTTGGTGATCTACCACGTGGTTTCATACCTTGGACTCTACCCGGAATCACAAAAGGTTCCATGGATTTTTTGTTGCGGGTTATATGTCCAAAGAATCTGGCTAATAATCTGGAATAAGGCTTTCTTTACACCATGGTAATTGAAAAAAAAACTAACTAAAAATGACGTAACATGACATAAATCAGCTGTAATGATCGGTTACGTGCGTGTCATCTTCGACAGTTCCGTCACTTGTACGTCGGTTCATCATCATCATCATCATCAGCCTATATTGTTCCCACTGCTGGGACGCAGGCCTCCTCTCTATGAGAGGGAACGTCGTGTACGTCGGTTGTTAATAAACAATTACTTCATTGTTATTAATTGGTATCGTTACTAATAATCTCATCATTTTCCCGTGGTTGCGCTTGCGTGTGGCTCCCACGCTTTTCCCTTGTAGTGTAAGCAGGTTTGACACCACTTGAGAGCACATAGGTACTGAATGAATTTAAAACAAATGTGTCTTAGCATGAGCTAAATCCAAACTAGTATTTTTGTAGAGGGTAACTGTTCGTTGTATACAAGGTGTTGTTTTGCAACCTCGTCAAAATTCAGGAGGTTGTCAGAAAAGTCATAATAATCAATATAAATAACGGTTCCTAGTTAATTATTACTAAACGCTGTTTTTTTTGGTTGTTTATGTTTGTCAGTATTTCAGAATAACCCCCTTAACATGGTTTAGGGAATAAGAAATTATTGAAAAAACGTTTGAGATTGTTTGTATGTGTCGAAGAGCGGTTATAGGGCGAGAATCAGACGGGCCGCGTATAAAACACGGGTGGTTCACACTTACCGATTTACGTAAATAAGAAAAAAAATAAAAATTACCTACCCATTTTATTAGTGATTCGGGACGAGAATCATTAGCATAGTAACCTCCTTGAATTTGACGAGGATGCAAAACAACACCTTGTATTTTTAAGGGTAATCTCTGGAAGTACTCATCTGATGACGAACAAAAATTCTTTTACCAATAGAGAGCAAAGCTATTGTTAGTATTAGAGGAAATCTCATTTACTCGAATAACGTCGTTGTGGGCAGAAGCTACTGATAATATAAAGCTCGTATTCTTCAAACCCATTTTACTAAGGATTTAAGATTAAGATTCCTAGTTCGAATAGCGAACAGCAGGGTGCGCTTTATATTTAGTGTGTTTGTCTTGGTCGCTAGATTTTCGCACTCAACAAATATTTGTTGGACCTACAAAGTGTAGTTCCGGGTCTGTGTATTTGTACTAGTGAGATTTGTGTACCTACGAGTGAAAATTCTAGTGTAGGACAACTTTTCAAGTAACTTTATACATCAGTGCTTGCGTCAAATCCGGTAGTTCTGATGTTTTACAGAGTTGTTTATGATGTTGGCCCAATGAATAATCCAAGTTTGTGACCTCGAGAGCCGAACGCAACTTTGTCAAAAATAGACAATACCGCGAAAATTTTGGTTAAGAGCTCCCAAATCACACACATTCAATAATATCGGCAGTCAGGAATCTTATGGTAATACGGGAAATAAAATATTGCAAAAAATTGCAAAGTTGCGAAAATAAATTTAACTTTGAAACTATTGATTGAGAAGGTAATATCAAAAACTAGTCTTTTAGGGTTATAATCGCCAAAATCTGAAAATAAAACCAAAATTTCGCGGTTCTTTCGATTTTTTACAAAGTTACGTTCGTCGCTCGAGGATAAACTTGGATTATTTAATGGGCCAACATCATAAACAAGTCTGCAAAAAATTTTACTGGACTAAATAATTATGTAATTGAAGTTTTTATCTCACACGTATGAACACTGTCATCTTGTGTGAGAAGGTAAATTAGAAAGAGTTTGTTATATTATCGATAAGTATGTAGAACATTTTCATGATTATAAAAAGTTTAATATTTCCTGCAAGATAACAACTGTTTTAGGAGTTTTCTGGTTGATTCTTGAAGAAATACTTTCACTTGTTTATAATAGAAAATAACGTTTTCATTTTGACTGCAAAACATTTAATTCTGCTCCCAAGTATAATAAAGAGATCGGTTTTATACTGTCTACTATGTAGCTCTGTATGTAGATAATTCTTAGATTGTATGTATCTTTATGTAAAACATTGTAATCCACAGGCCTGAATAATAATATTATAGCTAGATCTTTTGTTATTTCAAACCATTAAAATAATTAAACGACAAAATTATTCAAAACTACATACAAATCTACAATTTCGGACTACCTACTACTTACAAACTTTCATTTAGACTACTATCGCGTTTCTAAAACATTTAGTTTTATTTGCAGTCCATAATAACTATCGTTTAATGTTGATCTTACAAAAAATAATGCTTTTACAAAAAGATAATAACAAATAATTAGACATGGATCTCACCTAACAGACTATAGGAATGAAATAGACTTTATTATGTCCAATAATAGAGAAGTTTTCAAAGATGTGTCGGTCAAATTAATTTAAATTTTAACACACACCATAGAATGATACTGGCTACAACAGAACAAGCACACCTCAAGAAAACAAGCGAATTTCGTAATAAAAATTCAGTTGTTCAATATATTTGATGAAACAAAATTACTGCTTAACAATCTCCAAACACCACAGCAAAGAATATCTACCAATACAAGAAAAAGAAACAAATACAACAAATTACTACACCAATTAAAAACCGTAACTAGAAAAACAAAACAAACAGTAGGAAAGAGCCTCACTTAAAAGTGAGAAAACTACTACATAAGCGTAAGGAACTACTACAGGAAAAGAAAACTAAATACAAAAACAGTCAAAATAACAGAAATAAGCAAAATGATTAGCGAACAACTACGCAGAGAAAGAAAAACAAAACGGTCTGATACAATGAGGAATTATATAGAAAAAACAGGAGGAATAAAAAAAGCACTAAAAGAACTCAATTGCAAAAAGGATTGGATACCAACTATGAAAAAGAAAAACGGTAAAAGTACAGGAAAGAGATCAAAGATAATAAAAGCTGCTACAGAATTTTACCAAAATCTATACCAAAGTCAAAAGATGGAACGAGCTGTAAAAGAATATGATGCATCAATCGATGAAGAAGAAATACCTGAAATATTAAAAGAAGAAAGTATAAATGCAAGTAGTACACAAAATAACGATAAAGCTCCCGGATCAGATCTCGTTACAAATGAACTACTGAAAACAACATTACCAGTGATTATTTCGAAGCTTACAGATACATTTAACGAAATTATCGCAACGGAAAAGATTCCTGTGTATTGGACTAAAATACCATTATGCTACTACACAAAAAAGGCGACAAAGGAAATATAGCAAAATTACAGGCCAATTAGCTTAATTTCTAATGTATATAAGATATTTTCAAAAATTATACTATATAGATTTGCCAACATTCTAGAAGAAATCAGCCCAAGAAACAAGCTGGATGCCGTCGAAATTTCCAACCATAGATCATATCCACGCCCTTAGACGAATATTATAAAAATACCTATAAAAATATAACAACACATACAACCTAGGGTAAATAGGAATAGAGGACTAAATATAAACGGCGAAAACCTGGCTCAGGTTACTAAAACAAATTGGAAAACATAATTATACCATCAGCATTTCGTTTTATTTAAACAATTATGATGACCAGGGCTTCGTTCCCTTACTTTTCCCACTTACCCTAGCCTCCATCATCTTCACACGGCATGCCTAATAATGTCATTTTACAAAACTCGTCGTAGACTGCAGAATAAAATATTGTAACCATTGTAATATCATAGACAATCTGCACCAAGTCAAGCGCCAACAGTAGTGTCGCTGCAGAGGAGGCAGTTAACAGTATCGTCTAAATCATCTAACAAAACATAACTTCAAGATTTAACTTGCGTTTAATCATGTTATGAACCATAATGCTGATTATCATGTACATTGGCAATTACATGGAGCTACGAATTACTGGTTAGTTATCAGTAACTGCAGTTACCGAGACAACCAATTAACGCACTGCAACAGTTAGAGTATAGTTAAATTCGAAACGTTATTAACTTATTACAGTTAACCGTTTACACGTACTTATTGGGCAGTTTAACTATGGTTTAACTGCGGCAGTGGCCGTGGATAATGTTAAAATGGTGGTTAGTTACGTGGTTAATATTCAAACGTTAAATTATGCATACCTTTACAAGTATATTCGAAATCTCTTAGCTGCCTGCACAACATAGGCCTGCTATTTCATAGCATAACGTAGCATCTTCGCAGCCTGTAACATTCCCACTGGTGGTTAGGCTTGCTCTCTGTGGATGTAGTAGGCCGTTGTCCACCACGCAGCGCAGGCCCAGTGTGGGTCGGTGGATGTCGTATGTCTTCGACTTTAGGTTCTAGTAGTGTTGGTTACCTCTATAAAACCTTTTTAGTATAGTATAAGTACTAAATTCAAATCCCAAATAGTTCATGAAATTCTAGTTTCCCCAGATTTTTTAAACATTACATTCGTCAGATGCAACCTCACTTGCTTTAAACCTTCGCGTAAATTCTGTGCCATTTTCTGCCAGTTTTCGGAACACAATACCTCCACACTCTCCGGCAGCTGTAGATAATTATTTAACAGTACATTACTGATAGAAAACCTTCAACAAGAATGTAACATTCGTTCTAAAAACTGTTAGCACAAGGACGCTCCGACTGATTCAACGCAGCTCGATAAATAACTAGCGGACGCGCCGATACTGGATCATTAATCGTTATTTATAGCATTCCTTCTGCCAGCCCTCTCGTAAATCATACGCGATAATTGTCCACCGATCTACGATTATGGAACGGTGAAGATAATGTGGTGAACAGATGTGTCAGAAGGTCAAAAGGGCCATTGATGCCCAATCAAGGAAATTACTTTCCATGTATGTATAAAAAAAAAACAATCGAATAATTATTCGACAAATCGAAACGCAAATATGCTAGATCATGTTTTTGGCGCAGTACAGTGCTAACAAGTTTATGAAAAGACCACCTCGTTAAAAGAGGGTAATTTATTAAAAACAGCGATCGTTATTACAAGACCAATAAGTTTTAAGACGACCATTGAAATATCTCTCATATCAAAAGAGTTAGACCGAGAGCGTTCCAGCTAGTTAATAGGGTCTATATTCACCATTAGCCATTTCCGGACTGACTTGTTCACTTATAAGGTGACGAATTCCATTTGCATAGGTAAACACCATAATTACTTACTCCTCATAATGTTTAACTGCCTGTAAATGTGACCAAACCATAGTGCGAAAAACTAGAAGATCTGCTTACCAAGCCTGTTTGTAAATTATCAAGGATGACAGAAATAGGCATGAATCTAACCACACTGATTACATGCAACTAGTCTATGTCAGTATATCATTTACTGTGTACTACCTACCAATCGTGTATTAAACGGGTGTTTCTTAAATCGATATCAGACGCTTCATTTTACAAGCCTTTAATTCAGCATATTTCAACAGAAGTGGAAAAATGTAATCAAAAGTGAACAAAAATTAATCAGTGATCCGATCCAACGATGTTAGAATTCGGCATTCGGCGTCTTTCACTTGCCTACCGTATGAACGAAAATTATATCAAAAAAGAAGACGAACATTTATTCGTACCTTCGTTCTCGTGGGAACATGTCATAAAACAAAAATCAACAATCACTCCAGTGAAGCGTCTGATATTAGCTGAAGCGGTCTGTGGATAAATAATTTTCCACAAGCAACTAGGCTAGTTATTACATGAGAAACGTGTAAGTATCGCGGGGATCTCACGAAGAATTCCTGAGATTCTAGGAAGAGATGCGCCGGAGTCGCGTGTGAAGCGCAGTGCGGTAGTAGGGCTTGTACAGCGGAATAGTGCAAGTTAAAGTCTGTTATATAAAGGAAAATATTAATGGTATTTGCTGAAAACCACCTGTGAGTAGATCAGATAAGCAATCGCTCCACACAAAATGCTCTAGTTCAATTGCATGGAGTTTCTTGCCCATTCTTCTCCATAGAGATCTACGCTTTGTAATGGGCAACTACAGTACTTTCACAAGTTATTATGCTTTGTGACTGGGACTGTAGCTTCGCGTTTTATTTCTTTTTTGACTTTCAAAAGTGCCTGTTAAGGTCTAATTGAAATAAATGCTGGAGTTTGAGTTTTTTTTGCATCCGGTTACACTGGAAGCCGAGCCAGGCTGTAGGTGAGATCCGCCTAAGGCAGATGATGATGGTTACTGAGGACAATGCAAGAGAAAGAGGTCAAAGTGAGTGACATCATATAAGCGAAAACGATGTTAGAAAACTTTGACTCAGAGAATATGAGACTGACAGAAGGTAAAGAAAAACTCATTTCAATCCTTTTGATAGTTATTGTGGAAGTACGAAACATTTTCAGTGCGATATCCACTTCACTAGACCCACAGTATAATGGAATAATAAGTCAGATCTTAATAAATAACTGGGTAGTACCAACGTCAATAATTTCATGATTTATAATTAATCTGAGACTATTATTGTAATTTTGCAATCTAAAATTCCTTAGTCGGATAAACAATTATACATTAGACAAACATCTCGCAGACGCAGTTAGATTATAAGCACAGCCCTACATTATTCCACCTGTGTCACAAATCAAATAAAGAGACGATCCCTTATAAAATCCATATTTTTATAAAATAGTAATCAGTAAATTAACCCTTGAACCACATCGGAAGCAAATGAGTCATCTGTCAGAGTGTTTGTCATACGCACGCGCAGATTATCATAAAGAAAGTGGGGCCGCGCGAGCATCCGCGAGAAAACTAACAGACTAGCACTTTTGCCTTCGATGAGCAGGGCGACGACGTATTTTCTCATTGCTTAAAATAACTAGTGATGTCCTAGCTACAAGGAGATAGGGCTTGTGTGCAGTGTTTCTTCTTTACCGGTAATTTGATCGGAGTACATCTCACAAATACAAATATTTTTATTTGTTGAACATAGGTTAGGTACAAATTTTGTAATAGGGGATAATCCAATTTTTTTTTCTTTGTCCGTCGGGTAGTTTATTGAAAAGTATTGGACACGTATTTTTTCTTTTTTCACGTGGTCATAAAATTACGGAGATATATTGAGTTGAAATGGCACATGACGTCACATGTAGGTAAGTTTTATACCTACTTGTGACTTAGTAAGCCCCCACTCTCCAACTTTAATGAGTTTTAACTAAGTATTTTTTTGATATTTTGATAAAACAAAAAATACGTGTCAACAAAAATATTATTTTGTATTACCTGTCTGACGGACAAAATAGAATGTCGTTTTTTTTTACCCAGTCCGCACCCCTATTATTAATGAACGCTATGTCAAGCCGTCATCGGCGTACAAATATTATATTAATACAAAGTGCTGATCATAATAAATTATCAAAAAGTGTAAATTAAAGAAAATAAAAAAACAATATTATTATCACACATTATTACAGAATTCAAATTCACTCAATGAATGAATGTATATCTCATCGCTTCTAGGAGTTTCAAAAGAATTTTAAATGATATCGTCTAAGCTAACAATAGCCGCTCGGGTCGATCTATAAGTTAAACTGCGTTTGCCTAGATTGGTCCGTGGATGGGTAAACACCCCTTTCATACCGAGATTCATGCCTCGCAAAGCACGTTAAGCCTGTAGCAAGTTTAGTCAGTGGGTCGAAAGTCACAACCAGTCTTTCCAAGGGGTTATCGTATTAGTGGAGTTCAGGTAGGCAGTCGATCCACATAAATTACTGGTATTCAGCTGTTTCTGATAAGACTGGAAGCCGACGTCACCATACCTACTTGAGAAAAGGCTAGGCAGGTGATGATACCATAGAGATTAAGACATTGTTTCCTTCCAGTACGTTCAATGAGGCTAACAATAGACTTGAACAAATTCTACGTACTATTTACACTGCATACTAGATTACAAGTGGAGTGAAGGAGCTTGTAGCTAAATAATAAAAGCCGCACGGGTCGATCTTTAAGGTTAATCCGTGCTTGCCGAGGTGGTCCGTGGATGGGTGACCATAATTACATACCGAGTTTCCTCCGTGCCTCGGAAAGCACGTTAAGCCATTGGACCCGGCTGTCATTTGTAGATCTTTGACAATCGTTACGAGAAGTCAGAAGCCAAAAGTCTGACATCCACTATTACCAAGGGGTATTGTTGTACCCAGTTACTGGGTTGTGGAGGTCAGATAGGCAGCCGCTTCATGTAAAATACTAGTAGTCAGCTGCATCCGGTTAGACTGGAAGCCGACCCCAAGATAGTTTGGGAAATGGCTAGGCTACAAGATTACAAGTGCTATAATTATGCGTGAAACTCACGTTTTAATCGACATTGAGTTAAACGCGGATATGGCTCAGATTTTTATGTAGCTATCTATCTACTACGACTATCGACTATCGGTGTCACGATCCTGATTAGTCTAACTACTCTAACTACTGCATATTCATAACGGTATGGTATCAACGCTGTTTGTTAATTGTTAGTTTATTATAAAGCCGTTAGATCGTTTACTTTACAAGTAAGAATCAATGGGCTGAATAAATTAATAGTTGAGTTCGAATTATCGTGGGAATCTTGTGGGTTTAAACATAACTTTGTATGTGTAGAAGTACTTTGGTGCCTTCACTTCAATAGCACCGTCGATCTTGAGCGTGAACTCGTGATATTTAGGTTGATCGACATATCCTGGGATTAAATTGTATGTTCACGAACGACACAACATTAGTTTAAACTCAAATAGCAGATGAATCGTAAATACAAGACATTGGCGGTTGTTTCTTAACTGTAAATGTTTCGCTTCAAATTATGAGAGGGTTTTTATAATTACGCCTTTAGAATTTCAGCCGAAATACGTCCACTGCTGGACATAGGCCTTTAACCGGTGTTCCCTCGCACACATGCGTCGGATGGCAGCAGGATCTAATGCGACTTCCACAGCCCCGGACATAGGCCTCCCCCAAGTGTCGCCACATTGACCGGTCCAACGCATGAAGAGAGATTGTCCCTGTATTTATGACTCACGGTAAAGAGACCGTCTTTACACCTACGAAACAGCAAAGTCAACTTACTTCATCATTTAAAATGCAATATGTCAACCCTTTACTTTCCATTGGTTGTTGTGAAGTTGCTTCCATACAAATGAACAATGTAGACATCCGGACCAATCCTCTTCTTCGTGTTGCACGACATCATATGACATCAAAACTTCGCTACTTCCAAGACCTCGAGCGTCGATACGAGAGCAAGTATATTTTTAAAAGCATCTAATCATCTAGACAATCTGCCATGTAACACCAGATACCCTCTGCCCTCACTCAATTAATCCCATCTCTATAAGAAAACCGAATGTAATCAAACAAATTCCATCTCCTTTGACCTAAGGACTACCTACACGAAAGAGAAACGCAGTTATTTTTAAATCTCTCATTAGAAGCCTCGACAGCTTTCCATTCCCATAAATCTAAGCTGTACTGGTTACCATAAATTACCTAAATTGTCGGTGCGGCCCGCACACCGCGCTCGGGGGCCTGTCCTGACCGGCCCTGAGATATGGGGCCCCCGGGTCCTTATTAAACAGTGACTCCGGGTACTTCTAGCGGTAATAGATATGAATTAGTCGTCGGTAGTGGAAGAATGGACAAATTGGTTGTACCGAAGTCATTAAGTAAGTTGAACGGTCAGTGAAAAACTACAAGTATTAAAACCTCTATGGTTATATATCCATTCAATGTTAGCTACTAGCTAATGAAAGTAAAGAATCGATACTTCCTTATTTCACAACGGTTGGCCGAATCTCGATGTTTAGCACACAGGTCCATTGTGACACGTTATATCCCGTAATAGGTAGTACTTTCCTGTAGGGTCCAAGATTTCACGTAGTTGAAGCCGCGGGCAAAAGCTCTTCATCTATAAATTGAAGATATTTGTCCAAAAAGACACTTCGTGAAAGGGAGCCTTAAGTATTTGGAATATAATAAACTACAATCAAGTGTGTTTAAGATCCGCGAGACTAAGAAATTATTGAAAGTTAAGCACGAACTAATTGCTTTGACAAAGGATTAGTGTAAAATATTGGCATGAGTTCGACAGTAACATGCTATTACTGTTGATTAAACTTTATTTATAACTGTGATCAAATATAAATAATTTTTAAACTGCTTAACTTTAAATTTCAAGGCTGAATACCGTTGTTGAAAAGAAAAACAACTTTATAAAAATTTCTAATGTTAGGCTCGATGCGTTTAAGACTTAAAACCTTCATAAACAACTACTTCCAAAGGCGGGAAAAATTACATGTAGGTCGACCATAGAGTAAAAATAATAAATTGCGTTTTGTTATCGATAGCTAGCTTTTCCAATAAGGAAGACTGAGTGTAGTGCTAGTATTGTTGAATTATGTAATAACTTTCTCTGCCAAAGTTTAATATCGTAGTAAAACATGTTAAACAATAATTGGTTGGCGTATGAACACTAGATTTACGACTTCGTATGTGTGTGGGCAATCACACACAATGAGCGTTATTGTTTTGAAAGGTAAAGTGAAAATGTTTGAGGTATTCATTATTATTATGTATTTCTAGGTTCATGCCTACATGAATGTCCGACGCATCCTTTTGTAACCGCATTTACAGATAGCGAGATCTTGAAAGATATCCTGCAGTTGACAAAAAAAAAGTATTGATTTTACAAATTGTTAAGCCTGATTTTGTTAACTTTAGTTTAAATTCATTTGACATTAACAATATTTCTTATTGTTGTTTCAGATGTGTGTGTAGAGGCGTGGTGCGGAGTGGCGCGGCATGGGCCAGGCTGGCAGCCACGCGCAGCCGCCGCAGCGCGGGCGCCGCGCGAACACCCTTCCGCACGACCCGCCGAGACTCGCGCCCAAGGTAACCTCATCATCACAAAGTACCATATTACCTATCACGAACCACTGCTGAACGAAACACAAAACGGCAGATTGCAGATACGAGTAGCTATTTACGGTGCCATGTGAAACATGAGGGGAAATGCATTTTATATCCTTATCCTATTATTCTTGTAAAGATGAGATGGAAGTCCTCGTTGGCAGTGGAATCCTCTCGCTTTGACGCCGGTGAAGCTCATTTATTTTGTTATCAGCTCTTTGCTGTGCTATTCTTGTATAAATTCTGACGAAATGCCGCTGAGATCGCTTAATCTTGCCATCAGATCCATCTCGATCACAAACCTCTTAAGGTACTTAACCAGTCTTTGAAAAATCAACAGAATTAGTTATCCTTTAGCATTCCTTCCGCTTAGAATGCATAACTGTTAAACGATAAAGCATCCACAACCTTATACCAAGTGAATTCGGAGAACTTAGTCAAGTCGACTGTATGAACAATAAATAGTCACGCGATAGTAATAATTATTTGTATTGGGGTAATCTTTATTTATTTTATAATACCATAAGTTATGCTGGTGTTCTGTCAACCGCATCATTTATTAACTTTCACAGCCTGTAATAAAATATAATCATCTCTGTAATTACTATGGCCATCTTAACTCACATCTTCTGATGTCATAAATACTATAAATAACTTTGGACTTGACAGTATTGTTTATCTTGAGGACTGGAGAATTATCAGCAAGGTGTAATTTCTTTCTATTAATATACTCTACTAAACCGGGTTGGAGTCACCTAAGTACAGGGTGCATTTAGATTTAACATTATCTGGGACTTTTAACTGCTTTCAATATCATATTTTTTAAACTCTTCGATTTTTTGGCAATTCTCATCCTCTGACACCAATAACACTTTTCAAGTCGCCATTGTAACCTGCAATGCCAACACAGTGGTTTGCTAAAGCCTAACAACGTTCCTTTGCCCAGGTGCTACCAACTCTATGCGAGTCACCGCGCCTGCGCAGTACGGACAATGGCGCGATCCTGCACTCGGGCGGCACCATCAGTGGCAGGCGACCCAACACCATGCACGACAATGTGCCGCACGGACATGTGGTAAGGAAGTAATTTTAATGCTACATGCGTTACATATGATGAAAGAGATACGAGATGTTAGATAGATTGTTTCAAGATATTTTAAAATCACATTGTAATCAAAACAATTTGTTTTGTTTTCAGCACGCCAACGTGTACCGGTCGCGGTCAGCGGGGACCTCGGGGGAGAGTAGCGAGATACGGTCGCGGGAGAGAGACCCTCTGCACAGGTCACACACCAACCTGGAGCTTAGACATGACAGTGAGTACTACACGCATCACCTTAACGACCATAGGTCCCTAATACCAGGTTTTGTAGTAGCTTGTTCGTTGTTCGAGAATTTTATCACTGAATCACTGAAGGCAAAAGTTTCCACTTATTTTCTGAAAATTAACGAGCTACAGCTGCTAAAGACCAGTAATACCATTACTGGAGTCCTGCTCATCCCGCCATTCGGCTTACTCATTTTAATAATTGGACGTATTACAGGCAGCAGTATAAACAAGCGATTTGGATCTGAACCAGATCTTAGAATAGAAGAGGAACAAAAAACGAGAAATGGAAACAAACACTTTCGAAAAAAATACAGAGCACCCCCACCACCCATCAATGACGTAAGTAGTGATCATATTTAGATATAAGTTAGTCTACTTGAAAAGTGAATAGATAGAAGATTCATATATTTACATGTTGTTACAGAACTTCGAAGGTTCATCGCCAGATTCCAGCGAAGGGAACGCGAGAGCTGAACCCCAGAGGAAACTAAGACTGTTCAAAACGAGAAACGAAACCAAAAAACTGAACGGTCAAGATAATTTGCAGTTCAGAAACTCATACCACGAATACAAGTCACTCGACATAACCGACAACGCAGCATTTGAGAGACGATACAGATCTCCTTGCAAGGACAAGGAGCAACACTTCAAGTACCCTGACAACCAGGACATGGTGCAGAGCACCGCCTCGCTCAAGAGAGAGGAACGACTCATTCAAACGAAACAAGACTACAGGAAGACGAGGATAGACAGGATGAGTGGCTGTCGAGCCAAGACGTCCAAGAACGAACACAGCGAAGCGTGGAAGACTCCACTACTGAACAGGAATTTCAGGTACTCCGAGAGGTTCAAGAAAGATGACAACGAACTGCCCGCACTCAGAAGAGAGAGGACATTCGACGAAACCTTGATCGCGAGCGAGAGAGAAAGCGAATCCTCTAGAGTGGCACACGAGAGCAGGATGAAAGCCATCGCAGAACAACTCAGAGTGGGCAAACTGAGCCCCCTGGCGGAGACCAGCAAACCATTGAGAAAATCTCTTCCTTCACTATTGTTGAAAAATAATGAAGAAAAAGATGAATTTCAAGCTGAACTTAAGAAGGCTACGAGTAGAATTAGAAATCAATTAGGCAGTAAAATTAATGATAATGAAACCAAAACTAGTCAAGAGAAGAAAGAGTTGAGGAGCCCATCGAAAATACCGAGTAAAGTCAAAAAGTCTAGTCCACAGAGTGCGGCCAACAAGCCAGAAGCGAAGGTGATCAGTAGGAGGCCTTTGAGTCGAGCGAACGAAGACAAAGCTAGGCAGACGAGTAACAGTGCTAACGCTAAGATAACGGACAATAAGTATAAGATGAGTAGCAAGGAGAACAGCCGCCCGATGCCGGACAGAGGGCAGGCTTCCGGGAAGGAGTCCACGCCTGAACACTCACCCACTAGGAAGTTGGAATCGTTGTTAAACCAACCTTCACAAGACAAGTAAGTTTGTACCAATATTGTCTTATCTTATTCTGCCTACTGCTGATAGGTTCTTATGAAATCTTAATAGCATCCAAATCATTCTAGATTTTGCTTAATTTTCTATCTTCCCATTTCTGTATTTCCAGACAACTACAGCAACCTCCATCGAAGCAGTTCTACTTCGGCATGATCGAGAGCAAGCAGACGAACACACAGCACCTGAAGGATTTCCCCGGTCTAGGCAGTCCCATCATCGAGGAGATATCAAACTTCCACCTGATCGAACAGAAACTGCTGAGCTATCATGAGGAAGATGCTGAGTTTGACAAGTTCAATGCTAAAATGAAGGAGGAGTGCAAGATTAAGAATTGTGAGTGTTTTTGTAATGTACGAAATAAAAGTGTCTTTAAACTATTCGTAAAAGGGAATGGGGGGAGGCCTTCGCACAAGAAAGATACTATAAGGCAATCTAAAAAAAAACTTTGATTAATAAATTAATTAAAAATAAATTTAATTCATACCAACTTTCCACAATATGATCCTATCCAGTAATCACGTTGTGAATACCGCACATTCCGTCTCATAGAGACCCTCATAGAGGGTTTTGCAATTTCCAATTAAAGAAGATTTTGATTTTCATTGCGAGTTATGAATGATCTCCTCTCACAGTATCGTCGGAGTCCGCGCTGTCATCAGACGGCTCGTGCTCGGAAGGCTCGCTGGGCATCGCGCTGCGCCTGCGCCCCACACTGCCCAAGAAGCAGCGCGCCGTGCCGCGGTTCTCGCCCGCCGCCGCTTGGAGGCAGCTCGCGTCCTTGGATGATCATCTTGCTGCAGGTAACCATACACTATAATTATTTGTGCCTAATAAAGCCACTCAGTAGTTTCGACTTTTTGACATTTTAACAGGTTAGGTGTTTGAGCGTCCTTCTGTGGGAGTGCTTACTTAGTTTGCTCGGTCTGCAGGATTGCTGGTACCTTTTTGTCACTAGTCTTTTAAATGCGGTAGAATTTCATTATTGTTTGCTACATGTAATTCCTCCTTCCTCGATATATTTTCTAATCCAACCATTTTGATTCTAGACTTATTGAACGCTTTATTATATTCCTGATCATTATTATTTTTCCTCCATCAGAAACCCAACCGCTAGCAGTCGAGACGAAGATGTCGGGCGATATATCGGCGGAGTCGTCACCTCGCTCAGATCAGTCGGCCGATAAGTCGGGAGACTCCGGCATCTCGGGCGACCACGCGCATTCGGACCACAGAATAGAATCACCTTCTAGACACCACGTAAGAATAGTAGGAGACTAGAATATTGAGGCAAAGAAGAATGGAAAGCCCGTCGAAATGTGGGGCGGCAGTGGACAAAGCTTTCTTCATCATCTTATTTTTTTCGGTCTGAATGCACTTCCTTAGCTTAACTCTACGAGTTAATAGCACCAGGACAGTAAATTTAACTTACAGCCCAGCTTTTTCAAAATGACTCTTCAATGAAAAGAGTCCAAAAAGAAGAATACCTTTCTACCTTTCTTTTTTTTCCTTTCCCAGGCACAAGACTCAAGTCCAGCCGCCTGGACTCCCCAACAAGACCTGGGCGACAGCAGCTCGGACGGCGCGGGCGGAGGAGTGGCACTCCTGGGGGCCGGCCTGGCCACCTACAGCCCCGGCCACCAGCCCTTCAGCCTCTCGCTACCGAGGGACCAGCAGGACCGAGTGAGTGCTGGGCTGGGAGCCGCGGGGTGCTAGGGGACGAGTAGCGGGTTTGGGAGCCTGGATCTAGACGTATCGGACATGGAAACTTATCACAAAAAAGGACTACAGACTTAATTTAACTAACTTTTAGAAGCCTAGAACTGCTTTACATCATGTTATGTTAAATTCTAGACGCAAACAGAAGCTGACCTCGCTTTTGGCAGAAAACATAGGCAACGAACGTGCATGCAGTGGATTTGACATGACTTGAATTTCATTTGCTTTGGAACAATTTTGTCATTTCATCATTATGACGTGTGGTTAACTTTAGATTTTGGTACGTCTAGATCAGACTTTACGAATCAGTGAATTAATGTAGTAGTAGTAGTGATTCTAGATAATTATTGTGGTAACTAACAATTAACAAACTAATTGTCTCCTAACCTCCCGCGGCCGCTGACGAGGAGTAAAGGTACTCACATGTTCTAACCTTTGTATGGTGATGGGCAGTAGCTGTGGTGATGGATTAATTGGGTATTATAGGGTATTTTCTTAACAGACTTAAAACAGGACACTAAAATTGACTTCTAATAAGAAGGTTATAATTATAATTAGAATAAATTTGTATTTAATAATATGTTCAAAAAGAACACAATTTTATTCCTATATCTTTTAAATATATGCTTGCATGGGGTATTTATGTAGCTTTAGATGTATTCTTTAATATTTTGCTCTATTTTGATACATCCTTTGATGCGAATCTAAATTACTGTCAGTATCTTCAACATAAACTTTATGACCCCTTCTCAGTCCCATTTTTCTTTTCCAATTATATGATCTCAGCTTCATATTATTTCCCTGTACATTGCAATCTTTCTTTTTTTGCCTGACTCTCTTAGCGACTTCCTCTTCGGATGAACACCTTTATTCCTCATCAGCTCTCAAGTACCAATACAACACAACACTCTTCTCGTAGTTTAAAGCGATGTCGTGTTTCTACGACTGCTTTCAGGGTAAGCAGCTGGCTCAAGGCTTCAACAGTCTCCAGAAACTTCGGAAGTCAGTGTCAGGGGCTTTGGGAGCAGCCTTAGGTTCGAGAAGGTTCGATATAGAACATGAGCCGATGCTGGAGGAGCCGGAACAGAACTGGTTCCTTACGAAGTCTGCGCCCAACTCGCTGAGCAACCCGCTCATGTTCCAACAACCAGCGAGAGCGAAGGGGTCGGACGAGGATGCTATTAAGGAGGAAGAGTCTTTGCCGCCATCGGAAAAGGTGAGAAATGGAGAGGATATAGTCATATCTTTTAAAAGCGCCATCTATTTCCGCTATTTCGTACAAATTTCTTCCCCTACTTAACCCCTTTAGCTTTTCATAGTTGCTCTCATTCTGTTTATAAGGAACTCTTGTGCAAACCAGCTTCTGGACTTAGTTGTTTAATTTTGTCTGACAGTGAATTTTATTTACCATCTTAAATTACAAGAGTGACAAATTCACCATATAAAATAAGCCCCTACACTGTAAATTTACTAAAGTAATTCTCTATTGTTACAAGACAGGAAAGCGTTCTGAAAGTTACAAATGGTACTAGAGAAAATCGCTACAGACGTTTCTAATTTCTACATAAAGATAATATTTTTCACCTGTACTTCAACACACATTATTTTATTGACTGAACACAGCCTTAACACAAGCAGTTATTATAATGATCTATTGTTTCTGCCAACAACTGTTTGAGGAAGTATGAAGCTTAAGTACTTATTCGACATTTTACAACAAACTCTATGGCAGTGGTAAACGGAAGTTTATCATAAATACTTTTTTAACTCTCTCATACATCAAGAATGGACATTTTGTTCTGTGCTATGAGGTACACTGACTTCACTATTGTTTTTTGACTATTTCATTAAGCCAGCAAACGATGTAGTTGCTAACAAACTTACGATAAATATGGTACTTGTATCATTAATATTTCAGCTTCCGTATTTTACCCAGAAATGATCCGGAAATTTGTTTCAATACCTTTAATGGAAAGTAAATGAGAAATGACAAAAAAAATTGCTTGATTTGCATTTAAAAAATTGCCTTCGGTATATCATACTGCAGTGGTACGTCAAAGCTGCGAGTTTGCTTGTCTGGTTTGTGGACTCGGTTCTTTGGCATCGCGGAGTTATTTCGTCCATTTCTTGAGTGGACACACCATTCATCATCATTGAAAGTAGACATGTATCTCCTCCACCTGTGTGACGTTCGCTCGGCGGCAGGAGGCGCTGGGCACGTGGCGGCCGGGCGCGTCGTACCTGTCGTGGGGCGCCGGCGTCATGTACCTCCCCCCCGCGCCCGCCGCCGACCAGCCGCTCTCCATGCTCGGGCCCATCGACAGACCTGTCAGGTGACTATCTACCTATCTACTAGCATATTGCACTGGACAACTCAAACTAATACGGAAAAAATATTTTTGACACTCTCCCTAACTTTTTCGGGTCGTTAAATATATTTTCCAAGATTCAACTGATAAATAAAAGTCTTAGATATAACGACCTCAAAGTGACTGGCTACTTTGTATAAGCCGTCCTGTAAATGGTACATCTTCTAATGTTACTAATTTAAGGTTTGACCAGACTGGAGACTTGACTAAGAATCGATTAAACTGTCATCATTGAGAAATGGCAGAACCACATTGGTAGAAAAGACTTCAACACGTCGCTTATCAAAGCACCTTTGACTACTCGAATTCTGTAAGGCACATGGATACATACCCTGCGGAGAATGGTTTGATTCCATATAGGTACTTTTGAGAATCTGAACTCCAGCAGAAAACCAACTTATCGCATTTCCACGTGTATTTTGAACCTTTTCCCCCCATTAAGATAATTTTAGCCTTCCCTTAAAACCGAATCGTCTTCCCCGTTAGGAGCAAATCCAGCGGTTGTCTGGAAGCGTCCGCCCGCGCCGCGCGGGCTGCCCTGGGGGCGGAGATGCGCGAGAGAGAACGATCTGCTTCCCCAGATGTCGCCAGAGCACTGCCGGCCAGGGTGCTGCCCAGCAATAACGTAAGTACCTAGTCATATAGAACCTAAAAGTAGTCGTGAAAGTGTAAGATAGTAGGAAATGGTGATGACTGATAACTTTGCATTTTTGCGTTTCTGGCAGAAAGATTTTGGAGCAATAGGCATGACAGTGAAAGGTTTTTGGATTTACTTTATTTTGATGCAATTAAGTCATAGTTATGCATCAACAATCTAACCAAGCATTTAGGTGCTTGTTTAACTAAAGAGATGGCCAAAATCTGAGCAGACTTATAACTTACTAGAGAACAATGTGTAACAAATAAAAACTTTTTACAAAAAAATATAACCGACTTCCAAAAAAAAACAAAAAAGTGCAAAATAATATTTTACTTTCGTCAGTCGGTGACTTGTCGGTTGTCTTGTTGTTGTTTCTTTCTTTTTTTTGCCACCGACTTCCGAAAGTAAAATATTATTTTGCACTTTTTTGTTTTTTTTTGGAAGTCGGTTATATTTTTTTGTAAAAAGTTTTTATTATACCCTTTTCAGTTGTGGTATCTCACTTAAATTCTTGTCTAGTATCATTTTTACATTGTAACTAGACACCAGCACATCGTCCATACATACGACAAAGGACAAAATGCATAATAAAGGGGATGACTCAAAAACTACCAAAGCAAAGATAATAAAATTCATATGGGCCCACCGGGCAAGCTTTCTCTACCAAATGAATTATGAAGATTCATGTAAATCGGTCCAGTAATCACGGAGAAATAGGTGTACGTGATAAATTTACAAATAAAATAAAATGAAAACTACAGGGCCAAACTTTATAAAAAAAAATATGGGACCAAATAGCAACTATTCCGCATCAAACTAAAGAAGTTAGTAAAGTAATAAGTCTCAGCGTAATCGGTGTACATTCAACAAAAACTAATCGAATTGATAACCTTCTCCTTTAGAAGTCGGTTAAAATAAAAAAAAATAAAAAGATTTCTATTTTTTTTTAATTATTTCTTGTACATACACCTGGAAATTGCATACCGTTACAATTCCAACAAGCCCAAACACAGCTAAGATACATTGTCTTATTATTGAGTTCCGGTGCCTGTCTCTAGGATTCATCATCAGATCTGATGATAGAATGATTCTTATTGAACGCAAATGCTTCACTTGTTGTAGAAAATACCAAAATCGCTGTAAGTTTTCCTATAAAATTTGAGGGTTGCCCTCGATTTCTCCAGGATTCAATCATCAGATCCTGACTTGGTGACTATGGGACCACTTCAGAAGTATCTCCTTTCGAACAAAAAAAGAATTTTGAAAATCCGTCCACAATTGGCGGAGTAATCGCGTAACATACACACAAAAAAAAAAACATACCGTCGAATTGAGAACCTCCTCCTTTTTTGAAGTCGGTTAAAAATCATGACTCTTACAGGGAATCCAACACAAGCGCGTACAGCAATTGGTACCAAACTACTAACCTACAAACGTTCATAGTATTATTCAACCTCACTGTTTTTTAATTGCCGAACCACAATAAATCGAAACATAGCATCACAATAAGTAGTATTTCTCATGTCACAGCCCGTTCAAGCCAATACTTACATATCGTAACGTATCATAACGTCACGCCTGTAATCCGCGAAGGGTTAGGCAGAGGTGTAGGTACCTAATAGTAAACCTCATTTCGCCAGTTATGTTTTAAGTCCCATGTAATAGCGGGCGAGTCTATTGCCATCGACCGGGCACAAATCCAGACGCCGTGGCTGTTTCTGAGAAATTCCTGATAGAAAAACCCAATAACACTGCCCAACCCGGGCGTCGAACCCATGACCTTATGCTCAACAGTCGCACTTGCGGCCACTTGACTAACGAGGCAGTGAATACTAACCAACCTTCAATATGTTAAGGCTAATGTTTGTATACTTAACTGAACAAATTTTTTGCTTTTAATAGGGGATGATCACAGTTTTTTTTTTCTTTGTCTGTCGGGTAGATTATTGAAAAGTATTGGACACGTATTTTTTTCTTTTTTCACGTGGTCATAAAATTACGGAGATTTATATTGAGTTGAAATGGCGCATGACGTCACATGTAGGTAATTTTTATACCTACTTGTGACGTAGTGAGCCCAACTTTAATGAGTTTTAACTAAGTAATTTTTTGATATTTTGATAAAACAAAAAAATACGTGTCTAATATTTTTGTATTACCTGTCTGACGGACAAAATATAATGCTGTTTTCTTTACCCAGTCTTCGCCCCTATTCTGCATCACCCCTTGGTAAGACTGGTTGTCAGACTTTCGGTACTCTGACTACCTGTAACGACTGTCAAAGATATCTACAAATGACAGCCGGGACCAACGGCTTAACGTGCTTTCCGAGGCACAGAAGAAACTCGGTATGTGATTATGGTCACCCATCCACGGTGAGCTACACTTAAGGCTTTCGTCTTTTAGCAACTGGAGATTAATACGTTTCGGAAGGGAGAAATTAAGTGTTATGATGTAATTAACTAGGCATAGTTAGTATCAGCAGAAACTCTTAGCTCACTAACATCGTATTTGGAGGGACCACGATGACTTTATTATCTAATATACTAATAATAAAGCTGAAGAGCTTGTTTGTTTGCTTGAACGCGCTAATCTCAGGAACTACTGGTCCGATTTGAAAAATTCTTTCAGTGTTAGATAGTCCAGTTATCGAGGAAGGCTATATATCATCACGCTACAGCCAATAGGAGCGGAGCAGCAATGAAAAATGTTGCGAAAACGGGAAAATGTGACGCAGACGAAGTTGGGCGGAACAGCTAGTTTATCATATGAGCAATTATATTTATACCTGAGATATTACTTTTCATATCAATAAACTACCGTTTCAATAACCTACAAAGATTCTTCGATTCGATCAGTTACAAACTTGCAATAGTTCCTAAACGTGCCCCGAATCTAAAAGCTTTTATCGCCATAATCATAAACCTTACATTATTTTAACGCAAAAATCCTTCAACAATTGAAGCACAATATTCCCACAATGCACAGGAAAAATAAACAATCCGTAAATTGTTAAGACGAAGGTCTATCGATCCATACTAATTGACATTGATTTTAAGAGCTCTGTACATAACTATTACCTACATACGTAGGTACATAACACAATAACATTGATTTTGTTTACAATTGCTACCAGTTAATGATTGTAGTGATGTATTTATTATCAAATGGATTATTGAGAACAAGGTGAGGCGGGATGCATCACTCGATCGAGTGTTTGTATGGTTTCATTGTAATGATTTCTATTGCATAAAAAAGGTCACTTGATGCCACTGTATGCTCTGAAGACGTTCCTTTTGGCTGCAACTAAACTACAACAATGTCGGCTAAGACCTTTAACAAGTAATGATTCATTTCAACATATTTTGACATCTTAAATAATTTCATCTGTTTTTAACCCCCGACCAAAAAAGAGGGGTGTTATAAGTTTGACGTGTGTATGTGTGTATCTGTGTGTCTGTCTGTGGTATCGTAGCTCCTAAACGGATGAACCGATTTTGATGAAATTGGTTTCGTTTGAAAGGTGTTTTAATCGAGAGTGTTCTTAGCTATGTTTCGAGAAAATCTGCTCAGCCGTTTGAAGGTCATCACCTCTTTTCTAGTTGAAGGGAAATTAACTATTTCCACAGGTCTGGTCGATTCGAAATTTGAAATCTTGTCACTTGTCACCATGGGCATCGCCAGGGGGGGGTGGCTGCACCCGCCCCTCCTCCCCGAAACTCGTTCTTTTTTTAAATTTTGCTGTTTAGTTAATTGGCGAGAAGACACGCAACACCGAGAAAAGTGGAAGCAATGGGGGAGGCCTATGCCCTGTATTGGGACAGTCAAGGCTAAGATAAAACAATATAAGTTTAAAAAGCATGAAATAAAAATTAAATTAGAAATTTAAAAAACCCCCGACACAACGTGTAAGTGTAAGTGGACCGCTTAGTACAAGCACAAAACAAAGCGGACCCCCGACGCTAAGACGCTTAGATTATTTTATTTTTGGTTTTTTAGAGGTTTTTTGTGTCGGGGGTTTTTATGTCGCAGAAAAAGTCAGTGAAATTCGTAGTTAACGTCTATCTTTGGTAAATAGAATCTCAGCGCTTTTTAACCGACTTCTAAAAAAGGAAGTGATTATGTATTCGACGGGCTTTCATAAAGTACACCAATTTCTCCGCGATTGCTGGTCCGATTTGAGTGAAGAAGCTTGCGCGGTGGTCCCATATAAATGTTATAAACTTTGCTTCAGTACTTTATGAATTATCCTCTATAACATGCGTTTTTGCTTCTTGTGTATGTATATGGATGATGTGCTCTATCTCTTCTAGTTGCCGTGTAAAATGGATACTTGACTAGGGCTTGTGCTTGTGTAGATACTTACCACAACTTCAAGGCTAAAATATTAAAAAAAAAGGAAAGTTATTTTCAACTTTTTAGGATCTTTTTTTTTTTGGAATTTGGTGATTTTTTTGCAAAAAAGTTTTTATAAAGAATTGTAACGAATTTAATTTTTAACTGTCGCATCTTTGACCGCTTTCTTCTCCCATAAACAGTGATAATGACCTCTACACCTTGACCAGTACTTACTCATCTTTTATTTAAATCCGCTCTCAATGTAATGATCATCATCTTCATACCATTGTTACCCTGTCCTAGTTCCTTACATCCACAACTTCATTGAGCACATTACCGAGCAATTTCCTATAGAATACGTTCAGAAACGGTTATAAAAATTAACCTATATTTGGTCGCAAGACTATTGTGTCGCGTGGTTTGGTGGTCGCATGTTCCCACGACTAGTTGCTTGGTTTCCGCGTCTGTCTGCCTCTCAGTGTATTGCAAGTTAGAGATATCGCATAGCCTTGTTACCTTCCGTAATTTGAAGATCTAGTTGTGGGTGTTACATCTACTTGTAATTGTTATGTAATTGTGTCTAGAGATTAAGTAGGTGTTACATTGTTGTCTTTTATTAGATTACTGATCTGGCTACTAATATTGCGAGATAGTTACGTCTTCTGTTGGACCTGTTTTTTGTATTTGTAGTTAAATTCAATTTAAGTAGGCTTTGCTAGGTATGTGATTTTAATCATTTAGAAGCCCAATTGTAGAATTATTGAAATTAACATGTACCTACTTGTTTTATCGTCACTGCTCGCAAAGGAAAACATTGTGAAGAAACCATATCCTAGAATCAAAAAGCCGAAGATACACTTGACAACCACCAACTAGCAACGGGCCTGAGTACTGGTTTACGTCTCTTTCTCTCTCCTATGCTGTATCCCAGCAGCAGCAACGGTATAAGCGAGCTGGGCATTCCTGAGTGACTAAATGAACCGTTTTCCCAACTTAACCACGGATCTCTAACCAAAGTTTATTGATCTACGATCTCATTACCATCGATCAAAACACGATAGTCGCCAATCCGCCAGAAATTGTATGTAAATGTAGGAATAATTCAAACTAGCTCGCTTTGTATGCGTCTGCGCAGGTTGGGTACATGTCGGATATGTTGCGAGTGGCTAATACCGCTCACGCTCTGCTCCTATTTCTTGGTCGTGACTTCTGAAGTGAGGAATACCTATCTTAGAAAACAATGGAAATGTCTATGTTCACTTGTGACTCGATATTTATGACTTCTTGTGGATGTCGGGACATTTTTTCTCAGACATTTTGTTGCAAGTCTAGTCTACATCCTTAGTCCAGGTTTGAAAAGGGAATTTGGCATAACAAGGTATCATTTATTTTTTAATTTGTTCAAAAGGGATGTAAAAAACTGTGTCGGAAAATGGATTAAGCTTTTAAATGTACACTGTCTTTTGCTGGTAAAATCTGTTCCACAAGTAACCTATGAAAGCTTAATCTAATCAAGCCTTCTTCAAACTAAATCGTCACATTTTTGTAAACTCCAAACCTTGAAAGTAAATTCGCCACATGCATTAAAAATATGTGTAAATTCGTCATAATTATCTCATTATAGGCACTTTTGATAAAATACTGGTAGCAAGCAATCACAACATACCTACGTTTTGTGATCGATTTTATTTCCTTTTTTGTCAGATACTTTTGAAACAGAGTATGGTGTCTATTTCAATAGTAATTTATTAGCATGACCCCATCATGCGTGCAAATACTGAAAATTCAAATGATAAAATTGACACCTGCGTTGAAGTAAAAGGAATCAGAACTTTATCACAAAGACGAGTGAATATAATATAGCACCTAGACGTGAAACCATCATCACAGCAGAACTCGAGCCACACCTCATTTTAAATATAACAAAACTTTAAAAAAACTTGGAATTTTAAGATTTTATTGCTATAATTAATTTTTATTTGCTCCATCGTTTAAATTTTACTACGTTTTTAAATAAATATGGATACTAGAATGGCGCCGTGTCGCAGCATTCATCATTTTTTCACGTCTCGTGTGTAAAACTAAATTTAAACATTTTCTTTTTGGCGTTTTCTCTGCCGAACGAAAGGAATAATACTTTTTTGTTAGAGAAACACGTGCTTACTGCTTAATATAAGATAACTTAGAACCTTCTACAAACGCATAAAAGTACCTACCTATAAGTTGTGATCACAAATCTTCACTGATCACAATTACGTCTCTAAGATACCTACTTTTACGGTATCCTTTTCGGACGGGATATCAATGATGTCATAGTGTATATTGGTGGATGGATGGACAGGCGATAACTGCATGACCTTTACCCAAACCGACATAAGATCATTTTATTTTAGCACTAGCTTATGCCCGCGGCGTCGCCCGCGTGGAGTTCGGTAATTGTCCCACGGGAACATACTATCGGGATAAAAAGTATCCTATATGTTAATCCAGGTTATAAACTACCCGTGTGCCAAATACCATTCAGTAGTTTTTGCGTGAAAGAGTAACAAACATCCATCCATCCATCTATCCTCACAAACTTTCGCATTTATAATATTAGTAGGATCTGCAAAGCAAGACTCCCTACTGAGAACCGATTAAATGTGCTGCGTGCACATCAATTAAAACCCACGCTATACACAACTATTTAGCATCATCTTAACCCAAACAATCATCCATGACATAACCTACATAAACAGGTTTACTAAGTACATATAAATAAGCAGAAGTACCTTTATTGATTGATCGAAACATGCATATAGCACCATTGTTGTCGGCTCCACGCAAATTCCTGACCCCTAGCAATACTGTAGGCCGCAGATCTCTGGTAACAATTCCAGTATAAGCTGGCCTCTTGTTCTATCAAAACTCCGACATATACTAGACCACATCTAGGTGAAATTGTTGTTACTGATGTTCAGTATACTGTATTATTATCTATTCTAAAACCCTAGTTAGTATTCGATACGAAGATCATAGCGAATCGATTGGGAATCCGTTCTTTCCAAACGGTTCATGGTGGAGAGAGAGGTGCCAAATAGAATGATAAATAAGTAGTGTATAACTGCTAGTATAAGTTCAATAAGTTATATGTTAGATTATGGTAATTATAATAGTAAGTTTAAGCCAAGACGAATGAGTCAAGACATCGGATTTTCCGCACGCATTGAGGCTATCGGGTGGAGGACTTGATTTTGTGAAAATTGTTAATTATGTATGATGGATGACAGGTAAATTATTATAATATGTCATGTTTAAGATCTAGGTAGTGGAAGAAGATCAAAAATAGCAAGTCATAACGTCGGTTAGGTACGTCGTCTGCTTTACGAGAACATTCTTAAATTACGTTCGAGTCTAGAATAATCCAGTATGTCTAGAAGATTCGAGAACAATCCTAGAATGTTCCACAATGGAAGTGTCGAAGTTCGAGAAAGTTCTGGACCTTTCCGGAACTTTCTAGAAAGATTGGTTCCACTATATAGCTACCTAAAAGGTTCAGGAAGCTTGTAGAACTTTCTAGAAGGATGGGTTTCCCCTAAGGAACTACCTAGACATTTACGGAAATTGTGGAAGTTTCTCGAACATGGGTCGGCGGTATTAATAGGCGACGGGTTGGCAGGAAGAAAGTTAGTCTGATTTTGAACTAGTGCGATTTTTAAATGAATAGTGATCTGTTGGGTAATTGTGATTAAGTTTAAGTGTTTGTTTAGTGTTTTGAGTTACTTAAAGATTTTTAGTGTTTAATTGGTAGTGTGTTAATTTATCCAATACCCAGCTCGTAACAATATTAAGAAATTGAAATCAAGCATTTTCTTATTAAAACATAAGAATAGATAAAGATTTTTCGCATGAATCTAAGTCAATCAGCTTGCCAAATGACAAAAATTATATTTAATTAACATTCTATTTTATTTCATACAGAGGTGGCACTAGGGTGATTAAAAAAAATTGGTATTTTTAAAGCTTCTATTTATAATATTAATTATCCAGTGGTCTCCTACTACAATCTTAGGTAGAAGAATCAAATGTGTAGATATTTTTTGTCATATTATAATTCACTTTTCGCCGCCTTTCCAAACTAGTTAGACTGGAAAAGATGAATAAACATAGATATAAATTAATTTAACCAGTTCCTATGGTATCTTTAAAGCGCCATTATTATTTTTCTTAAAGACCATGTGTAAAATAACTATCGCAAAACAAGAATATCAAAAAAGGGAGCTATTAAAGTTTATTTTTTTCGGCTTTAATAGCAGTTTGGCCTAGATTTTAAATCAGAAGCGTGGTCTTTGTATCCAATAATTTACAATAGGTTGACCCTTTATTTACATGGATTAGTTGACTAGATATGGGTGTACCTAGTATACACCGCTGCTATCGACTTCGGGGCTTCAGGCGTGATGTTATGTTTTGGTCAGTAGAGTGTATGTCCTGGAAAATCCATACTAATATTATAAATGCGAATGTCACTCTGTTTGTTTGTTTGCTACCTTTCGCGACTAAACGGCTGATCGGATCTTAATGAAATTTGGCAAGAAGATAGATTTCAACATGGGGAATGACATAGGCTATATATCATTACGCTACGACCAATAGGAGCGGAGCAGCAATGAAAAATGTTGCGAAAACGGGGAAAATGTGACGCAGACGAAGTTGCGCGGTACAGCTAGTTAGTAATAAGTTACATAAATGATACGAAAATTAAAATTTTACACCCGAACATATATACCAACATCCTTTGTGTTGTAACTTCGTAGCTTTTTATTCAATAAACCTGTTTCTAGCGTTCATAAATCAATTAATTTATCAAACTGTCTGTCTTTCTTTAATTTCTGTAACTCCTGCGATATATTGCCGATAAGAAGCGCGGAGTTGCAATAAACTTGTTATAATGACATGCAGTGTAACCTGTAAAGGTAAGCGCATATTGCAAGCATCGCATAGCACGCATTTTACGATAATCATCATCTGCCTAGCCTTCTCCCAAACTATCTTGGGATCGACTTCCAGTCTAACCCGATGCAGCTGAATACTAGTATTTTACATGAAGCGACTGCCTATCTGACCTCCACAACCCAGTAACTGGGTAATACGATACCTCTTGGTAAGACTGGATGTCAGACTTTTGGCTTCTGACTACTCGTAACGATTGTCAAACAAATACACAGATCACAAATGACAGCCGAGACCAACGGCTTTCCGAGGCACAGAGGAAACTCGGTATGTAATTATGGTCACCCATCCAAGGCCCAACATCGACATTATTTACAAAATTCCCTAGTAGTTTTTATTTTTTTATTAGATACACTTTTTAGGCATTTTTTAAAAAGGAGACATAATCTCTTGCTTTGAAATCTTGTAATCTCAGCCTCGGTAAATAGCCGAATAAAATCTCGATTGGCCAATCTAGACTATACAGCCTCAGCACTCTCTAGTTCTCAATTACAGCAACATATTTAAAAAATATATATATAACCCTATAAATTCTGGCCAGAACTAAAATTTATGTATCAGAATGTTTGCAATACGGCGTAGCCCGTCATGTACATCAGCCTTTACGATGCGTGTATGACGTAGCACGCGTAGTGGGAGGATGCGCGCGCGCCGCGTCGTCTGCGCATTGACGAGCACGTGTGTAGGCGCGCGCGCACCTGTCCCGCGAACAGCAGCGATTATTATATTGTTGTTATTATATCGTCGTACTTGTTGCGAATAAACGTAAAGCGTACTGCACTACATTGTTAGTTCGCGAGATTTGGAGCGAGTTGTTACGCTATTGTAAGGTCAGTGATTATTAATTTGATTTGTTTTAATTATAAATTAATTTTGGTTTTTTGTTTGTTAATTAATTTTTACAAATTACTTTTATCTCGTTTTATTTGGAAAAAGTAACTAATAGTTTTTTTTTTTTTTTTGATAAATGTAATCAAATCCTACATGTAGTAATTATTAGTACATGTAGGATATGATTATATTTGTGACAGTTCCGGTTGAGCATTATTAAACTACCACTGAAAAAAGTGCCACTTCCGTTATTCTCAAACAAAAAAACATCAAGCAATTAAATAATTTATCATTGCATCAAACGGAACTGTAAAAATGAAAATACAATTAAAAATCAAGTGAGAGTGTAGACACGTATATTAATTATGTACTTAAACTTATACATAATCCTATCGAAATCATCTAATCTGATGTGCAACTTAATATAATCCCACAGTCGGATGCACTCGAGGAGTCTTGAGGAAGACCAGCGCATGCGCACTTCCGCGCAATTATTTACAATAAATATCAAAGTGTTACTCTGCTCATCCTATTTGCATAATGAAAGCGTAGCGAAGTGCGCACTAATCTTAACATCATCATTAATTTATTGCGGATTTCTTTCTTTCTTTACTTCCTTTCTTTGTTTGTTGTTTATTGTATTGGATCTTTATGCTGCTGAAAACAGACTGCAATTTTCATATTTAATTTTGCGCAATATTTCTCGTTTTTTTTTTGAACAGCATGTTTACCTACCGAACAGTTAAAAATAAAGTAACGAAAAAAAATCGTTGTTTTTACTAATAAACAAGTTCGTCTATACGAGGCTATTGTGAAAAAATTGAAACAGAAGTGACAATTGGAATATTAATTAAAACTTCATCAGTTTATCTTTGTATTAAAAGTTAATATTTATTGAAAATAAAAGGCTTTAAAACGACACTCAAAAATATTAATTATAATTTACCAGTCTTCACAAATAAAATTTTATATCCACCGTATTAAAACTTCAAAATAAAACATTCAGATTAACTAATGAAGAAAACCGCATACTTTACCACTTAATCGACATAATTAGTCCCTTGTTATAATTATCCTGTTATTTATTCATAAAAAGCTGTCCTATTATCGTTTTATTTATATATATTAGCATTTGTTTTTGACAGGATCGTTAATGAATTAAGTTAAAGGAGTTTTTGTCCTTACCTTGTTTGTGACGTCATAAGAAGATACACTTTGTACGTGCAGTCACGACTGTTTATGTGCATAATAAATTATAATAGGTACACAAAATTCAAACGCCATTTTCCTGTAGTTTTCATTCTTAAACACGTTGCAAATCAAAATATTTTATTTATTTAATACATTTATTTTATTTATGTTATTTTATTTTATGTACTCTAATTTTTAACCTTTTGCGCGTATGGAACATCAAGAAATAGGGTCACGATTCTTGTTGGCCGTTTTCTATCGAGACGAATAGGTAAAATAATCCAGGAAACTCATGTGAAGTGGGTCCCATTTCAAAGTTGCAATATTTTTCGTTTATTATGAAATCTCAAGAAGTTGATAAAAAGGTTTCAATTGTGCTTGGTCCTTAATGTTGCTAACTGTACTTGTTGTCCCAACACCGGCCGTGTAGGTGGTACCATCATTTATAATTTTCCGAGATCCATTTGTATGCTAATTTATGCAATCCTCTTTATTTACAAAATCGATTTTATTGATCATCATTATTATTGTTTTAATCTTGTGCTTTGTGTAACCTATTATTATGATGATAATCGTGACACATTTTAAAAACTTGTAAATGTTTTCAATTTATAAGATTAACCTAAGCAAGTTAAGGTCAGGGTCCGTTGTTATTAAAACAGGATTTTTGTAAAATGTGAGCAACAAATATTGATTTTAAAATAAAGAATAATACGACACGTATTTTTTTACTTATCTGTATAAATAGCTACATTTGTACTAATAAAAAAACCGCAAAAGACAAGTTATCTAATATAAAATAACACAACAAAAAAAAAACAACTTTGGAGAGACTATTGATAAATGTTATCTAAACAATTGCAATCATTAATGTCTGTCAACTTTTTTGTAACGTAAACATGTGTTTTGTTAATGTTTGGTTGTAAAACATTTTTTTTAGCCCTGTTGGACAATCTTGATGAATGAATACAATAGTGTCAGCGATGCAATACCAATTAATATGACAAATATTGATGCTTTAAATTGTAATTTATGTGGGAAGCATTAAATAATAAATCATAAAATACATAATATGTCACTATTCGAGTTAAGAAATATTGGAAGACGTTATGTGGCTCTCTGGGTTGAGTATAGTTATATAAATGCTTAAAATCACAAAAAGGCCTACTGATTAACATATTTTCTACATTTATAAAACATGATACTCGAGCTACTACTTCAACCTATTTTTAACTATAATTTTGTGGCACATGTTTGAATTTATAAAGAGGTTTATTATAATTTCTTTAACATCAACAAAAAAAAATACGAATTCCTAAAGAAGTGCTCAAAGTAGAGACAAAATGTTTACCTAACAAAAACATATTTTGTTTAACGTAAACGTAAGATTTTTGTCAGAGACTTTCACTCACGTTACACACACACGCTCCAACCTCGGTCGAATCACCACGGTAGCTATGCTTTAGGTCCTAGATAACAACAGAGAAATAATCAATATCCTTAATAAGGCAAAGCTGTATCTTTATAATCCATAACCCTAATTTTTTCTCTGCATGATGTAAGCCGTACTCCATCTTACTTTTACTTTATCTTCTTGTACGCTTTTTGCATTTATTGATAGTTTTCCATGTCTTTCTGACAATCTTTAACTTTGTCTAGGCTGTTGATATCAATCACCAAACCTTTTGACAATCGCAAGCGTCCTGCATGTAGAATTGTAATGAAAATGAAGGTCTACCGTTATCTTCTATTTACAAACAGTTACGAAAACTTATTGTACGTGTCTTTAATAATGTTCTATGTTAAATGCTATGTTATGCTAATACCTCAGCACTTTACTTACTTGCATGCTGCTTGGAATTCAACTCGTTTGGTTGGAATGCGTGACAATTCTGGAACGACTTCATGAAACTGAGACTACCTATGTCCCAAAGTCGCTCTTTCGAAAAAGGTTTTCATTTTTTTATTTGCGATGAGTTTTCTCTTTACTCTAGTCTAGGTCAGAGATGACTAATAGATTTTGATAAATAGACTACAAAATATTTCAATTAAATACTGTTGTTAAAAACAATTGGTCTGATTCGAAGCTATTGGCCGATTTGCTGTCTGAATTTTGCCTAGACGCTTATTTACCTAACTAACAGAGGTAGGCACCTCGATAGAAAAAGGTTGCAATCCGGGAGTGCCGGCAGAAGTGAAAACTTGAATATTAACGTTGTGCATTTTTGATATTTAGGAATAGTAAGGGAATAATATTGCATGAATTGCTTTAATTATCAGCATAAAAGTACCATCATTTATGTGGTAAAATGCAATATTCATTTATTGCGCTATCGTACACAAACATGAAAATTTATATTATATTAAAAATGTAACACTTCAAATCCACCATCCAGAACTATTACAATCCGTCTTGCGAATTTTACCTCTTTGGAGAAACCGAAGGTTTTGTGTGTGCTTGTGCATAAGATAAGTATCCAGTTTTGGAAACCCAAACTCAATGACAGATGTCATAAAGTTCAAATTTCTTCGTAACCTAATGTCAATCCGTCTTAAGAATTTTCGATCAGGACGCGAGTTTTACATTTTTTACCCATCACAAAAGTGCACAACGCCGTTAAAGAAGTTTTTACTTCAAAAAGCTCAGATTAGTGTCATAAGTATCTAGATACTTCAGACATTACACGATTTGACCCTACATACATGCTATAGGTACTACAAACATATTTCCAGGTCACAAGCAATAAACCTGCAAACCTAAAATTGGTTTCAGCAAAAAACTATAATAAAACGCTCTGCATCACATATTAATAACTCTGTAACACAAGTGAATAAAAACATATCTATCAGTATAATTAGGTATTTCCATTGTAATTGCAATTTAGTTTCTTATTGGTCTAGTGGTAGCAGGCGCTAAACGTAAGGTCCACGTTTCGAATACCAGGTCTGACAAACTGTTATTGAGATTCTGTTATTTTCGATCTAGAATTTCTCCGTATTAGCCTGGAGTCGTTGTGTCAGTTTGATGACAATAAGCTCGCCCCTTATTACATTATACTCAAACATAACTAGAGAAATGTAGATGCGGTTAACTTCTGCCTAAACTTTCAGCATAACAGGCTTAATGTTATGTATTTAATGTCTAATCTCTACATAGTTACAATTATAATTCTTAGTTTTTGTGTGACATACCTGCCGCCGATGATTTCATATCTTATTTGTGTACAAGATGAGACGCAATGCGTTACGTAATGGTCAAGTTATAGATCTCCCTTACATTTAGTAACTATGTTAATTAGTACATAAGTAGATGTTTACCTAACACAAGGCGAGTTCTTGATGTTGGGCTGGCTCGTGATTAGCTTACAGGTTTTTCATTTAGAATTTCGGTGTCGTAAGTTTTCTATCAAGTAACGAAACTTGTAACTTTCCCGGGATTACTATATTTACCAAAAAAAAAAAGGTACAGTTATTAGCTAGTAATAAATATACAGTAATAAATACACAGTACACAATAGTATAAATGTACAGGTAGTAGATGCTTAAATAGGGATTCCTAATCGAGAAAATTATCGCATCATAAAGCGACAGCATCCAAACGTGATATTTTCTATTAGTTAGGAATCTTTTTCAGATTTATAACAACATTGCTAATGTAGTCACCAAGAGATTTCTCAAAGAAAACACGTAGATAAAACATAGTACCTTGAAAGAGTACCATTTTGTTGCATAAACTGCATACAATCATAACCACTAATAAGTACAAGACTGTCACCGCAAACCGTTACATCAGAAAAATCTCAACAAAAACCGTATAATTTACAAAGTAAACACACTAATCGTAAATGTGGGCTTTACGGTTTAATTTCACTGCACTATGAATACCAACTCACTAAGGGACTGACACCGGCCTATGAATTAATATTCCCACCATGTAGGTGCCCATTCACACATCAGTGCTAATCACAAACTTATACTTGGTTAGGGCCATAAAAATCAATGTTTTTTTTAATTATTATTTATGATTGGAAGGTCACAATTAAGGTTTTGAAGTGCGATGTTCTAGTCACCTTAATTCGATTAGGAAATAAGTTGTAAATCAAAGTTCGTGAAAGACGTATTAATTTCTGTTTGTGTATCATTTTGGGCATCTTCCACTGTAAAAGGAAGTAGAACTAAATAAATGATCAGATAAAGACTAAGATTAAAGTCTCAAAGACGTGCCATTTACTTTTCGTCTAGCCTTTTGTCGTCTAGTATTTCTTTCAGCATCCAGAGGGCTTAGGCAAGCTGCAATCGTTTTCGAGGCGTTTTTTCTTTCTACAACGATTTTGAACAGGATTGATTATAAGGTTTTCGGTAGCACATGTAAAAGACTTTTAATCGCTGAGGTAATGACGCTTGTTTATGCCTATAGGCCCATCCTAACAGCAGCTTAATCTTCACCACTTCGCTTGTTTTAAACATCCTCAACAACGTGCTTGCCTCATGCAACCTTCACAATAATAAAATTCACATCCCACCCATCATAATTCACCCATCTAAACATTTCTTCAACAATTAAACACCTCAACAACTAATGATAATAGTGACATTTACTCCGATATAACAGTTTACTATAATCATGTTATGTGAATTGATGTGCTATAATTGCAATCCAATCCGACTCCCAATTACCTAAGATTGTTAGCGAACAGTTATTATAACGCACATTCGTTACAATTAGCGGCATAGCTGTAATGCTTGGCCACGACCTGCACGCACACGCGAGTTCATAGTGACTGCGGGGGAAACTTATGATAGCCGTTCTTAAATGCAAAAGACTCCTCCTCGACTTGACTTGCGAAGTGACCGTACTTGAATAGGCCCAGTGTAATTGGCAGATGCCCATTCCCTCTCATATTCTCATATTATCTATATTGTTTCCTTTGCAGGATCACCTGCAAAGGAAACAATATAGGCTGATTATGTATCACGTATGAAAACACATCTTCGTATTTTTGGGTGTAGGACATGCCGGTGTCCCCACGTTATACTTGACCGTTTTAGAGCAGTGACGATAAAATGGAAAACACAAAGTTACACGCCTGCCGAGATGCATACCTGGCACAAGTGCGCGTGTTGCTTAGCGCAATTCGCATCGCTCGAGGTTGTAAACTGGGCCTTACTCGCGGTAAATAGTTAATTGTTAACTGTTCGTTACCGCGGGGTGACGATCTGGTAAAATTACATGATAGGTTTGTAGCACGAGACGGGTACTGTGTTATAACGGTCTTGAACATGGTCGATGGTCGTCAACGAAACAGAAGGTACGCTTTTTTTTTTTGAAGAAGAAGAATTTAATCAACAGCTTCAAAACGCAACATTTTCACCCTCTAGGGATTTGAACTTGGGAGAAAAAGTTAAGCATTTACTACAGGCAACGGTTTCTAGATCATTTGCCTATCAGTATGAATATACTGATGATTAGACCACTGAATAGGTAGTTGTCTAATCATAATAATTATTTGTTGCATTGTCCAACAACTAATTATAATCCATAGGTCCAGTGGTCTTCTGAACATACTTTCTTAATCATCATCATCATCATCATCATCATCAGCCTATATTGTTCCCACTGCTGGGACGCAGGCCTCCTCTCTATGAGAGGGAATGGGCTGTAATCCACCACGCGGGCCCAGTGCGGGTTGGACTTTAATAACCATGCCAAATCAAGTAGATCTCCTCCTAATTAAGCTAATCTAATCGTATGTAAGCACCTTCTAACTTCTATCGACAAGAAGTTTTTAACAGTTTACTGTTGAAAATTGATGTTGTCCTATTTATTGACAAATTGACAATAGGCGGATGTTGTGAAGGATGGTGTGGGAACCAATGAAATAGCTACCGGCTTATTAAAGATCGGGAAATGGGAAAAAATCAAAATACGAGTAACTACTGATAGTTATATAGGAAAAGGGTCTGACCTATTTGATAACGAATGTAAGAAAAATATGTTTGGGCCACTTAAATTGCTATCGACCTGCATCAATTTTATTTCAAAACGGATGTCTTATCTGTGCAAAAGAATTCTAAACTTAAAAAAAAAAAGATTTTTTTATGGGGAAAAACTGCTAATAAGATATTTTTGGTTTTCACCGAAATTAAGGTGAAAGGTAAATCGACATATTTTATTTTAATTATCCTCTGACAGTGTTTAGAATATCAGTATCCTTAAATTAATATACAAAGAGATACATTATCGTCACTTCCTGACATAAAGATTAATAGTCGTCCAGTAATGCAGTTGATGCTACATTGTTAACCTTTGAATTAATTTACTATTTATTAATGACACCGCATATGACTCTGAAATCTATTTTGTAGCTGCTGAGGATATTTTTACTACAACAATTATGTCATACCACCTAGCCTTTTTATTTATTTGCATATCTTTACTAAATATTTGTGTGGAACTACCGATTTGATTCCGAAAATTCTTTCCCTAACGGAAAGCTACAATATTCCCGAGTGTCATATGTAATATATAAAGCGTTCCCGTGGTTTTATTACATAGCAAAAGCTAGATTTTCTTTTCTTTATAATACACACATCTTATCCAATAGTGGGTTTTAAACGATACGAGTTAGACCGTACCCAAAGATTTAACAATATTGTAAAAGAGTTACTATATTTTGAAGTACAATAAGGTTAACTCTATGTATTAGCGGACCATTTAGGTTTCCTCCAATATTGTCCATTAAAATGCCACTCCATAAAGCACCAATTACTACTAAACTAGAACTATATGTTGACAGTGTGAGACACTAAAATAACACTAGATTTAAGACTGTATAATTTTACAAAAATCACTACCCAGTGTTGTTAATCTACTCGTAAAGTTTGTGAAATGAAATCCAACACAAATTCTACATTTTCTAACAAAGCAATTTTCCTCGCTACACTTGCTTGCTCCTACAGTATTGACTTCAGCTACCCGTAGCAGATCGAGGGACACAGCTGAACAAGCACACATATTTGCATACCGATTCGCTGTGACGGTGACACTGGTCGAAGTGTACTTGGAATGCCGCGGCATTCTCAATGGGAAATGTGTAACATATGTTACCTTCAGTTGTTTGAAGAGGCCTCAACGGTTTTACTGAAGTTGTTCGTTTATTTAATGTTAATACAAGTAGTTGTGTTGAAGAAGCTCTATAAGCACATCTAGCAGTGAAGAATCATAACAAAATAAATAACAGTAAAATCGTGTATGATTCTGTCTTATTCTTTCTCAGTATTTATATCTCATATACGGTTTCTCAGTAAAGCTGAATTCAAATTATCATTGCAAAAACAACCAATTGCATTGGTCAACTAAAGATTGTCAAAAGAAATGGTCGAAAACCTGAGGCTTTTCTTGGCTCCTCGTTAGTTAGTCTTTTTAGTCACCAGTGAGTACTCGTATTAGCACCACAGAATTTTAATATATCCTATACATCTATACTAATATTATAAAACTGAAAAGTTTGTTTGTTTGTTTGCTTGAACGCGCTAATCTCAGGAACTACTGGTCCGATTTGAAAACTTATTTCAGTGTTAGATAGCCCATTATTGAGGAAGGCTACGCTACGACCAAAAGGAGCGGAGCAGCAATGAAAAATGTTACGAAAACGGGGAAAGTGACGCAGACAAAGTTGCGTGGGGCAGCTAGTTTCTTATACAAGAAAACCTCTCTTTTCCAAATCATCAAGACTAGAAAACCTTTTCAATCCTTTTCCATCACACTACAGGTCATTGGTCCTCCACTCAAATATTTCAAACGTTACCATTTTAGTAGCAGGGTCGGTCTGTCGATTTGTTTGTCATACTATTGTGTCCCACAAAGGAGTGTCCTTGGCGCGTCCTGTATTCGATTCGATACAAATAGTTGTCGTGATAATAATTGTTGAACAGCTATAGAATAACTATGGAGTACCTATTGATGTCACGGAAAACTTGACGTGAGTGTTTGTTGTTATATTAGATGCGCTGTCGTTGTTGTTTACATGTTTTCCATTGAAATTATGTTTATTATTTACTAGACGTGATATGCGGGGTAAAAATATTCCTTTCTAACTAATAGTTATTTTCCCGCAGAGGCAAAGGAGGCTTTTCAATTTTCCATGCAAATTCTGCTTATCAACTTTACTGCTTTCAAAATTCAGTTTTGTAGCCTACCTATCTTACGAGCACAAAAACACTGAGCTGGCAGTGCTATTAATTCGAATATGCGGTGAATGCACTACTCTTGTCATATTTGCCATTAAAAGCTATAAGTCCCAGTCATCTATGAAAAGTTTGGTTGGTATGGTAACTATTGAGAGGGCCACCTCTAGCATCGGCCACTGCGTATGCGTAGTCTCCATGCTTTGTGGAACAAGCATGTATCGAGCTAAATAGTTTCTAGATCTGCTTATAGACCAGGTACCTATCGGTATTCAGATGTATATTTATGTACCTACAGTATGTTTAATTAAAGAACCCGCATCATAAGTGCATAGTAATTATCCATGTCAGATCTAGTACAATAACAATATAATAACTAGTACCTATTACAATTAACGATCATTGGTTACTTGCATTTGTTCATAGGACCTTGAGCATTGAACTCTTAGAGGAAAATCTGAACTTAATTGTGAACGACAATTTAAATCAGTAATGCGGTGGTGAAAAATATGCTCTTGCGCCGTTTACAGTTAATAGGGTTGTAAAGATAGATTTGATTTCGCGAAAATAGGTTCTCATCTGAATCACAAAATCTGAATTATGCTGCGAATGGCTTTCAGTTGAACTCGACACAACTAAATACCAGTAACTTTCATGGAGCGACTGCCTATCTGACCCACACCCCGTGACTGAGAAATACGACACCCCGTTGATAAGCCTGCATTTCGCAAAAATTGAAAGTCGTCAAAATTTTTCCAAAGGCACTTAAAATGTCGATAATTACCAAGTTGCATCAAACATTACTTACCTACTTTACTTACCCAGTTATGGATCATAAACGCGAAAATATTTGAGGAAATAAACTCAAATCCATTACAACGAAAAATTCTCTGTATTCCACTAATATTGTGAAAATATAACGACACCATTTCTAAGCATATGAAACTTGACAAGGTGTCAACGTAAACCAACTTAACCTGGTACCTGCATTTATTACCAAAATGACTATAAGAGGAAGTATCTAAAGTTCAAGATAACTCGGTCAGTCCCATCTCCCATTGTCAGCTATATTACCGCACTACGTTTGTACGGGTAGGCAGCGGTCTAGCTTTCACAACGCGTTACTTAAGCGTTCCACTTTAAATTGAGTAGGTACATTAAGCTATTGTCCCCTAAGTGTATAAATTAGAATTACTTAATACGCACTTAACGGTGTATTGTTTGTGGCTTCATAAAGTTTAGCAACATGACAATGGTTTTAGTTGTGACTTAAGGAATAGTCTCGCGGAAGAGTTACTTGCATGGAGTCTGTTTCTGCTTACATTGTTGGATTTTGTTGCTTGAGTCTTGGTTCAAACAAGACATAAGCCTCGTATCCACTAGGGCCTAGAGACTAGGCAACGTTTGGCGCACGACATGTTGCACAACAAGCTGAAATCGACATCTTAAAAAGTTAGCGCGGAACTTTTGTTTAACAACGTTGTCTGTCTACGCATGATCAGTCAGCGGCGGTGGTTATAATTTTATCGAAATATGCATCAAAAAGTTAAAAACCACGTTGGTGGGTTAGAAATTACTCATCTAATTGAAGATGTCGCCACGACCTATCAAACTTTGCTTAATTCTAATTGTACCCCCTCTGTGCTAGACTGCATGTTGCACGGGAACAAACAACAAGCCTCGCATCATATTGCGCGCCTGGCAACGTCACGTGCTGTTGTGCAACGCTGCCGAACATGTTCTGCAACGCTGCCGAACATGTTGTGCAACGCTGCCGAACATGTTGTTAGTGGATACGAGGCTATAGATTTGCTTAGACTAGTTCAAGATTATGGTTATCATTATACATTTCAAAACTCTTTATAGAAAACTGTCATAACAGAAAAATCGTACGTAACATAACTGGGATTGTACTCTACTCATCATAATGAACGACACAAGCAGCTAAGAAAGCGAAGTCAAAAAAAATGCTGCTTTATACATTAATTCGTCGCATAAATCGACAAGCTGTAAAGATCGGCTTCAACAGGGTCTTTTTCCCATGCATCAAAATAAAATTAAAAACGCTTCAGTTCTGTTCACAAAGAAAACCTTCAGAAATAAATACTCTCGTCAACGACAAAGCCCAACCATTGAACCTCATTGTCCTTGCTCAAGTACACATTCATTCCCAGCATACCGTCCCCCCGCCTGTCACGCCAACAGCCAACGGATCACGCTGCCAATGCCCACGACCGCACAGATGTATTTTGCGTGCCCAATCTTGATGCACGTGACAGCGTTAACGTTCAACCGCATGGGTTAGATACAAGCTCTTAAACTTGAGATGTTAATCGTGGTAGATGCTTTGTTAAGTGTGCGAGACGTTTTCGATGATGTACGTTTTCGTTTTAACCATGTTTTGAGATCTTATTATCAAGACGAGTAGATTTTAATGCTGTTGTATAATTTATACTCATACAGTTTCAACTGGTTAAAGAACATTCTAGCAATTTTTGGTGGTTCTTCTGGCTGTTGGTTTAAGATCATTTGCAGGACACTCAAAACCTTATTTCAGAGCTCCATGAGCAATTGAGGATGCTCTAAATAACGATGAAATAACATCATAATGATTGAAATTTAAAGGCTGTTGTTACCAAGCCAGACAAACAAAAGTGACTTGGCCCTAGCACGTCAAGTCACAATCTACATATTATATTGAGAGAGTGACAGATTATTCTAAGTAGTCATCGTCAAAATGGTGTTAACTAGACAGAAGAGATCGCTTTTGGATGCTTTTGAAATGCAAGTCAACATAAAATAGACCAAGTCAGAATCTTCGTTTACCTACAAGTCCCAGTTTTAAGGTGATCATTTGGAAAGTGATTAAACAGTCAAATATTTAGTACGCGTCATTGCCGATCTAATGTAAGCATTCGAATGTTTGCCCTCAAGCAGCACACCAGTCAATATTAACTGAAAACGTGTCGAGCCCGAATGAGGACAATATCGCAATTAGTTTAGCTTTGAAGATAAATATTTATTTGGAATATTTACCTGTTAACATTTTCTACGGAGTTTTAATGTTCTTTTTACGAGTAAATCGTGTAGTCTGGTAGAATGTAGGTTTGTTATTCTTACTTAGTAACTAGGACGGACTGTGTTTAGTTTTCTAACATTATTGAAAACCTCTTTTTGATATCCAAAACAGATACTCTTCTTCAGTATCGTTTAACTGGGTGGTTGAGATCAAATCGGTAAACGCTCCATCAAAAACACCGGTATTCAGCTCATCATCATAATCATTTCAGCCCGGAATCATCCACTGCTGGGTATAGGCCTGCCCCTTTTTGCCACCACACGTCCCGGTTCAGTGCATCCCTTATCCAGGTGTTTCCCGCGACTTTCACAATATCGTCGACCCAACGAGCTTTAGGATGGCCCTACGGTCGGCTTTTTTGGCCTCACCTTGGCCATCACTCGGTATTCAGCTATATCTGGTTAATATAAGAGCTAATTTTGAAAAGGGTAATCAAAGGATGATGACGATGAATCTATGAACTCGGCCTATCGCAGTCATAGCCTGCTGGTCTGCTGGATACATGCCTCTCCTAAGCCTCGCCACAACACCTAGTCTGACCCAGCCATCTTTGTAAGATCGTCGGTCCTTCTAACTAAGGAAGGGTCTTCACTCCAGGACTCATTTGCTTTATCGGCCGTCACTCCTACGACATACATGACCTGCCCACTGCTTAATGATGAATAATCCTCCCCAATAGCCTTCCCCAGTAAATTTTACTCCACACAAAAAATATGATTCATTAAAAATCCAAACTAGTGTGGCACAAAGGTCGGTTGCGCAAGCGCACTGCGCCGAGGATGCGCCAGCGCCGATAGCGATCTACTCGTATGAATTAGCGCATCATAGCGAGGCATCCTCGCGGTGCTATCTGTGACGTACACTTCCTATACGGTTATTGTTTGCAGGCACACCATCGAAATTGCTCATAGATATTGTTGTATGTTATTTCAGTACCTGTAAAGACAGTGTGGATTTATGTATTTTTGATTCGGGATATTAGGGCCCCGGCTCTATAATTTGATCAGTGATGTTTTGTCTGAAATCCCATTTATGATAAGGATGAGGGACTGAGCGTGTAGTTACATTTTTCGTTCCATTTGCCAAATTTACACTCCCTGTAAAAGCTTTTTTTCTGGGGAAGTAGACAAGTCTCACACAGTAGGCAGACAAGAGACATTTCTTAAATAGGGACACCAATTTAAAAAATTACTTATTTTCTAAAAAAAAATACCTCGTCCTTAATATTGCAAGTAGATAGAAGTTGTAGCTATCTTACAGGCCTCTGGGATCATTTTACATTAAGCAACCTGAAAACGAGCTTTACCAACACCTCATCCAGTATCAAACATAATCTAAATTACGATTTCTGTCTCAATCCATCTAATTACAAAACACATTAGCAAATCAGCGAGTCTACGAGACTTCCTACTCACTGCGCCGGCGCAGATCGCGGGTCACACGCTCTGAATACAGCGTCGTAGTCGGACTGAGCAATCGCACTAATATTCACACCTTTTACTTTCATTGGACTTGACGTTAGGTGGGTAAGGATAAGAAGTTCCAGCTAGGAGAAAACAGAAACTGATTCACTACGTTAGTACGTTGACGCCTTTGATTTAGACCAGAGACATAAAAATGAGGATAATATCGTAAGGAAAGTTTTGAGTATGAATGTTGATGGCTATAAGGAAAGGGAAAAGGAGTAGGGAAAGACCAAAGAAACTATGGATGGACTGTGTGCGGTTATGGCAAGAAAGAATGTGACTGCTGTGATGAGGAGTAATAGAGAAGTATGGAAAGAGAATAAATGCCGACCTCAAATAAATTAGGATAAAGGGAACAGGATGATGATGAGAAGAAAGAAGTCTTATAATTTACTAGTAATTAAGTTAATAAATATATTTATTTCATAATCACTCCACTGCTGGACATAGACCTCTCCCAACACACACTCATCATCATCATCAGCCTATAATGTTCCCACTGCTGGGACACAGGCCTCCTCTCTATGAGAGGGAGTGTGCTGTAATCCACCACGCAGGCCCAGTGCGGGTTGGTAGATGTCAAATGTCTTCGAATTTTTAGTTCTAGGACATGCCGGTTTCCTCACGATGTTTTCCTTCACCGTTGTTGAGGGCAGCGGTAATGAAATAAATTACACAAAGTAATGCGCCTGCCTGGGTTCGAACCCACGGCTTACTGCTCGTAAGTCGGGGCTGCCACCACTGGGCCACCGCTGCTCTCTTCCACTCTTTTCTTAGCAAATCTCATTCAGCAGCTACATAACATTTTAACTTATTAACCCAATAGGAAAAACCAATTGATCTTGAAACCTATCCTAAAATTCAACTTCATCCAATATGGATCCTCTTAGCCAATTCTCAGAATCAAGCTTTCTTGCCGTTTCTTCCTATATCCATAATTACCGTTTGCTAACCAACCTCTGTGCTGTGAATCACCTCATCTGAAGTTACGCCTTTGTGATGCGGAAACAGACATACAATTGATTTTCTGAACTATTTGAACATTAAGATTGTATCTAAATTATCGCCTTTTCATAGATAAGTAGGCAACAGTTACAAGTAAACCTGCTGAGATAAAAAGATGGCGCCGTTCGGATAGTCTGATCTAAATTTGAGCCACAAATTCTGGTGTTGTAAAATCCCGTTAACTTTATTGATTTTATCATTAACAGTAAAAACGGGATATTAACAATTTTTACTGCTTGTTTTAAGTTCCCGATATTTCGGCAATGTTGCAAGCGCCATGATCACGGATTTATTGATTTTGTTCTTTTCTTATTTTTTTTATGATTTTTTATCTAAATTTTTTTGTCTATCTCATCTGTCTATACTATAGACAGATGAGATAGACAAAAAAAAATCTAAAAATTATTCCTATAGACTCTATAGGAATAATTTTGTTCTATAATTCGTGGTACAGCTGCTTTTAGAAAGAGAAGTGCTTAATGCATATGCATATCAATTATGCTGTAGTATATAGTAACTTTGTGTTAATGTCCGTAGAATTTACTTTTTTTCTCTGTATTTTATAAGTGGTGACCTGCAATTGGCTTCCTGACTATTATACTGTCTTTGTTCTGTTTGTTTTAGCTGTAAGTCTCCCGTGTTATTTGAATAAATAAATAAATATCCGGAACAATACACCGTGTATTCTTCACTTCTTTTTTACCACTCTTTCTGAAAGCAAATCTTCTCAGGAGAAATAACAACCAAAAACAAAGACGATTTACTTATCTTAAACGTGATTTTGGTGTAAAATTGAATGAAAACGTTAGTTCTAAGTTAATGCCTAAATTATCTTAGAAGGTCGGTATGTGACCGGGGCGCGGCCGCACTTGTAACCAGGGGCATCGCTACTGGCAACCGTGCTATCTTGATGTGCGGGCTGATAACAGGCCAGGGGTCACATAGTTGCATGAATAGATATGTGAGATGGTTACCATAATGAGCGACTTTTTTACGTTTGAGAGGTACACGTTATGTAGCGAAAATAAATAATGTTTTGTGGAAGAATTCGTTAAGAAAACAAAATATTTAAAATAAAAACCGGCGACACAAAGTGCAGACACAAGACAGCAGTAACCGCCGCTGAAAACAAGCGCTTTGTCTTTGTCTGATGGCCATGTAGTACGTGAATGTGACGCGTATTTTTCCACACACTTGTTCTTTAGTGTTTTGTTTGCTTTTATTTCTTACGTCACTATTGGTGCCTTTTCATATTTTATTTATTTATTTTATGGCACTTCAACGACTTACTCACTAAAAACATACATAAATATAAATCACAAACAGTTTTAGGTACAGTGAGTTCGTCAATTAAAGAAATGTTATTTTCATATAAAGCCACTGCGACGTTGAGACAAACAAATTAATTGGACTGATGCATAATACTGACGATACCTTATCTTTTGTTGCAGCGGTCTTCAAACGCGGCAGGTCGCGGCAAGCGCTTCACCTTCCAATCCACCGTCAGACAGCTGGAGCGGCGGCGCCTGGCTGAGAAGCTGTCCAAGGAGGCAGATCTGAAGGAGCAACAGAGACGCACCGAGCTGGAGGCCATGAGGAGGTACGTGCATACAAGGATACAAAGTCACACATTAGCTAGTTCAAGAATTGGTAGCTTTTAATAACTCCCATAATGCCCGTAGCGGATATGGAGAACCAGATTTGACCTAATTTGTGAAAAAAATGCGATGTGTTCTTTAGAACAGGTCAGGTGTGTAGTACTTGCAACCAGTATGCGTTCCTGACAAAATAAATGTACGAACGTAAGGAATGTAAGGATCATAACAAATGGCTTCCTATAGCTTCTACTTACCCTCACGGGAAAAACCACTCAAGCATGTTTAATAATAGTCGCATAGTAAACTATGTATGTGTAGTTAAACTCAGATACAATGTCTTACTTTACTACATCTTAAAAATAGAACTATGACCTAACGTCCTCGCCTAGTTACTACATCTTTGTGGTCCTATACAACATACACTTATGTACAACCTAAAGCTAAAGATACTCAACATGCACGTTATACCTACAGAGTCGAGGAAGAGTTCCAGCGCAAGCGCGCGCGGGAGAAGGCGAGCATCCGCCAGCAGCTGCGCCTCGTCAGCAGCGGCGCCAACAGCATGCCCTCACCCACCGCACATCACCACAAGGTAACACTACGAAGTGGCGAAGAGCGGGCGTTTTGGGGGACTGTCTCTTGTAATTTTGACGTTCAAAAAGTGCTGATTATCAGCCTAATTTGAATAAATGACTTTTGATTTTGATTTATCATATCCAGAAGTGCTACCATCAAACGCAGTTGGACTTCTGCGCAAGTTTTCATTTGTCAGAAGTGCTTGCTTCTTTCACCGGTTCCGGTTGCACGATTGAAACCCTGGTTGTTGACTCTGCTCTGGAGCTCGTGATTAAATAATAACAGCCGTCCGGGTTTATCTATATAGGTTAAGCAGCGCTTGCCAAGGTTGGTCAGTGGATGGGTGTCCACCCATTACATAACGAGTTTCCTCCGTGCTTCGAAAGCGCGTTTAGCTGTTGGTCCCGGCTGTAATTTGTCGATCTTTGACAGACGTTATAGTCAATGGCCCGAAAGTCTGACAACCAGTCTTTCCAAAGGTGGAGAGTTTGGTTGTGGAGGTCAGATGACTGTTGCTCCATGTGCCTAAAATACTGGTATTCAGATGCATCTGGTTAGACTGGAAGCCAACTTCATCATAAATGGGAAAAGGCTAGGCAGATGATAATGATTCTGAAGTGCTAATATCAAACGCAGTGAGAGTTCTGCAACTAAGAAATTTGCAAGTTTTCATTTGGAAGAATAAGAATATTATAGAAATCTTTGTACGCCATGTAATGGCAGGATATGCTGGAACCCATATTAAACCTATTGTAACACCTATTGTGCCATATTCTTGCATTTTTTTTTTTAAGCGTTGCCCCACTCTAGGAATTTCTCCTGTATCGTGGGTGCGTTTACAAACATTTAAACTCACATACACAAACAGCCAGACCCAGAACAACAATCTGTAGGCCATACAAATATTTGTTCCGTGCGGGGATCGAACCCGCGACAAGCAGCGCAGTAGTCGATCGCTCAACCACTGCGCCAACCGTGCCGACAAATTTGATTTTGATTTGAAGAATTTGGGTGTTTGCTGTTATAAAACGGTTCCGGTTACACGATTTTAACCCTCTTTGTTGACTCAGCTCTAGTTTCATCTCAGTTATTCCCTATCACGCATTACGGATTACTGTTGGACAGCCAGACAGAAAAAGATAGTGGTGCTTGACGCAAGCAAAAAGAAGCCTGTGACCAGCATTCTTGGTGAAGTCGGCCTGTGGATTATGATGATGATTGAAGATACCGCTGGCCACTTCATTCAGAAGTGTTCTATGCTAGCAGGACGTTATAGGACTACAAAACACCAGTTCATCTCTAATTCCATGTATTTGAATTAGCCCAAAACAAATAACGGAAGGCTTTTAAACAAACATTGACACCTAACTTGATGGAATTCGTAATTAGACCATAATGAGACGCCGAGAGACGCATCAATCATTTCTGTCACACGTCCTTAACTTCACCTTGAACCAAGGCGACGTGCTTCATACGTATTACTGCTGGGCCACGAGATACACACTCCAGCAACGCAAGAACGACCGTATTAGAAACAAATTAACGAAGTTTACATAGGGCATACCAAGAGTAACCGCAGAGCGATTCGTAACGCGAAGGAAATAAGTGATACGCGGCGTAACCGCAGCGACGCAAATCGCATCGTCCGAAGTCGTCAATACCTTAAACGAATGGGACGCGCATGTTACGACACAACGCGGAAATAAACAAATAAGAGAAATCACTTAAAGGATCGCAATGCAACGATACTCACGAGAAGGAAACAAGACACATGCGCATGACGCTTGATGCAAGTTGCTTCGCCTGAGGACGTGAATAAGGTGTTAAAACTGCCTTGTACCAAGGCGACATGCATCTACATCAGACGTATTATATGAACATAACGAGCGACATAAATGATGTAATTACTGTTTGTATAAAAATGAGTAGGACTCCATGAGTGACGGTCACCTTGCAACTAAATAGTGTGTGAACTAGTATGTGTGACCTTCAACGATCTGAGTTTATTTTTGTGTTACGGTGGAATTATTTCCAATTTGAGAGGTTTACCCCTTTAAAGACAAAGATAAAGATAATTTTATTTGTCTAAGTATACGTATACATGCAAATTAAGCATGCAGGATGTCACAATATTAATAGTACGTACATATTTCACCCACAAGGCGTACAAATTTATAAAAATGACAAAAAAAATACAATAATAAATTACAAAATTAAAACGAAATAACAAAGTCGTCCTTTATGAGGACAATTCTCATACCTAAGTATTATCAGTTGCAATTTCAAAATTCTCTGTCGGTCTGTCACAGAGCTTTGAAATCGCAATTGCTAGTAGTATTCGAATTCTCGTTCCCATAGGTATTGTAGTATACCAACCCGCACTGGGCCTGCGTGGTATATGACATCATTGAAAGCCCTTTCCCTTTCACAGACACGGTATCAGGGAAAGTTACAGGTTAATTGATTAATATTGTATACTGGAACAAAGAAAAAATTGTTCTGTCTATTTTATTTTATTTGGAGTTGTCGAAGATGATCACTCTTTATTTAAATCAGAGCGCGATAAACATGGACCGTAGCACTTTTTATGTTTTTCTCATCTTGTTTCCTCTTTCCAGTCGCGCGACTCCCCGGACGGGTCGTGTCGCGAGTCGCCTGCGCCGGAGCGGTCGCGCGAGTCGCAGCGACACAGTAACGCCTCCTCCGACATCAGCGCACGCAGCAAGAGTACTACACCTGTACGTATACCACTGTAACTTCTTACTGTTAAGTGGGCACATTATTCACGAAACGGGTGGGGGAACGGATTGAAAAGTTCTCATCTGGGTAGATCTATCACTAGATGAACTTGATGAATAATCCCTGTCAAACTAGGTTACCGTGTGGCATTCATTCCTGTGAATCAGGTAGTGGCAGGAGGCACATTTCCATAATCTCGACATGAATGATGTAACCAAGATTTTGGAACAATATTTTGATTTAAAAGAGTGTCCATGGAGTTTCTTGCCCATTGTTCTCCATAGAGATCTACGCTTCGGAATGGGCAACTACAGTACTTTCACAAGTTATTATGCCTTGTGACTGGAACAGTAGCTGCACTGTTTTTTTTACTTTCAAAAGTGCCTGTAATGGTGTAATTTAAATAAATGCTTTGAGTTTGAGTTTTGCATAAGGCCGGCCCTTGTTGTAGCGTCGCTTGGGGCTTCTGTGCAGCACTGGCCGATGTTCGGCTGCAAGATGATGATAACGATGTTAGTGAGTTGAGTTATCTTAACGTAAGCACTGAAGTAAGGCTGGTACCCGCAGATCCGCAGCGTGGAGCTGTCGGCGTGGCGCGGGCCCGGCGGCGCGCGCGTGTACCGCGACTGGGCGGCGGCGCACGCGCACCCGGCCGCGTGCGCGCGCATGCCCATCGCCACACACACGCTGTACGACGGTAAGTGGACTTATCAAATTCACCATTTTAACATAATATGTTATTTCACCACTTATAAAACGTCGAGAAAGAGTACACAAAATTGATGATTGAAACTACGCTAAACAAAGTTCAAGCTGAAGAGCTAAGTATTGGTCAAGCTGCAGAGCTGGTTATCAAAGCCAGTCAACATCAGTTGTCGTTTGTTTACCTGTCATTTTTTTTATTTAATAATATTTTTAAATTAACGGACGTTCAAAATTGAGATAGAGGAGAACTGAGTAAATTGTCAATTTATTACAATTCATCATTACATTATCTGTTGCCTAGAGTGATCTAGACGAACAAAACTTTACGGTTTTAAATGTAAAATGCTATTTTAAAACTAGACATACTAAAATCAGAAAAAACAAACAGGTACCATCTGATCCATAACTTATAACATCAACTTATTATTATGTCACTTTAGAAAGTAGAGCCACCTTCTATATGGCTAATCAAATGCGCGCCTCGCTCGTCCCCAATGTATTCAGATCTAGGACAATCGAGCCATAACCGTAGCTGTGGACTGTGAATGAACTGTCGCCACAAAGTACTCGAGTATCATTGTTGCAATAGATACTTTGTTAAAGGTGCATACCACCATTGAAAAGGAAATATTTTAACTCCATACATAAGCGAAACTATTAGCCAATCAGCACATTTTTTATTTATAATCTATGGAATACTTACAGATAACAAAACAGATTATAAATAGTACGTGAATCTGACAGCCAATTACAATTCATCACTTTAAAAAAAAAAAGTATTTGCCTTGGTTGGAATGTCTGGTCCGTAATAGCATAGGACAGGCGTTTGTGGAAAAAGGAGATTTCATGGAACGTAGGAAAGCTTTGAGAAGCTGTTGGGCGAAACAGGCAAAATTTATAGAAACGCTCTCTCTAACTTGATTTTTAGCAGGAAAAAAAAAAACAGAAAGTTTAAAAAAACGGATGATTTGTGAGTGTTCTCACTATGTTTACTAAAAATAACAATTAGCAACTTAGTAGTTATTCTCCAATCTCGAACCTATAAAATATGTTTTAAAAATAACTTATGGTACCAAACTAACAAAGTATTTTAACCATTTCTTTAAAAGGCACGTACAGTTCAAACATACATAAAATAAAAACACGTGGAATAATCCAGGTTATTGATAAGTAGTAGTGGGTCAGGGCCATCGGAAGTATTACATAGTGTTGTGACGCCTGACAGTTGGGGCGTGTCTGTAACTTTGAATGTTTCCTGTACTTTTATGTAGGCGTATTGGTTACTTCGTCAAACAATCATTATAGATTAGTTATAGGTTTTGTTTATTATTTCTGGTATTTTTCAACAAAACTCGGAATATTGTTATAAGTTATGATGAATTGATAGTTCAACCAAAACTAAAGGGAGTTAATCAAACAGAAACGTTTCAGGAAATCCTTTGCTATGGCGCTACGGCGTAGCTGGCTGATGCTACGGCGTAGCTTAGCCTCGCCAGGATTTATTTTCTTTAACGTAATTATTATCGACAAACATCGTTTTAGTATCTCTGTCGGAAATAATATTGTTTAAGCCTGTTACGTAAATAATATAGTAAAAGTTTAAGACTTTTTAAACCAATAACTTGTACCTGTGTGGTATATTTTGAAAATATAAGTTAGACAATAATAAATAAAGGAGACATTTTGGAGAATAGTTTCACTACAATTAGTTAATGATTAGTTAATTGTAGCATATAATAATGAAACGTATATTGATTTCTTTCATATAATTGCCAGATTACAATGGTTATATTAGCCAAGCCTTGTCTAACGGAAATATTGAGAATTTCACTCAACCAATTAAACTATCTATGAAATTTTAGGGAAAACTTTTAATAGTAGCATTAAAAAAGTTCACAGTTTAATACAATTTTTTATATATATTAAAGCAGATATAATTACCATTGGGTACCATACTGTTTTGTAAACAACAAAAAAAACGCCATTATTCACGGACTTCTTGTCAAATGACATTGACCCTAAAAAAATACTAAAATATCATTTATTTATAATGACTTCAAGATTCCGTTTAGATTTCTATGTATTTTTTTTTTATTTACTACATTAGTTACGTTTTTTAGTGTAATATGAATATTATACGTAACGTGTTAGTGGGACGAAAAAAAAATTTCCTTTTATTTCTGCATTCAGGATTAATTGCATACCAGCTCATACTTATACCAAGTCCGTACCCATGTTCTGGTTTCTCACAAGACTCGTTCGCTCCCCCAGGCGGCGCGGAGGCGGAGGCGTTCAGCGGCAGCCCGCGCTCGGACAACTACCGGCTGGAGTTCGCGCGCGGCCGCGCCCCCCCGCGCACGCCGCGCGCGCCGCGCCTGCTGCCCGCCGCGCGCGACCTGTCCTCCTCGGGCTCCGACCTGTCGCTGCGGCAGCCTATCAAGATCAGGTATTACTAACTCACTTCGAACACATGGCCACACATTAACATATTCGATGCTAAGCACTCAGGTTATGGGCCATTTGTGTGCCCACAAGTCGCCAACCGAGTCGTAGTTACACTAGCTATAGATGACTTTTACAAGTAAAAATAAAAGTGTTAACCCACATAGGGCTAAGTCAAAACATTTAATTTCAAGTGGGTAAATAAAAAACAACTATTGATGTTGGGAAACAAAAAAAAATGAACAAAAATCCCGACATAATGACTGTGAAAGTACTGTAGTTCCCAATAGTTAGTATAGTTCTGTGTATATCAACTTCACCACCGTAGGTAGATCACGAATGACTCCCTCTCTCAGAAACGAGGCCCGGCGCAGTATCAGTAGGCCTCCTACGAAGTAACCGATGTACTGTTGAAGGTCGCTGGATGCGAGAAGCACTAGACTGTTCGATGCAGCAACGAATGGTAGAGATATATGTGCTACAGAGAACCAATTTGAGAGAAATAATAATTATATTGTGAATATAGGAAATATTCATAAAACCTTCTCTCATTTTGCCCCAGATGGATAAAATCAGAATTATATTTACAGAATCCAGTTGCATGGCGAACTTACGATTATTTTTAGACTTTTGTATTTTTGTGCAAGTAACATTTTGGTATTGTACAAAGCATGCGGAAAAAAATAAATGCTTAAATGAAATGACGATTTAACTGTCTAATTTGAAGCAATATTAATTAGCTTTTTGAATTAAATTAGTAAAAAATGTAATGGCCATTTACACAGAGCAATGTAATTGAAAAATTGACAGATACGCCAATTACCTGCTGAATAACACAACTGTCAAAGAATGACAGTTGTAATTTGAACTGCTACTACTTACGTTGTTACTTAATTTCTTGCCTAACAATAAATTTTTTCAGTGTCTACTTTACAGTCCTACTTTAATGTCTGCAGTCAATTAAATAGCTCTGTGCAAATAATTTGATGTAAGTAGGTATGTAATGAAGTACAGTCGGTGTAATAATGTTGTTGTATGGTGTTTCCGAAGGTGGTGATGTGTGGGAGTAGCGCTATTACCTAACACTAACCCTGCGCGCGCATACAAGGTGAGTGCTTGCCGTACGCTTTCATCCCTCACTCAAGACCAAACGTAGGCAAAATCATCCTTGAACACTTAGGGCATGTCTACAGTTCTATAATCTTTTTGAAAATGCCATCTCAGTTTGTTTTACTCCTTCCATTATTTTTGCCTTTAGAAACCTTTTAGATCTAATGCTTGTAGAGTCCGATAGTAGTAGATAGCTGCATGTCCTCAGTAAACAAACGTTCATATATAACCAACGTTATACTAAAATAATAAATAAATATTTAACTGTGTCATGCTTTCAATTTACCCAAATGAATTACCCTTACGATTTTAACTCTCTTATAACACAGCATTTTTTTCACACATAATATTAAATATTCATAAATATAATTGTCCTTACTTTTAACCGTTCACTCGCGCCAACAGTGAGTCAACGAAGGAAGAACCGGAACCTGATGAGCCCGCCATTGTACCGACACTGAGACCCGCCGGACCTGCGCGCACCGCACTGCTGACCCACTGAGACACAGACACACACAGGGTCATCAACACTGAGTCAACAACACTCACAGGGTCACTGACACGGTGTTAACAACACTCATAGGGTCACCTTCACTGAGTTACTGACACTCACAAGGTCAACTTCACTGAGTTATAAACACTCACAGAGTAACCGACATTCATGAAGACATCAACACTCATAGGGCTTTCTGCTCGTGACTTTCACTGGGTCACCGTCACTCACAGAGTCATCGACACTGAGTTACAAAGTCACTGATACACTCACTGACCCACTCACTGACCAACACCCGACGCATGCCGTTCGTTGATATTGAATTGTAATCTATGTAAACTTCTATTTATTTACTTTAAATTCTTGTTAGGAGTTTGTTACCTGATATATTATTGGTTTGGAGTATTTAGAGACTTCGCAAAGATGGCCAGCATAAGTGCCAATCCAAAAAATAACGTTTAAATGTAAGAATACTAAAACATAACTTTTAGAATGAAAGAAACCCTTTTTATAAATTAGTTTTGGAACTCATTATTGCCACAAAGGCAGGCAAATGTCCGGTGGAAGCCGGATTGGGAGTGTTGGTAATCTGTATGTAAGCTCGTCACGCGAACCACTGCTGTTGAAATTTGGGTCGGCGACCATTGTATTGTTGTGCTATTTTTATTTACCCTTTACTTTTCTGTCTTGACCTAAAGCTCACCTGACTAGAAAAAGATCTGAATACTATTTTAAGCCTGTCGGACTATTCTTGTTCCATAAAATATTATATTCTTTTCACTGTTTTCTTTAGATATCTCTTCTTTTGATTTCAAATTAGCTGGTTTGCGTGATTTACATACATGTTAGCTCAGAGCTTCTTATTTAACAAGTTAAATTCTTTACTTAATTTTCATATTAATGCATTTCGAGATTTTTTTTTTGTATTTTTTTATAAATTACTCCGAATATCCAATTTTCAGTTTACCAGAGGGTTTTATAATGAGTATTATTATTAGAAACATGTGTAAAATCGAGCGTAAAGTGCTTCTAGCGTTAGTATAATAACGAACACATAATGTGAAGTTATTGACTCCGAAGAGTGCTTTAATTCGCATCTGCTATGTACTTAAGCTATGTAAAACTTTGTATTGTATTTAATCAAGTTTAGGCTTACACTTCAAGTTGTTTTCACAAAAAAAGTATGAATAACGCACATTTTTTTTCTGAAAAATACTTCATTCGTTATTTAACTTTTTGTAAAAACAGCTTTCTCTAGAAATACTTAGTTTATAAGTCCAATAGTTATGGTCTTCCATTGTAAGCTAAATACTGAAGCTTTAATATAGACTTAACGCTAGACTTATAGTGGTGCTATAAGCGTCAGAGTGTAGCGCTGACGCTACAATGTCAGCGTCAGTCGCTACAACTTGACGTTTTACTGTTAGGTGCTGAAATATACCGACTTTATATATTATATTATCTATGTAGACATATAAACATTTGAATTATACTTCATTTTTATTTTTGTGTAAATCTCAATACCAAATAAATTACAGAGCGACATAAAAGGTGTAAATAGACCCGTAACCAAGTCGAAAGGCACTTGTTCTCCTCATTATTGCGTTTTTTTTTTCTAGGCCACACCTGGGGTACCTTCTAGTTACGGAGATATTGGAGGTTAAAGTTTTAACTTTTTCACAAGTTTTTTTAAACAATAGTTGTTTTAAGGATATATCTTTACTTTAAATACCTCCATAACCCATTTCCTATTCAATGCATGCATCAGCACAATTTTTTGAGTGCATCACATTGAGTTTTACCGTAAAACGTGATATACACCCCAAAAAAAAGTCGTTTCCCAGCAATAATTTGTGCGTAGGGTTACTTAGTTGACGTACAGAATGCTTGGTTGACGAGTTCATGAAGGCTTTTACAACTTGTATTCAAAAATACAAGGCTATTGCTATTTCTGAAGCGTCTGGTAGGCTCACAAAATTCTGTCTTCCAATTGAGACTTCCCCTCGTCAACCTTTATGGACTATCCATCATTTCCCTACACCCGGCTAGTTCCGGATAGGATGGACCGGATAGGTGCGGCGTGACCGGGTTACCCACAACCAGCCACGCGGTCAGCTGATCGATTGTCGCAGACGTGTTTATGACGTGTAAAATAATATTGGGCGGGCGTTATTGTTTTAATTTTATTACTGTTAATGGCCTGTAGTTTTGGAAGGTGTTAAATGGAAAGGTCAGAGGTGCTATTGATTCGCAGGATTCGAACTATGTGAGCTGAGCCATATTATGGATTTAAAAACCTTTGTTACTAGAGTTTAAAAGTGACCTTTGAATGGTGTGTGCATATTATAGCATTCTTTGCGCTTCACAAGTACAGAGAGCGAAATACAATGTATTGTCCATAATGACAACCAAATATAAAAATGTAGACAGAGTATTGAGAATACATGATCATGACTAAAAGTTAATAGGCACATATAACAACTCACATAATTTTTATCTTGAAGTCCCATTATAACTCAAATAAATATAAAAATCATATTTCTAATAAATTTATTTCAATTTATATAATAAATACGATTAATATAATATACAACACAAGAAGTATTTTATATGTAAGAGTAAAAATATAAATCTAATATAAAACAGCTCAATTGTATATAACTAAATGAATAAGCATTATTAATATAATATTCATATTAATTTTATGTAATCTTTATTCAAAATATACTTTAAGTTGACGGAAACATTGATGGTAAACATTTTTAAAGTTTATAAAATATTTTACCAACTTTACGAAAAATATCTCGATATTGATCGAAACAAAAAATACTGAAAAAGTTTACTATCATTTGTCCATCATGATTTAGACTTAAAACTTGTTAAAATATAAAACATAGATTAGTTCTGTATATAACAATAGCTAAAGTTCGGTGCATGTATATAGTGTAGAATCTACGAGTAATAAAGATTTATGTAACGATTTATTTCATTTTTTTTATTATTATCACCTTTAAACCTTCTAAGGTTTGTCACTGTCATTATACTTATTTGATAGTTTTTAACAAATCTGCAATATTAATTACTTGGATCTAGTGTCAAAAATATGCAATCAGAGAGAAAGACATATGAAGTAGATAGACAGACAAAGACCGATAACGCTCATTGGCCGAAAAAACCGACCACAATGCGTTCTGGCATTTTTTAAACAGCCACGACGTGAAAGTCTAAAATCACGGTGCAGCTCAGCCCTAAACCTTCTTTTAGCACTGACCCAATGATTCAAATTCCAATTCCAACAGTTGGTAACATCGTTAATAATATTATCAGAGTACCTAAGTATGGCCTGACTCCCCCCAATTACTCTTCCTCGCCCTATGAGCTCAGGAAATTACCTTTAAAAAAATATATGATATGTGGGAGCATGCTCAAAGAAACCAATTATCGGTCAACGCTCTCGGTGGCGAGCTGAAAACTTCATAAAAACAAAATAAAAACGTCCATACTTACCTTATAGAACGTATTCATTGCTGCTCTAGCACGACCAGGGGTGTTTCAGGATCTATAAAAGCGTCAACGTATGTCGTGCATGTTGATATTTACGAATATAAAAGCTAGACATGCGCAAAGGGGTTTCAGAAGTAAAGCTTGGTGAAAAGTTTTCAGTTAGAGCGCGAGCTTTCAGTGAAGTGCACACACTACGATAAACTATTTTGGACGGTGTCCCAATAAAAACGGCAAAGGGAACAAACTTAGTAATTAAATATTGAATGAGAAAACTACCCATTCAAAAGTTTAGTCTAAATAATCGTCTTTGTAACCAAGATAAAAAGTACAAAATTGGACCCAAAAGTGTAATCAACTAAATTGACCATACCTAATTACTTAGCCGATTATATTTTGTGATAAAACTACTTACGATTACAAATAAAAAAATAAACCTACTAACATCGTCGTTGTAATAACTTTAACTAGGCAGCCTTTTCATTAGCTACAAAACTTAAAACAAATAAAAAAAGTTGACGAAAAATCGTACAAACTGTTTCCCTCGAAGTATCCTAGAGGAGCTTGCTTACTATCTTCTACCGTGGCCTTTGAGGACGTTCCGCTTGGTTCCGGCGGCGCTGCCGTCCCGAACCTCACACGAACGACATCCCGACAGTGTCTAGCCTGCGAACACAAAGCCAAGCTGCAGCCCGACATTCCTGAGCCAGTATCGGCTCCCCCGATACTGGTACCAACGGTTCCCGTAATCCGGGAACAACCGGTCTTCACAACCCGTGAGCAACCGGTCTTCACGACCCGTGGTACCGTGATGACGGCGAAACCGGAGAACATGCACGAAGCGCTAGAGGATAGGGACCCAAACAGTCTGAACCAACATGTGCAGGTTTGTATGAAGCCATTTATAGAAACCTTGACAATTAATAAGTAGGTGGACAGGCTCGTTGTGAATTTTTCAGGTGGCATTGTGATGTGTGGGTTTATTTTTAAATGTAAACAATTGAGGATCGATATTTGCATTGACCTTGTCAAAAGTATAGGTGGGTAGCCATAACTACCATTCAAAAAAAGACCTACATTTTATTATAATTGGAATGTCTAAACTAAACTAAACTAATGATAAGTAACTTTTGACAAAACTTACTAATTAGTTGAATTTATTGTTATCAAAAGCCTGCGATTTATAGAGGGATTATCTTGACATTGCTTTTTGCTGGACATACTTAACACGAAAATGTGGAGTAGGTGGACGTTTCTGCAAAGTTGTCAAAACTCAAAAAGATGACGCCATTGCAGGGGTGTTACAAACTTGTTCAGATGCACATTCGATTCGGTAGTATTTGTTGAACACAAAACCAATAAGCAATCATTACTTTTATTTGGCTCATGCCGATCGGCAAGCTCTGCTCAGCATCTACCAACACTGAACCATGTTCGACTTTTTCCCGAACGTATATCTAACCTACATAAAGGCTGTAAAAAGATCCTTAATGAAGCCGAGAGACACGTGTTTTTCCCGCCATTACTATTTTTTAGGTCATATCTGGGAACCTGCTAGTAACAGAGATATTGAAGTTCCAACTTTTTCACGTGTTTTTTTACGTTAAATTCCTGAATGATAATCAATCAGCACAATGTTTTGAGTGCTACCGATAATCAAGATTTTTCACACCAAAAAAAAAGTGGTTTCCCACTCCCAGCAATACTTTTTGCAGAGTGTTATTTAGTTCGATGAGTACATAATGCTTGGTTAACGGCTTCGTGAAGGCCCTTTACACCTTGTATTGCCGCCCGGATATGGTGAATCATGGCCGACCCGAACATGTGTAGCACCCCCGTAAAGAATTAAATAAGTTTTATGCAAATAAAATTACTATTCCTAACATTGGCATAACACTTTAGCTAATCCAAAAAAATATTCATGAAACTTTTAAAATAGCAAGGTTGCCTGCTTGTCGTCTTCTGCAGACTGCACTTCGGTGAGTGTGCCCAAGAACTCCACGACCTCATCCCACCGGCCTCCTACTACCATCGGACATCTAGATGCACCGCAAGTTACTATCCCTACCTTATTGCTATTCCACCCAATTCGCAATAAGCATTTTCAACGTCTTTCATAACGCGCACAGCAAAGGAGTGGAACTCTCTACCTGCGTCTGTGTTTCCGAACGCTTACAACCCTAATCTCTTCAAAGTTTGTGCTCAGGCTTCTTCTGGGTAAGCTCGTACCATCGTCGACTTTGTCTCTGTCATCTCAGACAGTCTGACCTAGACTATAGTCAAAAACAAAATCATGGCTAATAAAACAACAAAAAAATGCTATTCATACTTTAGCGCCGGAAACACATTACCATTTTTTTACCAGTTAAGAGGGTTGTTAAAATTATGTGACGTGTTATATAATAAAGGAAAACTATGTATTATAGAGTTATTTATAGAAACAACGGATGCCTTGAAGTGTAGAGTGCCTATTAAATGTAAAACCTTGTACCTACAACTTATGTTATGGGTTGTACACTTGATAAGTGACGTCACGATGTATTACTGTAGTGTAGTAAGACTACAAAGTTATTTCCATAATAACTTACGTACAAAGATAAAAATCGGCTCCGTAGATATACGCCGTGAAAACGTCGCAAACGGACAGAGAAACATACTCTCTTACGCATTCAATAGTGTTATATGTAGAAAGCATTTAATTATAACAATGTAAATAATGCAATTAGATACAAACTTACTTCAACATTAATCGCAAACAATATAAGTAATAAATATAAGCAATTGAAAAATTCCACATAACGTTTGTCTAAGACGCACGCAAACATCATCATCATATCTCCTGAACTATTCCTAATGTATTTGGGCGCTGCGCAGTATATCTCCTTTATCCAAAACTTCTCTATTAGTCCTCGTCTCAGTACCTAGTCAACTTCTTTCTAGCCATATCATCTACCTATCCACCGTTTCTTAATATCAACATAAAAAGTCTAAACTTTCTTCCACGATACTCCCTGCATTCTTTACCTACATCACAAGCCCACAATACATTTTTGACAAATAAAACCATAAACATTACTTTCTTTCTATCTAGATAAACAACCACACCCCGATATTAAAGTCCGTTTCTTTTCAGACGATAAATCAGTGTCAGGGGAAAAATCAACTTCATTATACCCAAACAACCATTAGTTCCGAGTGGATGGAAATTGGGACTATAACTGGGTAACCCCGAAAGCCTTTAAGGATTTCGTAAGGGTGATTTCATAATAAATTGATGGAGAGGTGGGTGAACAAAATCGACTCTTGAAGTCTTGATGACATTGTTTCAGTAGGTTGTGATAAGGCTTTCCTTTTAAAACGGCCGAATTTTTGCGCGAATTTTTGAGGAGCTCGTGGCTAAATAATAACATCTGCACGGGTCGATCTTTAAGGTTAAGCCGTGCTTGCCGAGGTCGGTCCGTGGATGGGTGACCATAATTACATACCAAGTTTCCTCCGTGCCTCGGAAAGCACGTTGGTCCCGGCTGTCATTTGTAGATCTTTGACAATCGTTACAAGTAGTCAGGAGCCAAAAGTCTGACATCCCGTCTTACCAAGGGGTATCGTATTCAGTTACAGAGTTGTGGAGATCAGATAGGCAGTCGCTTCAAGTAAAATACTGGTACTCAGTTGCATCCGGTTAGACTGGAAGCTGACCCCAAGATCGTTTGGGAAAAGGCTAGGCAGATGATGAATTTTTGCGCTACAAAACGTAACAAGCTATATAACTACCAGATTTCGTGTCTATTTCTATCTAAAAAAGTCTGATAGTTATTTAACATAGGCATTCGGAGCCTAAAATCCAAGTCCACAACTTTAAAAAATGCTGATACTGTTAGCCCCGCGACATCCCACTGCTGAGCAAAGGTATAACTTACAGCGTAATCGATCCAGGGTTAACATGGTCCACTGGCTGTTGGTTTTGAGCAACTCTTCTACAAGATCTGCCACGACGCCTTCAGGCTGTGTCAGGACTCCAGAAAGTGGCTATTATAGCCCACAGCTCATTAGGCATGCAGCACACAAGACTAATCTAGTCCCACTTTAGCTTAGCGGATTTTTGAGCAACGTCAGTAATTAGTGTTTTGGAGTGCAGTATGTTGCGTATGGTCAGTTAGCTTTACGCCTAAAAAGCCTTTCATAATTTCCTAGGTATATCAAATAAAAATATTTTTTGTTATATGTTGTCTGGAAGATATCGCTACAAGCGAAAATACTACCATTATACCCATTAATTTAGCAACATTATAAAATAGCTATGTAATAATTTTGGTCCCTGAGAACCAGACTCATTGAACTTCAACCGAAATAAGTTTGCCATAAATCCCAAACTAGGTACATAATATAATTCTAGCTTCGTGTTACCAAATCACGAAGAAACCTTTACACCTAACCAGAATGTTATCAAATATGCAAATTCTTATAAAAACGAAAGGTCTAATTAAAAACCTAGCCCAACACCGTTGGACAAAGAACTCGAGACGTTTGCGTGACCCAAGTACCTAGCTCCTCGACTATACCACGACATACAGTATTAATACACAGTATTACAACTGGAACCAGTAGTTACATTTTTTGTGTGTAGTAACAAAAAGTTTTGTAGACAACCCGAATACCCAGCCCTGACTAATTAGGAAAGGGCCTCGTTGGTTTACTGGTTATCTTAATACTGTGACACCACACTACGAACTACGGGTCACTCGCTCCTGTATTATTTAATTGTTCTTCGGTAATTACTGTACTTTCACCCTTGAAAAGAAAATGGGAAAAATATAGCTATCGCATAAATCGCTGCTTATTTAAACATTTTTTAGTTAGTTCAACTACTAATTGAGTAGATGTAGCTGTTAACGTAGGAGGTAAGCAAAATACGCGCTTTTAATGTGAACTTATGGACAGCAGTCCGATTTATAATACCAACCATGTTGTGGGCAGCAGTACTTTCTGAAGACGAGCTACACAAATAGAGAGATCCAACGTCATAATTTTGCTTTCTAGGTACATCTTTTTGTTTATCGATTACATAATAAAGAGCCCTGTCGTTATTATTGAAATATCAGTGTTCTTGAGCTACTAACATTGACACACTGACTTATAGCAAATCGAATACAAGGGAATTGCCAAAACCATGTCATGTTCACAATCGGCGGACGATTCGATTCCATTTGTGATTGATTTTCAAGCTATTTATAAGTTCACTCTACAATATTTTTTTTACTTAGTTGATGAGTTACCTTTCGTTCAAGTTTAGGCAATAAAAAGAGCAATTACAAAGCAAAATACCTTAGGTAGCTACTATTGGTGGCACTGAAATGGAAAAGCCATGATTCCACGAGAGTACACATAAATTAACGGCATAGAAAATAACTTTAAATTATTGTGATTTTTGTAGTGGCTGCTTACTTGAACCTTTCTTTCTGGCATCTGAACAAGCCAGTTTTAACTGACAAGACACGACATGGAAGTTGCCAAATCCGCAAAAAAACTGGACTTTAACCATCGTTCTAAGTCCATTTAATGGTTGGTGTAACTCCTTGTCCATTAAGGTGAAATCGCAGGTAAAGCCCAATTCATTGATGATTTAAATTCTATAAATACATGCTTGTGACGGATTAAAATCATATTTTGATCAACCTTACACAGACCGGAGATTGCGAAAAACGTAAATTTGAATTTCGCTGAGATCGTAGCACAACCCCCTCAAAAAATCCTGCGTACCATTGTCCCAAAAGAAGAAGGAACTTATTACAGCATTTACAGCTTTTAATCTCCTCTCACAGATAGTATGGGACGACATAATCGGCGAGCCCGAAGGCGCGCGCAGCCCGGAGTGCGCGTGGCGGCTCAGTCACGCGTGCTTCCGCCACGCGCGCAACTGGTGCTACACAGTGCTGACCGTGCTGCTGGCGCCGCCCTGCGCACTGCTGCTCGGATGCGGGTTCGCCTGTCTCGCCTTCGAGGTAACACGTGACCAAAAACGAAGATAACCCATTCTACGAGTAGAAGCCTTTTCAAACATAGATTCGATAAACTTTTGTTTTTTTTTTCAAATACCTCTAGGACTCTTGGGTTTTTAAGACAAATATACAGGTTGTTTGGTGCATCGTTTGCCAAATCGAATAGGCCGAAAGGAGAGGTCATCTGCTATCTCTTTACGCCCTTTAACTCATTCCTTGCCACACCGGTTTTTTTTATAAGAACTTTTTAATTTAAATTTTTAAAAATTCCAAAATTCAACATTTTAGGTCAAATAAAAAATTTGTTTAAACTTAAAATTTCTATTTAATTTTGATGTCTACTGTTGTATGATTCTATCAAATACAAAATTACTTGCTAGGAACAATTACTTTATTTTTTAATAGCTCGTAAAGTTTTTGTCAAAGAAAAATGAACTTAAAACTCAACTTTAAATGGCTATAAAAAAAAAAACTAAAAGCGATCGGGATCTTCGAATACCTTTAAAAAGTTCTCTAGTCTGTCCCCTTTCCAACGGTATGCAATATTCCCAAAAAAACGTTTAATATCTTTTAATTTTTAACTAAATGTGTAATCGAGACACTAGGCTGATATTCGAAATTACAGTAAGAACAGTAGTTTTAGCATAAATAACATGCCTCAAGTAAGTAGACAGATACTGTTATGTCACTAGTGCGTAGTGTCCTATCTCTTTCTTAAACAGAAACCAACGTTTTAAGAACTTGAATTAAAAAAAAAAATACAGAAACACAAATCTTGTTCGAGTTGTCCGCCACTGTTGCGAATGCACGCGCGGCATCTTCATCTTATCTCAACTGTAGTTGAGCGTAAACGTATTTCTGCTTTGATAGTCACGAAAGCCGCATCAATGCGTTAGACTAAATCATCCCTAGTCTCAACTTCCGTGGCGTAGCCATTTAAAGTTGAGTTTTAAGTTCATTTTTCTTTGACAAAAACTTTACGAGCTATTAAAAAATAAAGTAATTGTTCCTAGCAAGTAATTTTGTATTTGATAGAATAATACAACAGTAGACATCAAAATTAAAGAGAAATTTTAAGTTTAAACAAATTTTTTATTTTTTATTTGACCTAAAATGTTGAATTTTGGAATTTTTAAAAATTTAAATTAAAAAGTTCTTATAAAAAAAAACCGGTGTGGCAAGGAATGAGTTAAAGGGCGTAAAGAGATAGCAGATGACCTCTCCTTTCGGCCTATTTGATTTGGCAAACGATGCACCAAACACCCTGTATAACGATACCTTAACTGTGAAAACCCATCCAAGCGTTTGGAAGATACGAGGTAATAAAGAAATTTACAAAAAAACACACAAACAAACAACATACGCGCGAAAAATATACCATCAACACAACACCCTTCCTTGGCAGTCGGATACAAAAGATTAAAGCTAAAATCAGCTTGCAAAAAACTGATATCGTTTAGTCAACCAACCGCCAACATGAGATTTGATAATAAGTTTGAAATTTTGAATGGTTCCATTCAAAATTTCAAACCTACCTTATAGACGTCCCATTAGACGTCGTTATTTGAGAGAACAATCGAATCGCAACGTTATCTTGACATTTTCACCTATCTATAGAATGCAACATTACGACGAGTTGAGGACGCTGCTCTATCAGCTTTTATACAAGTTCTAAACGGAGCCAAGCATTCTGTACATCAAACTAAGTAACACTACGTAAAAAATATTTCTGGGATATGACTTTTTTTGGGGTGAAACATCGCGTTTTACAGTACGAATCTATGTATGTTTGTCAAAACATTGTGCTGATGGATGTATTGAATAGTACATGGGTCATGGGGGTAAAAAACTTGGAACATCCTTGGACCTCCAATAACTAGAAGGTTACCAGGTAAGGTCGAGATAAAAAAATATCGCAATGACGGGAGAATAAGAACGTTTCGGTTTCGTTAAGTGTCAATTTACGACCTTTATAGGGAGCAAGCCCCTCAATTTTTTCTATCTGCTCTTGTCTCAATCTACATCTTCGTTACAGCAAATCTGGTGCACCGCGCCCTGCCTGCGCTGCGTCAAGATCTACTTCGCGTCGCTCCGGACGATGGTGACGTCATGCATGGCCGCCATAGTTGTCCCAGCGGCCAACGCCATCGGCCACGTCTGCAGACACATCCGGATCAACTTCAGGAAGGACGCGGCGGAGGATAAGGATATGTTGGTCATTTAAAGATTTGTCTTGTGTGGCAGAAATAAAAGATGTTGAAGAGACGAGTAGGCTTACCGACCAATGTCAAAGAAAATGCCTTTAATTATGTTGTATGTATTACTTAAATGTATTGGGATTGTTACTACTGAAAGTATCTATGTTATTGAGGTGTTGACTGTGCCTTATTTATAATGATGGATATTCTTATGTAACTTGGTGTAAATTTTGTCTCTAATATAGTTACAGTACTTACCTACCATGATTCCGACATCTCTCGTGAACAAACTTGGAACTTTGAGAATTGGAACTTTTAAAACACCTCGATTTACTATTGTCTTTCATTTTAAAGAAAATTATATAATTACCAGGTAGTAAACCGCCGTTAATATGCCGTAAGTGCCTTTTATGAAGAAAAATTACATGTTTCTGCACTAAAATTTAACTCAAATTACAACAAATATTTATGTGTGTAGGTAACGAATTATTAAGATTCATAGTTTTACAAATATTTATAACGATAATGCTAAGACGATTTCATAATTTATTTAATTAAATGCGGTGTGAGAAACATTTTCTAAATAAAAGCCATAAATAAAATAATCTGGTTTTTGTTTCATTTAATTTCAAACAAAGAACACGTAAGTATTGTAATTTTCTGCAGCCTGTACACACTGGCCCAATACTACTCAAAAATAATTATTGTATTTATAGCTGGAATCCGGGACCGCGGTCCCGTTCCCAAAAGCCCTACGACCCAGGTCAACCCTCAATTCTGTTGCCAAAGACGGATCTGTATTCAGCCTACATAGTACCATCAATAATACAAATAAAAACATTAGGTACATATAAGTATTTACAATCTTAATAAATTACACTTGCTTCTAATTATTATACTAGCCATTATTCCCCATGGCATGGTGATTGTGATTAGCGTAAACTCAAACAAAGCAGGCTAGTGACCGCATAAAGTCATAACAAGCAGTGAGCCGTGAGAGTCCAATGTATAACATCACGCCATATTTCAATTATTTGTATATGTCCGCTGAATATTTCATGAGCAACAAACTACTCGCGCAACAATATCAAAGTAGTTTTAGAGGCTTTCTAGCTCTGGCAAATATAATCTTCGATCAGAAATGTTTATGGTCGACATTTTTTTTGAACATGTAAACATACATAAAAGGCTGATGATATTCTATTCTTATGCGAGGCTGTATGATACTTCCTTTGCTTATAATTATAATTCATAGACAAGTACAAGAACTAAAAGAAAAACCGCGCGCGGGAAAAGCAAAGACAAAGCTTTTCACGAATTTTACTGTGTTAAACTAAGTTCAATTCTAAAATTATGTTAGAGGAAACTTCTTCGGATGCGACTTCAGTGCCGGTGCGCCGTCAAACAACCAGCAGTACAAATAATTTGAACTCCGACCAATCTGAAAATCGTTTCGTCATAGCGCAATGCCGAAGGTTTGTTAGAAATTATGTTTAATAAACCAGTACCTACCTGCCTGACTGGAACTAAGATATTTTTATTTACACAACGTTTTATTTAGGAATGATGGCCCAAACACGAATGGCCAACAGGAAACTAGTGAAGAATCAGAAACAGAAGAGGTAAGTTTTTGTACTTAATCCACGGATTTGCATAAATAGGCAACCCCTTCAATGATTAATAAGACAACACCTAGATGCACCGTGCAATGAACACAAAAAAAAACCAGCTTTAACAAAACCATTGCCAATAATGTAGAGATCGTTAAAATCTTCTGATATAAGGGATATCTGAAGATTTTCACGACCTAGACATTATTGGCAATGTGTAAAATAACCCCAACAGGAACAGGACGTCTTTTAGTTCACATGAACCGCTCATACAAAAAATCATATTTTACAATCAGTACCAAAACCCAAGAGTTGCCCGCGCAACCGGCCAAGCGTTCTTCCCGTTTTCCCGTAAAATCTTTTCTTTTAACGCTGGGAGAAACGAGTGCTCCGATTGGTTCCCGCCATTTTTCGTCCATCGATCATAGAACGAGTACTAATATAATAAAAGGGCAAAGTTGCCAGCATAAAATATTAAAATTAAAGCTCTGTTAATATGAATATCAATTAAAATAATCAATTAGCAAATTCACAAACCCTAACACCTTCAAAATATAGGCTTCTACGATTGACAGATTAATCTTTAGTTTTGATGTAAAACGACTCTTGACTACTCATACAAGTTTTGTAAGTGCTTTAAGTAGGTAGTTACCTACTGTTAGTGTTTATCACGCGCACGCTATAACATAACCGACACACAATTAATTCCCGCGTGTCATGTAACGTCAACAAATCCCTATTTTAACCGATGTTGTGCCAGCACAATATTAATTTATGAGTAAGAGGGTGATGCTTTTATAACTTCCGTTGGGAAGGTTGGGAGTGGCCTATTAGATCTGAAGATATAGAATGTCCTATGTCGCCGGCGAAATTCAAATTTTCTTACGTTACGAATGAAATATTATTATTATACGCAGCCATAAAACGTACGTATTTACATAATTGTATTAATTAAAATCACCAATACAACCCCTTTATGTTAATTTAATCCCAATGAATGACTAGGTATTTCATGAAAAAGTCTTTCTAAGACGTTAAATGTACTTAAAGGGGTTCCATTTTGACTTCAATGTATATATATCAGGAAAACCATTTAAGTAACGGCACCGTGTCACATTTTATTCAACATAAAAACTGACACTGACCGACAAAAAACTTAAGAAAATTTGAATTTCGCGGGCTGCCGTGTCGTTTCCAACTAAGAACAAGCACCAATAATAACCATAGAAGTCTAAATTAGCTGCGATAGATATAGCTAAGTTCTTAATTAATGTGTTCTTTACACACATACATACATTAACGCATGTATTTTTCCCATGGGAGTAAGCAGAAACGAAAGAACGCCACCAGCTACAATCCTTACATAATCGTGGTCGAGCCACGTTCATAAATTTGGTCATATAAATTGATTTTTGTTCAAAACATATCCTATCTCGAAACCCCATCCAATGAGGACGAGACTTAATGAATGCACCTTTACAAAACCTGGAAGAAATCAGGTGACCTTATTCATTCATGCATTAAAAAAAACTACAAGTAATGACCTTAATATTAAAATGTCACAGAGGGTGTTAGTGGCTTATTGTCGCTCAGGAAGACTGGGAGCGGCCTACTGCACCCCACACACCGGCGAGGTGGGTCCCATTTATTATCTAAACATTTATAGTTCAGCCTTTATGGGATTTTATAAATATTTACCCCTGCATTTGGGTCATCATATCTACTTACATGTTTAAAATAGCATTTAGTCCTGTTTGCCTTTCATTTTCGTGATTTCACGGAGAATGTTTTGTGCTATTTATAAATAAGTATTGATTATGAATATGTAGAATTTATTTCAAAGGGCATTGCATAAAAGTCCTATCAACTTACGTTCTTTCCCCTTCAATGCTGTTCAGCTCTTCATCTTAGAAGAGATAGTAGACCGTCCACCAGAGTACCAAATGTTTGCAAGTCTCTTTCGCCAAGTGGAACCTATCTGCATCTTACTGGACGGCAAGAACCAAGGCGCATTCGTGCAGACTGTCAGGAAGACAGTCTTCGACTGTGACGCTAATGATGAAGGGAGATGCAAGCTCGTGTTCTTGTCTGCCAAAGAATATAGTAAGTAATTAGTAGTAGTCGTTATCATGAGGTAGCACCTATTGCAAACATAGGTGTTGATTTTATTGCTGGATTTGCTGCCTTTTGATAATTTAAACAGCACAAAGGATGATCCTTCCGCTACCACTTGAGCGTATACGATTTCTGTTCGGAAGCAATATTTGTATGGTTTTGTCAGCCCACCAACTCATCATCTTCCTAGCTTTTTCCCAACTTTGTTGGGGCGGCGTCCTGTCTATCCCGATGCAGCTGAATACCAGTATTTTACATGGAGCGACTGTCTATCTGACCTCCCATAGCCTCATACTGCTTGGTATGACTGGTTGTCAGAGTTTCGGGCCACTGACTTCCTGTAACAACCGTCAAAGACCTTCAAATGATAGCCGGGACCAATGGCTTCACGTGCTTTCTGAGGCACGGAGGAAACGCGGTCTTAAATTGAACATTGATCCGAGCGACTGTTATTGAATAAAATGATAGAATATCAATGATGTTTACTAGCTTTTTCCCAAACCCAAAATATTTTTCTCCTAGGTTTCGAAGCATGCAAACGACGTATATTTACCCTATCCCTTCCCTCCGAGCCGCCAAACGCCTCTGAAGACGAGAGGTCCCTATACCTTCGAACAGTGCTAGACTTCTCCCAGACCCAGAGTGTACATGCTCTAGGATCATTGCTCAGATACCTGGACCTCAACTGGGCAAAGTTGAGCATGGACCTACATGGGAAACCGCAGTTTCTTAGTTTGAGGATAATTTCACTGTAAGTTACCGTAATATCTTAATAGCAATAAGTTTATTACGATGGGATCATTTACGTAACGTCAAAACTAACTTTTTATTTGCGTGAAGAACGAAATATTACAGAACCGCCATTTTTTTTGTAAAACTGTTAAGTACTTTGGATATACTTACCAAATAAGAGCGTTTACGCGTTACGTTATTTCATACAAACTTTCAAGTTCTTATTTTCCGATATAACGGAACCGATTTTAATTAAACTTCATACGCAGAAGCAGCATTAGGTCTCTAAAAAAGTTACTAAAAACATTTTCGAAAAATAGTGTTACAGCTCAATTAGACCGGTTATAAAAATTATACATATAAACAGAAATTTCCAAATATCTTTTTTTTAAAGACCTTTCGAAAATGTCTTTTAGTAACTTTTAAGGCCTATGTATCCTGCTTATGGGTATGAAGTTCCTTATGATTGGTTTAGTCATTTCGGAAAATACGGACTTGAAAGTTTGTATGAAATTCCGTACGGTGTAAACGGTCTTAATAGTATTACAAACAAAGCAATAATCTAAACCTCCTATTACATAAGAAACAAGTAGGTAGGTATCATGAACAAAGGGGCGCAGAGACAATAAAGAAACAGGATTAATGAGACGCCGAGATGAGGTTCTTACCTGATTGAGATACTCGTACATTTCTAACTATAGTTTCATAAAGACTTATTAATTATGTCATTATGCCCCTTCCTCAGCGCAGACATAGTAACAGTAGACGAAGACACATACCGAGGCCTCCAAGTATTCAGCGCAGTGGCTCACCCCAGCGCATTCAAGCGAGGAGTGAGAGGCTCCAGTCGCGAGGGACTCTCACTGTTCCAAGTGTTCAGTAGGTGCAGCTCTAAGATGGGACAGAGTCGCATGAGGTAAGTACTGCCTCATTAGATGACCCCGATAAAAGGTGTTTTTTAAAGCGTTGAGCGCTGTGTCGCAGCCCTGCGCTGCGCCTGGAGTGACAGGATCCGGTCGCAAGGAACTCTCACTCACTGTTCCAAGGGTCCAGTAGGTGATGTCAGCAAACCGGAAGGGTTCCGAGAGGGCCAATGCCTGCCAGGGTTGCGGGACTGTTCGAGAGAGATACCGTGGCCCTGGAACACAAAGGGCGAAGAAGGAACATGGCTGGGTTTTAGTCAGTACAAGTCTGACACTCCCTCCCGCTCCGCCCAGAGCGGGAGAAGTCATTTGATGATTTTCCATCCGTAAAAAAAAAACAAAAGCTTAAAAAAAAAGGGTCCAGTAGGTATAGCTCTAAGAAAGGACAAAGTCACATCAGGTAAGTACACAGGCTAAGATTAACAATTCATTCACTGTCCACTTTAGATGAGGGCATATACCAAGTGCTCAGCGCAGTAGGTCACCCCAGTGTATTCAAGCGAGGAGTTAGAGGATCCAGTCGTGAGGGACTCTCTCTGTTACAAGTTTTCAGCAGGTGCAGCTCTAAGATATGGCAGAGAATATATTATTAATAATAAATACGACAAACTATATTGGATTGCAGGGTCTTGCTACAACACCCGACCTCAGACCTAGCAATTCTGAAGACTCGTCAAGACGTTGTGGCCTATTTCATGAAGCCACAAAACGAAGCCCTGATGAGGAACATCTGCTCCTCCATTCGGTTCATCAAGAATGTGCACGTGAGTAAAGAAATGTGTTCTTCTTTTGGAGAAAATAGGAATTTTGAGGGAATGGGAATATATCTATCTGAATTTTAATGTTTGTTTCAGGGAATCTTGGCGAAAATAAAAGCATTGTCTGCAAAACCGTATCAGTGGAAATCGCTTTATAATGCAAGTTACTCAATACTTCACTCTAATCAAATCAGACCCTTAGCTATTGAAAAATTATTTTAACTTTCGGCCAGTCAGCGACGCTACCTACTGTCCTACCCACTTATCTCGCACCCGATCCCATAATAAGAAAAGCTGTGAAGCTTGAAAGTACTAGTACGAAACTATATATTTGATTTTAAACTGTTGGCAGACACTATACAACGCGGTGTTGATTTGTGAGATGTGCGAGTCGACAGGCAAAACTAGCGAGTTCCTGGAACAGCTCGCCTGCTTCGATAACACCAAGCTTTACGAGGTAAGTATCTATCAAAATGACAAATCAAAGGCAAACGAAATATACCTTGATTCTCATCAACATAAAGAGTTATTTGAGAATAACTTTTCTTTCCAGATGGCTTTGTACATGAACAGGATCATAGACTTCGATCTATCCAAAACTGAAGGCAAGTTTACCGTGAAACCTGGAGTTGACGCAGAACTTGACATGAGTACTTATTTTATTTCACTACAATTGACCATCACTCTGTTAAATGTTATACAAAAATATGTATACTCTTGCAACCCAAGGCTCATAGGAGTACGTTGCATGTGCATTAGAAGGACGGTACTGTTTTCTGCACTTTTTTAATAAAATTTACATTTATATGGATTTTTTCTAATAACCTGCAACACGCATGTTCCCTAGAAAAACAAACAATGGCGAGCCTCCACGGCCTCATGTCAGAGACAGCGAAGGTGGAGATGGACCGTCTTCCAACCTACATTCAAGAGTGTAGCATGCTTTATATGCCACATCTCGGGTATTTGTTAGGAGTGAAGGTCTGGGCTGATAACCTGAGCGCAGACGATAAGGAACTGCCAGATATGAAGTTTATGGTAAGTCTGATGATGGACTTTTGAGTTATTTCCTTAGCACCACTCTCCGATGCTCGAAGATGCTGTTTTCATGCAAATGTTCAGCAATTTTAATGATCCTTTGACTTTGTGTTTCAGTTCCAAAACAATGACTACATTCATTACAAAAGTAAGGGATGTGAAGGTAAGAATTAATGTTTGAATAAAAAGACATACGTTGGAAAATTAATCAACTTATATGATAATTTGTTTTGAATGCTGGTGTATCTCCTCAGAGCTGGACGTGATGATAGGCGACACTTACCCTGAGATAGTCGCGCACGAGACGCGCATCATGATGCGCCTCACCAGCGTCATGCTGCAGCATCTGCACACCCTCGCCGCTGTTGTCGACAAGTGCGCCGAGCTCGACTGGTAAGCGTTGTGTAAGAATAAACCGGTACGGAAAAAATGTTGTACGGACAAAGCAAATACCATGAAACAAGTCGGAAAAGGACCTAAACTATTAGACTTGTAAAATAAGCAAAATTGTGCAGGAAACAGCTAATATCAAACTAGAACCACCGAGAAGGTGGTGGGACGAGATTGATTACTTTCGAAAGGTCTGGACTGAATTACTGAATTGTGTGGAAAAGGGAGAGCTAGTTATTTAGTTAGCTGTATCTGAATCACATCGAATTTATTTATTTATCTCCAGCCTAATAGCCATATCCAAAGTCTGCAAAGAGTTCAACTACATCCGTCCAACGCTAAGTCCCGAAAAGATTATCAGCATCAAGCAAGGCCGTCATCCTCTGTACATGCTCACGTGCGACAACTTTGTCCCGAACGATGTGGAGTCCAGCCAGGAGACTGGCTGTGTCAAGATACTGACCGGACCCAACTCCAGTGGGAAGTCGGTTTACATGAAGCAGATTGGTGAGATTTTTTTGACTTTATGGGTTTTGAATAGGTACCTCGACTTCGCTTGGCTCAAAAAAAAGGTGTCCTTATAGACTAATAATATTGGTTAAAAATAAAACGAAAGAATGATGAGTACAAAAGTTAAAAGCTGGATATGAATGTTTTCAAACACTACATATACCAAGAAAATAAAAGATATGTGAAGACAAAAGAACAAGCCAAATTCTTTATTACTGATCATGCGGCATGCAAAAGTTTTTAAAATTCTAGATTCTTGTATGCCCCCTAAAATTCAAGCTACTACCAGGACTAATCATGACGTGCCTATTTAAATCCTGGATAACCCAGGAATTCTTCTGTCTAGGTCTGATAGTATACCTGGCTCACATCGGTAGCTTCGTACCAGCAGAAGCGGCAACAATCGGCGTCGTGCGTCACATACACACGCGCATACAGAGCACCGAGTGCGTCGCCGCACACATGTCCGCCTTCCTCATAGACTTGAGACAGGTGCGTAAGGATCTGGAATACTTTCATTACTTTCTATATCAAAATAATATTTAACAAGGCATTAATACAAATGTTAAAGGTTCTTAGCCATGGCAACATTCAGGAGAATTTCGCAAATTGGTCCTAAAAGACGATTCAAAATAGGAATTAGATTCACCCTCGCGCTTTCCCGTCTATATCGGGGTCGGCTTCCAGTGTAACCGAATGCAGCTAAATTGACATTGAGCGAATTGCTATTTGACCGTTTGACGTCCACAACCCAGTATACGATACCCCTTGGTAAGGGTGAATTTATACTAGCGCCGAGTCGAAGCGCATCGAAGCGTCCCTCCAAGACTGAACATAACAATTACAACCTTAACTCCACAGTGTAACGCACACATTACTTCTGAGATTTTAAAAAGACGCGCGCGTTCTTCGGAATTCGCGCGTCTGCACGTGAACAACGCTGATTGGTGCGCGCGCATTCTCGCGTATCCATGCGCCCACTCGCGAACCTACGCGTCATCAGTCGCAACACTATAATTCCGCTTTCTTTTTCTCCTTTCTTCGTTTTTTTCTTCTTCAACTTTCGATATAAGTAATATCATAACAATATTAATGTCAACCATTTTACACACGTTTCAGCTACGAGAGTGAACTGGCAAGTGATTGAATAGCACTGCTGTTGATGCCCATTACTACACGTATAAGAGTGCGCGCGTATACTGGCGAATACGCGCGCATTCGTGCGGCTTCGCTTTAGTTGTAAAGAATTTGACGCTTCGATGCGCTTCGACTCTGTGCTAGTATAAATTGACCCTAAGGCTGGTTGTCAAACTTTCAAGCTTCTGGCAACCCGTAACGACTGGCAAAGATCTACAAATATCAGCCGGAACCAAAGTCTTAACATGCTCTCTGAGGCGCGGAGGATCAGTAGCATCTATCACATTTCTTTTCTATTTCAGATGGCCCTAGCCCTCCAAGAGTCTACCTCCAACTCCCTACTCATAGTAGACGAGTTCGGCAAGGGTACCTCCGCGACCGACGGACTGGCGCTACTGGCAGCTTGTCTCAACACCTTACTGTTCAGGGGAGACAACTGTCCGCATGTATTGTTGGCTACACACTACCTGAATATCAAGGAGTATATCGTGGATACGCCTATTGTTAGGTTTTTGGTGAGACTTTTGAAAAGTTTCTTACCGGTAGGCAGTAGGTCTTGAATGTTATGACATATCTTGATTCCCCTCTAGTACTTCTTCTTCTTCTCCTTTCGTATCTAAGGTTTCAATTTCTTAGGCTCGCTATTATTTTATACTTGGGTTCCAGCTCCTATTTTATGTACAGTTGCAACTTGTAAATGTCTTGCCACCTCCATGAAGCTTTTTGATCCACTATCTAAAAAGAGATGAAATAATGTTCAACTAAAATTTTATTAGAATTTGCTATTGTTTTTCTTTCAATATTTTAAGGATTTTAATAAAGTAGGCTTCATAATAAGCGCTCAATTAGAAAGAAAAATAGTTAATAGTAGTCTTCGTAAATTGTCATGAACACCTCAATATTTAGTTTGTATTCCTTTAGCGGTTCGAGTTCGTCCTTCAAGACGGTGAGCCAGTGTTCCTGTTCCGTGTGTGCGAGGGCGGCGCGGAGACCAGCTTCGCGCTGCAAGTCGCGGCCGCGACCGGCCTGCAGCCGCGCGCCCTCGCCAGGGCTGAGCTACTCATGGACTCGGTTATGGTAAGAGTGGAAATGAAGAACAAATACATTAGACAAGTCAAAATGAATTTGGTGTTCCACAAGGCTCAATTTTAGGACCATTTCTGTTCTGTGTATTTTCGAATGACGGACCCTAGCCCAGGCTAAGGTAGGCATAGTCAGCTATGGCAAAGGGATCTATTTGCTATTGAAAAAGAAATATAATTGTCACAGAGAAGACACATGATGTACTGTCACTGACAAGCTGTTAAGATAAAATGTTTCGCACTGTAGTTGGAAAAGTCAAAACGGAAAATTAAGTTGTTTCACAAGGCAGCATCCTAAGCCCAGTGGTGTTTTTCATTTTTTTATTTGGAAACTGGTGTCGTTCTTGGTAACTGTGAATTGTTTTTATCTTAAGTATCTTATTCATAATATTATTCTTCTCTTTCCTTTCTTTTTTCAAGAAGTCTATAATTTTGTTTTCAGAACAACTCTCTGCCATCTGAAAACAAGCGGATCACGACCAAGCTTAACGCCTGCATAGAAAAAATAAAGAACAAACTACTCACAGACGATATTTAATAATAATAATTTTTTTTACAATACAATAAAATATGTATAATGATATCCAGCTCAGCATAGCTAACAACAATATTGATATAAAATTTTAAACACATCAAAAAAATTAATTAACTACTACTTATGCTATTCATTGACTCTTAAATTTATAGTATTTATACCCATTTTCAATAGCACTAGGCAACAATTATATGAATACTGAAATAAAAACGTACTGTTGGATTTTTAACGCTCGGTTCAGCACCTAGAGTTGAAATTCCAACAATAAAAGGCATTCATTTAAGGCTTAGTGTAAGGGAAGCTGGGCATTCATTTATATAAAAGAGCTGGAATGTTTCAATGCATTGTAACTAAGCGTTTCGATACATTCAAATGTTTACATTTTGATACATTCTTAAAATAGCAATGGCCTTAAGACATATTTTAGATCCGTTATTTGCGACGTTAGTCACTCATGGTAATAGATCACAAATGCTTCATCTACTACATTTATTAAAAAATAGAAGCAACTTAGAACCAACACATAAATAAAAATATTAACACATAACAAAACAAAATGTTCGTAACTCATCACATCGTTTTGCACTTATATAAAATCTTACATACATCATAAATATAATCATTATCATATTTACTGTCATGTAAACCTAATAAGAATTTCGATTTGAGCATTACAACCACATGTTTCCACATACATTAAAATCCAGGCCAATGAAAATTAAGTAACTGGAATGGAAGCAATTTTTAAAACTCTCCTTAATCATTCAAAAAACTTAACATTTCTTTTAACCTCTCCGACCTTCCGGCTCTAACGGTAAAACACCCATCCGGCCTCACAATGACGTCATCGAGCGTGTCAAGTGTCCTGCGCTCATAAAAAGCTTATCGCGCGAGTTCTATTAGCTCTTATCTCAAGCGGTAAACAGTTTCGGGTTCATGATTAACGTGACCATGTATTACAATATAAACAACTGTTTTATAACTACTTGAGAATTATAAACATCGCATAGAATTCAGAGAGCTCGCCGCAAACATACTGTTGTCGTAGTTTGTTTTTTTTTGGTAAAACTACTGAATCAATTTACACGAAACTTTAGATCTAACATAACAAATATACAAGTAATCTAATGACAGTGTTTTTTAGGAGTCCTACATAAATTATTCTTGCAAGATTCCAATTCAAACGTCTTATTAGAATCGGCCATTTTCTAACTGCGCAGTTCAATGCATGAAAATACTTGAAATATCAATAAATATGAATAAATATGCCTCGAATGCATGAAATTATGAATTATCACTATTTTTTCGCTTATTACTAATGTTTCCAAGACCATATTTCATTGTAAAAGAGTCAAATTCATATTTTCAATTTCGACTGACGAACTTCACAACAAAGGAATTTTTGGAGAAATTTTTGGGTCAAAAACATAATTTTTAGATATTTTTTCCAGCAAATGACTATCTAAAAAGTTACATTATACACTTATAACATACTATACATTTACTTACCAAAGTTTAACAACACAAAACACAAAAATTTCACTGCATTCCAAAACAAAACACCACCGTTCCACACTGGCCGCCATGACTCATTTTGACAGTCGACAAAGACGCGTTTCTTTATTTTTTTAATAATTTTGTGCAGTTGTTAGGTTGGTATGTTTGGTTTCATTTTAATCGAACTCTAGTTGGCCAGAGACGTAAATTTTTACAAACGAATTAGAACCTTACTGTACGTACGATAAGGGTTTAAGTTTGCTTGTACGAGGCGGTCCCTTTTGGGTTCGCCGGGGTTCAACGGAGGGTTTGGCGCGATCCCCGATGGGCTCGCGCGGGCCGGAGAGGTTAAATATTCAATAACACATACACTCTTTTTAACAACCAAATTTAAATGCTCACTTATCAAACTCATCGTAAAATGATATGGAGTGGCCACTGCATCATTGCTCAGCTGTGGGCATGATTTCGCTTCACTTGCCCAGCTATAAGATTACATAGACTTCATCTGCTGCATCAGTTCTTCGAGAGATAGCTCGGAGGCTGCGACGGCACCGCCCGTACTGGACTCAGGAGTGCTATTGTCTACGGGGACGCTGTAGGCCACCTAAGAAAAAACATAGGAATTTTATAAATTTACTAGCTGTCCCGCGCAACTTCGTCTGAGTCACATTTTCCCCGTTTTCGCAACATTTTTCATTGCTGCTCCGCTCCTATTAGTCGTAGCGTGATGATATATATAGCCTATGTCCTTTCTCAGGTTGAAATGTATCTTCTTGCCAAATTTCATTAAGACCCGATCAGCCGTTTAGTCGTGAAAAGGTAACAAACAAACTTACTTTCACATTTATAATATTAGTTAGGATTTTAATAGTGAGTGTTGCTAGAGAGTTTTTTCCATCATTTCTCCCCAGCTATGAGCTAATAGTAGCGGTACTTTAATACCAAGACTAAAAGCTTGGCTTGCCCTTATAACCTACTAATATTCATGATGTTGGATTCTGAACAGTCTGCTTGCCCTAGGGGCTTGCCGTATTCTTGGGCAATAGGCACTCAACTGCCAGTTAATACAAAAGGAAGTGCTACAGACTCGTTTTGGGGAACTGTGTTTTGTACTTTTGATATAAAAAAGCCTTTTAGATAAAAGACTCGAATGGTAAACTTTCATAAAAATCTCAGTACATACCTGAACTCCATCAACTAATTTGAGGTGAGAGCAGTCGTCATCTTCTGGCGTATTCTCATCAACTAGGCTGATTCCTGTAAACAAGAACAAGTATTCAGTTAATAGTTAAGACATAACTGCCAAGTTTGACGTCACACCTTATACTGACAGATTTTGTCCTGTGAATCGTAAGTGTATTTAAACGTCTTTGAGTTTAGGTAAAGTTGAAAATGTATCATCCAAACTCATCTTTCTTCTTCTTTATCGTGTGTTTAGTGCCGACGGCTTGTGAATCCAAATTAGACGTACATGGGCGGCATAAAATCTTTGACACCAGTTTAGCCTGGCGTCAGAGATTTTATGGTTATATTGTTTTATGGTTTCCTCAAGACGTTTTCCTTCACCGAAGCAAGTGATAAATTCCACAATACGCACATGAATTCGAAAAATAAGTGCGAGTCTTGGGTTCGAAATCGAGATGTACAACGAGGCAGTCCGACTGTCAAACAACTAGGCTATCACTGCTTATACCTCATCAAATCTTGCTATTAACTCATATAAATGTATATGTGTAGCGTTTTTATAAACAAGAAAACTTACCCCATTCGTTGTCAGCATGTACGGGTGCGAGGTCCTCTGTTACCTCAGTAGCGAGCTCGACCACGGGCTTGGATCTGAACTCTGCCTGGCGCGAGCGGCAGTAACTGTCATCACATTGTGGGTTCGGCTGTAAGAGTAACATAAGAGTCTCTAGATAATATTCTACTAGGGAATCGCGAATGTACAGGGCTGATTAGGTCATTCTATTCTATGGAAGTCAGTCTTGGCTGTTTGCAGTGATATTCTTAGGTCGGCGAAAAGGCAACTAAATTGACAATATTCACATAATTGTTTGTTTTTATGGTTACTCTCAGGATTTTCATGGTAATCATTAGTTAAATAATGCTTACCTTTAAAGCCATCATAGGAAAGAAATCCGTTAATGCACTATATCCTAAGTAATGGCTGACTTGTCCAAACTCGAGCAAATATTTCAGTGAGTTTTGAACTGTAACAGAAAAAAATCACATTCAAATATCACTTCTTCAATGTTTTAAGGTTAAATTAAAATAAAGCACCATACCTAAGAAACCTGCCACAATACCCATGGTAGTGGGCAGACTGGCTGCACAAACACCTTCCCTCTTCAGTGTCCTCTCGTCGATTTTAGATGCAACCACTAACGGAGGTGCACACTGTAAAGAAACATCAGTAAAAAATAAAATCTATACTCTATACAAATAATAATACATGCAAATGTAACTTCTCTGTTGTCTGTCTTAAGGCGGAAACACACTTACGTGTCGTGGCGTGTCGTGACGCGCTAGAAGCATATCGGTTTCATACATTTTATATGGTTAGGGACATATTTGCATGGCGTGTCGTGTCGCAACGCGTTCTGTCGTGGCGCCGACTGCTCGCCGCCGATTGCGCCAGAGCGGTGGAGGGGGTTATGACGCGACACGACAGAACAGGCAAATGTGTTTCTATACCGCGTGGCTCGTGGCGCGAAACTCTAGCGGACATTTTTTTAATAATCTCTTATTATATTTGCAGCATGTTTCTGATAAATGTCTGACGAGCTTATTGAACTTGTATGTCAACGAAAAGTTTATATGTGCTATAAAACATTCCACGCGTTCCTGAGGAAAAGGGTCTTGACAGACAGACAGACAGACGGACGGACAACAAAGTGATCCTATAAGGGTTCCGTTTTTTCCTTTCGAGGTACGGAACCCTAAAAATGAGCAAAAAGTGTTGCAGGCGAAGTTGCGCGAGTCAGCTAGTTTATAATATTAGTTAGGATTACTATGCAGACTTACAGCAAAACAGGCAGTCTCTCCCGGCACAATGAACTGTATGTGTCCAGACACTGCGTTCTCACTGACTCCAGACTCGAACCACTTCTGGTTGAGCTCGTTACAGGCTGTGTTGATCGCCATGCGCGCCTCGAAGTTATCCACACAGCTCAGGACTAGGTCTACGGGGCCACGTGTCAGACTGCCAGTCCTGAAAACGAGAATGGTAGATTGTTTTTAGATTATTTGGACAAATATAATTTAATTTTGCAATTCTCATCTGCATCATGGAATGCCATGCATGTAACCTACGTATGGTAAACATCAACAATTAGTAACAATTTAAATCTTTGTTTTTTAAAGATATGAAACTTATGAGGAGCTATGAAATTTACCCACTCTCAAAAACTTCAATTAAATTCAACAAACCCTAAGCTATAAGAATGGAAAGTGTCTTCAAACAATATCTACTCTTCCTGTTTTCAAATGGGGTTTGCATTTTTCTTGAAACTAATAATTAACATGCATATTATTCAAATACCTTACCTGTAAACTCTTGCATGCTCTTGTATGTAAACAATGTTTAAACAAAGAAATCTTATCTTACCTAATAGTATCACAAAAGTGCTGAAAGTTATCAACAGTGGTAATGTTGTAATTATAAGCATCAATAGAGACATCTGGGTTGATGTTCTGGAGTGTAGCCGCAGCTGCATCCACCTTGCTGAGTCCAGCCTGGTGTGGCTGGAAGAATAGCCGATTCATGTTCGCCAGCTCCACCTTGTCATAGTCAAAGAGGATCAACTGGAAAGAGATAGAACAGTATTAAAATAAGCCATTAACTTGTTCCTGAGTGATTAGCTAGAGAAGGCAAAACACCAAGAGGGTGGGAAAGGAACGGGGGAAGCTTTGCCCAATAGTGGGAGAGAATAGGCTTATCAAAAAAGCCCTTTTGTATAGTCCAAGGGGTAAATCGGTTGAGACCATCTCAAACATTAATCTGCCTGATCCTAAAAATCAAAATGTTGAGTAAAGGTACATTCTGGGTTGGTTGTTTCCTATGGAGAAGAACCTCACCCGGTAATTATTACCAAGACAACGTCTGAACTTTAAAATAGACTGTGACCTCTGACTTTGTTTCTTCTGAGAGCAGGCAGACAGAAAATAAATTCTTGATGTGCAGAAATGTTTGTAGAATGGTTTCTACAAACATTTCTCATAAGTTAGTACTGAAAGAAATAAATATCATTGTATTCAGTTCTGTAGAGTAATGCTTCACTTTTTATCACACACACAGAAACAATACGCTAAGAAGCCCAATAAACACAAAGGAATTACTTGATATTAAACTTAAAAGTTCAAAACTTGTTTTACAACCCTAACAGAGTAAATTATAATGGATAGAATATATTCAGATATTTTTACATTATACTCTTCTTTAACCTATTACACCGGTCAACAAAAAAATAAAAATTTCTTGCGCATGGGATTTACTTAATATATTATGATTGTTTAAGTGAAAATATATAAAAAAGTGCTATTGGACATCGAAAATATTTGCTTTTAAAAAAGTTATAGCGATGTGACCATTTTTGATTTTCGCGCCCAATAATGTCGGTGATTGCGCGCTGTCGCTGTCGAAAGGTAGTAAGGGGCGCGCAGTATCGTTTTTTGCATTACGCATCGCCAATACGTTTACAACAAACAGTGTGTGTTTGCATATTACTAAGGTAAAACGTCTTTTACGTATTTCTTACGTGTATCAACCAGTACACAACGGCTTCGAGAGGTTGTAAACGAGACGCTGATTCGTTTTGCTATATTTGTGGCGAATTTATCAATGTTCGAGACAAAAAGTATGATATAAGTACAAATTTATAGATTTGCGAAGCCTATCAAGCTTACATACTTCAATCATCATCATCCTAGCCTTTTCCCAAACTATCTTCGGACTGGCTTCCAGTCTAACCGGATGTAGCTGAGGACCAGTATTTTACATGAAGCGACTGCCTATCTGACCTCCACAACCCAGTAACTGGATAATACGATACCCCTTGGTAAGACTGGATGTCAGACTTTTGGCTTCTGAATACTCGTAACGACTTTCAAAGATCTACAAATGACAGCCGGGACCAACGGCTTAACGTGCTTTTCGAGGCACGGAGGAAACTCGGTATGTAATTATGATCACCCATCTACGGACGAACCTCGGCAAGAACATACGGTAGAATGCCTCTAAATGCACATGTTACATTCTCATTTGGATAAATTTAAGGATAACATGGGAGCTTATTCGGAAGAACAAGGGGAATGCTTCCATCAAGATATAATTAAATTTGAATGACAGAGGTTACCAAAGCAAGTATACTGAAAGCGTGATGGGTGATTATATTTGGGGGCTGATCAGAGAAACTTCTGTTGAACATGACAGGAAAACCAAAACAATTAATTTTTAAACATTAAATCATAAATGGACGTTCATTATCTTTTAACAAATCATTTCTGTATAAAAATGTAGTGTATTTTTATTGAATTGGTTTTTTGCATTTTTTCGCACAAAATCAAATACAGAGCAATTTTTTGTTCTTATTCTTATATCTAGCTATAAATGCAATAAAAATAAGGTATATATGTCCCATGCGCAAAAAAGCTGTAGACCAGTGTTATTATTAGATGAACATAATAATATCATGCCTTTGTATTTGCAACATTTACATATAGCTGTGTACTTATGTTACACCCATACTTCTTCAGGCCATGACCAGGACTCGTTGTATTTTGTTGTGTGAACAAATTTCTTCCTGGATCAGGCCCAAAGTCACTTCTATGGCCAAGCATCCCAGTCCCATGTATAGGGCGAAGGCCTATTGCCATCACCCAGCCACAAAACTGTACTTGACACTGTTATTGAGAAAATCCTGATGGAAAAACTACTAACATAGACCAACAAATATATTTTAAGTGTTGTTACCTTTCCAATACCACATCTAGTGAGCATCTCAGCAGTTACACTACCCACTCCACCTACGCCCACCACAGCTACAGACAACTCCCGGATCTTCTCATAGTTGTCCACGATGCCCATCCTCTTCAGAGCCATGAGGCGACTGCAAGTAATTAAAGTTGTTCATTGCATTCAATATTACTTTATAATAGGAGATTTTATTGTAGCCGGTTTTTAAGGCTATTCGGGTATATTTAATAAATAATAGTTGGGTTAGTTTGAAGATACAAAAATCTTTAGTAACTATCAAAAGAAATACATCATTCGGATGTCGATTTCTAAAACAACATTTCAACGGCAACATATTGACTAAATTTTATCTGTGTTTCACGAAACGCATGACGATTGAGTGTGGAGATTTATTCGAAAGAAGTAGCACTTTATGCAAAACGAACAAAAAATCTGTAGATTTTGTGGCTTAATCAGAGGAACATCGTAAAATACCTGTAAGGATTAGAATCGACAACTTCGGACGACATGACATCGATTTTCTGGCGTACTGGGCCCACATTCCCCTGAGCAGCGGAAAGTTGAGCCTCCAACTCCTTCACTTTCTTCTGCAACTCTTCAACGGTAGACATTATCACTTATATTTTCACAAAAACCCGTAAAAAATCGAGTCACTGCACCACGGGCTATTTCACTCTCACTTTTTAATGTCAATGTCAACGTGACGTTTCTTGCCACGACGTAAGACGCGTTCCGTTCTACTATTGGCAGCGATATTATGCAGAGTTATACCATGCTTTCGTTTTTATATTTTGTTATTTTACGATGAAATATCGTGTAAAAATTGATTCTAAGGACGCAAAATAATATACGCAATCAAAACGGTTAGGAGACGTCACTTGTTAACTTTTTCTCGATGTTAGTACGGTTAGCAAGAGTAACGCAGAGAAGCTCCGAGGTTAGCATATTTCTGACCCCGACGACTTGGTGTCATATCAATCAGAAAGGTAGTTCTAATTCTCTGAACCAGGCTGTAGTGGTGGTTACTTACATATGGGACTAAAACTTGTACCTTCAAGTTATATGTTCATCAAGATAGGGGTTTATTTTAGTTGCACCCGATTTTCTCTATATCATCTCCGTTAAAAACTTCCTTATAATGCACTGATACGATTTCCGAGGTTCTGTTACAAAAACAACCAGGTGTGTAACAGGCACAAACTACTACCAAAACATCCTATTTAAATCTACGGAACAGTTCTCCACGTTACTTCAATTCGAAAAACACAAAACGAATTCAAAGCCTATTTCTAATACTAAACATCTTCAGTCTTTAGTAGGTTCAACGTACATTTAAAATCTTTGACTGCTAGTTAACGACATTCTAACCGGTACTCATTTTTATCTAATTATTTCAACTAACTAATTCCATGTGGTGAATCAGAAAAACCAGTCTGAATGAAATGATTGTCTGACGTGATTTTTTGTTCCATGTAGGTAATACCAGGCGACCCCATTTACACCAATAAAAACCAATAACACTGCCCGACCTGCAAGTCGAACCCAGAGCTTTACGGTCAGTAGTACCGCCACTAAACCAACAAGGCATCTAAAAATATTATATTAAATAATACAAAATATCATAGTTAATCAACGTGTAATTTAGCATAATAGGTGGGTATCGAATTATGTTGATTATTTTTAAGTTTTAAAAGATATAAGTAGATAAAATATGGAAATGATATAAGTCATAAATTCTAAATGTCAGTCACATCACATGAGCACATGAGCATTGAGCCATTGCGCATCAAGCTCACCTAGAAGCTCTACGTACCAATATTTTATTTCAGAATATTACATGAAAATAACCGACTGAATATCTATATTTTCGATATGTTATCCTCTAAACCCAAATTAATTTACCTACCTTTTCGGTTTTAACAACCATCGCCAATACTTAACTATACGATTTATCCCATAGGTAATTTATTCTCACCTAATTCTCAACTACATTTTTTTTAAGATGTTGCTCTATTACACAATATTATGTGCCCAGTTACCAAACACGTTTTAAAAAGGGCCCTATAACCCGACATAATTGAAAAGCCGTACCTACAATGCCGGAGATCAAATTGATAGCGTTAATTTAAATTAGCTGGGTTACGAAAAGGCTCTTCGTTGCTAGTGATACGCAATACTGTTGGCTGACTTGGCTGTGCGGATGCAAGCTAGTGCGCGCGGTTGTTTAAAAAAAATCGGTTCCATTTTTATTGTCTTTGTCTATTCTTTTGTTATTTTAAAATAGTGAGCGCCATTATTTTGGAGAAATTTTTAAATTAATAATGATGCAGTGAAGTTGTGTATTTTTTCGTTAAATAAGAGGAAGACTGAATACAAGTAAGTTAAACAATTTAGCATTTATTAAATGTTTTAGCCCTATACGAGTTTTCAAGTAAAATAAAATAATGTACTTATGTAAGATAAAATAAATTGAAAATCCCGCTAACATATTGATGGCACGACAATGTAACGACGACTGCAGTCAAAAATTAAGCTAAATTTTCCTCATGCAAATTGAGTACTTATACTTATTTTCAGTACCTACTTTTACCTAATTAAGTTTTTGTTTTTCATGTAAGCCCTAGAAAGTTTTAGTTGATCAATGATGTTTATTTATGTTTTTTTTTTTTTTTAATTGATTTCGTACATATTTAAGCTGATGTTTATAAGCTGACGAAAGACCTACTCTGACAAGACAACAAAATCAGAAATCAAAAGATTTAAGTGGCAATTTCTTTTTAAATATTATGTGAAAAAAGCACTTGCTAAGTATTCACAAAATTCAGCGATTCAGGCTAATCAAATATTGATAGTGTTTTATTCTTTGTCACGAGCCCATAACGAAATAGTTAGCTAGATATTGAACCTGTGGTCTGGATAATTTAATCACAATGTTGAGAAATAAATTCCATTTACGTGAAAATATTGATAGAGTTTCGAGTTTCGTATAATCAAATCGAGTAATATTAAATAATCGATGTCACGATCACGAATTACGATGGAAGCCATTCGAAAGATCCGTTAATTATCTACTTTTATGTTCTTCGTTCCACGTAACAAATAATGGGCGGTTTCACAAACCCTAAGCGACACCTAAGTGATGCCTAAATATTATGAAAATTCAACTGTGAGCTTTTACTCATTCACAAAGGCCTTGAGCGTGACATAGCATTTTTTTTTAAATAACGTTGCCTCTCTAGGAATTTCTCCTGTATCGTGGGTGCGTTTACAAACTAACCTCACATACACTAACAGCCAGAGCCGGAACAAGTATCTGTAGGCCATACAAATATTTGTTCCGTGCGGGGATCGAACCCGCGACACGCAGTGCAGCAGTCGATCTCTCAGCCACTGCGCCAAACGTGTCGTCATAAAAATTGCTGATCAACCAAAAATATTCTGTCAAACACCTCCCCTCTGAGAGACGACTTCCTCGTAGTCTCGCAACTGGCATGTTTACGAAGCCTAGCTGTGGGGAAAGAGGCACCCTAAATAGAAGACGTGACAAAACCTTGAATCCGAAAATACCTTCATAGCCCACCATAGAATTAGATACCATAGATTTAATTATTACAAAATATTAAATACCTTGATTCATATTGCGACAGTAGTTACTGTGAATAACAGTAGGTATTTTGAACTGGTTAAACGCATGCATAACAAAGTAGCTATCCCGTTAGTATGTCCCTGTATGTTCGTATACGCTAATCTCCGAAACCATCCAACTGATTTCAATGATATTTTTTGAAAGTGTATAGTTAGATTCAGCTTGAAAGACGGGGTAGTTATTATCCATAACCCATGTCAGAATCAACAAGATGATAAAGATAGATCTTGGCACCTGAACGTCCCCTTACACCCAGTTTCATTTCATCGTTTCGTTTTGAATCGAGAATTTGAAGTACATAAAATGTCACACATGTTAAACTGAAGGTGCAGATGGTGTGACAATCTGATTTTGTTTGCGGGGCGAACATAGCCAGATATCACACAAGATAGAGAGGTTTAGAAGGAGAAAGGGGAAGTCTTTGCCCAGCAGTGGGACACACATGCAAGGCTCTACTTTAGATTTAGGCAAAAAAATGCAATTAAGTAAGGAATTTTGTAGACTACGTTGAAGGAATCGCCATCATTAATGCGAAAGTAAAGTTTGACGAACTGCCAACCAGATTCCTCAATTAAGAATCCTGGTGTTACCTTAAAAAATAAATCTGGAACGACTTCTAAAGTGCAGAAAGTTTCTTTAATGAACTACATTTAGGTATATGCAAGCCAACTCTGGTCAACCATGTAATTGGCGCTATCCATGCTCCTATCAGTAATATAGGCTTCGATTAAAGCTTCAGTCTCGCTAGAACGCTAATAGTCTTAAAATAATTCAATTACTTCTTGGCAAAGGCTTCCTTCATCTTTCCTGGGAGCATGCACCCGGTTCTACAAATACTTTTAAAGAACCGAGTACACTGGGTATGCCTTTCAAAGTATTTGAGAACCGGGTGCACGCCGTAATGCTTCCACTTAAGTCCATGATGTGCGTCGTAAGTTACGTCAATGGAAAGTTTATCACTACTCTGGCTGGAACAGAGCTATCTATACAGAGACGGGACGCCTTGTTTGTCTCGTACGTAACACGTCGAAGACAACTAATGGCAATATCCGCTGTCCATTTTATGTAGTTTAGGGAACCCGCGGTCCACTATATTTACAACATCGGACATACATAGGGCCTCTTTTCATCATCATCTACCTAACCTTTTTCTAAACTATCTTGTGGTCGGCTTCCAGTCTGCTGCTGAGTACCAGTACCTATTTTACATGAAGTGACAGCCTATCTGACCTCCACAACCCAGTAACTGGGTAATACGATACCCCTTGGTAAGACTGGATGTATCTCTTATTTTATGAAATAAGCTGTTGACAATAAATATCCAATTTTATTAGAGCTATAGAAACTAATGGTCAGTAAAAGGTCACAATTTTTTTAACATACAATGGAATATTTATGTTATAGTTATATTTGGTATTTGCGTTTGAACGCAGCTTCGGCCTCGTGTAGGTCAAACATTCTCCCACCGTATCGTGATAAAAGTATCCCATGTCGTAATACGGGTTAGATCTACAATAGTTTGCCGTTTTGCCAGGGGAGAGGCAGAATACCCCCTCTATCTCCCCCTACTCCTGCCAAACGATGAAATGAAATGGTAATTTAGAAATAATTGAAGAAAATTGGAATTTTTCAAAACATCTTGAAATGATCGTTTCTTCGACAATAATGACCAAATTGGCGTTTAAGGTGACACTTTTCGACATTTTTTCCATAGAAATTTCGGGGGGGTTTTACTCCACTGTTTGACACTGCACATCCAAAGTAAAACATGATATGGTATTGTCTCATTATTAATTTTGTCTGTACGGAATCAGAATAGGAAAATAAAAAGCCATTAAAAAGTTACGAGCTATCAAAGATTCGTTTTTATTGCAAATTTTAACGCAACTTTGGTCGTAAATTAGTAATAAAAGAAGTGTCAAATTTCCAAAACAAAGTCGGTACCGTCACAGCACAATTATCAAAGAATTGAATACATTTTATTTGTAATTGATACACGCAGTGGTTTTTTCATAAAACACTATCTTCCAAAGGCCTTTTCGTATTTTTTTACGCGCGCCTTATATTTCGGAACGCTATGGAAGGAACTCTCAATAAATAAAGTCCCATAAAATCCGACCACTACAAACTTCATTCCATTCCACCTTATGAATATTTTGTGTCTAATTGCACTCGACTATAGCAATAATTACCGGCTGCAGCCGGTAGCTATCAATCGCTACAACTTAGTTGTATAACACGAAATTTAAAAACTATTTACTTTTGACCCATTGACTACAATAACGTATATGACTTGATTGCCACAATTAACTATCGAAAACCGGTATTGTTACACCATATTAAGCTATCTATTATTGTTTTAAACAAACCACGTATAAAAAAAATTATAAATAATTATATTATGTCACCACTAACAAACGGCGCGACTGCGACCACAACCGCCACAACCCCCCCCCCCCTCGCTCGCGAGTTTTCGCGAGGGGAATTTCCTGACATGATTTGCACAAATAAATAATTAATAAAAAATCACATATGGGTTAACTAGAGATGCATCCTTGAGTGTGATTAGATGACATAGATACTGTTGACAGATTTTTGACATTTTGTCTACCTACCCCTATCGCAAATAAACCGCGGTCTCCCCTACCAATTCCTAATCCATCTTCATCATCTTTTCCATTGCCTTTTCATAACTATGTTGGGGTCGGCTTCCAGTCACACCGCATGCAGCTGAATTGTATTTTTACCAATTACTGAAAATGCCAAACACTAAAGTGTGTTCATATTTATGGATCACACCTTTGTGATACAGGGGGTATGAGGAAGTTTTGCGCATTTAATGCTCCTAAACTTTAGTCTGCGTTGTCTGGCAGTAGCGGCAGTGTTTGAGATCGTGAGTTTAAGTTTTTTATTATGTAGATGGATGATAGAGAGACTAAAGATGTTCCTATCAAACTGATCCGAAAATAATAATCTCTCATTTTAACCGCGAAGAAAAGCATATTTCACAACTCGGAACATGGCAACTTTTCACATTACGTAGGTGGTATCAAGGTTCCGCCATGAGTGCAATATCCCAAGCCATCGATTATATACGGCTTTCTGCATGGTTTGGCTTAATTAAGGCTTGGGAATCGTTGCCAACTGTTTTGATCCGGGCACAAAGCTGTCATCAGCTTTCAAAAGCGAATGTTAAATGGCCTAATTCTAATATTAGTCTACCTAAGTGACTCACCACATAGGTCCTAGTTTCCATGTAGTTATTAGTGATCAGGCAGTAATTATAATAAATACAAGAACGTCCCTTCAACATGGAGAAATGCCCTTGTCAATCCAATCAATCCATGAGAACTATTATTATGACGCATCATACATAGCCGAAATGGAACTTGATGTTAGGAAACAAAGAGTACTTAATTTCTTTAAAAAACCAATCCAAAGTGAGTAACAAATGATAATTACTTACACTATTTCCTTGAAAAAGTATTTTAATGGCCAAAAAATCAAAAAACAATCCATTTTTTTGTCTACCAATTGCATAATCTTAGGGACCTAATGAGTTCATTAAGAAATGAGACAGTACATTAACAACTGCCTAAAAAAGTGTAGAAAGACATGGGTATCTACATTTCATATAGGACTTCTTCGATCAATGGGGCTAATCTACCAGTCGGCTTGTAACCGCCATCAGTGTCAAACGCCAGAGACGAATCCAACAAAAAGAAGTCCGACCATTGAATTCAAATGTTTAATGTGTGCAAAGTCCCGTGTGTGATATAACATTCTTACATCGCGATAAACACAAAGCTTTTATTTAATTAAACTATTTATTGGGACTATTCATATGTCAAGGGTTTGTCAGGCAGTTGAAACTGCCCCTGATAGTAATACGAGTAGGATCTACAAGATACATGATCAAATGTAAGTTAGTTTATTTAAGAGAGATACAAAGACAGTTGATCCAGAGTGCATCTATCTATTTGATGAATAGGATTTAGGCCTAACCAAAAGGCCAGAAGGTAAGTGTGCTCTGTTATTGTTTTACAATCTACAAGTTTTTGCGAAATGATATCAGAAATCGGACTTTTGAATTGTCAAATAGTAATTCAGTGAATAAAAAAAATGAGGCTACTATTGAAAGAGGTGGACTTCGATCTTAACAACTTGTACTTATACCCTCCTCGGCTCAGCTATAGGGCATGAAAGCTAGAATAATTCATCGCATGTAAGTACTGCCCTGTTCAAATATATAGATAAGATCAAATTAATCCGTATGCATGCAAGTGTGCAAGAAGATAACGTGTTTAGTAACAGATAAAATGATTAATGTAAATACCACACGGTCTGGAGTGTGTTCGATGGTTCCTACTATCTTATTAGATACTGCAGCGCTATGCATTTCATTCGAACTACTCAAGATGGTGTTATTAAAATTAGACAAATTAAAATGTTACAATAAAATACCTCCCACCATTCTACAACTAAATGAAACGAAATTTAAATCTTGCATAAAGCGCACACTATGTAGGCAAGCATATTATAAGTTGGGGGTTTACATTGATGATGAAAATTCTTGTCCTGCTGGTCAATACTGGTCCTGCTCCACAACCATAGAGGCAATCTGAATCATCTGAAAGCTGCAGAAGATTGTAAAAATATATTTGCATTGTATAGATTCAATCTCTTAGTATTATTTAATTGCATAGCACATGTGTGAGTACTATGTATTGTAAAGCCACCATTTACTGATTACCTAAATCTTTCAGTGACGCGAATTTATCCTGGTGGTTGAGTGAATGTCATGCTCACATAAGTGGCACGCTGATGCTGGCGGGTGTGTCGGGTCATTTAGTTCCCTTCAATATGGTTGAGTTGAATGATGGCTGATACATGCGTCATGTTCGTGAACCAGGCGCTGTCAGTTGTACCTGGTCATCTCTAAGCTGCACGGTTTATTATAATTACTTTATTTTTGAATAACTGATTTAATCTTTTACTCTGGGCGCTCTTAACTTGCCCGTATTTCTACATCGTTTTCACATATTTGTAATTCTCAACATAAATGATGTGCTTAACCAAGATTTTGTAACATATTTTGATTTAAAAGAGTGTCCATGGAGTTTCTTGCCCATTCTTCTCCATAGAGATCGACGCTTTGGAATGAGCAACTACAGTACTTACACAAGTTATTAAGCCTTGGGACTATAGCTTCGCATTTTTTTATACTTTCAAAAGTGCCCCTAATGGTCTAATTGAAATAAATGCTTTGAGTTTGACTTTGAACTTGTATTATGTAGTAACCGAAGCTGAGGACTATTGGTTAATGTCGACTTTTTCTTTGAATCTTCACTAATATTACCTCTAAAGAGGTAAAGTTTGTAAATTGGGATGTAGGATGTAACCTTCGAAACTACTGTACTGATAGAAAGCTACACTTTGCCAAATGTCATCTAGAATATATTTTATGGTTTAGGTCTCTTTTAAATGACCGAAGTGGTAGGCAGAAGCTCTTCAGCTATAAAATAGTACAAGACAATAGTATTGGAAGCTAACAAAATAGCTGACGCACTAGGAAGTGAAGGGCATTCGCTAATTTAGGGGGCTGTCTTATGTAATTATGACGTTCAAGAAGCGCTGATTTTCAGCCTAATTTGAATAAATGACTATTAATTTGATTGAATTTGCATGAAAATTAATTAAATTAATCAAATGATCAGAAGGCACCTGTCACAACACCGTCGATTCGCAAAAACCATAGAGTCAAGAGAAGATTCAAATTGCTAAACTTGAATCTTCTCTCGAGCAGTGTAATTATAATTTGATTAGTCAGCGATCAACTGTTTATAACAGTAGTAATTCTTTTATTGACACGGGTGGAAACTACATCTCTTGTACGTTTCTTGAGTGAGAAAATAGTCAATAATAAGTCGCTTCCTCGGTAGTGAGACAGATGCTTAATAAAGGTAAACATGTCTGAAAAGTTTTTTGTAATCGAGTTTTGACTCGACTCGTTTTGAGAAAAAACAGAGCTACAGTTTTACAGCGGTATGGGATAATAGGAATACGATATAGGACCGCTATAATGCATTTAGTTAGTACCTACACGTTTCTCGTACAGCGGCGAGTTAGTGCCAAGCCAAGACAGAACAGAAACAGTGCACTCCACTCGAATGCACCTGTGAACCACTGGCCCGAGTTCTCTGCCTTGAGGAGCGATAATACCCTTTAAACCGTTTCGCATTTCTTTCAACAGCATTTACCTACATACGATATTTTCAGAAGCATAATTAGTCAAACCGATGCATTCTTGACCTTTCCATCATCACTGATTTTCCTAATACGAGGGCGGGTCAGTAAGTTCGTGACTTTTTTAATCAAACACAGGTTTTTAGATATAAAGTTATTTTATTTTTCAACATAGTCTCCTTTGAGTTCTATACACTTAGTCCAGCGTTTCTCCAACTTTTTAATCCCATCAGAAAAATAAGATCTGTCGAGGTCATCAAAATAGGCATTAGTTTGTGCGATGACTTCGTTGTTAGAGTCAAATCTCTTTCCGCCGAGCCATTTCTTTAAGTTTGGGAACAAGAAATAGTCACTCGGGGCTAAATCAGGAGAATAGGGCGGATGAGGGAGCAATTCGTAGCCCAATTCATGGATTTTTGCCATGGAAACTGCACATGTGTGCACCCTTGCATTGTCCTGGTGGAAAAGAACTTTTTTCTTGGCCAAATGTGGTCGTTCTTTTTTCAAGTCCTCGTTGAATCGACCCAATAAGTTGGTATAGTATTCGCCATTTATTGTTTTCCCCTTTTGAAGGTAGTCAATGTGGATTATACCGCATGCATCCCAAAAAACGGTCGCCATGACTTTATTGGCTGACAAACCCACCTTTGCCTTCTTTGGCGCCGATTCACCCCGAGAAACCCACTGTTTTGACTGCTGTTTGGTCTCTGGTGTGTTGTGGTGGATCCACGTTTCGTCCACGGTTACGAAACGGCGCAAAAACTCGTCCATATTGCGGTTGAACAACGCCAAACATTCCTGCGAAGTTGTCACACGGTTGCGTTTGTGGTCGATTGTGAGCAAACGCGGCACCCATCTTGCGGAAAGCTTTCTCATACCCAAGTGATCATTCAAAATTGAAACTACTGAGCCATGTGAGATGCCTATGGCTTCTACTATCTCTCTCACTTTCAATCTCCGATCGGCTAAAACCATATCGTGGATTTTTTCAATTGTTTCGGATGTTGAGACCTCAACTGGGCGTCCAGAACGTTCGGCGTCTTCCGTGCTTGTACGGCCACATCGGAATTCAGTAAACCACTTCTTTACCATGGAAATTGATGGTGCAGAGTCCTCATAATATTTATCAAGCTTAGCCTTGGTTTGCGTGATGGATTTTTTCCGCAAAAAATAATGCTTGATAAGCACTCGAAATTCCCTTTTTTCCATTTTTTTGTCAAAACGCGTGGTAGTCTGCTATCAACGGCTGCCAAACACAAACTAAATGACGTAGCTAGTTAAAACTTTGACAGGAGTCAACTGACAGTTGCCTGTTGACAGGAGCAGTGTTCCTATTTCAATTAGAAGGCTGGAAATTCAAAAAGTCACGGACTTATTGACCCGCCCTCGTAGATTTTTGTAAAGGCTCTTTGGCCAGTGCTCGGCACATGTAATCAAGTACTTACTTCAGTTTTTCTGTGTCCAGGTGAAGATGCAGGCGTCGTCGAGCAGTGAGCGCACACCGCTGGTGCAGCCCACGTATGTGTTCGAGTCGAGCCTGGCGCGCCGATACCAGAAGCGCCTGCACCACACGCAGTGCGCTATCTGTGTGTTTATTATGTAAGTAGAAGCTGGTTTTAGAAAATAAAAAATAATGGGAAGACAAACGGGTCCAGGTGCGGTGACATCAGACGACACCTCATCCAACAGGACCCGAGATTGCGGCGAGTAGTATAGCACGGAGGAAGTCTATAGGAAACGAGGCCCGGAAAGAGACGTCCGGCACCAGTCTAGGGTGAGTACAACTGTACTCAAATCCCGCATTGCGAATATAAAGGGGCCAATAATGCCTTCTGCATCACATACAAGATTAGTTGCCTGAAAGGAACGTGGACAGGCGAGAAAAGCGGATATGGTTCCCGTTGTCTATATTTATTCTGCAGAAAAGAGCTATCAGAGCCATATATAATCTACGTAGGCACGATTCTCTAAGAGCACTGTTTAAGGAAATTAACATCATGACGGTACCTTGTCAATACATCTATGAAAACATCATGTACGTTAGGAAAAATCTGTATTTATTTAGTAAAAGAGGTGACCGGCACCACTATAATACCAGAAACGGGGACCAACTAGTTCAGCCAGGTTTCAGGTTAGCTAAAGTAGACTCATCTTTCGTGGGGTACTGTTTAAAATGTTACAATAAAATACCTCCCCCCATTCTGCAACTGAATGAAACGAAATTTAAATCTTGCATAAAACGCACACTATGTAGGCAAGCATATTATTAGTTTGGGGATTATATTGATGATAAAAATGCTTGGCTCAATGCTGGTCCTGCTCCACAACCATAGGGGCAATCGGAATCATCTGAATTACAAAGTGAAGTTATTGTGAAAGCTGCAGAAGATTGTAAAAATATATTTGCATTGTATAGATTCAATCTCTTAGTATTATATAATTGCATAGCACATGTGTGAGTACTATGTACTGTAAAGCCACCATTTAATGATTGTGTGAATGTCATGCTCACTTACATGTCACGCTGATGGTGGTGGGTGTGTCGGGTCGTTTAGTTCCCTTCAAAATGGTTGAGTTGAATGATGGCTGATACATGCGTCATGTTCGTGAACGGGCGCTGTCAGTTGTGACTGGTCATCTCTTAGCTGCCACGGTTTATTTTAATTACTTTATTTTTAATTACTGATTTAATCTTTTACTCTGGACGCTCTTAACTTGCCCGTATTTCTATATTGTTCTCACATATTTGTAATTCTTAACATGAATGATGTAACCAAGATTTTGTAACATATTTTGATTTAAAAGAGTGTCCATTGAGTTTCTTGCCCGTTCTTCTCCTTAAAGATCTACGCTACGGAATGGGCAACTACAGTACTTTCATAAGTTATTATGCCTTGTGACTAGGACTGTAGCTTCGCGTTTTATTTTGTTTTCTTTTTTTGACTTTCAAAAGTGCCTGTAATGGTCTAATTGAAATAAATGCTTTGACTTGACATGACTTGACTTGTTGTCTCGCACGGCTGAAAAGTTTCACGTAACGATTCACGGACCAAAAATAAAGCATGGTGGATTTCAGTAAAAAAAGTTTTATTAAATATGCATGAGCTTATATGAGCAGCGGTGGCACAGTGTTGGCAGCCCCGACTTACGAGCAGTAAGCCGGGGGTTCGAACCCAGGCAGGCGCATTACTTTGTGTAATTTATTTCATCACCGCTGCCCTCAAAAACGGTGAAGGAAAACATCGTGAGGAAACCGGCACGTCCTAGAACAAAAAATTCGAAGACATTTGACATCTACCAACCCGCACTGGGACCGCGTGGTAGATTACAGCCCACTCCCTCTCATAGAGAGGAGGCCTGTCTCCCAGCAGTGGGAACATTATAGGCTCATGATGAGCTTATATGAGCACAATAGCATTATTTTAATAACGTAGGTATTCGAGAGCATTCCAGCTCGAAATAGTACCACCGAGGAAATCTGACCATACCTGAAGCATAGGTTCAAAAAAAAAATACCATTATAGTCTTGTATAGCAATTAATATCTCCTCTATCTAATCCTTCGGGAATAACAAATGTTATAATGATGAATTTATTTTTCCTCTAGCGCGGTCCTGGGAGTGGCTCTACTGGTGACAATCTCCTACAACCTGAGCCAGGGCCCGTTTGATGACGACGATACGACAGAACCGAGTTCACCGCAGTTGCCCTTGCCAGGAAACAACCTGACGCTGCTAAAGATGTTCCCAGGCATGATACCTCCTCCTGGTTTGAAAGGGAACGTGACGTTGATGGCAATGCCACCGGCCTTGCAGCCTCTGTTGGATCTGAAGTGGCCTTTGGAATGTAAGTCAATGATCCTTTCAGATAAGTATTACGGAGTGAAATCGAGAATTATTGCTGTTTTAGGCAACACTTAGGTTTATAATAAAGCTACTTTTATGTATTTTGATTTAACTACCAAGATTTTTGAAATCATGACTTGATGATTTGCATGCTTTTTTTTAAAAGGTCCTGATAAAATCGAACAGTTACCTAAGTTCTCTAATCCAGTTTAATCTATTGTTATTTATTAAAGTGAAACTTTTACTTCGTCTCATACTTTTTCGTCTGTGTGTTGCATGTCGCGTGACGCTCGGCCGCGGAGTAGGGATAAAGTGAAAGGCGCTCCCAAACATTTTTAGTCAAATGTCTATAGTGTGAAAAAAAGTTTCACTTTTTTATTTTTTTGTAAAAACAAGATTAACATGATCAGCTGCTAGATTTAAATAAAATAAAAACCTATCTATTTAGCACGTGCATTCCTATGTCTTGCTTTTGTTTGTTTTGGCTATTACAATATAAACAGGTTGAAAACTTGATATTCAAGTTATCTGGAAAGGGATAATAAATATCTGTCGGAACTTGAATGAAACAACGTGTACTGAAAACTTTAAATCAAATTATTTATTTCGTTGCAAACATGGGTAATAGGTAGGTACATAGACGTTCTTTTACAATGGGTATGGTTCTCCTCCATATTTTACTGACACATGGGCACGCAAATAGTAGATCTAACAATAACATAGGTTTAGTTAAGGTTTCTCGGAATATCAATTTTCCGAACATGATTTCCTGAAAACTTGTGCTCGAATAATGAATTTCCAAAAAAAGACCTCCTTTTTTATCGAACGAGTTTCCTAGTAGTTTTGGTCTTTATGTGAACAAAAATCTAAAAGAATATACAAGCGTCAGTGTGTAATTTAAAACTAAAAGACCAATACCTATAAATCTATTTGTTGCACTTAAGTGATCGTATATTAATTATATTTTTAGCCCCATAGTCGTATTTAAGACAATTTCCGCACTTTAATCATTTGTTAAATTGAAGACTTTGACGTCATTACAATGATCTTGAAGTTGAAATAAGATTATGAATAGAATTTCAATGAAAATTTCAACGTTTAAAAATAACTTAGGTAATCTTAAAAATGAAAATTTTATGGGTTTCTACATATTATTATTATATTTGTTTGTGTGATATCTATGTGGCTTATGTTTAATTAACAAACAGAAAAAAAACTACAGTAGGTAGGGTGCAGTATAATTTATTCAGATACTTAGTTTGGCTTATTTACACAAATTACAAATTATCGTTGACCCAACTTAAAGACGCGTTGCATATACTATTCAGTTGTCCATCGCTGTTATTATCATCATTCCTCATCATCATTCTCCCTTATCACAATATTTGTCTTGTTCGTTCGCACTGATTGGAAATTACTTTGTATAGACCATGTTACTAAATGTCCCTACTACGTTATGTTAGAGAGCCTGGACCAAGGAGGTCTAGGCCCGCCAACATGACGCTTATGCATCAGGCCACAGATTCTCAGTGTAGTACAAAGTTACCAGGAACTACGGCCATGAAACCAAGAACAATAATTCTACTTCCTCATGTTCGGTGTTGGTATATTTCGGTGCATGTCCGGACATGGATTGACGTCAAACACGAACTTATAGACGTCAAAATAGAACTTAATATTAGGTTTAGGAAATAAATTTATGGAATTCTCTATTTATAAGTAACCTTTGTAATTATGACCTTCTCGATGGTCGAAAGTGGTACTGCTGAAAATTAAGTCTTAGCTTAGGCTTGATTCTCAGGTTAAGCAAAGTGATAAGTAACAGACCGAAGTCTGAATTTGGGCCCGGTTAATGGCAATAGGCTCGCCCCTATTACATGGGTCATAACATAACTGCCGAATGTAGATACTGTTGATATGTCACTAATTTTGAGTAACTAAAAAATCGAAGAGTTACAGCCTACGTTTTTCCTGAAACACGAGTAGGGTTAAAATATTCTATACGTAATTAATAGATTCTATTTTCACTGCAAATTAAACAAATCGATTCAATGGGGTTTTAATTAAGTGTGAATTGATTTCGCTTAGATAAAAGATTAGTCTAAATTTGACCCTGATCTTGAATTAGCTGTTACGTTGCGACATGGTTCTGCCACAATTTTACATTCATTGACTATTTGCAGCTTCGAACAAGTTTCGCCAACTGCTTGTTAATTCATAAACATCGGTTTTATTATGTAAAAGAATATAAATAATTTTAAAAATAGAGGTCAGTAACTGTTTAATACATATGTATTATAGAAGTGATTTACAATTTCAACCTCATGATAAAAGAAAGAACAAAAAATATACATAATATATTTGTCGCAGGGACAGACGTGCTTAAATAATGACAAAAAAAAAAAACAAGAAAAAACTGCTGAAAGCTCCTGTCTGTCACGTCGTCTGCCAAACACCACGCAGCACGATGAGCCCCCACAAGGCAAATAGTCATCACCAGGCGTACTTTAATATAATAATAACCCCCCCCCCCGTGACTAACCTTGAGGTTCTTAAATATTTTACATCTATTAAGTCTAAGGCTGTTGGCTGTGATGGGGTCAGTCGAACTATGCTATCTTTTATGATTGAGAACTTAATTCCAATTATTACTCGCATCATCAATTCATCTCTGGAAACTGGTGTGTTTCCTGCAATGTGGCGTAAGGCTTACATTATCCCTCTTCCTAAAATTTCCAACCCTAGTTTAGCCAATCACTTCCGACCGATCTCCATTCTCCCTTTCCTTTCCAAGATCCTAGAAGCAGTTGCCCTTAAACAGTTATCTGCCTACGTATTTAAGAATCACCTCTTGTCCAGTTTCCAATCCGGTTTTCGGCCTGGCCACAGCACAGCCACAGCTCTGCTTAAGGTTACAGAAGACATTAGGGATGGCTTGGAGAATTCGAAGTTAACGGTCTTGGTTTTAATAGATTTTTCCAATGCTTTTAACACCGTTGACCACGACATTCTCCTAGCCATATTGTCTCAAATTGGGGTGTCTTCGTCGTCACGAGATTGGTTCTCATCTTATCTTCGTGGTCGCCAGCAGGCAGTTCATGCTGATCAGGATTTCTCTGATTGGTGCGACCTGGTAACTGGTGTTCCACAAGGCGGTATACTCTCTCCTCTCTTATTTTCTTTGTTTATAAACTCCCTTACTGCTTTCCTCAAATGTTCTTACCATCTGTACGCTGATGACTTGCAACTATACGTTCAATCAGACATTGCCAACCTTGACAATTGCATTTCTTCACTCAATGCGGATCTTCAAACTATCGCAGAATGGTCCGGCAAATTTGGGGTTTCTGTAAACGTCGGGAAATGTCAGGCCATTCTCATTGGTAGTTCGTACTATTTGAGAGTTGTGAACACTGGTCAACTTATGCCACTGATGTTCGAGAACTCCGTCATTTCTCTTTCAAAACACGTTAAAGACTTAGGTCTGTACATTGACGACAGTTTAAGTTGGAGTAAACACGTGGCGCAAGTGAGCCAGAAAGTCACATTCTCGCTGCGGTCGCTCTATAGATTCAAGCATTTTCTCCCATCTAGCACGAAAATCACTTTGGTCCAGTCACTTGTGCTTCCCATTATTGACTATGCTGATGTTTGTTGTTCTGACCTATCCCAAGAACTTCTTAATAAATTGGATCGACTACTCAATAATTGTATTCGCTTTGTTTTTGGCCTTCGAAAATACGATCATGTTTCTTCCTTCCGTTCTCAGCTTAAATGGCTGCCTATCCGACTCAGGAGATCCCTCAGATCTCTCTGCATGCTCTTCACTATATTGAACGATCCATGTGCTCCTGATTATCTGAAAACTTATTTCACAGTGTTGGGCAGTTCTCATAGTCGTAACCTTCGAGCTTCCAAAAATCTACTTCTCCAAATTCCTTCTCACCGCACTGGTTTTTTATCTAATTCTTATGCTATCTCGACTATAAAACTCTGGAACGCGCTACCCATTAGCATTAAAAAAGCAGAAAGTAAATTCACTTTTAAAAAGAAAGTTCGCACTCACTATTTAAGTCAGACTAAATAGCTTTTCATTTAAAGTATAGTCATAGTAATTATTATTAGGTTTCTCGTTTTTATTTTGGTATTTGTTATAATATATATTAGTATATTTATTTGTATAATGTGTATTAGTGTCTATGTATTTGTAGGTATGTATTTTCGTAAACTAGTAGTTGATTTTTTTATATATTTTGTTTTGTACCCTATCACAAAGTTTTCGTATTTTACCCAAAGGTTGACTGGTAGAGAATGCCTTGTGGCATTAAGTCCGCCTATGTACCACTATTGTACATGAAGTTTAAATAAATAAATAAATAAATAATAGATGTTTTGTATTTTTGCCTAGCAGAATATGGCACGTGCAGGATATGTGAAATAATACGACGTAATTTCTATATTTGATGGTATTTTTTAGCATTAATAATGACAACGGCAATGATCCTGAAACATAATCTTCTTCTTTTATGAATCTATCTATTCTATAAAGAGAGATTTCGAATTTTGAGAGTTTGTATAAATGCGGAGGGTAATCCCCGGAAGCATAGTCGCCTATTTGAAAAATTCGGCGGAAGTAAGGCTACTTTTTCGAAAATACTAGTTATTAAGAAAATACGTAAGTTTAATTAATAAATTAAATTAATTACATGTAAAAATATTCAACATTTTTACATGAAATTAATATTTTGCATCTGGAACTCATTATGTTAATTAACATACCAAACACCGCAATTAACATTTAATCATTCATCTCCTAATTTTATTGCTACATATGCGACGATTATAGTGATGGTCTCTTAAGTTGCATCGCCCGAGGCCGTGACCGCAGCCATAGAGCGATACTAGAAGCTGCCGATACGAAAAGAAGAATAGTTTTTTTCTAAACATTTTTTTTTTCTTCAAAATCAAAATATTTTTTATTTTACATAGGCCTACATGGGCACTTGTAAAACGTCGACAAGGTGCTCGGTTCGGGTTGTTCGTTTCCTATGGAGAAGAACCGGCAACAAACTCCACGGTTACTCTTTTAAAATCATTTGGCTCTACAATGTTTCCATGTTACAGCCTTACAGCATTGGCACTTAAGTATGAGAGGACAACGTAGGCCCGACAATAAGTCGTTGCTTACTACAAAATTAAATTAAAAATTTAAAAAACCCCGACACAAAAAACCTCTAAAAAAACAAAAATAAAATAATCCAAGCGTCTTAGCGTCGGGGGACCGCTAAGTAGACCGCTTAGTACAAGCACATAACAAAGCGGACCCCCGACGCTAAGACGCTTGGATTATTTTATTTTTGTTTTTTTAGAGGTTTTTTGTGTCGGGGGTTTTTTAAATTTTTAATTTAATTTTTATTTCATGCTTTTTAAACTTATATTGTTTTATCTTAGCCTTGACTGTCCGAATACTGGGCATAAGCCTCCCCCATTGCTTCCACTTTTCTAGGTGTTGCGTGTCATCTCGCCAATTAACGAGTACAGCAAAAAAATAAAAAAAAACTTTCTGGGGGGGGGTAGCAACCACCCCCCCCCCCTGGCAATGCCCATGATGACAAGTTTCAAATTTCGAATCGATCAGACCTGTGGAAATTGCTAATTTTCCTTCAACTAGAAAAGAGGTGATGGCCTTCAAACGGCTGATCAGATTTTATCGAAACATAGCTAAGAACACTCTGGATTAAAACACCTTTCGAACGAAACTAATTTCATCAAAATCGGTTCATCCGTTTAGGAGCTACGATACCACAGACAGACACACAGATACACACGTCAAACTTATAACACCCCTCTTTTTTGGTCGGGGGTTAAAAACGTAGAACAAGATAAAAAGTTACCAAGGATCTAGGAATCTATAAGTCCTACAATGTCCACACATTGACAAACAATCAGAAAAAAAGAAGATGTGCAAAAAGACTAGATTAAACAAGTGACACAAATGTTGTCATCTGTGCTGTAACTATTCTAAACAAAAGGGTGTAATGATTTAGAAACTATTGAAACATAATTATTTAAACTTTACCTACCCAACCCAGCATGTGCATTCCTGTGGTGCGAGGACCAACTGGGTCCATTCACAATAGAACTAAAATCTTCTATCTCAACGTTCTATTTGTCCTTAGCCAAACCAGCAGCTGCCTGGGCGAACGCAAACCCAAGCAAAGCTCAAATAGCATCAGCTTTACTAGAAGGGAAGGCTGCCTTGAAAGAGCTGACGAAGGTAGAATGGAAGCGGAGACCTTTGGACAAGGATACTCCAGCGAACAGGGCGCAGAGAGCGGCGGCTACTTCTGCCGATGTCAAGCCGTTAGCTGATGCCGCTTATACTGCTGAAATGGCTACAAAGGCGCTTATGAATGGGTAAGTTCTTGGTGCTAATACATATGTTAGATTATGTTATGCGAAATGTGTAGTATTCAATTCTCAAAATATAGATCAGCATCATCTATGGAACGATGTAACTCTTAATTAGAAGTTTAATTGGTGGATTACTGATCTCCTCTCCTCACTATTAGCTCACATGTTTGTCTCATTTTACGGTGAAAGATTTTTTGTCGTTCTTTTCCTTTTTTTTTATTCACAATTATGGTTTTACATAAACTTACACAATTAGACCCCTGGGGTCAGTCTTAGCATGCCATGGCCTGAGAGTTGATCAACGCGCTACTAACAGTTTAGTTTTAATCAAGTCGATGTAACATTCTTTCAGCTTACGCTTTATGTTTTTATTGCTCATTGAGTCTCTAATGTCTTTAGATATTTTTTTATTAAAAACGTTATTCTGAAAGCAGCGGTACGCCTGCCATAAAATTTATTTTTGCGTGGCACTAATAAATCAGCTAAATTCAAGAGTTAAAATACGTCTTTGTCTCCCGAGACACTTAAAAGAATTTAACCGATTCAGATCAAATTCCGACATTAGATACGCTGTGAATTTGTCACAATATTCCAATCCAACCGACTGCTTTCGGTAGTGTCCTCGATACATCAGAAGCTATAACTTTAGTTTATCTATTAGTCTTACTCATTGGATATGATTGTGAATTACGACTGGGATATTCTCACACTTGTTTATTTTCAAACTTTTGAAAGACTGACCATGGACTTTATGGTCCATTCTTCTCCATAGGAACCAACTATGCTTTGGAATGAGCAATTCCATTTACTTTTTTACCTAACGGACTCCCTGACAATTCAAAAGTGTCTGTAATTGGTTTAATTTGAGTTGGAGGAATCATCGTTAGCCCACTGCTTAAAAAATAAAACTTTTCTATGAGATTATCAGATCAATGAAAGGCCGCTGGCCGGTTGAGTCACAGCCATTTGTCCATGTCAATGATGACAATAGAAAGTTCCCACTCCCCATCTTCCACTTATAATTCCTTATTTACAATACATAATCGTTACTCATAAATCCATCTAGTCCAATACATCGGTCTGTCTTCAATTGCTGCTATCCGGTCACCTACATTCGGTCAATTGGCATCCCGCCGCCGCCGCCGCTGCATCGATGCACGTACTGATTGATGTACTATGCCCCATTCTAAATGTACTAACAAATTATATGTGTATTGCGGGCATGTAAACTTGTACAGTGACAATATTAGAGAATTGAAACTGAAAAACAATAATCTTCATGTTAATATTGACAAAACCAAAATAATTCAATTTCAGACATGTAACTTGTCAGTAATACCAACAGCAATTAAACATAATAATGCAATTCTTCAACCAGCACCATCAGCTTTATTTTTAGGTATAGTAATTGACAATAAATTAAACTGGAAGGAACATGTAGAAAGAGTATGTAGTAAGCTTGATAAGTTTGTATATGCTCTTCGCAAGTTAAGATTAGTGTCTAGTAAAAGAACAGTCCTTAATGCCTATCATGGGTATGTTTCATCAGTATTGCGTTACGGTCTAGTGATATGGGGTAATTCGGTAGATTTGGAAAGAGCATTCATAGTGCAAAAAAAATGTATCAGAGCCATGAGTGGAGCTGAATATTTTGACCATTGCAGGCCATTATTTAAGGAATTAAAAATTCTCCCACTCCCATGTCTATATATTTTTGAAATTTGCCTGTTTGTGATAAAATACCCTCATTTATTTCTATTAAATGAACAAGTCTCTGAAAGACTGAACAAAAGAAATGCCGGTAAATTATTAGTACCTGCTCAGAGACTGCAATTATACAGTAGAAATGCTAGTTGTATGACAATTAAAATTTATAATAAATTACCACCAGCCCTGAGAATGTTACCAATTAATAAGTTTAAATGTAAAATGTTTGCTTGGCTCTTAGACATGTGTTTTTACTCCGTCAATGAATTTTTAAATCATACATTTTGATATTGTAATTAAGATTTAATAATGACATTAGTACTCTGACATTATTGTGTGTGTGTGTTTTTTTTTTTTTTGACATTTTTAATTTTTATTTTGATTATATAGATTAGATTTGACATTATGATTTAAATTCTTGAATTAACCATTGATTTTTTGTTACTATAAATAATGCATTTTTAATGAAACTTTAACAATCTGAAATTATAAATTCAAATTTCATATCTCTATATAATATTCTTGAAATGTACCTAGTTTTGATTTGCATGTACCTAGCTTATTATTTAATATTTCTACACCAGCAATGGTAGTATGTGTGAAACTAAGTTTAATGTAAGATCTCAATGTACCATATACTAAGAAATAAATAAATACAATACAATACAATTACGGGAAGGTTGGTCCATAGGACAATGAGGAAAAATATCCTACTTGCTTTCGAAAGGCCGAAATTTTGATTGCTTTATGCTGATTTTACTTTTTAGAGCTGCTCCAATCACAAGGTTACTCTATCCTTAAATAAGAAGGAATAATAAGAGAAATAATTTGTTTTGATATTGTCTTTGTGCAATTTATATTATTATTGTTGTAATATTTTCTCCAAGATTGTCCTAGCCTGTGTCCATTTAAGTCTTTGTTCAGCAGCAATCAACTGGCAATATCGCTACGCCTCTATAATTGGCTTTTCGTCACTTCACTTACTTTACTTTCGATTAGTAATTTGAAACGTATTTAAGTTCGTTGTCCGTTAAGTCCCCACAATCTTCATATATTCCCAAAACTTGATTGGATTTGTTCAAGCCATCAGGTAAGATGGCCTAAGAGACAAATAGCAGTCGCTTTCAAAGCGCTTCGTATTTCTAAAGTACTTTTCAACAAGATAAACATCTTTTCGGTAGCTTAAGAACAGTTCTATACATATAAGTTTTTAAACTGACATGGTCACTAACACTATTAATAACATTTACTACGGGATATTTACCATGTGTATTATTTGTTTCGAGTTCCCGATATTTCGGCGCTGTTGCAAGCTTGTCGAATAGCGGAGCACATCAGGGCGGTGAAAAATAATGACACCCAAAAATCGGCCATAGCTCAACATCTCATCGAATCAGGTTCGAACCACTGGATTGAGTTACATAACCCTCAGGTCATCTCGACAGAACGCCACTATATACCCAGACTGGTAAGAGAAGCGATTGAAATAACTAAATATAAGAACTTCAACCGGGAGGATGGGTTTCAACTGTCGAGAGCCTGGAATCCAGTGGTTCAACTGTGTAAAAACCGAAAAAGGGTCGTAAAAAGTTCGCGAGTGGACACAGTGAGTTTCGTGTGTCGGGAACAGAATCGAGTTGTGAGTGACAGTGGTAGTGGTACGGAGCACAAAAAACGAACAAGGAAGAGGGTAGACCGATTTGTCTGCACATAAACACCCACTCGCAGTAACTTCAGTTTATCCGTGATCATGGCGTTTGCAACAGCGCCGAAATATCGGGAACTCGAAACAAATAATACACATGGTAAATATCCCGTAGTAAATGTTATTAATAGAGTTCTATACATTTTTTATTGATCTATGACATTGACAGTTATCACTAAAAAAAAAGTAACTTCTTCTACGGCTAAGGTATAACTTTTCGGATTCATTTCTGCTTGTTACTTCTTATTAATGCAAAACATGAAATAATTTTCTTGCTTCCCTAAACCCCCAGAAGCTCTTAAATCCCGGAAGGACAACCACTGCACATCTATGACGCAACGAATCAAATAAAAAAATACCAGTTGCCAAAAATGCGTCACGAACCTAACTAAAATACTTTTGGTTTCTTCGTATTATAATATAATAGGCAAATATATCGTATGTCAGATGGAATTAGGACGATTGCCGGTCTTGGTAACATGATACTTGATCTATGTTGTTATAAAACCACGTAACACTATACTTTTGCGTTGGTTTGGCTTCACCGCGACGCCTCAGTGGCCACGGGTTACCGAACTCCACCAAATATATATCGATCGATAATGTAGGTGTTGGATTAAAGAATGATCTGGAACTTAGAAGAGCATTACCTGGCCTTCTTTCCTGGTGATGTAAGGTTGAAATGTTAGGAGAATTACAGGCCTATGGAGAGTCTCTTCCATAATGAACTCAAAGTAATTTTGTTGCTGTTATAGAATTAAGGCGCGGTGACGATTAGAACAATATTTAAAATTGTAATTTAGAAGTGTAGGATGTCTTTAAATAGGAGGTATTGTTTGGTGATCAACGAGTCCGTTGGATTCCATAGACTACAGTGAAACGAACGAACATTATTATTCGTATGAACATCTTTTCGAACTATTTCTATAATAGAAAACTACAAAATTGCATACGAAGGTATCAGCTAACTAGAATGTCACTTTCCACACTTCATTTGACTTGCGCTGTAGGAAAATATCAGTTTTCACTAGGTTTCCATAATGTGTAAGCAATATTGCTTCCTGGAGTACTATATCCTTTATTACAGACGTATTAAGTAACGCATTCTTTATTTCCAAAAGGAAGAATAAAAGCGAAAAACGCCTGATGGTTGCGAGTTTCATTTCAATTACAAAGTTGGAACATTTTGCTACTGCCCTGCCATTTGGCTCTTCGCACTTCGAATGTTATAAGGCTCCTCGCTCATTACCTCCCCAAGTTCTCTAAGATAGGCTTCAGCTTACGATGGCTGATCACGGCTGATGAATGCGCGCTGTGCTGTCTACAGCAATAGGTTTGCTCAAAACTGTGTCTTGTACTTTCCTCAAAACATCAGCGGTCTGGTCGGATTGCTGCGTTTTGATACCTTTAAAAACTTTTGACTAGATCTTGGAGTTTGTTGCTTAATTTATAGACTAAATCATATCATTTAATTACTATTATTTTAGCACGGACATATCCTTGCGCCCTGGCGGGTCTGGTCAGGGGCCGCGGTTGAACGGCTCATTCCCTGAGATGCCCTATTGCCTGGATAACCCTCCACCATGCGTGCTGTCCAGGTACAGGACTTTGGACGGAACATGCAACAATCTGGAGAATCCTCTGCGGTACGGAGTCTCCAAGACTCCATTTAGAAGGGTCTTGCCAGCTGATTACGGTGATGGTAAGTGCTGTTGTATTTTAATGATTATACAGAGATTAACAGGGAGTCATGGTTATTTTCGGACAAAGCCTTGTCGCATGTAATTTGTCTACATTTGATAGCATATGAGACCTGCGTTAGATTTGCACTGCCGCGATTTTAGAAATATATTTTTTGGTAGATCTGTATTGTACCTACAAATTTAATGTATTTGCAAACTGTGTCTACTTGGTTACATCGTTTAGCAATCAATACTCTCACAGTGTTGTTTTACAATTCATCGCGAAGTTTGATTAGCTATTCACAAAATACATTCTCATTGGCACTTCGTTTTCATTTCATTTGCCTTTCTTTGATGAAATTGATGGCAATAGTCTCGCTCCCTTTTACATAGGAATTAAACGTAACTAGCAAAATGTAGGTGTACTATTAGGTCCACCTTGTGCCTTCGGGGATTACAGGAGTGATTTACAGATGTAATTTTTATGTTTTACGTAATGTTATCTCGTCTTCCCAGGCATCAGTTCCCCTCGTGCCGGGATAAACGGGGCAGCACTGCCGAGTGCGCGCGACGTGAGCGTGACGGTCCATCGGCCGAGCTACGCGCACGACTCCGCCTTCACAGTCATGCTAGCGGTGTGGGGACAGTTCCTCGACCACGACATCACTGCTACTGCACTTAGCAAAGGTTTGTAAGATATTGTTCTATACCGAATGGCGCCCTACATCAGCGCAAACAAGCCATCGACGTGAATATTTTACTGCGCTGTCACAGGTGGACTTTCTCTTCCGTCACCCTTTTTATTCCATAATCCATTTGATGGTTGATTCTCGCAGTTCAAATATAACTTCTTTAGAGGAATTGCTCAAAGTGGCTATTTTAGAATGACATGAGTTTGACTGCACCAGAATATTAAGTAACCTAACCCACCCATTCGTGATTTGGTAGCCAACCTGGCTATCTGGCAGTTTAACTGTTCCTTAGACCTCTATCCACTTATGCATCCAGAACATTTGCAATGACGGTTATCCTCATAATCATATTCCTGTCTCTCTCACTCTCCCAAGGTCAGAACGGCACAGCCCTATCCTGCTGCGACCCGTCTCAGATCCCGCACCCGGAGTGCTTCCCGGTGCGCCTGGACGAAGAAGATCCCTACTACCAGGACTACAACATCACCTGTATGGAGTTTGTCAGGTCTGCTCCAGCTCCTACGTGCCATTTTGGTAAGTTAATTTCAACTTCGCGATTCGCGATGTTATTCGTGATGGTTTTATTCTCTTCATCTGATTTCAGGGAACTCTTCCAGCAAAGTATCTTCTCAATACTGGTATTTTACATAAAGCTCTAACTAAAACCCAGTAAGACTGGTCATCTGACTTTCGGGATTCTGACTGGGTAGTCAGAAGCCTGAAAGTTTGATGATCAATCTTGTAACGACTGCCAAAGTTTTGCTTAGAAAGTAATTTTTATCATTGCATGTCACATACAACCTTTTTTATTTTATCTACTTCGCTTTTGTTATATTCGAATTACAAAATTGAGAGCGTTTTCATTATGATACCCATAACGACACCGGGTTGCATTATGGGAATCGTCATAAATTCTCAAACACAAGCAAAGACATTCAGAACACACAACCAGATACCTATAATAATACTTCGAAATCACGACGGATTCGGAGATGTCCCCGAATCCGTCGCCCCTAGACCGCAGCCGTAGCCAGCAACGCTGCTTCCTTGTACGAGCTCCCCCGGGCAATGACCAGCGTGTCGTCCGCATAAGGGACTACTCAGACTTATTCAGCTCCATTCGCGTTTTGCTGAACTATTTTGGTCACACTTATACAGTTCTGCTTCTCGGCGGAACAGCGCTGAACGCAGCAGAACAGTGCTGAACTCTATCTCTCGCATGATAATAACACATTTGTCCTAACTTTATACTTGTTTGCCGCGAAAGCTGAATAGACGCGGAAAGCTGAACGGATGCGTACGCGTCTCCATACATAATCGTTGTTTTCTATGGGCATAAGCTGAATAGAGCTGAATAAGTGTGAGTAGTCCCTAAGTGTGACCTAAATCGTTCAGCAAAACGCGAATGGAGCTGAATAAGTGTGAGTAGTCCCTAACATGTCAGGTTTGCTCCCGGTGGAAGCTCGCACCGCAAAACCCAGTCGCACCCGATGTTCCACAGGAGAGGGCCCAGAACCGAACCCTGTGGAACACCACACGACATCTCGCGACGGCCAGTGCCGTCGCGTCTTATGTAGGTGACACACCTTCCCGATAAATAAGCCCACACAATGTTGCGGAGGTAGAGAGGCACCCGGTGATAGCGCAGGGCCTCCCTAATGCAACCCCAGGGCAGGGTGTTGAAGGCGTTGGAGATGTCCAAGGACACCGCTAGCACCACCCAACCCCGAGACACTGCTTCCTCCACCAGGACTCTTACCTACATGATGGCGTCAATGGTAGAGCCCCCACGGAACACAAACTGGCTGTCCAGGTTCGGCCCCTCTGTACACAAGTTGCCGACCAGGCGGTTTGCGATAATGCGCTCGAGCATCTTGCCCGCCTCGTCCAGCACACTATGGGCCGACAAGCGGACGACGAGTCCGCCGGGCGCCCTGCCTTCCTGAGCAAGACTTGTCGACCAGTCTTCCACTGGGTAGGGAAATGGCCCTGCTTAAGGCATGCCGAGAAGAGTTCTCTCAGTGGGGGCTCCAGCTCCTTCATAGCGAGGACCAGAGCTTGGCCAAGCACTCCATCGGGCCCCGGAGCAGTGTTTTTGGCCTGAAGTCGCACCTGTCACCTCTGTGATGGTTTCACTTTCTTCCTCTGCTAGCTCTGCAGCTGTGTGCAGAACCATCGGCGTTGGGTCATACTCGGCTTTCTCAGGGAAGAGGGTCGAGACCACTCGCTCCAGGAACTGCGGCTCTAGACCTTCCGTTAGCGGGGACGCCCACAGCCGAAGTTTCCCTTGGACCGTCCGGTAAGTGCGCCCAAATGGATCCCCGTCTAAGCTCGCTAGCATTTCCTCTCTGGAGCGTGTCTTCGACTCCCCGATTACCAGCCACAAAGCCAGCTTCGCCGCGCGGTACACCTCGTACAGCGCGGCTTCCTCGTGGGGAACCCGTAGACGTCTTCTCCGGCGCCGCGTGACGGGCGTCTGGCGTCTGCGCATTCGACGGGCAGTCGCTCGATCTCAACGCACCATCAGTACAAGAGGCGCCGTGTGGACTGAGAGGAAATGCGCGGCATGCATGCGTCGCAGATCTGCGTCATCGCAGATCTGCGTCATCGCATCGCCAAACCACTGCGCCTCCTGTTCGACGTCGACGAGACCAACGGTAGCCGACTCCCGGATCTAGGCTTGGACTATGGTGGCTTCTTCGAGAGCTTCCCTGTCGAGGCGTTTCAGCGCCCAACTCAGGCCGTCTCTTCGGAGCCCAAATTGGCGACGATCTCCAGCGGTCTGGGTGGAGACGTCGAAGCGGATGTATCGATGATCCGATAGCGTCTCCTCCTCCACTTCAACGTGCCAATCATGGCATGCAGCGGGACTAGCGATCGACATGTCCACTATCGACCCGCCCCGCTGCCGTACGCACGTGGAGGTTGAACCCCGATTTAAGACAGCCAGGCCCGTCCTAATGGCCCACTCCTCTAGCACTTTGCCTCTCGGGTCCGCGACCAGGGGACCCCAAGGCCGCAGACTTGGCGTTGTCACCGAGTAGCAAAATGGGTCGAGGGTGAGATTGGCCGATGACGGCCCCCAACTCGACAAGGAAACTCTCGAAGTCGGCGAGACTGCTGTTGGGCGATAAATACGCCCCAATCGTGACGATTCCGTTCACAAGGGCCGCAACCCAACCGTGACCACGGGATACGTCGATGAGAGTCACGCCGATGATGGCCACCAGGCCGTCTAGATCCCCTGCCCAGTTATCCCCGGGAGGGGGGATGAAATACGGCTCAGCGGCCACCGTCACATTTATCAACTACTGCGCCATGCTCAGGAGCCTCTTGCTCCTGAGCTCTGGGGCAGTGGTTGATGTTCGCCTGGAGGAAATGGTAGTGTGACATCACTGGTACTCCATTTCCTCGGCGCTACGTCCTACCACAGGCCGAAGAGGTGCTACGTTGTAAGGGGGTGCGCCCCCCGCAGCCTTGGCCCATCGCTTGCTGATGACACATATAACCTGAGCCATCCTGACAACTATTCGAAATAAATTATCCACTCACCTAATAGAGAATTAATTATTTCTTATTCTAGGCCCTCGCGAACAGCTGAACCAGGCCACAGCCTTCATCGACGGCTCCACAGTTTACGGGTTTGCTGACGCACGCAGTAACTCTCTACGCTCCTTCTTGGGCGGACAGCTGCGCATGCTGAAGATAGGGGCCACCCAACTGTTGCCGCCCTCCACTGATCCTAATGACAGCTGTAACACCGTCGAGATGAACGCTAAGGGACGCTACTGCTTCGAGTCAGGTATGCTACGGTAACTGATGCAAGTAAAAGATAGGAACCACCGAACTGTTGCCATTAAATTGTCGAAAGTTACAAAAGACAGTCTCCAAAAAGACCGACTAGGAGCTGTAAAGAAGAGTTGGCGGAACAAACCAAGTAGCCAGTTAAATCAAATTGCCTGCCGTCCTAAGTAAATCTTCTCAATGCTAAAGTAGTTCAGGCAATAGTTTTCACAAACTCTTTGTCCGTCCTCCAGGCGACGACCGCGCGAACGAGAACCTGCACCTGACCACGATGCACCTGATCTGGGCGCGACAGCACAACCGCGTGGCCGGCCTGCTGCGCCGGTACAACCCTGGCTGGGACGACGACGCCGTGTTCCAGGAGGCCAGGAAGATCGTGGGCGCGCAGATGCAGCACATCACCTACTCCGAGTTCCTGCCCAGTATACTTGGTAACATTCATTCTTCACTCATCGTCATCATCTGTCTAGCCTTTTCCCAACTATGCTGGGGTCGGCTTCCAGTCTAACCGGATGCAACTGAATACTAGTATTTGGAGCGATTGTCTATCTAACCTCGACAACCCGATAAAATGAGGAAAACGATACCCCTTGGTAACACTGGTTCTGCCAAAGATTTACAAATGATAGCCGAGACAAACGGGTTAACGTCCTTTCCGAGGTACGGGAGAAACTCATTACGTAATGGGGGGTCACCCATCCACAGACCAACCCGGGTAAGCGTGGCTTAACCTGAAGTCCAGCAGCAGCGACCCGAGCGGCTGTTATTATTTAGCCACAAGCTCTTAATTTTTCTGGACCTTCTTCTTTTAAATGTTATTAGCCTTGAACTTTTCCACTTCCACTGCAGTGACAGCGGCAGCACTATTCCCAGCTTGTATTTGTTAGCAATAAAGATGGTCTGGTGTCCCTCAGGTGCGGACGTGATGTGGTCGCTGAACCTGACGCTGGCTGAGGAAGGCTACGCCGACGTGTACGACCCGAGCGTGGACCCGTCTATCGCCAACCACTTCGCTTCCGCCGTCTTCAGATTTGCTCACACCTTGCTACCGGTAAGAAGAATTATGGTTCATTGCATTCACGTCAAACTAGATCCGAAGGAGATGCTATCTAATCAGACTTTACCTCCAGAAATAAATAGTCTTTCTTTGTTTTCCTCTACGCTCTTTATCATTTCGCAATTTTATACAATTATTCTTCGCTCCTTATCATCGGATAAAGTCCGAAATGGTATTAATAATATAACTGTTATCGTCCCAGGGCCTGATGCACAGCACAGACAAGAGCACGGGCACGATCCAGTACACGCAATTACATCAGATGCTGTTCAACCCGTTCACGCTGTACACCCGCAAGGGACCCAAGGACGCCGTCACCTCCGCCATGGATACCCTCGTGCATGCGCCGGACCCGCATGTTACTACTGAGGTAATAGTTCACGCTGTACACCCGCAAGGGACCCAAGGACGCCGTCACCTCCGCCATGGATACCCTCGTGCATGCGCCGGACCCGCATGTTACTACTGAGGTAATAGTTCACGCTGTACACCCGCAAGGGACCCAAGGACGCCGTCACCTCCGCCATGGATACCCTCGTGCATGCGCCGGACCCGCATGTTACTACTGAGGTAATAGTTCACGCTGTACACCCGCAAGGGACCCAAGGACGCCGTCACCTCCGCCATGGATACCCTCGTGCATGCGCCGGACCCGCATGTTACTACTGAGGTAATAGTTCACGCTGTACACCCGCAAGGGACCCAAGGACGCCGTCACCTCCGCCATGGATACCCTCGTGCATGCGCCGGACCCGCATGTTACTACTGAGGTAATAGTTCACGCTGTACACCCGCAAGGGACCCAAGGACGCCGTCACCTCCGCCATGGATACCCTCGTGCATGCGCCGGACCCGCATGTTACTACTGAGGTAATAGTTCACGCTGTACACCCGCAAGGGACCCAAGGACGCCGTCACCTCCGCCATGGATACCCTCGTGCATGCGCCGGACCCGCATGTTACTACTGAGGTAATAGTTCACGCTGTACACCCGCAAGGGACCCAAGGACGCCGTCACCTCCGCCATGGATACCCTCGTGCATGCGCCGGACCCGCATGTTACTACTGAGGTAATAGTTCACGCTGTACACCCGCAAGGGACCCAAGGACGCCGTCACCTCCGCCATGGATACCCTCGTGCATGCGCCGGACCCGCATGTTACTACTGAGGTAATAGTTCACGCTGTACACCCGCAAGGGACCCAAGGACGCCGTCACCTCTGCTGGATAACACCTTAGACTCACAACAGTAAATTTTGTCTTAATGACCGTGCTTATCAAGGGAAAGCCTCGTCGTCAGCATTAGGAGACCACGATTTGTGTCACAGATCGACACAAATTGTGGCGCCGTAAGTCCGTCATTCAAAGCAAGTACAAATATAGTTGATTTTTATGACATATTTTGACAAAGCAGCCTCGGTGTTCTTGAGCTCTGTGAAATAGTAGACAATGTACTAAAATGTACCATACTCCTTTTCCAGCTCAGCAACCACTTATTCGAGAAGCCCATCGCCGCGAACAGCTCGCTAGCGAGCGGGCCGGTGAAGCCGGTCCCGTGCGGCCTGGACCTGGTGTCGCTGAACATCCAGCGCGGCCGCGACCACGGCCTGCCGGCGTACCCGCAGTGGCGCGAACACTGCGGCCTGACGCGACCCCGGAACTTCACCGACCTCAACCAGATTTTCGATGAGTCTTCGCTTACCAGAATCTGTAAGATTTACGAGTAAGTGTGTCACAGAATGAAGTTCTGTTTTGCTTTTAAATCTGTGGCTTCTGTACAGGACCTATTCTAGCATTTTGGCTTTCATCTCATTTCATACAACACAACCAAAGATCGTTTAGGTATATTTATTCTATGTGTATTAAACATTTTTCAGAAGTGATATTTCCTTTCTTCATGATTGTTTCCTTTACATCGAAGAAATCTTTCTATGTCATCAAGAAGTGTTCCTGTTATGCTGCCTTTTATTTCTTGCGTTTCTACAGTAGCCATGAAACGCCTAATTAGCGTTTATGTTCTGGCGACTGCTAACCAAGTCAGACATTAACAACAACCTGTTGTTTTATGTTCTGCCTGAATTTCCTAAACTTTTCAATAAGACTTTCTTTTAAACTCTTTTATCAAGTGCTGTATCTCTTCCGCCCGTCCAATCGAACGACCATTTTTAAAATAGTTTATATAAATCTAAGTGATCCATAAATTCTCATAAGTGTATCATCATAAAACTTACCACTGACTGATGTAACCTCTCCCGATTTCAGTTCAGTAGACGACATCGACCTGTACACGGGCGCGTTAGCCGAGGACCCTAAGGGTCGTCTCCTAGGTCCGACCCTCAGCTGCCTCATCGCTGATCAGTTCCTGAGGCTCAAGGTCGGCGACCGGTTCTGGTATGAGACATCGGAAGAAACCATTGCATTTACTTTAGGTAAGAATTTGTCAAGATCTTTTTCTTTAAACGTAACAGAAACAGAAGTTTCTGCTAAAATATTTAGTATTGCAAATACTCCACAAACAATAATCAGTTATTTAGGACATGTTTTTTTCGGTTGCAAATAATAAGACTTTCGTCCACAGAACAACTCACAGAAATTCGCAAGACTACCCTTGCCGGAGTAATCTGCGCCAATGAAGACCTTTTAGACCAAGCTCAGCCGAGGGTGATGGAAGCAGTCAGTGCTATCAACCCATTGGTGGACTGTAAGGAGTTGCCACAGGCCAATTTCAAGGCCTGGGCCCAGTCCAAGGGGAAGGCCTAATGATCGAAAGGTAAAGGTAGTGATAGCTAGTCTCTTACAGTACCAGGGACTGTACTTTCCTCCTATACCTCATATAGCAGTAATATTTTAATATTACACACAAATCAGTTAAATTTAAATAATGCTGCTATGAGAGTTTGTAGGCCAGGCGTTAATATTGCACAGCAATATTTACAAACAGAAACAAACACACTGGGTCTTAATAAGTGTTAGTGACCATGACAGTTCAAAAACTTATATTTTTAAGCGTTTCGTATTTCTAGAACGACTTGTGGGCTGGTGTCCACAACTCCACACACAAAGCACGCATATTTCGTACGGATTTTTGAGTTTTCTACCATTATTATTTATAATCAAAATAGGTATTACTTTGTTTAGACTCTCAGATATGATTACTGATAGAGGTGATGCGACGCTCCCCGTGGATTTCTTTCTTAAGCTCTATGTGCTATATTAACGGTCGGTAGATGTTTGAACCTGACCTAACTTAAATAAGATGTAGGTAATCAGAATCGGTCCTAAGATGCGCCCTCGGAAATCCTTTTGTATTTTTATACTGGGCTTACCAATTTAATCTGTTATGAAATGAGTTTGTTAAAGCTAATTACTTGAAATGATCTATGCATTGTATAGAATTGTATAGAATCTTGATCATCAATCTACGCTTTATACGTTCAATTTCCCGTCAATCTGGATCTCAATCATGGATCAGATTGATGCCAGATTGAACGTGTAACCTCCGTCTTACGTAACCTCACTTTTGCTAAATCTCTTTTATCTCAGCTCTCAGATTTTCAAAATCTGTAAAATTTTCAGTGATTGTCTGTTAATATAGTAGCTATCAATTGACACCAATTTCATCTTTTTACATCTAGGCCCAAAATTGTATGAAAGCGTATCCGTCTCCTTTATCGGGATTTTAATGCTGGACACAATTTTTTTAACTATGTTTCATTTCTTACCCTTTGTCAAAAGCCTGATTAAGTTCAAAGATACAGCTTGTAAACTTAAATTAGTTGTACATAAAGTTAATTAACAGAGATTTACATACTGTTTGTAAAGTCAGAAAGGACCAAATAAAATAATTGTTGCGTTTTTTTCATACTTTGACGAGTTGTCTATTTCCAAATTATGTATTTTGATATTCAACAGGGTTTGGTGTGATAACTTATTTCTATTGTTTCTGTCGTTGTTTGGCATTTTTTATTTAATGCTTTATACTGATCAATATATCTTATTGTAATAATAATACTCAGCACCTTGCATAGATTAGTAATAAGTTTAGTTATAAATGCCATAACATTGCCTGTTATTTACATCCTGTGTATTTGAAATAGTACCTATACAGAGTTGTTAGACTGTAAGCTTTTCTTCCGAGGTATATATTATGCTTCTTTAGCAAATGTATAATGGAGAGAAGGAAATATAAACTGTAGTATATAAGACTATATAGTTCATTAGTTTCTGAAGCATTCAGGGAAAAGCGGCGAAAAAAAGATTTTATGTATGTATTACCATAATATTTATAGCATAGGCAGATATTATATTACTGGTGTCGCTTTAAAAATAAATAAACAACAATCATTCATAAGCTAAGAAAAACATCCGGCCAATAAGAACAAAGACCCCGAACAAATTACCTTACTTATTTGTGCAAATATTTGCAAGTTGTGTGCAAATATTGGCCCAACCGTCAACAGTGAAACCTTTTAAAAAGAGATGTTCGAGTGTGAGTCAAGTCACATAACTGTATAAATAAATATTGATCGGTGATTTGTATTCTACAGCCCAACATTCGTGAGGTGTGAATCCTTTTGAATCTTTGTCAATAAGATGAGTGCATTATGTGCATCATCACCTTCCTTGGTTGACGCAACATGTTTATTTTTTCGTTCTTTCCTGTCAACCATAACGTATTCATGTATTCCTTGTTCTTTTGTTCATGTATTATTTATTTATTTATTTATGTACACACATAACACTTAACAGGATAATACATTAAGATACAAGAGCACAAAGGTACTGCTTATTTCTAAAGAAATTTCTTCCAGCAGACCTGCGAGAGGAAAGTTGGATAAGAAATGTAGACACAGTGTGTAGAAAAGATAGAACAGGAAAAAAATAAATTAGAGCTTAAAACAAACTTAAAACCTATATAAAATGAACATACATTTTATCAACAACATATTATCTTCATGATAAAGGAAAGAAAACACACTAATTTTAAATCGTACTTTGTGGTTCAAGTTTATGGTTTGCTTTGAATAGTTCTAATTATATAGGGATTTTAGAGAAACAGTTAAATAACTTTGCAAGCGTTGTTTCGCGGTATTTCTATCACGCAATTTTTTACCATTAACTTCGTGCAATAAGGGGGTAGGGATGATAACTGAATAAAGAAAATGAAATTCTATTTTGTCCGTCAGTCAGGTAATACAAAAATATTAGACACGTATTTTTTGTTTTATCAAATTAACAAAAAATTACTTGGTTAAAACGCATTACAGTTGGAGAGTGGCTCACTACGTCACAAGTAGGTATAAAATGTACTTACCCTAAGTACGTTAGTTCCAATACTTATATTCTACCCGATAGACAAAGAAAAAAAAATAGTCAACATCCTTAGTGAAGTTTCACGATAGTCTTATCAATCAATTATAACGCAGCCACAGTGTCACAGTCCACTGCTGGACATAGGGCCCTCAAAGCTACACCACAACGAGTCCTCACATCCACCTTCCTAATATTGTCAGTGGTATCCTATATCCTAAACGTTACTGCTGGACATACATTACATATTACTGATACTGTTAGCCTGCGTAATCCCACTGCTGGACAAAGGTTTCTCCCCATAACTTCCAGTTGTTTCGATCCAGCGGGCATACTCTGTGGGGCATACCATGACGTCTTAAAACATTATTGTTTCATTCTTATTCCAGAGTGGGAAAGAGACGGGGCTATACAGGTCGGTTAGCTCCATCTCTTTCCCACTCTGGAATAGGAATGAATGAATAATGTTTTAAGATTTCATATTAACCCCCCTAGGCCAATGTGAACCATTAAATATTACATACTGTTTAAATTTTTACATATTTAAGTTGCAAATCAATCACTAAGGTTTTAAGAAAATGACAGCTTTTTCTATAGAAATATTTGCTTCATCATTATAATAATTATATTGTGTTACGATTTCTTTTGTATTTATTATTAAAAGAGTATAGATAATTAGATATAGCTGTAGATAATTCAATACCTTGAAAATTGTTTATAATTGCATTGTCTTTTTCTGCCGTGTTAATTAGTTTTTTTACAATAATTAATGTTAAGTGTGTTCATAGGCTTTTATTGTAAGTATATATTGAAGGAATATCAAAAACCTATTTAGGTACTTTTCACACATATTATGTATGTAGATATTGGTTGTTTGGTCCATCTACTGTAATTAAAATAATTTCAATCGATATTGTTTATTATTTCCCCTAAATTGTAACAAATTAACAAAGATGTAACAAAGTTGTAACATGTCAATAAATTACTGAAGTTTTCTCTAGTAACCCACACTAAAAAAGTAATGTTTTTGTTCAATATAATCTCCAAAGAGTATCTCCAAAGAGTACCTAATATAGATGGAATAGAGAGCCCACTCAAGCGAATTTTTGACACCTACATTGAACGGTGTCGCCACCTGATACTAAATCCGTTGAACTAATCCCAATAGCTATAGGTGCGTTCATATACTTATATCTATATCTTTGTTATTGAATAGGTTTTCTATGGGTTTCTGTTTTTATTTCTTTTTTTACACTCAACTCAACCGCACTTTCTGCAACTAAAGCTCCAGAAAGTGCGGTCGAGTTGAGTGTAAAAAAAGACAGAACCGAGAAAACACATAAATTACACAAAATGGGAGAGATCTACAAGCATATGCGCACACGTCGATAGTCGCCATTTTGTAAACAATCTGTATGATATTGTTGCAAAACCTAAAAAAAAAAATATTCGTAATTACAAAATGCTTTTAAAATAAATAAATGGTTTAATCTTGTTTAGAGTTTAAATTCATTATTTTTAACTCAATTTTCATTCAAATCAAAAAGGTATTTAATCACACTGGCGATAATTGGCGTAAGCACCATCTATGTCATTTTAATGTACTAAATCTCAAGTTTATGCGGATTTGGTAAGAGATGGTGCTAGTATATTTGTGTAAAATTGGACGCCTATGTCAAGTATGGCAGTGTCCTCCCCCTGATAATCTCCCTTTATTTCAATCCATATATGTTTGGATAATTATCCTTGAAGCCAGAAACTTTTAGATGTTCATCAACGATTTACGTTCATGACAACAGATGGCGCTACCTACCTCGAAAACTATGAACAATGACACATTACTCTATGCCTCATTCGCTAATTGATATTATTATCGCTTAAGTTACTCAATGAAAAACCTAATGACAGTGAAGAAATCCCAATGAATTTACAATAATTAGTTTTATGATTTAAAATAAAGGAAAACGGTCACTTAGATAAAAATATAATACCATCCGCAAACGGTTAAGCAAAGGTGCAGCTATAAGTACACCCACATATCGCCAGTAATGTTTTAGTCCCACATAATAGGGCGACCCTATTGCCATCAACTGGTAAAAAAATCCAGACATCGAGCTACTACCACAGAGAAATGCATGACGGAAAGACTGCTCAATCTGACAATCGAACACAGTACCATACAAACAGTATAGTGCTTGCGTCCATGACTCGAACGAGACATTTACCACTATACAACTTAAATAACACCATAATAACTCATCCATCATACAAAATTATTTGCACAGATACTGACGAACTGGCAGACTAGTCATTACATCGCTCTTATCGGGAACGATTAAAATGTGGAGCAGCCATCGTGTAGCAACATTATGTAGGTCTCGTTAGTGCCCTTATCCCAGAAACATTCGTAAATATATATTTGTACTTATTTTAATTATAGGCTAGGGTGAATTTCAACAAATGCCATTTTTTTTATCATATCGGTGAACTTTTTCATTTATATTTTTTTGTATATTTTTCAGGTTTAATGTAATCTTTAAGATATCAAATATCCCCAAATTTAATATCATCAACGTATCATTTAAGACTAAGGAGAAAATTCAGTTTGAATTCTGGTTTCCACGGATATGACAAACCGGCACCGATTATTTTTTCTGTACACCGGTATGATAAGTTTATCCACCGAAATGATGTACATGTCCAGCGATATGATAATCTATCACCCTTTGAACATCAAAAAATTAAATGGTTAGTAGGTACCTATATATTTTTACAAGGGTGACTTAGAACTGAAGACCTGAACTGAGGGTCTTAGGTAAGTAGATCACATCTAAAGGGAACTGAGTTCTTAGAAATTCAGTTGAAATATATTTTTTTAAATTATGTACCTATTTTATTATATTTACTTTATTTTTTACTATATTTACTATAGGTACTATGAATTAAGAAGTTTATTGAAAAAAAAAAAGTTTATTTTTATTATCATTGTCTTTGTAATAGTATTATACTTTACTTAACGAAATGACACGGGATCTACCGATATGATAAAACGAATCACCGAGATGATAAAATGATCTACCGATATGATAAAGTAATCCACCGATGTGACAAAACTGTGCGTTGATCATGAATCAAAACACCGATATTAGATACAAGACACCGATTGATTTTTTCGGTGTAAATTATCACATTGGGGTGAATTGCCCAAGCAAAAAAATACACGGCAAACCTGAGAACGGTAGTGCAATGTGCTGATTATTAATTTTATATATTTTTTCTCAACAACGTAAGTATTTCTCTACCTTGGCAAAAAAAATCATTGGTATCTACCCTCTAATATACCCAAAAAAAAAAATACAAAGTGTTATTTTATCATCACGGTGACCTGTCCTGAACCCAATTCCGCTCATAACATACCTTCTCCTGCAAATACATTCGTAATATGGATTTAAATTGATTTTGTTATCATTAAATTATAATATATTCGATCAAATAAAACAATTTTTGTTTGTTTATCTTCTTTCTCATGGATTTGACAGGCAGTCAACTTTTGTCTGGAAAAAAGTTATCATTTCAGAGGACAGTAAGTTTTAGTAGAATAGCCACATCAACATTGCGTTGTTACGCCCCTTTCACCTTTTCTCACTCCGGATCAGTCCGGCTTAAGCTCTCGGCGCGAACGCACCGGTCCCAACGTCTTGCGGTTTCCCGCCAAAAAAGTAAGTTTATCATTTCAGTAATATGGGGACAAAAATAGTTTCATTTCGGTGGCTGTTATAACTCGTGCTAGATTTGTGTATTAAATTCGCAGTAAGTACTGTTTTGTTTGAGTAGTGTTCATATTTTTTAAATAATTTTTTTTCGGAGTTAAATGTAGAACTAACCTCTATTTTATCATCTCAGTGTTATCATTTCAGTGGATTCGGTGGACTGTTATACCAATTACAGTCCACCGGAATTAAAAGTATCTCCGAAATGATAAAAACATAAAGTTTTAGAGATCCTGGTGTCAAATACAAAGTCATAGTTTTGTAATGTACCTACTTTTACCTAGAGTGTCGATTAGATTATTTAGGTGTATTTGTTGTGTAATATTTGTGCTTAAGATATATAATATATACATATATCTATGTAGTTAGTACATGTTTACTATACTTTAGATACACATTTGTTCGGCTCAACGAAAATGTGATGAGTGTGTGGGTCACCACAGTGTAGATTATTATACCTACTAATTGTCAACAAAATAATTATTTCGAGGGTTTACCTTCAATATAAGTCACTTACCTTTATTTTTATATCATTTATTACGAGTAAATAACAATAATAAATAATATTTGATATAATTACAAAATTTCTTAATTTTACAAGATATAACAAATAAGTTAAAGAGCATTTAAACGTTATATGAAAAAAAAAGAGATATACCTATGTGATGAGAAATTGCCTGTGAGAGTGTTTGTCTGAGTCAATGCAAGAGAGCTAGTGTGTGAGCGCGTGGTGTATCTGAAGGTATAGTATTTTATAGGATCATAGTATAGTGTGTATGAATGTATGTCTGTGGATATGAGAAAGAAGAAAATTGAAAAGCGTGTATTTTGATTTTAGGATGACGCGGCCTAAGCAACAGACTAGAGAAGAAAGGTTGGAAAAAAGGAGGTTGTATGAAAGAAGAAGAAAAGAGAGAATTAAGAGCAATGAAGTCTCACGCGAAGAGTTTTTGAGAAAAGACAGAGAAAGGTATGCCAGAAAAAAAGCAGCGGGATTAATTGTTTCAAGGCATCTAATGACCCCTAAAAAATTAAGAATCCTAAGAAGAAAAAACAAAATAAGTGCTGCTGCTTATTACCAAAGAAAAAAAAATAGAGCAGCTCCAGCTCCTATAGCGGCTCGTGCTAACCCTCTGGATGAGACAATTGGGGATCAAAGTGATGGTCCTGGACTAAGCACTTCCTGTCACAGTTCCTTCTTGCCTACTTTACGGCGCAGCTTACGATTGAACAGCAATAGTATTAGTACGAATATCCAAATCCAACGTTCTAATACTACAGAAGCTAGAAGCTTTCATCGGGTATACACAAGCAGTCCACGACAAACCCTGCTATCAACGCATCAAAATTTTGTAAATTTTGACTATAGCAATCCTGGTCCAAGCACTTCTCGTCAAGGGAATCCATCTTCGGCTCGGCGCTGCTTGCCGATGAATAGCGATAGTACAATTGGTTCCAATATTCAACATCATATTGATGACAATGTAGTAACTGGCACTCATTGTGTACAACCAAGTGGCGTACAACGAATAACATGTCCATCAAATCTAAGTAGTATCGAGTCAACATTATGCCCCAACAGCCCTGTTTCAGACTCGTCAATTACATCTGTAGAATTCAAGCGAGGACTTAAAGACAAATTTCGAAAATATCAAAAAACTAAAACTAAGCTAATAAAAGAATTACAAAACAAATTATTACAGGTCACTAAGGAAAAAGAAATGTTCAAAAAAAGGTGTAACAGACTACAAAGCAATTATATGATTTTGAAGAAAAGTACCCAAAAAGGAGAAAAACCAGCAGTAGAAGTCATAAAACCTGATGAAAAAAAAAATCAAATTCTCAGGAGGGTGGTGAAATTTTTAGAAGATGATGAAAATTCAACACTGTGTCCTGGAAAAAATGACACCATATCTAGACATGGATTAAAAAAACAAAAAAGACTATTGACAGACACACTTAAAAATTTACACTTGAAATATTTGGGATCAGGAGAACCACCGATAAGCTATTCAACATTTTCAAGAATGAAGCCTTTCTAGGTCACTCAACCAAATGTGAATGCACGAAATACATGCCTATGTGAAAAGCACGAAAATATGAAACTTTTGATTGAATCTATGAAAAGAAACCGCCTTATCAAAGAAAATACAATATCCGACGTTTTAAGTAGCCTATGTTGTAGTAAAGATAACATCGATTGTCTGCAAAGAATATGCTCAAGTTGTAAAAATGGACACATTGATTATCAAGAGTTTAATAATGAATTGAACATAGCGTATTGGGGTTGGGAGAAGAATAAAAGCATATATGTCAAAAATAATGTAGAAAAATCTGCTATTAAAGTTGAAAAAGTAAGGCGTTGGGTGAAACCACTAGATTTAATAAAAAAATTCGAAGATAGCCTGAAACCATTCCTTAAACATTGCGTCAATAATAAAAATCAAAATCAAGCTTTCAAAACGTTAAAAGAAAATATGACTACGGAAGACTGTATTATACAAATTGATTTCAGTGAAAATTATAATGCCAAATATGGATCCGAAATTCAATCCCTTCATTTTGGTGGTAGCAGACAACAGTTCACTTTGCATACTGTCGTAATATATTTCAAACTCGACAACGAAACTTGCAAAACTCAGTCATTTTGTACTGTAAGTACCTCTTTAAGGCATGATGCTGCTGCAGTATGGGCACACCCCATTCCTGTTTTGCAAGAAATTGAGATAACTGCTCCTCTGGTTCGTAAACTTTACGTTATTTCTGACTCACCATCTGCGCAATACAGGAATAAAAATATATTATATATAATAACTCAGTTATCCTCCTATTGTCCGATGCTGACCCACATAATTTGGAACTATTGTGAGTGTGGTCATGGAAAAAGCGCAGCAGATGGAGTGGGTGGAGTATTAAAGAGAACGCTAGATAAACAAGTCTCATATCAACATGATATTACCAATATTGAATCACTGGTACAAAACCTACAGTGTTATGTTAAAGGTGTGAAAATTGAAACAGTTGAAAATTATCAGGTGACAGAAAAAGATTGGCTCTTGCCCAAAGACTTAAAGACTTTTCCGGGAACTATGAAAGTTCACCAAGTTGTTTGGTCTAAAGAGTCAGGAAACCGTTTGGCACTTCGACATCTGTCCTGTATTGAAAGAGAATGCCTAAATAAAACTATTAGGTGCTCTCACGGCAAGCATTTAGGTTTTCATGACTTCACTGGGATTCAATCAACGAATTTTGCAAATAATACAAATATAGCACATCTGCGTCCAATTCAACTGTCAGAAAAATTAGTACTACGTCCCAAGCCATTCAATGAAAAGAATCTTTCCAAAAAATTACAAAGGAATAGTTTCATACATGAACCACACACACACTCAATCACAAACATTGAAATATCAATTATTAAGCCCTCAACATCCCATTCCTTTGATGGAATGAATAATCAAAAAGGAGAGAATGAGCAGGAATCATCGATAATACCCAAATCATTGCTCGAAAAATATGAAAACTTCAATGAATTTAGCACTCCATCGTGTTCATTTTTTGAAAACAATGATACTGAAATTATTGAAAAGTATGAACGGACAAGAAATATTGACAGCGAAGAAGAAATCATGATTACAGCCAAGAAGAGAAAAGTAAGAAGATTATCTTCGTCTTCGTCCAGTTCTGATTTGAATATTTTTTGATTTTTGTTATTGTATATTTAGTTTTTTAAATATTTGCTGTCATTTAATGGCATGACTTGTTTTAGGTAGGAAGTTAAACTTATTAAAGAAGACTGATGACTATAATAATTATAGTAAAGACGTGCTGTGGTGTGATAATTAAAGAAGATTTGTTTATTAGGTACATATCTAAATTAAAAACCTATATTTATAGTCATGAAAAGAGGCTGATTAGTGAATTTGAGAAATAATTGTGTGATTTAAAGTGACATGATGAAAAATTAATCTTTAAGCTACATACTTGAACCTACTCTTAAATACGTACCCAGAAAGACTGTTTTATTGGAATAACTATAATTCGCATTAGGTATAAGAATTACTTATACATAATTGCGAATTATAGTTATAGGTAGAACAAAACTTTGTTGTTTTTTGTTCTATTTAGATATGTACGTTTCTCTATTGTTGTAGTAATTTAAGAATAAAGTGATCTCAATCTCAGGTTTCTGTTATGTTTCATACGTTTATGTAAAAGGATTAAAAGTACTAAGCTATTACTACTAAGATATTTTTATAATGTTTCTTATTCATTTATTGTATTTTAAAAATATAAGAGTTGATTTAATTTTAGAAGTTTTACTGATATACCTGTAGAAACACTATTCTCCTCTCGTTACCAATTTAACTAAATTATACCTAGCATTTTTCTCTTAGTGCAATAGGTAGACATTAGGTATTACTATTAATGGCATAACTTACAAATGCAACCATCATATTAATCAGAAACTTTAAGCTTTCTAATCGCGATACGTTGATTCTTTTGAAAATATATCAAGTAAATTAGTATTAGTACATAAACAAGCAAAAATATTTATTTAAGGTTACCAGCATTTACGATAAAGTTTTCCAACATTTTCACACAACAACAACCACAAAAATTACCAAAGGTTATAAAAGTAAAGAAACTATTCATTCATATCATAATAAACATTACATTACATTAATATCATTCTTTGAGGTTATTGTAACCTCAAAGAATGATATATGTAATAATACTAACTGTAATATCTGTATATTAATGATGATATTAAAAAAACTGTGTACTGTCCTGTCTCAGTGTTTATCTAAAATTTGTGGAAATCAAACCTAACAAAGTACGGAACCCTGGCTGGGGGCACGGTTGTTCTTAGCTGTATCATTTCGGTGGATTTATCATTTCGGTGGTAATTTTTATCATTTCGGTGGACACTTTTAATTTCAGTGGACTCTTAAAACTTTATCCTTAAATATTTATGTAAGTTTTGATAATATTTGATGTCCACTCACGCACAATGTTATAAAATAGACTAAAGTATTATTTGTCACTAAAAATATATAGATTGCATTGAAATAAAAAAATCCCACCGAAATGATACATAAAAATCTCTTGTTGAAATTCACCCATTGGTGGTAATAAAGACCACCGATTACAGCGATATGAGAACAGCGACGTGAGAAATAACACACTTTTTCGAAAATTAGAAAAAATGCATAATATCTAGGATAAATTCAATAACAGTCAATGAAGCTAATTTACTTACTACCTGTGATAGAACCAAACAACAAAAATAAAACTACTCATTACACTAGAAAAATGCAACCACCGAAAATATAAAATAATTGTCCGGGAGCAACTGAAATGGCGTACTTATGTTATTGGCGAGAATAAGCAGCGATTTGACACAAATCCGTCCGGACTGCGCACTAGCACACACTAACGGGGAAAATAAAATTGGGGTGGGGACGCTATCGGACTCGTCGATGTAAAGTTAGGTTTAAATTACTTTTGTCCAGCGAAGAGAACATTTTGCAGGACAGGTACGTTTGTGCCTCTCAGTAATAATAATCGTTAATTATGTAATAAAATATGCTATATATTAATAACAAAACTAATATTCTATAAAATAGAATAAGTTATATACTTAACTTACTTATTTCTATTAGTGTATAAGCTTTTTTGTTTGTAAAAAAAGTAGAGGGACAGCACCGATTTGAAAAAAATACAGGTTTATGAATTTATTTCAACCTTTGTAAATAGTCCTAGGCAAATTATATTTTTGCCACAACCCAATAACTACCTATTAAATACTAAAAAATATAATTCAGAACGATATTCCTTTTTTCAAATACTAATTTCACCGAAGACAAAAAAATAAGTCATTTGGGAAATTCACCCGCTAGCTTAATATTATAAATGCTATCGAGAAAAATTAACTTTTAATAAAAACTTATTTGTTGAAGTGAAAATTCTTTAGCGGCGTTTTCCACTCTTGTCATGGGTAATAAATGTTGAACTCGCGTCAGGACACAGGGTCGAAAATTCGTAAGACGGATTGACATTAGGTTACGAAGGAATTTGAACTTTATGACACCTGTCATTGAGTTGGGTTTTCAAAACTGGATTATCTTATGCACAAACAAAACCTTCGGTTTCTCCAAAGAGGTAAAATTCGTAAGACGGATTGTAATAGTTCTGAAGTGTTATAGTAGATTGTTGCATCGAGCGCAAAGTGAGTTATTAATGCACGAGTGTTATGTTGGTGCCCGAGCGTATGCGAGGGCACTAAATTAACTCGAGTGCATTAATAACTCACTTTAGCGAGGTGCGTAATCTACTTTTCTTTCAACTACCGTCATACCGTGACAAAATATACTTCCTACCTACCTACGACCTGCCTTCCACCTGCCTACCGCCTGCCTACGACCTACCACACCCTGCCTACGACCTACCACCGCCTGCCTACCACCTGCCTACCGCTTGCCTACCGCCTGCCTATGACCTACCACAACCTGCCTACGAACTGCCTACGACCTGCCAACCGCCTGCCTACGACCAACCACCACCTGCCTACGACCTACCTAAGAACTGCCTACGACCTGCCTATGACCTGCCTAACACCTGCCTACGACCTGCCTAAGACATACAATCACCTGCCTAAGACCTGCCTACGACCTGCCTACAACCTGCCTACGACCTGTATTTCGCCTACTTAACACCTGCCTACCCCCTGCCTACGACCTGCCTACAACCTGCCTACCACCTGTATTTCGCCTGCTTAACACCTGCCTACCCCCTGCCTAACACCTGCCTTCATCTGCCTAACATCTGCCTGCCACCTGCCTACGAACTGCCAAAGACCTGCCTACGACCTGCCTACCACCTGCCTACGACCTGCCTACTACCCACCCACTACCTACCTAAGAACCTTCTCCTGACAATAACAAACAAAAAAAAAAAAAAAAAAAACCGTCCAGCCGTTCACGCGTGATGCCGTGACCAAGGGAAATAGGGATTCATTTTTATATATATTGATAAAACATAAAAAACAGTGCAGTAATGAAAACAGTGCAGTAATGACAACATTTCTGCACTATTTTGGTTCTAAGCAAAAAAGACATCCTTTGTGATCGGTTTTGTAGTGATTAATGATACCATTACTGCGTAGTTGGAAGAAAAATTTTTAATGTAATACTAAATTGTCATGTTTGTGTACGATAGCGCAATAAATGAATATTGCATTTTACCACATAAATGATAGTACTTTTATACTGATAATTAATTAAAGCAATTCGTGCAAAATTATTCCATAACCATTCCAAAATATCAAAAATGCACAACGTTAATATTCAAGTTTTCACTTCTGCCGGTACACTCGGGGTCTAACCCGTTTTTTTTATTTTTTATTATGTGTCTTATGTGTCCCACTACAGGGCAAAAGCCTCCCTTCACTCTTTTCATTTTTCTCTTTCTTTGGCTGTTTGGGCGTAACCCCCTTGGTAAAAGTCCAGCTGGTCACGCCATGTCCTTAATTAGATAATAGTTTTGCTCTATATCTAAGGGTAAACTAGCATAGATTAGATTACAAACACGCCCATTATAACTGCGGAATCATAACATATTAACCAAATTAATGTAACCGAGAGCAAATCCATTACCACCCACAGGCAAAAATAAAAAAAATAGTAAGGTATGTAAAATACTTCGGTTACCATGTCAGTATGATTAGCTGTAGTGATGCTCTTGTTTCTAAACATTTACAAAATTGTGGGTCTTTTATGAGCTTTGAACATTCTTACCTTATCACGACTCTTTTTTAATATACAGATATCAGACGCTTTTAGACACTTTTTCTCATATTTTCCTTTTCATTCGGCAACTTTCACTCGATGGAAAACGTTTGAAACTCAGTGAACAAATAATTCATGTCTCTGCGAAATGTATTTGAAAATGGACAAGGATTCGGAAATGACTCAAGAAATAGAATGACATATACGATTCTCGTTTAACTTTGTTTTTAGATTGTGATGATATCCGTTTTAAGGCGAAATACCATAAGAATACTAGGAATTTCTCAACTGTGAATTAATGAGTCATCTTATTATTTTTTAATTTGCTACGTCAAACAGAATCTGAGACAACCCATTACCGCAACAGACAAAATAACGTCATATTTATTATGATCTCATCTTTCCTTTCCAATGTTATCCTTATAGAAATCGGAACTGGAAACTACAAATACTCTTCTTAATATTCCTCCTGCGGAACATTTGATTCATAGACGGCCATTGCTACGCACACATTTCCTGAATAAGTATAAGCAGTTCCTATTTTGTTCCTCTTCGAATGTCTTCCATCCAATCACTTATAGTTATAGCCCACGGTAAAAGGGACTATTATTCTTATTTTTCAGGAAATATGTAACATTTTCCATTGTCCTGCAAATTTAGCATCCTTGCAATCTTGGAAACTTCACATCACTATACAAAAGTGAGTCAGAAACGATTAGCATTGTTATATGGGTGACCGTAGGAGGACGATGGCCTTGCGGCCTCAAGCAATTTTGAGCCTGCCGACAAACTTACACTTACACCTAAACTACTCACTTACTACAGCACCCTGAACCTTAATCACCCGTCACAAAGGTGAGGGAGATTTAGGCGATGGAAAAAAAGCGTGGTTTTGTAATTATGAAGGCCGGCTTATGTCAGGACTTGTTAGTGTCCTGTGCGTTTCTCAGGACCTTCAGTCCACCTGTCTTTGGCTCATAATTGGCTAATATCCAGTGAGTTACGAGCTATAATTCTTTCAAGGTAGGTTTGGTAAGGAAAGACAATGTCGTCGGCCTCAGAAGTGCCTTTCTTTCCTTAAGTTTAGCGATCATTAAGTCCGTCAAATTAGCACAGACCGCTTTGTTTTAATTTATGCCTCATTTTGCCTGTACTCGGAATACTGTTAGTAATTGTTTTACCTGGAGTCGCATTGTGTTTCTCGTTAAGGTCTGCAGATAGTGGATTTCCTCACATAAATAAATTAAAAATGTTGAGTTTCCTCCAGTTATGTCCGCATATAGCGACAACTACTTCTTTGTATTAAATTACATGGAAGTGGTTATCTGTTATGCATCGTATGGTAATTTCCCATTTGATTAATTATTGCTAGATTCTGGAGGCCTACTCTCTTTCTCCGAAACGTAACTTCGGCAACGAACGAAAATTAAACGTAGTTACGTTTGTGACCCAAGTCTATATAATTTGAGGACGCAGACAAGAAGTTCGAATTCACAGACAATTAACGTGAACGAATGTATTGAATGTTCTTGTGTACGTCCGCAAATGATAGGGAGTAGGGTCACAAACGTAGCTACGTTTAATTTTCGTTCGTTGCCGAAGTTACGTTTCGGAGAAAGAGAGTAGTCCTCCAGATTCCGAATTCGCCTACGTGAATTTCTTGTCGGCAATAGTGTAAGCTTTCTATCAGTGAAAGTATTTGTTGGAATCGGATAAGTAATTTCGGAGATTACCTCTTTAAAATGTGTAGATTTATGGGTAGGTAGGTAGTACACAAATACTGTTTCTAATTATAGATGGTGACTTTAATCTGTGTGGCATACCTAATAAACAGAAGATGTTCGTTTTATTGCCGCGTGCCTCGTGGAGATGCATCTAGACTTGATGCATCTCACGCAGGCCATTAGTTAGTGACAACAATGGTAAGTATTACATAGGTAATGTATTATGATGATTTGTTTAACTAACATTCGAGTCTATGTTCATGAATACTAAAACCGACAACAATGAATCGTGCTGTTTAGTTGATTTGATTGATATTCGGCGCCACGCTTATTTAAGAAATCGCCTAGCCTTAGTGATAACGAACATAATAAATACTTATTATTACTTTCTTAGATCAAGTAGTCTTTCTATTTGTAGAGATGACGTGATTGGAATTCAGAACCCCGTAAAAAGCAATGTAGTTCATACACAAATCTAAGTGAGTTGTTAAAGACCTATAAGACGATATCAAGCAAGGATCCGAAATGCACATGGCATTTACTACTATCGACCTTAACAGCCACATGTTACAAATGACGAACATCTGCTAGAGTTTAACAAGACCTAGATAACGTAATGCATGACCAACGACCTTAGTTAATAAGGCCTAAGTGACACATCAGCTTTATTTAAAGCTACAAGTTTTTTGTAAAAACTTACATAGTCAAAGATTTCATCGCCATTGCACTGCCATAAAACGGTGAAGGAAAACATCATGAGCAAATCTTCACATCTTATAGAAGCCAAAACATCAAAGATATGTCACAACCTTCCAACCAATATGGCTACATAAAAGACAGGAGGCCGGTGTACCAGCTGTGGTAACGTTGAACTTTCAACATGTTTATGAAAATACATCAAAATGAGCTCTTTTCTTTTGTAATTGGTGGTTCTCTAAAAAAACATGATTATACTGTTTAACAATAAAGCCCTATTCACAGGTACTTGCACGACTGATAGTAAAACCATTTAGCATTCTAGATTGAGCCATATATATCTACAATAAGTAGCGAGCAGCCACGAGGCGCCTCGGCCACGTGTTCAATCATAAAATAATACAATGATACAAGAACATCGCACTGGGTCTCACTCACTCCCTGGTCCTAAACACATAATGTTTCAGCAATCAAATGAGCTGAACATTATGTTAAGTTTAGTAGTAGTTTCGTTTTGAGTAATTACCTCTATAATAAGTGAAGTGTTATTGAAGCTATAATTTAACATTTAAAACTTTAAAAGATAAAGTTCTAACAATATTCCACTTTTAGAGTTTGTGGATAGCTGAAAGTCGAAAGAAAAACAAATAGTCATTCCATGCCAATTATATTACTTTCAGTTCAGGAAGGCTTTTACAATACGTAATACTTCATATCAATGTCAAGGTTACGGCAGGTTACCTACTGTCGTGCCGCCCAGCGCTTAGGCGGCAAGCATGCAATGTTGGCATACTATTGGTTATTTTTAGCAGCATCGGCATTAAATCAATATCGTACTTACCGAAGAGAAGACGTCCTATAGTATGAACACTTCATGTGTGCGGTTCATGGTGGTGTTGCTTGCTATGAAAAGGAGATCACCCAGATTGGGCTAACTTCAATAATTAAGAAAAAAATAGATTACCGCAATCTGTGTGATCTCAGATATTTTATGGTTGAATAACTTCTCGGTGAATTGACTTGCGATTTAGGTGTAATAATAAAAAATGTGTATGCTATGCTGTATTCAAATAATAATTTTATTTTTGTTGGCACTTTTGAAATTAACCCAAAAATTTATGAAGTTTGGGTGATCTCCTCATCGATATGTCAAATTTCGTACATTTCATTTAGTTTTGTTTTTCCGTCTGCACAGGTAAGGTGGTTGAAGTGTACCTTTTACGTTTACGTATTCTACGCCACGTCACAGTTACGTATGCCTGTTCTTTGTTAGAAAAACTGGCACGTTGTTGTGAAAAGACTGCTCGTTCCTATAGAATGTTATGGCATTATTGGCAGTGATCTTCATAGTAAATCGCTGCTCAATATAGCTGTGACGTTGCATACGGGCGTGAAAAGTTATTTTAGTTCCCACTGCATTCATTTCGCGCTCTTCAATCACTATTTGAACTATTTACAAAGCGTGTGAGATATAATTGGAATCAATCGTGCTCAATCATAATACATGCCAAAAAAGCGGAAAGTTTTCTTTGTACGAGTAACCTCCTTAAGTTATTAAGGAGGTTACTCGTACAAAGAAAACTTTCCGCTTTTTTGGCATGTATTATGATTGAGCACGATTGAGTCATGTTAAGTGTTTACTGTATACTGACATGTCAATCACTTACTTCCTGAAGGGAGAGATGATTTATCTGATGACTTTAATTATTTGGTGAGCAATTCATCCACGCCAAAGTCATCAAGCTTCATGCTCAAATCTTCACCTAAATAACTCTTAATGGATTTTCCAAATATTATTATGATATATTTTATTCAGTTGTTTTTCGTATTTTTGCCATGTTTCCTTATCCAGCAATTCATATAACGCTCGGCTCGTCAACATCATAACATCTCTCTACATAATATGTGGGTATAAAGCGAACACGTGTAGACGATCTTGGTACTCACATTGAGGTCATTCTAATAATCAAGACTTCATCCCAAATGTTGGTTAGATTGTTAGACATGACAAGAAGATGACGGTGTGCCTAAAAATATAAGATGAGCTTTTGACTTAGTTCACATTAGAATTCATGAAACTTTAAAAATAAAGGACCTTTTGTTTTACACCATTAGTTATTTCAACTGTCATTCGTAACTGTATGGCACCCGTTACGTGTAGTCAGAAGCCAGTAAGACTAGGAACCAGTTCAGTCCAGGGATATCGTGACTATCGTGTTTCCTCGTAACTGGTTTTTGGAGGTCAGATAGCCAGGCGCTTAATGTAAAATACTGGTATTCAGTAAGATCCGGTTAGACTGGATAGTTAGGAAGGCTGGCTGCGCAGATGGTGATGAATTGTTTCGTACTTACAACAGATTTTTACTAATGGAAAATGATAGTTACATTTCCAACGCGATAATCTTTTGTTATCTCTGTAAGTATCATACGGTTCACACCGGGAAATTGGTTCGATTCCGGAATGGATTTTCCCGACACACTGATGTAAAACATATTGTGTGAATCATTCTTGTCTCTTGATACAAGGTGTAAATGTCAACTGTTATGGTGTCAGTGGGCATGCCGTGGGCGATGGGTTAACAAACTTCGATGTAAAACACCATGTAGGATCTGAGTCATTCCATGGGTTTCGTTTTGGTACAATGGCTTGTTGAAACTTAAGTGTTAGATGATCTATGTTCTATTAATGTGGTGGTGTAGAAGCATAATCAGCCTACATTCACACTGCCGCCGGACCATTATGCACTAAATACTTCTTACAGAAACATTCCCTTAGCTGGACTGGGACAGAGGTCTAATCTCCGTGATATAGAGTGGGCCATAATCCATAGCCTCGCAGGCAAACTGTGTGTTTGTGGACATCTACCTACTCAGAACTACTCAGTCTATTCCACATACCCGTAGCAACACCAAAACTATTATTCGACCGAAACAGGATTATCAACCGAAACTGAACTTTCGGCCACTAAAACAGCTAACTTTGCTTGCATTGCATGTCCCACTGCTGCACTGCAAACACCTCCCTCACCCTTCTCCTTACAATTCTGTACGGCTAGTCTAGTCCTGACGATAGGAATCAACCTCATAAATACATTTCTGCATTAATTAACGCCTCAGTTCTCCGTCAGCAATAAAACTAGAAAACAGAATGATTGGCATATGCACTCGACGCCATTATGTCATTACTACCCACGTTCGGTCTTACGGACCGTATTGATGTATTACTGCAGTAATGGAGCTGTTTATTTATTTATTCTGTTGTCATTCGCGACGCCACGCGCATGGTCAAGGGCAGGGCTTCATAGTTGGAAATAGAAATAGCTCCTGATGGTAAAATGGAAGCAATATTTCGGAGCATGATGTTTTGTTTGAGCTTCGGATTTAGGTTGTGTGTATACGGACACTAAATCAAATACCTAAGGAATCCGTACATCATCTGCTATCCGCTGCCTGGGTCCGGAGGAAACTCGTTATGTAATGGGTGGTCACCCATCCACAGACCCACCTAGGCAAGCTCAGCTTAACCTGAAGATCGACCCGAGCGGCTGTTATTATTTAGCCACGAGCTTCTCTATATAAATTATAAATGCGAAAGAAACTGTCTGTCTGTTACCTTTTTACGTCTCAACGGTACAACGGATTTGGAGCAAGGACAGACCATGACCTAGTTTAGTCCATAGGATACTCATCACCGTTTTCGCGGGATAACTTCCAACCTACACGCAAGCGAAGCCGCGGGCCAGAGAGAGTAATAAAAAAATGGTCACTAAATATATTTTTTGACATGAAAGGTATGTTTACGTCTTTTATTATTAATTGATTCATGGACACCTAATGCAATATGCCAGATATATTCATGACTTTTATTAACTGTCACTAAGAGAATCCTTGGCTAGATTTTTAAATTCTAATTATATTATAATGTTCACACTATGTAAGTAGATAAAGCATAGTTTAATTGCAAATTTTGTCGATCAATAGCTTTACTCCCAAATTATCCCACAGGAACGTTCTTCTAGGGCAAGAAGCACATTCCACCCGGCCGATGGTCTATCCGTGTGCCAAATTTCATCCAACTCCGTTCAGCCGCATAACGGCGTAAACAAGCTGACAAACTGAGTTACTTTCGCATTAAACCGTTAGTACTACGATAGTAATACTAGATAGATGATGATATAGATGTGATTGTGAATAATTCTTAAATAAAAGCAGTCATCAATAAATCGTAAAACACATTTTTACCGTTATGTATGTGTAATAAAAATCGGCATACGACACACACTCGCGTGCAAATTCAAGGAATGTTTTTGTAAGAACGCGTGTGTTGTTATCATTTAAGATCATAGATGGCGCTGCTCGTCCTCTAGTTCAGAAGAGGCGCTATTTTTAGCACAATTCCATTGAAAAATATTTCCATATTAAGTAGTATATCTTCGAATGAATGAGAATGTTTACTATCGTAGTATCTTGTTAACTGTTAAGTGCATATGTAATATCATTCGAAGCGAATCCTAGGACCTTCACCTAGCCTAGGTTTTCCCGACCGTTATTTTTTTAGATCATTTTGTTTTATGTTGTGATTAGAATTTTGCTAGATCTAGAACGAGCGTATTTAGCTTTTAAAGTTCCCACAGCTGGGTCACAGCCTCATAGGCCAGGAGCAGGGGGAGGAGTCACACACAGGTCAGCTGTGGCACAGGAGTCTGTAAAAAAGTGTGGGCCTTACTTACCTATTCCATGGATATATCACGCGGGCCCAGTGCCCGAACTACATCATATAACCTCGGGACTGTGTAAATTAGACTGGGTATTAGGGAACTACCTAAATGAATGTGAGTAAATTCTAGATTGGTAAAGATAACACGAGGGAAGTACAATAGATAAATAATTTATTAAAGGCATTATCTAATCTTTATCAATAAAATTGTCCAGTTTACTTCCGTGCTGGTTTTTTTTTAGTGTCGCGATTATCAAACCACCTACTGTATGTAGGTACCAACTGTCTGTGGTGACTGGTGCACGTGCACCACATACATTTCTTAGGTCTTTCTTCGTGTCGTTAGTGCTGGTGTCTGAATTTTGGCCTGTTTGTTTTATCTTGGCTGTACATGCCGTGGTTTCCTCACGATGTTTTCCTTCACCGAAGCAAGTGATAATTATACATTGCGCACATTAATCCGAAATATCAGAGATGCGTAGTGTCTTGGGTTCGAACTCGAGACCTCTAGATATCTACCTCGACTTGGTAGTCCGACGGTCACACCACTAGGCCATGTAGGATGGTTCCTAAGTAGGTACTAGTAGATGCTTTCTTTCTCATTTAAAACCAGAGAAATACAAAACAGCAACAAAAATAAGTTTATTTATTATTAGTATTTTTTTGTTTTAAAAACAGCGTGTTTTTATCAGCCATTCGCAAATAAAGAATCAACACTAAGGTCAATGATCTGTCAATTTATCGTTGTTTGAAGGTCAGGGTGTTACATCCCCGATTGGAATTGAAGATGGCGAATTGGCGCGCTTTTGGCGTTCATAATGGTTTGCAAACAACGAGTGGGTGTGAAAGCGTCTCGTACTTATTCTTATCATCTCATACATAATACTGCACTGAATGCACAAATCTGGGCTAATGATGGATGACACTGCGCATACTTTCTCACGGTAGGTAACATGATACCTAGTTATCTGCAAAGAAATTCCAAATGATCGGTACCTTGGTGTAAACCAAAGTACAAAAGACCACCTAGTAAATAAATAACTAATAGGATGGTTAAATCAATTTGTAACTTTTGCAAACCTCTGTATTTCTTTTTTCCTCTGAGACTAATTTCTAAGAAAAACTTTTTTTTTAAGTATGTAAACAAACATTAATCATAATTACAAACACACAAGAACAGTCACAGTCAGGAACACAGGTGTTTTTGCTTATCACCATCTGACAATCTGTCAAGTCAGAATAGGGACAGAAAGATAGCCGCAGCGTAACAGCACCTACACTCAATTTACAAATAAACGAGCGGCTTATTGAAATAATAAGGAAGCTTATCGCTAATTTCACGTGTTTACACGAAGGATAAGAAGTTGGAGTGTTCCGTAATTATTAGGGTTGACAAAAAGAAAGTTTAATAGAAGTACCTACCTACCGTCTATTCTTATAGTTTTTTTGATAAATGTGAATAACAATCAGTAAAAAGTTGCTGGTCGAATACATAACCACCTCCTTTATAAGAAGTCGCCTAGTCGGTTAAAAAGTTACAGTAAGTACAGTACAGTACATTATTTTACCGCCAAAACAGAAGGGTGAAAGATCCCATTATTTTAGTGTTGCCATAAAATATTTTTTGATTACCCCAGCATTGTGAGTCAGAGTAACTTTCATATTTCAAACAGGGTTTCCCTGAAATATCATTTATTTATTAAAACTTTATGCACAAGTACATACTTTACAAACATTTTGTACCAGTCTACCATATGATGTAAAAAATGATTCGAAAGGGTGAAATTCATATACTTACTACAATCAATTGTATTACGAACGAAATATTGTAATAAAGCGTCATCATCTTGAACTTAATCACCATTGCTCTTTTAGAATTAGCATATCTAATAGATAGCCATTTATTTGTATAGCTATCCATAATAAATAAGTCCATCTCTATAGACACAGGTCCACATACTCCACATGTGTTTTTATGCACGTGCACTAGAGCGTGTGGAAACTTATAAGTCGTGTTTATCACAGACACTTTTATGTCTTCCAGGTCTTCCATTGATTTTTACATAAAATGACATGTCATTTCTGCCACAGAGAGAAATAAAATAAAACTTTAAATGGGTAAGTTACTATGAGGAATTTATCAGTAACAGCCCAGAGTATGGATTAATTTGTGACCATATGATAGCAATAGGCTCGCCCCCATTACATGGGACTTCATCTCAAACTATGCATAACCCTTCGAAATTTAAAGGCGTGTTATGTTGTTTAAATAAATTCGCATAAAAAACGTTGCTGGTTGATTAGACACACATACCATACATTAGAACGTGACATTCAATTTATGACTTTGGACGTAAAAGGCAGAGAATAGGTAGGTAGGTTTTTGCATGTCTTGTGCTACATTGTTTCTGTGCAGAACGTGTTGATTTTTACGTATCCTTTTAAAAATAATAAAATAATTTAAGACCTTTTAATCAACAAATAACATTTATAACGGAAATATCTCTTTTAAAGTTTAACCGATTCACCATCGCGTCTCTATTCATCCCATTTTACCCTTGTATTCTTACTGTTGTTCATTCACCCTTCTTGTACATTTCCCAACCCCTGTGAACACGGAGCGTAGCATTTGGTTGCAGTAGAAATTTCTCGAAGCATTGACATGCTTCGACAGCCCTACATTACATCATTGCTAGTCAGTTGTCAACACTGCAATAAATTGGGGATCCAGAATATTCCACGTTATCTCATAAGTATCTGTCGCACGTGAGATATTGCCTATCGTAACAAAGCCGTTTGCAGCAAAAAAACCTACAGCTACTTAATTTTGAACTTTATTTTAGTTTAAAATAAAGATTGTTATGATAAATGATAAATGATAAATGATGTTTATTTTGCAAGTAGGTTTTTACAAACACTTTTACACGTCATTTTTTTTTTAAGCTAGATGGGGCCGGTGTTTCGTACCTGACTACTCTGAGAAGAAACAGCCGAAACAAACTCAGAGGTTCCCTGTTAACTTGTTACTCTTTTAAAGTCCAGACATTGCTCAATTTACATGAGGACTATGCAGATTAGTATCTGAAATGGTCTTTTGAAGAAAGAACCACACAGATTTGAGTGGACCTGTCCAGTCAGTGCAAGCATTTGTCAGTTATCGTGTAGCTCGACTTAAAACTCAAGGAGCTCAACGAAACGACGAACAATACCAAAGAAAGGACATTTGGGTAGGTCGCTTAAAGTTCTCAAACTGCCAGATAGTGGTGGGAGAAAAATAATGTGACCTGCATGGTCCTCACATTCACAATAATTAAATGTAATTAATAATAATTTACGAAATTTTATTTTACAAATCACGAATATCAATAAATGTCACAATAATAATAAAAAAGTAAATATGCTTGTCAAATCAGTAAATGTCACATAAAAATAATAAAATATAAACTAAAAAAAAAAATATAATAATAAAATACTGAAATAAGTATTCATGTCACATCGGTAAATGTCACTTAAAATAATAAAATAAAAATAAAAACTGTAAAAAAATAAGGTAAAAATAAAAAAATAAAAATGTCACAGTATATAAAATAAGGAATTAACAATGAACAAGCAAAGTCCGAAATTTCGACATTCACAGAGCAAATTTCATTGGAGCAGTTTAATCCCAAGCCTTTTTATCTTCGAGATAGTGATTAACATGATAGTAGGCTTTCAGGCATAGCTTCCGTTTTATAAACGATTAGAATTTATTTAGGAATATGGCTCGGAAGCTTATTATAAAAACGTATACATTGGCATCTGAACGTTCCCCCTACTTTTTTGAGCCTCGTTGCAGGAACAACAAATTTGTGTTTGTTCCTCGTATTTACGTTGTGGATATCACTGTATTTTTTAAACAAATTAATATTTTTATGTGCGTACAAGAGGTTTTCATATATAAACTGAGAAGGCACAGTAAGAATATCAATCTCTTTAAATTTTTCTCTGAGGGAGTATCTGGGACTTAATTTATAAATTGAATTGAATTGTTATTTTATTTATGCGTGTAAAAATAGTAGTTGCCACAAAGCTTGGCGCTTCGGCGGAATGAACTACGACGACACTATGCGTTTTGGCAAATGCCCGTAATACGCAAAGCCAATGCGCTAAAATTGAGTTAGTAATGTTAGTATGCACGCACAAAAACTGAGTGTTTAAGAAATGTTTATTAAACGACTATTAAATCACTGAAAAGTCGTGCAACTTGAATAGATAGACAAGACATTTTCTAAAATATTAAACCATTAATGAATTTATAAATGAAGGACTAATTTCTAGGAAGTACAAGGGCAGGAAGATGATGATGATGATCTAGAAAACTAATTTTCATTGCTCAACAAATTAGCCCGTTAATTAAGATTGCGAAATCTTTACAAATTAGTAACTACGAATGAATACAGTAGGTACTGGACGTAGTACGTGAGTACTTACTTGGCCGGCTCAGGTTACAATACAACACATACAATAACATAACAACTGTTTGCAAAACAAATTTCAAACAAACAATCACTTATCATAAATAATTACTTCTTTCTATAAGTAAACTTGCCAAATAGCGCAAATACACACGCGTGCAGCTAACTAAATAATAGCAACAAATAAATCTCTAGAACAATAAAATGATACTTTCGCTTCATACAGTGGCGTAGCTACCTTGGGTGACACACGGTGCGGAAGTTGGTAGTGTCACCCCATCGAAAGTCAAAAGCAAACAATTTTAAATGATAAACGTCATGGATCATTTAATGTTTCTTTCTAGCTTCGACAGCTGGAAACCCGGAACTAACATCTTCAAAAATCATATTTTGTATTGCCTTGTGTTCTTTGGCTAATATACCAAGATTGGGTCATTCATTCTTGCCGGTGAACGGTGAAGGAAAACATCGTTCCGAAAAAATTCGAAGACATGTGACATCTACCAACCCGCACTGGGAGCAAGCCTCTTATAGAAGAGGAGGCCTGTGTTCCTTCAGTGGGAAAATTATAGGCTAATGATGATTGTTTTCCGCAAGTAGTTTTTAGTACTAATTTTAGTTTACTGAGACTCCTCACATATGAAGCTACGGACTCGCAAACCGCTATATACAATTTTAGTGCAATTATTCGATTTGTAAGAGATTCTGTAAAATCCCTTTACACATTCGTGTAACATAGTGTGTTCTTAATCTTTGTATTTCCAAAAGTAATTTTGTGTCTTAGACCTCATTATAAAAATCAGTAAATTTTGATGCAGCTAATTTCAGTTCTTCATTATTCGTTCTGATATCGTGATGTTTTGTTAGTTAGGTACACGAAGTAATCTGGGAAGGCGGGAAGGCAGGAAGGCAGCGAAGACTTCTGGGCCTGTATGAAAGTACCGCCATTGACTGATACCAGGGCCGACTTTAACCCTGGAGGCCCTGGCCATTTAAAAATAATGGGACCATTTGTAGGATGCAAAAAATTCGAGCTTCTAGCCAAGCGAGCTCGAATTTTTTCGCACCTCGCTTCGGATATATTAGGTTTTTTTGTTTATACAGAAATAATGGGTGTGTTTAGCACCTAACTTTAATTTGAAATGAAACAGAAAAATCTAATTGATATCCAAGACATTTATTTTATGGATATTTCTTGCGATTAATCTATGA